>JAGWCC010000070.1:0-1276271 GCA_022651775.1 Drusus annulatus
TGGGCGAGCCCATTTCAATTCACGCGTTTACAATATATCAATTAGGTATTTTAAAAAATAAAAATAAAGTAGGAAGGGGAGACGTGGCAAGGAAGTTTTTTCCCTCTTATGTTTTCTATAAAAAAAATACAGTTACAAAATAAATTGAAAAAAAAAGTGTTGAATCTTTAGCAATCCATGTAAGTTTTTAATAAATAAAATTAAATAATTCAATAATTAAGTTTCGCTAGTTTCTATGTTTCTTGCTACAGCTAAGTCAGAAAGTAATTAAATAACAAATGGGTGCTATTTTATGCAAAAAGTTGTATTAAAAAACTCTTCATTTTAAAAAAAAAGTTCAAATAAATATTTAACTTACATTCTTAATAAAAAAAAATAACCAAAGAGAACTTTTCAAAAGTTTTTTTCTTTAATCAAAATGTAAAAAAATATCTGGATACACCATAAATTAATTAAGCAAAAAATTCCATGGAAGCTAATAAGGAGACTGCAACATTTTCAAATAATATATAATCATTATTTCGCCAATATTTACCGAAATTTGGCTTTTTTTAAACCGAAATTCACAAAATTGGTAATTTAAAAAACGATTCTATAAAATAATTGATCTGATCTGCATTTCAACCTGTAACAAGAATTGATATTTTAAATATTACTAACGATATAAATTAACGGTTTCAAAGTCCACCATAACATATACATGGGACGCGGTCCGAACTTCGGATCTGTTTCGTTCATACACATATATTCTATGAATGTCTATCTTTGTCATACATGACCGATATTTGAATGAACGATTTACTGGTAACATGTGTGTTTTGCTTGCCACATTTTGTGTCAATATTCTAAGGCTATAACGTGTCTATATATGTAACGTCATTGTATATATATTTACATTAACTGCACACAGTATTAAGACTTATAGCATACAACAATGAAAATAGTTCAAAATATTATTTTCCGTGCTGTGTAGGTGGGAATACATTGTGAATGAGGAGGGGGGAGTTAAAATTGTTATATAATTTCTGATGACATTGTGATACAATTTTGCATAGTGTAATGAAAGAGTCTTGTAACTCAGCATTAAAAGAGTCAGTATTTTTTTGAAAATTAATATTAAAATCTTGAACAACGTAGGCAAACTAAAATTATGCTGCATGCAGCTGTTAAAAAAACTCTAAAATTATGTACTAATGCAGCAATAAACTGAACTCACTACAGATTGTGTCATAAATGAGCAAAGCTACAACTGAAATACTTTTTAGCAAACAAAACTTCGAGCGGATGCACAATTTTTTGTTTTTTATTTAAAAACTGCAAACTTTTAAGACCGCATATGATCCACGAACAGCATTGCTAATTTAACTAAAAAAATCGTAGTGTATACTTAGATGAATTGAATTTTATGTCTATGAGTGTACTCGTATACTGCCCAGTATAAAAGCTATCGGGTTCTTCAAAACCTGGCCTCTTCATGCCACTTATTTCTACTTACATAAACACATGTTTCGGCACAAATCATGATGCTTTGTACCTAAGTGTGCACTGTGTAGGTATAAGTTCGTTCAACTTCTGTGAGTCAAGTTATCCATCGTGGATAACATGAACAACCTACAATAAATATGGTTAAAGTTATGTTGGTACCACTCAAACATTTTGAATAAAAGACACGAATCTCATTCTTTATCTCATAAATAATATGTAATTCCGAATTCTTCCTTCATATAAGGTAAAAATGCGTTATACGATCAGATAAATGATACTCAAGTCTATAGGTTAATTTAATATAATAACATTAATAACCGCAAAATGAGAAGTAGTGAATTGACTTTTTGTTTTTTGTTTTAGGGTAAATCCAATTTACTCCGAAGCAGAAGATACGGTGGCCGGCAGATCCAAGGCCTCCTCTTCGGGATACGGCAGTCAGCGAGGCTCGGGGGGGGGCTCCATGGCCAGCAGGCCGCCCCCCTCCCGCCACCTGCCGCTCGACCCCCGCCACGTGCCACACCCCATCTGGCCGCTCGAGGACCCCTACAACCTCTACTCCACCTACAGCCGCAGACCGCCCTCCACCAGGGGCAACATCCTCCTGCGCAACCAGGTCTATCAAGCCCCCAGCGACTCCTCCTACAGGAGCGGCACAGGTAGAGGAGACCGCTTCCTCCAACAACTCCTGACCACCAAGGAAGGAATCTACGCCGCCGCCAGCGATGGCTACTCCAGCAGAAGCGACACCGGAAGACACCTGGACACCTTCATCGCGAGGCATCAAAAATACCTCAAACAACAAGCCAGCGAAAAGGGTGAACCCAGAAAAAGCTACCCAACCAGACGAATCAGTGTAACAGACGCGAGCGAAGTCAACTACATCACTAAAGAATTCGACTACTTGATGAAATTGAACGACCTGAGTGACGCTCGAACAAGAAGAAGAAAAGAAAGAGAAAAGTATAACAGCTATAGATCAAGAAAATCAAGTCGCGATGAACTTAAATATGTTTCCCGCAGAACCAGACGAGTCAAAGAAAATAATTATGTCTCAGATCCCAGAGACAGAAAGTCTGTCACCAACTCGGTCAAAAGTGATAGCGATAGCAGTTTAAAAACAATTAAGAATGTGAAAAATAAGGTTTCTCCAGAGAAAACAATAGAAGACGTAGTTAGCAAACCGGCAATTGAAGAAAAAACCATTAAAAAGAAAAAGCCTGAAGAGATTGTACGAAAAGAGTCAGACGTTTACTTTGATTCTTTACAGGCCGATCCTTTTTTACTGTATTCTCACTTTATTGCCGAAGAAGAGTCAAAAACGCAAGCCAGTAGTGTAAGAATTGATCCGAGAACTAACGTTAAAAGTGTGCCCTCAAGTGAAAAAACTGATACAGGCTACCTGTACGTATCTGACGGGCGGAGTGGAAGTGATGACAAAACCAAAATCAAAGATACAAAAAGTGATATTAATTCAGTTAAAGAACCAGATAAAATACTCAGTGATGCTGAATACACGACAATTGCCGACGTTGAAAGAGACTCGGACGGTAAACTCGTGCAGCTTGTCAGGAGAAGCCAAATCGACGGAATTCGCGATGAAATACAAAGTGGAAGTATGACAGTTGAACGGGAGAATTATCTAAGGGCTCTATTGGAAGATGTGGCGTCTGCTTTAGAGGAAGCGCTTGAAGGTAGAGACGGAAGGAGAGCTCCACAGTCTGTTCAGTCCGGCGTATTGAAGGAAGCGAGGGAACGAGTGGCTATGGGACTTGTAGCACTGAGAAGGGCAGGTCCTGATGAACTGAGGGATCTATCGACAGCTCTAGCACGAGGCCCGGCACGACCAGTGGTGCGTGCACTAGCACCACCATCAGTGCGCGCGCCGAGTCCGCATGCCAGAAAACCGAGTTTATGGCAGCAATACTACATGAGAGCACACTCCATACATTCGCTCGACTCTGTCAACTCCTGCTATGTAAGTATTTTTTTGTGTATTTCAAATGCCTTTTCATCAACCAATGTATGTTTTACATCGATCTTAAGCAATGATATTATTCGACTAATAGATAGTACAAAGCGTGCAATCAATTTTGAACGATCACGTTACTTGGGGTGAATTTTAACCAAAATGCGTTACAAAAAACATTACAAATTTTGCGAAAACTTGGCATCTACATTAAGGCTTTAAAAGTGGCCTTAAAGCACAAACCCGTTGAAAATCTTCGCTAATAAGCAAATGTCTGAGTAGGAAAAACTGTTGAACGGGTTATTGTGGTGTCATGAAATTCGCAGGGCTTTTTACATTTTTAATATTCAATCACAAAATGTTCAGCTAGCAAATAGCAAGACGACGGCCTGCATAGTCGAGTAGTAAGACGCTCGATTACGAACCCAAAGGTCGCGAGCTTGAACCCGGCGTGCGCAAATAATTTGCATTTAATTAATATGTGTCATAACACAATATATAAAATAATATGTAGTATATTTGCGGCACGTTCCAGAGTGGTAGATACTCTACGTATCGCCTTGGTGATATACCACCATTCAGAATTGAAACGTTGCCTGAAATGGCTTTAGTCGTGTTTGGTGACCATATCTAAATAGGTTCTTCCTAACCTTCTTCTTCCCTATCCCTTTCCCCTCTCCACTATCTTAAACCTCACAACGTATAGCTGGCGCAACGAGAGTTGAAACAAACAATACATGCATAGCGTTGGGTTTATTGTGTATCGGTATACGCTCCAGTGACGATTTATTTACGATGTGTCATAAAGAAAGAGCCCTTTGTCTTGTTCACGCCTATTTTATGTCACTAGTGGGAAAGGGACAGCGAGTGTTTATGTTGATATTGTAAATGCACTTAAAGCGTGTCCTATTCATTCAGTTCGACACGCTGTACGTAAGCTATGCATCTGTGTGAGTATTGACCAAGTCTCGTGGTGAGACCTATACCCCGAGTGGTGATGCCATAGTCTCACTGGATCTAGACGGTAAGGAGCAGTTGATATAATTCACCATAAAAAAATATATTTAAAAAAAGCAAAGTTATTTCCATTATCATTAGATGAAGAGCTTTGCAATATTCATTTAACTGCCAAAAAGCAAGCGATATATTGGTTGTCTAATCTTTGTCAGTTTGGATAGTATATTGCAGAATTGTAGAATTATGGAACTTAGCGCGACCATAAATATGCACACCGGATTTGAAAGTTTCCACTAGTAGACTCGATACAGTTAGCCCTCACCGACAGAGGAGGGAGTTTATAGTAAGGCATGAAGTCATGGGGGAAAGCGGTTTATGTTAACTCATAAAAATCTGCATGGGCGGTTTTCCGCACGGAACAGATCAAACACTACTGCATTGTACCTAAAAAAAGTCAACAAAGGAAGTACTTCTCGACACCATCATTAAGAATATTTTGCGGAAGTTGTACCTTTCCACTTGCATTACAAACGCACGCTGTAAAAAAAAGCAAACGGTACATACAGGCTTCCACGATAGTATCAATAAGCTGCAAGCTGAATTGCACAATCTGTAAATTAATTGTGCATACTCCAAACACTTTTTCACACGTCTCTATTTGCAATGATTGTATTAGTGTAATTAGACCGATGAATGCCGTGTTACATCAGGCCATAACAGTTTCGCGTATATTGGTACTTTCTAGATTCACATACTTACATGTTATGCAGTTTTTATGGTGTAACAATCATCGAAATGATCCGAATTTTGAGGATTTTGATGAACCTGACGTTTGATAATAGCAATGAGCAATAATACACTAGTATGGAGCGCTAGTGTAGTCAGGATGGATGATTGATGACTAGGGTTAGGGCTAGGGTATTTATGCACCCATTCATAGCGCATATAACCACTTTTTTACAGTATTGTTATAAACAAAAATGTAGGATATAACCATAGACGTACAATACAAGACATGTTATATTCATACAAATCTTACAAAAAATGTAGGACATAACCATAGACATACAATACAAGACACGTTATATTCATACAAATCTTACAAAAAATGTAGGATATAACCATAGACATACAAAACAAGACACTTTATATTCATACAAATCTTACAAAAAATGTAGCACCACTAATGTTACACTACAAAATGTTTCACCCGCGTATGAAAAGTATAGCTATTCAAAGAATACGTGTGTGCGGAAGAGATAGCTAAATGAAGCGTGTTTCGAAGGTATGTCTCGTTGACTTGGTTTTGTGCACACAGGCGCGTTGTCTCAGTAACGTATCTACATTATTTAATTCATCTAAGGATATAACCTAAAAAACCGTTGAGTTATGTCCTGTTATGTCGCATGACAAAACGTAGTGGGCGGAGTCGCCGGAGACGCGGGAGACGAAAAACATGCTAACATACCTGAAAGCGGTGATATATTATGTGAGAACTTGTCTTATCGCTTTCTCTCTCACGGTTTACGACGTAGAAACCAGAAGAAAGTGAGTTATCATAAATTTGTATAGGTTGGGTAAAAACATTTAGTCCTCTCCATATATATTCTTGCTCTGAGGTTATTGATGATAGGCAGTACGTTATTCGTTGTTTTATGCCTATTCTATCAATAACGTTCAGAAACTGATACAGATTGGATTAAATGACTCGGTAAAATTTTTAATGATTATTCTTGACTCGCCTTCAGATATTTTAGGAATCATTTCACGTATTATTGGAATATTAACCGACTACTTCACGTAAAACTGGAATTTTGATCTTCTCCAGATCAGAAAAACAGACCACTCGACGATAATATTTTAGACGCACAGTGCCGGATTTAACAATAATCTAAAGACTTCAAAAAATAAACAGCAACTTTCTACAGCTCCATCTATTTACTTCACATCTAAGACAAAGTAGTAACAACTGGCTATTCACTTTTAGAGTGTCCTGAAATATAATGATAACCGAAAAACCATGCTTTAATAAGCATAGACTTATAATATGGACCTTTTCAAACTAAAAATCAAACGAACGATAACTGACTAACTAACTAACCATCACACCGTTTCCCACAGAGGTAGGCTTTGATGATGGACCGCCATACTCTCTGTCTTGGCACACACTCATTGCTTCATCCTCATTCATTCATGTTCTTCTGTTATTCTGACTCCTTTTTTTTTTTTTTACATGAATACCGCACAAGAGTCTCAACTGCTCCCAACCGTCTAGAGCCAGTGAGACTATGGCATCCCCAAATTGGGTATGTTGTGAGGCTGAAGGTAGTGGGGAGGGGAAGGAGATCGGGAAGAGGAAGGTTGGGAAGTACCTGGCTATTCAGATCTGGTCACCAAACACGGCTTAAGCCATTTCAAGCAACCTTTCGATTCTGAATGGTGGTCTTTCACCAGGGCGATACTTAGAGTATCTACCACTCTGGAACGTGCCGCAAATATACTTGTTATTATTTTTATATGAATTAAATGTGTTATGACACATATTAATTAAATAAAAGTTATTGGCGCACGCCGGGTTTGAACCCGCGACCTTTGGATTCGTAGTCGAGCGTCTTACCACTCGACATCCTTACATGGCTCGACTCTAGTATCAAGTATTTGATTCACTTGATCGTGCAATGTCTTTCTCGGGCATTCTCGACTTCTTCTTGTATTCAATTTCACGTCATATATTCTTTTCACACTCCTTCTTCGTGCATTCGCTCTACATGCCCAAACCATATACGCGTCCCTTTTTGATCCTATTCTTTACGCTTACACCGGCCTTGCATTCTTTTCGGATATTCCTATTTTTAACGCGGTCATACATGTTTTTCCCGCACAAACGCCTCAAGGATCTCATCTTAGAAGATATCAGAAGGACGATAAGCTTTTAAAGAGAGAATTAATTTATGTATTACCGAGGGATTTTTTGTTTAATGCTGTTCTCGTGATTTGTTTCTCTCTGTTCCCCCAAAATAAGAGATATTACCTGTTGCTAGCAGTGGCGGCTCGTGAGTTTTTAGTGTGCTAGAGTGCTAAGATTGAAAAATACGACCTTGTTAGTGTCTTTGTAGCCGAAACTGATTTTTTTTTTTTTTCAAGATTTTTTTTTTGTATGAAGATTTTCAGGATTTTTCAGTTTTGGTGGTGCACTGCACGGATTTCTGAAAAATCTTCTTACAAAAAGTTGAAATTTCGAAAAAAATAAAAAATGTTTTCAGCTACAACAACATCAATGATGACTTTTTTTGTCAATCTTACCACTCTGGCACACTAAAAAGTCACGAGCCGCCACTGGTTGCTAGTAGAAGCGAAAGAAACCCACAGAGCTTGTTTCTAGCCAATGACAGCCTCCAAGATTATAAGCGCAGAAAAATGAGGTATGAACAGACGCGCGCACTCCATAAAGGCGCATAAGCACTGCCTACCTTGACGTACTCGCATAAAAATATTAATGACATTAGATTTTATTTTTAATATATAACTTCAAAAATAAGTGTACAAGTAACCTAATCCCACCGCCGCGCCGCGAGCGCCCACCGACCGTCCTACTATAACGTGTCAAAAGCAGCAACTACATATGCCCAAATGCCGCCCAGATCGAAGTAGATTGTTCTATGTTCACTATACTACACAAAATATGCATGCATGTATGCTGTGTGCCCGTTCAAGTGGCTCGTTTGCGTTGTTATCTTTGTCAGTGCTTAAGCAGTGCTTTTACAGAACAAATGCAATAACAATCAGTGACATCTGTTGGTACCTATCTCTATTATCAATTGATGCGCTATTTTTCCTACTGCCTACCCTGATCAAAAACTTTGTGCACGCCACTTGGTATAGAGTATAGCTCCTAGCTCAGAGCAATAATATACCAGGAGAGATAGCTTGTGTAGTCAGGCTTGTTGATTTTTCCTTACTCGGGGTGGCTTTGTCTAGGGCTAGAGTATTAATACATCATAATACGACATAATGTTTTATTTATTTGTAAAACCATTTCTTCACAGTATTGTTATGAACAAAAAAAAGGACATAATCTCAAAAACCGTTGAGTTATGTCGCATAACAAAACGTTGTGGGCGGAGTCTCCAGAGACGCGGGAGACGGGAAACATGCTTACATACCGAAAAGTGGTGCAATAGTATGTGACAACATGTATTGTCTCTTTCTCTCTCACGGTTTACGACGTAAAAATCCGAAGAAAGTGATTTATTGTAAATTTGTATAGATTGAGTAAAAATATTTATTTTTATTTTATTTTTTATAGAGAGAGACCTATATATTCTTTCTCTGAGGCAAGAACAAGCAATCCGAAAAGCACTAAGCCGACAATCCATAGAAGTGTGATCTATATCGATTAGAAAGAAAACTTAGAATTCATAGACCCCAGACAGGATAATAAAATTGGTCAAATAAATGTTTGATCAATTTCATTCGAAGTATGATCCGATTCGGCTTTCTTTGGGCACACGGACACGCCCATAGCCTAGTCTCAGGTAAGTTTGACCCAGTTGATTCACCTCCTCTCGCTGAAATTGGCATTTATCGCTTTCGGAATATTTATTGATACTACGCCATCCTCCGACATACTATGTACTACGAGTACATCTCGTCGAGGGGTACAGTCTCGCCGCGTCAAACGTGACAGCGACAGTGCTTTGTCACTCGAGATACGTCTGGAACCGGTTTGGTCGGCGATGAATAGTTTCGACAGAGAGTGACCGCCCATTGTGGCTTTCAATTGTTGACATTTCTTTTTTTGGAAACCGCGATTTCCCCGTCTC
The DNA here is from genome assembly GCA_022651775.1 of Drusus annulatus. Taxonomy (NCBI): domain Eukaryota; kingdom Metazoa; phylum Arthropoda; class Insecta; order Trichoptera; family Limnephilidae; genus Drusus; species Drusus annulatus. The sequence goes on from JAGWCC010000070.1 coordinate 9,235, forward strand.
GGTGCATAATGTAAATACCATCGGGAAATACGAGCATGCAGCATTTGGTGACGCTTTCTTAAAACTCTGCGGGTTCTCGAGGAAATGAAAAGGAATACCACATGGGTCGTAAAAGAGACACATTTTAAATCAAAATTAGTTGTTTTTTTTACTGTTGATACGCACAAGAGTCCCAACTGCTCCCAACCGTCTACAACCAGTGAGACTATGATATCCTCAATCGGAGTATGTTGCGAGGCTCAAGGTAGTGGAGAAGAAAAGGATATGGGGAAGAGGAAGGTTGGAAATTATCTGGCTATTAAGATCTGATCGCCAAACACGACTAAAACCATTTTGAGTACCGATTCGATTCTGAATGGTGGTCTTTTAGCAGGACCTCAGAGCAATAATATACAAAAGGAAGCGCTGCTGTAGTCAGTTTTTATGAGGTTTGCCGGACTCGACTAGACCTTGGCGTGGCTAGGACTAGGGCTAGGGTATTTATACATCTATTTATAGCACATGTCGGCATAATGTCTTTGTTTATTCGTATAACCACTTTTCACAGTATTGTTATAAACAAAAATATAGCATGTAACCTAATAAGCCGTTGAGTTATTTTAATTTATTTCGCGTATCATAACGTGTGGGCGGAGTGAACGGAGACGCGGGACACGAAGAATATTCTAACAATACTTTAAAGCGGTGTGATAATTTGGGAGATTTCGTTGTCTCTTTCTTTCTCGTGGTGTGCGACGTGAAAACCCGGAGAAAGTGATTTATCCCAAATTTGGATAGGTTGGGTAAAAAGAATTAGCTCTCTCTCCATATATTGTTACTTCAAGGCAGGACGATACTTAGCGTATCTACCACTCTAGAATGTGCTGCAAATATACATTATTTCATATAACACATACCAAATACAATATATTTGCGCACGCTGGGTTTGATCCCGCGACCTCTGGACTCATAGTAGAGCATCTCACCACTCGACCACGGAGGCCGTCAAAAGGAGAGGCCGTTGAAAGGCAACAAAATCATTTTGAATGTTCTTTTAGTGAAATGGCCGGACAAGTTGTAGGCACGTAATATTTCAACGTTAGTCATCAATGTGGTTATTTTGCATAGCAATAAGAGAGTCAGCACTTGAAACAAAAAATATTATTAAATTTGGAATTAACTTTAAAGCATCAATGCTTATTTGTTATTATATATTTAAATTATATTAATAATCTAAACGCACAAATGTGAAACATAAAAAAGCCAGAAACTAAAAAGAATAATGGTCATGACCGAGACTCGAACTCGGAACCTCTAAGAACGGAAGAAAATTCAAATATTAATAATTTTCAATAAAAGTATGAGATCGATTAAAAATGCCGCTTTCTAACGAGGTCTTGATGGCTTAATTGGCTGAGTGTTACTCGCGGATAGATTAGAGGTTTCGAGTTCGATTCTTGGTCATGACCTTTGTTCTTTTCAGTTTCTGGCTTTTTTCTGTTTCATTTTGTGTTTTAAATTATTATATGAGACTCGAACTCGGAACCTCTACCCTATCCAGGAGTTACACTCTGCCAATTAAGCCATAAAGACCTTATTAGAAAGCGGCATTTTTAAACGATCTCATACTTTAATTTTTACTAATTATTTATTATTGTTATGACCACTGTTCTTTTTTTCTGACTTTTTTCTGTTTCATTTTTGTGTTGTAGATTATTAATGTTATTTGAAACGTTACAATAATTGTTGATCGATGCATACAGTAAAATGATTTGCTGGAAGATTGCTGCATTAGTAATCGTAGCAGTTCTCCGGGTCGTAGGTAGAATACGGAAGGAAATGTTTACGGCAGGTAGGCCATAACTGGTAGCTGAATTCCACTTTGCTGCATAACTTGTTTCTGGGAAATTTCACAGAATAATGGTCTCTGCCGATGAAGAATGCTACACAATGCTTTTGTATCGATGTTTTATTGATTAATGAAGTCATTATTGTGCAATTGAAAAAAATCACTACATTCAGAAAAAAAAATGCTGTTTATTTTATTTGAAGGTTCATTTGTAGAGCTTATATTTTCTTTCTTTTTTTTTCGTGAATACGGCACAAGATTCTCAACTACTCCCAACCGTCTAGAGCCAGTGAGACTATGGCATCCCCGATAGGGGCATGTTGTGAGGCTGAAGGTAGTGGGGAGAGGAAGGAGATGAGGAAGGGAAAGGTTGGGAAGTACCTGGCTATTCAGATCTGGTCACCAAACACGGCTAAAGTCATTTCAAGCAACGTTTCAATTCTGAATGGTGGTCTTTCACCAGGGCGATACTTGGAGTATCTACCACTCTGGAACGTGCCGCAAATATACTATATTTTATTTTATATCAATTAAATGTGTTAAAACACATATTAATTAAATTTAATTTATTTGCGCACGCCGGGTTCGAGCCCGTGACCTCTGGATTCGTAGTCGAGCGTCTTACCACTCGACCATGCAGGCCGTCCTACACATGTATATAATCATTTCTGTTTTTTTTCTTAAAAAGAAAGAAAAATATTCCCACGTTACGAATAACTTAGCAATATTTGAAAAACTCCTACAATCATCATGATAACCTGAAAATGTTGCTTGTGCAATGATGGAGGACTTATCCAGCAGTGGAATTGAACTCACGACGCGACGCCTGGAAACCGACGTATTTTTCAACTCGGCTACTAACCGGTGTTTATATTATGAATATATAATTCTAATAATAGCTGTTTTGGCCATTGTGGCTATAATGCAACTGTCAAACTATCCAATCAGAAAACTTTTAATGACATCAGTGATATTTGAGTTACGGGGCTGATTTAGGACTGGTTGTTTGAACGCCCGTTTGAATGTCGTCATTTCGACTAGATATTAAGTTCTAGTTCATATGATTATTATATATTTGTGAAACGCAATCAAAACCTAATGCTTGAAAAAGAATAGTTTTTTTTAAAATTGAAAATGTTATATTTCATTTTTTTTGCATAAACTATTTATTGGGTGTGTTATTTTAAGTGAATACCACACGAGAGTCCCAACCGTCTGAAGCCAGTGAGACTATGGCCGCCCCAATTGTGGTATGTTGTGAGACCAAAGATAGTGAGGGAAAGAGATGGGGAAGAGGTAGGTATAGGAGTACTTGGCTATTCAGATCTGGTCACCAACCACGGCATGAGCCATTTTAAGCAACGCTTAGATTCTAAACCTACTTACTAATTTTATGGTTATTCTATTGTTATTAATGTTATTATCATTCATTTTTGTTGTTGTTTTTATGCCGTGTACTATATATTTTATTCAAATCTTATAAAATAATATAACTAATTGTAACTACACTACGTTGCAATATACTTACACTTTATTTACTAACTTCTTTGAAATGTATCATGTTATGTATTATATACGTATTACCTTGAAATAACAATATATGGAGGGAGAGCTAATTATTTTTACCCAACCTACACAAACTTGCGATAAATCACTTTCTCCAGGTTTTTACGTCGTACACCATGAGAGAGAAAGAGACAACAAATTTCATAGACCGCTTCTATATACTGTAAGGATGGTCTTAAGATCCTGGTTCACGGCGGGACTCCGCCCACATTTTTTATTATGCCACTAAACTTGACACAACTAAACGGTTTTTTAGGTTATATGCTATATTTTTGTTGATAAAAATACTGTGAAAAGGTGGTTATACGAATAAACAAAAACATTACGTCGATATGTGATATGAATGGATGTATAAATACCGTAGCCTTAGTCTAAGCCTCGCCCAGGTGCGCCGAGTCAGTTTAAAATCATTAAAAACAAGTCAAAAACTGACTTCGCTGCCTTGAATAGATATTACTCTACCAACTATATGCGTATTACACTATTTTGTGAAATATACTATGATAATATAACTATTTTTAACACCTCCGCTATATTTACATACTTACTTTTTAAATACTAACTTTTTTTTCATACTCTTTCTTTAATGTTATATTCTACCCATTTATTCTACTCCTTGATTTAACTAAAATGTATTTTATGTAAAAGCCTTTAAGGCTTTAATAAAATAAAATAAATAAATAAAAATAAATGGTGGCCATTCACCGGGGCGATACTTAGAGCATCTGGGAAAGGGAAGGAGGTGGGGAGGATGGGAGGATATGAAGGATAGTAAGTACCTGGCTATTCAGATATATTCACAAAACACGGCTAAAACAATTTATAACTACCGTTAGATTCCGAATGGTGGTATTTCATCAGGGCGATTCTACGAGTATAGACTAGCGTTGGGAAAAACTTCAATGTTTTGTGAATGCTTCACGAATTGCTAGTTCTTTAAAATGAACCCTTCGCAGTGAACACTTTAATTGAATTCGAACTCGCATAAAAGAGATTTGAATTTATCCGGTTATTTGTACAGTTCTTTTTGGAACCGGTTCCTCGCCGAAAAAACACGTCCTAGTCGGTAGGGATTTGAAAGTGAAAAGAACTGGAACTGGAACTGGTTCCTCGCCGAAAAAAACACGTACTAGTCGACTTCAATTGAAGTACTTGTAATGAAGTCCTTCTTTATAGGCTTTGAAGTTCACTTTGCACCTGAACTGCTGCAAGTTGCAGTAGTTCTTTGTAATCTAACTTCCATTGAAGTATTTGTTCATTGAAATGAAGTTAATGAAATGAATGAACGCTAAAATGAACTACCAACTACAATTGAAGTATTTGTTCAATGAACAATGTATAAAGTAGGAACTACTGCCAAAAAAAGTAGTTCTTTAATGCGTCAATCAAAGCGGTCAGCGGTCTAGTATAGTCGTAAATTCATTATATATTATACTAATTATTTCTCAAATAACACAATTAAATTTATTGGCGATCTCTGGATCCGAAGTCGATATCTTAACCACTCGGCCTCGGAGGCGGACAAGTATTTCATTCAAACATTTTTTCATCAAATTTCTCCATGAAAAAATATACATCGTGTAATTTTATTAAATTACAACACCTTGCCCGGGGACTTTAATGGTCTAGTGTTATGTGACAGAAGTTGTCGCCGAGAGTTGTCTAAGTTCACGGAGTAACTGGACAGGTAAATCCACTATCCAGCCCCCCTCTGCTAGGTCCGTATCGCGGTTACTATTGAACTTTGAAACGGGTTTGCTGGGTAACATCTAAGTTCAAACGTACAACTGCGAGTGGGATTCGCTGTACACAAAGATGAAGGTATGTAATTATTTTAAGTGAAGAAAATCTACTGTAATCCTTCATCTTTGCTTCTCATCACTTTAAAGATATTTTATTCAATATGTCATAGTCTTAGAGAAACAATGTATGGAGAGAGAGCTAATTATTTTTACCCAACCTATACAACTTGCGATAAATCACTTTTTCTGGGCTTTTACGTTGTACATCATGAGAGAGAAAGAGACAAAAAAATACACACACCGCTTTTATGTACTGTAAGGATGATCTTGGTCTCCCGCGTCTCCGGGGACTCCGCCCACATGTTTTCATATGCGACTAAATTCGACACAACTAAACGGTTTTTTAGGTTATATGCTATATTTTTGTTGATAAAAATACTGTGAAAAAGTGGTTATACGAATAAACAAAAACATTATGTCCACGTGTGCTTTGAACGGATGTATAAATACCTAAGCCCTAGTCCTAGCCACGCCCAGGTCGGCCGAGTCCGGTAAAAATCATCAAAAACCGACTACACTACATTGGATAGGTACCACTCTATCTACTCTAAGGTCATAGTCTTAGATGAATTAAAGAATGTAGATACGCAACTGAGACAACGCGCTTGGTTGCACTAAACCAAGTCAACGAGACATACCTTCGAAACACGCTTCACATAGCTATCTCTTCCGCACACACATATTCTTTGAATGGCTATCCTTTTCATACGCGGGTGAAACATTTAGTGGTGCAAAATTAGTGGTGCTACATTTTTCTTGAATATTTGTATGAATATGACGTGTCTTGCATTTTATGTCTATGGTCATAGTGCTTTTTTTATTTTTTTAGAGTGAATACCGCACAAGAGTCACAACTGCTCGCGTAGAGCCAGTGATACTATGGCACCCCCAGTCGGGGTATGTTGCGAGGCTCAATGGAGAATAGAAGGGAAGGAGATAGGAAAAAGGAAGGTTGGGAAGTACCTGGCTATTCAGATATGGTCACCAAACAAGGCTAAAGCTATTGCAACGTTTCAATTCTGAATGGTGGTCTTTCACTAGGGCGATATTTTACATGTAATTAATATAAAACAATTAATATTCTATTTTTTTGCGGCACGTTCTAGATTGGTAGATACCCTAAGTATGGCTCTAGTGAGAGACCACAATTCAGAATCGAAATGTGGCTTGAAATGGCTCTAGCGGTGTTAAGTGACTAGATCTGAATAGCCAGGTACTTCCTGACCTTCCTCTTCCCCATTTATTTCCCCTCCCCACTATCTTCAGCCTCACAACATATCATTGGGGATGTCATAGTCTCACGCTCTAGAAGGTTGGGAGCAGTTGGGACCAGTGGCGGCTCGTGAGTTTTTAGTTTGCTAGAGTGCTAAGATTGTAAAATACGATATTGTTAATGTTGTTGTAGCCGAAAATGATTTTTATTTTTTTTCAAGATTTTATTTTTTGTATGAAGATTTTCAGGATTTACAGTTTTGGTGGTGCACTGCACGGTTTTCTAAAAAATCTTCTTACAAAAAGTTGAAATTTCGAAAAAAAATAAAATATATTTTCGGCTACAACAACATCAATGATGACGGTTTTTTTCAATCTTGCCACTCTAGAACACTAAAAAGTCACGAGCCGCCACTGGTTGGGACTCTAGTGTGCTATACACAATAAATAAAAAATTAACTCCAGCCAGATATTCACACTTTTGCCACTTCATTCGACTATCAGTATCGCCCTGGTGAAAGACCACCACTCAGACTCGAAGCTTTGCTTGAAATGGCTTTTGCTGTGTTTGGTGACCGGATCTGTATATCTAGATACATTAAAACCTTCCTCTTCCCCATCTCTACCCTTTCCCCACTCCCTTCGGCCACACAACATACCTCGATTGAGGATGCTTTAGTCCCACCGGCTCTCGTGTGGTATTCGCATTAACTTTCGAAATGTGATCTGACCACATTAGAGTTCCAACCACTGAAGAAACAAGCCGATATACGATGTTGCGGGCGTATCCGTGTGCCCAAAGTAAGCTCCATTTTTCCTTATTTCTGCTGAATCGATCACCTTTTTTAAATATCGTAATTTTTCTCGATCAGGTAATTAATTCCATTAGCACGTCTTAAGTTATTTATTTTTATAATTTGAACACGGGAAAACCCTCATTTTCGGAGTGTTATGTCGGCTTAAGGCTTGAAGTAACAATATATGGAGGGATAGCTAATTTGTTTTACCCAACCCATCCGAAATTGTAATAAATCACTTTTTCCGAGTTTTTACATCGTACACCATGAGAGAGAAAGAGACAACAAATTTCTCGGACCGCTTCTATATACTGTCGCAATAATCTTAAGCTGGCTATCTTCGCTGGTTAACGGTGGGACTCCGCCCACATTTTTTATTATGCCACTAAACTTGACACAATTAAACGGTTTTTTAGGTTAGATGCTATATTTTTGTTGATAAAAATACTGTGAAAAAGTGGCTATACGAATATACAAAAACATTATGTCGATATGTGATATGAATGGATTTATAAATACCGTAGCCTTAGTCTTAGCCACGCCCATGTGCGCCGAGTCATGTTAAAATCATCAAAAATAAGTCCAAAACTGACTCCACTGCCTTGGCTTGGGCTACCTCTAGTATACTCTAAGGCTTAAGGTATGTGACTTGTAACCTCAGAGTAATTATATACAAGAGAGAGCGCTGCTGTTATCAGTTTTAATGAGCTTTGCCGGACTCGGCTAGGATTTCGTTTATTCGTATAACCACTTTGTCACAGTATTGTTATAAACACAAATATAACATATAACATTAAAAAACCGTTGGGTTACGTCAATTTATGTCGCATAACAAAACGTGTGGGCAAAGTCAACAAAGACGCGGGACACGAAGAACACTCCTATAATACCTTAAAGGGGTGTGATACTTTGGGATTTATTTTGTCTCTTTCTTTCTCATGGAGTATGACGTAAAAACCCGGAGAAATTGATTTATCCCAAGTTTGTATGGAATTAGCTTTCTCTCCATATATTGTTGCTCCAAGCTTGTAACTATCCAAAGATGTGTAAATTCAAAAGTACCTAGTTAAAACAATTATCATTTGTACGACGTAAGTTTCAGAGAAAGGTGAGGTTATTATACAAACAAATACAAGGTGGGGTCCAAAAGTAACCGGAGTTACGTTCCAACGATTTTCATGCTTATCAAGGGCCATGGGAAAGAGGATATTACTTTATCATGGAATTGTGATGTTTCAACCTTCGTCACATTTGACTGACGATTGAATCGATGGTCAGTGGCAAACAGAATGGTCAGCATTTGAACGGTCGCCTTCGAACGCTGATTCTCGGCCCGTTACGTCGATTTGATATACCATTTTTTTTCCGTTTTCTAGATTCTTAATTATTATTAAGTGATGAATCCTTTAAAGTTACTGACTCTTATTCTTGTTCCTTATACCAATAGAACGGCGCTATGCGCCTTTCTTTGTCACTTCATGTGGGTGGAAAAATGCTTTAACGTGACGATTGAATTTAAATTCGGGAGTTTACGTAGGGAAAAAATATGTTTCTAAAAACCCTACAAAAATTGCATGAAATTAGCGGATCATCGGGGCGTCCTTTCCTTCTCGACACAGCATTATGGCATATATACATAAGTCTGTATGTGTTGAGTGGGGATCGGGAAGGTGTTCGGCTATGGCCTATGCTTAGGAATTCAACCGCATTCGCAATGGTAATAGGGAAAACCATAGAAAACCCCTCTACAGGTGGAAGCGGTCATATGTCCAACATGAAGACATTATGGCCTTCAGTGACGTCATATGTGACGTTATTCGTCATATGTTTATTTTATTAATTACTAAACAAACAAAATTATCACACACAGAAATTAATCAAGCACTTTAAAATATATCTTGAAAACTTCCATCTCATTCCAGGATGACAGATAATCTCACAGTAACCCTGGTGAAATACAACAATATTCTGAAATAAAGCTTTGCTTGAAATTGATGAAGCTGTATTTAATAACCATGAAATTCCCTTCGTCTGTACCTCGTCCTTTTCCTTCGCAGGAGGTGACATAGGCTTAGATTCTTGAACTAACAATATATGGAGAAAAAGCTGCATCAAAAATGTTTAAGACGCGTTTGACTAAGCCTTGGAGTAACAATGTATGGAGAGAGAGCTTATTCTTTTTACCCAACCTATATACATTTGAGATACATCCGGGTTTATACACCATGAGAAAGAAAGAGACAACAAAATCTCCCAAATTATCATACCGCTTTAAAGTATTGTTAGAATGTTCTTCGTGTCCCGCGTCTCCGTTGACTCCGCCCACACGTTTTCATTTGCGAAATAAATTCACATAACTCAACGGCTTATTAGGTAACATGCTATATTTTTGTTTAAAACAATACGGTGAAAAAGTGCTTATACGAATAAACAAAAACATAATGGTAGACACGAGCAATGAATGGATGAATAAATATCCTAGCCCTAGTCTTAGCCACGCTCAGGTCTAGCCGAGTCCGGCAAACCTCATAAAAGCTGAGTACAGCAGCGCTCTCTCTTGTATATTATTGCTCTGAGTTTAGATCAGTTGGGACCACTGAGCAGTTGCTCACTAGAAATGCTAAAATAAATGTTATATCGCCAATTTACATAACATCATTCGACTCCACACTTTTTTTTTCATTCCGTCTTTCAGTTGCGGCTCGACACTTGACACACAAGCATATCGGCTCTGTGGCTGACGTTACGATGATTTAAAAAAATATATCTTCCGAAAACTTGGTGAAATCTTTTTTATTTTTTATTTTGACTTCACCTACCTGTAAATAAAGGGTTTTTGTATTATTCTTCAATTTGAAACTCTCGTTCCAAAGGGGGGTTCTAATGAGACTCCGGATGATACTTTAATGCGATATATTAGATAAATTTTAGCTTTGATATATCAATTTACACCGATGAAATGAGGCAAGGATCCATATTGTTACATATTATTAACACTCCCGTTCCGAAAGGGGTTCTAATGTAACCCCAAACGATAGTTTTATGCTTGGAGAAACAATGTATGGAGAGAGAGCTAATTATTTTTACCCAACCGATACAAACGTGCGATAAATCACTTTCTCTGGGTTTTCACGTCGTACACCATGAGAGAGAAAGAGACAACAAATATAATACTCCGCTTCTACGTACTGTCACAATGATCTTGGGCTCCTGGGTCACCGCGGGACTCCGCCCAGATTTTTTTTATTATGCCACTAAACTTGAAACAACTAAACGGTTTTTTAGGTTAGATGCTATATTTTTGCTGATATCAATACTGTGAAAAAGTGGTTATACGAATAAACAAAAACATTATGTTGATTTGTGATATGAATGGATGTATGAATACCCTAGCCTTGGTCTTAACCACGCCCAGGTCCGCCGAGTCAGGTAAAAATCATCAAAAACTGACTACACTGCCTTGGATTGATACCACTTTATATACTCTAAGGTTTTGTGCGATATTTTATCCTCAATGGTTTTATTTAAAGATTACTGAAATATAATGAATAAACTTCTCTCTAAGTATTACCAAAAACAATTTACATGAGATTGTGTCACAAAAACGCTTTAATAAGCAATGTCGAATGGGGCAAATACGTCCCCCCCTTGGGATCGTACGTTTGATTTTACTTTCAGGTACGGAAAGATTAACGAGAGTTAACTACCCCTGCTGACCCTCACCTTCAAGAAGACGATACAGGACGCCCCCTGCACCCCGCACTTCACCTTGTCTAGTAAACAAATTTGTTATGCTACTACCATTAACAATACATTGAACTCTAAAATAAGATTACATTATTTTATCTAGTTCCGTCTTATATCAATGCATATGTACTCTATGCCTCTCAACGCCCTATGGTATAACCGATAAAACTATCTGTAAATTGTTGTTTGTATCAAATAAACTTTAACGCCTTAGACTAGCCTAAAACAGCTATATAAACGGCTGCATCGCCCTAAGTGAATTAATCTATCTTGTCGATTGAATCCAAGCACTTCTGCTTGTCGTATTGCTCACATGATAATTCATTTTGAAATTGTATTTTACTCGTTGTTTGTGTTTTATAATATAATAAAATAAAGGATAATTACATCCAAATATTATTCCATTCATTCAACCGAAGTGTACCCAAAAAAGTTAACTCGAGCATGAATTATTGCAGAGAAATTTGTTTTATTTTTAAGTCACCGCCCATTTTTTTGGGGAACGCCCCTCGTAGATTTATTTCTAGGGTAGTGTGTCCTTTCAATTTGTTTACCATACAATTCTGAGTACAGCTTACCTAATGCCCAAGGCACCCAAAACCTTAGAGTAACCTAGAGACCTAACTTTGCGAAATTTTGTCCGCACTTTTTGACCAAGCAATGACCAAAGGGTGTGGCCTAAACTCGGAGTAAAATCAATAACAGGGTTTTCACAAATTAAGTAAATTAGGTATTTTGTTGTGAGTAGGTAGTTGTAAATCATTAAAAAGAATGAATGTTGTATATTTTTTTGTTTATTCAAATATACATTAATCAATAAGATTATTAAAATCTTATTTATAGATAAAAATATAAACGAATTAAATTATTAGTACAGAACATTTTATAATACATATTATAAAATGAACTTCAGTCTCCATCAACAAAATAGTTTACAAACAAAAGTAAAATAAAAAAAATGTACGGTGATAACAGATGTTAAATCATTTTCTTAACCTTGGAGTAAGAATATATGGAGAGATCAATTTTTTTTACCTATATAAATTTGCGATAAATCACTTTCTCTGCGTTTTTACGTCGTACACCATGAGAGAGAAAGAGACACAAAAAAATCACAAAACATGACACCGCTTTTAAGTATTGTAGGGATGTTTTCCGTCCCGCGTTATTTTGTAAGGAAATTTCGAATGCAGATAATAATAACAGTGAACTTATATAGCACAGTTTTGTGATATTTCACGTCAAGTGCGCTTCATACTTAATTAATTAAGCTAATAATTCTAACTAACAAGGAGAAAATAATATATAATATGTATACAAAATTAAAACTATCTAAATGCATGATCGTTATCATAAATCATCAGAGAACAGGTTCAGAAATGGGTACAATAGTGCATGTGCACATCAATAGATTTAAAAAAAAACAATTAACTAGAAGCTAAGGGTATAAAAATCCAGATGAAACGTATGAATTCATATTAACATATTTGTTAAATCAAAGAAAAAGAAATTAGATTTTTCTCGTCTTTTTTCATCCTTTGGAAATCTAAAAATAATTAAATAAATAATAATATTCCAATTTTGGCATAGCCCTGAATCTGGGGACGTAACCGAAATTATAAATATAACTAAGAGATAAACACTATTCTGTCTTTATCTGTTTGCCAACAATTTAGCGTTAGTATCATGAGAAAGAAAAGAGACCGGGATACTTTCAGAAGCCGTACAATATGGGTATTCCCCCTTGTAATGGTTTCTTATGTGACAGCTAGTAAATATCTCTAAGTTAAAAATATTACGAATCCACTAAAACTCATTTCAAACGGAAGTTTATTATATTGGAACGAATAGTCCAAAGATTAATTACATATTGGTGTAAGTTACTAGTTGTTTTGTAGGTTAGAATGTTAAATATTTGAGATCTAACTAAAAAAGACGATTTTTATGGTACATACGTGTGAAAACTGTTTGTTTTTGGTCCTTTTGTACTTCGATTGAAGCAACCAAGTATAGCACATATGGCCATGATGTTTTGCTAGATATCGGACAAAAAATAACTCAAGTTTTTAACTATTTACGCACTTTTGACAGTCCGTTCGCCTGACACTCCAAACGTGAATGAAGCTCGTACAGATCAAATATCGCGGACATGGTATTTAGCACGCCCCAAATCGTGTATTGGTTTCAACAATTGTTTGTCTCTTTTTCTCATATGCGTATAGAACCGAGCATAAAGAGAGAGCTATATTTTGCGAGTTTGTCAACGATTTGTCACAAATTAGTACGGTCTCTTTATATTGTTACTCTAAGCCCAAAACCAAATCTACCCGGCAATTACAGTGGAGTGGTTGCGCAAGCAATTTATTGTTTAAGTTTAAGACGCAAAAACTGACTTCGAACCAGAGACTTATCATTAAGAAAGAATGTCTCATTATGCAACTCGGTGATTTATTGAGAATACTGTACGCCGGCCTAACCTCTTTGCTAAAGGGGTCAAACCTTGACTTTTGGAGTCACATTCAGCAACGGTTCAATAGGCACATTCAAATCTTTGTTTATTTTGTTAAGTTATGTTGTTTGGCTTATTTTACGGTTGCACCCTTTCACGTGTAGTCGTAACGACCTTCGCGGTTAAGCGGTTTTAATGGTTCGAAGTTCGAAATTACTGTTGGTACTACGTATCTACAATTTTATCCGTTTAGTTCTTAGAGTATATTGAGTGGTACCCATCCAAGGCAGTGTAGTCAGTTTTATGTGATTTTTACCGGAATGTGGCATGACTAAGACAAAGGTTAGGGTATTTATACATCAATTCGTATCACATATCGACATAATATTTTTGTTTATTCGTATAACCACTTTTAAACAGTATTACTATCAACAAAAATGTAGCATTTAACCTAAAAAACCCTTTAGTTGTGTCAAGTTTAGTGGCATAATAAAAAATATGGGCGGAGTCCCGCGGTGACCCAGGAGCCCAATATCATTGTGACAGTACGTAGAAGCGGGGTATTATATTTTTTGTCTCTTTCTCTCTCATGGTGTACGACGTAAAAACCCGAAGAAAGTGATTTATCGCAAATTTGTATAGGTTAGGTAAAAATAATTAGCTCTCTCTTCATACATTGTTACTCCAAGGCTTAGTCAAACGCGTCTTAAACATTTTTGATGCAGATTTTTTTTTTTATAAATAAATTTATTTTCGTAGAAAGCAATCACTTTGTGGTTGATATTTAAAGAAACGAAAACACAACTTTGTATAAGACCACGAATATTATTTCAAATTTTATGACCGACCGGTTTCGCTTAGCTTAAGCATCATCAGGGTTAAAAATTAAACAAACAAAAAACGAAATGTGCGGTTATATATACATAAAGAGGGAGAACAAGTTATAAAATAAAATAACTTTTTTTAATGAATTCGCTAATCATCTTATTGATAAAGGTCATGTCTTCAATAAAAGCACCGGTGCTCATATTCTTCACAAAAATGATCATGGCATCAGATTAAATAATTTAGAAGCACTGGAATAAAGAAAGCCATTAAAATTAATATCAGGTAAATTTGTCCAGTAGTCCAAGCTGCTTCCAACTGTCTAGAGCCAGTAGGACTATGGCAACCCTAATAGGAGTATGTTATTAGTCTGACGGTGGTGGGGAGGGGAAGGAGATGGGGAAGAGGAAGGTTGAAAGTACCTGGCTAATCAGATCTGGCCTAAACATTTAAGACAAATTTTATGACGCCAGATCTCAGAATACCAGATGAGATGCGAAATCTCGTCATCCCCAAACAGTGGGTCGCAGTACTACAAGGTTTGGGAACCACTGTTGTTTATGTAACTTTATAAATTACAGGTAGGTAAAGGACTATCGCGGTTCAGGGTGATGTGAAAATTAATTTTTAAGTTTGATGAACCTTACACGAGTTACTGATTTGAAATGGTGAAATATTTCCGTAGGTACCTACTCAGTGCGTATTTGTACATTTGTACGACCAAGGTTTTGCTTTGACAAATAGACAATACTTTGACACTTTTGAACTTTGACACTGAATTGCTAATTACCAGAAGACAGCATAATAATATTTAGTATTTAATAACACGCCTTTCTGCAATTTACATAAACTAACACGAATTTATCTGATTACCCACATTAATAATGTCGACGTAAAGTCACTAATGTTTGATACTAAATATTCTTACGGAAGAACAAAAACACGATTTTTAAATCTATTGGATATTATTATTGTGTGCATTTGAATGGAAAACATTTTTTTACATTGCCACTGATGTATGTATGTATTATGGAAATCATCAAATTATTTAAACTCCAGACAAGCGGCAAATTAACTGTATAATATATCATAGGTAGATACTTACGTATGATACATGTAGGTATATTCATACATTATATTCTGGATGGAGAAGAGGTTCATGGTTCAAGTCTCAGCTGCAACCCAGTCTTTTTGTTTTCTTGTATTTCATATTTCATTAAAAATAATACTTTTATTTATTTACTTAACAAGAACTCAGAAAAAAACAGTTGTTCACTAAATACATTAAGAGATGAATGATTTTAAAATATTGTAAATACATGCATAGTGTAAAAAAAGAAATTAAACATTTATGTACACCTCACATATAGACAAGGTATTATACGAGTATATCCAAAGGAGTTATAGTATAAGTACAAACTGAAGTAGTGTGACGCACTATATATGATAGTATGACGCAAATAAAGCCAAGCCTTCTCCCAAATGGTAAATATATTTTAGATGGCTGAAGGGCCACAAAAGTCTACAGAATCAAACGAGAGTCAGAGCATTCGATGCAGAGCAAAAAAAAAATGATCAAAACTGCATACGAGTATGAAACAGAAAAAAAAACAGAAACTAAAAAGAACAATGGTCATGACTATTGTTATTTTTGGTTTCTGGCTTTTTTCTGTTTCTAGTTAACTAATTTTTTAACCAAAGTGTCGCTTAAGCTCTTTTGGCTTTCTAGCGATGATATTAAATGTGCATATTTTAGAATTCTGCAGAAATATTTTTTCAGTCATGTTACACCATGGGATTATTTAAATTTTAACAAATTCTTATATAATAATAATATATTGTGTTATTTTATCAATCTATTTTTATTGTTCATTGGTAAAGAGAGAGTTATTATCGACAAAGTTAGTTTATCGATGGGTAGGCAATGGGCAAACTATAATAATGTTTCAAGAAAATGTAGAATAATTATAAATACTTCGCTAATTTATAAAGCCCAATTTTTGTAAGGTATCAAGGGCATAATTAATCCGTCTCTTTTTTAATGAAAATGAAATAATAACTTTGTATAAGACCACAGATTTAATTAATTTTTTTATGACCGACCTATTTCGCTTAGTCTAAGCATCATCAGAGTACAGAATTAAACAAAACAAAAAATACATAGTGTGTGCTTTTATATACTCATACATACAGAGGGAGAAGACAATATAAAATAAAATAAAATAGAGAACAAAATAATAACATTTCAACTATAACAAAGCAACAGAGAGAGAGGGAGACAGATAATATGAAATGAAAGAGGCAAAACGTCACCTGAGAAAGCTAAGCGAAACCGGTCAGTCATAAAAAAATAAATAAAATCTGTTGTTTTATACAAAGTTATTATTTCATTTTCATTAAATATGTCAAACCACAAAGTGGTTTTTTTGACTTTCTGCGAAAAATATTTCCATGGTTTATTGAATGATTAATTTTGCAAATAAGTACATACCATCACATTGTTATTTATCTGTGTTGGTGGCCGTAAATTTTTAAGCGAAGGAAGAAAACAATTAATAAACATGATAATTCTATATACATATTATGATAGCACTTCACACAGAGGAACAACCAAAAATACGACAAAAAAACAAAAATATTCCCACCTTTATTATCCGTGAAGATTTTTCGTAATGAATCAATTATTTGGCATTCAGCATTATTTAACAAATGATTATTGTGCGGAAATTTATGTCGGTATTTACGCCAATCCTTGAAAAAGGATGATGTAAACGCGATTTTTCGATTATTAGTGTCAACACTCGGGCAAAGTGCATTATAATTATACTAAGTACACGTCATGTGATTCACCGCAGACTTCCGCATTGTGATTCTGTTTGTTTTTTTTTTGTGATAAATTTCCTGCCGCGAGGTACCGATCCTCTCGAACTTAGGATATTTTTTCGTTCATCTTTCTGAGAATAATTTGTGTGCTTAGAAAATTATTCACTTTTTTTTTTTTTTTACAAATTGACCGGCTAGTAGCAAAGTTAAAGAAAAATTCGTCGACTTCCCACTAAAGCGCCGCGGGTTCAATTCCTCTGCTAGCTAAATCCTCCATCGTTTAACACGGACAGGCAACATTTTCCGCTTATGATTATGGTCTTAGAGTATATAGAGTGGTACCTATCCAAGGCAGGTAGTCAGTTTTTGATGATTTTTACCGGACTCGGCGGACCTGGGCGTGGCTAAGACTGAGTTTAGGGTTTACATCCATTCATAGCACATATCGACATAATGTTTTTGTTTATTCGTATAACCACTTTTTCACAGTATTGTTATCAACAAAAATATAGTATATAACATAAAAAACCGTTAGGTTAAACCGAAGTTTAGTGGCACAATAAAAACTGTGGGCGTAGTCCCGCGGTGACCCAGGAGCCCAAGATCATCGCGACAGTACACAGAAACGGTGTATTATATTTGTTGTCTCTTTCTTTCTCATGGTGTACGACGTAAAAACCCGGAGAAAGTGATTTATCGCAAGTTTGTATAGGTTGGGTAAAAATAATTAGCTCTCTCTCCATACATTGTTACTCCAAGATTATGGTAGTAGGAGTTTTTTTCAAATATTGTCCGATTTATTTGTAACCCAGAAGTGTTTGTCTAAACCTTAACTCAACGTATTAAAACTCGTATTTTTCAAAAATTTTCTTAATGAATTATAAATAATACATTTTTTAAATAAAAATATTTTTGAAAGACGCGGTTATTGTTACGAGTGATTTATATAAGGTTTTAGTGAGTTAGGAATACAATACATTGCATTATGTTATGTTTCATACGGATTATTATTTATGTGAAATGAGCCACGTATTTTTTGTTTGTTCAAATATTTTTGTTTACGCTTGGTTTTGAACCCGCGATATGTGGGCCTGGAGTCTCTCTAAGCACTGGTGACTCGTGACTCAAGTATGGTAGCAAAAAGAACAGCGTTATTGATGGTTCTGTAGACGAAAATGATGAATTGTATTTTTGTTTGAAGATTTTCAGGAATTTTCAGTTAGGCGGTGCTCTTCACCAATTTGCTGAAAAATCTCTTGTACAGAAACATCAACAATATTGTATTTTATAATTCCAGTATTTAGGTACACTCAAAAATCACTGCCTCTGAGCCAAGGATCTTACCGATCAGCCACGGAGGTCGTAATATATTTTGATATCAATGTAACATTTCATAGTTTTCATTATTGACATTAATTCCTAGCTGTCATACTGTTCCATAAAAGTAATGATCAAATTTAAAATAAAATAAAAAAACCTTTAAAAATGCACAGGTCAAAATCCTTTCGTTTCTAACCACTGAAGATATAAAACGATAAAAGTGTGTTGTATAGGCGAATCTAGTGTGCTCGAAATAAGCTGATTTTCCCTTACTTCAGTTGCAAATTGATCAAACTTTTACTAATATTGAATTTTTTTCTTGAACACTTAATAAATTTAATTTGTTGTCTAGGACAAGGAAGTCGAAAGTTCTTATGTGAATTGGTGACATCAGTTTTATTTTAAATCGGTGTAGATTTTTTTCTAGATATGTTCAGTGATTCCAACAAAGCCACCAACTCAATAGCACTATTCGCCTACCGGAAATCTGGTATAAATGTTCATTTTGGAGGAGTCAAATCGATTTGTTTTGGACTAAGAAATTAGTTCCAGTAATTTAGTGCCAAGTTCTTTTACCGGAAACAACAGTGTCGCCATAAGGCAGATTAGTAATTGCCTCACTGAAATGTTTTAGCTATGAGACACACAATTTTGAATTCTCATTCGAGCATTTTAGAGGTCGCGGGTTTGTAACCGGGGTGAAAAAAACATTTTAACAAACGACAAAACAACGGCAAAAAACAAAACGGTGTGCAAATTAAAAAATATATACATATTGAGTGAGATTGAAGGGGGTAGAAGGGAAAGACATGTGGAAGGGCAGGGTTAGGAAGTATCTGGCTATCCAAATCTAGACACTAAACACGGCTAAAGCAATTTGAAACAATGTTTCGTTTCTGGATGGTGGTCTTTAACCATGGCAGTACTTAAGGGTCAGCACTCAAGATTACGTTAAACGTTACTTTGTAGCTTTCTAACAGAAGCAATACTACAAATGATTTATCGGCAAATTTTATATGGGTAGTTAGAAAAATGTCTGAGGTTTCTAGTGAATACAATAATACAACAGTAATCCTTTAAATTCTACGAAAAACATAGTAAAACGTCGGTAAAACGTGCAATTTTGAAACTAGAAAAGGCATTCTTGAACATTTTATCTAAAATTCTAGTATGTTTTTCATGAAGAATTTGAAAAATACTGTTTGACAATTGTATTCCCTGGAAACCTCAGACATTTTTCTAACTTCTCTTATAAAATTAGCAGATAAATCATTTGTAGTATTGCTTGTACTAGAAAGCCAAAAAGCGTCTACTTTTGGGTGCTGACCCTTAAAGTATCTACCATTCTGTAACGTGCTGTAATACACTATGCATATATATATATTTTAATATATAACATGTGTGAGAAATAACAGATCTACCCGTATGTGTTATAGTACCACCGGCTCCGTAAAGTTAAGATTATGGCATTCAAAAACAAAAATTATTTATACTTGAACTGAAAAAAATTAAGGCCTTGACTTGAGTTAACAAGTCTCGACATTCTGGACCATGAAGATTGGTAGATTGCCGATTGAGGAATGGCAATTCGTTAATACTTAGTCAACGGAGAGGGATGCTAAACAAGATGAGTTATAACAAAGAAGGTGAATCGATAATGCAGTCAGTATTTTTGAAAATATAAATGAGATCAGCGTCTTTCCAACGTTTCCTTAAAGAAAATCACGTGTCCAACCTCCAAGCAATTTCTTGCAAAAAGCAAAGTTGTATTGGTTCAATATGATGAATATGAATAGCATAGAAAATAATATAAGAAGCGAAGCTAGCAGTCCACAATGGAGTGCTTATACCAACCCTGATGTATGGTAGTGAGGCATGGAACTGGCAGAGGAAGGATGAAAGTAGACTGAATGCTGTGGAAATGAGATCTTTGAGACGGATGTGCGGTAAAACCATGTATGACCGTATTACAAATGTGGATATCCGGAAAGAATGCAAGGCTGATATGAGCGTAATGGATAGGATTAAGAAAGGGACGCATAGATGGTTTGGGCATGTAGAGCGAATGAACGAAGAAAGGAGTGTGAAAAGAATATATGATGCGAAAGTGAATGGAAGAAGAAGTCGAGGACGCCCGAGAAAGACATGGCACGATCAAGTAAATCAAATACTTGAATCGGGTCATGTGAAGAGTCAGAATAACAGAAGAATATGTATGAATATTAAAATAACAAAACAATGAGAAAAAATTTACAACAATTATGACAAAGGATATTATCGGTCTCGTTTTCTTTCTTCCTTTGTTATAATTTAAATGTTATTCTATTGTTTTCTCATTGTTTTGTTATTTTATTTTATAATTTGTTCTCCCTCTGTATGTATATAAAGGGTCCGCCAAATAACTTTTTTTTTTTGAAAAAAGGGCGCAAAACATCGAGTGTAGCTTCGGCTGTGTGGCACGTAGCGCCGTCCTGTTGAAACCAAATGTTGCCAATATCCACCTCTTCAATTTTTGTGAACAAAAATTCGTTCAACATGGCCCGATAACGATCGCCATTGACTGTAACGGCCACTCCTTGCTCATTTTCAAAGAAAAATGGCCCAATTATGCCTCTGGACCAAAATCCGCACCAAACAGTGACTCGTTTTGGGTGTACCGGCTTTTCAATGTATGCGTGCGGGTTTTCTGTGCCCCAAATACGACAATTTTGCTTGTTTACATACCCGCCAAGATCAAAATGAGCTTCATCCGAAAAGATGATTTTTTGGCAAAATCGGCATCTTCTGTAAGTCGATCGCAGGCCCACTCAGCGAAGCGAAAACGCATTGGATGGTCAGTTGGCTTCAACTCCTGAACCAATTGGACTTTGTATGGCGTCATACCAAGGTCTTTATGCAAAATTCGTCTCAATGATGTCTCCGAAATGTTCAATTGTTGAGAACGACGGTGAATTGATGTTGATGGCGCTTCACGCACACTTTCTGCCACAGCATCGATATTCTCGGGTGTACGCACTGTTTTTGGCTTTTCACGCTTTGGTTTATCGATGAGGATGCCAGTTTCTTTCACTTTTTTCACAAGATAACGAACATACGGAGCTGACGGTGCTTCTCTTCTTCCAAAAACCGTACGCAATTTTCGCACACATTCTGCAACATTACCATGATTTTCAAAGAAAGTAATGTCGCAATATTTCCCAGCGTTGTTCAAGCGTATACACAACCATATTCGCTCAGCGGAAGGATAAAACTAATTATCTGTCAAATCAGACATGAGCTAAGTGTTACCATTCACGAAATAAGCACTAGTTGAAAAAAAAAAAGTTATTTGGCGGACCCTATACAACCGCACATTTTGTATTTTTTTAAAGTTTAATTTTGTACCCTAACGATGCTTAGGCTAAGCGAAACCAGACAGTTATACAAATTAAAATATTATTAGTGGTCTTATTCAAAATTACTTTTTCATTTCTTTGTGTTAATATTGTTTTAGTATAATTTTAATAATAAAAAGAGCGCTGTGTAAAACAACTTTTCGAATATTCAAATTGGATCAAAGTGTTTACGTTGGTCTTTCTCGTAGTAACAATAAGTAACGGTAAGTAAGGCTGTTTCTCAAATACGTTTGGCAAGGATATCTCTGTCGGAAGTGAATGCATATGCACCAAACACACACAATACTGAGATTGTGTCCGATTAAACTCTAATTCTCTTACATGGTTATCTTTACGTTTCTCCACAAGTTCGACGTGGGCGCCCACGTAAAATGGCGTCATCGAATGTAACATAAAAATGATATAACACTCGGTTGTAAATGAAAGTGACTGAGTCGAGGCGCTGTTGGTGGCGGTCTCTCGCAGAGATAACAATAATAAAATAATTGGCCCGATTCTGGCGTAAGTAATTATTGGTGTTTTTCTCGCCCGTGACTGGTTTTCGGCCGAAATTGTTACGAATTTTCCTCCCACGTGATGATGTAAGGACTTTTTCGGACGGAGGGGGTTAATATAAAAACAGCTCCGTGTGTATATATGGAAAAAATACCAATGTTCAATTCTTATGAAATTAAAATAAAATATTGGTTCTGGAATCGTAAAGAAAGGTATATATATGAATATTGGTTCTAGGATCGTACAGCTAGATACATACATTAATGTTGGTTCTGGAATCGTATAGGTAAATACGGACATTAATATTGATTCTAGAATCGCATAGAAAGATACATACATGAATATTGGTTCTGGAATCGAAAAGAAAGGTATATATATGAATATTGGTTCTAGGATCGTACAGCTAGATACATACATTAATGTTGGTTCTGGAATCGTATAGGTAAATACGGACATTAATATTGGTTCTAAAATCGCATAGAAAGATACATACATGAATATTGATTCTGGAATCGTAAAGAAAGGTATATATATGAATATTGGTTCTAGGATCGTACAGCTAGATACATACATTAATGTTGGTTCTGGAGTCGTATAGGTAGGTACGGACATTAATATTGGTTCTAGAATCGCATAGAAAGATACATACATGAATATTGGTTCTGGAATCGTATAGGAACTTACGTACATGAATGTTGGATCAGGAATCGCATAGAATGGTACATATCGTACAAGAATATTGGTTCTAGAATCGTATATAAAGGTACACTTTCAAAAGTACGCGCGAACTTTAGCTAACCGCACCACCGCGAGTGCCCTACCGACCGTCCTATGGTATTATAACGTCTCAAAAGCAGTAATCACATATGCTCAAACGCCGTTAATGTCAGAGTAGTTTATTCTATGTTCACTCGATTACACAAAATGTGTATGCTGTGAGCTGTTGCTCATTCAAGTGGCTCGTTTGTGTTAGTATCTTTGTTAGTGTCTAAGGCAGTGCTTTTACAGAACAAATCCGACAGCAATCGGTGACCCAACCATATCGCCGCCGTAAAAGCAAAATGACTGAAGTGTCATTTCGGGGAGTTTACACCAGAGGACTTTAATGTTTCTTTTGTTTTACAATAAAAATCTTTGGTACCTGGTTGGATTTTGAAAAACAAGTTAACTCAATGCTCTCAGAAAGTTACCTGAATCAACAAAAAGCTGAAAAAGTCTCAAACTTGTGTCGCTTGAGTCAAATCTTCTCCCAAATGGTAAATATACTTAAAATGGCTGAAGGGCCACAGAAGTCTTCGGAATCAAACGAGAGTCAGGGCATTCGATTCAGAAAAAACTGCATATTTAACTCATTTCTGTCCAAAGTATCACTTAAGCCCTTTTGCCTTTCCAGCGACGATATGTTTGCTGTGAGCTGTTACACGTTCAAGTGGCTCATTCGTGTTAGTATCTTTCGAAGTGTCTAAGGCAGTGCTTTTACAGAAAAAAATCTAATGACGATCAGTGACATTTGTTGGCACCTATCTCTATTATCAATTAATCCGCTGTGTTTCCTTCTGCCTACCCTTATCAAAAACTCTGCACGTCACAGCCTGATAATATCTTTTGAAAACACACGCAAATTTTTCATCACATTATTGGCGTTATGGAATCGCTTGTACAAAATTATTCCTATAGGTACTTGCGCCAAGAGTGTGTCACGACATTCAACAACACACACATTATAATGCAATATAATTATACCTATGCGTATGTGACTCGGCAGTGCTGTACAGACAGCATCAATTGCAACATGTGTGTTTTTCTAAGCGCCTTAGCGGAGATCCAATTATTCCAAGTGCTCCCAATTCTCGTTGGGCAACATGATTTATCATTTGTTGTGTGTTCCGCGAGCGGGCCGCGGGAATACGGGCCGCCGCTCTGGGAAGGAGTCTGCGGCCGCGTTCGCCGGGTCAACAGTTTCTATATGAGCCGTTTCATCAGCGTCCTTGGAAGGCCGTTCGTTATTGCCACAGGAACGGGTTTCGGTAATCACATGATGCCGTTAATTCGGGCTGTTTGGCTTGCGAGATCTTCGTCACACTCGTCTGCGCGGCGTCAAATGTCTTCGTAAAAAACGGTACACGATTTTCGGGCGAATAGATTTGTTTATAATAACTCCGTATACCTTCGGCGGGTTGCGACACGAAAGCGCGGAATGTGTGTCAGTTCACCGATGTATGTGATACTTGTATTTTGTTTTGTCAATGCTTGTATCAGTTTTGACTGTAATGTTCGCTGATGTACTCGACAGATGCTCATTGGGAAAGGCGCGCTTTTGTTCGGGGATGAAGAATAAAATATAATAATTAAACCTTTAACTGAAGATATTAAGGTACCGAACGACAGTGCGATCTGAATAGGAATGCATAAGATGAAATAGGTCGTGGGTAGAATAGAGACTCGTAGTAATGGTCAACTTAAAGATTATAGTCCAACATGTGGTTTTAATTTAACAACTTTACAATACAATTTAAGAGACAGAAAGACATTAAAAGAAGCGATTAAGAAATACAAAAGGACATTGGTATGAATGATTCAGACATGGGGTAAATTGCACATGGGCGCAACTGGGTGGTCTATAAAATAACCAACTAATTGAAAATCACGCCGTTTCTCGCAGGGGTAGGCAGAGAGGACATACTGCCATACAATGCTGCACACACTTCTTGCTTCATTCTCATTCACACATACTCTTCTGTTATTCTGATTCTTCGTATGGCCCGATTCAAGTATTTGGTTCACTTGATCGTGTCATGTCTTCCTCGGGCGTCCCAGACTTCTTCTTTCATTCACTTTCGCATGATATATTCTTTTCACACTGATTTCTTCGTTCATTCGCTCTACATGCCCAAACTATCTAAGCGTCACTTTCTTGATCCTATTAATTACACTTGCTATCAGCCTTGCATTATTTACATTTTTGATACGATCATGCATAGTTTAACTGCACATAAGCCTCAGGGATCTAATTTCTTCTTACTTTTATCCTTCCGCTACCAGTTACATGCCCCACTGCCATAGATCAGGGTTGGTATAAGCATTATATTTTGGACTCCTAGCTTCGCTTCTTTGGTCAATTTTTCAATTGCACCAACAGCGTTCAGTCTTCCATTAATGGAGTTTCTTCAGTTTCAGAGTAGAAGATACCATTTAGTATAGATATTTCAATAATGGGGCCCTCCCTCTCTTCTTAAAATTCTTATCGCAGCATCCCCCTAATTTAAAGTTGTCATATAACACCGGTCTTGGGTAGTCTGAAATCTTTTGTGTCATAATGTGCCAGTGAGAACTACTCGATGCAAAATTATATTTAGCTGTAACAATAACATCAGGTTCAGATACTCGCTTGTACCTAGATTGCATGCAGTTGGTATTACATACGCAGAGGTGGCTGATGTAACTGCACGGAATGTAGATACATGAAGGCTATACTATCATATATCTTTAATCAATAATAATTTTTATGTATTCAAACACTATTTTTAACTGCTTTATAATTATTCTTTATTTTGTTTGTACAAATGATTTTAATTTTTTCACTGTTGATTGAAAACCTTTTTATGTAAAAACCCCTTCGGGCGTATACAATACAATAAAATAAATAAATAAATAATATTCTGACGGTCTCCTTGGTCGAGTGGTTAGACGATCGACTACGAATATAGAAGTCGCGGGTTAAAACCCGGTGTGCGCAAAACATTTAATTTGATAAATGGGTGTCATGACACATTTAATTCATATAAAATAATACGTAGTATATTTGTGACAGGTTTCAGAGTGGAAGATACTGTAAGTATCGCCCTGGTGAAAAACCACCATCCAGAATCGAAACGTTGCTTGAAATGGCTTTTGTGGTGTTTGGTGACCAGATCTGAATAGCCAGATACTTCCTAATCTA
This sequence comes from Drusus annulatus, assembly GCA_022651775.1. Lineage (NCBI taxonomy): Eukaryota > Metazoa > Arthropoda > Insecta > Trichoptera > Limnephilidae > Drusus > Drusus annulatus. Next base: position 35,434 of record JAGWCC010000070.1, read on the forward strand.
CCGCTTCCCCATCTCCTTCCCTTCTCTACTACCTTTAGCCTCACAACATACCCCAATTGGGGATACCATAGTCTCACTGGCTCTAGAAGATTGGGAGCAGTTGGGACTCTTAAAAAATATTTAAAAAAAACATTTTTTCGCTTCTCAACCTCTCAGAAAATGAGGCATGTTGTTTTAAGTTGTACTATATTATGTTTTTGTCCTATTCCAAATAAATAAACATTACCTACCCTCCTGTCTATCAAACTTTGACTTCGAATTGTAATGTTTCAATTTATTTCAAAATACAATCATGGTAACAAAATTAAAACATAATTTTGTGTACCCTTATTCTGCACTTTAAATCGATGGCCAGTAACAACCTTGAAGGGTGATAGAAAAATACATTTATTTAATTTAAAAAAAAAACAGCTCAAACAATCGAATAATGATTGTGGAATTTCGTTTAACCATAAACATACTTTCGATCTAATTGAGCTCGGTTGCCCACGAATAAAAGTTTTTGACAATAAAATTTAAATGAAATTAAGCTGAACATTTTTCTGGACATTTTCCAAATTCATTATATTCACGCCATGGTCCAGAGCACAAGAAAATAATAAAATTGGAACGCTGGCTGTAAAAAGCGAACTTCGAGCATCTAACGAAACAATCTGCATTATTTTTACATAACAAATAATATATTAAATGATATGCAGGCTTACGGAGAGCTAGAACAAAAAATATTGTTCAACATATACCATTTGTTTGTTTGAACGGTGTCCGATTCTATTTGTGTGAATCATTTCGCAATGTGTCAGCTAATGTATTTTTATTTGGAGGTTTCCGGGTCTCACCGCTAATAGACTTTTGTTTTCGGTAACATAAATTATAACTCAGCAGAAATTTCAATTCTAAACAATGCCACGGTAAGTATTTACTTTTGTGGTTTGGTGTGCTAAATGATGCGAACAATTGCCTTTTCAATGCAAATATTTGAGCGCTTTTTTGATCAATTGTGTAAAGAAAAGAATCATTTCATTTTTACTTTTTAAATTTATTGTTTGAAATTAAGGTTCCGATCAATTACTGATAATTTATTGTACTCGGGTTAAACGTGACCCCACAACCGTAGCCAAAGGCTTTTTTCACAAATCAACAAGTTGAGTAGTGTGGTGGTAAAAGTAGATAACATGCGATAGACTTTTCATACCCAACGACCTTAAAGTAGGGATGGTTGATATCGGAAATTGGGTGTACCTGCGGTTCCAGTTACCGGTGACTGGCGAGGAACCGGTTATTCATTCAGTTATTTTTTAAGCTGGTTCCTGATGCCAGAACCACGAAGAAGATCTTTGTATCATAAAGAAAGAATTCCTCGCCGCCAAAAAAATATTTCATGGAGGAGGGGGGGTGGGGGTTGCGTTAGCGATATTAGGAGAACAAAAAGCACTGCAACTGTGGAACCGGTTCCTCGTAAAAGGACATTTCCACCAAAAAGTATTCATTGGGTATTTAACATTTTTTGCCAAAGAATGGAACCGGTTTCTCGAAGAAATAAGATCGACGGCTCCAGCGAAGGGAAACAAAAGTATCGACCATTTCTACCATACAGGAAATTAATATAATTCTTGTAAATGCATTATTTTCACTGTAATTGTGACCACGAAACATTTTTTTAATACTACTTACTGTGTGAAACGATGTAACGCAGAAACATCTCAAAACAAACCAGACGGTAACGTAACTGTGCAGAAATAGAAAAATTCGAAGGTTGACGTCAGCTGGTTTAGGGTGTGCAAGACATCCTAAACCACCTCTTTGTACAAACAAAGCTCTTCAAACGCGTCGGATTCCCACCCGGGCATCGTGCGTTCAATTCCTCTGCTGGCTAAGTCCTCCATCATCGCACAAGCATCATATTCCGCTTCTATGGTGGCAGTAAGAGTTTTTTCGAATATTGTCAGGTTATTTGTAACCCGGGAATGTTTGTCTTTCTAAAACAAAAACAAAAACAAAAACAAAAAACAAAAACAAAAACAAAACAAAACAAAAACAAAAACAAAAACAAAAACAAAACAAAAACAAAAACAAAAAAAAAAACAAAAAAAAAAAACAAAAACAAAAAAACAAAAACAAAAACAAAAAACAAAAACAAAAACAAAAACAAAAACAAAAACAAAACAAAAACAAAAACAAAAACAAAAACAAAAACAAAAACAAAAACAAAAACAAAAACAAAAAACAAAAACAAAAACAAAAACAAAAACAAAAACAAAAACAAAAACAAAAAAAAAACAAAAAACGTATTGCACAAAACTCTCATAAATCGTGGCATCGGAATATTGTCATCAAAGCCGATTCAATGGGATTATGGCATCCCTAATTGAACGTAGTTATGCAGAAAGTATCCAACCTCTTTAACATGAAACTGGGTAAAAGGGGTTTGAAAATATGACGATAAAAAAACACGAATAATGCGTAATCGGCATTTGTGTGAAAATCAGTGTTTTTTTTTCTTCATGAGAATTATTAGAAATAGGTACATTTTAATCTATCAATGTATTTAAAAACCTAAGCTGCGGTTTTTTGTGAAGATGAAGGGAGTGGGGAGGGGAGAAGATGAAGAACAAGAAGTTTGGAAACTACCTCGCTTTTCAGATCTGGCAACTATTTGCAGCAATTAAATTAAATAAAATTCAGCAGTTGGCGCGAAACTACAAACACATTTCATATTTTGAAATTTGCATAGTATGACCGGTCGGTAGCTGAGTGGAGAACGCGTCGGATTCCCACCCGGGCGTCGTGCGTTCAGTTCCTCTGCTGGAAAAGTCCTCCATCATTGCACAAGCAACATCTTCCGCTTTTTATGATGGCAGTAGGTTTTTCAAATATTTTCAGGTTATTCGTAACCCGGGAATCTTACTTTAAAAAAAAAAAAATGTATTACAAAACCTTAACTTTTTTCATGGCAACATATCCGAGACTGTAACATCACATGATATATGATCAAAAGCACTCAATATAATATTATATAATTCTGCCCATACCTCCATTCAATCTCCTTTGAGCCAAATTGTGCAATAATTCTTTTGGCAATCAGGAGAAATGAGCGTGGGTTGATTTACTCAACGTAATTATGTTTTTCTCTTGCTGTCGATCAGAGCAATCGATCTCATTGTTACTGGTTACTTGTTACCGTTCCAACATTGGTATTACTCAACCTAATATTGTTTCCTTCACTAGATTGTCCCTTGTCATTGTTATTGTTATTGTCAATGCCGGGTCGGTAAAATGTTGTGTGCGGTATCCAGATTTCTTTAACTTCTAACATCAACCGAATGTTTTCCGATAACTTAGGCAACTTTCTATTGCCTTATTTGTAATATGTTATTTTGTTTATATTAATTAAATATGCTGTGACACATATTAATTGAACCTGCGACCTCTGAATTCGTAGTCGAGCGTCTTACCATTCGACCCGCAGGCCGTCAAAAGAAGTGTTTGAAACTGAGGTGAAATTATTTCTTTGTAGTCTCTTTGAACAAGGAAAAGGTTAAAGGGATTCTAACCTCGTATGTAATATGAAATTATGTGACTCGAACGCGCCAATGTTTGACCACAAGTATTTCTGTTTTTTTTTTTTTTTAAGGGGCTCAGTTCAACAAACTACCTTATGACTTGTTCGAATGAAGAATTTTGGCATTTGCATCAGGTACAATGCTGCATTTTTATGGTAATGTCAATTTGCATTGTGCTACACAATTGCTCCGAAGTGACTAATACACAATGAACTCTCAGCAATAATTTATTGTTGTCGAGAGGATCAAAAAAAGAACAGACTGTTTTTTGTCATTTGGCTTGTCGTGTAATTTAGTTGGCATTGTGTTAAACTTCGAATGAAGGAAAAACATTTTGAATATAAAATACGAACTAATTGCGGAAACTACATAATATTTTGCCTCTTCTTGGTTCATTGTAAAACATGAGAGCAATGTATCATGTTTTTACCTTTGCGTTTAGTTCACATTATTCGACTTAAGCGATCTTAAAAGATTAAAAATTGATGATTTTAAACATCCTCTTCTTTCCTTCATGTTTTTTGGCATTCAGCATTGAACAAAGCCCTCCTTCGTCCAGTTTTGGCGATTCTTGGCACTTCTCACCTTCATAAAACATCCAGCTTTGAACATAAAACTCTATCAAACATTGTGTTCAGTTTTGCCGATTCTTGGCAGCTCTCACCCTTTTAAAGCATCCAGATTTGAACATAGACCTCTCTCAAACATTGTGTCTAGTTTTGTTGATTCTTGGCAACTCTCACCCTCCTAAACCATCCATTTCTGGAGATAAACCACTTTCAATTATTGTGTCCATTTTTGCCGATTATTGGCAGCTCTCACCCTTCTAAAGCGTCCAGCTTTGAACACAAACCTGTTTTAAACATTGTGTCCAGTTTTGCCGATTCTTGACAGCTCTCACCCTCCCAAACCATCCAGCTTTGAACATAAACCTCTCTCAATTATTGTGTCCAGTTTTGACGATTCTTGGCAACTCTCACCCTTCTAAAGCATCCAGCTTTGAACAAAGATCTCTCTCGAACATTGTATCCAGTTTTTCCGATTCTTGGCAGCTCTCACCCTCCTAAAGCATCTAGCTTTGAACATAAACCTCTCTCGAAAATTGTGTCTAGTTTTGCCGATTGTTGGCAGCTCTCACCCTCCTAAAGCATCCAGCTTTGAACATAAACATCTCTCAAACATTTTGTCCAGTTTTACCGCTTGTTGGCAGCTCTCACCCTCCTAAAGCCTGCAGTTTTCTTTAGTCACCCCATAGAGAAATAATAAGTCAGTGTGTCGGCTCATATTATTTGTGGGCGACCTCCGATTTGATTTCTAATCGAGGTCCTCCTTTTGACAAGTCTGTGACATTCCTGCCCGTAAATATATTACGTTATGATAATCTTTTTGTTTTATAATATATTCAATCAGCGATAAGATACTTGGGATAATCTCGTAATAATATTTAATAAATCAGCAAACTTAAAGATCAATGTCAAGACAACTATTATAATCGGTTGAGATGGCTACTTAGTGCTTGTTTTGAAAAGTTTATTAACGAAGGCAATCTATTTTGGAATGCTTATAATTTTTTTATATTCCTGATTTAACATATTACAGTTCATATTATAGTTTCGCATAGTAACGGGTATTTGGAATAACATTAACATATCTGAAAGTAATACATTCGCTTTAGTGTTGATTTTTTTTATTTTCAGAATTGGAGGGGAGTTTGATAAAAATACTAAATCACTATCAATATAACTGTTATAAAAAGGTGTATTCGAAGAGAAAAACACTTGAATATTATGAGTATGGGGGCAAATATTCTTTGTTTTTCAGGTCAAAAACTATTTTGGAATTTTCGTTCAGTATCTTATTTTAAAACACTCTTTTTCTGGAATCATACATACTCTTCTGTTATTCTGACTTACCATATGCTCAGACTCAAGTATTTGGTTCACTTGATCGTGCCAAATCTTCCTCAGGCGTCCTCGATTTTTTCTTCCATTCTATTTCGCGTCACAAATTCTTTTCACATTCCTTTCTTCGTTCATTCGCTCTACATGCCCAAGTCATCTAAGCGTCCATTTCTTCAACCTTTTCATTGTGTTTCCATCAGCCTTGCATTCTTTCCGGATATCTACATTTTTAACACGGTCGTGAATAGTTTTACGCACATAAACCTCACGGATCTCATTTCTACAGCATTCAGTCTACTTTCGTCTTTCCTCTGCCAGTTCCATGCCTCACTGCCATACATCAGGGTTGGTATAAGCACTCCATTGTGGACTGCTAGCTTGACTTCCTTGGACAATGTTTTATTTGCGCCAACAGCGTTCAGTCCTCTATTAATAGAGTTTCCTGCATTCATCTTCCTATCAATATCCTTGGCAGCCTTTCCGTCTCCCGCAAACATACTTCCTAAATACACAAACTCATCCACTTGCTCCAAGTATTCATCATTCACCATTATATTGCACGCTGTTCTCTTACTCTCTCTTCAAACACCTTGACTTTGGACTTACTTACATTCATCATCAACTCATTCTGCATACATACTTGATTCACCCTAAACACGAAAAACTGTAGATCTTCCATACTGTCAGCAATCAACACCGCATCATCAGCATACAATAGGCAGCATACTTTCAGATTGTTCATTTTCGCGCCCAAGCCCACACCTTTCCATTCTTCATAAAATTATCCATGATCAAAGACATGAATAACATCGACGTTTGACCGGTCGGTAGCTGAGTAGACAAACGCGTCGGATTCCCACGGGCGTCGTGCGTTCAATTCTTCTGCTGGCTTAGCCCTCCATATTAGCATAAGCAACATTTTTCGCTTATTATGATGTCAGTAGGAGTTTTACAAATATTGCATGGTTATTCGTAACGCGGGAATGTTTGTCTTTCTTTTAAAAAAAAAACAAAAATCGCTTCAAGAACGATTGAAGCGGTCAATGACCTTGTGGGATTCGCTTGAAGTCATTCGTCTTTAGAAGAAATGTGGTTTTGATTTATTTAAACGTTTCTAAGCTTTTTGTAAGAACGTTGTTTTTTTGTTATAAGCATTGATATGTATAGCAATATTACCATTAATAGTAATCTCCTTTACAATCTCGGTCCAGCCAAGTCTGCGTTACGAAATGATATTTTCACTAGGTATGCAAATGATATATCCGCAAAGAGTAATATGTCTTTCGTTGACAAATGATTTGTGAAACTGCTAACAGGCATATCACAAAAGTGACAACGCTCGTGTCGACAATGGAGGGATTTTACGACCGACAGCTTACGATATTAAGTAGACAAGATGTCGTATTCAAATTACTAGAATGAGGTCGGGAAAAACCAATAATTTCGGTTAATAATGTTTAGAATTGTTGGAGAGTTTCTCGAATCTGAACTTACTTAGGTTTTTCGACAAAAATGTGTTAATTAGTAAATTATTTTTGGCTTTATTGAATACTGCAAGCTGCTTCCAACTTGTCTAGAGCCAGTGAGACCATGGCATCCCCAATCGGGGTATGTTGTATAGCTGAGGGTAGTGAGGAGGGGAAGATTTGGGAAAAAGAAAGGTTGGATCAAATTAATACACTTCTATGGATGAAATTAGAGATATGGTTTTATCTTTTTTATAGTAAATAGCGCACACGAGTTTCAACTGCTCCTAACCGTCTAGAGCCAGTGAGACTACGGCACCTCCAATTGGATTTTGTTGTGAAGTTAGTGGGGAAGGGAAGGAAATGGGAAAGAGGAAGGTTGAGAAGTGCCTGACTATTCAAATCTGGTCACCAAACACGGCGAAAGCCATTTTAAGCAGCGTTTCAATTCTGAATGGTGGTCTTTCACCAGGACGATACTTAAGAGTATCTACCACTCTGGAACGTGTCCCAAATACACAGTATATTAGTTTTAATTGATTTAATGTGTTCTGATAGATATGAATAAAATAAAATGTGTTACCATACCAACAATATACAATACTTTGACGACCTCCGTGGTGAAGCAATCAAGATCCGCGACTGCAAAACCAGGGGCCGTGGGTTTGAATGCCCGTACTCGATTAATAGAAAACAGTGTATGGCATATTCCGCCATGTTCCAGATTGGTAGTTGCTCTAAGGTTGAAGTGCTTCAAACTAGCAAAACAAAGCAAAGCAAAGAGCATGCAGCTAGCAACATACAATACAAAACGAAGGAAAAAATATATAATTAAAGTTATTCACTTATTAAAATTAATATATTTATATATATATTTTTTTTTTTACGTGAATACCGCACAAGAGTCTCAACTGCTCCCGACCGTCTAGAGCAAGTGAGACTATGGCATTCCCAATAGGGGTATGTTGTGAGGCTAAAGGTAGCGGGGAGAGGAAGGAGATGAGGAAGGGGAAGGTTGGGAAGTAAACTACTAAAGCCATTTCAAGCGACGTATCAATTCTGAATGGTGGTCTTTCACCAGGGCGATACTTAGAGTATCTACCACTCTGAAACGTGCCGCAAATAAACTGTATTTTATTTTATATCAATTAAATGTGTTATGACACATATTAATTAAATAAAAATTATTTGCGCACGCCGGGTTCGAACCCGCGACCTCTGGATTCGTAGTCGAGCGTCTTACCACTCGACCATGCATGCCGTCAGAATATGCTTAATTATGCTTCAATATTTTAGTTTTTACTTGACCCAGGGGCATTTTAAAGCAGTCAACTAGCGTTGTGACCGCTTTGAAAGAATTACTTCAAAGAACTACTTCTTTTTTAAACAGTTCAGACTTCATTCATTGTTCATTGAACAAATACTTCAATTGAAGTCGGTAGTTCATTTTAGCGTTCATTCATTTCAATAACTTCATTTCATTGAACAAGTACTTCAATTGAAGTTGGTAGTTCATTTTAGCTTTCATTCATTTGATTAACTTCATTTCATTGTAAAAAAACTTACTCAAAAATACTACAATTGTTTTTCCCAGCGCTACAGTCAACTATTTCACAGTACTCCTTACCATGAACTAGGTTTCTATTTATGGTAGAAAACATTTGGTGGTTTGTTTTTGTAACTGCAGTGTGAAAAGGAAAGTACTGATGGTGAACGCTTTGAGGCGAAAAGAAAATAGGGATTGTTAGGGGAAGAGGGATGACGGAATATGCCTGGCTGTCGCATATTTACTAAATATAGCTCAAGTCATTCAAACACCGCTACGATTCTTACCAGAATTAACCGTGTCTACCAAATGTGTTACACATCGCATACATAATTTGAATTAAGTAAATTTTTTTCTTTGTATGGTTTTATTAATTTCCAAACCGAATCCTTGAAAATAATATCGATTGCCTATGATGCCCACTAGCGTTCTAACAATGTAAAGATCACACATCTGTGAATTTTATTGCTGTTAAAGGCCAACCTTTGGTATTTATTTTAATTTTCCATTTAAACTGTACTGAAGCTTTTGCAAAATTCTCGATCACGCTTTATAAAATCTTAGCGAGAACCTCAGAGTAATAATATAGCAAGAGGGATAGCTTGCGTAGACAGGATTGTTGATTTCTTCCTGACTCGGGCGTGGCTAGGGCTATGGCTAGAGCATTTATACATCCATTCATGGCACATGTCGACAAAATGTTTTGTTTTATTGTATGACTACTTTTTTACAGTATTGCTTTCAACAAAAATATAGGATATAACCTCAAAAACCGTTGAGTTATGTCGCATTACAAAACGTAGTGGGCGGAGTTGCCGGAGACGCGAGAGACGGAAAACATGCTTACATACCTAAATGTGGTACGATATTGTGTGACAAATTGTCTTGTCTCTTTCTATCTCACGGTTTACGACGTAAAAACCCGGAGAAAGTAATTAATCGTTAATTTGTATAGGTTGGGTAAAAATATTTAGCTTTCTCTCTATATATATATTCTTGCTCTGATGCAAAAACAAACAATCTGAAAACCACTGAACGAAAAATCTGTAGAAGTGTGATCCATATCGATTAGAAAGAAAACTTAGAACTAATATACTCCAGACAGGATAGTAAAATTTATCAGTTCAAGAAAGAATTTCTATTTTTGATCAATCCGATTCGGCTTTCTTTGGGCACACGTACACGCCCATAGCGTGTTTATTCAGTGTTGAAAGAGAACTATCCTTGGAGTAACAATATATGGTGAGAGAGCTAATTCTTTTTACCCAACCTATATAAATTTGGGATAAATCACTTTCTCCGGGTTTTTACGTCGTACACCATGAGAAAGAAAGAGACAGCAAAATTTCTGTAAGGATTTTCTTCGTGTCCCGCGTCTCCGTTGAATCCGCCCACACGTTTTCATATGCGACATAAATGGACATAAGTCAACGGTTTTTTAGGTTATATGATATATTTTTGTTTATAACAATACTGTAAAAAAGTGGTTATACGAATAAACAAAAATATTATGTTTAATGTGTTATGAAAAGATGTATAAATACCCAAACCCTAGTCGTAGCCACGCTTATGTCTAGCCGAGTCCGGCGATACTCATCAAAACTGACCAAAGCAGCGCTCTCTCTTGTATATTATTGCTCTGAGGAACTATCGACGCCAGCTTCGCTGTATCAGATTTGTCCAGAGCAGTCAATAATCAAAAAACCAACAATGGCCAGTGTACAAGTAACACAAATGTTGAAATATTGTTGAACTCTAATAGACATTGCAAAAGGCCTACGCAAAAAACTAAAAGAGCTATATATGCTACAGCCTTTCGCCCTACACACAATAATTGATCAATACTTATAATATAATTAATGAAAGATTTATTTTAAAGCGTACGGGAACAGCGTGCAATATAATTGTGAACGATGATTACTTGGAGCAAGTGGATGAATTTTCCTATTTGGGAAGTATGTTTCTGAGAGAAGAAAAGGCTTATAAGGATATTGAAAGGAGGGTGAATGCAGGAAACTCCATTAATGAAAGGCTGAACGCTATTGTCCCAATTAAAAAAAAAATCAAAAGAAGCAAAGCTAGCGGTCCACAATGAAGTGCTTAAACCAACCCTGATGTATGGCCTTAGAGTATATAGAGTGGATTGAATCCAAGGCAGTGTAGTCAGTTTTTGATGATTTTTACCTGACTCGGCAGACCTGGGCGTGGCTAAGACCAAAGCTAGGGCATTTATACATCCATTCATATGACATATCGACATAATGTTTTTATTTATTCGTATAACCACTTTTTCACAGTATTAATATCAACAAAAATATAGCATCTAACCTAAAAAACCGTTTAGTTGTGTCAAGCTTAGTGACATAATAAAAAATGTGGGGGGAGTCCCGCGGTGACCCAGGAGCCCAAGATCATTGTGACAGTACGTAGGAGCAAATTATTACATTTGTTGTCTCTTTCTCTCTCATGGTGTACGACGTAAAAACCCGGAGAAAGTAATTTATCGCAAGTTTGTGTCGGTTGGGTAAAAATAATTAGCTCTCTCTCCATACATTGTTTCTCCAAGTGTATGGCAGTGAGGCATGGAACTGGCAGAGGAAGGATGAAAGTAGACGGAATGTTACGAAAATTAAATCCCTGAGGCGTATGTGCGGTAAAACCACGTATGATCGTGTTGAAAATGTAGATATCCGGAAAGAATTCAAGGCTGATGTAAGCGTAATGAAATAGGATCAAGAAAAGGACGCTTGGATGGTTTGGGCATGTAGAGCGAATGAACGAATAGAGGAGTGTGAAAAACACATACTCCTATGATGCGAAAGTGAATGGTAGAAGAAGTCGGAAACGCCCCAGAAAGACATCGCACGATCAAGTGAATCAAATACTTGAATCGGACCATGTAAAGAGTCAGAATAACAGAAAAGTATATATGAGACAATGTATGAATGTAAATGAAGAAAGGGGTGTGTGCCAAGACAGAGTTATATGGCGGTACATCCTCTCTGCCTACACCTGCGGGAAAACTAGAAAGCCAAAAGGGCTTAAGCGACACTTTGGTAGAAAAAACACGTCAATATGGAATACTAAATTCTATGGTATTTTTTTAAAGGATATTTTACAATCTCAATTTTCTCTCTTTTTCTTAAACTTTTGACAGTTTTAAGTTTCGTTCTATATCTACCCTCATTTCTTAATAATTCCCACGATATTGGGTTTGAGAACTAAGCATGGACTATTATAATTAATTGAGAAATCTCTGTCCATAAAAGGGAATTGCTTCAACTAGAAAACAGATAACTAAGTACTGGTTTCTGAATGAGCCTAAGTTCTAAAATGTTCTGAAATCACACGTTGAATTATAAAAATGTGTTCTGAAAATCCAGCAGATATTTTAATGCGGTTACGCAAAAATCGGATAAATCTGACCGCATTCTGCGGGCGACTTGTAAAAGTGGGACACTCTGTACACAGTATGTTTAGTATGTGTTCGGATTGCGAAATATGTTTTTCGTTTGAGATTTTTTTTCTAACAGTTTAACTGGCGGACGAAAACCCATACTAAGTACGACCTTATTGACTAGACAGAACCAGAAAAATTTCTCATAATTACAAACTGTCGGTACGGAATAATTGTTTGTGCGTTAGGTGGGGTCTTACTATATAGAACGCGGATAGAACGTAGTCACTTACGATAATAAATACTCCCTGATTTTTTTTGTTTCTTGTTTTGTAATTTGTAGGCTTACATATTATTTAATTTCACTTTTGATGAATTAAGCAGTGTTGTGCATTCTTCTTTTTCCTGTGTCTTGATGCTGAACACTGTAAGCTAGCGTTGTGACCGCTCCGAAAGAACTACTTCTTTTGGCAACAGTTCCTACTCGTTTGCAGTGCCTACAAGGAACCGGTTCCAGTTCTTTTCACTTTCACTTTCAAATCTCTACCGACTAGTACGTGTTTTTTTCGGCAAGGAACCAGTTCCAGTTCTTTTAGTTTTTAAATCTTTTGTTTTAGCGAGGAACTTTTACCGATTTGCTAGTACCTTTCGAAAAAAATATCAAGGAACCGGTTCATCTTTAATGACATCTTTAAAATTAAGGCTCCTCTGGCCTCTGTCAATCTCGTCTTAGTATTTTTCTATCGGAAAAATAACCGACTTTCAATTTAAAACTACATGTGCTGTATCAATATTGAACACTCATGCAAGATTTAGAGTGCGATAAAGGATGACGTTTAGTGCGCTTTTCAACAAAGCTATTGGTTGATAAAACTTTGAAATTTGATCAACAAGAAGTGGTAAAAGTTGCAGTTATTATTTTCAATTCTCTTCGGATTGATTGCATCGCATCCATTCATTAAAAACAATGCCAAGTCTAATTATTAGTATTCAGCCTGCTGCCTTTTTGTAATAGTCTATTTGGTATTCAACCATCAATCTGGTTGCTAATGGCTCACGTCTGTAGACTGGGAAACATTAGATCATGGTTTTTACCTATCGCTTGGTTATGTCAATTAGCTGATATTTTTTTTAAATGGGTGTAAGTGGACCCACACTCATTTTGAAAATAAACCGATTGAATTAATTAATTTATCTGTTTCTAAAATTCTGCTGCTATCTTCTGGAAGATAATAGTATAAACTTGAATCGGTAAGTCTTAATAATTTAAATTAAATTAGGCTTCAGCGCCATTTTGGGAAGCTTAAACCAGAGTACTTTAAAGTCTTCAGTAGCTGGTTGAATTTTAAATAGAAAGTAAACTCTAGTAACTCGATGCTATCATTGAGTTACCTGAAGCAATAAAAAGCTCAAAAAAGTTCCAAACTTGTGTCGCTTGATTCAAGCCTTCTCCCAAATGGTAAAAATATTTTAGATAGCTGAAGGGCCACAAAAGCCTTCAGAATCAAACGACAGTAAGAGTTTTCGATGTAGAAAAAAGAACTGAATAAAACTGCATATTCAACTCATTTTCGACCAAAGTGTCGCTTAAGCCTTTTTGCCTTTCCAGCGACGATATTATGATTTGAAATGATGCCCAATATTGGGTGATAAATCGAGAGTGATATAATGTCTGAACGCTTGCATTTTTATTGAGTATCTAAGGATTTGTCGTAAAAGTCAACATATGACCTTGATTATTAGACATGGGTTGTTAATTCATTTACTTTGAAAAGGTGTGAAACTCGGCTAATCTTCGTGAAACTGATGAATTTCACGAACATTTTCGAATAATAAATAGCAAACGAATAATTATTTATACAATTGGAACTATGGCATTCGCAATTGGGGTATGTTGTGAAGCTGAAGATAGTGGGGAAGGGAAGATATGGGAAAGAGAAAGGTCGGGAAGTATCTGACTATTCAGACCTGATCACCAAACGCGGCTAAAGGCATTTCAAGCAACGTTTCGATTCTGAATGGTGATCTTTCACCAGGGTGATACTTAGAGTATCTACCACTCTGGAACGTGCCGCAAATATACTATATCGTCGTCGGAAATGCAAAAGGGCTGAAGCGCCATTTTGGGAACTTTACACCTGAGCACCTTATTTTTTGTTTGTTTTATAATAAAATTCATAGGTCTTCAATAGGTGGTTGGATATGGAAAAAAAAAGTTAACTCAATGCACCGAGTTTCCTGAAGCAACAAAAAGTTAGAAAAAGTCCTAAACTTGTGTCGCTTGGATCAAGCCTTCTCCCAAACGGTAAATATATTTTAGATGCCTGAAGGGCCACAAAAGTCATCAGAATCAAACGAGAGTCAGAGCATTCGATTCAGAAAAAAAACTTTTCAAAACTGTACATATAATTCATTTTTGACTAAAGTGTCGCTTAAGCTCTTTTGGCTTTCCAGCGACGATATATCATTTTTGTTCAAACTAAATGTGAAATAACACATGTTGATTAAATACATTATATTTGCGCATGCCTAAAATTTTTTTGTAGAATTTTACGAGATTGTAGGGAAAACGGTCCGGTCAAAAATAAAAAAAGTGTGCAACAAAGTCATATAAAGTCATATAAATGACAATTCACGTCGAAGAGTCAATTTAAATGTTGGTCAACACTTAATTAAATTAAATGGCAACACCCGGGTCGAAAGGGGTCGCAGGGAACGCGGAAACTGCGATTTTGCGAAACCAGATCACCGCCAATCTCACATGGACCACTCGCTCTCGTTGCGCAACGTCCATTCCACTCCACATGTCACTTCAGCCGGCGACGGTAACGGATACAGTCACGAATGCGGTCAGACCCGAGAGAGCAGAAAACAGAGATACGGTTGGCGATATGAGATATGACGATCGAACTTTGGCTGTGATGCAACGGCCGACTAGGGATGGTCGGTATCGAAAATCGGGTGTCACTGCGGTTCCAGTTACCCGTGACAAGCAATGAACCGGTTATTATGACGACCTCCGTGATTGAGTGGTTAGACGCACGACTACGAATCCAAAGGTCGCGGGCTTAAACCCAGCGTGCGCCAATGGCTTTTATTTAATTAATATGTGCCATAACGCATTTAATTCATATGAAAATAATAAAACGTATATTTGCGGCACGTTTCAGAGTGGTAGATACTCATTGTATCGCCCTGGTGAAAGACCACCATTCAGAATCGAAAGGTTACTTGAAATGGCTTGAGCCGTGTTTGGTGACCAGATCTGAATAGCCACGTACTTCCTAACCTTCCTCTTCCCAATCTCCTTCCCCTCCCCACTACCTTCAGCATATATGAAACATGCCCTATTTGGGGATGCCATAGTCTCTCTGGTTCTAGACGGTTGGGAGCAGTTGAGACTCTTGTGCGGTATTTATATAAAAAAATAAAAATTATCTAGTTATTTTTGGATCGGGTTCCTGTTGCAAGAAAAAAAGGGTTTTTTTTATATTCAGAAGACATTTTACCGTCGTTAGAAAGGCAAAAGGCCTGAAGCGCCATTTTGGGAAGTTTACACAAGAGCACTTAAAAGTTTTTGTTTGTTTTACAATAAAATTCACAAGTTTTCAGTACCTGGTTGGATTTAGAAAAAAAAAGTTAAATAAAAATCAAAAGCTTTAAAAAATCCGACACTGATTATTCATATCATAAAAGTGTTGGAGCATTTTACAAGCAATACAATAACAACTCATAACGCCAATCAACACGTCAATATCGTCGCTGGAAAGGCGAAAGAGCTTAAGCGACACTTAGGTCAAAAATAAGAAAAATAGCCATAAGAATTGTTAACCTAGAAATTGTTGATAAAACTTTTTAAACAGTCTCTGAGAGAATTAAAAAATGCCTTACTGATAATTTTACTGTTTTTTTCCCTTTAGGGTATACAGAGTAGACGTAGGTGCCAACCACTCTCTAAATCTCTCCCAAATTAATGCATTTTTAACATATCTCTATTTAATATGTAGCAAAAGTTGAATACAATACGAAAAAAAAAAACCAACTAACCATCACGCCGTTTCCCCGCAGGGGTAGGCAGAGAGGACGGACTGCCATACAACTCTGTCTTGGCACACACTTCTTGCTTCATTTACATTCATACATCGTCTCATACATACTCTTCTGTTATTCTGACTCTTCACATGACCCGATTCAAGTATTTGATTTACTTGATCGTGCCATGTCTTTCTCGAGCGTCCTCGACTTCTTATATTCTTTTCGCACTCCTTTCTTCGTTCATTCGCTCTACATGCCCAAACCATCTAAGCGTCCCTTTCTTGATCCTATCCATTACGCTCATATCAGCCTTGCATTTTTTCCGGATATCCACATTTGTAATACGGTCATACATGGTTTTACCGCACATCCGTCTCAAAGATCTCATTTCCACAGCATTCAGTCTACTTTCATCCTTCCTCTGCCAGTTCCATGCCTCACTGCTATACATCAGGGTTGGTATAAGCACTCCATTGTGGACTGCTAGCTTCGCTTCTTTGGACAATTTCTTATTTGCCCCAACAGCGTTCAGTCCTCCATTAATGGAGTTTCCTGCATTCACCCTTCTTTCAATATCCTTATCAGCCAATACAATACGATAGTAAAAGATAGTAAAATAAAATATTTCTTGATCCGAGCACTTGTTACTAAAAAATGTTTATTACCTTTGTTAGGTTACAGTTGTTTTGCTATACTATGTACTCTTATTGTAAAAGCCCAGTGGGCGTTAATCAAATAAATAAATAAATAAGTTAAATATACAGCTTTCATCAGTTATTTTTTCTGCATCGAATGCTGTGACTCTCGTTTGACTTTATGGAATTTTGTGGCCCTTCAGCTATTTAAAATATGTTTACCTTTTAGGAGAAGGCTTGACTCAAGCTACACAAGCTTGAGACTTTTTTAGCTTTCTGTCGCATCAGGTAACTCAGTGAAAGCTTTGAGTTCCCTGAGTAAACTTTTTTCAAAAATCCAACAAGGTACTGAAGACTTTAAAGTGCTCTGGTATAAACTTCCCAAGATGGCGCTTCAGCCTTTCCGGCGACGATATGTTTTTAGAGATGGTGAAGTTAGGCTTCGATAAATTGTAAGCTGAGTTGTTTGGCGGTCCTTCCTCTCTGTCTACCCATGCGAGAAACGGCACGATGGTGAGTTAATTAGTTATGACTACTAAATTTAACATGTTATGCTTATACCTAAATCTTCACTTGTTAATATAACCTAAATGTACTTATTAATGGAACTTGATTGGTCGAAAATATGTATAATTGTAACTATATTTAAACTTATATGACTGTTTGTTTCCTAAATAAAGAAAAAAAAAAAATGCCTAAATGAATTGAATGCCATCAGATTTGGGTATGTACTGGAAGGTTCTGTTATTGGAAATCAATTTAAGCGAAAATTGGATGATGCCAACTGCCCAGTTGTCAAGTCATATTTTAAGTTCTAAAGAATATTCGCAATTTTTATTTTTGTTTTTTATATGAATATTGCATAAGAGTCTCAACGGTTGCCAATCGTCTAGAGGCAGTGAGACTGTGGCATCCCCAAAAAGGGTATGTTGTGAGGCTGAAGGTAGTGGGGAGGGGAAGGATATTGGGAAGAGCAAGGTTGGGAAGTACCTGGCTATTCAGATCTGATCACTAAACACGGCTAAAGCCATTTCAAGCAACGTTTCGATTCTGAATGGTGGTCTTTCACCAGGGCGATACTTAGAGTATCTACCACTCTGGAGCGTTCCGCAAATATACTTTTTTATTATTTTTATATGAATTAAATGTGTTATGACACAAATAAATTAAATGAGAGTTAATGGTCCCCGCCGAGCTTAAACTTTGGATTCGTAGTCGAGTGTCTTACCACTCGACCACGGAGACCGTCAAAAGGCCGCTTAAAGGCAATATTCCTTTAAGCTCGTACTTTCGTTAAAAGCACAATGTTTTGTCTGTTAACCTTTTCAATTAAACGCATCACAATCAAGCGTTAAAGAAAACATGCAAACACTGCGCAAGATCCGTAGTATATAGCGTCCACATGGCGACATTGCGATTGCCAAGATTAATTTTGTCCCCACGTATTGGGCTCAAGCATAAAGGCTCGCACGCCTTACTTTATTAATGTCTATAATATCTGGTTGACAGACCGTCGGCTATGTGCAGTGGTATAAAAACAGATACAAAATGCACGTCTGTTGCAACCGTTGGCTCTCGTCCATAAAGGCAGCCTTTCAATTGCACTCCACATTGCCACATGACATGTTCCAAATGGCGAAACTCTCGGCCTTAGAAGTAGTAATCAGCAATCATTATTCCAGAACCGTTAATAATACTCTGAAAATACGGTAGCCCAGAGCCATGCCTTTGGATATTATCTGGACATTCACTTACGCTGGATAATTGACCCTTAATCAGAGTTTTACAAACTTATTTGACTCACTGTCCTCTTTGCAAAGATATTTTTCTTCAGTGTCTAAATCGCTTTATTTACAGTTGTATGTAATCTATTGCGCTCATACTGCATCAAGTTGATTCTGAAATTGAAAAATCCATTGTCAATAGTATTTATTTACAAACTAACGGACTATTGTTCAATTTCAAGAAAAAAAAACATAACACGAAATGTGAAAAAAGAGCAACAGAGGAAGAACACATTTAGGGCCTGTTCAAAAGAAAAGGTGAATTTTGTATTTTGTCGGACTGTGTATATTCGATTATCGATTTTTTTTTTGCCATGTTGGTACACATATGTTTATCAAATGTTAGCATTATCAACCATTTTGGATTAGTGGTTTGTTTTTGAGAACTGGAAAGGTTAGTCACGTTTTTGTGTGTTTTTCGATTTTTTACTTTTGAAAAAAATGGATCAAAGAATGAAATCCATGATTTGTTTTTCCACAACTCCAGGACGCTCATCGTCATTAACATATTCTCGGCCTTCCGTAAAGCGCTTGTACCACTTATAAACACTTTTTTGAGACAACGTAGACTCGCTGAATGCCACAGTCAACATTTTAAGTGCGTTGGAGTACTTTATTCCATTTTTAACGCAAAATTTAATATATATTCTTTGATTCATTTTTTTCAAAAGTATAAATATCGAAGAACACACAAAAACGTGACTAACCTTTCCTGCTGTCAAAAACAAACCACTAATCCAAAAAGGCTTATAATGCTAACGTATGATAAAAATATGTGTACCAAAATAACAACAACAAAAAAAAATCGATAATCAAATGTACACAGCCCGCGAAAATTCAAAATTCACCTTTTCTTTTGAACAGGCCTCGTACATAATATTTTAATAGAGCAATGAAAAAAATAGGACAAATATACATTAGAAAGAACATTCCAGTCAAAGCCAAGGTCAAGTCAAAGTTTTGGTAGAGTCGTAAAGAATGACAAAAATCATTTGGACTGGTAGCAAAATTTCAAGAACATGGCTTGAGTTAACAAGTCTCGACATTCTGGACAGTGGAGAATGATACCCATAATTAGTAGAGTGATGATTGAGGAACAGCAATTCATTGTTTCTGAGTCTACCGCAAGGGATGTTATATACGTCATTAATGCGAAAGAAAGGTTACAATTACAACAAAGTTATCACAGTTACTCATATAACTGTTTGTCACGCAATTCGGAAATAATCTATGGTAATCGTGTATCTTTCTTGAATTTATTGTACAGTGACCTTAGTCAAAACGTGCATTTGATAAGACCTGTCTGTCGTCTGGAAAATCGATTAGTTACAATGTGCATTGTGTATTGTGTATGTTTTCTTGGAAAAAAGCACATCGATACATACAAGTAATTTGAACAGTTCATTGATATGATTTTTACAACGACGTAAACGTATCTGTATAGTCAAGCGAAACATGTTGAAAGATATTTTAGGAGACGAAGTCTTTTCAATGCCGACATATCCCGCCATTTCGCTATTTTGAATTCCGTATTCAACAACACTGTGTTCGAAACAATTGAATATCAAACAGAAATGTTTTGGTGTGAAAAAACGTGTTGACTGGTTCGTTTCGCTTGTTCGTCGGTTTGTTGTTGTGATCTACAAATAATATAAAATAACTGTGGTGTTTTATGAATAAGAAGATTTCATCGGTGAGTGAATGGTTTCCCATTTTCCCTTCATTCCATAATCTTTACACAAGCTACAATCAAACACTTCCATCAAATAGTATAGTTTATCGTCTACAGTCCACTATTTTCCAAATGCATCTGAAGCTGGAAACACATTCGGTGTTACATCGCAGCTTTGGACTCAACAGCCTTCTTGTTGCTATAGTCTCCCTAACTGCTATTGAATGCCTTACAGATATATCCACCACCCTTGAAGGGGGGGGCGATATCGTCCACTTTGAGAATCACTGCCCCACAGTCGAAGGTTTTTTTCCTTGGGTTAAGTGGTATTACAGTGGATACAATTTAACAAAAATGTTTGATTCAATTAAAAATATAGTGATATTTCGAAATACTTTGTGCAGAGCTAATAATCAGTAGAATGTTTTATTGAAACCGTAGCTTTATGTGCTATAGGGTTTCATCAACCTGTTGCCTAATAGATATCTTACTTACAATCATAAACAGCAATTATGTATAAGACTTTATTGCATATTCTTCCACCCAATAAATACGTTTATGTGATTTGTGATGACTCATACAACTCAGTGATGCTGCGGCAATTGATCAAAAGATCCACGCATTTTTACAAATGGCAGCTTACTTCAATAAAATCCAGTTCTTTTACCGACCGGAATCTACTTGCGCCGTTGCATATGGCCCCTACAAATAGCAGATGATCAGCTTTAAATCTCCATGACGAATATGCCTCGCAATCGTTCCACTTTTTGTATTACCAGGTAGGTTTTATTACAACGATTTGCGGCCAATTGCAAGAGATGACACTGTGGCCTAATCCACCCTACGATTCACACACGAAGTGCATCTGCAATTTACTGCAGACTGTCAAACGCTCCTTAAATTTAAGGACGCTTCGCATTTAAGTTGTACATCAGTACTAAGAAGTTCCACGTGCATAATTGCTCGACAGACGTGATGAAAGATCAGATCATAAAATGAATTCTGAATACGTTGGGCAATCGGTGTTTAGAGACTGAGCAAGCCAACAACAAGATCGATTGCCAATTCATCAAAGCACATCACACGTGTAAATGAAGCAATAAAATGCTGGTTGGTAATATTTAGAAACAAGATGCTCATGTTTAAATCATATATAATGTTGTCACATGTGTTTATGGTCGAAGGTTTGATTTGTAATGCTATTAAAACATACAAACCTTTTTCTTCAGGTTTTCTACCCAAGAAATGATTAATAAAAGCTTTTAAGTACATATTGACGATCAATTTTACGGAATCTCAATCAAGTATGCAATTGGGTTTGTTTTCCGATATTCCAAAATTTGACTATTTAATTCTAAAATGCAAACAACCTTTATTTCTTATTAGTTCCTTCTTATTCACACATATTTCAGAATTAGACACGTTCATAAAGCTTTAAAAAAAAAAAATTATAGTGAATTACCACACAAGAGTCCCACCTGCTTCCGAACGTCCAGAGCTGGTAAGACTATGGCATCCCCAATCAGGGTATGTTGTGAGGCTGAAGGTAGTGGGGAGGGGAAGGAGATGGGAAAGATGAAGGTTGAGAAGTATCTGGCTTTCAGATCTGGTAACCAATCTCGGGTAAAGCCATTTCAAGCAACGTTTCGATTCTGAATGGTGGTCTTTCATCGGGGCGATACTTAGAGAATCTACCACTCTGGAACGTGCCGCAAATATACTAAAAAATATTTTGTATGAATTAAAATGTGTTATTACACATATTGATTAAATAAAAGTTATTGGCGCACGCCGGGCTTAAGACCGCGACCTTTGGATTCGCAGTCGAGCGTCTTACCACTCGACCACGGAGGCCGTCGAACTTAACGTCAAAATTGAAACCTTTCTCAAATTTACATAGCAGATCACAGAATACTTTGTGCCCTTATATCGAGTATATTGATGCCTGTAACCGTTTATAAAAGGTCCATCACGAATCTACGGTACGTGATTTCAAACGAAAGCACTATTAGACTTGATAATGATACAAGAATTCTCTTTTTATACAAATTTTCAAACATCTTTATGCAAATTTCAAAGCCACAAGAGATGGAATCGAGAATGCCAACTGAAAAAAAAACTGTTCAAAATTCTTGACGCTAGATATTATCGTTCAAGAGTTGTGCTATTTCAGATAAAGAGGTTTCTACTTTACAGATCTATATCTAGAAAGGCTCACACTTGTTTCAATTTTACATTAATTCTTCTCTAGTGAAAAACTAAAATTTAAATTTAAATTTGTCCAGTAGTCCAATAATAGGTTTATTTCCTGTAAACTCATAAAATTTATCATCATTCTTTGATCATCTTCTCAGTTTATCTCTTTCAATTCATATTATCTGTTTTTTTTCTCTCTGTTCCTGTGTTATAATTTAAATGTTGTTCTTTTGTTTTCTCATTGTTTTGTTATTTTATTTTATTATATGTTCTCCCTCTGTACGTATATATAACCACACACTTTGTGTGTTTTCGTTTAGTTTAATTTGTACCCTGATGATGCTTTGCCTAAGCGAAACCGATCAGTCATTAAATATAAAATAGTTTTCGTGGTCTAATACAAATTTATTTTGCATTTCTTTTAGAACTATTCCTTTACATCTGTTTGAGCTTAATCTAAGTTTTTTTTTAAATATCTATGTTATTATTTATTTCATACAGCCTACCCACTGTATTTACAATTAATTCTTCTTGGACTATATTCCTATCAGGTCACGTCTCCATCCCCTCCTGAATCAGACATACTGGTACCAGTTTTATAACGATAATACTCAACGCTTAGTTACCCATTGTCCGTCAGACAATGCAGATATGAATTACGAACCACTTCGAGCGAATAATAATAACGTTTCGACATCACCAACAGATGCTGAGCGTAAGCTTTTCGCAACGTAATGCTTAGAAAATGAAACACATTCAGAAAAAAGTAAGCTTGTTGTTTAAAATTGCCCTACATGAGACTTCCGAACTAAATTGGACTCGTAGATCAATGTTTGATCGATTATAAATGACAAGTTGAAGATATGTGTTTTTCTGTACGTGGTTCATGATTATTATAGGCCTACAATCTATACTACTATTGAATTATAGATTACAAATTTCCAAAAATTCTATTCAAATTGTATTAAAATTTTCCTCAGCAATCTTAAAGTAACAATATATGGAGAGAGAGTTAATTATTTTTATCTAACCCATACACATTTTGTATAAATCACTTTCTCCGGGTTTTTACGTCGTACACCATGAGAAAGAAAGAGACAAAAAAATCTCCCAAATTATCACACCGCCTTAAAGTATTGTTAGAATGTTCTTCGCGTTCCGGGTCTCCGTTGACTGCCCACACGTTTTGATACGCGAAATTAATAAACATAACTTTTTTTAGGTTACATGCTATATTTATGTTTATAACAATACTGTGAAAAAGTGGTTTTACGAATAAACATAAACATTATGTGCTATGAATAGATGTATAAATACCCAGACCTAGTTCTAGCCACGCCCAGGTCTAGCCGAGTCCGGCAAACCTCATAAAAAACTGACTACAGCAGCGCTCTTTCTTGTATATTATTGCTCTGAGGCAATCTGTTTAGAATTCAGAGCACGTCCATTAAAAATGATGATACTCAATTTTTTTTTAAATACACGTTACAAATATCAATATGAATTATAAATTAGATATAGTAATTTTCACCTATTCAATTCAAATTACAGTATTTGCACATCTGCAGGTACACCAAATGCGCTTTGAATCACTGTCGATCTTTTGGGCATTTAAATTTATCTTAATTCTATTAGCAATTATGCGGAAATCTGTTTGGTCTGACTCGGCGAAAATGGTTTGCTCTTGCGTTATGAGAATTGCACGGCCATAAATGCTTGAAGTAACAATATATGGAGGGAGAGCTAATTATTTTTACCCAACCTACACAAACTTGCGATAAATCACTTTCTCCGGGTTTTTACGTCGTACACCATGAGAGAGAAAGAGACAACAAATTTCATGGACCGCTTCTATATACTGCAAGGATGATCTTAAGGTCCTGGTTCACGGCGGGACACAGGATTGAACATATTATGTTGGTAGAAATGGAACATGTAACCAAGGCGCTAAAAAAAATTTGCATCTCGTGCATCAATATACGTGGAAAGACAAAAAAATGTGTGTTTACTTTTGTCTTCTAACAACGAAAAGCATAACCTTCAAATTTTAGTTTTAAAGGGTCTTTCAATGGGGCCGCTTGATTTTAAAATGTAAATATTACAAGTTATGTGTGAGATATCCACTCAATTTTTTATTTATTTGTAAGTATATTTTACGGCAATAAGTGTGAGATATGGCGTCGTTCAAATGTCCGCCGCGGCTTTGCTTGGGGGTACGTATTCGGGAGGTCCAATTTTCAATGACTTTGTCGCGTAAATCTGGCTGAATTTCCTGTAATAATTTTAACTTATCAATGCTTTCTTTTAACCAAACGTAAATATGGCGTGTTTTTGGAATTCTAAATAACTAACTAACCATCACGCCGTTTCTCCACAGGGGTAGGCAGAGAGGACGGACCGCCATATAACTCTGTCTTGGCACACACTCCTGGCTTCATTTACATTCATACATCGTCTCATACATACTCTTCTGTTATTCTGACTCTTCACATGACCCAATTCAAGTATTTGATTTAATTGATCGTGCCATGTCTTTCTCGGGCGTCCTCGACTTCTTCTTCCATTCAATTTCGCATCATATATTTTTTTCACACTCCTTTCTTCGTTCATTCGCTCTACATGCCGAAACCATCCAAGCGTCCCTTTCTTCATCCTATTCATTACGCTCACATCAGCCTTGCATTCTTTCCGGATATCCACATTCTTAATACGGTCATACATGGTTTTACCTCACACACGTCTCAAAGATCTCATTTCCACACCATTCAGTCTACTTTCATCCTTCCTCTGCCAGTTTCATGCCTCACTGCCATACATCAGGGTTGGTATAAGCACTCCATTGTGGACTGCTAGCTTCGCTTCTTTGGACAATTTCTTATTTGCGCCAACAGCGTTCAGTCCTCCATTAATGGAGTTTCCACATATTTTGGAATACCAAAATATGTGAAATGCATAAAATCAGTAACGCCCTAGAGACCACTATTAAGTATCGGAACATTGCAATGGCTTTACCTGTATTCATTTACCAGCACTGCAAAACTACTCTCAAATCTTCCTATTCTACTTCCCCTCCCTAACTTCATTCAACCTTACAACATTTTATAAATGGGGATGCAACAGTTAAGCTTTCCTTGTTAATGCTCATGTGCGTTTACAGGTTAAAATTAATGATATTCTCTTTAACACTTCAAGAACACGTAATATTCATTTAGAAATAAATGGCTAATCACAGTTTGTAAAGAAACAGTAATAGTACTATAGTATAGTAACTGTCAGTCAGTTATCGCACCATTCAGAGAGGTCATTGTAATTTCATATAATTCTAGCAATTCCAATTTTGCATACAACACCAAGACGATACACGGTGTTACGCCTTCCAAATTATCTAGCATATGTTTTCTGAAACAGGAAGAGTTTATAAAATACACACTAGTTACATCACTTTCCTTGTGAAGTTTTAGCAAACTCCCGCGAGAACACCTGCAATAAGGATAATAATTAGAAAGTACTCATTTCCAAGTCACGCCATAGAGTCTGTAGTCTGTGAGCATGTCATACCGTGAATCTGCAAATCATCTCGCATTATACTTACTCTTATAATATTCAATAAACATGCCGGCATGATTTATTATTATGGCCGCTGCGAGGGGTAAAACTGTTCCAGCGTGGGTATCAACGATTGGGTCAACAATTAACGTCGAATTGCTTTAGATATAAAAAAGAAAGCTGTTGAAGTGTGAAATAAACACGGTTTTTTAAGTATGACTATTGGTTAATGTCTTGGTGGTCCGAGTGTGTTTATAAGTGATGATGACAGGTGTGAGAACGGTAAAAAGACAAGCTAAATCATGACTCAAAAATACTAGACAAACCTAGCAACAAAGAAAACATCTATATTGTAAAACTAAGGAACTATAATGAGTAAACGAAGTAGGTAATTGTCAAATGATAGTCTTTAAGGTTAGGTTAGATCACGTTTACTTACGAATTCAAACACGCTGACGTAAGCAAACACAAGAGAAGCGGTGTCTTCCGTCACGGAAAGTTAAACCGCAGTCTCCGCGGGCAAATTCATCCATTCCCGCCGGAAACATCATTCTCTGCTAGGCTGTTAGGTGCGCCCCGTTGCTGGCCATGTGAATACATATTATAATACGCCTAAATAGGCGTTATAATATCTTGGTTATAAACCGGTTATACCATCTACACAGTTTAGAAGCTGAGTGGACAACGCGTCGGATTCCCACCCGAGTGTCGTTGGTTAGATTTCCTTGCTAGCTAAGTCTTTCATCATTGCACAAGTAACATCATCCGCTTATTATGATGGCAGTAGGAGTTTTTCAAATATTGTCAGGTTATTCGTAACCCGGAAATGTTTGTTTTCTTTAAAAAAATAAAAAAAATAAAAGTAAATTGGTCGTATCGTAATTGTTGCGAGTGCAGTTCCGCTGTGTTATTTCAGGCTGTATTCCGTAGGATGTATATTCTCCTGGTGATAGCTAACCACTTGACAAGAGAGGGCACCATAACAAGACGATCCTACAATTCCTATGTCACAAACTATAACTAATATAAAACGTATATAGTTCTAGTGTCATATGCATCCACGAGTGAAACAGCAGTTGCAAGTTTTAATTTGGCAACGTCATCCAGGTCAATGATTTCATTTACTAATATAAATGAACCAATCTTTTTAATGTTGGAATGACTAATAGATAATTCTTCCAACTATCTTCGCATTTCTTTCATAATCTTGCTCACTACACTTCACTTTATCTTTTTTCTTTGGTCATGCATAGTATTACCACACTTTAGCCTCAGGAATCCCATTTCTCGTATTGTCTTAAAACAATGTAATATTCTCGATAATGTTAGTTTTTTTTTATGTTTACTAATTTATAAAACACAATTCATCTGAGACTAATTAATGTTGATAAGTCATGAAGTGCTGGAATCGATTGACTGGTGGCACTGGTGCAAAGGGTGAATACAAGAAACCGTCCCCCGGTTCGGCCGCCCGAGTGCGCCGCACACGCTGCACAAGCGGATGATGCGCCCCTGTCAGTATTATCGTGCATATTTGGGTTCGGCGTTCATAATATTAGTGTTACGCGAAATGTCAACACGTCGCTGATTGATTTATGACATGCGATACAATACGCAAGGAAAGGTTTCACTTTTGAAGTTATACGATGATTTATCATTCAAGTTCTGTGCTTTTGGATGGAGGTCATGCTGAATTGTCCCCATTTTACGTATGAAATCAAATAAATCAACGCTTTTCTGTTATCAGTGGCTTTTCAAGTAATCAATACATCAAATAATAAACAAACATTTTCTCACAACAGAGCCCAATCGAGGATTCCATAGTCTCACTGGTTTCGGGCAGCGGAGACTCTTATGCAGTTTTCAGAATTTTAAAAATTAATTTGCTCATTTTTTTGATTTTCTTGATAATTCCATGTCTTTCGTTGACATTCCCATTCTCTAGCACGTCATATTTTATTTTCCTGAAAATCATTTATCATTCTATTCGCTCTAAGCGCCCTTTTCAGAGTCTTGTTCATTACATTTCCATCGGCCTTACGTGCTTTTCAGATATCAGCATTCGTAATATATGACTTTACCCCACACGTACGCCTCAGGGACCTAGTGTCTACGGAATTCAGTCTAGTCTCTTTCTTCCTCTGCCAATTCCATACCTCCCTGGCATTATACCTATGGCTTGGTATCAGAACTCCACTGTGGGCTGCTTAACTAACTTCGTTTCATAACATTCAATACATTGTGATAGCTCTAAAAACGGTGGCAAGATTATTCACTGGTAAACGCATACAACTGTAAACTGAACCTCAAAAAAAAACTACTCAATAACACATCGACAATCCGACCAAAACTTACATACATCTCACCAATATGGGCTACATCAAATACAAAAAGACTTGAATCATTTCAGAATGCATTTCTTCGACAGTTCACCAAAAGTTCATATGACACAGGCTCTAAAATTCCTCCCCTCCGAAAACACATAATAGATTTAGCCAAAACATTTTACTCCAAATTAGATTCAAACCCGAATTCATCCATTTCCAACCATAGCCGCTGGACTCCCAGTACGTACCCCTTCGTCTCCGTTAAAATTCCATCTTATTCCCCCCTTAACCTCGGTGAGAGAGCTTAAATAAAAGATTGCTAAAAGCACACAAAACACAGTTTAAAAAAAATCACTTAAAGCATTTGCATATAAAAATATACATAAAAAGCCCTACCGTAGCAAAAGGCAGCCCGCTCACCGGGTAGAAAAGATTATCTCCTCATCAACGCACCTCTAACCACAGTTGACACAGGAAGAGGGAGAAATATTCCATGGTACTGTTCAAAATTTCTACACTACAAAATGTGGTAAACGCAGAGTTGCAAAGTTAATGATTGCGAAGGTACACCTTACAAATGAAATAATAAATAGCTTATAGTAAGTTACTTAGAAATCCGGCATCCATATTACATACCCAAACTGTAAAAGCATGAACTTTAAAAGGCGATATTCGTTAAAGCTGTAATCGGTTTTTATTAAGGTCATTCTCGCAAATAGACCATAAAATCGTTAAATCAATGTGTGACGAGAAGTGATCGATTTAAAAATGGTAGCCATTAACGGTAGTCATTACCAATTAGAAGTCATTCTCCAGAAAGGGAACCACAGCAGCAAAGTTCATAAATAATAATCGTGTGAAAGCTCAGAGCAATAATATATGTGGGGATAGCTTTTTTTGTAGTCAGGATTGTTGATTTTTCCTGACTCGGGCGTGGCTAGGGTTTTCATGGACACACATTTTTACATCCATTCATACCAGATGTCGGCTTAATGTTTTGTTTATTTGTAAAATCACTTTTTCACAGTACTGTTTTTAAGAAAAATATAGGGTATAACCTCAAAAACCGTTGAGTTATGTCGCATAACAGAACGTAGTAGGGCGGAGTCACCGTAGACGCGGGAGATGGAAAACATGCTTTTATACCAAAAAGTGGTGCGATATTATGTGACCATTTGTCTCGTCTCTTTCTCTCTCACAGTTTGCGACGTTAATACCGGGAGAAAGTTATTTATAGTAAATTTGTATAAGTTGGGTATAAATATTTAACTCTCTATCCATATTTATTCTTATTTCAAGCGCGAAAGACATGTGCAATAAAATAATACTTTTCTGGTTTAATCGGGTAATTACATTTGTTTAATTGATTCCATCTGTTGTTAAAAATGGTTTAAAATGTGGAGCAGAGTTTCTAAAATTTATTTAATTTACAAATATGATTTTATGGCACGATTAAATCAGTGAGAAATGGTTGTGTTACAGGCTAATTCTCCAGTGTATGTATTTATATACTTGTTATTTATTTACTGTCTGTATCTGTATTTTCTTCATTAATAAATAAAAAAAATTTAAAAAAAAAATTAAGTAAATCAAATACTTGAGTCGAATCATGTCAAGAGTCTGTTACCGAAAGAAGATACATTAAACAAAAAGTGCGAGCCAAGGTAAAGTTATGTGATGGTCAAACCTCTTTGCCAATTCCGCTGGGAAATATTATGATTTTTCAATAGATGGAGTCAGTTAGTTAAATTCAAGGTGATTTTAAACCATTCAATAAAATAAATAAAACCGAAATATATTGCCTAAAAAGCATTTCCCATGACCTGCTGTATTTATTACCGATTATTTTTTATGGTGAATACCGCCTAAGAGTCCCTATCTATCTAATGAATCATTATCTAGCAGTACTAGTGCTTCCCCGGACCCCCTTACCCCTCCGCTCCAAAATCCTTTTTATTTGACACAAATAATCAAACATTTCCAAATAGCTTTACGAATTTAAGTTTGGTAACAAATGATTCCAATCATACAATCCTGAACTAGCCAAAGCACTATTTACTAGAGATATAGAAAATAATTTCCAACAAAAACAAAACTCTACTCAATTTTAACCGTACGTAAAGTAAGATCTGTCTATTTCTTCTCATATTATTTGTATTTTGACACAATTTTGGCCAACATTTGTATGGTGTCGTTTTTGTGAAAAATCACCCCAAGGGCGCTGTAACTAAAACTGAATCTAACACAAATGAATTTTTAGACACTACTATAACCCAAAAACACCTAAAAGTATACAGCGGAAAAGTATTAACAGTTTATAAATAAAATTCGCATCCAATTGACAGCTTTAAAATGACAGCTATCAAATTAATGTCAACAACGAAATTCCCTGAATGAACGATGGACAGATCCAACATAATGAATTCATACGAGAATGAACTGTAAAGTAACTGCCTTTAGAGTTTATTTTCCGATAGCAAGATTTTCCTTGTACAACAAAACAGGTACGTCTTAGGAATGTAACATCCAAAATTGGTTGTCACTAATTTTGGAACCAGTTTCTAACAGCTATAGAAAAAAGTCGATAGTGGAGGTGTGGGATTTCATTAATATTTTTTTTGTATTATTCAAAAATTATACGATTAAAAATTGAACTTCAAAAAATATTACTGTAAGCGAATTCTGAAAAATTAAATAAGCGCAAAGTCACCGGTACAATGTCACCGTAACAAAAATATGTACCATCTCCAATACACTGTTTATTGTAAAATTAAAATTATTGTTAATTTACACTGTTGTATGAAAGCAACGGACACGGTTATTGGTTGTAGACTTTGCTTCTCAGAATTTTAACGTATAACACTCCATAGATTTATCCACTTCGCCATCGGAGATTGTTTTATCTCCCGGCCTGCAGGACCAACTTGCCAATGGTCATGCCAATGAGGAGGACAATCTTGTTGTTGAATCGAATCGCTTCGGATGTCGATATATTTTGCATAAATGAAGCTTCGTTCAAACGACAAGCATTCCTGCTATTTGTGTAATTATTTCTGGTTTTATTTTGATTTAAATTTTTTTATGCATCATTTTGATGAAAAGTTATGTTTAATTTGTCTTAATTTTTACTGTCTATACTTTGTATTAATTGCAACTTATACTTCTTAGAATTTAATTGCTGTATATTTACAAATATTGTGTATTAATACACTTACTCGCTTTATTTAAAAACGCCTAGAAAAAAAAAAGTTGCGTTTTTTAAATAATAAATAATTAAATACTGAATACTATGCAATACGTAAAAAAATCCGTGACAAAAATCTACTCCCCATACATTTTCGTTAGTCGTTCAATGCACAGCGATAAAAAAAACATAATTACCCCATGATGTAGGTAACTTAAAAATGATATGGGGAAATTTTGATATGATTTAGAGAATATTTGAAGTAAATTAAAATAAGATCATTATTTTCAAGGCGCCCCTTCGGCGATGGCGCCCATGTTTTTTGCACAGTTCGAACGTATGGTGGATCCGGCGCTGAACAGTGATAATTAGTAAATTGGTTGAGACATTCGGTATCGTGTTATTCCCATCGGCGCTAGCATTAGCTGACCCAGTAACGGAAGACGATTTCCAGACTGCTTCATGGCGTTTAGCTGCTGAGGTGGCGTGGTACTGCTCGCATCTACACCATGATTCTCGGCGATGATGGTATCGTGCGAGGAGGTGGTTGGCGACCGGCGTGCCGCGAGACGGTGATGTATGACGACGTGTATACAGGACATTCATATACATTCTATAGTATACAGAATGATTCCCGCTGCTAAAGGCATCCGTTTGATAAATCCGTTGTAACTTCTCCCTAAAACTAACTAACTAACCATCACGCCGTATTTTTACACTTCAAAACAATTATTTAACTAACTAAGTATTTAAATATCACAAGGGCGGGCAGAAGGATATACTGCCACACAACTTTGTCTTGGCACATACTCCTTGATTGATATTCATACCATATCAATAAGCTCTCATGCGGAACAGTATCGTCACTGAGCGGATCCGGACGTTGGTGTGAATCTACCTTAAGGTTGCGGAGCACTGACGTAATGGACACAGTGCACGGTTAGCTATATTCAGTACTAAGAGTGTTACTCTAAGATTCAGTTTACATATTCGCTTATTTCGTAACTTGAAGCGTGTAGTCATTAGCTTAGTTACGATAGCACCGAAGTATACGGGTGTCGCCGGACGTTTCAGCAATTGAATTCAATTAAGCTAACAATGGGACTCATTTGAAAATCATTTGCAAAATAAAAAAGCAATTTTCGAGTCTGCTGCAACTGCTAAAAATGTTTATCCTCAAATGGGATATTAGCTAATTGCAAGATGTTTTGAAATAGATAAGATACCATATAATCGGTATAAACCTTGGAGTAAGAACTCAGAGCAATAATGTACAAGGGAGAGCGCTAATATAGTCAGTTTTGATGAGCTTTGCCGGACTCGGATAGACCTGAGCGTGGGTAGGACTAGGGCTAAGATATTTATACATCCATTCATAGCACTTGTCGACATAATGTTTTTGTTTATTCATTTAACCACTTTTTCACAGTATTGTTGTAAAAAAAAATAGCATATAACCTAAAAAAAACCACTGAGTTATGTCAATTTATGTTGAATAACAAAACGTGTGGACGGAGTCAACGGAGACGCGGGATACAAAAACACTCTTACAATACTTTAAAGCGGTGTGATAATTTGGGAAAATTTGTTGTCTCTTTCTTTCTCATGGTGAAAACCCGGAGAAAGTGATTTATCCCAAGTTTGTATAGGTTGGGTAAAAAGAATTAGCTCTCTTTCCATTTATTGTTACTCCAAGAGTAAGAATATATGTGGAGGGAGAGCTAAATATTTTTACCCAACCTATACAAATTTATGATAAATAACTTTCTCCGGGTTGTTACCTGGTAAGCCGTGAGAGAGAAAGAGAGACGAAAAGTTGACACATAAGTTCGCACCACTTTTAGGTATGAAAGCATGTTCTTCGTCTCCCACGACTTTAACGACTCCGCTCACTACGTTTTGTTATGCGACATAACTTAACGGTTTTTGAGGTTATATCCTATTTTTTGTAGATAACAATACTGTATAAAAGTGGTTATACAAATAAACAAAACAGTATGTCGACATGTGCTATGAATGGATGTAAAAAGGTGTGTCTACGTAAACCCTAGCCATGCCGGAGTCTGGAAAAAATCAACAATTCTGACTACACTGTTTCGTAAAGCTATCCCTCCTGGTGTATCATTGCTCTGAGGTATAAACCATTATAGAAATCGTACACCAAATAAGCCTTAAAAGTGAATCTAAAAAAAGCATTACAAAAATCTTATCTGATGCCTGTTTCTCAATCTCATTAATCATTCTCTAAAGCAATGATATGCATTCGCACAGCTTTTTTGGCTTGAAATTCTTGCATCAACGTAACTTTCTAGATGAAAACGCCATTTCTATAGTAAGATGGAACTTCCAAATATACAAGACATCAAAAAAAGGACTTGCTGAATTGTTCGATCCATATTTATCTATGTAATTGATGACCGGTTAGTTACTGAGAAGACAAACGCGTCGAATTCCCACCCGGGCGTCGTGGGTTCATTTATTTTGCTGGCTAATTATAATAATATTTGGACGATTTGTATAGCGCCGTTTTTGTGAAAAATCACCTCAAGGGCGCTGTACAGATCTTATTTTCTGTCATTACATATTAATTCCTGTCCTCCATCATTGCACTAAGAACATTTTATTTATTTATTTATTTGATTAATTATATACGCCCTTATGGGCTTTTACATAACAGTGTAAAATAAAACATAAAATAATAGTGAAATAATAATAACATAGAGTAAATGATTAGCACCCAAAAACATAAGTAAGTTTCCGCCTATAATGATGGTAGTAGGACTTTTTCGAATATTATAAGGTTTTTCGTAACCCGGGGATGTTTGTCTTTTTTTAAAGGAAGTAAAAATGATAAAAAGGCTTTTAAACTTGGTAGAATAGAAAAAAGTAACTATCAGTTACTTCAGAAAAATATTAGGTTTTATGTTATCATTAATTCATTATTGATAACTGTTAACGTCATTTTTTGTAACTTCTGCGTTCCGTGTTCATCGTCTTTATCGATGTATTGGGTGTACCATTTTGATTCCGCTGTTTTCCTTTAGCGGTACGTAGTGGTCGAGATAAATAGATCATAGACGTCATGCAATAAACTTAGACATCTGTCAACCTAACCTCATAGAAACGTTAGTAGATTTTTTTCGGCATCATAAAGTTATTGTCGATAGAAAATGTCAGTATACGAGTCAAATTCTTGTCATTTGCGGGAGGTGCAGCATGCCAATGTTCGACCCCATGTTGGGAAAGTGGTCAAGACATACTTGGAAACGTTGAAATGGAAAGCCCTTCCTCACACACCGTATTTTCCAGACGTCGCTCCCTCTGACTATCACTTATTTCGATAAATGACAAACGACCTGGCTGACCAGCACTTCCGGTCTTATGAAGAAGTAAAAAATTGTGTCGATTCGTGGATCGCTGCAAAAGATGAGCAGCTTTTTCAATGCGGGATTCGTACGTTACCGGGAAGATGGGAGAAAGTAGTGGCCAGCGATGAACAATACTCTGAATCATAAATGTACAGCCAAATTTTTACAATAAAGCCTCTAATTTCGGAAAAAACGACGAAAGCAAAGTTGTACCTAATATATATTTCTTTCATAAAACCCTATAAGATATCCTTCCCACCCATTTCCTGTGAAATTTGATCCCTCACATCCTCTATCCAGCTTTGATATGAATAACAACTCATTCTATATTTTCTTTATTTGCAGGACCAGCACGTCCGTCCTGAGGCTCAGTTCACTCTAGGCGTGGCCGGAGAGAGGAGGCTGGCAGCCAGGCTAGACGAGGCTAGAAGAAGCAGGAGGTACTGCAGATTATCTGCCACGGCTTTGGCACTACTGTTTTTTGTCCTGACACTGGTGGCCTGCTCCTTGCTACTGTCGAACGGCAGGGCACCGTTTGGCTCAATGATGTGATCAATTGAATACGATTTAAAGAGAACTAAGTAATATGGACAATACGAAGAGACAAGACGATGCCAGCATGAAGCTAACAGCTGGTAATTTCCGCTGGCTAGTAGAAAGGCGCTGTTTGGATGCATGATGTGAGCAATCCAATATCAGCTGAAGACAAAAAAGGGATAAAAACTCTTTAATGAAAAATACTGCTATAGAAAACATACTAAAGAAAGGAGACTGGCCGCAAGGCTGCACGATGCCAGTCCTGGCGATGGTTGCATGCGCTTGCTAATATCCAACTAGAGGACGCTATTTGGCTTCATGATGTGATCAATTCGATGTAATTTGAAGAGAAACCAAGTGATTTTGACTCTTTAGTGAGGATATCCTGTTATGGAAAAACATACTAAAGAAAGGTGGCTGGCAATTAGACAGGATAATACCAGTTCTGAAGCAGGTGGGGTTTCAACATGAGGGCGCAATTTATGAATTTTGAATAGTACAATGTTATATGGACTTTGACATAGAAAATACGAGTACATTATCATTCAAATATAAACATTTTGAAAGGGTGTAAAATATCTTTCTAAATTGAACCTACAGTAATGTGATTTAAAGTGATTGTTGAAAAAAGTACATTCTTAAAGATAGGAGTGTTAATTCATTACCAGCACAAGTCAAAATATTATGCCGTCTTGACATAGTCAACACATAAAAACATATGTTATAAAACATTATTTCGACATGGGGTAAATTTGATAAATCTTTAAACTTTCCGAGTACGAGTAGGATGTTTACGGTATTTTTAAATGAAGTATAACATTGTGATCCTTGCTGTATCCTTGTAGTATTGCAATTATATTTACATTCTGGGAAAAACATCTAGTTCAATGGTACATTATAGATGATATCATATTTTGAGAAGGTTTGATACTTTGGTGATCTGTTAACACAGCAGTATTCTGAAGTACTAAATTGCCAAAATATTGTGAACCAATAGCATAACTTGGTATTGAGCGGCATTATAATACCTTTGCTGGAAAAGCAAAAGGGGTGAAGCGCCATTATGAAAAGTTTTCACTAGAGCACTTCAAGTCTTCAGAGTAGTAGGTTGGATTCAAAAAAATAAAAAAAAATCCAGGTAACTCAATACTCATAAAGTTACCTGAAGCGACAAAAAGCTTTAAAAAGTCCCAAACTTGTGTCGCTTGAGCCAAGCCTTTTTTCCAAATGGTAAATATATTTTAGATGGCTGAAGGGACACAAAAGTCTTCAGAATCAAACGAGAGTCACAGCATTCGACGCAGAAAAAATAACCGATTAAAACTGCATATTTAACTTATTTTTGTCCAAAGTGTCGCTTCAGCCCTTTTGCATTTCCAGCGACAATATAATGCCACTCATTTTACGTAACTTATACATTTAAAAATAATTGTAATGGAATCAAAAATAGTGTAAATATTGATCTTTGTAATTTTTAAATCAAAATAAGTTAATGAAACTCACGTGATATGTACAAATGTCACGGACAAGCCAAACAGTTATATTTCAACATGTCAAGTCAACGGTAATGCTTTTGCAATGGGCGACTATTATTTAACGCCGTGGATGACCACAAAATTAAATAAATTAATAAAACAAACAACATCGAACATACCCAAGGTCAAGACTTCCACAACTCTCTTGTTTTCTGACATATTTTCGAAATTAAAGTTTGGACGTCTGGCTTCAGAGGAGTATCAACCGATTTTAACTGGTTCTCAAGAGTGGAAACCTCTGCTGGATGGTGTAATGCCGTAGGCGGCATGAGCCAAATAAAATATTATAGGCGCCATCGAGAATTTTCACTTTCGTATCAGTCTTAGTATTAACATACTGACCTCAAGTGTCCCTTAAACTAGGCTTTTAAAAGGTCCTTGGGAGTCTTTGATCTGTCAGAGAGGGAACCTATATCAATTTGCGACCGGTGCAGAAAGTGTGCATGCCACCCCCCTACAAATAACCCATCTTTTATTGAATCTGAGATCAAATTATGACATCGAAAATAACAATCAATACTCAACGGTGCTCAAGTAAGACATTTTAAGATCCCACGGCAACGACCTTTTAACTAACTATCGAGTTATTCTGAGATATTCAGTATTTGGCGTGTTGTTGAAAAAAAGTGTGTACTATCACAAATCTACTCTACTATTTTACATGAATGTTATAGCTAACATACTAAATTTAATATATAATTTAGCATTTTAATGCATTTCTGCAATACAATTTTATTATTTATAATTTTGTAACTGTTAATTCATGGTGGAATTCCATTTTAATGATTAAATAAAACAAATTTATAACTTTATTCCATTTTTTTTTGGTTTTGTTTTTTTTTTTTTTTTTCGAAAAAAATTGGAATAAAGTTAAAAATTTGTTTTATTTAATCATTACAATTTTATTATTGTAGATAACATGTTCTTGCCATTGAAAAATATTTCAGTTATAACAAAATTTGCAGTTAATAATAATAATAATGTTTGGATGATTTGTACAGGGTCGTTTTAGTGAAAAATCACTTCAAGGTTTTTTTTTTTTTTTAAAGTAAGACAAACATTCCCGGGTTACGAATAACCTGACAATATTTGAAAAACTCCTACTGCTATCATAAAAAGCGGAAGATGTTGCTTGTGCAATGATGGAGGACTTAGCCAGCAGAGGAATTGAACGCACGACGCCCGGGTGGGAATCCGACGCGTTCTCCACTCAGCTACTGACCGGTCTCTTTGATTTTCCATTTCCGTGCCATTTTCATGATCTTTCATTCATCATGAAGTGTGTTAATTGGATAGAGCGTACCAGAATTAGTTTAGTGAGAATACTAACTCATTTTTGACAAACGTGTTTTTTTGACAAAAACAGGTTTTTGCCGTGGGGGTCTTCATTTGAGAACCGCTGTAACCTTAGAGCATTACTAAATATGACTTAACCAGCCCTAGCACGAAACTTCGATATAGATTTTATCGACAATGTCGGTAATTTGAAACTGTTCCCGTGACCGACTGCAGATCCCCAACGAATAAACTACAGTTCACATCGACAAAGTTAAGATGTTTAGTCGACTTAAGTCATCCTTTTTTCGTTGACGATCTGCAGTCGGGTTCGGGAAGGATTCCAAATAACCGACATTGTCGTTAAAATCTATATCGATGATTCGTGCTAGGGCCCCGCGTACATAATATTCACGGGAGAGTTTCTATCAGAAAAATCGGAACGTATATAAATTGATATACCTACATATTGCATTCAAATTACAAAATTATTTTGTAGATCTCAGCATTCTTTTGGATTGCAAGCTTGCTTCGTATTTGTATGGTAAATTAAAGACCAATGATTCACAACTTGGAGTAACAATGTATGGAGAGAGAGAGCTAATTATTTTTACCCAACCCATTCAAACTTGCGATATATCACTTTCTCTGGGTTTTTAAGTCGTACACCATGAGAGAGAAAGAGACAACAAAAGTAACACACCACTTTTATGTACTGTAAGGATGATCTTGATCTTCCGCGCCTCCGGGGACTCCACCCACATGTTTTCAAATGCGACTAAACTCGACACAACTAAACGGTTTTTTAGGTTATATGCAATTTTTTTTTGGTAACAATACTGTGAAAAAGTGGTTGTACGAATAAAAAAAAAACATAATGTTGACTTGTGCTGTGAATGGACGTATAAATACCCTGGCCCTAGTCCTAGCCATGCCCAGATCTGCCGAGTCCGGCAAAAATCATCAAAAACTGACTACACTACCTTGAATAGGTACCACTCTATGTGCTCTAAGGTTCACGATTACAAAATGTGATTTTACGAACATGTGGATTACGGTTTAAACAGGATACGTAATATTCAGTGTTGACAACTCGATTTTTGAACTACAGCTGATCAACCTAAAAAAGTTTTAAAAAAAATCTAAAATCTTCAAAAAAAAACTAAAGGAAAATTTATCCACATTTCTGTTGATTTTTAGCTGCATTGTCAACAAAACGCTCTTAAACTTTGTCTCAAATTTTGATTCTTTGCTGATTAATAATCTAATCACTTTAATATGTGGCCTTAATCAGTAGATATATATGTTCCAATTTCTTTAAAAGCTTCTTCGGGGAGATCGTAATCATATCGTGTCGCCTGAACCTCAGTCAAATTGTTATAATCGGATTGACCATTCAATTTCAAAGTATACTTCTTGTTTTATTTTTGATAATATTTAACTGGCTAAACACTCGTTCCACTTCATCTTTTGACCATGGCAGAACAAGAACTGAAACTACGAAAGATCTGATTTCATAAAATAGATTTTCATTAGTGGCATCACGACAATTAACTGTAAACTCCAGCTTCAGCAAAAGCTGAAGCGCCATTCTTGGAAATTTACACAAGAACACTTTAAAGTATTTTTTTGTTTTACAATAAAATTCAAAAGTCCTCAGAACGTGGTTAGATTTTGAAAAAAAAAAAACTCGGGTAATTCAATGCTCTCACAGAGTTATAGTGACAGAAAGCTAAAAAACAGTCCCAAACTTGTGTCGCTTGAGTCAAGCCTTCTCTCAAATGATAAATATATTTTAGATGGCTGAAGGACCACAAAAGTCCTCAGAATCAAACGAGAGCCAGAGCATTCGATGCAGACGAAAAAACTGATCAAAACTGCATATTTAACTCATTTTCAACCAAAATGTCGCTTAAGCCGCTTTGCCATTCCAGCGACGAAATAAAGTTTTAAAAGTCCTTTCTTTTATGTGAATTTTGATCCCCTATTAATTCTCGTCTTAGAACCTTTTTTCTGCGGTCTTCCAATGACTTCCAATAATTCGACAAAAACCTCTGCTTTTTTGTTAGATTATAACATATATTCGTAGCGTTTATGCAGAACAGTTTTAGAGTACGGAATAATGTGGGTATTTCCGACAAGCCGGTGTAACATTGACTATTTTTTTAATTGGCACTGTTGCATCACACGTGTGCGGAATGAACGAGGGAAATTGCTAATACGTGTTTAATGTCACGCGCGTTTCGACCAATTACCTGCGCTATCACTGGGAACTATTTAGAGCACGTCAAACGAGTAATAATCATATAATTATTATAAGAAAACTCTTACTTTCATCAGTTTTAATTTAGTTTTCACGTCGTTTGTCTGGAAGATTATGCAGAGACGATGAACTGCCACCCAACTCTGTCTAAGCACATACTCCTTGAATAATTTAAATTCGTCTTTTTTTAACCTGCCCCTTTCTGTACTAAATCATTCTCGCGTTCCGGTGCTGTGTAATCATTACACAGGTAAAAATTGAATTTTTTCCCGATTTTCACAAAATATCTCGTTATGTGCGATAAGTGCTAATTAAGATACACTATTTTTTCATCCAATGCGTTAATGTATGTATTATGAAGGAATATCTAAAATCTGAAGCCAATATTTACTTTGGTTATAGAGAAATTAAAGTTATTAGAAGCAATGTGTAGTCATTACACATCATAGTTAAGAGATTTAAGCATTCCCGTTTTACAAATAACCTGACCATATTTGAAGAACTCCTATTGCCATCATAATAAACAGACGATGTTGCTCGTGCAATGATGAAGGACTTAGCTAGCAGAGGAATTGAACCCACGACGCCCGGGTGGGAATCCAACGCGTTTGTTCTCTCAGCTACTTACCAGTCATACATACTCTTCTGTTATTCTGACTATTGATATGGCCTGACTCGAGTATTTGATTCACCGTGCCATGTTTTCCTCGGGCGTCCCCGACTTTTTCTAGCATTCAATTTCACGTCATATATTCTCCTAATTCCCTCTACAAGACGAAACCGTCTGAGCGATTCTTTTTTAATCCTATTCAATACGCTTACATAAGCCTTGCATTATTTCCGGATACAGAAATATTTTTTATACTTAATATCCCACAAGAGTCCCAACTGTTCCCAATCAAGAGCCAGTGAGACTATGGCATCCCCAATTGGGGTGTACTGTGAGGCTGAATGTAGTGGGGAGGGAAAGGATATGGGGGAAGGGGAGAGTTGAGAAGTTCCTGGCTATTCAGATCTGGTCACCAAACACGGCCAAAGCCCTTTCAAGCAACGTTTCGATTCTTAATGGTGGTCAGATACTTAGAGTATCTACCACTCTGGAACGCGCCGAAAATAAACTTTACAAGTATATAATTTTATATGAATTAAATGTGTTATGCGCATGCCGGGTTTGAACCCGCGACCTCCGGATTCGTAGTATTCGTAGACCCCTCGACCACGGATGCCGTCAAATTTTCAAATTCTTAACACAGTCACACACGGTTTTACAACGCGTACGCCTCAGGGATCTTATTTCTACGGCATCTTCATCAATGAGATTTCATAAGACGTCTAATTGGCCCTCTCCTTTTCTGCACTCTACCTTTACCTGTGATTTCAGTTCTCGCAAATGTATCATTTCCTTTGTTTCTTCTCATGCTTGATAAGATTATAATCTGGCTTCTTGATACCTTCAGTACAAAGCTATGCTGTTAATCTAATTTTACGCTTCTTGCTTGGTTCACATCTCCGACCAAACCAATTTAGAAGAACAATGACCTTTCCTAATCTGAGACGGAAAAACTGGAGGCCCGTCTTAGGAAATTACAATTATCCAAATTGAATGAACCAACAAAGACAACATCTATCAAATAGGTTTAAAAGTATTGTTTTAATTTGGATGGAGAAATCCATCGATGGTGGATATTTTTTAATTTTGCTAAGAAAGACATAGGAATTGTATGATCGTTTCGTTATGGTGCCCTCTCCTATCAGGAGGTTAGTTATCACCAGGGAATCTCCGTCCTACGGGCTACAGCCCTCGGAGCAATAATATACAAGAGAGAGCGCTGCTGTAGTCAGTTTTGATAAGCTATGCCGGACTCGGCTAGAACTGGGCGTGGCTAGGGTATTTATACATCCATTCATAACACATGGCGACATAATGTTTTTGTTTATTCGCATAACCACTTTTTACAGTATTGTTACAAACAAAAATATAGGATATAACCTTAAAAACCGTTGAGTTATGTCGCAAAAACGCAGTGAGCGGAGTCGCCGGAGACGCGGGCGATGGAAAACTTGCTTATATACATAAAAGTGGTGCTATATTATGTGACAACTTGTCTTGTAAACAAAAATATATCATATAACCTAAAAAAACGTTGACTTATGTCCATTTATGTCGCATATGAAAACGTGTGGGTGGATTCAACGGAGACGCGGGACACGAAGAACATCTTAACAATAGTTTAAAGCGGTGTGATAATTAGGGTAATTTTTTTGTCTCTTTCTCTCTCACGTGATTTATCGTAAATTTGTATAGGTTGGGTAAAAATATTTAGCTCTCTCTCCATATATATTCTTATTCTAAGGATAAAACGACTTGCACCGGTGCTGAGATTAACATTGAACAGATATGTCCGCAGAGTTTCTTCCCTGTAATATTTTTTAGAGTTGTGCTTGGAATAGAACCCTAAGCTTCTCAACTCAAAGGTCAAATGGGTAGATCACTAAGCTACGAAGGTCGCCCAGGAGAATGCGCGAGTTGGTTTTAAGATTATTTTCTTTTGCAACACATTTACATAATATCAAATAGAAATTAAATTTGGTGTCGATAGATTATTGCATCATTGATGAATAATAAAAAAATGGAGATAAACATGAGTGTAATATTTTTAATAATTAATACAAACTTGCTAATCACTATTATGTACTTACCTCACAGCAATAATATACAAGAGAGAGCGCTGCTGTGGTCAGTTTTGATGAGCTTTGCCGGACTCGGCTAGACCTGGGCGTGGCTAGGACTTGGGCTAGGGTATTTATACATCAATTCATAGCACATATCGACGTAATGTTTTTGTTTATTCGTATAACCACTTTTTCACAGTATTGTTGTAAACAAAAATACAGCATATAACATAAAAAATCGTTGAGTTATGTCAATTTATGTCGAATATCAAAACGTGTGGGCGGAATCAACGAGACGCGGGACACAAAGAACACACTTACAATACTTTAAAGCGGTGTGATAATTTAGGAAAATTTGTTGTCTCTTTCTTTCTCATGGTGTACGGCGTAAAAACCTGCAGAAAGTGATTTATACCAAGTTTGTACAGGTTGGGTTAAAAATAATTAGCTCTCTCTCCATATATTGTTACTCCAAGGTACTGTACTGACCAATAAACTGTATTTTTTATATAAACATTCTCAAAATATGTCAATGTCTAGTTACGAAACGGATAAAAAATAAAATGTCATCAATAGTTAGTCAATCAAATTTTCATATTATCACATGTGTCCAAACGCGTCAAAGATTATCCTTTGTTTATTTGTTTGAAATGCAAATCATACGAAATTATTAGCACATCCTTTCGGCATAAAATCATAAAAGAAACAAGGTGAGAAAATTAATTAATTAATTGTTAATATTAGTGCTTCTGAGTCTTTAATTTTACGTTAGCTTTAGTTTACAAAGAATTGAAATAAATTAGTGCACTCTCACGGCCGAATTTCGAAATGTTACCGAAATTACAATAAGTTGATTTGTACCTGCAAACAGTGATTATTTAAAACATGTATAAAATGTAAATAGTGTTATATATTTTCATAATAGCATATCTAAAATGTTTTTAATTAGACTAACTAACTAACTAACCATCACGCCGTTTCACCGCAGGGGTAGGCAGAGAGGACGGACCGCCATATAACTCTGTCTTGGGACACAATCCTTGCTTCATTTACATTCATACATCGTCTCATACATACTCTTCTGTTATTCTGACTCTTCACATGACCCGATTCAAGTATTTGATTTACTCGATCGTGCCATGTCTTTGTCGGGCGTCCTCGACTTCTTCTTCCATTCACTTTCGCATCATATATTCTTTTCCCACTCCTTTCTTCGTTCATTCGCTCTACATGCCCAAACCATCTAAGCGTCCTTTTCTTGATCCTATTCATTACGCTCACATCAGCCTTGCATTTTTTTATTAGACTTTTTTATTATTTTATATACGAATACCGCACTAGTCTCAACTGCTCCCAACCGTCTAGAGCCAGTGAGACTATGGCATACCCAAATAGGGTATGTTGTGAGGCTGTAGGTAGTGTGGAGGGGAAGGAGATTGGGAAGAGGAAGGTTGGGAAGTAACTGGCTATTCAGATCTGGTCACCAAACACGGCTAAAACCTTTTAAAGCAACATTTCGATTCTGAACGGTTGTCTTTCACCAGGGCGATACTGTAGTTATGCAGAAAGCGTCCAACCCACAACTGGCCAAAATTATTGTTTATATTTTTTTTAGTACGAGATTTCTATCTGCTGAAAACATTCAAGTTTCAAATGTAATGGATTTTTATTAATTCATTTTTTTACTAACGCACATTGCTGATATTTGATTTAATTTAAAGTTTAAAAACATCATAAAATGTAGGATAACACAAGAAACA
The DNA here is from genome assembly GCA_022651775.1 of Drusus annulatus. Classification (NCBI taxonomy): domain Eukaryota; kingdom Metazoa; phylum Arthropoda; class Insecta; order Trichoptera; family Limnephilidae; genus Drusus; species Drusus annulatus. Next base: position 80,094 of record JAGWCC010000070.1, read on the forward strand.
CCTTTTTTTAAATTGTAACATTGATAGATTTTAAATGACCTATTTATAATAATTTTCGTAAAAAAAGAAACACTGATATTCACTTTACAAATGCCGATTACGCATATTAATGCTTGTGTATCGTTATATTTTTTAACGTATTTTTCTCGGGTTCTTTTTGGGGTTGGACGCTTCCTGCATAACTACGTTCAATAAAGGACGTAAAAACGCAAGGATCTTTGTGATTTGTTAGATCATAAGTATGCCACAGGGATTGGATCGGGTATTGTGTGTTTTAGACATACGAAAATGTCTATTATTTTTTTTTCATAATAACTTACGAGAACGGGTAAAAATTATTTGATATTTTTTTTGCCATCCAAATGTTTTGTATAATCGATACGCAAAATTCAAACGAATTACGGCTTGACACACTTAACTTTGCAGGATGGAGGAAATAACGATATTTAAAAAAAAAATAAAAAATTCTGTAATATGTGCGACTGACTGCAAAGTTAAGTATTTCAATCTGTGACTCCACTTATGGTCATAAATAAGAATTTAAATAAGGTAATACTATTTATTATCTGGTTTTCTGATTATTTGAAAATAATAAATAAATCAGTTTTAGAGCTTCCAACCATTATACAGATTTTATTTACTAGGAAATATTGTATTGTAAATAATATCGCCACATTTTATAATTGTAAATTTGCATTTGCAAAAAAACAGCATCTTTTATAATAATTATACGTGTGCAAGGAACCTTTATTCTCATTAATAAATTATATCTCAGAGTAATAATGTTCAACTACACCGTTTAGCAAATAAGTTTTTAAAATAGACCTTCAATAAAATTAATTAATAAAGCAACATTAATTTGATAATTATGTTTCAAAATCACAGTCGGCAGTGCTGTTAAAAAGTTTTCAAAATTAAAAAAAAGAAATAGTGCAAAATGATCTTGAATAATTTAAACGATGAAATATGGAATACATTATTTTATGGTGCTGCCATCTGGTGTTAAAACAGAAAACAAACATTTCGAAGTTGTTCCATATTAGTATTTAAAATTTGTAATATTGATTGTAAGTCGTGTGTTTACTGTTTATGGAGGGAATCAACGAAATAATAATGTATATATTATAAGTCTAATGTAAACATATTTTTTAATGAAATTTGTATGTGATTAAAATTCTTCTTTTTATTTAATATAAATAAATGTGTATTTATTTTACCCTCGCGAGATTTTTGCCGCAATTAAAACACAAAACAAGTATTGTGATAAACAAGATATCAGAATCCATTATATTCAGCAACAATACACCCTTCCCCACCAAATTAAATATTTCAAGGTTGGTCCAGAGGCAGCATCCATCCAGTAGGAAGTATGAGATAAGGTAGAGAAAGGCTAAAGAAGAAGGGAGAACGATTTACGTAGTAAACTCTAAGTGGCTCTCTTCCACTATCTGAGATGCTCCGTAATTTGTAGCTCAAGAAGTGGACTTTTCGGACGTTTAATAATCCACAACGACCAAAAAAGACAGACCTCCTCAGGCACAACGGACTGCAGATGATAATGATGACACCAAGGGTTTCACCTACGTAAATACCAAATTACTTATACTTACCATACAGCTTTTATACAGCTTTTGCTTCCTTGATGATTTCGAAATCAATGTGGACCAGTACAAATGCAGTTACGCAGAGTTATTTCAGACTTCAGCCTGCAGGGTGAAGATTCCCCTGATGGTATCCGTCTTTCGACTGGAAAGAGTAAAATAAGATAAAAAAAATCATTCCACTTCCGACGAACCATTGGTTTTACTCCAATCAATCTATCTCTCCCCGCCTCTCCAGGTCGACTACCAAATTTCCCACGCTTGGTCTACCTAAAGGTCTGCTTCCAGATGCTTGGTTTCGTACACTACCTTCATGGTTATAAATTCTCTAGGATAGTCGACTGGTCCTCACTCTGCTAATTATGAGAAGTTGATGGGTCATACAACGTGTTTCTCAGTTGTTTCCGTGTCTCCGTGTTCCTTCTGCAATATCCTATAACGGCCTAGTTTCGTCCAAAGAACATTCAAAGCAGACACTACGTAGTCTTTTGCATTATCTATGACTAAAAAGCAGTACCCATGCGACTGATCGTGTAGTATCTACTCATAATTTAGGATAGTAGCTTGGATAAAAAGATAATAGTTTACAATTTAAATTTTCTTATAAAAGAATCTTACAACAATAATTTATCAGAAGATTATCATATAATTCCAAAGGCAATTAGGACATCCATTTGTGCTTTCCGATATAACGACCTTTAACGACCATTGACCTTAGATCATCTTGAATTGACAGAAGGTTCTTTAGGGCTAGTAACGACCTTCCAAACCATTATAAATGATTTATTAATGTTTGATATTTCTAGCCAAAGCTGGTTGAAAATGATAGGCGATGTAGTCATATCTTAAAGTAGTCTATATTCAGCGTAGCTGAACTGCGAAAAGGAAATTAGACTTTCCCCATGAAAAAAAGACATGGACCTGTATGAAAAAACTTGTGTTCGAAAGCAAGGAATAAAAAAATTGAAATTTGAATTGATGATGTAAATTCGGTAAATATATTACAACAAAAATTAGATGAGACAATAAATAAATAAAAAAATGACCCTTGTTGAAACAAATTACATGTAAATTATGATACGATGAAGGAATTAAGTGTTGGAGAAACAAGGAGAAATTTAGAATTTAAACTGTTTTAATTTTGATAAAGCTTATTTTTGATATTTCTCTCATCCTTTCGCACACAAATATGATGCCACTATAACAGTAACAAAACCAAAAAAATCTCTACAAAGGTTTATAGGTTATTCAATAAGAAAGAATTCAACAATAAAGTATTTTTTTATGAAAATATAAAAACGTCAGTTAGTATTATAACATTCAGTAAATAGATCGTGTGAAATTTAACCTCCAATATACTCGTATATTGTCGCATCAATAATGATTTAGCTACGTAGAGACAAAAAAAGCATACCGCTGATATACCCATTGCAACATGTCCCTATTTTTCAAATGTAAACAACGCATGATAAAACGAGGACACAACGCAGCTCTCAGTGGCAGGATCATGCTCTATGAATCAGCAGTTAAGATTTGGTCTATGGTGACATCCGCATCGGTGACTGGAATCTCGTCAAGGACTTGCTGGCGGAAGGCCACGGCGATGGTGACCCCCTTGCTGGAGGCTCCTGTCTTAGATAAGTCGCGCAGCTTGGTGAGGAAACCGTCGTAGTAACCCTTGCCGTAGCCGCAGCGGTGGCCTTTGCTGGTAAAGGCCACCCCGGGACACACAACTAAATCAACGCCACCTGTAATCAAAAATAGTTTCACTTAGCCTTGGCACCCATCGGGGAGGGAACAGATATCCTTTGTCTTCGGGGGCACCTTATTCTGGAGAATGTAAGAAACCATGCGGCCAATTCTTTCTGTCCTCAGCTACTACAGCTTACAAAAATCTCCTACAGTCCATCATCCACTTTGGAGAAGAGGTGTTATTCTAATTTTTACACTTTTCGGGAGCTCTCTTTCTCATGGTCAGATCCTTTAGAACCTTCTTGTGTATATCCCATGCTATATAAAAATAAACTACAGATTCTTGGAACTATTTACAAAAGGATCTAACATCTGCAACTCACCTGGATGATTTAAGATCGCAGCATAAAAAAAGAAATAAAATAGAAGTCAAACCACTCTTGAATATTTCTCAACCACGAGGTACCCCATATGCTAATATTTGTCGCATATTTTAACCTGAATTAAAAGCCATGTTTTATACTCTCATTTCTCTGAATGCATGTACTAAATTTCCCTGCATTTGGACAATCTTATACTCGATTTGTCCGGGGAATTCAAACGTGCAACGAAATACCAGCAATCCTTTGATTATGTCTTTACTTCAACTTCATACTATGTCCCATTTGTCAGGTCCACGATTCCACTACATTCATAGCTTTAAGAGCATGTTGTATCTGACCTTTCGTAAGTGGAATTGCAGATTGATATTTCGCTTTACATTACCGTGGCGTATCAATATGCCAAGATACAAATAGAGAGAGAGAGAGAGTTGTTAAAACCTAGAGTATACACTATACGAGTACACTTCATTTCATTAAATGCAGTTTTCAAGCTGACGTCTGCAATTCTTCGAAGTGAACGCGGAAGTAGTTGGAGCTCCAAAAGTGAACGAAACGAATAACAATGGAGTAACTAATCGTTTCATCCCGAGACTAATTGACAAACGACGTTTCACAGCACGCTTAGCGAGTAAACCCGATATTTTATCATAATTTCAGGCGAGTGGAAAACTGTCTCTGACCGCAACAAAAGAATACTGTGCTGGTTTGTATCTTAATTTGCCTGCTAGTTTGTGTTTTAGGTTACTTTGCACTTCGTTATAATTGTGACCTGCCTTGATACCCTCCTTCCCGTAATGGTATATAGTTAATTATAATCTTGTGTTGTGTTGAAGATGTGCTTCTGTTAATGAACCGAACGTTTGGGACAACCTCACAGTGGTCATAATCAGGGCAGATTTAGGATCAAGGAGGAGGAAACGCAACATGGTTCGATACCATTAAAGTCAAACAATATAATACTAGTAGGTAGCGGTAAGAATCTTAAAATCACAATGTGATTTTATATCTTGTATTGACATGATTATTACTTGTAGTGGCATATGGTTATGTTTGATTTGTACCAAACGTTGTTATTCGCGTGAGACGAAAAAAATATTTTTGTGAGGTTTATCAAACATAACAATTAACATTAGAACAACCGGACTGGCAAAGCCCATATAAATTAATAATCATTTTTTGACATTCTGTACGACTCTACCAAAACTTTGACTTGACCTTGGCTTTGACTTGAATGTTCTTTCTAATGATGATTTTAATGATGCCATTTTTTAAACTTTATTCCACTATTTTTTTATTTATGACCTGACCGGTTTCACCTTATGATTGGCATCTTCGAACTGGTATAATTTTCAGTTAGTCTACGGCATATATACTATTAGGCCCGGAATGGACGCTTATTGAGTCTCATAGTGAACATCTGTATCTTTAGGTTTGGTTATATTGCTGAAAGAGGCGGCTTTACCATAACATTAAAAGATGCATTCGGGTAGTTCTATTACCTTCTTTTTGATATATATTTTATCCTATTTTTGTCATTGCTTCTTTATAATATTATGTATGTGCTGTTATTTTTCTGTTGCTCTTTTTTTCCATTTCGTAATATGTATTTTTTTGTGTAATTGGACAATACTCCGTTAGTTTGTACATAAATTGTCAAAGGAAATGAGGTTAATAGTCCACATTGAAGTTCTGACATCAAATTTGATGTATGGCAGAGGGGCGTTCAACTGGTAGAGGAAGAACGAAAGCATACTAAATATAGTAGAAAAAAGATCCCTTAGGTGTACACGTGGTGAAATCATGTGCGACCGTATTGCGAATTAGGAGGTAGGTACGTAAAGAACCTAAGGTCGTTAAAAAATATAATTAAAATGGATACATGGAGCGAATATGGACGCAGAAAATGATTGTAAGAAGAATATTTGGCAAGCTTTGGGAAGACAGCACGATCAAGTTAATTAAATACTTAGAATCGTGTAAAATCGGAAGTACGTAAATTATTAAACGGGGTATGTAAGTAAATGAAGCAAAGAGTGTGGGCCAATAAAGATAAGTTATATTATTTGCGAATATCTCTATCCAAGAAATAACGTAACGATTGATTTGTTTGAACCCTTCGTCAGGCTTGGGTTTATATGCTTCCCACAAGAAGCCTTTCAAAGGCAATGGGTTTTAGAAACCTCACAATGTTATTTTATATGTCGGAAATTCACAGTGCCAAAACCTCGTCTAGTAAAGCAGAAACGTAATAAAAATAGCTCTCTCTACTTGCTTTGACAGCCTGCGTGGTCGAGTGATAAAACGCTCAACTGCGGATCCCAAAATCACGGGTTCGAACCCGGCGTGGGCAAATAAATTAAATTTAATATGTGAATTATATATATTATATATAGTATATTTGCGGAACGTTCCAGAGTGGTAGATACTCTAAGTATCGTCCTGGTAAAAGACCACAATTCAGAATCAAAACGTTGCTTGAAATGGCTCTAGCCGTGTTTGGTGATCAAATCTGAAAAGCCAGGTACTTTCCAATCTTCCTCTTCCCCATCTACTTCTCCTCCGTACTAACTTCAACCTTACAACATACCCCGATCGGGGTATGTTGTAAGGTTTGCATATACTCACCAGTCTCCAAGGCGTCGTCTCTCCCCTCCACCGGCTTCGGCTCCTTGATGCCCCAGGCGTCCCTCGGCAGGGTCTCCAGGTCCTGCTCGGAGTGTACCCTCAGCATGCGCATGCTGCCGCCTGCGCACAGCGGCACGAACACCTGCTTGCCGCTGCGCAGGGCGGCGAAGGCGGCGCCCTCCGTCTGCACCTCGTTGGGCATAGCCAGGAAGATGGACACCCTCTTGGCGTTGGTCCATTCCGGGGTCTTCATAAGCTGGAGTATTTATTATTTTTTTATCATAGTGGCGGGCGCAAAGATTTTTCAATCAGGATAGGCAGTGGGAAAAACAGCGAATTAATTGATGACAGAGAAAGGTATCAACAGATGTCACTGATTGCTATTGGATTTGTTCGATAAAAGCACTGCTTTAGATACTAACACAAACGAACCACTTGAACGCGCACACAACTCACAACATACATATTTTGTGTCGTATAGTGAACATATGATAATCTACTCTGACGTTAGCGGCGTTTGGGCACATGTAGTTACTGCTTTTGACGCGTTATAGTAGGACGGTCAGTGGGGCGCTCGCGGCGGTGTGATTAGCTGAACTACGCACGTATTTTTAAAAGTGTAGATTTTATTTGCAACAATTTCATATTATTTTATCCAATATAATTCATATTTCAATGCGAGTACGACAGGGTAGGCAATGCTTATGTGCCTATATGGAGTGCACGCCTCTGAATATACTAGGTACCTATTAGTACTTGCGAGACATGGCGTAGTTAGCTCAATGGAGCACTTCCAAAACTATTAAAATAAAGTGTTTCGAAATACATATGGATAAGAGATACTGCAGAGCATTGGTCACTGTACAGAAAATCCCTAGAAGTGTATTGTACGCCAATTTGAAAGAAAAGAGATAACACCAATTTAAATAATACCTTTCGATACCTAGGCGATAGAGACAAATAGAGCAATGAAATTGACTATCTGTTCAAGAAAAAACTGCGATATTTAAAGAGGTTTAATAATTTCCACCCGTAGATAGGGAGAATTGAGCTTACTTTGGGCACAACAAATACGTATACAACACTATTCTATCGTATTTATAGTTTTTGTGTTCAATTTGTAGAACTTACAGTTCAACTTAGTTCTACAAATTGAACACAAAAACTATAAATAAATTGAAGGTGGCTGATATAGCCACCCTTGTGATCTTATATAAACGACTTAAACTTATAAATAAGTCGTTTCCATGTGGCCTAACCACAGTTTGACAATGGCCTTAAACGCCGAAACAGCTGTCACTAAAAATAAAAAACTGAAAATAGCAGAACTCAATAATAATAATATTAAATTTAATTCAATTAAATTATATAAAAACTATTCTATCGGTTCATATATTCAAGGATCAGTGTTCACAACACTTTTTTATATTAAATATTTAAATAATATGAATAATCTAAAACACAAATATGAAACAGAAAGAAGCCTGAAACTAAAAAAAACAATGGTCATGACCGAGACTCGAACTCAGAACCTCTACTCTATCCGGGAGTAACACTCTGTCAATAAAGCCATCAAGACCTCATTAGAAAGCGGCATTTTTAAACGATCTCATTCTTGTATTAAAAATAATTAATATTTGAATTTCTTCCGATTTTAGGCTGCCATCTTTTGGTCATGATTATTGTTCTTTTTACGTTCTGGCTTTTAAATGTATCATATTTGTGTTTTAGATTATTAATAATATTTAATAATAAATAAGCATTAATGCTTTAAAGTTAATTCCAATTTCAATACTTATTTATATCTTGAATTTGAATTAATTTGCTACACACAATGTCCATGTCGAAAATCAATAAGTGTTAGCCTACAAAGTTAGTGACCTTTTCGATGATCAGCCTGCTCTGTTCAGCTCTGTCTTCTGGCGCTAGGTTCTTCATGATCTCCTTCATCGTCTTCCTCAAGGCTGCCTTGGCGGCCATGATGGTGGCCTTAATATCAGCAGGACCGGTAGACCTAAATCAAAAAGCAAAACATTCTTCAATAATATCTCATCACTTAAAAATATACAAATACGGTCTTGGGTCAAAGAACAATGAAATGGCACTCAAGAGATAAGGGATTCGCTAAGGGCGCTTTCATCACGACGAAGAAACTCTTCTTTAAACAGGACCTCGGGACTAAAATTAAGAAACATAATGGTTTGATTTTAAGGTTTCTCTATTCTTTTATATGGCATGGAAACCTGGACAGCGGCAAAAGTATTGACACAAAAGGTGGAAGCCTTAATGTGGATGTATTTCCGCATCCCCTAAATTTTTTTAAAAAATATTTTACTTGAACATACATTTCTTTATTAGTTGGTAAATTACCCATCCCACTAGGCATTAGCCTGTGTTGGGATGGCAATTTGCCAAAGTGTTCTTTTTTTAGGTACATGGGAACATGTTAATATCGAAAATATAGTATTACATAATAAAAATAAAAATGATATAAGTAAATTACAAATTTGAAGATATAGTATCTACATATTAAGAACTAAATTAAACTTGGTTTTTAATGTGAGTAATAATATTGCTTTTAAATGAGCTTTTGGTTTGTTTGTTTCTGATGGTGCTGGGCAGAGAATTGAATTGCTTAGTGGCGTTGTACTTAAAACTTGTTTGTCCTAAATACTCCTGATAGATAGGCTAACCAATACAAAAGAAAACTTAAAAAAAAAAATAGAATGATACCTTTAATAAGCAGGGTGATGAAGTATTATCACCCTACTAATTAAAGTTATCATTCTCAACTGTCCAGAATGTCGAGACTTGTTAACTCAAGCCATGGTCTTGAAATTTTTGGTACCAGTCTAAATGATTTTTGGCAATCTTTACGACTCTACCGAAACCTTGAATTGACCTTGGCTTTGACTTGAATATTCTTTCTTACGTATATTTTTGTCATTGCTTTATTAAAATATTATGTATGTGCTGTTATTTCTCTGTTGCTTTTTTTACCATTTCGTGTTATGTCTTTTTTGTAATTGGGCAATAGTCCGTTAGTATATAAATAAAATATCAATTGCCAACTCAATATGTTTAATAGTTTCGAAAGTAATCTTGCGGATTCAAACTTCCTTGAATTTGTATTTATTGTCCATTTGTTGCGCAAGGGAATTTGTCAATATATTCAAAGGATGAGTATAAAAGATTGCCATCTTCGACCACCGGTGGTACGCTCCGAAAACTTTTAAGAATGTAAAATTTAGACCTTGCAGATTTATTATAAATATTAATATCTCCCAACAATACAGCGAACGTCATTCATTTTTAATAAAATTGTAATTCAATATGTATAACAAGGCTGAATTGGAAAATTGTGCAAATCACTTGAATACAATCGTTGATTACTTAAAAAAATGATTATTATCATCTTAACAATTTATTTCTGACCTAAATTACTTCGTTATTAATTACCCCAAATAAAATTATTCAAAGCTGCATGAGAAATCGTTAATAACTATCTTGGGAAGTTAAAAAGTATATATATATTTCAACGTAGGTACAAATTACATTTTACGAAACACAACAAACTTAAAATCGACCTTAAAAGAGGGACGTTCCCGAAAAATAAAATTGAAGGAGACTTCAAAATACATTTCGTCGCAAGAAAGGCACAAAGGCTTAAGCGACGCTTTGGTCAAAAATGAGTTAAATATGCAGTTTTGACGAGGTTTTCTTTTCTGCATTGAATACTTTGACTCTCGTTTGATTCTGAAGACTTTGTGACCCTTCAGTCATCTAAACTATATTTACCGTTTGGAAGAAAGCTTGACTCAAGCGACATAAGTTTGGAACTTTTTCAAACTTTTTGTCGCTTCAGGTAACTGATTGAGAGCATTGAGTTACTTGAGTTAATTTTTTTTTAAATTCAACCAGGTAAGACTTATGAATTTTATTGTAAAACAAACAAAAAAGTTTAAAGTGCTCTGGTGTAAACACTTCCCAAAACGGCGCTTCAGCCCTTTTGCCTTTCGGCGACGATATGTATATCAACATTTATGTATTCGTTCATGTTATAGGTATTCAATTGCGGAAAATACAACCCTTTATTTACAGGTGAATTCAATATGTAAAAAAGCATAAGATTGCACTGATTATTCATCAAAATGAATCAAAAATTCACGCTGGAGATATAAACAAACCCGACGTCTTTATCTGCCGGCTCTCAAGCGGTGACTGAGCCTAAAATGACCTAAGGAAAAAAAAGTCGTGTTGGAAAAATGAATGTCCGCCGCAAGGTGTACAGGAGAGGCATATGGTCGAGTTTGCTGTAGCACGTCTGGAAGGGTGTTCTGCCGAAGTGTTCATTTTAATAAATTCTGATGAACATGTTACTGTCATTTCAAACATTTTCGGAGGAATATCTCGGGAAGTAACTTATTCATCGAATATCTAAAAAAATCTGGTCTTCACAGTTTTTGTTATTGCTGAAAACTATCTGGAAATTTAGGAAATCATTTTACGGTAGGAATGTAAACCGTAAGGGTAAGTTTTTATTCATTTATAATATTAATTACGTACATTCCTGGGGATGATTATAGATGTACCTGATTACAGATTTGAATCTCGAGAAATTCCCCGTTTTTGAAGCGATGTCGCAAAAAAAAAAAATTCTTCACGAAAAAAAGCATTTATAATTTGGCTTATTTTGTTGATTCAGCTACGAACAACGACAAAAATACGGGCAACGACATAAATAACTTATGTCAACTTGCAAGACAATAATACTTTGTTCATCCCACGTTTGATTTACATACATAACTTATCTTTATTCTAGGCAAAACAGTAACGAAAACAAAATAAAACCACTGAAGCAGAAGTCAATAGAGAGGCACTACATGAACACTAAAAACTAAATGAATAGAAATACGAGACCTGTTCAAAAGAAAAGGTGAATTTTGAATTTTCGCGGGCTGTGTACATTCGATTATCGATTTTGTTTTGTTATGTTGTTACACATATATTTATCATATGTTAGCATTATCAGCCATTTTGGATCAGTGGTTTGATTTTGACAACTGGAAAGGTTAGTCACGTTATTGTGTGTTCTTCGATTTTTTACTATTGAAAAAAATATAACAGCTAACATATGATAAACATATGTGTACCAACATAATAAAAAAAATCGATAATCGAATGTACACAGCCCGCGAAAATTCAAAATTCACCTTTTCTTTTGAACAGGCCATGTATATAGGCAAACGGTAAAAAATAAATTCAGTCGTTAAGTGATTTTGAGACGCTTGTGCAAAACTGTACTACTTGACTTTGTAGTCGAAGGTGATGTTGGTGTTGTTTTGATTGTGTTCTAATTTCAAACGTTGGATGACATAAGTACACAAGAAGAAGCCTTCTTCTTATTTTACCTTTCAAGTGCTAGATTCCCGCAAGGTACAACTTCCGTCACACCTTGCTGACTGGAATTTCGTAAAAACTCAGTTGTGTTTTACAAACTTATGTTTTCGTCAATTATGCTATCTTCTCAGACAATGTGTTTGTGTGTTTTTTCAAATTGTATGTCAATGACAAGTGGTTTTTCTGGAATAGGTACTTATATTTGGAGAATTGTTTTTTTCTCCCTCACGTCAATTAAAAAAAAAAAGATTTAAAAACGTTTTTTGCAATTTCATTCTATTTTCCGGTGGCTGAATACATTTCCTTTCAAATAAAAATAAAATTGCATGAGGTTTCCCTGTAAATATACAACAGTAATGTCACTTTGAAAAACGATTTTTTTCAGCCGCACTAACGTCAGCAAACTTCAAATATTTACTACTCGACTTGTACCGAATTTAACGCAATGCGAATTATATCTATATGGATTGATTATTTTGTTGACAAGCAAATACGGTACATTTAAATATTCGAACAGATTTTGAAGGGTTAAAACTTCTGAAAAGATAAAGATGAACGTCCGAGTCCTATAGGACACTCCGATACACGAGAGGTTAAGCCATTTTCTTGTCTCACCTTAGTAACAATGTATGGAGAGAGAGCTAATTATTTTTACCCAACCTATACAAACTTGCGATAAATCACTTTCTCCGGGTTTTGCGTCGTACACCATGAGAGAGAAAGAGTCAACAAATATAATACACCGCTTCTATGTACTCTCACAATTATCTTGGGCTCTTGGGTCACCGCGGGACTACGTCCACAGTTTTTTATTGTGCCACTAAACTTGACACAACTTAACGGTTTTTTTATGTTATAAACTACAAAAAACATTATGTCGATATGTGCCATGAATGGATGTATAAATACCCTAACCTCAGTCTTAGCCACGCCAAGGTCCGCCGAGTCAGGAAAAAATCATCAAAAACTGACTACACTGCCTTGGATAGATACCACTATACGAGTATACACTCTAAGCACAAAACATTTAAAAACGAAAAAAAACAAACCCAAAACCGCAGCCTAAAACAGAATTCTTAATTTCATTTTATACAGTAAAAATATTAAAAATAAAGGAAAATAACCAACGGCTTCCGTGGTCGAGTGGTAATACGCTCGACTACGACTCCAGAGGTCGCGGGTTCAAACCCGGCATACGAAAATACATTTTATTTAATTAATATGTGTCATAGAACATTTAATCAAAATTTTAAAAATATGTGGTATATTTGCGGCACATTCCAGTAGTATCGCTCTGGTGAAAGACCACCATTCAGAATCGAAACGTTGCTTGAAATGGCTTTAGCCGTGTTTGTTTACCAGATCTAAATAGCCAGGTACTTCCTAACCTTCCTACTCCCCATCTCCTTCCCTTTCCACTACCTTCAGCCTCACAACACACCCCAATTGGGGATGCCATAGTCCCACTGGCTCCAGGGAGCAGTTGACTCTTGTGATGTATTCACTATAAAATATATATCGCATCACACACACCAGTATTCGGCAAACTTACACCCTAATAGATGCTGATAGCTCCTCTGTAAGCTCCGACTTTGTTGACCACGTTTATTTTAAATCAATGGATACATCTCGGAAAGGACCTTGACAGATAATTATAACACGGATTTCAACAAAATATGTAAATGTTTAGTAGATAATTTATCTCGGAATTCATACTTCAGTGTTAACGAGCGATTTTTTTTACATATTTTAACATTATACAATTATTTCCGTTTAAGTTTCGTCAGTATAAAACATTGTTTAGTAGCGATTACATATCAGATCGCTACAAAAAATCGGTTTTATTTTACCAGGAAGAAGAATAAATAATATATGTTAATTTCAAAATATCATTAAAAAATAATACAAAGGGCCGGAAAGTAAAACGAAAAAAACGACAAGATATTACTAATGGTCGCCATTTATATTTATAATTTATTGGTAGAAAGGTTGGTACTTTTAAATAAAACACGATTTTTTTCTTCTACTTGTAGTAAATTATGATTGATAGATATTGGTTGCTACAATGACGTTACATTCATATAGACACGTTGGAGCGCTCTCAAAGCGGCAAGCAATAATCACGTTAGTTGGTGTGGATCGGTGTTTAAGCCGATTTAGTACTAAACGGTCACGCGTCGCTTGAGGTCTTTTCAAGCAAGTATGGAACGCGGTCCGAACTTCGGATCTGTTTCGTTCATACACATATATTCTATGAATGTCTATCTTTGTCATACATGACCGATATTTGAATGATAAATTTACTGGTAACGTGTGTGTTTTGCTTGCCACATTTTGTGTTAATATTCTAAGGCTATAACGTGTCTATATATGTAACGTCATTGGATTGCTTCTTGCTTTAGCCGAATTTTAACATTTTTTTTTTAAAATAACATTGTACAAACTACGTGTAGTTTTGCTTTTTTCAGATATTCTATACTTCAAGGGTCAACAGCTCGTGGTGGAAATGACGTTGCGAGCTGAAAATAGTGGCATTTCCGTAAAAAATCCAGACAGTAAGACTGAACGAGTGTAATGTTGCCAGAGCTCACCGTTTGAGAGTTGTTAATTATTGTAAACACAAATAAATATTCTGTTTTATGGTTAAACATACACTAGACAGTTTTTTCGCCTGTGAAAGTGTTATATAACTGACATTTTTTTTTATAGTGAATACCGCACAAGAGTCCCAACTGCTCCCAACGGTCTAGAGCCAGTGATACTATGGCATCTCCAATTGGCGTATGTTGTGAGGATGAAGGTAAAGGGGAAGGGAAAGATATGGAGAAGAGGAAGATTGGGATGTATTACATTATCTGCAGAGGTAATTATTATTATCACCCAAAAAAAACAAAATTCATCAAAAAGGAATAATATCTTGTATTGGACTAGAATCGTTCGAATTACGTCACATTCTGAAATAACATCGCAAATATATACATTCGGTAAACAAGTTTCAGATTTCGGTGTTTACTTCCACAGATTAGAAGATTCGTGTTCCTGGTGTGGACTGTAGTTCAAGTATCTTCTGTTTATTTAATCTTGAGATTAGTGGTTATTTCCTGAAATAGGCTTAATTAACTTTAAAATATCATGCGCAAAATACATATATTATGCATAAAAATCGCAGTGAAGAAGATTGAAAAACTAAATTGATTATTTTGTTGTGGTCGAAACTAGTGAATATTTTTTGTTTGAAGAGGCATGCAGGGTGTGGTGCAGTGCTCCACACATGTTAATCTTCATGCTGTTAAAATTTTCGTAGATTAAATTAGTATCGATGACAAAGACGGTTAAAAAATAAATAAATTATTGTGCTATTATAATTTCTGCTGGTGTTTAGTTTTTGTTTATGTCGTGAAGGCTGTTTCGGCGTTCAAGGCCTTTGCAAAACTTTTGCACCTTGGAATAACAATTTATGGAGAGAGAGAGCTAATTCTTTTTATCCAACATATACAAATTTGGGTTAAATCACTTTCTCCGGATGTTTACGTCGTCCATGAGAAAGAAAGAGACATCAAATTTTCCCAAATTATCACACCGCTTTAAAGTATTGTAAGGATGTTCTTCGTGTCCCGCGTCTCCGTTGACTCCGCCCACACGTTTTGATATGCGACATAAATGGACGTGAGTCAACGGTTTTTATAATAATACTGTGAAAAAGTGGTTATAGAAATAAACAAAAACATTATGTCGACATGTGCTATGAATGGATGTATAAATACCCTAGCCCTAGTCCTAGCCACGCCCAGGTCTAGCCGAGTTTGGCAAAGCTCATCAAAACTGACTACAGCAGCGCTCTCTCTTGTATATTATTGCTCTGAGATTTGCACCAAGCCAAGAAAAGCCATGCAAACTTCTCGAATTTCACAACAAATTCATTCGAACTAAACGTTTATCGTTTTAAACACCTACCCGATCCTTCAGATCGAAAAATATTCAAAGAAGATCAACATTAAAAACTCACATTATTATTAGTTGTGCAATACTTTAAGAAAGGATGCTTCACTTCAATGTGTCCACCGACTGAATACGAAATATTCGAAAGCGAAGATAGGAGATACTCTTTACTCAGTGAGAGTTATTTTCAAGTTCAAAAGCTAATATCAATTTAATGATAAAATAATATATACACATATCGTTGTTTAAGAAAGAATGCTCACGGCGATATTCAACTAAGTCTAAATTAAATAGCTTTTTTGTTTGTTTATTTATTTTAAAAACAAATACTACAATGGTTTTTGCTATGCTTGTATCATCGGTAGGAGTTAATAACTATTTATTTTTGAACCTTTAACCTAGAATTGAGCTAACTCCGGGCACACTGACACGCCCACAACACACTTCTGGTTCAAAGTTCCGTGAGGCCCCCGAGTTGCCGGAGCGCCTCAAAGCGCGGGTGAAAAGGGAAACTTTTAAAAGGTCCATATCAGAATAAAGTGTACCTGCGGTTCCAGTTACCGGTGGCCGGCGAGGAACCGGTTATTTATCCAGTCCCTTTTGGAACCGGTTCCTGGTGCCAGAAAAATTCCACGAAAGAGATTTTTATATTCAAATAGAAAAGTACTAGCAAATCGACAAAAGTTCCTTCCAGAAAAAAAGTGCTAGTCGGTAGAGATTTGAAATCAAAAATTACTAGCAAATCGACAAAAGTTTCTCCCCAAAAAAATACTAGCAAATCAACAAAAAAAAACGGTTCCTCGGACAAATGATATCGATTTTCATTTTCCAAAAAAAGGAATCGGTTTCTTACATAAATAATATCGACAGTTCCAGTGACCGGCTTGGAACCGGTTTCTTTTAACCGGGACAGGAATATCAACCATCTCTACTTTAATAATAATAATGCAATAACCATTACATATATTCGTTAATGTTAATATGTTAGTTGTAAGTCACTAGCTCACTAGTTGTATATATTGTGCATAAGTCAATATTAATAAGCCTTAGTTGTTAGTCTAAATTCTAAGTCACTAGTCATAAGTTTTAGCTGTAAGTACAAAGTTATAATTTTTACACCAATAGTTATAAAGTCTTAGTGATTAAGTTATAAGTTATGTTAATTAAGTTGTAAAGCGCCCTTGAGGTGATATTTCTTTCACGAGAAGCGCGCCAAAGAAATTAGCTAATTATTATTATTAAGTAATACTTCATTAGGTAAGTAGAGATTTGAAATGATTATTTGATTTTTTTTTAAATATGTATTTGAAAAGTTCACACTCGTAAGTATCTACTCAGAAAGGAAATTATTTATGGTTCATTAATTATTTTTTTTAATAAAAAATATGCACATTCTTTTATGATTCTTAATTATATGAAATTTACAGTGTGGCAATGAAAAAAAAGAGTTTCTCAAAGCTTATTAAAAAATATAAATTTAGCTAGTGCTTTTTCATAAGCAATTCAATGTTTTTTTTTAAATATTTATTTGGATAAAATACAGATAAAGACAGTAAATTAATAATAAATATATACATACATACACTGGAGAATTAGCCTGTATCACAACCATTTCTCACTGATTAAGTTGTTGAAAATATCCTCTACTTCTGCATATTGATTACCTAGGCACCGTAAAAGAGAGCTTATAATCTCAATAAATAATTATCTGTCAGGAGTCGGGAAGAAGAAGGAAAATTAATTAAAGTATTAACTTTAAATACTTGGAAGTAGAATTTACACAATAATTAATGGAGTCAAATAGTTAACGAAAGGTTCTTATTTAAATTTTATTTTGAACTTGTACAGTTATCGCCGTACGCCTAGTATTTTCATTTCATGTTATCTTTACTAATCTGAGCTAACTCTGTTGATTTTAAAAGAAAATGCAGTCAGGTACGCGGACTTAAAATGTATTTAAAATAGGTAATTTTACTATAATACTTTCTGCCTTTGGTTTTCTTATATAATGATGAAAAAATCGTTATATCATGTTTTGACCTGCGGTCAAATAATATGATAAGACCTATGATGATTAAACGCCGTTATTAAGATTTTTTTAAGGCACATTTCAAACCACCAGTTACGTGAAAGTATTGATAACTAATGTCTACACTGTTAGATTAATTGATCAATTAACTGAAGATAAAAATAAAATAAAAGAGAAAAAATGCCTGTTTCCAAATATTTATATGCACACATCCTTCTTAAAAAAAGTTTACATTTCTTAATATAATAAAATATTATTATTCATATCAATGTTTTGGAAAGTCGACGAAAAGATGAAAAAATACAATAAATGACGGGGTCAAAACCATAGGGGTCCAAGTGACATTTTGGTGAGAATCGAGTTAGTATGCAATCAAGTTGGTAGATTAGCATCCTATATAAATCACAGACAATCGAAAAAAAAAGTGAAGAAGAGTGACATATATGGACGAAGGTTCCACTTTATGACGCTTTTTAAAATAATAAGGATCCAAGTGATCTTTTTTTATTTTTTTAAAATGGTTTTGAGTATGTAAAAAATCATTCATTATTATTAAATATCCTCACGCAAACATATTCTGTTATTTTAATTTATTTTATTAGCATCCATACAGTGGTTGAGTTTTAAAACACACAAAACCGTTTTCCTCGACAGTACCAAAATGTTACTTGGACCCCTATGGTTTTGACCCCGTCAAATCTCCCCACTTTTTTCTCAAAATATTGACAGCGAAACTTCAAAACATCTTCAATACAATTAATTATTCCGACATGACATACCTCCGTGCACCCAAAAAGAGCAAATTAAAAATAAATACTAATAAAAGACGAGAACAAAACGAAATAAAAAATTACCACAAAACAAAAATCTATGTAAATAATATTATTATATTAAAAGTATTTTATTTCACAGAACAGACACTATTGAACTAATTATAATGAAACGTTTTCCTTATTTTATAGATAGCGAAAATTTAAAAAACATTTTTTATGTGCCGATTTTCAAAAAGCAGTTCCTAACCGAATGAACACAAAATGTCAAATTGTCAGCTGTTCACAAGAATGCAATAATAGTTTTCACTTCTAGGAAACGTCTGATGTTTGTGCGACTGTTTTCTGACACAGAATATAACGAAAACATGCCGATTATAAATCTTACTCTAAATTTTGTAGTTTAGTGTAAGACAGATTGATAATAATTGAATTAAAAAAATAACTTTGATTCCTACCTTATGTCAATTTTTTTAGGTTAATTCCTCGATGCCTGTTTATCCATCGGTATTCTTCTCTAAGCAAAGTAAATGCTTATCAACGTATGCCCGATAAAGTATACAAACAATATTATCACTATTAAAACATTCTGTTGGATTTTCTGAAAACAGTTTATTGAGAAACATGCATCTTACTGATGGATAAAAAGTAAACAAAAACAAAGTATTGTGTGCAACTGGCTTCATGAACATCAATAACATAATTAATGACATCTATTGAGTATTTAACATAGTTTAATGGTAACGGTGGTTTCTAATTACCGCCATCTATGTTTTGAAAAAAGATACAGGTTTTATTGGGTAGAATCTTCGGTGAAAAGGGAATTATGCTTCCACCAAAAGTTTGAAAGTAAATCGCTAGATGCTGCTGTTCAATAAATTTTGTTGTGAAGCTGGAAATGCTTGAACTCACGATCAAAATACCGACAGGGCCGGTCAGGTGCAGGCGCAATTGGAGCAGTCCGCTCCAGGCGGCGAATTACCAAGGCGCCGAGAGAACTTAATTACAGAGCTTCCTTAAGCTCCCAGCCCTTTAAATTATATAAAATAAAACAAGCCATACTGTTCATGGACAGCAATTGAATCCGCAATTTCACGGCTCGACGGCGTGGATTTTCGATCTGCGCCTCTCGTTTAACACTTTATTGGTAACTATCTTCTGTTCGAACGAAAAATTCACACTGGGTGTTAAAAAGAGACAAATTATACCGAAACAAGCTGTTTAAAAGATAGATAAATTGGCGAAAATTTAGAAACATGAAAGAACGAAACAGCGCTATACGAAATTATAGTGCTGTCGAATTTTTTCAGCAATTCCAGCCATTTCGAAGTTTTTTTTTTCACAATTAGAATAACACAAATAACATAATGCACACCTCGAGTTAAAGCTCCTCTTTTCCTCGTCTTCCTCGCGCTTTTTGCTTTTTGCAGATGACAATAAGATCCTTAAAATAATAAAATCTTTTCATGACTGTATTCTTCTCCAAAGTGATATTGATTCATTTAATGAATGGTGTGAAACTAACTGCCAAGAATTAAACATTGATAAATGTAAAATTATGTCATTTTTTAGAACTCATAAACCGATCCTCTTCAATTATAAATCAAATAGTGTCTCTCTATCTACCGTCAGATCTATAAAATATCTTGATGTCACTCTAGACTATAATCTTTATTTTCGTGATCACATTGATAATGTAGATAATAAATCACTAAAACTTCTTGGCTTCATCAATAGAATTGCATGTGACTTGAATATAAAGACTCTAAAAACCCTTTACTGCTCATTAGTTCGCCCCCATCTAGAATCTGCTAGTGTAATTTGGTCCCCTTTCTATACCGTTTATATTCATCATATTGAATCCGTACAACATCGCTTCTTACGCGGTATTGCATGGAGATTGGGGCGAGAAAGAGGCGATTATTCATATTATGAAATTGAACAATTATTGAAAATGTTTTCATTAGAAAAGCGCAGAAAAGACTTCGATTTAATTTTCATTTACAAAATCATTAATTGTTTTATTGACTCACCTTCTCTGTTGCAACTTATCCAGTTCAACATTCCTTGCCGTAGACTCAGAAACAATAAATTGCTGTTTCTCAATCATCACAATACTAATTACGGGTATAATTCTCCAATGTCCAGAATGTCAAGACTTGTTAACTCAAACCATGGTCTTGAAATTTTTGGTAGCAGTCTGAATGATTTTCGTCATTCTTTACGACTCTACCAAAACTTTGACTAGACCATGGCGTGAATGTTCTCTCTTATGTTTATTTTGCCTTATTTTTGTCATCGCTTAATTTATTTTAATGTATATGCTATTCCTTCTCCGTTACTCTTTTTTTCTTTTCGTGTTTTATATGTATTTTTGTAATTGGACTTTAGTCCGTTAATTCATAAATAAATAAAGCTCATTTGGTTCTATTGGTGCCTGAGAAAACGGCACTTGATTTCCGAACCCAAGGCTCACGTTTTTAAAACAGAACATCTAAATCGTCATTTAGATGACTAACTACTTGCAAATTATTTAAAATATTCCCTAAATCATACAAAAGTTTCCTTTGATCATTTAAAAATTACTTACGTCATGGGATAATCATTCGGCTTAGTTCGGATCCGACACGAAGCTTGCTGACGCTGCCGATTGTGCTGCCCTATGTGACAGTTGCATGTAAATTATCGCGTTTTGTGAGTTATCTCACTCGGCTTTCGTGTATGATGTACATCATGAATCGTCAAATCAACTGAAGTAGTGAATCTAGCTTTGGCTACAGCCGGCTCCAATTGGGTGGAGCTACTTTTTCAAATCTCTTTAATAATACATCTACGATTCGTGGGCGTTAGGTAGATAAACAAACTTATTTAACAGTGTACATTCTGTAAACACACAACAATAAAAATAGTTCGATTGATTTCTATTCATTGCTGATTCCGCATTTCTCGTCCGTTACATAAATCAGAGCGATTCGTATTTTGCAAGCATAATTCGCGCATTGCAATCTCATGTAAATAATCATAACAATAGAGTTGAAAACTGACGTTGAATCGTTGAATGAATACCAATTTTTGTAAATATGGTACATCTTTGGTTGGGGAAATGGCCGCACACTTTCGAGCTATTACGTAGCTATCTATCATTATTTATAATTTAGTACCCGTGAGCAGAATGTTTTATGTTTTTTTAAATATAAATAATCACACGTGCTATCGTCCATTCACTTTATAATTATTCAATTATTACGCTAGATTCGATTGTTACGTATTCAAATTTAAACGTTAAAATAATTCGATTAATCGAAACAATCATTTTTTAAATTAAATTGAATTATGTGTTGTGTTATTATTGATAATATGATAATGCAACGTAACATTAATAAATATTAAGATCATATATTAATAATACTTGGATTTGTGGTGGCGTACCATGAACGATTTTTTCAAAACATAATGGTTAAATTAAAGCTTTACGGAAATTCAAATTAAATTGAAATTATTTTGAATTAAATAAAAATACGTTTTGTTTGCATCCAATTTATTTGGTATAAATATGTCAACTGGTTTGAGTTTAACTGAATCTTCTTCGAAACTTTAAAATACACTAATTATACCATTAATATATTTTTAAGTCCCGAAGAAGATTCAGTTGAATCAAAACTAGTCGACAAATTTATACCAAATAAAGTGGATTCAAACAAAGTGTATTTTTATTTAATTCATCATGCCAATCCACAAAGCTTTTCCTTATTGTGAAAATTTAAAAACTATGTATTTAAATAATAAAGCTTTATAATTTCTTTTAAATGATTAATTCTATATTCGTAAAAAGCATTTACTTTGTGGCTTGCCATATTTATAAATAGAACACATACACTTTGTTTATAACCACTTTTTTATTCAATATTATGTCTACCGGTTTCGGAAGTACCCTTCCATCATCAGGACAATATTAAATTAACCTGAAATACAAAATGCTGAGATATATATATACATATTTAGGAGTTGGAAGGAGAAGGGGTAATTGGGGGGATTATGGGAATAACTGAGTATATAATATCTTATAGTCCTATCCTAGATATTTTTCCAATAAACCGCTCGGTTATTCCCATAATCCCCCCAATCACCCCTTCTCCTTCCAACTCCTAAATATGTATATATATATATCTCAGTATTTTGTATTTCAGGTTAATTTAATATTGTCCTGATGACGGAAGGGTACTTCCGAAACCGGTAGACATAATATTGAATAAAAAAGTGGTTATAAACAAAGTGTATGTGTTCTATGATTAATTCTTTGTTTACGAATAGAATGAAAAAAGAAAACTAGGTACATATACATTTAAATACGTTGTAGCATTTAATCAGATGAAAGCAAAGGCACGTTATTGATATACTTGGTCGATGACGATAACGATAACAAAAAGGCAAAGTAATCTCTCGCTTATGAAACAGTCCCAACATTAGCATAAAGAAGCGTACATATATATTTTTTTCTCACAGATTGTTTGTTGATATTTCGAGAATAAAGATATACCATGTCATTGATATATCTCACGTCCATACTGTGGTAATGAAGCAAGCAAAAAACACATGAAAAAGAGAAATTGACCAGAAATAATAGAGCAATTAAAAATTGAGATTCTATCAATATACAACAGGGAATTCACGATACAGGGTTATTTCAATTGATGCATTTTTAAAAGTGAATACCGAAATAGAGTCCCAACCGCGCCCAACCGTCTGAATACAGTGAGACTATGGCATCCCCAATTGGGGTTAAATTTCTTATTATGTTATATTGTATTGTATTGTTTGATTTATTATGATTTATGTTAGTTTGATTACTCTGTATTTTGTATATTGTTGTAACTCATGTAGTTCTTTAATTTCCCTTGTCCCAGAGTGAGTTTTTATAACTCATCGGGATTGCTATATATGTTAGCAAGATATTTAAAAAAATAAAATGTTGTGGAACTGAACATAGTGGGGAGGGGAAAGAGATGCGAAGAGGAAGGTTGGTTAGTACCTTAGAAAGCTGTTGTTTCTGTTCCACGTGTAAATATATTGTTGTATCTATTTTCAAAAAATTACTTTTGTAACGTGAATTTTTCTTTTAACCGAACCCTGAACTATATATGTTACCTACGTTACGTACCTTCAGCGGACAAGGAATAAATTCTTACATTGAACAATAATCTATTTTCAATGTAATGTAGTGCTTGTCCCCTTCGTGTAATATTTATGGATAATGTCAGGTTACAACTTTCCTCCTGCTTCTTATGTAACAATCTATTATAATGAGGTATATTCACAGATTTTTAAAAATATTCTTGAAAATTATTATTCTTTTGTTCAAGGCCACTATCAAACTATATTGAACTACCTTTAACGCCGAACCAGCTGTCACAAAAAATAACTAAAACTAGCATATCTTAATATTATTATTTTTTTATATAATTCTAAAGAATTAAATTTAATATTATTATTATTGAGTTCTGATATTTTACGTTTTTTTTATTTTTAGCTGTCACTAAAAACAAAAATAAAAAAAACTTGAAATAACAGAACTCAATAATAATAATATTAAATTTAATTCAATTGAATTATATAAAAAATTAAAATGGAGTTCTACAAATTGAACACAAAAACTATAAATAATATTATTAAATTTGATAAATTCAATTTGTAAAAAACCAAATGGAGTTCTACAAATTTAACACAAAATCTTTATTTATAAAAAGATCTTTTCAAAATTGTAACTGACGAAAATTATCAAATTAAAAAAAAAAAATCTTTTCATATCCAGACAAGCGATTAAGTAGGTACCTACCTATAACACCTCAGAGCAATAATATACAAGAGAGCTGTAGTGTGCGGGTGGAGTCAACGGAGACGCGGGACACGAAGCGGTGTGATAATTCGGGATTTTTTGTCTTTTTCTTTCTCATGGTGTACGACATAAAAACCGGAGAAAGTGATTTATCCTAAATCTGTATAGGTTGGGTAAAAATAATTAGCTCTCTCTCCATATATTGTTACTTCGAGTATAACACATTTTACAGAAACAATTAAGTGACCTTTAACTGTCAGATCCTTTTTTTAACAGTTTTTGATCGTTGCGTCTGATTAAGCGGCAAGTCAAGTTACATCCATAGACATAAAATACAAGACATGTCACATTCATACAAATCTTACGAAAAATGTAGCACCACTAATGTTGCACCACTAAATGTTTCACCCGCGTATGAAAAAGGACATGTGGGTGAGGAAGAGATAGCTATATGAAGCGTGTTTAGAAGGTATGCCTCGTTGACTTTGTTTAGTGCAACCAGGCGCGTTGTTTCAGTCACGTATCTATATTATTTAATTCATCCAAGGTTACATCCCGTGATTTTTCACATGTCTAGTAAAAGCATTTAAAAAAAATCGATTTTCACTTTCTAATTTATATTTTCTAAATACCTTATAATCAACATTTTAGCCCACTGAACTAGGTAAATAATAAAATGTTAAATTAAAAGGTGTGAATAAAAATTAGAATGTAAACATGGAAGTACATGTCAAAAAATATTTGTGTTAGGGTTAGAAGAGCTGTTATTTTCGATTAATGACAATTTATAATAATAATATAGAATTGTCTGACATAATAGACAGCCTCCATGGTCGAGTGGTAAGACGCTCGACTACGAATCCAAAGGTCGCGGGTTCAAACCCGGCGTGCGTCAATAACTTTTATTTAATCAACATGTGTCATAACACATTTAATTCATATAAAAATAATAAAAAGTATATTTGCGGCACGTTCCAGAGTGGTATTGTGGTACTTTAACTATTGCCCTGGTGAAAGACCACCATTCAGAATAGAAACGTTGCTTGAAATGGCTTTAGTCGTGTTTGGTGACCAGATCTGAATAGCCAGGTACTTCCCAACCTTCCTCTTCCCAATCTCCTTCCCCTCCCCACTACCTTCAGCCTCACACAACATACCCTGTTTGGGGATGCCATAGACTCACTGGCTCTAGACGGTTGGGAGCAGTTGAAACTCTTGTGCGGTATTCAAATGCCATATATTATTATTATTATTTTCATTTTATGTTATTTTACTTTGATTACTATCGTTATTTTTTTATTTATTTTGTTTTTTTATGTTATCTTCATTGTTTTAAGTTTCTGATATGTATTTTTACTTATATGGCAGACAGAGTATTGCACCCACCGCTCTGTTCCGCTGAAATAAAAAGCTATTATTATTATTATATAAAATAAATAAATTGTAGATTTCGTAAAAATCTTAAGTTAATTTGGTCGCTAGTGTGGAGGGCCTTAAAAAGAAAACTTTCGTTTTTACAAATCGTATTCCAAGCGTCTTGTTTGAAATAACCTTTCGATCTCCACTGTATTTTAGCTTGTATCATAATGAATAATGAGTAATGGCGGCTATGAATAATGACTTCCTTTGTTCGGTGCGATTCCATTATCATATACAATACGGCGTTATCCGTTATCGGCACTTATCATAATGGCAACATAGACAATACTGCCAGCTTTCTGACTAAACGACGTTTCATTTGAATTCTTTCGATCGCAGGTTAACAATTATTAAACTCAAACACAGTGACCAAAAATCAACACAGAAAAAGTGATATTTCTCATAAGATCCCTTGGTTTTACGCTTAGGGTACACATAGAGTGGTACTTATCCAAGGCAGTGTAGTCAGTTTTTGATGATTTTCGCCGGACTCTGCGGACATGGGCGTGGCTAAGACTAGGCCTAGGGTATTTATTCATCCACTCATAGCACATGTCGACATAATGTTTTTGTTTATTCGCATAACCACTTTTTCACAGTATTGTTATCAACAACAATATGGCGTATATCCTAAAAAACCGTTTAGTTGTGTCGAGTTTTGTCTCATGTGGGCTGAGTCCCCGGAGACGCGAGAGACCATGATCATCCTTACAGTACATAAAAGCAGTGTGTTATTTTTGTTGTCTCTTTCTCTCTCATGGTGTACGACGTAAAAACCCGGAGAAAGTGATTTATCGCAAGTTTGTGTAGGTTGGGTTAAAATAATTAGTTCTCTCTCCATATATTGTTACTCCAAGGTTTTACGCAATACAATAAGTTACGCTATTTCGGTGAAATCTATAATCTATAAATTTACCTGAGACTGTAGGTTTTTTTATATGTAATTTTTTTTAAAGAAATACAAATATTCCCTGTTTACGAATAACCTGACAAAATTTGAAAAACTCCTTCTCCTTCTACCATCATAATAAGCGGAAAATGTTGCTTGTGCAATGATGGAGGACTTGGCTAGTAGAGGAATTAAACCCACGACTCCCGAGTGGAAATCGGACGCGCTTGTCCACGCAGCTACTAACCGGTCGAATTATTAAAATATTATTTAGGTACTAATTAATACCTATGAAGGGGTTTGAATTTGTGGGGAAACTATCAACATTATAAGAATATTTATTTATTGTTCTAAAACCTATTTTGTAGAAATACACTTTAATTTTTTTTTTAATTTCCAGTAAGAATTGTTATATTTTAAACCGGCAGTAAAAAAGTTCTCTTATGTAAATATTTTTAGGCATGACAGCAGTTTTACCTTCCGAAAGCAATGTCAAACTGTCACAATAAAAAAATGTCAATACAACAACAAAAACGATAACAATAAAACATAAAATAATAATAATATAAATGTTATTTTAGTAAATAAAGAATTAAAAATATGAAACGCCATCTTAATTAAATATATTATTTAATTAAGATTTGATAAGAGTTTTTTTTTATATTAAACCTTGTGGTCATATACTTCGTATTATTTTAAGTTGATGCCACCAGTAAAGGATGTATTCTTTGCTGATTCTAAGGAAGCCAAAGGGGAGCCAAAATTTACGTAACCTCTAATTTTTTACTTATTAATGTTTTGGGGGGGGGGTGGAACTAAGGCCACCTATGCCCTCCCCCCCGCCAAAATAAACCTAGAATTACTACTAAATGTATTGCAGTATGAATCTGGTTCATAATTAGGTTGGCATACTTAACTTTGCATGTCGGAGTTTTCGTCAAGGTAGATATTTTGAAATAAAAAATCAGTTTTCAGAAAATTTCAGTTTTTCTTTTTAACTACGGGTTTCCGCACAGCGTGTATTGTAAATAAGCCACCCAGCAGTCATGCGCAGTGCACACTTATTGTTACCTGAAATTTATCACGCCCGTAAGCAATACTTCTCACTCTACAGCTAATTGCGGCTTGTGAATTATATTTCCCATACTTTGGTGACATTAAAAACGCCGATAATAACATGCTTATGAGTTTGAGAGAAAATCACGTAGGTAGCCCTTTGACTGGAATGCTGGGAGAAAGTTTTGAAAGGTTTTCATCCGAAAATACTTTTTAATAAAGTATTTAGTCATAAATTGTAAATGTTTAATGCCTTCTCATTTTACGAGACGAGTTTCATCAGCTTTTTGACAAAATTTGAATACCTTGACTAATTTTACTATGCACGTGTTCTTTGTGGTGTTTTTACAATTTGATTAATTTTTAAAATAGGCAAAAGTGTTCTGGTAATCTTTAAGTACAAAACCATCCGAAAACTTCAGTGGCAGAGTGGTAATAGTATATTGTTACTTCAAGGGTAATAGCCTAGACTCTGAGTTGAGAGGACCAGGGCAAATAAATATTGATTATTGTAACAATATCAATAATTTTCAATGAAATATGAAACAAAAAAATAATATTAAAATTAGGTTGCAACTGAGAATTGAACTCGGATCGCGTCTTTGCGTCGGTATCAATACAAAGAAGTATATTGTCGGAAGAAATTGGAAAAATATAAATTTCAAAGAAATTTGGGATTATTAAAAATGACATTATTTAAAAGGTTTCAGTAGCTCAATTGGCACAGATGGTACTGTCGTATAAAGTAGAAGTTTAGAATTCAAGTCTCGGTCGCAACCTAATCTTTCGATTTTCTGTGTCTTTTTCTGTTTCATATTTTGTTGTAAATTTTTGTTATTGTTAAGGCCCTATTGTTCAAAAGAAAAGGTGAATTTTGAATTATCGCGGGGTGTGTAAATTCGATTATCGATTTTTTCGTTGTTGTTATGTTGGTACATATATGTTTATCATATGTTAGCATTATCAGCCATTTTGGATTAGTGGTTTGTTTTTGACAACTGGAAAGGTTAGTCACGTTTTTGTGTGTTCTTCGATTTTTTACTTTTGAAAAAAAATGGATCAATCCATGATTTGTTTTTCCACTACTCCAGGACACTCATCGTCATTGACATCTTCTCGGCCTTCTGTAAAGCGCTTGTACCACTTATAAACACTTTTCAGAAGGCCGAGAAGATGTTAATGACGATGAGCGTCCTGGAATTGTGGAAAAACAAATCATGGATTTTATTCTTTGATCCATTTTTATTCAAAAGTACAAAATCGAAGAACACACAAAAACGTGACTAACCTTTCCAGCTGTCAAAAACAAACCACTAATCCAAAATGGTTGATAATGCTAACACATGATAGACATGTGTGTGTCAACATAACAACAACAAAAAAATCGATAATCGAATGTACACAGCCCGCGAAAATTCAAAATTCACCTTTTCTTTTGAACAGGCCATGTGTATTAATTGCATTTCGTGTTCCTGGCAGGACAGTTCCAAGACAGTACCTCCCATATTATTGTGACAAATCTACTTCAACCTCACAATATTACACTCCTACGCGACAAATTCAACATCTGGGAAACAAATACTCCGATGTAGTTGATATATTTGGTACGTCAATATTACAATATAAGTATACCTTGGTACAGTTTTTTTAGTAGAGTTAAATTAATTGATGAAACTATTTAACTCTGGATGTACATGTTATTCGACACATTTTTTTTTCTTTTCTTTTACAATGTTTTTGCACTGTTTTTTTAAATGTAAATATTTGTGTAATATAAATAAATAATTAAATAAGTTAATTCTAGTTCAATAAATATTCCTTTCTTTCTGCGATATATACTAGTAGTAGGAACCTGGTGAAATGACTTTTGCTGTGCTTAATAACTAAATTGAATATTTAAGTATCCATTTTTTATTTAAGTTACTGTTTTATATCACTGCCAAACACCCTTCAAATGGGGTGTCATAGTTCTTGTCTAATCTTATGCAGTACTCGCATTTAAAATTATGACGACGCAAAGGCAAAAGGCTTAAGCGCCATTTTGTAAAGTTCATACCAGAGCAATGTTAATGTTGTTTTTGTTTCACTTTAAAATTCATAAATCTAGTACCTGGTTGAATTTTAAGGTAACTCAATGCTCTCAAAAAGCTAAAAAAAAGTCCCAAGCTTGAGTCGCTTGAGTCGAGCCTTCTCCCAAATGGTTAATATAATTTAGATGGCTGATGGGCCATAAAAGCCTTCAGAATAAAACGAGAGTCAGAGCATTGGATGCAGAAAAAACAACTGATCAAAAGAATACATTAAACTCATTTTTACCAAAGTTTTGATTTAGGCCGTTTGTCCATCCAGCGACGATATATCATTTACTACATACATAAATTACTCAATAAGATTTTCTCTTTACAAACGTAAAAAAAACAGATGAAAAAAAAAAATTCGGTTGGATGCAATATGTTAGCCATATTATTTTTAATTACTTGACTTTTCTTGAAAAATAACAACAAACATTCCCGGATTATAAATATCCTGTTAATATTTGAAAATCTCCCACTGTCACCGTAGTTATAAGCGAAAATAAAACACAACAACCTTGTCTGTATGTATATATATAATATTTTACAACAGAACACACAAATGATGTGATTTAACATAAGACACAAATTTATTTATTTTTAAATTAACGGACTAAAGTCCAATTACAAAAAATACATATAAAACACGAAATGGAAAAAAGAGCAATAGAGAAGGAATAGCATACAATGACCGGTCGGTAGCTGAGTGGAGAACGCGTCGGATTCCCACCCGGGCGTCGTGCGTTCAATTCCTCTGCTGGCTAAGTCCTCCATCATTGCACAAGCAACATCTTCCGCTTTTTATTATAGCAGTAGGAGTTTTTCAAATATTGTCAGGTTATTCGTAACCCGAGAATGTTCGTCTTACTTTAAAAAATATATATTTAAATAAATAAAAATAAATGAAGCGATGACAAAAATAACAAATGAAATAGTATCAAAATATTTCAGAAAACAAACATTTCTTACTGTTTTGTTTAATACGTAATAAAACATTTTCCCAAGATGGAAACAATGACATATTTATGACCGTTTCAAACTGTTTGTGCTACACTTGAAGTAAAAATATATGGAGAGAGAGCTAATTCTTTTTACCCAACCTATGCAAACTTTGGATAAATCACTTTCTCCGGGTTTTTTATGTCGTACACCATGAGAAAGAAAGAGACAACGAAATCTCCCAAATTATCACACCGCTTTAAAGTATTGTTAGAATGTTCATCGTGTCCCGCGTCTCCGTTGACTCCGCCCGTACGTTTTTATACGTGAAATAAATGAACATAACTCAACGGTTTATTAGGTTACATGCTATAATTTTGTTTAAAATAATACTGTGAAAATGTGGTTGTACGAATAAACAAAAATATTATGTTGAAATGTGGTATGAATGGATGTATAAATACCCTAGCCCTGGTCCTAGCCACGCCCAGGTCTAGCCGAGTCCGACAAACCTCATAAAAGCTGACTACAGCAGCGCTCTCGCTTGTATATTATTGCTCTGAGGTGCTACATAATTGAGTTATCGTAGAGTTAGAGGGTGTCTGGAACTTCATGTAAAATCAAGTAAGAACAGAATCATTGCACATATAAATCAGCAACTAAGATCGATTTTTATTTTATTTTTTAAAGTGAATACCGCACAAGAGTCCCAACTGCTCACAACAGTCTAGAGCCAGTGAGACTATGACATCCCCAATCGGGATATGTTGTGAGACTAAAGGTAAAGTTGGTGGTGAAGGAAAGGAGATGGTGAAGAGGAAGATTGTGAATTACCTGGCTATTCAGATCTAGTCACCAAACACGGCTAAAGCCATTTCAAGCAGCGTTTCGATTCTGAATGGTAGTTTTTCGTCAAAGCGATTCTACCTTTCTGGAACGTGCCTCTTATATACAATGTATTATTTTATATGAATTTAATGTTTTATGACTCAAACCTTAGAGTACATAGAGTGGTACCTATCCAAGGCAGTGTAGTCAGTTTTTGATGATTTTTGCCGGACTCGGCAGGCCTAAGCGTGGCTAGGACTAGGGCTTGGGTATTTATACATCCATCCACATGTCGACACAATGTTTTTGTTTATTCGTATTACCACTTTTTCACAGTATTGTTATCAACAAAAACAAAGCATATAACGTAAAAAACCGTTTAGTTGTGTCGAGTTTAATCATACTCAAATATGAAAACATGTGGGCGGAGTCTCCGGAGACGCGGGAGATCAAAGTTCCAACTATCCAGAGTTGGTGGATCTATGATATCCCCATTTGAGGAATGTTGTGCTGAATGAAGTAGGAGTGTGGGAAAAGACGGGAAAGGTGAAGTTTAGTGCCTGGTCACTTTATAGCAAAATACATTACAATGAAAATGAAATAATAACTTTGTATAAGACCACAGATTTAATTATTTTTTTATGACGGACCGGTTTTGTTTAGTCAAATCATCTCAAGGTACAAAATTAAATTAAACAAAAAATACAAAGTGTTCGGTTATATTTACATACAGAGGGAGAACACAATATATATAATAAAATAAGAGAATAATGAGAAAACAATAGAATTAAAATTAAAATTATAACAAAGGAATAGAGAGAAAGATACAGATAATATGAAACGTCAACTGAGAAGGTGTTTAAAAATTAAAGAGAAATTTTATGAGCTTACAGGAAATTAACTAACTAAGAAACTAACCATCACGCCGTGTCTCCGCAGGGATATGCAGAGAGGGCGGATCGCCATACATCTCTGTCTTGGCACACACTTCTTGTTTCATTCACATTCATACTTCGTCTCATACATGTTCTTCTGTTATTTTGACTCTTCACATGACCCGATTCAAGTAATACCATAAATATTTAAGGAAATATACTTAATAGTGGACAAATGGTCAAATTTAACTGATTATTAAGAATATGACCATTAATTTGAATTATTTCTAGTGCTTCTTAAAGTAAAATTCTAATAATAAAATGTGTGGTTTTATACAAAGTTATTATTTTATTTTTGTTAAATATGTCAAACCACAAAGTGAATGCTTTCTGCGAACATACACTACAGATTTTGTTGGGAGGGAAAGATTGAAGAGGTCTCGATTGCAAAAATTTAGATTGCATCAAACTGTCTTCAGAAGACAGAGTTTGATGATAATGACTGCGGCCCATTGTTAATTGAATAAAAGAAAACACTGGTGAAATAACACAGATTCTGATCTAAGTGATATTTCTAATGCCATCATTTCCACAATACGTTACTCGAATGAAGCGCCCGTTTCCCGTAGATTATAAAAGCGGTGGGTATGTCAAATGATCGTGCGCGACAACCTTTTTACGAATAGAAAAAAAACAGCCTAGGTATATATTACCTGTAGGCAACTTCTGCAACTTCCAAGATTTTACAGTGCCTCTATAATGTTTACCGAAGTGAGGGTGCACTCGTTCCCCGCCTTACTTAGCCACCGACTAGCCAGCTTCTGGGGGAGGACACGGAATTCAACCAACGTTATTGTCGTGGCTGCATCTGAATGGCTCAGCTCTCCTCTCAACGAGCGATGGATGCAGATGATGCGGAGACCACCTTGAAGCACGCTCGATTAAAATGACATTCATTACTAAGAGGAACAACTTATTCAGCTAGCGTTTAGATGGATCGAGTTTGAATCCCACAGCGGGATCCGTACCCTTTTTAGCACGTGGAAAGTAAAAATATTGGCCCCATCAATCGTAACGCTGCCAGGATGGACTCCCTTTTGACGGAGTTTTGCAGAAACGAGACCTAATATCCTACATTAATATTTCAATTTCATTTTTTTATTTTTTCTTGTGAATTTATGTTTTTATTTTATTATTATTATTGTGTGTATTACAACTTTATGTCATTATTATTATTACTATGTATTATTATCAATTGTGGAAGGTATCGCATTGCACTACTCCTGCATACCTTCTGGAATAAAACTTTATTATTATGATTATTCTTATTACGTAAAAAAATGTATAACAACTGTACTGTAGATAATTAGCTATGTGGGCATTCAGATAAATTACCTACAATTTTTCAGATCAAATACGAAACAGTTGCTTTCATTAATTCTAAGTTGACATAAACAATAAAAAACTTGAAAATCATTGAAGAAATATAATATATGGAAAAAAAAATACGCAGTTTTGTCATTCTTTTGACAAATATCTGGATAATTTTAAGCTCCTTAGCTGAAACGGAATCTTGTTTCAAAGTTCATTCACACGAGAAAGTAAGGTTGCAACATTTATGTAGGATCGAAAAATGTTTGTATTTATTTAAATTTACAGGATACCTCACAAATATATGGAACTATTTTTCAACGTAATCGCCGTCGAGATCGAGATATTTCAGTATTCGTGGCACCAGCTTTTCTATTCCAGTATCATAGACCTCCGCCGCCAGTTCTTTCAGCCACTTCTTCACAGCTTCCTCTATCTCCTGATCGTTGGAAAAACGTTTCCCACCCACTCCTTTAGTTTAATAAAAAAGTGATAGTACAAAGGCACCAAGTCAGGTGAATTTGGGGATGGGTGACAATATCCCCACCAAACGATTTCAGCAGCTCTGCTGAGGCTGACTCCCCAGGTCAGCATTCCCTTTCTGCGGTTCTGAATGGCTCTCCTGAGTTTTTTAAGGATATTGCAAGTAAACCTCTGCATTAACGGTAGTCCCTTTAGGCATAAAATCTACCAAAAAGACCCCTTACGGTCCCAAAAAACAGACGCTATGACTTTTCCAGCTGAATGGGTCGTCTTGAACTCTTCGGTGGCTGGGGAAGATGAATGACGCTACTAAAGTGATTGTCTTTTAGATTCTGGAGTGTAGCAACACACCCACGTCTCATCCCCGTCACGATACAGTTCAGAAAAGCTTCTCCCTCCTGTGCAAATAGATTAAAAAATTCGCATAGCTTATTAAATAGCATCACAGGAAATATGTATTTCAGCAGCTATGCAAGATTGCAAACTGCTATTATTTAAAAAAAGGAATGGATCAATTCGCGATCTGACATCACAATGCTTCTAAATAAATTACTGATGTGTAAAATGGTTTGTAAACTCCTTTCGACACATGTACACACAGTTATATAAGGTTCATTACACAAGAAGACAATGCCACAAAAAACAGTAAAACGTATTATCTGAATGCTGGTTGTCCGAACGGTCGTTTATCAAGAAGTTCACACTTATCTGGATGGATTCCCCAGAATAACGATTTCCCCTATATTTTCAGCATCTGTAAAAACTCTGGCGAAGAACTGTGAGTGGTGAAAATTTTCCAGGACCTCACAAAGATCTTGACAGTCGACGTCTTGAGTCAACATGGTCGACGCTTTAGGTACAAAACACTTATCGGTGAGCAGCCTGATGAGGAAGTGATCAATGATAAAGGCCGAATTCCTTGTCAATAAACGCAGATGTTCAGGAGAGCCAAAACAAATTTGAAGAATTTTGATTTTTGTATGTAATCATGTCATATGTCACATGCCCTTTTCCAAAAAATAATAGGAGATTTTTATATATTTTGATTCATCTTATTTTTACTTGCTAGATATGTATCTGAGGAACAATTCTGCATACTTAATTCAAAACTTGTTTTTTTTTACTTATTCCGTTCTTTCTTTCGCACACAGAATTAATAGCTACGTACACAGCTTCAACTTCAGTCATAAAACTCCTCGTTAAATGATAAAAAACGGTTTATATGTCCCACTAAAAACGATTGAACGGTGAGCTCTGGCGTCATGAAATTTGTACAGAACTTTGTGTCTCGAATCTTATGGACAAGGCAACCATTTTCAGATCCTTGCTTCATTTACGTTATGAACTACATAGCTTTAAAATATTCATATTACTCTTTAAAAAAAATATATCGTAAGCGTGTACTGAAATTGTGGCAAAGCTGGGTAGGTACCTCCTATTAAATAAATTAATGTATACAATGAATGCTAGAGGTGCTTAATGTAATATTAATTATACCTTCAATAAAAGGACCGGTGCTCATATTCTCCATAAAAATGGTCATTGCAACAGATTAAATAATTGAGAATCACTAGAAATAAAGGAAGCCATTTAAATTGATAGTCATATTCTTAATAATAATCAGTTAAATTTATTCAGTTGTCCAATATTAGGTATATTACCTGTAAACTCATAAAATTTCTTATTATTCTTTAAACACCTTCTCAGTTGACGTTTTGCCTCTTTCAATTTATATTATCAGTCTCTTTCTCTCTTTTCCTTTGTTATAATTAAATGTTATTCTATTGTTTTCCTACTGTTCTCTTATTTTATTTTACATTGTGTTCTCCCTCTGTATGTATACATAACCGCACACTTTCTATTTTTTGTTTAGTTTAATTTTATATCCTGATGATGCTTAGGCTACGCGAAACCGGTCGGTCGTAAGAATGAAAATAAAATCTGTGGTCAAGACCTAAGTAATTGTTTCATATTCATTTTAATCATATTTCTCTACCAAAATAACAGCACCAAAAAACTATAATATAATTTTAAAAATATTCGATTGAAAGAAGCCATAAGAAGCTTAAGAGAAGTACCCGCTGTAAGATTATAAGTGAATCGGTCTGGCTGCTTGTAGGGTCATCCCCACCTCGCTTCAATCGCTGCATAAACAAGTAGACCACGGAGTACTTCAGATGAATACATAAGTTACATATTAAAACTCCGCGTTTACCTCATCCTTTTTTAGATACACGAGTGCGGATATCGCAGATTTACACGAAGGTTCAAATCGAAAGTAATCAGAAGTGTGTAAGTAGGTCCACGGTTCAATTCACACACACCATCTGCGCAGCATCTCTGAGTATATTGTGAATCTCATCTCCATGTAAAGTCATCGTTGCCCAATGGCGACGGAGAGTAAGTAGGCCCAGTGCAGTAATTAACCTGCGAATTGGTGTGGTGAATACATTACCAGAGTCGATTAAGAACGTGATTAACAAAACTATTGCACGTTGCACAAGGCGAATTAAACGAGTTTTAGCAGAAAACAATCTAGCATGCTTGTTCAAATGTTTACTACTTCAAAACGGTACTCATCTTCTTAGATTATAACAAATAACCCCAGTCTAATGTTTCAACATCACCCTATCATTGCTGCTTGCATCTCAAAAAGTCATGCACGTCTTTATGAAATATTTCTACTGTTTTCGGA
Organism: Drusus annulatus; assembly: GCA_022651775.1. Classification (NCBI taxonomy): domain Eukaryota; kingdom Metazoa; phylum Arthropoda; class Insecta; order Trichoptera; family Limnephilidae; genus Drusus; species Drusus annulatus. The sequence goes on from JAGWCC010000070.1 coordinate 116,993, forward strand.
CTCGTGCTGTTTGCTCCTGGACGACTATTATACCATGGGATGATTTCTTAACCTCTGCACCAGTCAATTATATTTAGGTTACCAAACAAACTGCTTGGTCGAGTGCTGAGACGCTCCACTGCAAATTCAGAGGTCACTGGTTTAAATCCCGGCGTGTGCTAACAAATTCTATTTGATCAATACGGGCCAACTAGCGTTGGTAAAAACTTCAATGTTTTGTGAATTCTTCACGAATTGCTAGTCCATTGAAATGAACCCTTCGCAGTGAACACTTCGATTAAAGTCGAACTCGCAAAAAAGAGATTTGAATTTATCTGGTTATTTGTTCAGTTCTTTTTGGAACCGGTTCCTCGTTGAAAAAACACGTACTAGTCGGTAGGGATTTGAAACCAAAAAGAACTGGAACTGGTTCCTCGCCAAAACAAAAGTACTAGTCGGTGAACATTTGAAAGTGAAAAGAGTTCACCTTCACAACTGTACTGCTGCAAATTGAAGTAGTTCTTTATAATCAAACTTCCATTGAAGTATCTGTTCAATGAAATAAAGTTAATGAAATGAATGAACGCTAAAATGAACTACCAACTTCAATTGAAGTTTGAAGTAGGAACTGCTACCAAAATAAGTAGTTCTTTCAAAGCAGTCACAACGCTAGTGCCAACATATTTAATTCGTATGCAAAAAAAAAATAAGCAGTATATTTACGGCACGTTCCAGAGTGGTAGATACTCTGAGTATCACCCTGGTGAAAAAACACCATTCAGAATTTAAACGTCGCTTGAAATAGCTTTAGCCGTATAGTGACCAGATCTGAATAGCCAGGTACTTCCCAACCTTCCTCTTCCCCATATCCTTTTCTTCTCCGCAACCTTCAACCTCATAACATATTCCGATCGGGGATGCCATAGTCTCACTGGCTCTAGGGGTTGGAAGCAATTGGGACTTGGGGTGATTTTTCACAGGTGTGGGGTTTGTCTGGGGTGTTTAACTGGATGTTTTCTCTTTAAAAATTGCCCATAGATTCTGTACACTAGTCTTTTGTACTCCAAGCTACAATTTTTGGATTATTAAATCGTCGCTGGAATGGCAAAAGCCTTAAGCGACACTTTGGTTGAAAATGAGTTGAATATGCAGTTCTGATCAGTTTTTTTTTCTACATCGAATGCCTTGACTCTCGTTTGATTCTAATGACTTAAGTGGCGCGTAGCCATTTAAAATATATTTCCTATTTGGGAGAAGGCTTGACTCGAGCGTCACAAGTTTGTGACTTTTATATCACTTTGTCGCTTCAGGTAACTCAGTTAGAGCATCGAGTTGACTTTTTTTTCAAAATTCAACCAGGTACTGAAGACTTATGAATTTTATTGTAAAACAAACAAAAAAACTTTAAGTGCTCTGGTGTAAACTTCCCAAAGTGGCGCTTCAGCCCTTTTGCCTTTCCAGCTACCTTATGAAATATAATGTTACAGTGATTCAGCACCAATATATCTATAACGAGGTTGTTTTCTATTACGTTATGGCGGACATTACAGCCACAATCCTCGGAAGCTTTTATCTCCCGTCCATTTCTCATGCTTGTTACACTATAATTACTATGCAGATACCTTTATAATCTAAGTTTCACAACATTAATTCCCCCATTTCTTCTTGCTAACTGCTACTAGATAAGTACCCTCCATTGAACTAGCCTAGTTATTACTTCCAATGCAATACAAATCAGCGTAGGTACTGTGGATATTAAATAATCGTCTACGATTCTTCGTATCACCACAACTTGCTTTTATCGCTTCTACACAAATTAATATTCATTCAAAATCAGAATCAATTTATGTGGGCTGTTTATATGTGAATCATTTCACTCCTCGTAATACCAAATTTGTCTTTCGTAATACCGTGCCATTACTTTTTTTGTTTTCCTATTTCGATGTCTATATTTTGGATGAATCTCTTGGATTTTTTTAAAATTTTCATAGTGCATACCACACAAGACCACCACTCAGAATTAAAAAGTTGCTTGAAATGGCTTGAGCCGTGTTTGGTGACCAGATCTGAATAGCCAGGTATTTTTCAACTTTCCTCAAAACTCAAAAAAAGGTCCATAAGCATTTTCGTGGAGTTGAAAGAGAATACTAAATTAAATTGTGTTATTTGAAACCCACGTTAGAACCCATTGGATCGCTAACAGTTCTTAAAACAACTTCGAAGAGTCTAATGCAATATTGATTCTTATATAGAACTTGTAAACTTTATTATAAAAAAAAAAAAAAATTGTTGTTATGTGTACTGATACAATGTACCAATAGCGTATTGTATCAGCACACTGTATATTTCAAATATGTAATTTATTTATTAGATATTTACTATTTTACTTCTCTCCTTAATCTTTTTTTTTCTTTCTTGTATTTGATGTTAATATTTTTTATTAATATTTATTTATTTATTTATTTATTTATTTATTTATAAATTAACGGACTAAAGTCCAATTACAAAAATACATATAAAACACGAAATATAAAAAGAGTAACAGAGAAGAAATAGCATATAAATTGAGATAAATGAAGCGATGACAAAAATAAGGCAAAATAAACATAAGAGAGAACATTCAAGCCATGGTCTTAGTCAAAGTTTTGGTAGAGTCGTAAAGAATGACGAAAATCATTTAGACTGCTACCAAAAATTTCAAGACCATGGCTTGAGTTAACAAGTCTTGACATTCTGGACATTGGAGAATTATACCCGTAATTAGTATTGTGATGATTGAGGAACAGCAATTCATTGTTTCTGAGTCTACGGCAAGGAATGTTGAACTGGATAAGTTGCAACAGAGAAGGTGAGTCAATAAAACAATTAATAATTTTGTAAATGAAAATATTATTAAAAAAAAATGAAAAAAAAAATGAAAATATTATTAAAAAAAAAAAATCTAGCCATATAATTGGCACGCTGTATTATTAAATACATTTTATTTTCGCATTAGGTGAACTTAAGTTATTGGATTTGCAATCTAATTATTACTTAATTAATTGAAAAAATAACTTTGTAAAAGACCACGGATATTATTTTGATTTTTATGACCGAACGGATTCGCTTAGCCTAAGCATCAACGGGGTACAAAATCAAACTACACAAAAATACAAAGTGTATCTGTATGTAAATATAACACTTTGTATTTTTTGTTTAGTTTAATTTTGTACCCTGATGATGCTTAGGTTAAACGAAACCGGACAGTCATGTATATATATATTTTTAATCTGTGGTCTTATACAAGGTTATTATTTCATTTTCAAAATGTATTTTTTAATTTATTTTTACCAGTTTTTCCGATATATGCAGCCATCTATGTATTGTTGTACAAAGCTCTAACTAACCACCGTTGCCCACCTAGATAGTGTCTTGGATAGACTATACATTTGTATTAAATTAATAAACATTAACTTTGAAAGTATCTATGCTTTATTTAAATCCAATTATTGAAAAAGTTTAACAATTTTCAATTAAGTATAAAACAAGGAAAGGACCGAAAATAAAATAAAATAAGATAAGGTTGTGACCTTAGAATACATAGAGTGGTATCTATCCAAGGCAGTGTAGTCAATTTTTGATGATTTTTACCTGACTCGTCAGACCTGGGCGTGACTAAGACTAAGGCTACGGTATTTATACATCCATTCATATCACATACTGACATAATGTTTTTGTTTATTCGTATAACCACTTTTTCACAGTATTGTTACCAACAAAAATATAGCATATAACCTAAAAACCGTTTAGTTGTGTCAAGTTAAGTGGCATAATAAAAAATGTTGGCGGAGTCCCGCGGTGACCCAGGAGCCCAAGATCATTGTGACAGTACATAGAAGTGGTGTATTATATTTGTTGTCTCTTTCTCTCCCATGGTGTACGACGTAAACACCCGGAGAAAGTGATTTATCGCAAGTTTGAATAGGTTGGGTGAAAATAATTAGCTCTCTCTCCATACATTGTTACTCCAAGGTTGTGACCGAGACTTCCTCCACTATTTTTCCGCATTTGGTCGAATCATTGCCATTTCAAGGTGTTCTACACTAAACTACGTGGTATTATATATCTACGTTCTGTATTACCGGTTTGATTAGGTAAATGTTAACGTCGAATGTCACAAATTGAGTGAAAGTAACAATCAAATTTTAATTGTATTCGAGCCTCCGTTGCAATCACTGAGCAGGTGTTCTTCTTTATTTTCTTCTTATTATATTTCCATTCAAAGATGATCTTAGAAGCGTGATGAAGGAAATTCAATTAACGTTATAAACTACGCGAAAACGAAATTATGATCTATAAAGTAAAAATCATTACTTAAACTACTTCTTTTATTTATCTTCTTTTGTATTTTCTTTTATTTTTATTTTTAATTTTAATTTAAATTGTTTTACCTATTGTTTTATCATGTAATTCGAAAAATGTCCTCCACAGCACAGGTGAACTCCTAGCGGGGAGGACAATGTATGTAAAATATTGTAAATAAACATGAGGTTAAAAAAAAAAAAACATTTCAAATTTCTACACTGACTGATTCTACACCAACACTGACGTTACTTTTAAACATAATTTTACACATAAAGCCTGAGATTAATTAAATAATGTAGATGCGTTACTGAGACAACGCGCCTGGTTGCACTAAACCATGGCAACGAGACATACCTCCGAAACACGCTTCATATATCTATCTCTTCCGCACACACATGTTTTTTGAATGGCTATCCTTTTCATACGCGGGTGAAATATTTAGTGGTGCAACATTAGTGGTGCTACATTTTTCGTAAGATTTGTATGTATATGACGTGTCTTGTATGTTATGTCTATGCATAAAGCAGAGAATCACAAAACTCTAAAACCGTTAGCTTCGGCGTTCGTAAATTTGCACAGTTTTTTTCTTTTTGAATTTCCTGGGTTAACCCATTTAAATTCAGCTCAGAAAGTCTTTAAATATGCGTTGTTATGGAGCTATGAAATATGCATTTAACTGTAAATAAGACAAGATGCATGTTGTTATTATGTCGTTAAATCTGCTAGATTTTTTAATTGTCAATAACACATAAGAGTCCCAACTGTCCCCAATTAAGGTATGTTGTGAGGTTGAAGGTAGTAAGGAGGGAAAGGATATGGGGAAGAGGAAGGTTGGAAAGTACCTGGCTATTCAGATCTGTTCACCAAACACGGCTAAAGCCATTTCAAGCAACTTTTCGATTCTGAATGGTGATCTTTCACCGGGGCGATACTTAGAGTATCTACCACTCTAGAAAACTATACTTTACATTATTTGATATGAATTAAATATGTTATGACACACGTTCCTTTAAAAAGAGTTTTCAAATCATATTTTAAATGCAATGCTGATGGGAAAAAAACTGTATTACACTGGGCTATGAAAATATTATGGTGGTTTTTAAAAACAAAGCATTTAAATAGATTTATTGGCACCTATTTTCATAGCGTAAAAAACTCTCAGTCATTGCTCTGGAGAGAGACCACTATTAGGAATCAAAGGCTTTCCACGTTTAGTTACCAAATCTTTTTAGTCGATATCCAACCATCCTATTTTCGTTCCCCTCCCCCACTCCCTGCAGTCAACAACACGTGCGGTATAATATAAGTAAATATGTTGCCATGATGTTATACATTGAGATGAAATTTCTCGCAACCGGTGATAAAATGAATAATAATAGTTTATTCCGTGTTACCTTTACTTTTATGAAGTGAGAGGTGAATTTACCGCTAATTAAGGAAGCTAACAACTGAGTCGCCTTTATACTCAATCATTTCATCAACATCAGCATACATAAAGAATGAATAGCGTTAAGTTTTTAGATAGACACGTAACGTTCGTACTTTGTTTTATTGACATGTGAAAATATTTGATTAATGCTTGGTGAAAATATTGAAAGTGTTGAAAATCATTGAGCCAAAGGTTGTGTAAATATTATTAAGACAATATGTAACTACACACGTGAACACCAACTTCGCGAGACGTTTGCATTTGGCATATGGTTTTATTTTATTTACCATTAATTCTAATACTGCCTGGATGAAATTCCTCTTGATGACCTTCTGTATACATGAGACCTAATATCCTCCATTATTTTTTTTTACATTTAATATTTTATGAATTTATATTTTTTCTTTATTATTGTGTAAGTGTGTATTTACAACTTTATTTTATGTATCATTATCAATTATGGAATGTATTGCATTGCACTACTCCTGCAAACCTTCTGGAATAAAACCTTTATAATTATTAATTATTTGTAAGTGTTCCTAGCGACTTATCGAATCCCGTACTTATCGTAAGATCCAGAAAAATGTAAATTGAAAATTAATTATTGTGTCAATTATAAATAATAAATAAACATACCGTCACCGGAAAGCATCGATATAAAATACAAGACACGTCATATTCACACAAATCTTACGAAAAATGTAGCACCACTAATGTTGCACCACTAAATGTTTCACCCGCGTATTAAAAAGATAGCCATTTAAATAATATGTGTGTGCGAAAGAGATAGCTATATGAAGCGTGTTTCGAAAGTATGTCTCGTTGACATGGTTTAGTGCAACCAGGCGCGTTGTCTCAGTAACGTATCTACATTATTTAATTCATCTTAGCCGGAAAGCCTCATTTTGGGAATTATGTACCAAAGCACTTTAAATTTTGTTTTATTTTTACAATAAAATTCATAAGTCTCCAGTTTCTGGTTGGATTTTGAAAACAAAATTTAACTCAGGGAACTCAATACTCTCACTAAGTTACTTGAAGCGACAAAAAGCTGAAAATGTCCCAAACTTGTGTCACTTGAGTCACGCCTTCTCCCAAATAGTATTTATATTGTATATGGCTGTAGGGCCACGAAAGTATTCAGAATCAAACGAGAGTCAGAGCTTTCTATGCAGAAAAAAAACCTAATCAAAACTGCATATTTAACATATCTTTGACCAAAGTGTCGCTTAAGTCCTTTTGCCTTTCCAGCGACGATATTATGCATGTTCAACAACTTACATCACATGAGAAGCTTTCACCTAAACCCTAAACAGTCCACGCTCTGGTAATGTTACACAATAAGGTTTTCGTTTGCGCGCAACTAGGTTAGTGTGGTCCATTTATCATAAAGTACACAGTATTATGATGACATTACCGCAAATGATTCACGAGAAAGACCGTGGAAACGAAATCGTACTACACACAATAACGCACTTTGTAAAGCGATCACCAATCCACATCTACGCTGTCTCCCAACAGCGAAAGTTAACAAATTGAAAGCTATGACAAAGCAGCTTATTGTCCGTTTAAGGCTCTTGAATTCGTGTTTTCTGTATTTGGTCACCGTGGCGGTAATAATAGGTCTTGGATGAATGAAGTTTTGTTACAAATACCAGTGTAGTAATGTTAAAGTGCCTATTAACATCCGTCCTTCCTTCCCATTAATTCGATGTTACAGATTGCAGCCACAATTTCGTCACGCTGTCCATCATTATGTTTACTTTTACTCCATTCGTTCGGAACAGATGGCGATGCAGTTGAAATCAAAGTTGAATAAAAAATGGGCATTGTTGGATCTGAAGCTGCGATAAAACAACGAACGTGTTTTCAGCATCAGATGAATTTGAAAAATAGCGGACTGTAAAACGATAAACTATACTACTTGATGGAAGTGTCTAATTATGGATGTGGAGAGATTATAGAATGAAGGAAATAGGAAACCAATTCACTCACCGATGAAGTTAAAGTTGTTGATTATTATTACACATTGTATTATTAACGAACACCACAACAAAAAACACAAGTAGTTTAATATTATTTTTAGAACAACGACAAACCGAACTACCAAGCGAGACACCAACGAACGAACACGTTTTTTCACATAACTCTCTTCTGTTTCGATTGTCACTTGTTTTCAAACTCGGTGTTTATTTATTTATTTACGCCCGTTATAGGCTTTTACATACATACATGTTAACATTTTTTTTAAACAATAACCTCATTAGTGCAAAAAATTATGTAAAATAAAATAATAAAAGAGTATTGAATAGCAGATACCAAAATAACTAATAAAATTCAATAAATAACAGGTTCAAAAATATTGTAAAAGAAAAGAAAAAAAATAATACTAAGTAACAGGTCTAACTATTAGTTTAGCTCTACCAGATGATAACAACTGTACTAAACTAAACTTATAGTTTGATATTGACGTGTTAAATATATCAGCGACATCGGAGTATATGTTTCCCAAATGTTATATTCGTCGCATAGGCGTGTTGAACTGTGAGATTAAAGCAGAATTGCTACAATAGTACGGTAGGTACTGCCTTGGTCTTGGCCTAACCGTCCTGCTTGGAACATGAAATGAAATCAAGTTTAATAATTCAGGGCTATCAATCATTGAATTTATAATTTTGCATAAGCAAATCAAGTCGGAAATTGTTCTCCGCTCAGACAATCTCAATAAATTAAGGCGACAAAGAAGATAATCGTAATTGATACATTCCCTTAATATGCCCATTCATTGTTGTTGAAAATAGAAATTTAATATGGTGAAATGGTTGGATAAGGTAGGAACTGGATGAAAACAAGAAGGTAACGAACCTAACCCAACAAATTATCTCTTGAACTCCAACAATCTTTTGTGAACTCTTCACAAATTGCAAGTTCTTTCAAATGATCCCTTCACGGTGAATGCTTCAATTGAACTAACAGTTCAATCGCTGAATTCGTACCGAAGTAGGTAGTGTAGGAACTCAAGTGACTGCTGAATAGGCTACATCGTTCGTTTATGCAATCAGTTCGCAGTTCATACATTGCTTTACGAACTACACACTACAAAAAAGTGCGGCGATTTGTCAGTAGAGCAAATTTGAAGTACTACAATTGAAATATTAGCACAGTGAAAAATGTGTGAAGTGTGAACTGCCGAAAAATGAAGTAGTTCATACAGAGCGGTTACATCGCTAACCATTATGCTTTTGAGTTGAGCACAATGTGTTCAAAAACTGAACCGAACCGACAATCGTCGTTTAACGGGACCATTAAAATGTGACAAAAAAAAAACCAAAATGACGCTAATCGTTGAATTGTGACGATTTCAAATGTGACTAGAGTTTAAAACACCTCAACCTTAGTATTGTTAGGAAAGTGAATCTATTACACTGTTTGTTTTATTGTGTTTTACACGTAATATGATGACGACATCATAATGTTGTGTCGTCATTGTTCGCATCTTTGCGTTTAGATAAATGAAAGATGTGATAAAACCATGTATGACCGTATTAAAAAAATGTGGAAATTCGGAAAAAAATGCTAGTCTGATGTAAGCGTAATGAACAGAATCAAGAAAGAGACTCTTAGATGGTTTGGGCATGTAGAGCGAATGAACGAAGAAAGGAGTGTGAAAAAAAATTATGATGCGAAAGTAAATGGAAGAAGAAGTCGAAGGCGCCCGAGGAAGAGATGTCACGATCAAGTAAATCAAATACTTGAATCGGGTCATGTGAAGAGTCAGAATTACAGAATAATAGGTATGTGAATGAAGCAAGGAGTGGGTATCAAGACAGAGTTGGATGGCGGTCTGTCCTCTCTGCCTACCCTTGTGGAAAAACGGCGTGATGGTTAGTTAGTTACATAGTTAAAGATGTGAAGTGAGATTGTCAAGGTTTAAAGCAGTCATTCCCAAAGTGGTCTATATCGACCCTCAGGGGTCGATTCCGACCCGCAAGGGGTCCAGGTCAATGAAAAAAAAATTGGGGGTGCAGATGATACCTATGTAGGAACTTACGTAATACTCTCTTATTATAGACATTGATTCCCTAATTACCTGTGTGTTAATTATAATAATTTTTTGGGGAGGATATTTTGTCGATTTGCTAGTACTTTTCGATTTCAAATCTCTACGTGCTTTTTTTTCGGAAAGGATTTTTTGTTGATTTGCTAGCACTTTTCGATTTGAGATCTCTACCGACTAGTACTATTTTTTGGCGAGTTCGACTTCAATTGAAGTGTTCTCCGCGAAAGGTTCATTTTAAAGAACTAGCAGTTCCTGAAGCGTTCACAAAACTTTGAAGATTTTCTCAAGGCTAAAAAAAAACAAAATCAGGAAAGCAGGGGGTCTATACAAAACAGAAAAAATCGGAAAGTGGTCTACGGGACAAAAAAGTTTGGGAACCTCTGGTTTAAAGCATGCTTTTGATTTTGCTTATTTATTAATTAGATATGTTCTCAAATCTTCATTAAAAATACACACCCCATGAATACCCCATGAATACTCCAGAAGAGTCTCAAATGTTCGGAGTCAGTGAGACTATGGTATCTCCGATTGTGGGGAGGGGAAAGAGATAAGAGCAAGGTGTGAAAGTATCTGGCTATTCAGATCTGGTCACCAAACACGGTTAAAGCAATTCAAGCAACGCAACGTTTCGATTGTGAATGGTGGTTTTTACCAGGGTGATACTGAGAGTATCTGCCACTTTGGAACGTGCCGCAAGTGCGCAATATTGTTTTTTATTAATTATTTTTGAAATAACACACATTGATTAGATACAATTTATTTGCGCACGCCGGGATTTGAACCGACCTCTGAATTCAAAGTCGAGAATCTTAACATCTCCCCCTTCTTAAACCTCTCAGCAAAAAAATAAACATCTTTCCATAACGATTATTACTGATTTGTATAATTTTAGATTTTTAGGAATTCGGTGAGGAAATGTAAGGCAGAGATGTGGTGAAAGGTAACGCGACAACACATGAAGAAAGTGAAAGATATATCAAACGCATGCTAATCTACCTCTTATGCTTAGTATTTTCACACGTTTTATCCATTTAAATGGACTGTCTTGGTCACTTACCGCCTTTTCCTCTGCATATTTGGATACGGAAACAATGGTAGTAAAGAGAACAATATATTATTTGAAATACAAAAGCTATGAAAATATTGCCATTGAAACGATACGATGTTTCGATTCCGGAAGATTTATGCAAAGAATGCTTCCCATACCCACTGTAGTCAGAGCTGGAACAAGAACACAGCGGCCAAATTAACAAAATACGATAATAATTTTCGTAGAAAGCAATCACCTTGTGGTTTGACATGTTTAATGAAAATTAAATAATAACTTTGTCTAAGACCACAGATTCTTTTTTTGTTTTATTTTATTTTATTTTTTTTAATTTTTTTTTTTTATTTATAGTTTTTGTGTTCAATTTGTAGAACTCCATTTAAATTTTTTATATAATTCAATTCAGTTTGACAATGGCCTTAAACGCCGAAACAGCTGTCACTAAAAACAAAAATAAAAAAACTTAAAATAGCAGAACTCAATCCTAATAATATTAAATTTAATTCGATTGAATTATATTAAAAATAAAAAAAACACAGTTTTTATTTTGATTTACTAAGCATCATCCGGGTACGGAATAAAACTAAACAAAAGTACAAAGTGTGCGGTCATAGATACATAAATAGGGAGAACAGTAAAATAAAATAAGAGAACAGTGAGAAAACAATTAAATAATATTAAATTTTGACGATGCTTAGACTTAGCGAAATCGGTCGGTCATCAAAATTAAAACAAAATCTGTAATCTTATACAAAGTTTTTATTTCATTTTCATTAAAAGATAATAAATTACTGTAAAAATTCTTTGTAATATTGAATTATCGATCCATATGTCAATAAAAAAAACAATATGAACTCGAGAAATTTCGAGTAATAGTATTTAAAAAAAAGTCCCAGCTGTCTGCAGTCATTGGAACCATGGCAACCCCAATCGGAGTGTGTTTCGAGTCTGAAGGAAGTGGAAAAGGGAAGTATATGGAGAAGAGGAAGGTTGAGAAGTACCTGGCTATTCAGAGCTGGTCACCAAACACGGATAAAGCAAATTAAATTTCGAGCAAATTTTCGATTCCGAATGGTGATCTTTTCACGGGTGTATCTATCACTCTGAAATTTGCAGCAAATAATTTATGCTCAACACACATATATTGCAATATTTAAATGCGAAAATAGGACAAACATATTCACTAGAAAGAACATTCAAGTCAAAGCTAAGATCAAATCAAGGTTTTAGTAGAGTCGTAAATAATGACAAAATCAATTTAGGCTGGTACCAAAAATTTCAAGACCATGGCTTGAGTTAACAAGTCTTGACATCCTGGACAGTGGACAATGATACCCATAATTAATAGAGTGATGATTGAGGAACAGCAATTCATTGTTTCTGATTCCACGGCAAGGAAAATTAAACTAGATGAGTTGCAACAAAGAAGGGAGTCAATAATACTTTAAAATATGTGGAGGAAATTAGTTTATTAGCATAAAAATATATATTCATTAGGCATTTTGGTTTCTTTTTTTAAAATTATTTTAGTCAAAAGTTGTAAAAATAAAAATACCTCGTTTCGGCCCTGGTAACACTAGGCCAGTAGTGTCATGAGAGTGCTCCCCATTACCCAAGAGCCATGCATAATGGCGTAATTGACTTCCTCTGCATGGAGGTTTCCTTTCATTCGTTTCCTATCAGCTCAGAAGAGCGCGGAGAAGAACAGAGGGACCGCCGCGAAGATCAGCGGCCGAGGTCAATGCCTCAGAACAATACTGGAGAAATAATTACTATTCCTTAGTAAGAGGTATTGTCAATTAAAGAAGAGAGAACACTGCTAAAACGGCGTCATGCAGGCGGAATTTTTTAAAATTTCATATTTTATTAACTAACTAACCATCACGCAGTTTCTCCGCAGGGGTGGGCAGAGAGGACGAACTGCCATTCAACTCTGTCTTGGCACACACTCCTTGCCTTATTCACATTCATACATCGTCTCATACATACTCTTCTGTTATTCTGACTCATCACATGGCTGGATTCAAGTATTTGATTCGCTTTTTTAAATTTATTTTTTATAGTGAAAACCGCACAAGTGTCTCAACTGCTCCCAACCGCCTAAAGCCAGTGAGATTATGGCATTCCCGATTGGGGTATGTTGTGAGGCTGAAGGTAGTGGGGAGGAGAAGGAAATGGGGAAGAGGAAGGTTGGGAAGTACCTGGCTATTTAGATCTGGTCACCAAACATGGTTAAAAGTCATTTCAAGCAACGTTTCGATTCTGAATGGTGGTCTTTCACCAGGACGATACTTAGAGTATCTACCACTCTGGAACGTGCGACAAATATACTATATATTATTTTTTAACTAACTAACTAACCATCACGCTGTTTCCCCGCAGGGGTAGGCAGAGAGAACGGACCGCCACATAACTTTGTCTTGGCACACACTCCTAGTTTCATTCACATTCGTACATCTTCTCATACATATTAATTAAGTAAAAATTATTTGCGTTCGCCGGGCTTGAACCCGTGACCTCTGGATTCGTAGTCGAGCGTCTTACCACTCGACCACGGAGGCTGTTAAAAAATTATAGGTTTCGAAAAATGATATAAATAGTTCGTTTGTACGCGGTTTTTCAACAGTTTGAAAATGTGTTCGAAAGACGAAAAAGCTGACAACGAAAATTACGGCAGAACACTATTACTAAGAAATATAAGTAATAAAGTTAGACAATATTTACTGTCATTATTAAATCATATGAAGGTCCTTTTTGTTAACAATACCAAGGTAAAATTTAGTTCTAAAATATATTGAAAATACGTAAAAAAATGTTTAAATATTCACATATATTTTTGAATGTGGAAATCCGGAAAGAATGCAAGGTTAGTCGATATTCCTGTCCCGGTAAAAAGGAACCGGTTCCAAGCCGGTCACTGGAACCATCGATATTACTTCTCCGAGGAACGGGTAATTTTGGAACCGGTTTTTTTTTTGGCAATGAACCAGTTCTAGTTCTTTTCGTTTTCAGAATTTCTCTAGCAAACCCCCCCCCCCCACATGAAATATTTTTTTCCTAATATAAAAATCTTCTTGGGAAACTTTTCTGGCACCAGGAACCGGTTCCAAAAAGAGCTGGATAAACAACCGGTTCCCCGCCGGTCACCGGTAACTGGAACCGAAGTTACACCCAATTCTGATATCGACCATCTCTAGTTGAGATAGTTTGGACATTTGGAGCGTTCTTAAACCAGTACCACGTATACTCGGCGAATGTTGAATTAAATGGCCCCTTTCGCGACAGTTCAAAATGTATGTAGGTAGGTTGGATAATATGTTTCACAATATAATTAGTTATTATGTTATTAATAATATGTAATGTACATAATTTACCGATCGAATGTTCGGTATTATATAAATATTATCTTTAGATTATTGTTATGAAAAAAAAACGTAAATCTCTAGCCATATCGAATCTACGTTTGTCTAAAACCGGCGCTGTTAACTGATTTGAAATCGCCTCTAATTATTAAATATCTCCGTAAACATTATAAAAACTATTATTCAGTCATACATTAATGTATTTAACAGAATATTTACAATGGGTGAATATTTATTGAATTGAAAAAAATTAACGAATAGCAAAAACAAGAAGTTTTTCCGATAATTAGGCAATTTAAAAAAATACGTAGCGTACCCTTATGGCGCCCTTGAGGTGATATTTCACAAAATGGCGCTATATAAATTAGCCAAGTATTTTTATCACCAAGTGGGCATAAGTGTATAGCTTCGTCCAGACAGCTACGTCTATTGACCTCGAAGACACGTCCGAATAAGTATCAAGCAATTGTTGAACAATGATCGAATGGCCCGATTATATTATGCCACAACCCAACAGGCTTGCCTAGTGAGACAGATTATGAGAAGACAAAAGTAATAACTAATTTATACAAACAATATAAATAAAAATAAAAATATTATTCTGAATTATGTTTTGCATTTCAGAAGAAGTGTTCGCCAACGACCATACCATGTTGAACACACCGGTTCTCGTCCGATCACCGAAGTTAAGCAACATTGGGCGCGGTCAGTACTTGGATGGGTGACCGCTTGGGAACACCGCGTGTCGTTGGCTTTTTAAAATTTTTTTTTTTTGCATTTTCTATTTTTTTTAACTATTTTTTTTCCAAGTGTTTTATTTTTGTTCAATTAGAGCTCTAGCCTAGTCTAGCACCTAGCAGTGTTTGGAGTGTGAACTCAGTAGATTGCCAATTACCAGCTGTAGCTGATATTTCATGTGTTTTATGAGTGTTCAATGTTATTTTCTCGGTTTTAGCACTTATAAACAATAATTTATTTTCAGTTATATTTACCTGTTATCTAATATTATTTTATAATATTTACTATGGAATTTAAATATTTGTACGACTTAAAATAGCAAAAATGTTAACTGAGTACACAGCACCGGAGCGCTTGGATTTTTTTTTCACAGTAACGAAAAGGAGTACAATTCGTAGGTATATTTTATATGAACTATGGTAATATGTGAAATTGTTTTTTGTTTTCCCAACAAAATGCAATGCCTTGATATTCAAGCACTAGTATCTCGATACAATGGAAACTCTCACCACAATTATAGGTGGCAGAAATTATGATTTCGTTAGTTTTGTTCAAGATTTGAATATAATTTCGTTGGTCGCCTCAACACCTACTCCCACATCCTCTCGAATATGTGCAATGCTATGGGTATTACATTGATTTGAAAGTTGAGTAAGCCAACGTCACAAGTGTTCCTGAGAAGGATACTTGAATCTGAGTGAACTGGTTTTCGTATACTTTCGACCCAGACAGACGTCCAGCATTCCGACACCTCTCTGCTTAAAGTCAAGCACCTTGCAGCAGGTCATCATCGTAGGAAATTCTTCGTGGGCCGATGATTGCCATACAATGTTGAGTAAAAACTCATTTTTTATATGTTATAATATTTTTATATGAAAATGATATAATAACTTTGTATAATGAAAATGATATAATAATGATATAATATTATATGATATAATATTTTAATGAAAATGATATAATAACTTTGTATAAGGCCACAGATTTTCTTTTAATTTTTTTGACCGAGCGGTATCGCTTAGCTAAGCATCATCAGAGTTAAAAATTAAACTTAACTAAAAATACAAAGTGTGCGGATATATGTACATACAGAGGGAGAACACAATATAAAAAAAAATAAGAGAACAGTGAGAAAACAAGAGAATAACATTTAAATTAAAACAAAGAAAAGAGTCAAATAATATGAAATGAATGAGGCAAAACGTCAACTGAGAAGATGATTAAAGAATAATGAAATTTAGTTTACGGGAAATATACCTAATATTGGACTACTGGACAAATTTAACTGATTACTAAGAATATGACTATTAATATTAATGAGTTTCTTTAATTTCTAGTGCTTCTTAATTATTTAATCTTTGCTATTACCATTTTTGTGAAGAATATGAGAACCGGTGCTTTTATTGAAGATATGATGTTTTTGGCGAATTCTGAAAAACTATGGTTATTTAAACATCTACGTTTGATTCTAATATGGACATTACGGGTTATTTTACCAATATAAAATGCAGAACAATAACTGCAATCTAATTTGTAAGTTACCGAGTGACTTAGTTTGTCATCCTTATCCTTAGAATTGATTAGAAAATTACCTAAATATTTAGTTTGTATAAAAGGACAGTCGTATTTCTGAAGGAAGACAATTTTGAAAAAATATTTCAAAAAACATATGACGCTTTAACAGAGTATAAATGAAAGAAATAATAATTTAATCACTTAATATTGTGTATCACTTTTGTCTCTCTTTATATATCTTGTTTTTATTTTATGTTGTTTGTCATTGATTGAATTTTTGTAATTTTATGTAATGTGTATATTTTGTAATTGTAATTTATTTTTATATTTTACAATTGTAAACTGTATTTATTACTCTTATCTGTTAAAACCCAGTATAAATAAATAAATACATATTTTTGTAGAAAGCAATCACTTTGTGGTTTGACATACTTAAAACAAAGCTTTGTATGAGACCACGTATATTATTTTGATTTTTATAACCGAACGGTTTCGCTTAGCCTAAGCATCATCAGCGGTTATATATACATACAGAGGGAGAACACAATATAAAATAAAAGAAGAGAAAAATGATAAATAAATGAATTTTGTATCCTGATGATGCTTAGGTTAAGCGAAACCGGTCGGTCATAAAAAATAAAATAATATCTCTGGTCATTTCTAATTTTGAAACTGTTAATTCGTGGTGGAACTCCATTTTAATATCCGTGGTCGGTTACAATTTATTTTTTTCATTTCTTTGAATAAATATATGTTTATTCTTTATTGTCATTAACGGTTTTTTCTTAATTTTGAAGGCTTTTAAAAATAGTTTATTCTATGGTGAATAATAGTCCCGACTGCTGGATTTGAACCTGTAACCTTCAAATTAGTATCCGAGGATTTTCGCTTGGCCATTTGGGTCGATATGAATGATTTTTTTTCATTTATACTCTGTTAAAGGGTAATATGTTTTTTCAATTTATATATTTTTTTTAAGTGTCAGAAGATGTTATGAATTATTATTTTTATTTCCAAATAATTTTAAATCAGCTCCATTGATCAATCTTTGCATTCCTTACAAACAAAAGGTACAAATATAAATCTAGTTTAAGACATCTTCTCTAACCAATTCTTCAAATATCTTATCATTTTTTGTATTATTTGTATGAAAATATTCTATGTATACAATACAGAGTTCAGAAAAGTAAAAGTGTTTTGTCATTGCATCAGTATACAATGATATTATTGTGCCTACAATATTGACCATCTCTAGTCAAAAGACTACTTTGTCAACCATTACTTATGTGTGTTATGTTGGTGACTTGATGTAACTTTCCCTTTTAAAAGCATCGAGAAACGCTAAATAAAATTTCAGGTTTCGAAGTATCTAAAATGACTATCTAAAAATGGACAAATATATTTAAAAAAAGGAATGTTGTATTGCGTTGTATTAATATGAATTGCAATAAGCTGAAAACCGAAAGGGAGACAAGGAACTGGAAGAAGAAGGACGGAAAAGGATAGAATGTTGAATAAATGAGAACACTTAGGCAGTGGGAGTATGTGCGGTAAAACAAAGTATAACCGTATTATAGATGTGAAGATCCAAAATAATATTATACAAGACTAATGTAAGGAGAATGACATATATCAAGAAAGGGACGCTTAGAAGGTTTAAACAAATCTACCTATATTTGTAGAACGATTCAGAGTGTTAAATACTCTAAGTGTCACCCTGGTGAAATATCGCCATTCAGAATTAAAGCGTTGATTGTAATGGCTTAAGTCGTCTTTAGTGAGCAGATTTGAATAGCCAGGTACTTCTTAACTTTCCCCTTCCCTATCTCATTTCCCTCCCCACTAGATTAAACCTTACAACATAACATGCAGTTGGGACTCTTGTGCGGTATTATAAATACAGATAAAAAAAAAAAAGTTAGGAATTCACAAAGGCATAAATTTGTTTTGAATAGAAAAATTGTAAGAAAATGCAAGCCTTGGGGTAGAAAAATAAAAGCTATTTACTCAGCTTCTCATGGAATGAATAGACTTAAATTTTGGATTCCTGCTAACAATAGTTGTCTGAAAACGTTACAGTGAAAAAATACCCTAAAGAAAACATTTGTGGAAAAATCATCAATTAACGGGCAAAATGCGAGCCTTGGGGTCAAAACTAAAAGTCGTTTACTCAGGCCCTGTGCGACCGAACGAACTGAAATTATAAAAATCTATTTAAAATAATTGTCCAAAAACGTCACAGTGAAAAAATACCTCGAAAATAACATTTGTAGAAAAATCTTCAATTTACGGACAATATGCGGCGCTTGGGGTAGGAAACCCAAAGTCGCTTACTCGGGCTTTGTGCAACAAAATGGACAGAAATTATGGACATATGTTAAGAATGATTTTCCGAAAACGTTATAGTAAAAAAATACAACAAAAATAACATTTGTGGAAAAATCATCAATTTACGGGCAAAATGCGAGACTTGGGGTGGAAAATTAAAAGCCGTTTACTCAGGACCTGTGTGACCGAACAAACTAAAATTATGAAAATCTGTTTATAATGATTATCTAAAAACGTTACAGTGAAAAAGTACCCCAAAAATAACATTTGTGGAAAAATCATCAATTTACGGGAGTAATGCGAGACTTGGGGTCGGAAACTAAAAGTCTTTACTCAGGACCTGTGCGACCAAACGAACTGAAATTATGGAAATCTCTTTCTAATGATTTTTTAAAAACGTTATAATGAAAAAATACCCAAAAATAATATTTGTGGAAAAATCATCAATTTACAGGCAAAATGAGAGACTTGGGGTTGGAAATTAAAAGTCGTTTATTCAGGGCCTGTGCAACCAAATGAACTGAAATTATGGAAATCTGTTTGTAATGATTATTCAAAAAACGTTACAGTGAAAAAATACCCAAAAAACAACATTTGTGGAAAAATCATCAACTTACAAAATGCGAGACTTGGGGTCGGAGTGAAAAACCCATTTGCTGAAGTTCTACCGGATCAAATGGACCGAAGAATTTGTACTAATAATGGCAGTCAGAAAACGAATTGATAAAAAAATAATCAAATTTTAATTATTAAAATTTCGCCTTGCTTTTCTTGGGGTCGCAAATTAATAGCAATTTTGTCAGGCTCTACGCGACCGTATGAACGTTGAAACGTTAGTCTTCAGCTATAAATGATGGACTAATTGACTTTAAGAAACACTCCCAAAAATTAAAAAAAAAGCGTTTCTCTATGAGACCGAATGAACTGAAACTTAGAACTTGTGCTTTGAATGATAAAATGAAGATGATTTATCAAAAAAACTTCAAATTTACGGGCAAAATGCCAGCCTTGGTTTCGCAAAATGAAAGCCATTTTTTTCAGAGCTCTTTTAGACATAATGGACCGAATTTTGTAATTCGTACAGTACAAATGATTTGTACAAAATATCACAATTTTTTGATTTATTATAAAAATTATGCTCTGAGAGTGTCGAGATTCTTTATTTTCAAGTATTACATCAATATTTTTTGGAAATGTAGACAATTAGCTAATATCGCCAACAAAGGACTAAACATGATGGTATGAAGACAATCTAGTACAGTATATTTCACTTTTTCACACAACAATACTAACTGCGAGCCCAAATGCAGGCCATTTAATATATAAAAAAATAAAATATTATTAAATTTAATACCGCACAACCTAGCTACTCCCAGCCATCTGGAGCACGCGGGAGTATGACATCCCCAATGTTGTGAGATTGAAGGCAGTAGAGGAGGAGGGGGTGAGAAAGAGGCAGGTTGGGATATACCTAACTATCCAGGTCTGGTCATCAAACACGGCTTAAGCCATTTCAAGCAACGTTTTAATTCTAAATGGTGGTGTTTTACCAGGGCGATACTTAAAGTATAAACCATTCTAGGTCGTACGTAGGTACCGTATATCATCTGACAACATGCGTGCAAAGTAGATGAAATTTTCGAAATTGTTTGAACCACTACGAAACCCCCGCAAAAAAGTCAGGACAGTAAACCATCTATGTAACCTCTCTTTCCGGTATATGCAACGTTTATGAAGAGGGTGAAGAGGTTACAACGGTTCTATCAGCGGTACGCGTATTACGGTAATCTTCGATTTTTCCTCTTATAGACGGCCTGCGTGGTCGAGTGGTAAGACCCTCGACTACGAATCCAGAGGTCGTGGATTCGAACCCGGCGTGCACAAAAAAAAATGAAAATAAAAATGTGTCATAACACATTTAATTGACATAAAATAAAATAAAGTCCCAGAGTTGTAGATACTCTTAGCTTCGCCCTGGTGAAAGACCACCATTCAGAATCGAAAGGTTGCTTGAAATGGCTTCAGCCGTGTTTGGTGACCCAATCTGAATAGCCAGGTACTTCCCAACCTTCCTCTTTCTCATATTTATCCCCTCCTCACTACATTTAGCCTCACAACATACCCCTTTTGGGGATGCCTTAGTCTCACTGGCTCTAGACGGTTGGGAGCAGTCGAGACTCTTGTGCAGTATTTACGTAAAAAAAAAATTTATCGCGTAACGTTTTCAACGCTTCGGTTCATTTCGTAACAACGCGATAGAATGATTCACATATTTCATTGATGACATATTATGTTACTAGCAACATATTAATAATATACTGTCGTAATATCGTTTGGATATTTTTTGCATGTCATTTGACAAGCGTTACTCAAAGGCCGAGCAGAGATTTTAAAAAGACGATTAAAGTTTTTTAACATTTATGAAGCACTATCGATGAATAATAGCATTCGAATTCTATAAACTCATCGCTGGGTTTTCTTATTTTGAAATGGCTACAGGAGCGGCTCTAGTTTATTGAAGTTTTTTATGTATCGTCTTTATCCCATGATTTAAATCACAAATCCAATGATTCAGTTTATTCGGTTTAACAAAGAAACGCTTATTTATTTTCATTTTGGGTCATTTTTTCAGTAATAATTAGTTCATCATTATAAAGCACAAATCAACATTTCAGTTCATTCGGTCGCGTAGAACCTGAGAAAATGGCAATTGATTTGCGACCCGAAAATTGCAAGGTCAATTTTTCAAAAAGGCTAATTTGATATTTGATTATTGATTAGTTTTCTGACCGCCATTTTCGGTACAAATCTCGAAATTCAACCCGTTCGAGATTATAAAACTTCAGCAGATGCGTTTTTCTGTCCGACCCCAAGGCTCGAATTTTGCCCGTAAACTGAAGATATTTCCACGAATGTTATTTTCGGGATATTTTTTAACTGTAACGTTTTTGAACAATCATTCTAAACATATTTCCATAAATTCAGTTCATTCGGTTTCACAGAGCCCGAGTAAACGACTTTGAGTTTCCGGCCCCAAGCGTCGCATTTTGTCCGTTTGCGGATGATTTTTTCACAAATGTCATTTTTGGGGTATTTTTTCACTGTAACGTTTTTGGACAATCATTTAAAATATATCTCCATAATTTCAGTTCATTCGGTCACACAAAGCCCGAGTGAGCGACTTTGTGTTTCCAACCCAAGCGTCGCATTTTGTCCGTAAATTGATGATTTTTTCACAAATGTCATTTTTGGGATATTTTTTCGCTGTAACTTTTTTGGACAATCATTCTTAACATATATCCATAATTTCAGTTAATTCCGTCGCACAGAGCTCGAGTAAACGACTTTAGGTTTTTGACCCCAAGTGTCGTATTTTGTCCGTAAATTTGATGATTCTTTCACAAATATTAATTTGGGATAGAAAAATAAAAGCTGAAAAGCCTTGGCTTGCATTTTGCCTTCGAATTGAAAATTAAAAAAAGTTGCCATCATTAATCTTTTCATTGATTAGTCTTCAGTCTATCGTTTTGTATTTCAAATCCCAATTTTTAAGTTCCATAAAGCCTTAGCTAATCTGTTCTATTTTCTGATCCCATTCTACTCCAATAAATTTGATAATTTTTCCACAAATGTCACTCTCGGAAGATTTTAAATTATAGACAGCTTACATTGAGTTCCGCAGATGTTAATACTGCCTGTCGATTAGTTGAACTATAATATCGACCAAATAAATCCGTCCACTATGATCGCGCTTTTGGTATTATTATCTGCCTATTATGATGGTAGTAGGAGGAATTAGAATATTATTAACTCATCCATATCTATTTTTTTCTATAGCTATTAGTAACTGGTTCCAAAAATAATGACAGCCTATTTTAGATGTTACATCCCCAAGACAAAGCTGTTCTCACGTATGACGAAAATCTTGTTATACCAAAGTAAACTCTTAAGATAGTTACTTTAGAGTTCACTCTCGTATGAATTCATAAAGTTGGATGTGTCCATTGTTCATTTGGGAAATTTGGTTGACTCAGGGTTTCCTCAGGTTTCCTGGAGTTTGTTAACATTTGACATCTCATTTCAAAGCTACTAATTTCGCTGCATAAATTTGTTTATAAACTGTTTAAAATACTTTACCGCTATGTGCCTTTAAGTGTTTTTGGGTCGTATTAGTGTCTAGATTTATTTGTGTTAGTTACAGCGCCCTTGAGGTGATTTTTCACTAAGACGGCGCTATACAAATAACCCATATACTATCCGTAACCTGGGGATTTTTGTTCATCTTTTTTTTAAGTATGCGCTACTTTTCAAACGAATTTTTTTCTTCTTCTGAATACCGTACAAGAGTCCCAGCTGTTTTCGATTGTCCGGAGCCACAAAAGATACTTGGAAAGAGAACTTGGCTATTCAGTTAGTCACTAAACATAGCTTAAGCTATTTCATAGAACGTTTCGATTTTCATTGGTGGTCTTCCTTCTAGACAATACTGAGAGTATCTACCACTCTGGAACATGTCACAAACAAACTAAATATTATTTTGTGTTAATTCAATGTGAAATAACACGTATTATTTTTATATTGCCGCACGTCGGGATTTGAACCCGCGATCTCTGGATTCTTACTTGAGCAACCTTAACTTAATAGATATAGATTTTTTAAAGGTGCAATTTTTCGCTACCTTACAACCGTTTCTCATTATGAGGTTATCATTGAAAAATTGGTTATTGTAATTGTTTCGAGAAATTCTGCCGTTTATATTTACAAATTTTTTTTTTTTTTTTTCCTTTACTTTCATGTGCAAATTGCAATTCAATATGTATTTCAAGTTATAAAAAACATATTTTCTTATTATTTTTTTTATTAAAATTATATTTAGTTCAGATCTCAGGGAGGGTGGTACAATCACATAAGTTCTATTTAATACATTGAAAAATAATAAAAAATACAAAGATAATAAATAAAACATGAAAAAATATAATAATAATAAATAAATAAAATGTTTCCCTGTATAATTTAATCTAATTTAAATATTTGAATTGAATTTATTTATTTACACCCGTTAAAGGTTTTTACTTTAGAGTACATAGAGTGATACCTATCCAAGACAGTGTAGTCAGTTTTTGATTATTTTTGCCGGACTCGGCATGACTAGGACTAGGGCTAGGGTATTTATACATCCATTCATAGCACATGTCGACACAATGTTTTTGTTTATTCGTCTAACCACTTTGTCACAGTATTGTTGTCAATAAAAATATAGCAAATAACCTAAAAAACCGTTTTGTTGTGTCGAGTTTAGTCGCATATGAAAACATGCAGGCGGAGTCCCCGGAGACGCGAGAGACCAAGATCATCCTTACAGTACATAAAAGCGGTGTGTTATTTTTGTCGTCTCTTTCTCTCTCATGGTGTACGACGTAAAAACCCGGAGAAAGTGATTTATCGCAAGTTTGTATAGGTTGGGTAAAAATAATTTGCTCTCTCTCTCTATACATTCTTACTCCAAGGCTTTTACACCAATATTTACATATTTTCTTAAAACAATAAGCTCATAAATTGTTTTTACTTACTCACCAAAAATGTAAAAAAGTACTTAAAGGGAAAAATATCATTACGAATTATAAGAAAGACAGTACAAAATATAATAATATTTATTTAATCTTCAGTTTACTAATCAAACTGAATCATCTCGCCTACCGCTGGCCCTGCGACGGAGCATTTAGCAATGGTGAAAGTGCTGTCGTATAATGACACTTAACTATTCAGCTCGAGTGTCACGAGCCAAACTCCTGGAATATTGATGATTCCTCCACTCACACTACTATCTGCACTATATTACGCCAGCAATAGCTACAGCTGGTGCACGGGCCCAGCCGCCATGCTGTGTCACGTGTCGCGAGTGACGTCACGATCGCGGAAGCGGAAGTGTGTTGACCATATCCATCTATTGTTCGAGTGACAAATCAAAGGTGTACATCATAATCTCTCTTTGTGTGTAATTCTCAGGTTGAGCTGTCGCATTAATAATAATGATAATAAATAATAATAATAATGTTTTTATAAATAGAACACATACACTTTGTTTTTAACCACTTTTTTATTTAATATTTTGTCTACCGGTTTCGGAAGTACCCTTCCATCATCAGGACAATATTAAATTAATCTGAAATACAAAATACTGAGATAAATATACATATTTAGGAGTTGGAAGGAGAAAGAGTAATTGAGGAAATTATGGGAATAACAGAGCGGTTTATTGGAAAAATATTTAGGATAGGACTATAAGATAAATTAATTTGATTGTTTAAAATATTGCATTTACTGTTTAATGATTTTCTAATTTCTAGTGCTTCTAAGTTATCTAATTTTATCCCTTTATTGCAACGGTGAAGAATTTTAACCCCTGTATCTCTATTAAAATCATGATTAGTAGTAATGAGGTGATTGGCGAACTCTGAAAAATTATTGTTTTTTAAGCATCTTAGATGTTCACTTATTCTAATGTTTACACTGCGAGATGTCTTACCTATATAATATGAAGTACAATTATTACAATAATGTTTTTGTTCGTTCCCAAATGCGACGTTACTACGTGAAAAATATATCATCTACCATTTTACAATCAAGGGCAGATTCCGATGAAATTAAATAAGGTACCTCTAGTACTAGCCTGGTATTTTATGAAGGAATGTCTTATCGCTTACTGCAAATCGTCATTTTATATGTTCATGTTTACAGTTGTATTATAGTGTGATTTATGTTTTAGGATTAAGCAAATCTGATAAATTTTTATTATGTCTATGAAATAATGTAGTGAATTCATTATGATAGCTGTAATGGGCCATGCAGTTGCGCCCATGTGGGGGCTTATCCCCTGTCACCTACCCTTCAGACCAAGGTCCTTTGGCATTTCTTAATTGCCTCCCATAATGTTTTCTGTTTCTTAAATCCCCTGTCATCTACCCTTCAGACCAAGGTCTTTGGGCATTTCTTAATTGCCTCTCTCGATGTTTTCTGTTTCTTAAAATTGTGTCATAAATTCACGCATTATCCCAAAGAACACATGTGGACCATTTACTAAGACTCTAAGATTCTACCCTAGAGTTATTTCATCTCGAGCAGTCCTGTTCAGATCGCCATGGCGTGCGGTTCTTGAATATCGTCAGTTCGCAGTCGCATTCAGAGCGCCTTGCCGTGCGGTTCTTGAATGTCGTCAGTTGAAGGTTCAACTGTTGTACTTTAAAAAATCTTCCGATAAAAATGTTCAAATAAATAAAAAAAAGAAGAAGAAGTTAAAGTGTTTTTCTGCTTCCATACGTTCTCGTACCACAGGAGAGTGGAAACAGTTTTATTCCGGAAGGTATGCAGGAGTAGTGCAATGCAATACCTTCCATAATTGATATCAATACATAGTAATTATAATGTTAACAAATAAAAATTAACAGAAATTCATGAGAAAAAAAAAAATAAAATTTATGAATGTAAGTAAAAAATATTAATGGAGGATATTAGGCCTCATTACTGCAAAACACCATCAAGAGGGAGTCCACCCTGGCAGCGTTAAGTTGATGCGGCCAATAATTTACTCCAATGCGCTTCTATGCTTGAGTTCGGGATCTGACGGGGTTCCATAATAAGGTCATTTCTGGAGTTGTTAATCCTTTCCCGCATTCCTGCTACCCTGGTTCTCATGGTTCGCATTGAGTCTGTCGCTCTGTGTGAAGCAAACCGTATTTCATCTCTTTTTTTTGTACAGATCGTGATTTCATTAAAAAGCTGCTAACTAACTAACTAACTAATTAACCATCACGCCGTTTCCCCGGAGTGGTAGGCAGAGAGGACGGACCGCCATCCAACTCTGTCTTGGCACACACTTCTTGCTTCATTTACATTCATACATCGTCTCATACATACTCTTCTGTTATTCTGACTCTTCACATGACCCGATTCAAGTATTTGATTTACTTGATCGTGCCATGTCTTTCTCGGGCGTCCTCGACTTCTTCTTCCATTCACTTTCGCATCATATATTCTTTTCACACTCCTTTCTTCGTTCATTCGCTCTACATGCCCAAACCATCTAAGCGTCCCTTTCTTGATCCTATCCATTACGCTCATATCCGCCTTGCATTCTTTCCGGATATCCACATTTGTAATACGGTCATACATGGTTTTACCGCACATCCGTCTCAAAGATCTCATTTCCACAGCATTTAGTCTACTTTCATCCTTCCTCTGCCAGTTCCATGCCTCACTGCCATACATCAGGGTTGGTATAAGCACTCCATTGTGGACTGCTAGCTTCGCTTCTTTGGACACTTTCTTATTTGCCCCAACAGAGTTCAGTCCTCCATTAATGGAGTTTCCTGCATTCACCCTTCTTTCAATATCCTTATCAGCCTTTCCGTCTCTTGTAAACATACTTCTTAAATACACAAACTCTCCCACTTGCTCCAAGTATTCATCATTCACAACTATATTGCACGCTGTTCTCGTACTCTCTCTTTCAAACACCATCACTTTGGACTTACTTACATTACAAAGCTGCAATTCTTTAAAAGTTGTTCATTTAATATTCCTTAGTTTTATAATGCTTTTTTTAAAGGAAGACAATCATTTCCGGTTTACGAATAACCTGACAATTATGGAGGACTAATTAAACTTACGATGCCCGGGTGGGAATCCGACGTGTTAGTCCGCTCAGCTACAAACAGGTCAAATATTTCTATGTGTATTTTTAAGGTTGTATTCGATCAATGCTAAAATGATCAGCATGATATTCATGCGGTCTAGAACTTAGTTTTGTCTTTTTTCCCACTAATTACAAGGGTATATTTAAATTTTTCTCTTGTGTCAATTTTTTTCACATGTCCTAACTGCTCCCAACCGTCTAGAGCCAATCCCCCTTACTTATAAACGAGGTGTAAATGTTACACGTGTTATAAGGTCGGAATAGCGATAAACTTGCTTTAAAACCACGGCTTATCTGTCTAATTTAATGGCTTACGTCTAGTGTAACTCAACCAACGCTAAGTCGACGCGTAAAAATCTAATGGCATTCCTAATCGGGGTATGGTGCGAGGTTGAAGGTAGTGGGGAGGGGAAGAATATGGGGCAGAGGAAGGTTGAGAACTGGCTTTTCAAATCTGTTCACCAAACACGGCTAAAGCCATTTCAAGTCATGTTTAGATTCTGAATGGTAGTCTTAGACCAGGGCGATACTAAGAGTATCTATTACTCTGGAACGTGCCGCACACATATTATATATTATTTTATATGAATTAAATTTAATTGCCCACGCCGGGCTTGAACCCGCGACCTCTGGATTCGTAGTCGAGCGTTTTACCACTCGACCACGGAGGCCGTCGTAGAGATTTAGATTGGAGGTGTTTTAAACTTTTGTCTCATTTGAATCGTCAGAACACAATTACGTTTCTTTAAAATATTTTAGTAGTCCTCGTTAAACGCCGATTCTAGGCCCGTTTCAGCTTTCAAACAAATTGTGTTTAGCCGACTACCATACCGACATGTTCGTTGTGTCTTTCAGCTGATCAAAATTTGTACAAAGCTGAAACAGACGGACAATTGGCAAGCAAAATGGCGCCAATCATTAAACTGTGACGATGTCAAATGTGTTATGTGACCAGAGATTGAAACACAACATCCTTTTAAAGACGAATGATCGCGAAAGTCAGGTGGACGCTCGGAGTAAGAATATATATGGAGAGAGAGCTAATTTGTTTTACCCAACCTAAACAAATTTGCGATAAATTAATTTCTCTGGGTTTTTACGTCGTATACCGTGAGAGAGAAAGAGACAACAAAATTTTGGCAAAATTTCTCACCGCTTCAAAGTATTGTTTCCATATTCTTTGACTCGTGCGTCTCACGGGACTCCGCCCACACGCTTTGATGTGCAACTAAACTGAACATAACTCAACGGTTTTTTAGGTAATATGGTATATTTATTTTTATGAGAATACTGTGAAAAAATGGTTATACGAATAAACAAAAACATTGTGTCGACATGTGCTATGAATGGATGTATAAATACCGTAACCCTAGTTTTAGCCACGCCCAGTTCCAACCGAGTCAGTAAAACCTAGTAAAACTGACTACAGATCGATCTACATCGTTACCTCTTGTATATTATTGCTCTGAGGGTGGACGTATAATACAAATAGAAAAATAAAAATTGATCGACAGTTGTGTTTAAAGCTGAACATTTTGGGAATGCGTGCCATGTTTTACAGAAATTCAATAAGAACTGAGGTAACCTCGACAATCTTGAATGAGCTGTTAAAATGTGACTCTTTAATCACCTGGATTTAGCAGATGAAATTCCTTTTTCTGGTTGAAGTAATTAAAACGAAATGCGTCTAAGTCGCTACAACTACTTACAGAAGATATTCTATTACCTAGCTTTATCGCCTATTCACTTTTTTAGGAATGACAACTTTGGTTTTCAAATACGTCTTAATCATTTCACTATAGGATATATAATTGCAGCGTAAAAATTCCTACGTACTTATTCTGCATTAATATGTTTATTAAACGAAATACTTTATTATTTAATTCTTCAGGATATTTTCTTGTAAATATATTCAAATTATTATTATAATAAAAACATGTTTTTATCGTAGCTTAGTTTTCACAAATTTCCAATTTTTGAATTATAGTTTTTTGTTTGATATCCCTGGAGGCATTCTTCATAAAATCCTGGAACTAAAGGAGTGAGTAGTAAAAAATCTAATGAATTTGAATGATGAATATGATTAAAAAAAAAAAAAAAAATTTAAAGAAAGACAAACATTCCCGGGTTACGAATAACCTGACAATATTTGAAAAACTCCTACTGCCATCATAAGAAGCGGAAGATGTTGCTTGTGTAATGATGGAGGACTTAGCCAGCAGAGGAATTGAACGCACGACGCCCGGGTGGGAATCCGCCGCTTTAGTCCATTCAGCTACCGACCGGTCACGTTTAAATACATTTTTTAAATTTAAATAATTATTTAATTTAATAACTTTTAAAAAGTGTCTAACTGTTCGACAATGGCTTTGGAAGGCGAAAGAATTGTCACACATAAAAAACATGGCAGAAATAAATAAAAATTGCCTTTCTATTTTAATAATTATTTTATTATTTTAAAACATACTGATTTCACTGCCGGCAACCAAGGCTTGTATTAGCGTTACATAATTCCTCGATGTTTCGTAGAGTAGCACAACATGGGAATTATAACCAGCTGTTAAAATAAGCATACCTACAATAAACGGAAGAAAATCGTCTTGAAAGTTACAATACACAACAGGTAATTTAACCGCGTATTAAAGCGATAATATTTTTACAAAAACTTTTTAAATGTTTTTTTTTCTGTCGAGGATCTCTTCAAGACACAGATTCACTCCTTCCTTTCCTTAGAAACACCTCCAACGTTATTCCCGAATAATTTCCTTGGGGTCTCTCACATCGAATAATCGTAATAATTCAAATTTTTAAATCAATGCCTTTTTACTGTTACATTTTGTTCAAATTATTAACCGTTGAATTCTTTCCAATTTAAATGGTCTTGAGTGGAGTGACTGTTTATTTATATGCTAACGGAACATTAATAAAAATAATAAATGAATAACTTTTATAGCGCGGGTTTTGTAAGAAAATCACCTCAAGGCGCATTGCCCAATTACAACAAATACATCACTAATAAATATAGATTTGATAAAACATTCAAGTCAGAGCCAAGGTCAAGGTCAAAGCTTTGGTAGAATCGTATAGAATGACAAAAATCATTTAGACTGGTGCCAAAAATTTCAAGACCATGGCTTGAGTTAACAAGTCTCGACATTCTGAACAGTGGAGAATGATACCCATAATTAGTAGAGTGATGATTGAGGAACAGCAATTCATTGTTTCTAAGTCTACGGCAAAGAATTTTGATCGGGATGAGTTGCGACAAATAAGTTGAGTCAATAATACAATATATAACCTTGTGGCATGCCTATTCAACGTAGTTATAAACACTTTCAGCGTTCAATTTCAGCAACAATCTCAGTAATATTATAAGAATATGCGAAATAGGCGTAGTGGTGGAAGATTCTGCATATCGTCGCCGGAAAGGCAAAAGGGCTGAAGCGCCATTTGGAAACTTTACACCAGAACACTTTTAAGTTTGTTTCGTTGTTTTACAATAAAAAGGTTAAAAAGTCCCAAACGTGTGTCGCTTGAGTTAAGCTTTCTCCCAAATATATTTTTAATGGATGAAGGGTCACAGACGTCTACGGAATCAAACGAGAGTCCAAAGCATTCGATGCAGAAAAAAACTGATAAAAGTTGCATATTCAAATAAATTTCTACCAAAATGTCGCTGAAGCTATTTTGTCTTTCCAGCGACGACATGTAGATACAGTTGGAATGAACTCAACCAAAATAGTCAATCCACCAAAACCTTTAATTCAACCAGAAGCCATACAACAGTGTTCATTTGTGTACCAAAGAAAGATAACCTCTCCAAAATATTTTAATCTGCAGAAATGTGATAATTTTTTCGAGGATTTGTCCATCTGAGGCCAAACGTTGCAGGTGCCTCGTAAATATGTTATTCGAATTGATAGACCAGTAGCACAATAAATCATTCTGGTCAAACATCTAAGCACCAAAGCATCTGTTCACACCGCAGCAGGCAAAACGTTGATATTTTTTGATGTGACTCACTTGTGGTTTTGATAAAAAGCAGATTTTGTGCTAACGTTCTTCATTCTTCGCACGTCCCAGCCACTACAAGAACTAAAAATGATGATCAAAACTTGCTTTTTCTTCCTGATCGTTTGCGTGGCATTCCAGGTGAGTGTATTTTATGGCTATTAATCTCCACAGTTTTCCTTCTCCTTGTTTTGTATTCTTCTTATCTGTGTCCACTTTATAAATTTCCATAAACCAATATTTTCACAGTCTTCTTCTTCTGCTTTGACTCCCAACCCATCCTGTCAAACTTTGCCGAGGGGTTTTTAAACCGAGTTCTCAGCAGACAGGAATATCTCCATCGAGTTACTTGAATATTCCTCGTCCATTACATCATCATACCATTCCGCCTTTTATAGTTATTTTTGCACCTATGTGGCACTTTTTGCTTCTGAGTGTGTATAAGAAATGTGTAATTTTTAAATGACAAAATCTTCTACCAAGTTCCTTATTTTTGAGATTGTGTATTTAGAAACTACCTACATTAACACATATATATTAAAAGCAAGAGTTATGTATTATAGTTTATTCTTTCATCGAAGGGTGTTACTATTCTTTAACGATATTTCTAGTTGGTTATTTTCTTCTACAGACCTTTCTTTTAACTTCCATTTCTACTATTTTTCTTTCGACTCGTCATCTACCATCAGTGTGTATCCAGTTTCTTCTGCAATTCTTTTCCATTTCTTGGGAAATTTTCTAGATATTCAGATAATTTTAATGTACAATATACTCTTAAATTTATAGTGAAGAAATTTTCATTAAAAAATTAAGTTTATTGTGATGAAAAGTTAGTTTCTAGCTATGAGTACTGACCCTCGTCTGTCCAACTTTAGTAAAACCGCTATTGACAACTTCATATTTACCTTAGAGTACATATAGTGGTATCTAGCCCAGGCAGTGTAGCCAGTTTTTGATGATTTTTGCCGGACTCGGCAGACCTGAACGTGGCTAGGTCTAGGGCTTGGGCATTTATACATTCATGCATAGCACATGTCGACATAATGTTTTTGTTTATTCGTACAACCACTTTTTCAAAGTATTGTTATCAACAAAAATATAGGATATTGCGTAAAAAACCGTTTAGTTGTGTCGAGTTTAGTCGCATATGAAAACATGTGGGCGGAGTCCCCGGAGACGCGGGAGACCAAGATCATCCTTACAGTACATAAATGCGGTGTGTTATTTTTGTTGTCTCTTTCTCTCTCATGGTGTACGACGTAAAAACTCGGAGAAAGTGATTTATCGCAAGTTTGGGTAAAAAGAATTAGCTCTTTCTCCATTGTTTCTCCAAGATATCAACCATCCCCCCACAAATGTTAACATTAGAATTATATGTTTGTTACTGTAGTTTTGTTGTATTAAACCACGTGTTATATTATATTAAAGACAATTGCAGTTAAAGAAAGATTCAAAATTATTACTTACGTTCAAATTACGTTTGCAGATCTTTTTATACATTTCTTTGGATTGTTACAATAATCAATGCATAATCTTCTTCCATAAATCTACCAGCGTATCATTCTTCAACCGTTATATTTCTCGTCGCTTCTACAATTTCTCTTGCATTTGCAGGGAACCTTCGCCCGCGCCGCAGCCATGCCCCAGATGGCTGGCGCTTTCGCCGCAGCCAGCGCAGCAGCGGGCACCCTCGGAGGCTATGGACAGCAGGGGGCATCCGCCATCAGCGGCGCAGTCGCCGGGGCCGGAGGGAAGATGAGGGGCATGTTCGGAGGTGCAGTACCTGGAATGCCTTGCTAATTACACCCCACTAATAGACACACCCCACCTGTAGTCTAATCAAACATGCTTGAAATTATCGATGTGAGGTTAAAAAAAAAAAATGTTTTTGTGTTAATTCACGAATGTTTTTTTGTTTCCCGAGTAGTCCAGTTATCAATATAATGTCAAAATTTAAATCAATAAACAAACCTAAATTGAAACACCATGTATTTATTTATATTATAAACAATGCTTTGAAGAGCCGACAATGAAGTGCAATGAAGCTAGTCACCTCCGCTGGGCAGTATATATATGTAGCATGGATAGCGCGTAATTTAAGACTCCACTTATACGTTAAGGCTTTTGGACGAATATGTAATGAAGGGATTAAGCTTTGTCAGCTCAGCGGTGTTGAGGTGAA
Source organism: Drusus annulatus (assembly GCA_022651775.1). Taxonomy (NCBI): domain Eukaryota; kingdom Metazoa; phylum Arthropoda; class Insecta; order Trichoptera; family Limnephilidae; genus Drusus; species Drusus annulatus. Next base: position 150,681 of record JAGWCC010000070.1, read on the forward strand.
CAGTATTCTTCTAGGCAAAATTAACTAGAAGGAGACAGCAGGAGACCCTTAGCTGACTTCCTTTAAGGTGGCCAGGACCAAAGGTTGTAGCCAAGGTGATGGAGTATTCAGAAATTTTTATTTTACTTAAAAAGAAAGGCAAACATTCGTGGGTTACAAATAATCTGACGGTATTTGAAAAACTCCTTCTACCATCATAATAATCGGAAAATGTTGCTTGTGCAATGATAGAGGACTTAGCCAGCAGATAAATTTAACCAACGACACCCGGGAGGGAATCCAACGCGTTTGTGTTCACTCAGCTACTAACCGATTGGTCCAATAGTTAATAGATATGTACATTATCTGAAGCCAGTTCTCTGAAACAATTCTTCGTCTAATCATCCATCTTTATTCTGCTCTGCTGAGAAGTGACAATGCCCTGCACCAGCTTACTGACCGGTATATTTATATTTCATATATGTTTTCAAAAAAGTAGGTAAATTAAAAAAGAACTCAATCAACAAGGTGGTTAAGAGTAATTACTTAAATGCGCAAATAATTAGTTTTTCTAGGTGCTGTGTTATTGTTTATTGAATGTCTAGTGATTATAGTTATTTGTGATATACCTCTGTATTTTTATCTAAGACACGTAGTTCTCTCTATTATGACTTGGCATTTGAAAAAATCCATTACTCTGTGGACTGAATTCGTATGTTTTAGCATCAAGGTTGAAGGTTTATTGTAAGCACAGACCACACAATTTGTTCTATTGTTCGGAAAACAACACAAGAGTCTTCGACACACTATTATGTCATAAATGTTTGTTTATAATTTATGAAATATGTGAACAAAAGAAGGCCTTCTAAGTGCATATAAACAAAAATTGAAGTATTTTATTTAACGATGGAACATAATAACTGTAAGTCCATAAAGGTAAGCAAACAAAAATAACACCGGAGAGTATCTCTGTCCCTTTTCCAGATATGCATTAATCGTTTTTTTTTAGGCAACAAACAGTCGTTCAAAGTGTAAATATAGTAATAATAAACATATTCTAGACCAATAAAGTTCCATTGAAGAATAAAATTAGATGCCTTTATAATAATTTCAGATTATAAAGAATAAAATAAAATAAACATTAGATACGAGGCCTGTTAAAAAAGGGTGATTTTTGAATTTTCGCGGGCTGCGTACATTTGACAATCGATTTTTTTATGTTGGTACACATATGTTAGTCATATTTTAGCATTATCAGCCATTTTGGATTAGTGGTTTGTTTTTGACAACTGGAAAGGTTAGTCACGTTTTTGTGTGTTCTTCGATTTTTTACTTTTGAAAAAAATCGAAGAACACACAAAAACGTGTCTAAACTTTCCAGTTGTCAAAAACAAACCACTAATACAAAATGGTTGATAATGCTAACTTATGATAAACATATGTGTACCAACGTAACAACAAAAAAATGATAATCGAATGTACATAGCCCGCGAAAATTCAAAATTCACCTTTTCTTTTGAACAGGCTAAGTATACATACAATTTAAGTAAGCAAAGTTATAATGATTATAAGAAAGAAAAGTTTAGGTATATGCATAATATATATTATTCAATACAATAGATAGCAGTAGAATTTAATATAATTTATAGTATCGATTCAGTTAATTTCATTTTATATGATTGCAAGTTAATGTTGAAAATGTTTACATCTCGTAGGGTATTATGAGTTTTGCAGGTGCGTTCTATTAAAGAGTTTTGTTCGTATTTGGACTTACAGTGTGGTATTCTAAATCAATCGCTTGATCTGGTGTTGCGTTCAATGCTTATAAAAATATTATACAATTTAATCAATTACTGGGTCCAAGTACGAAACGTCGATATAAATTTTATAGGCAATATCGGTAACTTGGAATCGTTTCCGAGCCCGACTGCAGATCTCCAACGAAAAAACGACAGTTCACATCGACTAAATTAAGCATGTTAAGTCGATGTGAATTGTCGTTTGTTCGTTAGCGATCTGCAGTCGGGCTCGGAAACGATTACATGTTACCGACATTGTCGATAAAATTTATAACGATGTTTCGTGCTAGGGCCCCTGCTGTTGGAAAAAAATATTATGTACCTAATCTACTAATTATAGCATATCAATTTGAATGATAACATCTTGCAGCACGTCTGATGACGTGTAATGCAATATTTTAATGATACTTGTAAAAGTCAGTGCTTGGATAGGTGATACGAAAGGACAGTATACAAATAAGTGCTAGTGTCCTACTATTATAATAAATATATGTGGAAATCATTATATGCCATTATAATATAATATGTGGAAATGTGATAATTATGTTTTCCAGTAAAAGCGAATGGACATTTTATGTGATGATTATCTTGTATTTCAATACACTCATATATATTCTCTTGGAAAATGTCACAAATGCCGCACTAATGCCTAATGTAAGACTAATCATCTTTGAATTATTTGAAATAAATCATGTTTAAATTGTTTGAAATAAATCATGTTTGAATTATTTGAAATAAATCATGTTTGAATTATTTGAAATAATATCTAAAATTTTCAAAGATTATTTCATAAAACTTCGTGGTATACTAAATTATCATGTAGCCTAAATACAAAAAGTTATTATAAATTTTCATGGATCCTAGATACCATCATTAAAAACATTTCACAATCCCACATTTACAGCGGTTATAAGGGAGGACGAAACGTTAAACAAATCGGTTTTGATGCGCACTCCTTGCTTCATTCACATTCATATTTACTAAAAATATATAAAACAAAAAAAATCAAGCACATGAAAATGACTTATTTTCCGGAATATGCAAAAAAATTAACATACCGACCTAAGATAAATAAATAATATTCAAATACACAAGTTTGCCAAGTAATGGGGTTGCCATAGACTCGAGTTCTCCTTTTTTGTGGTCTTCGAATTAAACACGACGGCCTCCATGATCGAGTGGTAAGAAGCTCGACTACGAATCCAAAGGTCGCGGGTTCAAACCCGGGGTGCGCCAATTACTTTTATTTAATTAATATGTGTCATAACACATTTAATTCATGTAAAAATAATAAAAAGTATATTTGCGGCACGTTCCAGAGTGGTAGATACTCTAAGTATCGCCCTGGTGAAAGACCACCATTCAGAATCGAAACGTTGCTTGAAATGGCTTTAGCCGTGTTTGGTGACCAGATCTGAATAGCCAGATACTTCCCAACCTTCCCCTTCCCAATCTCCTTCCCCTCCCCACTACCTTCAGCCTCACAACATATCCTATTTTGGGAATGCCATAGTCTCACTGGCTCTAGACGGTTGGGAGCAGTTGAGACTCTTGTGCGGTATTCACTTTAAAAAAATAAAAATAATAATGGTTTTTAATTTTGAAATAAAAAAAAAAAGAGTTTGAACTGGGAATGTTTCATTGTACAGCTGTGTAAAGTGACAATATTAAAAGTGCAATTTTAATAGCAAATATATCATGTACATAATGCGAGAAAGGCATGTGCGTAGGTACAACCTCAGCTTATCTGGGAATTTTCCTCATTTCTGCTAATTATATTCGCATCGTAGTCTGAGGTTTGATATGTTCGTAGGTACACCAATAAAATAACAAGATTAATTTTAATCGGTTAAGAAATATGCAAGCACCGTAAAATAAATAACATTCTTGATGAGATAAAAAAATATTTGGACATTAGCTGGAAAATGAATCATTACATATTTCATTATAAAGGGTCTGATCCATAATCTTTTCAAAAGTCAAAATATAATATTGATAACTGAATAAATTTTTTCGCTACAATAAAATAAAATATGGAAATATCTAGTATGCTCTTGATATAGAAATTAAATATAGGTCATAAAAGTTTTTTTTTTCAAATAAGTTTACTTATTAAAAATTATTAAAAAATCTTGATCCCACTACTTTGAAAATTAATTATAAATGATTTTCTTTGTGAGTATGTAAACAGAGTGTGAACTTTTCAAATTTGAAACTGATGTGAATTGAAATTATAAAATTTATAAAATTAGTATTTTCAAATCCCTACCTACCTAATAAAGTACCTACCTATAATGTATTTTAGCAGACATTATTCTGTATTTGAAATGGGTCGATTAAATCCTGTATTGTTTAATTTAGATTAGTAATTAATATGTAATAATAGAAAATAAGATCTGTACAGCGCCCTTGAGGTGATTTTTCACAAAAACGGCGCTATACAGATCATACAAATATTATTATTATTAAAGGAATAGAGAAAAAGAGACAAACAATATAAAATGAAACAGGCAAAACGTCAACTGAGAAGGTAATAACAGAATAACGAAAAAAAAGAGTTTACAGGAAATATTTCTGATATTTGATTACTGAACAAATTTAACTGATTAATAAGAATATGACTATTAATTTCAATAGCTTTCTTTATTTCTAGTGCTTTTTAATTATGTGTTCCCATGACCATTTTGGTGAAGAAAATGAGCACTGGTGCCTTTATTGAAGGTAAAATCTTTTTCAATAAGATGATTAATAATGATGATGCTTAGGATAAACAAAACCGGTCGGCATAAAAAAATAAAATGAAATCTGTGGTCTAAATAAATTAAAATTAGTTTTTTTCACAATTCCTAATGTTTAAAGTAGCTAATGACCTACAGAATGCACCTGATGTAACATATCAGAAAAAATGGCACACGAATATGGCAATGTTACACGTCGATTCATTAAGAAAAAACTATTTTATTTAATCTCCAGTTTAAGGCTTGAAAATTAACTATTCATACTCCTTTCTTCGTTAATTTGCTTCACATACACTAACCATCTAAACTTCTTTTTCTTGATTCTATTTCCTTGCATTCTTTCCGGGTATCCACATATTTAACACAGTCATACATGATTTTACCGCACATACGCCTCAGGGATCTCGTTTCTATAGCATTCTGTCTACTTTCATCCTTCCTCTGCCAGTTCCATGCCTAACTGCTATACATCAGGGTTGGTATAAGCACTCCATTGTGGACTGATAGCTTCGCTTCTTTGGATAGTTTTTAATTAATGGATAATTATTTATATTTATTCATTCGTTCAATTTTATTTCCCCATTATACTCGTATGATTGAGATTTAAATTGAAGTGATTACCAAATATGACTAATTAGGAATTTAAAGGCGGAGCTGACACACTTTACAGCATCCTGTGACCGGATCTTCTGAAATTATGAAACCAACACATCGGGACAATATTGATTCACGCATTTTTTCTTACAACCATTGGAATGGAATCAACTGGATGTACCATTCGTCATAATATAAAACTTTTTGATTTTTGTATTGAAATAAATAAAATAAAATTATTGCGTAACTTATTTCTAATTTACAAATTTAACTTTAATGTGTAGCCCAGTATTTTGTTGTTGTTGTAAAATTGACCTAACGAGTGTGAACTTGGTTAATTTGGAACTGATGTTAATTGAAATGATCATAGTTTAAAAATATTCTTTTCAAATACCTACCTGCTTCATAAAGTATACACTTAAAATTTATTTTGGCAAACATTATTCTATAATGGGTGGATTACAGCAACCATATTTTTTATAGGCGATTCAAGTAAAATCTCATGATTTTCCACGGAAAACAACACTGAGCATGTAGGTATAATGAATTTCAATGAAAAATCTAAATAGAGCAAGTTAAATTATATGTCGTGATCATCTGTAAAAATATTGTTCAAATTGAAAAAAATTGTTAGCATACTAAACTAACTAACCATTACGCCGTTTCTCCGCAGGGGTAGGCAGAGAAGACGGACCGCAATAAAACTCTGTCTTAGCACACACTTCCTGCTTCATTCACATTCATATATCGTCTGATACATACTCTTCTGTTATTATTTTACTCTTCACATGGCCCGATTCAAATATTTGATTCACTTGATGGTGCCATGTCTTCGTCGGGCGTACCCGACTTCTTCTATTTCATTCACTTTCGCATTATATATTCCTTTCACACTTCTTTCTCCGTTCATTCGTTCTACATGCCTAAACCATCTAAGCGTCCCTTTCTTGATTATTTCATTACGCTTACATCCTTACAGCCTTGCATTTTTTCCAGATATTTATAATTTTAACTAGGTCAGACATGGTTTTACCGCACATACGCCTCAAGGATCTAATATCTACAGCATTCAGTGTTCTTATATCTAATATATTTATTCATATATTATAATTTATAGTATTGTAATAATAATTAATATTTTAACTCTTTGTTTATCTCTCCAAAAACTTGCAAATATTGAGAAAAGATTCGTCAATATTTTCGCAATCTGCCCCTCTGGAAATAATATAATTAAACACTAAATGATTCAGAAAAATAAATAAACAATTTTGTTTGATACCTTGCTTTGCATAACACCATCGATCTATAGACGACTGCTTAAGGCCAACCTCAGAGCGATAATATACAAGAGAGAGCGCTGCTGTAGTCAGTTTTGATAAGCTCTGCCGGACTCGTTTAGACCTGGGCGTGGTTAGGAATTTGGCTAGGGTATTTATACATCCATTCATAGCACATTTCGACATAATGTTCTTGTTTATTCGTACAATCACTTTTTCACAGTATTCTTATAAACTAAAATATAGTATATGACCTGAAAACCGTTGAGTTGTGTCAATTTATGTCGAATATTAAAAGTGTGGGCAGAATCAACGGAGGCGCTGGACACGATGAACAGTCGTACAATACTTTAAAGCGGTGTGATAATTTGGGAAATGTTGTTGTCTGTTTCTTTCTCGTGGTGTAAGACGTAAAACCCCGGAGAAAGTGATTTATCACAAGTTCGTATAGGTTGGGTAAAAATAATTAGCTCTCTCTCCATACATTGTTACACCAACAGGCCAATACTATTTGACTGACGGCGAGTGACTTATAATATAATCTCCAAACATCCAGATTTTTCTACCTGTGTTTGTATTTTTTTAACAAAAAGAGCAAACCTAGTTGGTCCAATATCCATGACCAAGTCTTAAAAAAATGCAAATTCTTTTACCGGATTCGCGCGTGTAAATTATGCAAAAACCGTTATGTTTCCACAAGGAATGGGGACGTAGGAAGTGGAATTGAGATATAATGTGAGTCAAACAGGATTTATGTATTAAAGATTTACCACGAGCTTACATATATATTTATAACTTACAAGAATTTTAATATTTACCATTTGATTTGCATGTTAGTTTTCCTGTTTGTAGTAGCAATGCCCGTGCTCGTATTTAATTGGAATGGGGTTTTTACACACACAAAATAGTATATTTGGGCTTCATTTCAGATGGAAGACGCCTTCAGTATCTCTCTGGCGCGAAAGTACAAATTTTATTGCTTTTTTTTAAAGAAAGACAAAAATCCCGGGTTACGAATAACCTCACAATATCGGAAGACATCGCCTGTGCAATGACGGAGGACTTATGTAGCAAAGGAATTGAACCCACGACACCCGGATGGGCGTAAAGAGCGGAAAATATTGCTTGTTCAATGATGGAGGACGTGGCCAGCAGAGGAATTGAACCCACGATGCCCGGGTGGGAATCAGTAAAAAATTCCTAACTTCAAATTACCCCGGGGGATAACAGCTTCCCCCTTCAAACGGGGGACCAATTACCCTACCGACCGGTCATTACTGCATCTGCAAGTGCGCCCCACTGTTCGATTTGGCAACCACCTCTGGTCTGGATTCCCAAAATACCTGAAAAAACTTTACACTGTGCAGAGACGGGCGATCGGTTTGAAAGATTCCCATATCTTAGCAAACATCTTGACCACTTAATACGGCTATTGCCATTTCAATTCTGAATGCTGATCTTTCACTAAGGCGATACTTATCTAATATCTAGCACTCCGTTATTATAAATATTACATATTATTTAATGATGTACTTTTATTGTTACACAATACGCTCTGCCCATTGGCATCTGTTTCATGAAGCATTATTCTAGAGTAGTCGTGACGATTCACCCAGAAGTTCGAAGGGTGCTGCGCAGAAACCAGTTTTGCTGTGCCATTTGGCCACCGCGCATCGGCAATCGGTAGCAGAGGTGGATTTAACAGCGAATGTTAGATATTATTCAAATCTATGCGTTCAAAGTCTGTAGAGAGGATTCTTCATATGGCCAACATTCACATACCTAGGCTTGTTTATAAGTGGCGAAGGAGAATGCGAAACAGAGGGGAAAGAAAGATTTCTATGATGAAAAACGCCATGAGAAAAAAACAAAATACGTGAAACGACAGAGGCATATCGAAGACCACCAAGATGAGACTCTTGACACGGATTGACATCATCAGCCATCAGCCATCAGCCATCAGCCATCAGCCATCAGCCAAATTGTCTTATTAAAATATTTTTTGGACTGCCTTATTCTACAAAGCACATCTTCTTAACAAGCTAACTAACCAATACGCCGTTTCCCTGCAGGGGTAGGCGGAGAGGATAGACCTCTACTAAACTGTGTCTTAGCACACATTTCTTGTTTCATTCACATTCATATATCGTCTCATACACACTCTTCTGTTATTTTGACTCTCTAGATGATCCGATTAAAGTATTTGATTCACTTGATAGTGCCATGTCTTCCTCGGGCGTCCCGGACTTCTTCTACCATTTACTTTCCCATCATATATTATTTTCACACTCCTTAATTCGCTCTACGTGCCCAAACCATCTAAGCGTCCCTTTCTTGATCCTATTCATTACGCTTACATGAGCCGTGCATTCTTTCTGGATATTCACATTTTTAACACGGTCATACATAGTTTCACGCACATACGTCTCAGGGATCTCATTTTATAGTGATGATCTTCTTGATAGGTAGAAAAGCGAAAAATCATTATTATATCGGATCATTAACCAAAATCATTTCGTTGCAATAACACCAAACGAATGATGTTCGTATCAATGGAAGCCATTATAATACGAAATGCCATTTTATTTTAAAAAAAATCAGCTTGTGTGTCGAACGAATTTTTGTGAGATACTAAAAGCAGTAAATCTCAGGTATATCTCACGGACTCGGCTTAGTGCATCCACGAGCATTATCTCAGTAAAGTATCTACATCATTTGATTCATATAAGCTTACGACTACGGTTTATGTGTCTATTTAATGGCCTACGTAGGTCCGGTGTAACTAAACCAACGCTAAACCGGCGCGTAAAAATCTAATAAGTAAGATGAAAAATATTTACATAAATACATCAAATAAAATGAATCGTATTTACAACCGGTGTAAATATCTCTAATAAATCTGTTTACAACATGTATGGGGTACTCAATAAAGCTTACGAATTATTTAGTTACAAGCAACAACGTTTATTTATCTAACTGAAACGCGATGCATGCAACAACACGATAGTGATATAATGGCCGAAAAAACGAAAATGTTGAAACATTGAAAACAAAATAATATCACAAAAAATGTTAAAAGATTTTACTCGGTTTCATTTCATTTTATATTTAATTATTTGAAAGTTATCTAGTTAAATCTATATCAGTATCTAAATTGTATTTTCTGAAGCACTTTCTCCTAGGAAATCCCCGAACATATTGCAGATTATAGTGAGCGGTCCTCAAACACAATGGATGTATTATATTTTTAAATCGTGAGTGACATGATGTGTGCTTTTTACGAAAAATAAAAAAAAGTGAACCAACCGAAATATTATAAAATATATATTAATTATGGTTGATGATGATCTTTTTTCATACGTAATGTAAAAGCTACCTTGACAAAGACACTACTTAACATTAGCATCTTAAAGCAGCTAACGTACCGTGACATTCATTTTCAATTTCTCAGAATAAATAAACTGTAAGCAATTTGGTGTTTAAAGATTTAATTAGCAAGTTATTGCTTCCCATAAATATTTATAAATAAACAATGAATAGGTTTTTCCATTGATTTTCAACTGTTTGTTTGGGATAAGCTATCGGGGAAAACTGTTTCAAAAACTATAATTGTGCTTTGTGAAAAATTGAAACTTTCATTAACCGTTTCTGACGATGTGTTTGCACACTGCAAACACCTATGTATTAGTTTATTGTGTTTGCACTTATAACACAAATATTTGGATAATTTGTACAGCGCCGTTTTTGTGAAAAATCACCTCAAGGACGCTGTGCACCTCTACTCGTGTTAGTTACGCTGCTATTTAGCAGTGGGAACTTGAAGAATAAATATATATAGAGAGAGAGCTAATTCTTTTTACCCGACCTATACAAATTTGGGATAAATCATTTTCTCCGGGTTTTTACGTCGTACACCATGAGAAAGAAAGAGACAACAAAATCTCTCAAATTATCACACCGCTTTAAGGTATTGTTAGAATGTTCTTCGTGTCTCGCGTCTCCGTTGACTTCGCCCACACGTTTTGATACGCGAAATAAATTAACATAACTCAACGGTTATTATATATATAAAATAGTACAGTGAAAAGGTGGCTATACGAAGAAACAAAAACATTATGTCAACATGTGCTATGAATCGATGTATAAATACCCTAGCCCTATTCCTAGCCACGCCCAGATCTAGCCGAGTCTGGCAGAGCTCATCAAAACTGACTACAGCAGCGCTCTCCCTTGTATATTATTGCTCTGAGAGTGGGAAACATAAACTTTTCCAAAATTAATGTTTTTTCCTCTTATTATTCTGACACATTTTTTTTGAAAATCAAAAGATTTTACTGAAAGATTGAGTGGATTATTATATTGCTGATAATAGCCTCATTTCGAATAAATATTATTAAAAAATCTTAAACAAGATTATTACTTTTTTACGGATGCAATAATGCAAATCCCCTATGTTCACTGAATAGTTCACAAAACGTTTAAGAGTTTATAAATAAAAAATATGCTTTTAGAAATATAGCTTAAATTATTTACTCGTATTGAAAAGGGAGTTTTATGCATCAACCTTCGTGGATTATATTTATCTCTTGAAACAAATAACGGTAGTAAATTGAGATAATCATTTAAAACCATCATAGCATGCCCATAATTATTTCATTCTTATCTTTGAGTGATAAAAAAACACAAAGTCAATTACATATAATAAGTTTAGATGAAATTGAAAGTAAAGCAACCTACATTACAGTAATGCATGTTGGGCACCCACCGAAAAGAACGGAAAAGATACGATTTGATAAAGAAACAAATGAAAGTATAGCGCAATTAAATATTGTGAATAAAACACAATATATTCCTTTCATCTGGTCACACCAGTCTGAAGATGTCTGTAGCGATAAGAAACTTTTCATGTCTTGTGTATTATCCACCACGAATGAATTTTCGCCAAAATAACTATTTTTAATAGGTACTTACTTACCACCCGGCTTCGCTAGATTTTCAACAGTCTTTATTTATTGAACAATTAAAACAAACAATAATTTATTTGTAAATTAACGGACTAAAGTCCAATTATAATAAAGACATATTAAACACAACATAGGAAAAAAACAGAGAAAGAACAGCACACACATAATAATAAATGAAGCGATGAAAAAGTAGGATAAAATAAACATAAGAGAGAACATTCAAGCCATGGTCTAGTCAATGTCTTGGTAGAGTCGTAAAGAATGACAAAAATCATTTAGACTGGTCCCGAAAATTTCAAGACCATGGCTTGAGTTAACAAGTCTTGACATTCTGGACAGTGTAGAATAATACCCATAATTAGTATAGTGATGATTGAGGAACAGCAATTCATTTTTTCTGAGTCTACGGCAAGGAGCGTTGAACTGGATAAGTTGTAACAGAGAAGGTGAGCCTGTAATACAATTAATAATTTTGTAAATGCAAATTAAATCAAAATCTTTCCTGCCCTTTTCTAATGAAGACATTTTCAATTATTGTTCAATTTCATTATATGAATAATCGCATCTTTCTCGCCCTAATCTCCGTGCAATTCCACGTAAGAAGCGATGTTGTACGGATTCAATATGATGAATATTAACGGTATAGAAAGTATATAAACGAGTTCATTACGGTGTGTTATCAAATTTTGAGACAATTTAATTTATACGTCAATGTTCATGATGGAACCGAATTTGCGTGTTAATACAGCCTTTTTGTATTGAGAATTCCAGACAGAAAAAGCTGTACAAATTTCATGTCGTCGGATATCACCGTCGATAAGTAAAAGAGTTTTTGAATATTTAAATAATATCAATAATCAACAACACAAATATGAAACAGAAAAAGCCAAAAAAAAAGACAAAACCCTCCCAAATTATATTAGAGATGTCACGGGGATGCAAATGTTCAAGAGAAACTTAAAAGTGTGGATAAATAACCATGGAGACGAGAAAACTATAAAGATTATGAAGTCAACATAGAACCAGTGACACCAACCCAGCAAACTACAGTCCGCCTCGGAATAGGAATCCCTAGTGAGGAGGACTGTAAGTAAAATATTATTTTTTTCAACATATAAATATTAAAAAATGTCATATATTACAGTAAAATTATCTTGCATAGTGTTAATAAAAAAAAGGTCACAACCGAGACACGAACTCGGATCCTCTACTCTATGTCTCGGTTGTGACCATTGTCTTTTTTTATTTTCTGGCTTTTTCTGTTTCATATTTGTGTTTTGATTATTAATATTATTTGAATATTTGAAAAAAATAAGCACACTTGCCTTAAAGTTAATTCTAATTTCAAAATATTTTTTGTCAATTTAGAAAAAAGAAAGAAATAATTTTTCTGTTTTATGGTTAATTTATAGTTTCAGAAATATTAATATAATTATTTATTTATTCGGGGAACCAAAGGGGCTGAAGGTTATCCTAAAACACGCCAAATCGATGAGGTACGTAAGTTAGCACAAATCATGGGAAACAAGCTCAGAGCAATAATAAGCAAGAGAGAGCGCTGTGTAGTCAGTTTTTATGAGGTTTGCTGGACTCAGCTAGACCTGGGCGTGGCTAGGACTAGGGCTAGGGTATTTATACATCCATTCATAGCACATGTCGACATAATGTTTTTGTATATTTGCACAGCCACTTTTTCACACTATTGTTATAAACAAAAATATATCGTGTAACCTAATAAGCCGTTGAGTTATGTTTATTTATTTCGCGTATCAAAACGTGTGGACTGAGTCGACGGAGACGCGGGACACGAAGAACATTCTAACAATACGTTAAAGTGGTGTGATAATTCGGGAGATTTTGTTGTCTCTTTCATTCTCACGGTGTACGACGTAAAAACCCGGAGAAAGTAATTTATCCCAAATTTGTATAACTTGGGTAAAAAGAATTAGCTTTCTCTCCATATATTGTTACTTTAAGGAAACAAGAGAGTATTGACAGTTAAGGGGGGGGGTCATCCTGCAGCATATAGGCTGTATCTGACGATGATTACAACATAATTGTCGCCTTCTAACAAACAGCGGAGAAGCCTCGAACTGGCGACGCTTTAGAATGGAGACGACGAGTGCTCGTCGGACAATTGACGTTCATAACATAACAAGCGCCGCATACGCTGTACGTATTATTCAGGAATGTAAAAGTATCCGTGACTGTCCTTGCCGACGAGGGTAATGTTGCGTCACACGAGGCAAGAGCCATCCGAGTGGTTGAGATGATAAAGATGTACATTTTACGTACTGTTTTTACAGTCAGCTGCATGTGTGAAAATTAAAAGTCCAAACCCACCGAGCAGGGAAAAATAATAGCAATTGTACCGAAGTAAACAAAAAAGGATTTGACTCTGTTTTAAAAACATATATATGTGGTGAAGACGAAGTAGGTTGGAAGCTTGGAGTAACAATATATGGATAGAGAGCCAATTCTTTTTACCCGACCTATACACATTTTTAATAAATCACTTTCTCCGCATTTTTACATCGTTCACCGTGAGAAAAAAATTTCCCAATTTTTTTTCCCGCTTTAAAGTATTGTTAGAATGTTCTTCGTGTCCCGCGTCTCCGTTGACTCCGCCCACACGTTTTGATATGCGACATAAATTGACACAACTCAACGGTTTTTTAGGTTACATGCTACATTTTTGTTTATAACAATACTGTGAAACAGTGGTTATACGAATAAACAAAAACAATATGTCGACATGTTCTATGAATGGATGTATAAATACCCTAGTCCTAGTCCTAGCCACGCCCAGGTCTAGCCGAGTCCGGCAAAACCTCATAAAAACTGACTACAGCAGCGCCATCTCTTGTATTTCATTGGCAGGCAATTTTTCAATCACTGCCCAAAAAAAAAGAATTTTTAAAATATAATCAATAATTTTCAACGAAATATGAAATAGAAGAAGAACTTTGTTCAAATTCACAGCCTTGTATTTTTTTCAGTTTTCGAGATACACACGTGTTAGTTAAAAATGGAATTTAACTTACACACTCTTCTTCAATTGAAAATTTTAATCGGCTAATTGGTCTCTGAGATATGATTCCATTTATAAACACGTGTCGAATCCCAAAAGTAAAAAAATCATGGGTTAAATTTGCGCGTGAGCAGTTCACGACGGCTGGCCACTACGGTAATGTTGGAGCAGTACTTCCACAAACTTTCCTCTTTTTTCTTTAAAACGAGACTATGTCCAGTTTTAACCAAGTTATTTAAATTTTAAATTACTTCGACAGAAACTGTCGCTCATTTGGGTGCGATGAATTAAGAATCTTTACTGGCTTAACTGTCCTGAACGGATCCAACTAAAACATGCTTGATAATTTTTTGGGTGAAACATGACATGGCGCCGCCTAACTCGTTGAAACTGTGCATCCCAAGCGATACTAAATAGGAGACAAGTTACTCTTCGATCAGCATCTTCAACGGCCATAGGTAGACTCACTGTACCTAAACGCAATCCCAACACCAATTTCGGAGACCGAGCTTTTGCCGTAGCAGGCCCCACAACTTAGAAAAACCTCCCTTCACATTTGCGAAAGATCGACAGCTCAACTGAGTTAAGAGCAAATATGGAAATTCACCCTTTTCAATTATCATACCCACAATAACGTCAATTTGCTTTACTAGAGTTTGAATCACTCAGTCCGAGTGTTATACATAGTTTATATATATGGTTTACTATTACTTAGTCCATTTTTTCTACCCTAGGTCCGACAGCACGGGCAACAACCATTACATATATTTGTTAATGTAAATATGTCAGCTGTAAGTCACTAGTTTTAAGTTAATGTTAAGTATTGGTTTTAATATTATGTTAATTATGCTGTAAAGCGCCCTTGAGGTGAGATTTCTGTCACTAAAACGGCGCTATATAAATCAGCTAATTATTATTATTATTGTTGTGAAAAACTTGATTACATTTCTTGATATATGAACGAAGCTGACTGTTCTGCGTCCGCTGTGATGTTTGAAAGTTGTGACCGACTGTAGTGTCTCTGTGGTTATAGAAAGGTGGTTTACCGTCGACCGCCCGTTACTGGTTACCGGTTACCGGTTACAGGTTACCTGTTACATGTTACCGGTTATCTGTTACCAAGTCGCAAAGCCACGGCAGCGGAACACCACACACCTGTCATGTGTAATCCGCGATGTTGCTATGTTAATAACCTGTTGATTCCAATATTCTTCTTAGGTGCCGCAGATCATCTATTTTAGTATTATAAATCTTATTTGATCGAGATTTGACACTACTTTGTAGCCCACGAGAATGATATTACAAAATAAGATTCTCATTACGGTCCCAGCGAGTATTGTGTTATTTTGTTTTATTATTAGAATAATAAAGTTTTCTTTACCTAATAATAGTGTTAACATTGATATATTCAGTGCGAAATACTATTTCACGCTTAAATATGTTTTTTTACTTAGTTTTTTAATATTTTTCGATAGTTCTATAGTGTTGTATATTGTTTTTTTTTTAATCCAATTTCTTTTTTACGTGAGTACCGCACTAGAGCCAATGAGATTATGGCATCTCCTATTGGCTGGCTATTCAGATCTGGTCACCAAACACGGTTAAAGCCATTTCAAGCAACGTTTTAATTCTGAATGGTGGTCTTTCGTTTCATACTAAGAGTATCTACCACTCTGGAACGTGCCGCAAATATACTATATATTATTTTTATATCAATTAAATGTGTTATGATACATAATAATGTAAAATTTATTTACGGACGCCGGGTTCAAACCCACGACCACTGGATTGGTAGCCGAGCGTCTTACCATTCTACCATGTAGGCCGTCTTAATGTAAACAGTATGATTTATTGTTAAATATTACTGTTAATACCATAGCTAAAGGCAAAGTTGCTTCAAATTTATACACAGATAAAAAGGTTGAAAGACCCCGTTGTAATAATAATAATTATTATTATTACCTTTAAATAAATATATTTGTTTGAAGGTACGACCGTGCGAGCGTGAACGGAAGTTCTTTGAAATTATCAAATTTAAAAAAAATCTTTTCAAATCCCTACCTGCCTAATAAAGAACCTTACAATGATGTATTTTAGCAGACATTATTTTATTTTTTAATAGGTGAATAAAATAAGTGTTTTACAGCGTGATGGTTAGTTAGATAATTAGTAAAAATATACACAAATAATTTTATTAACATACAAGTGTACAAAAACATAAAAATATATTAGTGTTTAAGATTATTATACACATAAAGATTAAATAAAAAAAATTAAATTAAAAGAAAAAATGTAGTGTAATTTGATAAAAGTTTAATGAAGAAGGAAGTGAAACAACATTATTCATTAGTCTAGTACTATGCTTCCGTACAAGATTGTTAACAATAATAATACAGATTTCACAGAGATGTTTCCGAGATACTTATTGACAACGATCGTTGAATCATTTATGCCGTTAGGAATGTGTCTAACTATCTTACATAGAACATTTTTTTTTATTAATATCTGTGTTTTAATATCCTGTCTTTCAGAACAGAATAAAATATATGACGCAAAAGTGAATGAAAGAAGAAGTCGGAAACGCCTGAGGAAAACATGACACGATCAACTTAATCAAATGCTTGAGTCGGGATATGTGAAGAGTCAAAATAACAGAAGAGTATGTATGAGACGATGTAAGAATATGAATAAGCAAGGAGTGTATGAAGACAGAGTTGCATGGCGGTCTGTTTATTCTGCTTACCCCTGCGGAGAAAAGGCATGATAGTCAGTTAGTTAGTAAATCAGCTAAAAAATAAGTTATCATAATAAAGTGATTTTGTCGTACCAGAAGTGACCTGCCAGGTAAGTATTTTTTTTTTTAAATATAAAGAAAGACAAACATTCCCGGGTTAAAAATAACCTGACAATATTTAAAAAACTCCTACTGTCATCATAAGAAGCAGAAGATGTTGCTAATGCAATGATGGAGGACTTAGCCAGCAGAGGAATTGTCAACAAGTGAGTTGGATCACTTTATTCCATTTTTAACGCAAAATTTAATACATATTCTTTGATCCATTTTTTTTAAAGTAAAAAATCGAAGAACACACAAAAACGTGACTAGCCTTTCCAGCTGTCAAAAACAAACCACTAATCCAAAATGGCTGATAATGAAAACACATGATAAACATATGTGTACCAACATAACAAAAAAAAACGATAATCGAATGTACACAGCCCGCGAAAATTCTAAATTGACCTTTTCTTTTGAACAAACCTCGTATGTTACTTTTGTAAGTAATTTCTACTCCAATGAGTCCCTTTTAATATATTTACGCGTTTTTGTCCTTTTTATACATATTTACATGTATTTAAATAGCAGAACTAAGTATAAAATCATTCAGTGGATATCTATAGAATCAATATAAAGAAAGACAAACATTCCCGGGTTAAAAATAACCTGACGATATTAACAAAACTCCTACTCTCATCATAAGAAGCAGAAGATGTTGCTAATGCAATGATGGAGGACTTAGCCAGCAGAGAAATTGAACGCACGACGCCCGGGTGGGAATCCGACGCGTTTGTCCACTCAGCTACCGACCAGTATGTTGCTGTATATTTATTTAAACTAGGAAGTAATATTAACTGGAAATTAAGGTTTGTACAACGCCCTTAAGGTGATTATAATAATTAGTTAGTTAGTTAATTAGTAAACATCGGTTCCTCAGAAGTGAAAATTTGTGTCCACTATTTATACGAAAGCATTTTATTTATAAGGCATTTTTGGGAATAAGAACATTTAACAAAGATAGGTAACCTTAATCTTAAATGTTTGTACATGATAACAGAATTCAAAAGTGATTTTTTACTGTTTTCATACTAAATACTAATTTGCGTACTGGTACATACAAAAAACAACATTTTTGGTACAAAACAAAACTTACAAAAAATTATCCACCTAGTGTCAAATTATATAGATTAATTAAAAAAAAAACATTATTACAAAAAAATGAATATATATATATAACTTCATTGATTTGATTCAGTACATCGAACGGTTTGCCTGTCAGCTGTGTCTGTTGTTTACGCAGTTGTTTTCGAAATTTAAAAGATAAATGCTAACGGAACATGTCGGAAGAGTGTCAGTGGAAACTAATATGATTATCGCGCATCGCATGAGCGTATTTTGTCACTCAAAAATGACATATGTTATTGTTTTTTCGTAAATTAAAAAAAATAACATCGAACATTAAGTGCTAATTGGTGTTTTACCTGAATACCTTCTCCCAGTGAATAAAATTCAAAGATAACGCAGTGTGATGATTATACCACAGTGATGGTGGGATAGACACCGAAAACTGTGCTCAAATCCATGTTTTAAGAGTGAATCCATCTTTCAAAAACTCGAAACGGTGAATCGCATGCGGGTACTTAATAATTTATTGTTGGATTGCCTGCCAACCGGCGTCAGTACCAACATTAGTCGGTGTTGTGGATTTAGCCTACCGGCTGGCAGTGCTAAAATAAAATAAAATCAAAACCATCAAATGTATGCCTATCAATAAATTTAAAAAAGCCTGTAAAAATTATTTAAAATGCATGTAAACCAAAATAATAAGTAGCGTTTAAGTTAAAATATTATTACATATTCGTAAAAATACTAAAAATACTTCCGAAACCGGTAGACATAATATTGAATAAAAAAAGTGGTTATAAACAAAGTGTATGTGTTCTATTTATAAAATATTATTAGTCTAAAAGAAAATGATATAATTAGATACTTGTAAACTTAAATGTACAAAGTAACTAATATAAAAAAATAAAATAAAAATTAATAAAAACCTGAAAATAGGCAGTGCCAAAATAAAAAAAAGTTAATAAAAATAAATTGTGTTTTTAATTAATTTTTTAAACTTTAATTATAATTTGAGAAAGATAAATATATCCAATTAACAAATAACCTAGCAATATTTGAAAAATTCCAACTGCCATCATAATAAGCAATGATGGAAGACTTAGCTAGCAGAGGAATTGAACCCACGACGCTCGTATTTAAATAGATCGGCCTCAAAAACGTACCTTGGATGAATTAAATAATGTAGATACGTTACTGAGACAACGCGCCTGGTTGCACTAAACCAAGTCAACAAAACATACCTTCGGAACACGATTCATATAGCTATCTCTTTCGCACACGCATATTCTTTGAATGGCTATCCTTATCATACGCGGGTGAAACATTTGATGGTGCAACATTAGTGGTGCTACATTTTTCGTAAGATTTGTATGACTATGACGTGTCTTGTATTTTATGTCTATGCTATGTACACGATGGTATCTCCTCAAACAAAGGAAACTAGAGGGTAGTGCGTCTCAGTTCTCTCAACTGTACGTAGTTATGCAGAAAGCGTTCAACCCACAATTTAAAAAAAAATCGAGCCTTACATATTTTCTTATAGATAAACACGAGATTTATTTTATAAACCAGTGGTATATCCTTTCTGAAAAACTTCTGTGTATGTGTGATCTTTTTTATTGTATGTATGATGTTTATGTAAATAATCTCTACTCTAATGAGCCCCTTTTATTGTATTACGCGTTTTTATCCTTTTCTTTCTGTTTTAAAATTTGTATGTCTTTATAAAAATATTTTTCCTTTTATTTTATAATTTTGCTCTTCTTGGAATGAGTTTTTTTTTAATGTATTAATCTTAGAGTATACTAGAGGTAGCCCAAGCCAAGGCAGTGAAGTCAGTTTTGGACTTGTTTTTGATGATTTTAACATGACTCGGCGCACCTGGGCGTGGCTAAGACTAAGGCTACGGTATTTATACATCCATTCATATCACATATCGATATAATGTTTTTGTGTATTCGTATGGCTACTTTTTCACAGTATTTTTATCAACAAAAATATAGCATCTAGCCTAAAAAACCGTTTAGTTGTGTCAAGTTTAGTGGCATAATAAAAAATGTGGGCGGAGTCCCGCCGTTAACCAGCGAAGATAGCCAGCTTAAGAGCATTGCGACAGTATATAGAAGCGGTCCAAGAAATTTGTTGTCTCTTTCTCTCTCATGGTGTACGATGTAAAAACTCGGAAAAAGTGATTTATTACAATTTCGGATGGGTTGGGTAAAACAAATTAGCTATCCCTCCATTAGATTCTTAGTCTGAGGCACTAATCCTAAGTATTTCAATGAATTCAACTAAGTTTGAAAATGTCTTCTGAAGATAAAACAGCATCACTTATACATATTTACGTGTATTAAAATAGCAGAACCAAGAATAAAATCATACAATGGACATCTATAGAATCAATGATTTCTAAATGCTTGCTGTTTTGCTTTCATTCAAGTAATTATTTTTATAAGTTATTGGAGAAAGAAAGCATTTTTTGCAATCGTTTAATATCATATTTGAAACACTTCATTGTTACGCCATTCACCTTTAATAATCACAGTCGGTTATCAACCTAACCTCAGGCTATAACGTTTAATTTTGATTGTATCATTTGATCAAGATTTTGTAATTTATGCCACATAATGATGACTTCATTACTAGGACTGGCCAGACAATAGCCTTGTTACTTTTTTGCCAAGACGCGTGGACATTGTGAATTAAAAAAAATATTGCATGGGCGAATGCGGCTACAATCTAAAACTGTATTCGAGCCACTTTCGTTTGAGGAGAAAGAGAGTAGTGTTATCTTATAACTAATATTGAAACGAAAAAGAAACAACACATATTTTGACATTGGCATGTCAAAAGGAATTTGGCCACAATTTTAATTTCAGATATTTTGAGTTGTACTCGTAGATATCGCAACCGGAGTTGATGCAATCACAGTACTTGCACAGATGCGTTGCTTGCATACATAATGTTTCAAACTCATTGTTTGACGATAAATAAGAAAATTCCAACGAAAACGATCGACAAGTTAATTTTTAATATAGTAAAAAGTGCACACTTGCAAAACTTTTCGAATAGTCAAATTCGATCAAAGTATAGCCTTGTTGTCCTTGCCTCGCTAAATAAAATAAGTTTGTTGTTATTTTTATATGAATACCGCTCAAGAGTCTCAACTGCTCCCAACCGTCTAGAGCCAGTGAGACTATGGCATTCTGAAATAGGATATGTTGTGAGGCTGACGATAGTGGGGAGGGAAAGGAGATAAGGAAGAGGAAGGTTGGGAAGTACCTGGTTACCAAACACGGCTAAAGCCATTTCAAGCAACGTCTCGATTCTGAATGGTGGTCTTTCACCAGGGCGATTCTTAGAGTATCTACCACTCTGGAACGTGCCGCAAATATACTTTTTATTATTTTTGTATGAATTAAATGTGTTATAACACATATTAATTAAATAAAAGTTATTGGCGAACGCCGGGTTTGAACCCGCGACCTTTGGATTCGTAGTCGAGCGTCTTACCACTCGACTATGGAGGCCGTCAAAATAGGAGTAAGCAAGACAAAACGCTGTTTTTCAGTGACGTTAAGCAAGATATCATTGTGAAAAGTGAATACGTAGACACCGATACACACAATCCTGAGTTTGTGGTGTTCAGGTAAACTCTAATTAGCTATAACTTCACAATATAAAAAAACATGAATTATAAAACTCTTAAACCAAAATCCAAATACTGACACGTTTTTAACAATTGTGATCTATATGGAAAAATCTATACTCTGGAAAAAATGATTTTGAAATAGTTCTCGAAAATTGATTAAAAAGCCATAAAATATAAACCCTTCATGATTGGTCGAACAAACTCTGACGTCAAACTTAGACTGGTTAGTAGCTGAGTGGACAAATCCGTCGGATTCCCACCCGGGTGTCGCGTCGTAAATTTAATTTCTGTGCTAGCTAAGTCTTCCCCCCATCATTGCACAAACAACATTTCCCCTTATAATGATGGTAGTAGGAGTTTTAAAAAAATATTTTCAGGTTTGCCTTTCTTTAAAAAAAAATACAATTAAAACTGTACCGATGTTTATGTACGATGTGATACCGGCGCCATACTCAAAGTGCATCTCTTTCTGTTACATGCGCACTTCGCGAATAAGAGGGAGAGGTTATGCAGGCGAAACAGTTATCTGGGGAGTTTTACAATGTTTTGCATGCTGATATCTTTACTAGGTTAACTGTAACAATGCTTTTGACTCAAATTAGGTGTTGTTAGCTTCAAAAGTGTTCATTAATATACAAAACTATATAAAAACCTTTGAGTATATATATGGAGAAAGAGCTTATTATTTTTACCCAACCTATACAAACTTGGAATAAATCACTTTCTCCGGGTTTTTACGTCGTATACCATGAGAAAGAAAGGGACAACAAAATTTCCCAAATTATCACACAGCTTTAAAGTATTGTAAGAGTGTTTTTCGTGTCCGCGTCTATGTTGACTCCGCCCATACGTTTTTATATTCGACATAAATTGACATAATTCAACGGTTTTTTATATTATATGCCATATTTTTGTTTATAACAATACTAATTATACGAACAAACAAAAAAAAAACATTACGTCGACATGTGCAATGAATGGATGTTTAAATACCCTAGCCTTAGTTCTAGCCACGCCCAGGTTTAGCCGAGTCCGGCAAAGCTCATCAAAACTGACTACAGCAGCGGTATCTCTTGTATATTATTGCTCAGAGATAAAAACCTATATAATATGACAGAACGGGGGTTTATTTAAGAGCAGTGACAACTTCATGGAGTTAAACCATTTTGTACGTAAAACTGCATTTCTTGGAACTATGAAAAATTACTTCTCAGCGAGCAGTAATGCTTGTATTTTTACGCATCGGTACGATGCAACAATATTAGTATTATCTCCTGATATTTTAGAAGTTTTTGCTAAATCAAAAGCGGTTTAATTGAAGAAAAAACGCAACCTAATAAAATATGCGACTGACAGCTGGGTTACAAACGTCATGACAGCTATCAGATTAGTTTACAGGTAATAGATGGCGTGTAGTGCGCTGTTTTCGGCGGGACTTAAAAAAATTAATTCCTTCAAAATATTTTTTGGTATTGTGTTTTGATATACGAAAAAACCGTTAATTAAGTTAGACGGTTAACATTGATAAAAAACGTAGGTACTGAAATTTCTTATTCAGTATTTAACTTAACTTAAAACATTTAAACTTAACTTTTCCTCGCAGGGGTAGGCAGAGAGTATGGATCGCCATACAACTCTGTCTTGACACACACTCCTTGCTTCATTTACATTCATACATCGTCTCATACATACTCTTCTGTTATTCTGACTCTTCACATGGCTCGATTCAAGTATTTGATTCACTTGATCGTGCCATGTCTTTCTCGGGCGTCCTCGACTTCTTCTTCCATTCACTTTCGCATCATATATTCTTTTCACAATCCTTTCTTCGTTAATTTGCTCTACATGCCTAAACTATCTAAGCGTCCCTTTTTTGATCATACTCATTACGCTCACATCAGCCTTGCATTCTATCCGGATATCTACATTTTTAACAGGGCCATACATGGTTTTACCGCACATATGTCTCAGGGATCTTATTTCCATAGCATTAGGTCTACTTTTATCCTTCCTCTGCCAGTTCCATGCCTCACCTCCATACATCAGGGTAGGTTTACGCACTCAATTTTGGACTGCGTGCTTTTATGTGCACCAACAGCGTTCAGTCTTCCATTGAAGCGTTCATTGCTTACTCCGCACGTCGCGCGTTGACAGACATGTGACCGGTATGCGCACAACGCGCCATGTGCGTTGTGCCGCCTCTTCGCTTAGAACCGGTCTAAAACAAACGCAGCCAGAGTGAGTTTTGAATCGTTCCACAGGGCACAGGGAAACCCATCACTTTCGATGGCCTCCATGGTCTAGTGGTAAGACACTCGACTACGAATCCAAAGATCGGAGTTCAAACCCGGCGTGCGCCAATAACTTTTGTTGGATGAAAATATGTCATAACACATTTAATTCATGTAAAATAATAAAAAAAAGTGTATTTGCGGCACGTTCCAGAGTGGTAGATACTCCAAGTATCGCCCTGGTAAAAGACCACCACTCAGAATCGAAACGTTGCTTGAAATGACTTAAGCCGTGTTTGGTGACCAGATCTGAATAGCCAGGTACTTCTCAACCTTCTTCTTCTCCATCTCCTTCTCCTCCCCAGAACCTTCAGCCTCACAACATACCTCAATTGCGGATGCCATAGTCTCACTGGCTTTAAACGGTTGGGACTCTTGTGCGGTATCCACTATATTTTTTATTATTTTTTAATGACTGTTTGTCAGTTTGGATTGATTCGTCATTCAAATGGCGTTAATATGTACGAATTTTAGTTAGTAATGAACGTGTCAATGGAGTATTGAGTATTAAAAATACATATTCATACATATTGCCTTACTGACGGCTATCGTCCAGTACGGATGACATCACGCAACACCCCACTTCCTCCTTCACGAATTCTGAAAATCTGACTTTGAGAATTAATTTAACAATGAAAACAAACTCAATAAAAAAAAACGGTATTCAAATTTGAAGGTAATGAAGGTATGACAGTGTTTTTTTTTTAAATCGATTCATATTCCTATAATATTTAAAAAAATTAATTTGTATATTATGTATAAAAAAATGGTTTTTAATAAAAAAAATCTGCGATGTAAGTATTTTTACACACCAAAATAATTATTTAACCAACTAAATAGTTAAATATCACAAGGGTGGGCAGAGAGGATATACTGCCACACAACTTTGTTTTGGCACATACTCCTTGATTGATATTCATACCATATCAATAAGCTCTCATGTGGAACAATATCGTCACTGAGCGAATCCGGACGTTGGTGTGAATCTACCATTAATCGTTCGCTCTACAGGTATTTTAGGCTTTCATAAATGCTTAATATTTTCCAATGGATTGCACATTTAAAACTGTTGGCCAAAAATTAGCAATGTTTGTGGCTGTATTCTTTCTAACGTGCGACTTATTTCTCCTGCGATGACAATGTACTAAGAGAGCGGGAAAAGTGCGGTAAGTTCTCTTGTTACTTTTGTTAGTTCTGTTACTTGTAGTTACTTGTTTTTACCGTTAACAGTTGCGCAAGATTGCCAACTCGGCATTTACGTCACTATCATCCTCTCGCCTCACATGGCTTATGGCGGGCCGCTGTCCGAACAATGATATTCGCTAAGCGTTCACCAGCAAACAATGTTAAATGAACCACAACATACACAATAGTTCTTGTAATGATTTATTTGTTTTGTTGTTTATGTGTCTAACTGCGTTAGTCGTAATATCGAGTGTTACGAGTGTTACGCCTGTGTTACTTATTTGGAAGATGCTTGGTTTTATATTACCATTTTAGGAAAACGTATCAATTTTTATTTAGGTTAGATAAAGTCAGGTTAGGTTAGGATAG
This sequence comes from Drusus annulatus, assembly GCA_022651775.1. Taxonomy (NCBI): domain Eukaryota; kingdom Metazoa; phylum Arthropoda; class Insecta; order Trichoptera; family Limnephilidae; genus Drusus; species Drusus annulatus. The sequence continues at coordinate 176,461 of JAGWCC010000070.1, forward strand.
GTGGTACTAACATATTATCATCAGAAACCTTTTGTTAAAATCTTACCTGAATAAAGTTGATTGCGAATGTTTTCATCTTCCAATAAAATATAACCTTACCCAACTGAACCTAACATAACATAACCCGACTTAACCTGAGATAAGTTAATTGCGGCTGTTCTCCTCTCAAATATAACCTAACCTAACCTAACCTAACTGAACCTAACCTAACGTAACCCAACATAACCAGAAATACGTTAATTGCGAATGTTTTCTTCTTTCAATTAAATATGACTTAACCTAACTGTTGGATTTCCAAGAGATAGATTTGTTAGGTTCTTACCTTCTTGTTTTTCATCCAGTTCCTACCTTATCCAATCATTTCGCTATATTCGATTTCCGTATTCAACAACACCGAGTTTGAAAACAAGTGACAATCGAAACAGAAGAGAGTTATGTGAAAAAACGTGTTCGTTCGATGGTGCCTCGTTTTGTTGTTCGGTTTGTTGTTGTTCTTCAAATAATATTAAATTAAGGGTGTTTTTTGTTGCGGTGTTCGTTAATAATACAGTGTGTAAGAATAATTAATGACTTGAACTTCATCGGTGAGTGAATTGGTTTTCTTATTTCCTTCATTTCACAATCTCTCCACATCCATAGTTGGACACTTCCATGAAGTAGTATAGTTAATCATTTTATAGTCCACTATTTCGAAATTCACTTGAAGCTGAAAACACATTCGGTATTTTATCGCAGTTTCGGATCCTACACTAGAAAAACCTAACCTAACAAAACCCAACTTAACCTGACATAGGTTAATTATGAATGTTTTCTTCTGTCGATGAAATATAACTAGGTACCCATGTACCCATATAAAGCACATAATATGTTCGTATGAAGCAGTCGACTTTCTTAAGCGGTGAGCTTTTGTGTTACGAGATGCCTTATCTTTATGGTATTTTTAAGGCAACTCTCACCGTTGTTTATATTACGAGCTATCGAGCATTAAAATTTCAATTCAGTGGTGAAAAAATTGACAGGATGCCACATTAATTATTATTGTTATTATGTCTTTCGGTACAATTATTGGGCTAAGTCGTATATTGAATCAAGTATTATTATGGGTAACTTTTTCCTGCAGTCAGATTGGTGGAAATCTATTTATCTTTGATAATTGTCGTTTTCCGTTTCTACTTTTAATAGTTTTTTTTTGTATTTTTGTTATGATTATTTTATATTCCTTCATGTTTTGAATCGACCTGATTTTTTGGTATATATTGGTAATATTTCCACTTCGAACCTGTTAATAATTATTGGTAGAATTCCATTTTGATAAGTTAACAAAATAATTTTAAAACATTTTCCCGATATTTTTTATTAAAACTAATTAATTATTCTTTAATCACCTTCTCAGTGTACGTTTTGTCTTTTTCAATTTATATTCTCCGTCTCTTTCTTTCTCTTCCTTTGTTATATTTAAAATTTTATTCTATTGTTTTCTCATTGTTCTGTTATTTTATTTAATATTTTGTTCTCCCTCTGTATGTGTATATAACCGCACACTTTGTATTTTTTGTTAAGTTTAATTTTGTACCCTGATAATGCTTAGGCTAAGCGAAACCAGTCGGTCATAAAAAAATTAGGTAACATCCGTGGTCTAATACAAAGCTATTTTTTTCATTTCTTTAAACTAATTATTATGAGTACTTTAAAAGTTCCAAGCTGATTGACATTTGCTGGTAGGTACCTTATTACTTTGAATGAACTAAAAGTAAAAGTCAATTCAGTTAAATACGTGTGACGTGTGCATAGTAACCCAGATTCTAAAACATTTACATAAAATGAACGTAGAACACTAAATACGTAGGCGCACATATTTTTTGGTCAAGTTACGTAAAAACATATAAAAACTTCATCGGCGTGATTGGCGGCACTTGACTTACAAAATAAAAGCATCCACGAACGTATCTTTTATCTGACATTCTGGCAGATGATTAGTCTCGATACACACGTCGAAAGGGACATGGTGAGTAAATCGCGAAGTTGCGTAATCGGAATACTTTTTTACGTGTGAGCGATAATTACCAGCATTGTTTTTTGCAGACGCGGCGATCTAACTAATCGTGTACAGAAGACGGCTTAGCGTATTAATACTATCAGTTGCTAATTGCTGGGCAGAAAAGCTTTCTTCACTCAGTTCTCCTGAAGCGTTCTTGTCTGACATATTTAAGCTTTTTGTTATATCTATTTAATTTTATTGTTCAATGCAATATTGTTTACTTATGACAAATTTGAATTCACACTTTATTGCAACTCTCTAAATTAATCACACGGTTTTAAATAAATTATATAATGCATTAAATTACAGTTGAATCAAAATAGAAAAATAATTTTATTTTTTATTATTAACGCAGGTTATAACAAAAATCTAAGATGTCAAGTTATTGATGTGTGTTGGATTTGAGTGCCTGGCTGTTGGTAGCAAAGCTCAGGGATATCATGTTTATTTATTAACGCCGCCAAATATTTACACAAAAGAAAATAATTTACTTATAAACAATGCAAATATACAAGCAAGAAAAAATAGTGTCGAATAGCAGGTACATACAGTGTTGGATTCTAAATCAACAACTTGTTAGGTTCTAACCTTTTACTTATGATCCAGTCCCTACCTAGTTCCTGTCAGTTTGTTCCTTTTTTGTTAAATGTGAACAGCCATAAAACAAACCGGCAATAGTAGCCCCTTCCACCGGCAACAATCACAAAGATCGGGACTTCTAGATCGCCGACTCTAGACTCGCCCCATTTCGTCTACAATCGTTCGTCGAAGTAAGTGTCTTCAGGGACTACGCCTCTTTTTGTCTTTCGTCATTCGCTCCGCATCCGTCTCTGGAGGACACGCCCCATTCGAATTCCATCGCCCGGAGCAGCCAATTTGGTGTTCAAGACGTCTCAAGATGAGCAAACTGGCATAAATTACCATTTATCCACAAAATACAATTAAATCATCCATCAAGTACATTCGTTTTTACAGTCCACTCTAATTTAACAAATTCATCCAAAACTGAAACGTATTCGACGTTTGTCGCAGTTTCTGGATCGTACATACAGAGTTAAATAGTATCATCAAATAAATAGCTCTACTAGGCGAAAAAAAACTGTACTAAGGTAAAAACGACCGGTCGGTAACTGAGTGGACAAACCCGTCGGATTCCCACCCGGGCGTCGTGCGTTCAATTCCTCTGCTAGCTAAGTCCTCCATCATTGCAAAAGCAACATCTTCCGCTTATTATGATGGCAGTAGGAGTTTTAAAAATATTGTCAGGTTATTCGTAACCCGGGAATGTTTGTCTTTCTTTAAAAAAAAGAAAAAAAAATGAATGCTTGTATTGTGATATTAACGTACTAAATATATCAACAACATCGGTGTATTCGTTTCCCAGGTGGTTAATTCGTCGCATATGAGTATTTTCTTAGAATACATAGAGTGGTACCTATCCAAGGCAGTGTAGTCAGTTTTTGATGATTTTTGCCGGACTCGGCAGACCTGGACGTGGCTAGGACTAGGGCTTGGGTATTAATACATCCATTCATAGCACAAGTCGACATAATGTTTTTGTTTATTCGTACCATATAACCACTTTTTAACAGTATTGTTATCAACAAAAATGTAACATATAACCTAAAAAATCATTTAATTGTGTCAAGTTTCGTCGCATATGAAAACATGTGGGCGGAGTCCCCGGAGACGCGGGAGACCAAGATCATCCTTACAGTACATAAAAGCGGTATGTTATTTTTGTTGTCTCTTTCTCTCTCGTGGTGTACGATGTAAAAACCCGGAGAAACTGATTTATCGCTCCAAGAGTATAATATTGTGAGGTCGAACTATCATAGTTATAGTAATATGGTAGGTACTGTCTTTTAACTGTTCTGCCAGGAACATGCAATTCAATTAAATATAATAATTTAGGGGTATAGAAAATTGCATTGATAATTTTAAACAAGCACGTTAAATCGCAAGTCATTCTAGGTTCAGACATTTTAAGTAATACATAAGTAATCGTAATCTTGGTATTCTATAGGATTACCGATTCTAAAAGTTCGTATCTTAAGAATTTATGATGGATTCTTTCAATAGTGTGTGAATAAACATCATACTTTGGAAACCAAACTGTAGGATTGTACCTTAGATGAATTAAATAATGTTGATACGTTACAGAGAAAACGCGCGTGAATACACTAAATTGTGTCCGCGAGAAATACCTGAGATTTACTGCGTTTAGTATCACACAAACATTCGTTCGATAGACAAGCTGTCACTAGCTGTCACAAACGCGTTGCTGTACGCTCCTTTCTGAGAAAAAAAGCCTTGAGAGGTGTAAAAATCATTTGGAAGCAAAAAACATATATCATGGAGTCTCTTTCCATTCCTAATTAACATAAATCACTTATTATTTCAATTCGATACATACAATTATTCACAAGGTTTTGAGCTACTCAAAAACGGTGCAAGATAGCAAGTGCAGAAATATATTAGTGTGTGGAAGACAACCACGGCTTGTGGCGCGATACCCGATTATAACAGTAGCGTGGGACGTTCATATAGCTATCTCATCCGTAAACACATATTCTTTGAATGACTATCCTTTTCGTAAGCGGGTGAAACGGAAAACATTACGGTACTAGTGGTGCTATATTTTTTGTAAGATTTGTATGAATATGACGTGTCTTGTATTTTATGTCTATGAATTGTACTCGATATGACTCCTTACAATTGACAAATACAATCTTTTAATAGAATTGATATTATTGAAGTCACTAGATACTCTTAAAATAAAGCCTAACATGTTGCATAACAGCGGATATAATAATCTGTTTTGGTAAGTGCAGTCCTCGTCGCATAAAAAAATATTTGAAGATCTCAACCAGCCATAGTGCATAGCAGGTGAAACATAGATTCTTACAAGATCACAAGTTTAATTAAATATGAAATATATAAATATTTACTTTGGAATATCGGGAAATCAAAAGATGCGTATCTTCTGACCGTAACATATTTTTGGGAGAGGTAAGTAATAATGCAGTCGAAATATTAAGGAATTTAGAAGCAATTTTGACTAATTGACATTACTGACGAAAAAATCTGGAATATGCCCTAACTACTAGAAAGGCTCAAATATGCATTATGCAAATATATACAATCCGATTTCTAATTATATTATGACTTATTTGGGAAAAAAATCGATTACACTGTGGGATACATTTAGGAAATATGAAACTTTGCATTGCTTAAATAGCCATGCATCGTTAGGCTCTCAAAATATCTTTATTGTTTTTTTATGAAGCTGTAAACCAAAGATTTATAGGACTGATCATCTCACAAAGCATGACTACTGTTGAAAGGAAAGCACGCCGGTTATCCGCTGTGAATATCGAACCTAGTCCGTCCAACTGCTAGTCGAGCGTCCTACCCGCTAGGCTATCGACCACCACAAAAATAACAATGTTAATAATTCAATATATTTTGTTGACAAAGATGGAGAAAATTCCTAACTCTCGGTAGTTTAGTTTAAGCCGGGGCTAGACTGAGCCAACCAATGTACAAACCGGTTTCGTGGGTACGCAGATTTATCCAGTGTAAAATTCTGCGCCAGTCGGAGCCCGTGGGATACTGAAAGGACTCCATGATCATGGTGAGCTGTGAAAAAAAAACACTTATTTAATTACAAATATAAATATAAATGGGCTTTAGTCGTGAGCAAGCATCAACATTTCCCTTACAGTTTTATAAAACTCCGCGCGCTCCGGTGCTGTGCACTCACCTTACATTTATTATAATTAGAGCTTTGTTATTTTTACTCATATAAATAAGAAGAGGTTATATTTAATTAATTATTTTTAATAAATAGGGTGAGAATTAGCCAACCAGTGCATGAAACTCTATTATACTGGTGAATTTAGATGCTAAGGGCTACCCGAGCTTTGTAAATTAGACCTATTTTTTTATTTACGAAAACGATTTTCTCAGAATAAGTACTTACCATGAGAAAACTGATTCAAGACGACGGCATACGTCACTAAGGTTCCGAGTACCTGCAAATGAACATTAAAGAAAAATCAATAATTTGCTTTCCTGAATTGAGCTAATAAGATTTGATATTTTCTTACCGTGCACAAAAAGGGTAGTTCCAGTGAGAAAAAGCCGCACAACATAAACATTGGTTTCCTGCAAGCCATCTGAATGGTCTTCAGGTACATCTGCAAGTTGTTAAAGTCGTAATTAAAGTTTAGCGTGTTTGTTCGACGAATCTATCTTATGTAGTTTAAATATTGAAAAAAAACGTATGATTGCTTTTACATAGTCTCCGATGTCCTTTGAATACTCCTCTTGAGCCAAATACGATATTAATAGAGATGTCTTTCGTTCCTGAAATGATAATGTTAATTTGTTAGTAAAAAAATGACAAACCCTTTTAATACCTGAAGTTGCTCATAGCTCAACACTCGATTGTTGATAACCAAAGGGTGGTTGAATTTAATTAATTTAACAATTCTTATGAAACAGTACAGCAGCTTGTGCTCTTTGTTGTCAGTGTAAAGAATATTTCAACAGCCAATAGCTCGTAAGCAGTAGAAATGAATTACTTGCTCACTATAGTTGTACTGACACAGAACTTGAAAGGGAGAAAAAGCTAAAATTAAGTGACACTAAACTTCACCGTTCCAGAGTTTATGCTGTTTCATAAAAGAGATATTTGTTTATATTAGGATGAGAAGGGTTCATAAATTTACCTGGTTGAGGCATTTGGTGCACGTTAGAGCCAATACGAAGAGACACAAAAAACAACAAACAGCATCTATGGATACCGCAGTGCGCATAGCCATTATAAAATAGTCCACATTTTTTAATGACTCATTTATTATAACTAGTGAGAAAACCATGAAACTAAAAAAAGAACACAACAATTGGATCTGAAAGGCTTTGCAAATGCTACCACGAAGAACATGAAGCATATCGTGTATGTCGCACAGATCCTTGATTTCACGAGCAAGAATCAACTTGAAATCTCTGGACGATTCCGAGTACAGATTTTTAATTATAGACAGCCTGTCATTTATTAGTTTGAATCTGAAGTATACGAGGTACACCAATGAGTAAACTTGTATTAAGATAATTTCCTTTACTTGTCTCGTGCAAATTGGAATGAATGATATGTAACTACCGGTCGTATAACTAATATAAAACCAATTTGCCAAGATTGTACAATATTCATAGGTGATCATAAACGTCATACATGTATAGCGTTCATTCGGGTTGAAGTGTAGGGCTTGTAATTTCCCATCGACCGAGTATAAACGATTAACAATAAACAAGTAATGCCGGCGCAGGAAGTAGTTTGAGTAACAAGTGATGATATTAGCAAACAGATGGACGCCGAACGCCAGGTTCAAAAACGTCATCGGATCGTCTTGACTTTGAAACACGTTTTTAAAAGCAAGCAATGACCAAATGACCGATCCTATGGGAAATAACCAAGTTAATATCGAAAGTACATAAGAAGACTTGTATTCCTTCTGCCCGCTTTCATTTGTAGTTTGTCTATACGAAGCTGTCGCCGTTATCAATGTGAGGAAATGCAGAGGACGGAGAACTTTGAAAACGTCCATGGCGGCAGAGCTTTACATCGACTTGTAAATATCGACCGGCGAACGCAAAGCCATGAATATCCCATTCGAAGAAGCGATTTAATTAAAACGAATTATTCATGACTCGCTTACGTTATATGTACTTTGAAACATTTAATATTTATATTTGCTATCTTTGATGCTATTACAGTAATTTAGTTCAAAGGTTTTAAAAAAAATATATATATTTCATACAATATTCGATAATTTTTTGCGATTGATGATTCTTTTGAAAGAAGAAATTATCGAGTAATTTACAAGATATAAATAACTATGGCCACAAAGGATTACTCATCAGTACCTAACGAAAATACATTTTTATTGGATTGCTTTCTTTGCAACACGGTTAAAATGGATGTATAATTTTTTTCAAACTAATAAATAATCACAAAATATACAAACGCGATTCAATTTTTCTGTCTAGTGAACTATTTTTCTTAATACTGAAGAAGTTGTTTCGTTATTTTATTATATCGTTCAACTACGGATTATAAAATAAAGAAAATTTTTACTATCTTTTAAATTCGACCGGCCGGTAGATGAGTGGACAAATGCGTCGGATTCCCACCCGGGCGTCGTGCGTTCAATTCCTCTGCTGGCTCTTTCAGTCAAGTCCTCCCTCATTGCACAAGCAACATCTTCCGCTTCTTATGATGGCAGTAGGAGGTTTTCAAATATTGTCAGGTTATTCGTAACCCGGGAATGTTTGTCTTCCTTTTAAAAAATAACAAAAAATAAAAAAAAAAATAGAAATATGTGAAAATGTTGTGAAATGTACTTATTTTATTTTTTATTAGTATTTCTGTAAAGTGCCCTAAATATGTTATTATATTGATGAAACTAATGAACAACATTTTTTTATGAAACAAAAAGTAAAATAAAAACAAATTTAATCGAATAAAGATATTTTTTAATCATTTGTTTTCAATTTTCACAAAGATTTTCACCAAACAATTTACTAAAAATATGCATAACTTTTTCGTTTTTCAAACTTAACGTAATTATTCATCAATACCGTTTCAGGAATGAAATACACCTCTGCTTACATTGTATGTAGCTGAAGAACGAAAATGATGTAAAAGCAATATTTATTTTTCAGCATTTATAAGATAAACAGTAAAATTGTAAACAAAAAAATGATGATCGTTGCAGAAATTTATATTAGTGATTTACCAACTTATAATTAATTTAATTGTTGGAAATTATTTAAAAGAAATATTAATACGGTAAAGTTGAACCATTTTTGATTGAACAGCAACACGAATTTAAACGAAACCAATTAACCACTACAAGTTTGATGATGTTTGCGGATAACGTACCTAGAACTAGATAATTATGAGCAAGTGGACACATAATACCACGTCTTTGCAAAAGCTTTCGACACGGTTCATCACATAGTTCTCCTAAGTAATAAAGTATGATAATAAAGAAATTGGTTTGTCTGTGAGTTTAGCAAAACTTTTTAGTAACTATCTGAACGGAAGAGGACAATTCGTATATTATGGTATACGAGTATAAACGGTTTATTGCTAAGATTAATAATTGCGAGTACCAAAAGATCAAAATTATTTTTATTTTTAATGAATTAATAGTAAAAGTTTATCGAGTTAAATACGTGTTCATAGTAACCCAGAGTCTAAAGCATTTATATAAAATAATGCAAGTGAAACACGTGGTACCAGCACACTTATTTTTAGGTCACAATCCGTGAAAACGTATAAAAACTCCATCTGCATGATTTGTGGCACATGACTTACAAAATAAAGGCATCCACGAACTTATTTTTTATCCGTTTAGCTGACATCACAGAATATCTTTACTTGCAACAATCTTTGAGTAAGTTTTTAGTCATTATTATTGATTCAGGTTTATTATCAGGAAGTCAGTAGTACATCATTCTGTATGTATTCTTATTTATTCACATTTTACAACGATATAACGAATCAGCGTTACCTCTGTACCCTGTGATTTGAAGTGAGGGAATAACCTGTGATTATAAAGACAAAGTATTTAAAGGAATACATATTTAGAAAGTCTACAGGATTCAAAAGGGTGATTTTAATCCGAGAAAACTGTTTATTTTATTTATTTGGGAGATCAACAGTTTACAAATAAATAAGGTAGAATATTACATGGGTAGTATGAATATGACCATTCATAGGTTTCCTTTATGTCACATCTTGACAGTTAATAATCTTTACAAATAATTACTAATAGGATAACAATAGAAATTTATGTTTAGCGATGACGATAAAAGAAATAATTAAAATTGGTATTGGTACGGGGAATTTTATTTCAGTAGGTACAAAGAATTGCAGTTTAGAGGAATTCTTTTATTAGGGTACAATATTAAGTGTCCATAAACGTGGTTATTAAATAACTTTTAAATTAGTAGCTACCACAATGATTGTGGGTGACGTATTGCCTGATAACTTTAACTAAACAATTGCATGCATTCAAGTAGTAGGTAGATAGAGTAAAGGTTAAATGGGTATACAAAAGCAGGTTAGAAAAAACTTCTTCGTTCCATAGGCTAACCAGTTGTAGGTGTGTGGAGGATTTGATCGCCTGGATGTCAGTAACAAAGCTTATAGTATAGACCAAGTAACAAAAGATTTATAACAAAGACCGTCTCACTAAGCTTGAATTGTGTTGAAAGGGAAGCAAATCGGTTACCCGCTGTGAGTATCGAACCCGACCCATCCAACTGTCAGTCGAGCGTCCTACCCACCAGGCTATCGACCATCACTAAAATGATTATGCTAATATTTGTAATATATAAAAATACGTTCGACATATTCTGTCAACAAATACGGCGGAAAATCCTGTATCTTGGCAATTTAAAACGGGATTAAGCTGAGTCATCTACAAACTGGTTTCATGGTTACGTAGATTTGTCCAGTGTGAAATTCTGCGCCAGTCGGTGCACTTCGTGATCATGGTTAGCTGTGAAAAAAAACGTAGTTACTTAATAACAAATACAAATATAGAATACCCTTTAGTCGTGAGCAAGCATTACCCTTACAGTGTTACAAAACTCCGCGCGCTCCGGTGCTGTGCACTCACTTTACATTTAGAGTTTTATTATTTTAGTTGTAGAAATACGCAAAGTTGACATTAATTATTTATAGTAATCTTTATAATAATGGTGGGTAAATAATTTAATGTAAATGAACATACCGTCGCTGGAACGGCAAAAGGGTTTAAGCGACGCTTTGGTATATGCAGTTTTGATATTTTTTTTCTGCATCAAATGCTCTGACTCTCGTTTAATTCTGAAGACTTTTGTAGCCCTTCGGCCATCTAAAATATATCTATCATTTGGAAGAAGGCTTGACTCAAGCGACACAAGTTTGGGACTTTTTTTAAAAACTTTTTGTCGCATTAAGTAAGAGAATTGAATTTTAAATAAAAGTAACTTTGTTTTGACACCACTTTATTAGATACATATACCAAGCGGTTTCGGCTCTACGTGAACCTTCTTCAGGGCTGAACAAATATGTATTAAATCAAGAATTATAATGCTTGGGGAAAACATAAAATGGGGTCGATTCCGACCTGCGATGGGTCCACGTCAATGAAAAAAAAAAATTGGGGGTGCGTGAGACGTAAACGGGGGTCCGCGAGAGTGGATTCCATTTGGACAGGCTGTCACCAAAATGTTGGCTTCCCGCAAATGTAATAATCCACCTCACAGATAGTACCTATGCAGGTACTTACGTAATACTCTCTTATAATAGACATTAATTCCCTAATTATTTTAATTTTGTGTCGATTTGCTAGTACTTTTCGATTTCAAATCTCTACTGACTAGTGCTTTTGTTCGGAGAGGAATTTTTGCTGTTTTGCTAGTACTTTTCGATTTGAGATCTCTACCGACTAGTACTATTTTTTGGCGAGTTCGACTTCAATTGAAGTGTTCGTCGCGAAGGGTTTATTTCAAAGAACTAGCAGTTCCTGAAGCGTTAAAAAAACTTTGAGTTTTTTCCCAACGCCAAAAAAAAAAACAATATTAGAAAAGCAGGGGGTCTACACAAAACAGAAAAAATCGCCAAGTGGTCTACGGGACAAAAAAGTTTGGGAACCTCTGGTCTATACGAAGCTGTCGCCATAATTAATATGAGGAAATGCAAAGGACAGAGTACTTTAAAGATGTCCATGGCGACAGAGCTTTACATCGACTTCTAAATATCGACAGACGAACCCAAAGCCATGATTGTCCCATTTGACGAACATATAGTAATATTATTTGCCAAGATTAATGTTTTTAAAGTAATTTAGTCAAAGGTTACTAAAAAAATCGAATAACTTGTAGTACTATTTATTATTCTTTATGATTGATGAATCTTATGAAAGGAGGCACACGCGAGAAATTAAAAGGCATTTGAACAAAAATGATTAAGGATTACTCAGGAGGGTATTTGATTATAAAACCTTTTTTATATAAAGGTACTTTCAGAACGATGAGCTTACCTAACGAGTTTATTTTTAATGGCTTGCTTTCTTTGTAACACGGTTGAAATGTTTGTTTTATATTATTGATAACTTCAAATATTAAAAAAATGAGCAATTCAATTCTGTTAACGAAACCGACACCAAAATTCCATATTCTTTATATTTAATCGAGCATTATATCATTCGGTAATGCACAATGCATGTGGGCGCATATGCCGTCCTGCTGATAGCAAAAAAACCATCAACAAGAAGTCATTATCATATCTACCCTGAGTATGTCTGCTGCATCAGTCCTTCTGACTTATAAAGGTAGTAGGTACTACATCGGAATGAACTAAAGAACTACAAATTACCTTTTAACTTTAAAATCTCGTTTGATACATTCGCTGTTTTAGATTACTTATCAAAATGCTTTAAATATCCAATAGACGTAGCTAATACTATCGGTAAATATATATCATGAAATTAGTTGAACCTATTAATATTTTGTGGGAATGTCAAATTATATTTTTATGTTCACTAACCATTAGTGATTCATCAATCACATAAGTTTGTAAATAACATTACTAACTTATAAAAAAGTACCAAGCAAGTTAATACATAAAATAATAGCAAAAAATCAGACGAGAAATATGAGCTCATCATTAAATTTGTATTTGTACTACTCGAAAAGCTCAAAAGCCATGGACGTTTTCAAAGCTCTCCGTCCTCTGCATAGCCTTACACTGTTCATGGCATTGGCTACGTACATACAAACCACAAACCAGAACGGGATCAAAGAATACAAGTTATCTTTTTTTCTTTACATCATAACTTTATTATTTCCCCTAGTAACCACAATTTGGACTTTACATAATTTTATTTCTCGACTTCTGAATAATCCGGTTATCAGGTTTTCGAATCTAGCAGTTTTGATACATATGTTGACTTATACTGTTAGTTTTCTATCGAATAACATCCTACAGTTTCATTTTTTAAATTTTGTCAATCGTGTACACTCAATCGATCGAAAATTAAAAGATCTTCACATTGACCCCAATGACAGGCGTTCGTATTTAAAGTTGCTTTCGATTGTTGTTCACGAATATGTGCTTGTCTTTGGACAAGTCTTGGCAATTATCTTTTCAAGAGGTAGTTACACATTGATTATTTTAGTTTTTATGGGTCACTTGAAAGACTGTGTATTTATACAGACTTCGTCTTCGGTGTATCTTTTATACTACAGATTTAAATTGATAAATAACAGGTTGTCGATTATCAAGAACCTTTATTCTGAATCTAGCCGAGATTTCAAGTTGATTCTTGCTCATGAAATAAGGGATTTGTGCGACATTCACGATTCGCTCTCTGCCCTTCGTGGCACCGTTTGTAAAGCCTTTCAGGTTCAAGTGGTGAGTTCAATTCTCAGTGTGATGGTCTTGTCTCTAGTTCTCGTCAATGAGACATCCCAAAAGAGCTCTTCTTTTAGCTCCGCGAGCTACTTTATGATGTCCTTTAATGCAATTTGTTGCAAAATTTGCCTTTTCGTTTTGGCGCTTGCGTGCACTAAATGCCTCAACCAGGTATAGAAATAATTATTTTCAATCATTAGACTTTGTTAATATTGAGATTTTGAAGTAATTATTAATCAACTAAATGAAAAGACACTTTGTTTGAATCCACTTTTATGTTGGTATAGTCACGTCGACTAGTTTCGATTTGACTGAATCTTCTTAGGGACTTAAAATATACTCATATATTTTACATTGTATTTTAAGTCTCGAAGAAGATTCAGTCGAATCAAAACTAGTCGACGTAATTATTCCAAAATAAAAGTGGATTCAAACAAAGTGTCTTTTCATTTAATTCATCATGCCAATCCACAAAGTGTTGGCTTATTGTGATAATTTGATTAATCACTCCTGTTTCAGGAACGAAAGACGTCTCTCTTAATATCGTATTTGGCTGAAGAGGAGTATTCGAAGGGCATCGGAGATTATGTAAGCGAATTATAATTTACCTGTTACCTAAACAAATATAAAATAATTAGCACGTAGGGTAGGGTGGTGCAAGAGTGAACATGTGATATAATTGAGAATTAAGGTTACCAGAACAGACACGGTTTTATCGTTTGTTCGTTAGTTCCTATATTGGTTGCTTGCATAGATAGGTTTGTGAATCTGTAAGTTTTCCTTACTACCCGGTTTTGCGTGACTTTTAATGTTGTTTGCTAAATTTACTGCTTTATATTTAAGATATATAAATACAAATTTATTTTTGAAACAACCTTTTTCATAGGTTGTGAATAATATTTATTAAAAGAAATAGTATCCAAAAATACCTTCTCTTTTCAGATTTACTTGAAGACTATTCAGTTGGCTTGCAGAAAGCCAAGGTTTTTGCTATGCGGCTTTATTTCTATGGAACTGCCCTTTATTTGCACGGTATTCCATGTTTCAACACATACGAGTACATGAATTAATAGCATTATACCATAATGTGTTTCGTTAACCTTTAATGGTCCTGATTGCAGGTTATCGGTACCCTGGTGACATATGCAGTCATTGTGAATCAGTTCGCACAGAGTAAGCGGTAACCCATTCATGCATTTACGAAGCGTAAAATTACCATAGTGCATTTTTTGTTTATGAGATGCTTTTATCTTGTTCTGTTTTTGGCGTGTTTTCTAAATTTATAAATAATATGATAATAATTCTATGTAATATGGCAATAGCAGAAATAATTTCTGCGATGCTGAAAACCTTACGATAGCTATTTATGGAAAAATCCATATTAAAATAGGAATGAACTCTATGTGTAGTAGTGAACTGTCTGCTTTGTTTAAATCGCTTTTCAGGTTGGTACCACGAAACTCCAGGGGGTAAAAATCTAAGGGATTTATTAAAATCGAAGGAAAAAACAACAATATTTTTTCTTCATTAAAACCCAAAGAAAAAAGTGGTGATATATTTTGTATTACCGTACGATAAATTAAAAGTTTGTGTGACCGATCCTTTATAGTAAACATTGTACCGTCCACTACGGGCGATCAAACGGTAATACATTTTTTGACCAACCGTAACCTTTTGACTGATTGGCTTATTTTTGTGCCTGGTAGTACCACATGTTAGCTATGACGTAATAAAGGATGTATCAATTGTGAAGCTACGATTACAATATAGACTTCTGACAAGTTTTAAACAAAATATGTTTTTTTAGGAAAGAAGAATGGCTTTTTTTGTAAAACTCCATTGTGTTTTTTTTTCTTCTTAGAACTGACTAACTAACTAACCATCACGCCGTTTTCACCCGAGGTAGGCAGAGTAAATAGACCCACTATCAAAATCTACTTTGGCACACACTCCTTGCTTCTTTCAAATTCATGCATCGTACTCTTCTGTTATTCTGACTCTTGATTTCTCTCGACTCAAGTATTTGATTTACTTGATTGTGTTGTGTCTTTCTAGAATATCCCCGACCACTTTTACCATCAACTTTTAGGTAATATATGGTACATTCTCTTTACACTCTTTTTTTTGTTCATCCGTTCTGTGTGTACAAACCATCTTGGCGTCATTTTCTTTATCTTATTCGTTACGCTTACACCAGCCTTGCATTTTTTTTAACACGGTCATACATGGTTTTAATAGAATACGGTGAACAATCACCTCTTAAAGTTGTGCGGTAACACTCTTAAATGCGGTGCATATTTACGATCTTACTAACTTTCGGGAAATTTTATAAGAAAGAAAAAATCACACCTCTCATTGTGTTCTAAGGTTTTAACTGTACTGTCAATTGATAAAGTGTTTCTTTCAATCAGCAAACACTGGACATGATGACTATCCAAAAATCCACGGGAACCAGCAGACACAGAATCTAACAAATTTCTAATAAGTGTGATTTTAAATAGATTATTTCAGTTCAAAGAGTTAAAAAAAAAAGATTTATTTATTCCTAATGTTGTTATAAACAATGAAACGTGTTTTATTATCATTTACATATCATTGCTGGAAAGGAAAAAGGGCTTAAGCGACACTTTGATAAAAAAATGAGTTAAATATGCAGTTTTGATCAGTTTTTGTTTCTGCATCGAAAGCTCTGACTCTCGTTTGATTCTGAATACTTTTGTGACCATTCAGCCTTCTAAAATATATTTACCATTTCGGAGAAGGCTCGACTCAAACGACAAGCTTGGGATTTTTTTTTTAGCTTTGTATCGCTTCGGGTAACTCAGTGAGAACATTGAATTACCTGAGTAAATTTTTTTTTCAAAATCCAACCAGGTACTGAAGACTTGTTTTTGAATTTTATTGTAAAAATATTTGACAGCCTATTTGACTTTCTGGCGACAATATTATTATTATTCGCATTTATTGGCTTATTTTTCAGAGTGTTGGACTTAAATAAATGTTTTCCAAAACCCCTTAAAATTATTTATTCTCACAATGGGAAGGTTTTTTGAAAAAGGCTGTGGTTATAACGCGAGAAGAGATTAAGAGAAGGTAGCGGGACTTTGGCATCCCTAGTTTAGAGTGAATCGTAAGGCTGATGGAAGAAGTGAGGGAACAAAGACGAAAAAGAGAAAGATTGGGAAGTATCTGGCTGTTTACACGTTGTCACAAAGTTTGGCTTATGCCATTTTAGGGTTCAGATTATCATCAATATATCTGTGGTCATTTAGTTGTCTCGAAATGGCTACAGCGTAAGTTGTTTCGAGTATAACGAATGCAGTTATTTCTAAATATTACATCACAAGATAAACTTAGACGTTAAGAATATAGGTTCAATCCTTTGCTATTTTCCGTTCATTTTCGAGTTGAACTACGTCATCAACAAAGCGAAGTCTTAAACGGCCTACTTGTAGGATATTATTAGGATTACGTATTAGAAAAAAATAACACGCGATTTAGTTAATTTAAGTAGGTATTTGAGTTTATTCTCTCAACCCAAGTGCTTATTTAATACTGAAGTTAGCATGTACATTCAATAGTAATTGTTATTTTTTAGCACTAGAAATAAACAGAGCCATTAAAATTAACAGTAATTCTTAAAAAAATCAGTTAAATTTTCAGTAGCCTAATATTAGGTATATTCCCCGTACACTCATAAAATTTCTCATTATTCTTTTATCACCTTCTCAGTTGACGTTTTGCCTCTTTCAATTCATATTATCTGTCTCTTTCTCTCTGTTCCTTTGTTATGATTTAAATGTTATTCGAGATACAGGGGTTAAAATTCTTCACCGTTGCAATAAAGGGATAAAATTAGATAACTTAGAAGCACTAGAAATTAGAAAATCATTAAACAGTAAATGTAATATTTTAAACAATCAAATTAATTTATCTTATAGTCCTATCCTAAATATTTTTCCAATAAACCGCTCTGTTATTCCCATAATTTCATCAATTACTCCTTCTCCTTCCAACTCCTAAATATGTATATTTATCTCAGTATTTTGTATTTCAGATTAATTTAATATTGTCCTGATGATGGAAGGGTACTTCCGAAACCGGTAGACAAAATATTAAATAAAAAAGTGGTTAAAAACAAAGTATATATGTTCTATTTATAAATGTTATTCTTTTGTTTGCTTACTGTTTTCTTATGTTAGTTTGTGTTCTCCCTCTGTATGTATACTCGTATATAGCCGCACACTTGTATTTTTTGTTTAGTTTAATTTTGTACCCTGGTGATGTTTAGGCTAAGCGGAACCGGTCGGTCATAAAAATTTAAATCAAATCTGCGATTTAATACAAAGTTATTAATTCATTTTCATTACTTAATTGTAGTTTAGCAGGATGGTGATTTTTAAAGAACACAAAATAAATTCAACAATATTTTTTACTCAATTTATTTTAATTTAAAACAAACATTTCAACCGTATACCGAAGAAAGAAAATCATTAAAAATGTAAGCTCGGCAGGTACTGACGTATCGTTCTAAAAAACAAAGATTGAAAACGTTTTATAATCGAATATCCTCCTAAGTAATCCTTAGTCATTATTAGCCAAAGTTATTATTTATCATGTAAGTAACACGTGAATTTCTTCGTTCATATGATTCATCAATCATAAAAAGTATTAAATATTGTACGAAATGTAAGCCAAATTAATTTTCAAGCATTTTAACGAAATTACTGTAATATCATCACCGATAGCAAATAATATGTTTCAAAGGACATACATAGTAAGCACGTCATTAATAATGCGAATTAAATAAATCAAATTGGATCAAAAGAATCACATCAATTTCGTCAAATAGGAGGCCTATTGCTTTGCGTTCGTCTGTCGATATTTAAAAGTCGATGTGGAGCTCTGCCGCCATGGACGTTTTCAAAGTTCTTCGTCCTCTCCATTTCCTGAAATTAATTACGGTGACAGCTTCGTATAGACAAACTACAAATGAAAACGGGCAGAAGGAATATAAACCTTCTTTCGTACTTTCGATATTAACTTGTTTATTTCCCATAGGACCGGCCATTTGGTGGTTGCTTACTTTTAAGGTTGTATTTCAGAGTCAAGACGATCCAATGACGTTAGTAAACCTGACGATCAGCGTCCATCTGTTTGCTTACATCGTTATTTGTTACTCAAATTTTTTCCTACGCCGGCATTACTTGCATATTGTTAAGCCTGATTCACACCAACGTCCGGTTCCGCTCAGTGCCGATATTGTTCCGCAAGAAAACTTATTGATATGGTATGAATATCAATCAAGGAGTATGTGCCAAGACAAATTTGTGTGGCAGTATGTCCTTCTGCCCACCCTTGTGATATTTAACTACTTATTTAGTTAAATAATTATTTTGAAGTGTAAAAATACTAACATCGCAGATTTTTTTTTTAAACCATTTTTTTATCACTAAATAATATTTTTAATAATTAATAATTAATAAAAATATTATTTAGTGATAAAAAAATGGTTTTTGATAAAAAAAAAATCTGCGATGTTAGTATTTTTACACTTCAAAATAATTATTTAACTAAATAAGTAGTTAAATGTCACAAGGGTGGGCAGAAGGATAAACTGCCACACAAATTTGTCTTGGCACATACTCCTTTATTGATATTCATACCATATCAATAAGTTTTCTTGCGGAACAATATCGACACTGAGCGGAACCGGACGTTGGTGTGAATCAGGCTTTAATCGTATACACTCGATTGATGAGAAATTAATATCCCTTCACTTCAACCCGAATGAACGCTATATGTATTGTATTCCTTGATCCCGTTATTATTTTTGGTTTCTGTATACGGAGCCAGCGCCATGAGTAGAGTTAGGCTGTACAGAGGACGGAGAATTGTGAAAATGTCCATGGCTTGGACTTTTTATTAACTTGTGAATCTTGAATTCGAACGAAAAGTGATGGGCATCCTTGTTAAGGAAAAGTTCCAGTAATACAGTAGTTGATGATTGGGGGTGATTACTTTCTTTCATTAATGTGTCCTTTTTATTTTCGATTGCGTCGGTTTTAATATGTTTGTACGTCAAACATTATGGATTACTTCACATGATTGATGAATCTTTTGACATTATATTCGTTTTTTTCTTCATATTATTAATGTTGATAATATATATTTTTTTTATTTCTGTACAGAAAACACTAACTAACTAACTATCACGCCATTTTCCCGCTGGGGTAGGCAGAGAGGATGGACCGCCATACGTTTTTGTTTTGGCAAAATCTCCTTGCTTCATTAACATTTATGTATATTCTTTTCTTATTCTGACTCTTCACATGGCCCGACTCAAGTATTTGATTCACTTGATCGTACTATGTCTTCTTCGAGCGTCCCCGACTGCTTCTTCCATCGTTAATTCGCTATACATGCCGTCTCTTTCTTGATCCTATTCATTACGCTCACATCAGCCTTGCATTATTTCCGGATATCCACATTTTTAACACGGTAATACATGGTTTTACAGTACTCACTAAGTTATACTCAGTAGTAAGTTACAAGCTATAAGTTCTTATTGTTAGTCATTAGTTGAAAATATTAGTTGTAAGCCATTAGTAATAAATTTTAACTGTAAGTTATTAGTTATAAGCTTAAGTGATAAATTATAGGTTAGATAAATTAATTTGTAAAGCGCCCTTGAGGTGATTTTCCCACAAAAACGGCGCAGTAAAAGTTATCCATTTATTATTATTATTATACGCCTCAGTTATCTCATTTCTACAGCATTAAGTCTTCAGCCTACTTATTCCAGTTCCATGCCTCACTGCCATACACGAGGATTCATATAAGCACTCTATTGTTGACTCCTAGCTTTGCTTCTTTGGACAACTGAAAGATAAACTTCCGAAAATCATGTTTCCTAATGCAAAAATCTCGAATCTGTCGAATGCTGAAACTCCATTTTTTATTTACGCCAACAGCGTTGAGTCCTCCATTGATGGAGTTTCCTGCATTCACCTGAGAAAACACTTTTCACATTTTTTGTTTTGACTGTCCAACTAGGAAAACTTCCCCGCTTAAAGATAATTAATAAAACTTGACATACTTCAATAATGGTAGATTTGTACACTATAATCTAATGAGCGCATATGTTACGCATCATGAACATATACATGCAAATAAATATGAGTTCACTTCATTCAATGTATTGAAAGAATGCGCAATACACAACCGGTCATACTAAAGAAATTCTAAAAAGTTGTAGAATTTTGTTGAAATATAACAACAGCAAGGACACATAGTTCATTAAGAATGGTGCACAGACTCATAATTTCACTGGCGAAGATTAGTTTGAAATCTCTCGAAGAATCGGAACAGAGCTTTTTGATAACAGACAACCTGTAATTTATCAATTTGAATTGGTAGTATAAAAGGAACATTGCAGAATAAAATTGTAGAAAGACAACGTCTTTAGCTTGTGAAATGAAAATTGAAATCAAATATTCATAATTTCCCCTTAAATAATCCATTGTTAGGAAATCACCAACAATCACCAAGGATTCAAAACCAGTTTTCACCAGCAAATATAAATATGAACGTCGATCATTAGATTTTCTGCGTAGGGATTTTAATTTGTCATCGATTGTGTTGAGACGATTAATAAAATTCAAATAATGACAATGCAGGATGTTGTTTGATAAACAAATGACGTTGTAACATACCAATTGTGTTATAAAAGCTAGGCGTGAAAATGTAATCGAATTTTCAGAACGCCAAACTCATATTTCAACGAATACAAAGACCAGGAGGTTGGGAAAAAAGAAAATATGATGGTCAATAAAGAATGGAACTAGGAGAACTCGTATTCCTTGAGCCCGAGTATATTTTTGTCTTCCCTATACGAAGCAAGTGCCACGAATAATGTCAAAAAATGCAAGGGACGGAGAGATTTGACAACATCCATGTTTGTGGGGTTTTTTTTAATGGTAAATGGCCTTTCAATATTGACAAATGATGGAATAGTGACGCACACCATTTTAAAATTCCTGCTTATTCATTTATTTAGAATATCTCATTTTATATTCCATACTTACCCTTTTTCTTTATTGTTGTAATTTTTAGTATTACATCCGGTGTAATTACTTATCGTTTATTATTTACTTTTACATTTGATTAATGACCACCTAAAGGAGAAAAGGTAAAACGTATTTTATGTGTCCAAATAAACATCAGTATACAGATTAAACGATTATATTACATTAGTTTTATTATGCGTCCCAATGTGATGGTAAATAGTAGAACTAAAAAAAGGATTTTATAGAACTTCTGGAAAAAATACTTTTTACATCTAAAAAATTCTTCTTCGTACTAAAAAATATCCATCAATCTTTATGATAAATCCAATTGAATTTTCAAATTTACCATGGGCCAGTGGTTAGGACGCTCGACTACGAATCCAGAGAACGCGAGTTCAAATCGCAGAGTGCGCAAATATATATATATATATATATATATGCAAATATATATTTTTTTAATTGTGAAAAGTAATCACTTGACATATTTAAAAAAATGAAAAAATAACCCTGTATAAGTTCACGGATATTATTTTATTTTTTATGACCGACCGGTTTCGCTTAGCCCAAGCATCATCAGGGTATAAAATTAAATTAAACAAAAAATAACCGCACACTTTTTATTTCTTCTTCCATTCACTTTCGCATCATATTTTCTTTTTACACTCTTTTCTTTGTTCATTCGCTCTACATGCCCATACCATCTAAGCGTCCTTTTCTTATCGATCCTATTTATAACGCTTACATCAGCCTTGTATTCTTTTCGGATATCCACATTATGAACACGATCATACATGTTTTTACCGCACATACGCCTCAGGGATCTCATTTCTACAGCATTCAGTCTACTTTCATCCTTACTTTGCTAGTTCCATGCCTCACCGCTATACACCAGGGTCCGTATAAGCACTCCTTTGTGGACTGCTAGCTTCGCTTCATGGCGGGCTCAATGTTTTTCATACTAATTTAAAAAAATTATATCAACGGTTTTACCTATCGGATTTCACACTACTCTCTAAACCTTCCCGCAACTAATAAAACAAAATACTATTTAAATGAAATGACAAAATACAAACAGACAAACACACAAATAGACAAACATTCATTTTTGTAAATGTATATATATATATATATAAATATAGATAGATTGACAACATTAATGAAAAAGGGTAATCAAGAAGTGGAAAAAGAGGAATACTAAATATCTGACATAATAACTAGTGTCGTATAATTTGGCGTACACTGTTGACCACTATGGCCCTGGCTTCGTACAGGGAAATTGAAAAGAAAAACGGGCAAAAGGAATATAAGTTTTCTTATTTCCATTCCGGCTTGACTATTTTATTTTCCCTTTTACCAACCTCTTGGTGTGTTCTTGCTTTAAAATTTCAATTGGAGGTTTTAGATGATCCAATTACATTCTTCAACCTGGCATTTACCATTCAAGCGGTGTGTTACAACGTTATCTGTTTATCAAATAACATCTTGCACGGTCATTACTTGAAATTTATCAATCGACTGAACTCAACCGATGAAAAATTAAAAACCCTTCACATCGATCCCAATGATACACGTTCATATTTGATATTGCTGGCAATTGCCGGTTTTGAATGCTCGGTGACTATTGGAAATTTCTTAGCGATGGGTTATTTCAAAGGAAATTTTGAATCTTTGATTCCAATTTTCGTTGGACAAACAAAGGACGTTGTCTTAGTACAATTTTATTCTTCAGTCTACCTTTTATATTATAGATTCAAATTGATAAACGAAAGATTGTCTTTAATCAAAAACCTTTATTCTGAATATTCGAGTGTTTTCAAAATGATCCTGGCTCGTGAAATAAGAGATCTGTGCAAAATTCATGATGAGCTTTGTGCTCTTCGTATTGTCATTTGCAAAGCCTTTCAACTTCAGGTAGTGAGTTCAATTCTGACCTTGGCGGTTTTTTCTTTGATTATGTTCAATGAGACGTCTAAAAACTACATATCGTTTGACATGGAGGTTTACATCATGATGTCTTTTAATGCGGTTTGTTGCAGTTTTTGCCTTTTCATTTTGGCACTTGCATGCACCAACTGTCTTAACCAGGTTAAAGATTTTTTTTTAGTAACATAACTTATAAAATTTTGTGATAAAAGTTATGCTTTAAAGATGTTTTATCATTTCAGGAACGAAAGACGTCTCTATTAGTATCGTATTTGGCTGAAGAGGAGTATTCAAAGGACTTCGGAGATTATGTAAAAGCAGTCATTATGTATTTTTATTTTATATAACAAATAAACAAAGGACCTAATCAAAATACATGTCATGTTTAGTAACAAATTTACTTCGTTTTTCAGATTTATTTAAAGACCATTCAAATGGCTTGCAGAAAACCAACGTTCTTGCTATGCGGCTTTCTTTCCTTGGAACTTCCCTTCCTCTGTACGGTAGGAAATTTGAAAATAATTTGAATCAAGAAGAAACCAATTTATTATTGGACGTTTTGCTGAAATCTGTACCTTTTTTTATAGATGTTCGCTACCTTGGTGTCGTACGCTGTCATATTAAATCAATTTTCGCAAGGTTAGTAAAGCCTAATTAAATATATTACTCACTTGAATAATAAAATAACTTTACTCGGTTGGTAGGTACCTTCCACTAGCTCTCAGTGTATTGGTTTGATAGTATTTTTTTGTAAGATTGGCTTATTTGAATGCTCAAGAAGCAACTTTACCTAGATCATTGAAATTTGAGGTTTTATTTCAAGCACGATTTTTAATTATGTGTATCTTTTGTCAACAGTAAAAATTGAAGAAAGAAAATATTAAACAACGCTCGGCCAACCGATAGATCAAAAATGTAACGGTTCAAACAAAAAAAAAAGATTCAAAGATTAACATTTTTATTATTAATAATATTAATATTTGACGCCCTCCATGGTCGAGTGGTAAAACGCCCAACAACGAATCCAAAGGTCGTGGGCTCAAACCCGACGTGCGCAAATAACTTTTATTTAATTAATATGTTCATAACACAATTAATTATTATAAAATAACACAAAATATATTTGCGGCACGTTCCAGAGTGGTAGATGCACCATTCAGAATCGAAACGTTCCTTGAAATGGCTTTAGCCATGTTTGGTGACCTAATCTGTAGAGCCAGGTACTTCCCAACCTTCCCCTTCCCCATCCTTTTACCTTCCTCACTACCTTCAGCCTCACAAAATACTCCCATTGAAGATGCCATGGTCTCACTGGCTCTAGGCGGTTGGGAGCAGTTGGGACTCTTGTGCGGTATTCACCATATAATATATTTAAACATTGCTTTTCCTTGAAACGTTAGTTTGGTAGAAATCAAAAAGTTTATTGATAAAATTTCGATTATTATTATTTGTGATTGATTTTTAAATTTAGAACAGCTTGGCGTAATACCTGTACAATAAAAACTCATTTTTGTAACCCACTCTCAAGATTAAAAAAATAAATATACTCGTATACATTTATTTATATTGCCGCGTCAAGCGATGCCCACAAAAGTTTAATTATGCAATAAAAAATCAAGATGACCGACAGAACCTCATTTCAGACAAAAATGAAATCGCGCATGTGGCAAATCAGTTGGGACGTGTTGAAATCATTATATTTGCTTATAGATTTGTTAGTTAAACTAAATATAAAATTAAAATACGTAAATACCTACCAATGTATTGGCAAATCGGCTTTTCTTAAAAATTACCAAGCTATGTTTTCAAAAAATCGTTCAACAGACCATTGAAAAAAAAATTTAGGCCGATATTTGATATTTGACGGCCTCCGTGTACGAGTGGTAAGACGCTCGAGTAGGATCCCAGAGGTGGCAGGTTCAAAGCCGGCGTGCGCCAATAGTTTTATTTAATAACAATAATAATATTTGGATGATTTTTATAGCGCCGTTTTTGTGAAAAATCACCTCAAGGGCGCTGTACAGATCTTGTTAAATTGTAATGTTTATGTAAGATGGAATGCGGCCGCCCTAACAGATTTAGACCAACGTGGGCGAATGTCATCTGGCTGTCATCTGTAAGGGTGTCACTTGGGTGATTTGTTGGATGCCTGGTTCGTTCGCGTTCGGGAACAGTCGGTCGAGATCGGCACTCCCCCGCCCCTCCTGCCGCTTCCCGGGCGGTCGAAGGGACACATCTGGACAAGGGTCAAAGCAAATGACCATTCTCGGGCTATTGCACTGCATTTAAAACACTGATATTTAAAGATTAAAATATTTTCTTAAAAATTGAAATTACGTCGAAACTAGTCACTTTGAAATTATTTAGAGTTTATTCACTTTACCTATACACAACAACGGTAATTTTAGTGTAATTTTAAAGAATTAATTTGTGAAATATCCTACTTATTTGGCGAAAAATAACGAGAAAGACTAAAACACGTCAGGCAGATTTGATTAACATGTGTCAAAACACATTTAATTCATATAAAATAATATATGGTATATTTGCGGTACGTCTCAGAGTGGTAGATACTCGTAGTATCACCCTGGTGAAAGACCACCATTTAGAATGGAAACGTTGCTTGAAATTGCTTAAGCCGTGTTTCGTCACCTGATCTGAATATTATATATTATTAAAAATTAAAAATATAAATAATTATTATTAATTATTAAAAATTTATAAATAATTATTATTAATTATTAAAAATATTATTTAGTGGTAAAAAAATGGTTTAAAAAAAAAATCTGCGTTGTAAGTATTTTTACACTTCAAAATAATTATTTTACTAAATAAGTAGTTAAATATCACAAGGGTGGGCAGAAGGATATACTGCCACACAAATTTGTCTTGGCACATACTCCTTGATTGATATTCATACCATATCAATAAGTTTTCTTGCGGAACAACATCGGCACTGAGCGGAACCGGACGTTGGTGTGAATCAGCCATAATTTGTTACTTTAGACATTTTGATGAACACATTTGAGAATATAATATGTTTATTAGAGTTAATTAAAATTCGAACCTTATTTTTTTTGTTTTTTTATGGGACCTTCTACAGCAAATTCAGCCCTATACTCGTTTTAAAATAATCTTCACTTACCTGTACATAATTTATATATTTTAATAGAACATGTACGTAAAGAACATGAACATACGTAAACTATTTCTTTAGATAGTTTAGTCCTGTTTCGAATATGCCAGCAACCGACGGCCTCCATGGTCGAGTGGTAAGACGCTCGACAACGAATCCAAAGGTCGCGAGTTCAAACCCAGCGTGCGCCAATTATTTTTATTTAATTAATATGTGTCATAACACATTTAATTCACGTAAAAATAATAATAAGTATATTTGCGGCACGTTCCAGGGTGGTAGATACTCGCTTCGCCGTAGTTTCGCCCTGGTGAAATACCACATTCAGGATCGAAACGTTGCTTGAAATGGCTTTAGCCATGTTTGGTGACCAGATCTGAATAGCGAGGTACCTCCTTACCTTCCTCTTACCCATCTTCTTCCCCTCCCCACTACCTTCAGCCTCACAACGTACCCCAATGGGGGATGCTTTAGTCTCACTGGCTCTAGACGGTTAGCAGCAGTTGGACTCTTGTGCGATATTTCTTTCTCTAAGATTATTACGATGTTGAGTGGCTGTACAAAATACGGTGTAAATATTTTCTTCGTTAAACATGTTTACATAAGATTATGCTAAAAGCATCCTCACTTTCAACATTCCGGCACATCTGAGGTGAGCAGATCAGGTCTGACACACTTCTGGAAAATTTGTGAGCATTAAACAATTAGGTTCTATTAACAAAGGCATCAATAAACAATGTGGCTGCGCATGTTGACAAAAGTCATTGACGCTTTCTGTGCCAGATACATATTTATTAGATCCGTTAGTTCGTCAACAATTTACACAAATATTCTTCACACATTTACATAAACTTTCTCATCTCATGGCAACTGCAGATGTTATTTTAAAATATTTTATAGAAACACAAAAAAATAATTGAGGCGACATACCACTCCAAAAACGGGGGTTCTCCGAGATTAACATTTGAATTCATTCTAATGAATCATTTACAAAAATATCACTTTTTCTAAGGACGCACTCAGGATATCAGTAATTTTTATTTTAGGTATATAAAAACTGACCCTTTTCATTCACACTTTTACCGTGAAACGATTTTAAAAAGTTCTAATTTTGAAACTGTTAATTCGTGGTGGAACTCCAGTTAAATGATTTCAATAATTTCAATTTTTTAACATCATTCCACTATTTTTTCTAATTTCTGTCCTGACCGGTTAAACCTAATGACAAGCATCTTCAGACTGGTACAATTTCAAGTAAGTCTATGGCATATACTCGTATACTATAAGGTCCGGAATGGACGCTTATTGAGTATATCTCATAGTGAACATCTGTGACATTAGGTTTTGTTTTATGGCTGACAGAAAGCGGCTTTACAATACCATTCAAAAATACATTCAGGTAGTTTTATTACCTTCTACAGAAAAAAAACTACCCGAATGTATTTTTGAATGTAATTGTAAAGCCAACTCTGTCTGCCATAAACAAAAACCTAAAGTCACAGATGTTCACTATGAGATAGACTCAATAATCGTCCATTCCGGACCCAATAGTAAATATGCCATAGACGTATTTAAAATTGTACCAGTCTGAAGATGGCCGTCACAAGGTGAAACCGGTTGGGTCTTAAATAAAAAAAGTGGAATAAAGTTTAAAATTTAGTATTATAAAAATCGATTTCAAAAATGTCAAAACCGTTTTTCAGCAATGATAATTATTAACTGGTAAGGACTAGTAGGGACTTGACCTTATTCACAATTACTTTCCACTGGTTAAGGTCCCTCTCCATTCACCTCCAGTCCTCGGTCCTCTCTCTTCTACTCCAATCCTCTTTCACCCACTCCATCCACCTCTTCCTCGGTCTACCTCTGGGCACTGTTCGTTTCCACTGGAGCACCCACATGGTAATGATTTTATGTATCGTATCATTTAGAATTCTTTAAAAATATGCTTTATCCAGCCCATCGCAGTATTTGAGGCTCACAACATTTCGCATTGGTTCTCATGCTCTATTAAATAGATTCCTGATGCACACATCAAATGAGTCGTATAGTTCCTATCTACGGTAAGTCCACTATGGTGAAATGTTGGCAAACCATTTTTTTTCAATTACGACTTATATTCATTACAACCTAATATTTATTGCATTTGGTGTGCTTTATTATTGGACTACGGATGTTTGTAATAAAATAAAGCATTTAATTTCTTAATAGTTTAGGAGTAATTACGCAAATAAGAATGGACTTATCGGCATTTGAAACCAACTGTCAAATTTAACGTATATTGGAACTCACCAGTCGTGACTTATCGGTGTTTGTTTCTCAATACGGTCGACACGTGGTAGACAAGTATAGGGTCACCAAAAAAAAAAAAAGATTTAATCAAAACGAAAATATTAAATGTTTCTTTTTTTTTATTATTTACCAAGAAAAAAATAAATGGTAATAAACTAGTGTTTACAAAAATTTTTTTTTTCGTATTTAAAAAGTTGACCAAACCAAATTATATGACAAAATATATAAAATAAAGGAAATAGAGATATTTTATAATTACAAATATTCTGTATTCATTTCAATAAATTCTCAAACTATTGTTCTTTTGAAAAAATACACAAAAAAGTTTTATCGATTTGCTAGTTAAATCAAAACAAAAATAAAAGTCTTTGCTTAAAAAAAAAAATTACATTCATTTTAAACCGAGGAATAAGAAACGAAAATATTTATTGATTCTATTTTTTTTTTATTTACAAAGAAAAATTAAATGGGAATAAACTAGTGTTTACAAATTCTTTTTTATTTTCATCCTTAAGAAGTTGACAAAAACCAAATTATAAAACAAAATGTCATATAAAAAAAGAATGGAGACATCACAATAAATTCTCAAACTATTGTTCTCTTTTGCGGTAGAGTGTGTTTAACACTTAAGCCTCTTGTTTTAATTCCAACTGTTTTTTTGGGACGCCAGCGCTTGCATTTATCAAGATGACAATATTTTATGATATAGTTGTCTTGATATTTTTTTTCATTTTTCAAATAAAAAATTGTACGGATATCCATCAAATCTACTATTTTAAAGGTGTCACATTTAAAGGTCTTCGTTTTATGCTCGCACAACGGAGAAATGAGCAAGTTTGTCGGAGCGTACCTAGAATTTTTTTTTCTGTAATAAGTTTTTTTTTTTTAAATGATGGTTTTATGATTAAATAGGTAAACGCATGTTTGCTTTATATTTATATCCACAGATTTAATAAAAAATGTTTTTTTCTCAAAAATAAATAAACGTCAATTAATTTTACTAAAATTATGAAAACCATACCTACGTAATTCAATTTTTTAAATAAATTTAAACAATTGAAATTTTATTTCTCTCGCCCAGGTATTTAAAAAAAATAGACAATAAGAACAATTGTGAAAAAAACGAATAAAATTAAAAAATAATTAAAAACAAACGAGCGAAGTTTTTTTGGGAGCACCCAGTAATGACAGACAATCGATTTACAAATCCATTCAAAATAGCAGAGTTTTCATTAGCTTTTACGGCTATCCACATTCTTTTTCCAAGATTCCTTATTGATAACTCGTTTCCTTGATGTATTTCCAGTCACTTGAATGACATTTTTGGTAAGATCGGACATTATTTAGCTGTAGAAATGTATAAAACGATAGACACTTTAAAAGAATAACACTCCTCACAAGTGCTTTAGCGGCCATGTTGGAATTAGTGAAATGCTTCGCGCTCATTGGCTATCTGGACAAGCGGTGGACTTATCGGCGTTTGGAACAAACGGCACAATGGATTTATCGCCGTTTGAAACTCATCGTAATTTTAAAACCCACTTTTCGTAAGATTTTATGTACGTTTGGAACTTATTGACATTTGATTAGTATGGTAAATAGCCGGTAGAATAAAACCTCATATTTACTTAAATTTTGAATTATATTGGACTTATCGTACATAGGAACTATACGACTCAAATTATACACTGCGTTTCACGCTCAAAATTTCAGGGGGTTATTATTCATAAAAATATTAGTTTAAAAACTAAAGTTTTTAGAATGAAGCAATCATTTCTTTAACATATTTATTTGCACGAACAAAAATATGTATATTTTATATTATTTCGCTGCAACTTCTACACTCAATGTGTAGACTTTGTAAAACGTGTGCCGCTCTTGAAATGATATTTCACAAAAACGGCGCTATATAAATTAACCAATTATTATCAATGAGTTCCGAATTCTGGACACTTATTATACGCAAGGTTTAACCATCGAATCAATCTTTAATATAATTGATTTAATTTAATTACAAATTATTTGTGTAATTTTTTGCTATTACACGAATCTGAACAAACAATTTATCAATCAATAATTGCATAATTACATCGATCATTTGAGCAAACGAAATCCTCGATTCGAAAATTATTATTAATCAACACCTAATGTACATTTAAAGATGCAATTGAAAAAGTAATTTGATTGCATTATTGTGCATAAAAAATAAACCTTGACATTTCCAAAAAGTTTCATTAGAAAAGTGAAGTGCTCGCTACAGTAGAAGGAAGACTGTAAACATAAGTGCTTAACCCTCTTTGTACCAGTGTTCATCAGAAATATATTTTAAAATATAATTACGATAACTAGCTTAGTAAAGACACACACGTCAAAAGAGAAGTAGTGAGTAAATCGTGAAGTAGGGTAATCGGAATAGAATTTCAGACTTTTTTACGTATGAGCGAAAATTACCATTTTCAATTTTTCCCGTGTATTGTATTAGGATACATGTTTTTGCAGATATTAACGTCTCACACGGCGATCGAACGAATCATGTACAGAAGACGGTTTAGCGAATTAATACTTTCAGATAATATCAAATGATAATTATGTAAAAGCAATTTCAAAAAGCTATGAAAGTGTACAACTTCGTAAACACGTATGTTTGGTCGTCAATAACACCATGTGTATGTAAAACTGGAAAGTCCATACATTTAATACATGAGAACGGGTCGCTTTTACGACTCGTTCTTATGTTCAACAGCTCTGCTGTGTTACGATTTGCCGGTCTCTGTGTTTCCTCTCTTCTTCAACATGGGCCTATTCAAAACCCAGGTTCACTTCTTCCTTTTCTTGCAAAGACCCTCCAGACATTAAGAATTAATTCCTTCAAGTCCTCCTGTGTGGAGTTAATGTAAAAAGGAAAGGATGCAAGGGTGTAAGATTAATATTTCTAGTATTTAAACTGTTAATTCGTAGTGGAATTGCATTTTAATGATTAAGTAAGACATTTAAAAAATCTTTTACCCACTGTTTATTGTTAAGCCGGACCGGTTTCAACCTGTTACGATCATCTTTCATATCGGTGCATAAATATATATATACCCTATTTATAAATAATTGGGTGATAATCACAACATGCATATATATACATGGCCTGTTAAAAAAAAAGGTGAATTTTGAATTTCGCGGGCTGTGTACATTCGATTATCGTTTTTTTTGTTGTTATGTTGGTACGCATATGCTAACCATATGTTAGCATTATCAGCCATTTTGGATTAGTGTTTTTTTTTGACAACTGGAAAGGTTAGTCACGTTTTTGTGTGTTCTTCGATTTTTTACTTTTGAAAAAAATGTATAAGTCATGTAAATGTAAAAGTCTTCAGCGCCTGGTTGGATTTTGAAAAAAAAGCAACTCAGGTAACTCAATGCTCTCTGAGTTATCTGAAAAAGCTAAGAAAGTCCCAAGCTTGTGTCGCTTGAGTCAAACCTTTTGCAAAATGGAAAATATATTTCAGATGGCTGAAGGGCCACAAAAGTTTTCAAAATCAAACAAGAGTCAGATTTTCCGACGCAGAAACAAAAACTGATCAAAACTGCATATATAACTCATTTTGACCAAAGTGTCGCTTAATCCCTTTTGCCTTTCTAACAACGTAATGATCATTGTATTTTTCTACGTATTAAATGGAACTGTAGGATTGCACCATCCTCATTAATATCTAGAATAAATATATTTATATAGTATAATAATATATATATATTGATTTTTGTTTGTTTATACTCGTATAACGTTTTTAAACCATTTTTTATAATTTCGCTCCCATCCAACGGAAAAAATAAATATGTAAAAAATAAATAAATAAAAATAATAATTATAATTTTAAATCAATAAGTTTGTCTATCCGATGGGACCTGCCAAGTAAGTATGTTCTTGTATATTTTCTTATTTAAACAAGCAATTAGTATCAAATAATAGAAAATAAGATCTGTACAGCGCCTTTGAGGTGATTTTTCACAAAAACGGCCCTTTACAAATCATCCAAATATTATTATCATTAAGCTCCTACTGCAAAACTACTTAAAATATCTTAGAGGGTAAAATTTTCCGTTGTACTTAGATAATATTATACTTTTATTAAACACATTTGTAAGTAAGTACTTGAATTTCAAAACGTACCATAAACGGTTTCTAAGCAAATGTGGAAGTGACCTAACTAATTTGTATGTCTGTCCTTGGCTATATCAAGTAAAAAATTGATGCATTGTCAATACATTCATAGTAAATGTTAAAGGCAAAGCTTTATTACTTCGTCCCATTTCCCGTTTTACTGCAGTGTTATGACATAAACACAATGCGCTATAATAAGCTACAGCATAAAGACGAACATTTAAGTGTGAATAATGCGCCGAGCTTTTACGGTACGGAGGCTGCCACTCTTGAAAGCCTTCGTACAACATATTTCAAATTAAAGATGTCGTAATATTTAAACAGATCGGGTGATTGCGATGACCTGTTGTTTTGACCTATTGTAATCACCTGACAAGAAATAGACCTGTAAAGAATGCATATTGCAAAAAATGAGGATTTCTTCACTTCGACAGTAATTAAAGCACTAGATTTAAAAAATCATTGGTTTTAACATATGTTCTTACTTACGTGAGAATACCCACTACATACAGTTATAAAAACTCAGTTATTATATGTTTTTAAATAAATTGAAATACTCATACAAATAAAATACTATTTGACTGCCCCCATGGTCGAGTGGTAAGAGGCTCGACTGCGAATCCAAAGGTCACTGGTTCAAACCCGGGGTGCGCAAATAATGTTTTTTTGAAACAATATTTGTCATAACACATTTAGTTCTTTTAAAAAAATATTAAGTATATTTGCGGCACGTTTCAGAATGGTAGATACTCAGAACGACACGAAAGAGCACCATTCAGAATCGAAAGGTTGCTTAAAATGGCTTTAGCTTTGTGTTTGGCGACCAGATCTGAATAGCCAAGTACTTCCCAACCTTGCCAAAACATACCCCAATTGGAGATTAGTAGCGTCTTGTGACTTTTTAGTGTGCTAGAGTGGTAAGATTGAAAAAAAACGTCATCATTGATGTTGTTGTAGCCGAAAATATATATATTTTTTTTTAGAAATTTCAACTTTTTTTATGAAGATTTTTCAGAAATCAGTGCAGTGCAACGCCAAAACTGAAAAATCCTGAAAATCTTCATACAAAAATAAAATCTAAAAAAAAAAAACGTTTTTGGCCACAACAACCCTAACAATGTCGTATTTTTCAATCTTAGCACTCAAGCATACTAAAAACTCACGAGCTGCCACTGTTGAGGATGCCACAGTGCCACTGGCTCCAGACAGTTGGGACTCTTGTGCGATATTCAAATTAAAAAAAAAAAAAACTTAAGTCTTGTCACCAGTTTTATTCAAACGATAATTAAAAATAGCAAGTGCAGCCCATGAAATATTTCAATAAAACAATATTTTGTTATTTTATCGTATTACTTTTTACCAGAATTTTATTCAACCATCGTAATTTTGAACTGAACAATGACAATAATGTAATAATTATAATTTCAAGATTTTTTTGTGTATGTTATGGATTCTTCTGTACTAAAACACTTTACTTGCACTTTATTTGTATTTATTTCATGGTATGAGGTTTTACAAGGTAATTATCTACACCAGAAGCGTGGTGTTACTCCAACTGATATTAACTGTTTGAGACTAACTAAATCTTCATAATGAACCGTCTCATATAGTGGTAGAATGTCAATATCAGTTGGGGTAAAGTTCAACATAACATTTATTATTTAACATAGATTATTACCCAAATAATTACATAATATATAGTTCATCAAAACAAAAATAATTTAGGGGTGATAACAAATTTCTGTGGATAATTGAAAGTCGGCTAAATGGGTCCAAAGTGTTATCTCCTGTATGGGTAGGTACATAACATGTATTCAAAAAATTAATAATTGTAAATAAAATATATATATTTACTCGTATATCATGTTGGATGGAATACAAAATTCCACCTTTTTCTAAAATTCGTGATGTAATATGAGTTGGGACAATAATACGACTGTTGCAATTGACCGAGAAGTGGTAAGTGTGCAATTTATTTTCCGACTGGGCTATTAATGATATTACGATTACGGAATAGAAAGGAGCACTAAATCCAGCAACATAACAAGTTGTGCCTTTGCCGACAAGATCAGAGATGGGACACTATTTTCATGAAGCAATTACATTATTTGTTGATATATAACTAAACAGAAAATACTTGGAAGCGAGAACTATTTTTTTAAGTTATATTTTGTAAAGGTTGTGTACAAATTTTGATAAATATTTTTTTTGATATTGATTACTATGTTGCATTAACCATTAAAGTTTCCTCTAATAATGATTTTTTAACCAAAATGGAAAAATAAAATAATCATAGTTAGTTAAACAATATATTTACAGTAAAGTTGATACAGAAAACAATTAAATAAATTACCTTTTCTTTCAACTAACTAACTAACCATCACACCGTTTCTCCACAGGGGTAGGCAGAGAGGACGGACCGCCATATAACTCTGTCTTGGCACACACTCCTTGCTTCATTTACATTCATACATCGTCTCATACATACTCTTCTGTTATTCTGACTCTTCACATGACCCGATTCAAGTATTTGACTTACTTGATCGTGCCACGTCTTTCTCGGGCGTCCTTGACTTCTTCTTCCATTCACTTTCGCATTATATATTATTTTCACACTCCATTCTTCGTTCATTCGCTCCACATGCCCAAACCATCTAAGCGTCCCTTTCTTGATCCTATTCATTACGCTCACATCAGTCTTGCATTCTTTCCGGATATCCACATTTTTAATACGGTCATACATGGTTTTACCGCACATACGTCTCGAAGATCTCATTTCCACAGAATTCAGTCTACTTTCATCCTTCCTCTGCCAGAAAATTTTTTTTAAAAATTTTAAATAAACTCAAAGTTAAACAAATAAAAATAATGTACATAAAAGAAGTTAAATAAAAATAATACATCATAAAATAATGGTAAAAAGTGAAAAATACAATCAAAATGAAAAGGTAACACAACATAATAAAATAGAGAAAAATAATTAACCTAGCTTAAAGATCTATAACACACAGCAGGGGTAGGGGTAGATCTACACCAATTTTATTAAAAACTTTGACTCCTAGGCCCCAAACCTTAGAGTATACTGGAGGTAGCCCAAGCCAAGGCAGTGAAGTCAGTTTTGGACTTGTTTTTGATGATTTTAACACGACTCGGCGCAAATGGGCGTGGCTAAGACTAAGGCTACGGTATTTATACATCCATTCATATCACATATCGACATAATGTTTTTGTGTATTCGTATAGCCACTTTTTCACAGTATTTTTATCAACAAAAATATAGCATCTAACCTAAAAAAACCGTTTAGTTGCGTCAAGTTTAGTGGCAAATTAAAAAATATGGGCGGAGTCCCGCCGTTAACCAGCGAAGATAGCCAGCTTAAGATCATAGCGACAGTATATAGAAGCGGTCCAAGAAATTTGTTGTCTCTTTCTCTCTCATGGTGTACGATGTAAAAACTCGGAAAAAGTGATTTATTACAATTTCGGATGGGTTGGGTAAAACAAATTAGCTATCCCTCCATATATTGTTACTTCAAGCCCCAAACAGATCAAATAAAAGTGTGTCTAGCCTTCGGTCAATTTATACAGTAGTAAGGATAAATTGAACTTAATCGGGCACGTAAATATGCCCACTACACATTTCTGATGGTTTATTTCTTATGCGGTCCTTCATTTACCATTTAAACTTTTTTTCGATGTACCGCCCTGGTGAAATACCAACATTCAAAATCGAAACGTTGCTTGAAATGTTTTTTGCGTTGTTTGTTGACCAGATCTGAGTAGCCAGGGACTTCCCAACCCTACTCTTCTCCGTCTCCTTCCCCTCCCCACTACCTTCAGCCTCACAACATACTCCAATTAAGGATGCCATAGTCTCACTGGCTCCAGACGGTTGGGAGCAGTTGGGACTCTTGTGCGGTATTTACTATAAATTTTTTTAAAGAAATGAAAAAATAACTTTGTATAAAACCACGAACATTATATATTTTTTAATGACCAACCGGTTTCGTTTAGGCTTAGCATCATCAGGGTACAAAATATACTAAACATCTATACAAAGTGTTCGGTTATATATGCATACAGAGGGAGAACAAATTTTAAAATAAAATAGCAAAATAATGAGAAAACAATAGAATAACATTTAAATTATAACAAAAGTACAGAGAGAAAATAAAAATATTTGCTCATATGTATTATTTGATCGGTTAGTAGCTTAGTGGACTAACGCGTCGGATTCCCACCCAAGCGTCGCGGTTTCAATTCCATTGCTAGCTAAGTCCGCCACCATTGCACAAGTATATTCCGCTTATTATGAAGGCAGTAGGAATTTTTAAAATATTGTCAGTGTTCGATACGGAAACTGCGACAAACGCCGAATGCGTTTCAGTTTCGGATGAATTGTGAAAATGTAGTGGACTGTAAAACGAATACTACTTGATGGAAGTTTCGATTGTATATTGTGGATAAAATGAGGATTTAAGCCAATTTACTCACTTGATGTGTCCTCCAGAGACGGATGCGATGCGACGATGAGTGACGAAATACGAGAAGAGACGATGTCCCTGAAGGCGGCTTACTGCGACGAACGATTGAAGGCGAATGGGGCGAGTGCTGAGGCGGACGGTCCCTCGATGTGCCGGTTTTGTGCATTTTTATGCCGACCGACGGTGACAATTTTGACAGTGTGTATGGCTACTCACTTTGAAAATCAAAGAGCAAATTGGCGGGATGAATAGGATCTGGATAATAAGCAAAAGGTAAGAACCTAGCAAGTTGTCTCATTTGAAATCCAACAGTCAGATTATTCGTAACCCGGAAATATTTGTCTTACTCTTAAAAAAATACCGTAATAGTATGCGTGGACCATTGGTTGTCAGTCGCCTCACGTTCACTTTAAAAGGTAGCTGCAGATTGAGGAAATTATCGAAGTCTCCTTGAATCTTCTTGTTTTTATGTCGACTTATTAGACACGTGAAATTAACTTTGGTCGATCAGTCTTCCTCTTAAATTGTGATTTGATTGCGTTTTATTATTTGATGAGTAACAATGTGAAAATACGAGGTCGGTAGCTGTCAAAATAGTTTAATGATTTGGTCATTAATCCACTACATATGAGGATTAATCATTTGTTCAAGTGAATCAATTACAGTATTTCGTGAACATAATCGGGTCCAAGCTCTTAAATCTTGTTTTTTATGTAATAACCTCACAATATTCATGACTGCCTGAAGCTAGTGGAACTAAAACACTCCCATATTAAGGAAAAAATATTAGTAAACGAAGTGTCACGTTAGCATTTGGTTTAAGAAGACACACCACCTCAAATGATAATAATAATAATATTTTGATGATTTGTATAGCGCCGTTTTTGTGAAAAATCACCTCAAGGGCGCAGTACAGATCTTATTTTCTATTATTAGATATTAATTCCTAGTTTAATAAGAAAATATACAGGAACATACTTACCTGGCAGAGCAATAATATACTGGGAAGGAGCGCTATAGTAGAGCGCTAGTGTAGTCAATATTGATGTTTTCTACGGGACGTAGCTAGGGCTAGAATATTTTTACATCCATTTATAGCATACGTCGACATATTGTTTTCTTTATTTGAATAACCACTTCACAGTATTGTTATGAATAAAAATGTCGGATGTAACCTAAAAAATTCCATCCTGTTATGTCGCATAGCAAAACGTAGTGGGCAGAGTCACGGGAGACGCGGGAGACGGAGAACATGCTAACATATCTAAAAGCGTTGTTATATTGTGTGAGAACTTGTCTTATCTCTTTCTCTCTCGCGATTTACGATGTAAAAACACGGAGAAAGTGATTTAACGTAAATTTGTATAGGTTGGGTAAAAATTTTTAGCTCTCTCTCCTTATATATTCTTGCTCTGAGCACATCACTCTATAAATAAATCAGTAAGGGGCGTTTAAAAAAGGTGTAGACTTCTTATTAGTTCTAAATTCATTTGCATTTGTTCATGTTCTATTAAATTGTGAAAAAATACAATAACCTTTTATTAACACGTAGATTTCACTAAGTCATAATAAACCAGGAATTTACGCTGACGATAGGCACAGATCTGACGTCTCTATCCGCCTACTTGAGAGCGTTGAATGAGCCTAAAAAAGCATTAAGGCAAAAAGGTGGGATGAAAAAACGAATGTTCACCGGTTGCAAGGTGTATAGGCATAGGGTCGAGTTTGTTTTAGCAGACCTAGGCCTAGAATGGCGTTTTATATGTAATAAACATATTACTATAATCTCAAATGGTTTTCTAGGAATATCTCGAGATGTAATTAAATAATTGACTCACTTTCTTTGTCGCAACTCATCCAGTTCAACATTCCTTGCCGTAGACGCAGAAATAATGAACTGCTGTTCCTCAATCATCACTCTACTAATTATGGGTATCAATTTCCACTGTCCAAAATGTTGAGACTTGTTAACTCAAGCCACGGTATTGAAATTTTTGGTACCAGTACAAATGTTTTTTTCATTCTTTACGACTCATTCAAAACTTTGACTTGACTTTGGCTTTGATTTGAATGTCCTTTTTAATGTATATTTTTGTCCTATTTTTGTCATTGATTAATTTAGTATTATGTATGTGCTGTCCTTTCTCTGTTGCTCTTTTTTTCTCATTTTTGTGTTTTTGTATTTTTTGTAATTGGACAATAGTCCGTTAGTTTATAAATAAATAAATAAGTATCTAGTCCATAGTATATTAAAACAAACTCTAATCTTTACTTCTGACGTTATTACTGAAAAACAACTGGAAATTGCGGAAATCGTTTTACGGTAAGAACATGAATGGTAAGGGTCAGTAATTATTGATTTACAACATAAATTACTCACATCTTGAGTGCATTCTTGAAACAAAAATGATATTTTTGTCACAGATTCATCAAAACTAATTCAAATGTGAATCTCGGGCGAACCTCTTGTTTTTAAGTACTATGTCAACGTATACAGACATAATACTAGCGTTGTGACTACTTTGTAAGAACTACTACAAAGAACTACATCTTTTGGCAACATTTCCTACTTCATTCATTGAACAAATACTTCAATTGAAATCGGTGGTTAATTTTAGCGTTCATTCATTTCATTGAAAAAATACTTCAATTGTAGCTGGTAGTTCATCTTCATTTCATTGAAAGAACGACTTCAATTTGGCGAGGAACTGGTACCAGTTCTTTTCACTTGTATTTTCACTAGCATGTGCTTTTTCGGCGAGGAACCAGTTTCAGTTCTTTTCGTTTTCAAATCTCCACCGACTAGTACGTGAGTACGTGCTTTTTCGGCGAGGAACCGGTTCCAAAAAGAACTGAACAAATAAGCGGATAAATTCAAATCTCTTTTTTACGAGTTCGACTTCAATTGAAGTGTTCACTTCGAAGGGTTCATTTTAAAGAACTAACACTTCGTGAAGCATTCACAAAACATTGAAGTTTTTCCCAACCCTACATAATACATACCTATACATATTTTTTTCAATTATTTGATTACATTTAATATGTGTTAGTGTTACATTAATATCTTTTTAAAGCCAAGTATTCGCAATATGTACGTACGTACATTCACTGAACACACATGTATTGTAAGGTGAAAGGTAAGTAGGAGGGCTATCTCGACCTGCTCATGTTTTAACTAAGAGTGGTGATATTTCGCAAGAGCCATTCTAAAAGTATTTCTTCGATGCAATTTTAATGATTTAATATTTCATTAGATTGGCCACCCATCCAATTACTGAATGTTGCTTAACGTATGATCGCATAACAAGTACTGTTACAAT
Organism: Drusus annulatus; assembly: GCA_022651775.1. Lineage (NCBI taxonomy): Eukaryota > Metazoa > Arthropoda > Insecta > Trichoptera > Limnephilidae > Drusus > Drusus annulatus. The sequence goes on from JAGWCC010000070.1 coordinate 217,349, forward strand.
ATTGCCAAGCCCACTGTCAATATAGGACTAGGACTAGGGTATTTATACATCCATTCATGGCACATGTCGACATAATGTTTTTATTTATTCGCATAACCACTTTTTTCACAGTATTGTTTTAAATAAAAATATATAGCAAATAACCAAAAAATGTTGAGTTATGTCCATTTATGTCGCATATCAAAACGTGTGAGCGGATTTAAAGGAAACGCGGGACACAAAGAACATTCTTACAGAGCGGTGTGATAATTTGGGAAATGTTGTTGTCTCTTTCTTTCTCATGGTGTACGACGTACAAACGTAAAGAAAGTGATTTATCCCAGGTTTGTATAGGTTGGGTAAAAAGAATTAGCTCTCTTTCCATATATTGTTACTCCAAGATCCCTTTTCTGAGCTTAAAGAAGAATGTTTCAATGAGAACAATTTAAACGCATCCTTAATTATTATTTTTATCTCTAAAAGCTTTAAAATACTATGGAAGAAACACACACTATTTTAGCTGTTGAGAAAAAATATTTATTAAGCTATATAAATATAAGGAAGTAAGTAAGTAGTTAATTATATCTTCTACTGCCCCCCCTGAAAGTCTCAAACTCCCAAAGGGGACGTCATCGCCTACGGTCTAAACGAAGCTAATGAGATGTACCCAACCAATGAAAGCTCTAGCCGGATGGTGGCAGATGAGTTAGACGCAATGTTGTGTCTGTTCTACTGGTACTTCAATCCTTTGAATAAAAGTATGCTTGAAAACTAGACGGTGAGCAAAAACAGTTTGGCAAACTCTGACCGAAACACGTGCCCAGCACCCGTAGAAGTTTGACATTTTCCGCATGAATACGGGTTATTCTGACAACCAGGTTTTGTACTCAAGATCTCGAGTGTGAAAAGACCGATGTTTGATTTTACATTACTTCTAAAACACGGGCGTCTTCAAGACGCAGGTTTGAGTAACCAATCTTAAAGCCAACGTGTTTACAATATTCTCAAATACGATTAACTGTGTGAAGGTAAATCTTACGAAATGTATATATTTTGTTAAATACTTTGTTAGGTTTTATATGTGAACATAAACTAACTAACACCCCACTCAAAAATGACTGCCACCAAATAAATCAAAAAGATTCTCACGAACTAAAAAACGCATGATGATTTCAAAATAAATTCTGCACATAATAAAACGTAGAAATATTATGCATCCGTTTCAATTATTTCCGTTAATTAAAAGTAATTATTAAAAGTAATTATCAACGGAGCGGCTTACATCATTTATTCGCGCAATAAAAGTTACGTAAATAGTAATAATAACCATAAATATTATTAATGCATTTTATTTGTTCTTATTTGACGAATAATTAAATCACTTTAACACATGCCATGAAAATAAAATTGTGACCCGTAGATTATCAATATACTTTTTAAATTGTTGCCACTATATTTTTTTTATTCTAAGCTTGTGGCTAATGCTTATTATTAACACATTTCTGAAAAAAAAAAAAATTAAGTAAAAAGTGTCAATTTCCTTTGAAATAAATAATAATTGGATTATCTTACATTTATGTAATCTTTTGCATAAAGTCAAAACTAGTATTGTTCTACATACAATGGGTATGTTACAATGAGTCTTTTATTTTAAATATAGAGGTTAAAATATATTTTCTACCAGATTTTTTTTACATGTACGAGTAAATAAAAAATTACACAGTTTTAAACAGGGTTACTAGTTACTGTGCTAAAAAATATCTCCGTTCCACGATTATTGGCAGCTTGTAGATAAGTTTCAATTCGATGAGTCGATTTTTTACATGTACGAGTAAATAAAAAATTACACAGTTTTAAACAGGGTTACTAGTTACTGTGCTAAAAAATATCTCCGTTCCACGATTATTGGCAGCTTGTAGATAAGTTTCAATTCGATGAGTCGATTAATTAAACTCAATCGACTGTTGTTTAATTCATTGAGATTTTTTTATGCTTATTAAAAACAAAAACAAATAGGATTTATGAAGTACTTAATATATTTAGAACTTAATAGCTAGTTCGTGCTTAAACTTGTTATAAGTCATATGAAAAATATCCACATCTAGTGGGATGAAGCTATTTAAACTAGTAAGTCTTACCAGGGGCATCATCGTTGGTAATTTAGTTCTGCACTTGGAAAGAAACGGAAGCCTGTGTTGGCGGCCTCGCGTGAAATTATCAAGGACATAAAATACGATTTTAGCCAGGATGTCAGCTATCAATAGTATACCGTTCAAGAGTTTATTTGCTCAAAACAGTAATGCTATATCCCTCCTCAAACTAAGGGTGCAGATACCCAGGTTTCCCGAGATAAATCACACCACGCCCCTGTTACATACTTTAACAGAGTATATTAAAATAATTTTGTCGTATATTTTATTTTTTAAAAGTTATTTAAAGTTCTTCATAAATAAATGTACGCATTTATCTAGTATTTGTATTTTTTATTGGTCCAAAACGATTTCCTTGTGGGATGCCCGCGTTAGAAGCGTACAAAATGCGTAATTTTGCAACGAAGTAGCGTAAGACATTGTGTAATTGCGTTTCGTTATACATGCAATAAGAAATATAATGTAAGGCCCACCATCGCGGAGAATGGACCGAGATATTTGAATAGAGAACGTCCGCAAGACCGAGTCTTCCCATTCACTTGGAGCCGAAGAAGCAGCGAACATCATCACTTCTAGCGATAGTAATTAAAAATAGAAGGTGAGGTGATTTATTTTTTAAGTGTGGAAATAATTACACGATTCAGTAGTGACCATTAGACGAACTCTGTGACCGACAGGTAAGAGCCCTAGTTTTTAAGAACCTAGCGAATAAAATTGATTTATATTACGTACCTACATATTGACAGTGCAGAACTGCAAAATTAAATAATAGAGGGCACAGGAACGAAACGAATATATTTGTGTATTCACATGAAAATAAATGCACTCCATAAGCACTGCCTACCCGGCCAAACTCGCATAAAATGTGTATAATATTAAATTATTGCAAACAAAAATCTACTATTCTAAAAATACTTAAGTTCAGGCAATCGCACCGCCGCGAGCGCCTCACCGACCGTCTTACTATAACGTGTCAAAAGCAGTAACTACATATGCCCAAAACGCCGCCAACGTCAGAGTAGATTATTCTATGTTCACTAGGACTAGACTACACAAAATATGTATGCTGTGATTTGTGTGCGCGTTCAAGTGGCTCGTTTGTGTTAGTGTAGGCAGTGCTTTTACAAAGTAAATCCCATATAGCAATCAGTGACATATGTTGTTTTTCTTACTGCCTACTCTGATCAAAAACTGGAAGAAAAAAGTGGAAGACAGAGTTTCTCTAACAAAATTTGGCTATTCTTGTTAAGTAACTAGAACTGAACAGCCGTATGTTTACCAAATTCCTCTCTTTCATCTTCTCCAGTTCATTGTCTTGGCAGCTTAGCCCATTTCCTCGAAGACCACACAACTTCTCATGGCGACGATAAGCCTATTAAAAAAAGCAAGCAAGGTGAAAGATTAATCATGTCGATTGAAACGTTCACACGTTGCATCTAATTATAACAGTGATAATAGATGCAATGATTTTCGGATAGCCCAGCAGTGTCCATCTTATCTGCTCTGATGATGTACACTGCAAAGCTTTCAAATTAGCTTTAAAAGAAGTTGAAAGCACAATATTTTACAAAATCTCAAAATTTAAAAAAAATTAAATATTGTGAATACAAAATCCGTATATTTGACCAGTGTATTCTCCTCGTTATGAACGACAAATGCTTCAAAAGCAATATCAATAAAATTAAAGAAGCGTCAATATACTGAACATATCGACGCTGGAAAGGCAAAAGGACTGAAGCGACATTTTGGGAGTAAATATAAATATAATAATAGTAAGCCAGAGCACTTTTAAGTTTTTTTCGTTTTGCAAAAAAGTCTTCAGTACCTGGTTGTATTTGAAAAAAAAAACTTTGGTAAGTCAATGCTCTCATTGAGTTACCCGAAGCGACAAAAAGCTAAAAAAGTCCCAAACTTGTGTCGCTTGAGTCAAGCCTTCTCCCAAATAGTTAATAATTTTTTATAGCTGAAGGGCCACAATAGTCTTCAGAATCAAAATCAAATTCAAAACAAAGAATCAAATCAAAACATTCCATGCAAAAAAGAAAATAGATCAATAATGCATATTTAACGCATTTATGACCTAGTGTCGCTTAAGCCCTTTTGCCTTTCCAGCGACGATATGACAAATATTAGTTTGAGATACCATTACCGTTTCACATATTATATTGTGCAGTTAGGTCCTGACCCAAAACATTTGAAATACAGGAAAGAGCCTTTACCCAGCAATGGATAAAGGCCTCTCTTAGTCTAAAGAAAAATTACGGACCAGATCAAAAAAAGAAAAAAACAGGTACCTCATTTCACCTTCTAACCTTTTGTTGTCACCTTTTCATTTTTACAGGACATGGGATAACCTTGTAATTTGTAATAGTTGAAATTAATGCTTTCAGCGGCCATTGAAGTTGGAAGTAAAACACGCTAATAAAAACATGTGAAATATGTTTTTTAAATAAGTTGCAATGGAACTTTCTTGTATAAAATGAACATATTCGTCCACGAGTAGAATGCTTAAATCAAACTCAAACCATTAGGTTATGTCGTGTGGCAGTTTTGCGAAATGAGTAGTTTAAATTCTCGCGCATGTTGGAACTTTAATCTCAGAAACAATTTAGAGCTTAGCCGTGAATATGTAATTAGACGTGTATTCCTCGAGTGAATCTTTACGTTAATGCCCTTTCACACTTTTTTTAATTTACGTGCTTGACCAAACAGATATTTTTTCAGATATTTAATCTGCTCCAGATTTTCATTACGGTTCGGTTGCGCTTTCGATGTTTTAAAACATACAAAAATAAATTTTGTAATTTATTCTTATTTTACGTGGTGCTTATACGTCTTCCCTCGGTTTACCCGATGAAAGCTCCTGTGAAACCTGTCACCTAACATGTTTGATAAACATAATTGTGTAATACTATTAGGTGAACTAGTTTTTTTTTGCTTCCGCAGTTTTCTTATAGAGGTTTTAGCGGTAAGTACTGATCGAAATACATAGATCAAAGACGTTGTGCAATAAACTTTGGCATTTTTAAAAATAACTATATAGAAACATTAGTTGATTTGTATCTGCATCATAAAGTTATTCTCGATTGAAAATGTCAGTTTACGAGCCAAATTCTCGTCATTTGCGGAGGTTTTAATCTTCTCTGCTCGACCCCATGTTGCGAAAGTGGTCAAGACATACTTGGGAACGTTGAAATAGAAAGTCCTACCCCCCCCCCGCCGTATTCTCCAGACGTTGATCCCTCTGACTATCACTTGTTTCGATTAATGGCACACGACCTGGCTGACCAGCACTTCCCGTCTTATGAAGAAGTAAAAAATGGTATCGATTCGTAGATCGCTTCAAAAGATGACCATTTTTTCCAACGGGGGATTCGTACGCTGCCCGAAAGATGAGAGAAAGTAGTGGCCAGCAATGGACAATACTTTGAATCATAAATGTATAACCAGTTTTATAGAATAAAGCCTTGAATTTTGGAAAGAACGGCGAAAGCAAAGCTGTGCACTTGGAGTAACAATGTATGGAGAGAGAGCTAATTATTTTTACCCAACCTGTACAAACTTGTGATAAATCACTTTCTCCGGGTTTTTACGTCGTACACCATGAGAGAGAAAGAGACAGCAAATATAATATCCCACTTCTATGTACTGTCACAATGATCTTGGGCTCCTGGGTCACCGCGAGACTCCGCCCACATTTTTTTATTATGCCACTAAATTTGACACAACTAAACGGTTTTTTGGGTTATATGCTATATTTTTATAGATAAAAATACTGTGAAAAAGTGGTTATACGAATAAACAAAAACATTATGTCGATATGAGCTATGAATGGATGTATAAATACCCTAACCTTAGTCTTAGCCACGCCCAGGTCCCCCAAGTCCGGTAAAAATCACAAAAAACTGACTACACTGCCTTGGATAGGTACCACTCTATATACTCTAAGGTTGTACACCTAATACGAAGAAAATAACTAATTTATGTAACAAGGGTAAATGTAAATTATGCACGCAAAACGAATTCATTAACAGAAAACTTGCACGAATAACGAATAAAATAAAGAAAGGGACCTCTGACCACCAATCGGCAGCTGAAAGTTTAGCGGGAACATCCGATCCGTGCCTCTGCTACTAATCTCACCTGGGCAGACCGGCTCGTGGAGTTGTACAGGTATATCCGTCGCGGCTGCCGCGGGAAGTCCCATTTGAATGGAATGCTCGTTAACTGGTAATGATTGATAGAAAGTTGACAAAGATCCACTTTGTCCCGCGCCCCCGTGCACCACGCCTCGTGTGTGCCCGCTTCACTTGTTGCTGTTGGTTTCACTGATATTTCAATGGAAGGTGCTACGAAGAACTAATGACGTTGAACCCTTAAACCCCTTTGCATAGCAGGGAGACCCACTAAACGCGTACCAAACATTTGTACCCTGGCTGTGGAACGATTTGCAGGCATACCTATGTTTTTAAATTTATTTAAATAAAAGGAAAACACAGATACAGACAGTAATTATTAAAATGGTACACATTAACTGTAGAATTCACCTGTATCCCAACTATCTTACACGGATTAACACAAGTATCATTAAAAGGGAAATAAGTTAAATTAAAGATTGCGTTACACAGAAAAATAAAAAAGTGCACAGTGTCTAAACGAAGTAGCAGCAGACAAATCTGTATGCGCAAGGAATAACTGAATGAGTCAGTAAACGCAGATGTTCAAGAGAGCCAAATCAAAATTTAGGAATTTTGTTTTTTTGTATGTAATCATATCATATGTCACGTGTCAAAAAATAGTAGCACATTATTTTATTTTCTACATTTTTTTTTTTCCTTGCTAGATATGTATCTATGGAAAAATTCTGCATACTTAACTCAATACTTGATTTTTCGACTCATTCCGTTCTTCCTTTCACACACAGAAAGAACCTTTATACATATTTTTAGGAGAATTCAAAGGGAATAAAAAATAATTAATTTAAATAGTGGTACACTTCTCCTCCCTCCTACGACTTGAATTTCTTTAAGATCAAGTTTCACTCTTTGCTTTCGTTAAAAAGAGCCTTTAGAGTACTTTACACTGCATTCCCGAATATTACAAAAACGCTGAAGGAAACTACGGGAACTTTATCACCGTAACCTATGATATATATTATATATTTTTTTTTTTAGTTTTTTTTTTTTTTTTAATTAGTTACTTTGTACATTCAAGTTTACAAGTAGCTAATTATTTCATTTTCTTTTTAACTTTATAATATTTTAACTTATATACTACTTATTATTTTGATTTATATGCATTTTAAATAATTTTTAAAGGCTATTTTGAATTTATTGATAGGCATATTTTTGATGGTTTTCGGCAAAGCATTATAAGATTTCATCCCTTTATATAGTAAGCTATTTTGTGTGTTAGCTTTTTTTTCTGGTAGTCTAATTTCTATGCATGCCCTTGTATTATATTTGTGAATATCAACATTGTAGATAATTTTTCAGAAAAATATTTTGGTAACAAGTTGTTCTTCATTTTATGTATAAACACCAATGTGTTTAATGTTAGCATCTGTTTTACTGTTAGTCAATTTAGTTCTTCTGACATTTTAGTTACTTTGGAGTAATGGCTATGGATCTAATAAGTTGGTTTTTCAAATTTGCCTAGTAGGCAAATTAATAATCACAGACTTGGCCGATAAGACAATATCACCGCCAATTTTCTGACAATGTTGTCAGGGGAAGGGAAGGAATCATGAAGGTTGGACTCACGGTTATATTTAATTATATTCAATAAATAAATGAATGCCAAACCGTTTCAAGAAACATTAATAATTCTGAGAGGTGATCTTCCTCCAGTGCTATGTCGAGAGAATGTTATCCATTCTGGATAGTGGTTATGCGAATTGATAGTCATTTGCAGTAATTAATAATAACGACCTGCACGGTAGAGCGGCAAGATCCTTGGCTTTGCGTACAAAGGTCACGAGTTAAAAAAATGGAGATACTAAAATCAATGTAAAAAAATATACTTACGATTTTTTTTCACAAAATTTATAAAATTACATAAAAATAATGCATTTACTTTTTGTAGTAAATTTATGGAAATAATCAACATTTTATTGATTCATTCAAAATTTTTGGAGTTACAGGAGAACTAATTTTTTTTATTTATTTTCTAGAGTAGAGCCAATGACACTACGACATCCCCAAATAGGGTATGTTGTGAGGTGCAAGGTACTGGGGAGGGGAAGAAGATTGGGAAGAGGAAGGTTGAGAAGTAAGTACTTGGCTATTCAGATCTGAGCACCAAACATGGCTAACGCCATTTCAAGCAACGTTTCGATTCTATATGGTGGTCTTTCACTGGGGCGATACTTAGAGTCTCTACCACTCTACCTAATGCTTTCTATTCTCCATAATTTTGAGTTAGGTAATTGCTGAGAATGTATTGACCACTAGACGGCAAAAACTGAAATTAATGGTTTTGTGTGTGGGTTGTAGTTTTTAAATGGGAAGTATACCTTTTTTATATAAAAAAAAATATTTTCACTATTTTTCAGCAATGCAATGTGTAACCTGTATTATTTTTAAAATTTTAATTATATAACCGGGGGGATGAAGTATTGATACTTGAAACTAATATAATGCAACATGATTTAGAATTGTATTTTAATGAAGAATGTATACCACCAAATGTAGAATGACTACAGTTTCATTGCAAAATTATATGAAAACAGTGGCTTAATACCACGACTAATGGTTATTTTAATATACAGTTCACTAGGTCAGAATATGATTACGCATTTTTAGGTCTTACATATTCTCATGTACACAATCATTTTAATCTCTGCATTTATCTTACAACAATGAGCTGTATTTTATTTGTCAATTAAAATGGGAAAATAATGCATTTACAAATAACAATTCTATATTCAATGGTCTAGAATACAAGAGATGAGCCCATCATCTGTTTTCAAACGAATGAGATTGGACACACTTGTTCATTTTTTTAGTGGTATTATTTTTATTTTTAATATTTGTGTGCATACTGCACAATAGTTCTTACTGCTACTATCTGTCTGGAGTCAGTGGGACTAAGGCATCCCTAATCGGACGTAGTTGTGCAGAAAGCGTCATTAATTTATATGAAATCGGTATAAATGGGGTACGAATTTGAAGTAGAAATTTTTTGTCTTACTGCTAATCTTAGCTTAACTAGTTCATATTTTCTTCTGTATTCGAGGAAACAAAATAATATTCAAAGGAACTTATAAAAAATAAAAATAAATAGCTTAAGTATAAAATCTAATTAAAATTGTTGAATTTACACGAAATATGACTAAATTTACAAAATAAATTACTTAACTAAAGAGAAAAAATGACTTAATTTACAAGAAAAATGACTTAATGTAAAAAAAATATGATTTAATTTACAAAAAAATGAAATAATTTACAAAAAAATACTTAATTTACAAAAAAAATAACTTAATTTACAAGAAAAATGATTTAATTTACAAGAAAAATGACTTAATTTACAAGAAAAATGACTTGATTTACAAAAAAAATGTTTATTTTCAAGAAAAACGTCATTCTCTGTAAGAATGCACCTTATTGGTACATACCAAAGTTTTCGATGTTCAGATGATTTCGCTTTAACGACATTGAGATTCATTGTCAATGCTAACAAGGTACGCATAAAAGATTCGGTTTCGATGAAAATCGAAATGCGCCATACTCTATCGACACATTAAAACATTATGACACGAATTTAATCAATAAACACTTTCACGTGCATTCCAACACGTGTGTCGATCTGCTGCGTCCGCAGTTACGATGGAGCGTCATCATTAAATATTTAATTTAGAAATTTCTATTATTGGACGTTCAAGTTTTCAAGTGTAATAATAAAAGTAATACTCTATCATCTAAAAGTTGGTTCTTTAAAAATGATTATGTAATTTTGTTTGACTGCTTTGTAATCTTGATAAGTTTTCTAGGAATTACAATCGGAATGTAATCCTCATATTTCAATGCACATAGTTTCATTAATACGAGAGGAATTTTAATCCATTTTTTAAATGTTCTAACAGATACGGACATGTAACTCGTAGTAACATATCTATACGTTGATATCTATATTGACGCCCTGCATAGTCGAGTGGTAAGACGCTCGACTACGAATCTAAAGGTCGCGGGTTCAAACCCGGCGTGCGCAACTTTAAAAAAATTAATTAATATGTGTTATAACACATTTATTTAATATAAAATAATATATAGTATATTTGCGGCACGTTCCAGAGTGGTAGATACTCTATGTATCGCCCTGGTGAAAGACCACCATTCAGAATTGAAATGTTGCTTGAAATGGCCTTAGTCGTGTGTGGTGACCAGATCTGAATAGCCAGGTAATTTCCAACCTTTCCTTCCCCCTTGTTCCTTAAACACACATAGAGTGGTAGACACTCCAAGTATCGCCCTGGTGAAAGACCACCATTCAGAATTTAAGCTTTGCATGAAATGGCTTTAGCCGTATTTGGTGACTAGATCTGAATTGGTAGATACTTTTCAACTTTCCTCTTACTCATCTCCTTCTCCCCCCACTTTTCCTTCTCACTCCATTTTCAGCCTCACACCATATATGGGGATGCCATAGTCTCACTGGCTCTAAACGGTTGGGAGCAGTTGAGCGGTATTCACGTAAAAAAAAACAACTTCACATGGCAAACAATTCTTCTCGAGGCTTGTGTCATCTTTGGGGATGCTGTTTGCTTCAAAGACATGCAATGGTCTGTTCTCCCCACTAAAGTTTTAACGGAAGTAACTTCCAATATGACCTTTGAATCAACGAATTTAAAATATACATACATACTTCGTCCGCCAAAACACGTGGATATAGCCTCTATCGCCTGCCCCGGAATGGCTGGTGAAAACTTCACCAAAAAGCTTCACTAATCTCACATAGAAAAACAAACACACGAAGCCTAAAGCCGACATTGACATCCGTGCTAATTATGCAGTATAAATGTCTCATAAAAATTCTTTTTGGAAGTAAACTCTATCAAATCCTGTTATATTTTCACAAAATTGTTATTCTATAGCTATTTCCTTTCCCACAAAGAGAAAACCTGTCTCTTTCACCTTCAATCTTTGCATATAAAATACCTACACAACTAATTTATTTACAGGTGACACAAACATATTAAAAAAAAACTAGAAAGTTGTGGTTAAAATGTTGTAAAATATTTATTCGTCTTTTTGCTGAAAATTATATGCCATTTGGATTTTATTTGATTTAAAATATATTTGAACATGATAACTAATTTTGAGATGATGTCACAAAAATGGCTAATTAATTCGAATCACGTTGGAAAAAGTGTGAATTTTTAATGCAAATGCCTTATACAGAATCTCATGGTCTGAAGATATTTTTTTATTATTTTTTATATGAATATCGCACAAGAGTCTCAACTGCTCCCAACCCTCTAGAGCCAGTGAGACTATGGCATCCCCAAATAGAGTATGTTATGAGGCTGAAGGTGGTGGAGAGGGGAAGGAGATAGGAAAGGTAAAGGTTGAGAAGTACCTGGCTATACAGATCTGGTCACCAAATACGGCTAAAGCCATTTCAAGCAACGTTTCGATTCTGAATGGTGGTCTTTCACCAGGGCGATACTTTGAGTATCTATCACTCTGGAACGTGCCGCAAATATACCTTATTTTTATATGAATTAAATATGTTGTGACACATATCAATTAAATAAAAGTTGTTGGCGCACGCCGGGTTTGAACCCGCAACCTTTAATCATACTCAGTATGGTCCTGGCGGAACACCGAAATTCAGAACCGAATGTTGCCTGAAATTAATATTTGTACACAGTCGATATTTGGCATATGAGAACGGGTCGCTTCTACGACTCGTTCTTGTGTGCAACAGCTCGGCTGTGGAATGATGTGCCAGCCTTTGTGTTTCTGCCATACTTCAACATTGGCCTTTTCAAGATCCAGGTTCACTTCTTCCTTTCCTTAAAAAGACCTTCAGCATTCCCAAAGATGAGGGCCAGAGGGAAAATTTTCTCATAGAACCTCCTGCGTGGAGTTGATGTTTAAAAAAATGGCACTACAGTTTTAAGTGGCCAGTTCTGAATAAACGAATACATTCCAATTGTACCTATCTTCATGTCCTTTTCCTATCCACTCCCTTACAATATTCTTCAAGTAACAGATGCCATGGTCCCACTAGCCCCGTGCAGATGGGACTCTTGTGCGGTATTTATTTAAAAGGAGAGTTGCACTCTTTCATCAGGACGATATTGAGAATATTGCTTCACAAACAGTGAAGATATTTAATACTACCAGATTTTTAACCCTTGACCTATTAGTCTAAAATCGAAAGCACTCATTTATAGTATCTGAAATCAGACGAAAGCGTTTTCTAAATATTTTCTAAAGATTTTCTAAAAACAAATCCAATAACGGCTCGTATATAGAACGATCTAACGGTTTTTGTCATTCCTCCTTCGTTTAGTCAGGACCTCTTCAAGCTTCATATTTTTAAAAATCCTTTCCTAAAGCCCTTTCTTTAACACGCCTCATATTTGTTTCCATGGGGGTGGCAATATAATTCCCTTTTCTGTACACACCGTGCAGACAGGGGCGTTCTCGTGAAGCATATCATTTTTTTAGGAAATAACGAAAAGAAAGTATTAATTAAATAATAGATAAATCATATCGTGGCTGGAAAAGCAAAAGGGCTAAAGGAACTATACACCTTATTTTTGACTTTGGTCAAAAATAAGTTAATATGCAGTTTTGATCAGTTTTTTTCTGCATCGAATGCTCTGACTCTCGTTTGATTCTGAAGACTTTTGTGGCGCTTTAGCCATCTCAAATATATTTCCATTTGGGAGAAGGCTTGACTCGAGCGACATAAGCTCGGGACTTGTTTAGCTGTAGTCGCTTCAGGTAACTCAGTGAGAGCATTGAGTTACTTGGGTAACTTTTTTTAAAATCCAACTAGGTACTGAAGACTTATGATTTTTTTTGTAAACAAAAAAAAAATAAAGTGCTCTGGTATAAATTGCCCAACATGGCACTTCTGCCCTTTTGCCTTTCCGGTAACGATATTTTAAATGCGTAAAACCTAAATTAGGGTTTAAATAAATACATTTTTTACGACTTTTCAAATGGTCTCAAAAATTATTGCATTTCGCATTCAACAGTTACCTTGGTGAATCTTTCCCAAGTGGGTACATATTTACAGTATGTATAAAGTGCAGTGGGTAGTAGGTGCCCATAGGTATAATTTGAAGTGCCCAGGGCGGTTCAACTTTCTACGCCGGGCCTGCTCCGCTCCGCTCCGAGTCCCGCTCGTCATCAACCGCTTCCAGTCGGTCTGCCCGGACCGCGAACCCCGGCCCTCTGACAACAGGGACGCATTGACAATCGCTGTCAAATATATTTTTAATAATAATTTATTCACTGAAATTTCGTACATACTGTTGGAATAACCTTGTTAATAATCCAATATATTGAAAACTTTTCATGATTTAAATAGAAATAGCTTGGTTGCATTTATTTTTAAATGGTAGAGATAATATTTCCTGGAATACTTTGTTTACGGAAAGACTATGATTGTGTGGATAAAGACAAAAGGTCGACATGTAAATATCAATTAGTTCGTTTTTAAATCAAAGTAGATTTTTAAGCTTTCTTCGTGTCATATAGCTATGGTTTCAGAGCGAGAATGTATGGAGAGAGAGCTAAACATTTTTACCCAACCTATACAAATTTATAATAGAACACTCTCTGGGTGTTTAGGTCGTAAACCGTGAGAGGGAAAAAGATAAGACAAGTTCTCACACAATATAGCAACACTTTTAGGTATTGAAGCATGTCCTCCGTTTCCCACGTCTCCGGTGACTCCGCCCACTACGTTTTGTTATGCGACATAACAGGACAGAACTCAATGATTTATTAGGTTATATCCTACATTTTCCCATATTACAATACTGTGAAAAAGTGGTTATACAAATAAACAAAAACATTATGTTGACATGGGCTATGAATGGATGTATAAATACCCTAGTCTTAGCCCTAGCCACGCCCCAGTCAGGCAAAAACAACCAATGCTGACTACACTAGCGCTTCCTCCTGGTATATTATTGCTCTGAGGGTATGGCCTTTATTTATTTCGAGAAGATCACCTTTAAATCTAAGTAGAGCGTTTTTAAGTGTTTTTATGGTAATTTGAGCCATAGGTCTTATTTATTTTATAGCCTCGTTAAGCGCTTTTGAGGTGATATTTTACAAAAATTGTGCTATATATAGATTTTTCAAACATATATGGCACCATTTTTTTAAGACCGACCATTTTATTTTTAGGCGACCTAAAGAGGAACTAAGGAATGAAATTGGTTTCCCAATGCAAAGTAAAATATCTCTCTTGGAGACCTCTTTAACTACACATAGTATAGTTTTTTTGGAGAGTGTAAATATGTCACTTTTCACGGTAACACAAACGTGTCATTTTGGGATTGGAAGGAAAATTTCGAACTTGGTAATGGAAGGTTAGAGAGCTAAATAAAAAAAAAACTTAAGTTTAACAACAGAAACACTTTCTTCTGGTCATTACTTGTCCAAATATCTTTTGCTCCAAACAGCCAAAAGTCATGAGTGCGGTCCTGCGCCGATTATGTATTTTGCAGAGAAATCATTGTAGCGTTGCATCGTTATCAAGAACCTTGCTGTGCACTCACCGACAACTCACAGTTTCTCAAACAACTCTCACACGTCGCCTGATCTTATTTTATTAATGTGGTTAAACATTATTGAAGACCTCCAGCACAGTGGTTTGGTTCACGAATTTCAAATTCATTCTCTTTGTTTGTTGATGAACTTAAGTTATGATAAACATTCCCGGGTTTCAAATAAGATGACAATATTTGAAAAACTCCTACCGCCATCATAATAAGTGAAAGATGGTGCTTGTGCAATGATAAAGGACTTAGCCAGCAGAGGAATCGAACCCACGACGCCCGGGTGGGAGGACGCGGTTGTTCACTCAGCTACTAACCGGTCTAAAATATTATTACTAAAACTTTAGCTTCATCTTCTTGAGAAATTGCCTCACTGCTGAAGATTGTAACCCCCACTACAAACGCCCTGATGTACCAGACTCCTCCACTCCCCACGGTTCTGCGCTGCGTGTAGAGCTACGGACACAAACTTTCGAGATCCCTGTGATACTTGAACAGCTTAACGCATCTTCGATTTTCCACTACTTCATCTTCCTTCCACTTTGTCAGTAACCTTGTCTTATCCAGCTTTGAGTTATCAGTTCATATATACAAAAATATATCCAATTGGTAAAAATTCAATTTTAATATGTATTTATTAATTGTTGCTCAAAAACGATTGGTGCGACAAATAAGTATACAATAGGTACAGATGAGCCTAGTAAAATGCAGCATAAATATTATATCCATAAAAATATCTATAATTATATGAATCCCTAAAAATTAGCTAGAATCATGGTGGGTAACAAAATATAACATGATCTAACAGAGGCTTTTGCTGTCCTTGAATTATAGGAATAAAAAAAGCTACCTCCTTCATTTGTTTTCCTCTTATGAACGAAATGATATTGAAACCAATACAACCTTCTTAACAAGTAATTTAATAAATAAAACAGATAAACTTTGTTTATAACCACTTTTATTATTCAATTTTTTATCGACCGGTTTCGGAAGCATCCTTCCATCATCAAGACAATATTAAAATTAACCTAAAATACAAAATGCTGAGATATGTATACATATTTAGGAGTTGGAATGGGAGGGAGAAGGGGTAATTGAACGATTATGGGAATAACAGAACGGCTTACTGGAAATATATCTAGGATAGGACAATAAGATAAATTAATTTGATTGTTCAAAATACTACATTTACTATTTAATGATTTATTTTACTAACTAACTTGTTACTAAAGTAATTTAATAATTATATTCACCTTTTAAGGTTTGTTAATCTCTTAACAGGTAATTTAAGAGCAAAGAGCGGTGAAAATTAGTCGGTAATTACTATTATTACGTCAATTTGAGTCCCTCTAATTGCACACTTGTTAGCCGAAAGTGTAATTGTTTTTTGATCCTCGTCTTCGCGGCTTGGGGCCAAATCGTGTACGGTAGGTAATACTTACACCTATGAAGAAACACCTACTACTTAATCGTGGGTATAGTTCTCACTGTCTGAGGAATCACGCATGTATTTATGCTAAGTGCAGGTGATTTATTATATGATGTGTTTATGACCGAAATATTCTAATAATATACGTGGTTAGATCTCCACCGCAGCATCTTCTATCTAAGACGAACAAAAGATCGGCCCAGACCGTGTTTTGCCATGATTATTGATTATTACCGACAAGTTAAGCCTCTGAGAAGCTCAGCGGGTCATTACCACTTCCTTATTGGAAGAAAGCATTATTTAATATTGATGTTCTTACCTACTTCTAATCCAATCGTGTAACATTAAAGTGATAACGTACAATATACAATAGACATGTCTAAGTCACCGAAGTTATTACCTGGATTAGAAAGGAAAGTTCATGTTAAAACTAATTGTATTATTAAAGATAACATTTTTAAGAAAATAGATTAGGTTCAGTCGTATTTTTTACTGCCTGGAACCAAAGGAACTATAGTGCCTCCATTTGAGAAAGGTTGTGAGGCTGAAGGAAGAGAAAGAGTGAAGTGCAAAATAATGGGAAATTCAAGTTCCAGACTATTCAGATCTAATCGCTAAACATACGTGAAGCCAATTTTGTTTGATTAGGTGGTATAACTGAAATTATTTATCACTCTGAAACGAGGAATAAGTACTTCGTATATTTAATAAAAATTATGCTTTTAAAACAAATATTTTATAAGCAAATACCATATTAAAAATTGATTTAATTAATTTTTTTAAGTAAATAACCAGAACGTGGAAGTAATAATGATATTTGAGTGATTTTTAATCATTACCGAAAAAAACTAAAATCTATAATAAAACAAATATAATTTGTTTAAAACCACTTTATTATGAATATTTCGTCGACCGGTTTCAGAAGCACCCTTCCATCTTCAGGATAATGTTAAAATTTAATATTGTCCTAATACTAATTTTACTAACTAACTTGTTACTAATTTCAATTTTGTCCTAAAGATAGAAGGGTGCTTCCGAAACCGGTTAACGAAATATTCATAATAAAGTGGTTTCAAACATTTTTCTGTTTTCTTTATAAATATGGCAATACAAAAAGTTAATGCTTTTTACAAATATGTAAAACAGAAATCTTTAAACAAATTTTTTAATTATGTTTTATTTTCAAAATTGTTGTAGACCCTTTTTAAACGATGTTTCTTTATAATATGAAGTGAAAAGGAAACAATACATCATAACGATATCTGATATATTGCAAACAGACTGATATTTTAATAATATAATAATTAATACCTTTATATGCTTGCTCCTGACACGAGATAAGGTTGGCATCACGTTTCTTGTACCAAACAATGATGTCTAAAGTATTTAATACCGGTACATTATTTTTCATCAATATAAGTTATGCTATTCATTCCCTTACAATGGAAAGAGTTCAAAATAAATTCTTAAGATTTATTAACTTCAGAATGGGCATATTAAAGGAATGTATCAATTACGATTATCTTCTTCGTCACCTTAATTTATTGAGATTGTCTAAACGGAGAATAATTACCGACTTGATTTGCTAATACAAAATTATAAATTCAATGATTGACAGCCCTGAACTATTAAACTTGATTTCATTTCATGTTCCTAGCGAGACGGTTGTAAGGCAGTACCTACCGTACTATTGTAGCAATTCTGCTTCAACCTCGCAATTCAACACGCCTATGCGACGAATGCAACAGCTGGGAAACACATACTCCGATGTCGCTGATATATTTAACACGTCAATATCAAACTGTAAGTTTAATTCAGTACAGTTGTTGTCATCTAGCAGAGCTAAACTAATAGTTGGAACTGGTATTTAAAGTTTTTTTTTTCTTTTCTTTTACAATATTTTTGATCCTGTTTTTATTCAATATTATTAGTTATTTTCATCTTCAATACTTCGTATCTGCTATTCAATACCCTTTATTATTTATTTTTTTCAAATTTTTTTTTGCACTAATGAGGTTATTGTTTAAAAAAAAATGTTAACATTTGTATAAAAGCCTATAACGGGCGTAAATAAATAAGAAAATAAATAAATTAATTAATTAAATGCGTAATCCTGTCAACCTGATTGTCCGTGAAATACCAACGGTACTGAACAAGTGCCTTGCGGTACTCCCGAAAGTTCTTGTGTGGCATTCCAAAAAACGCATCGCTGGTGGACTACAAATTACTGCCTACATGGCCCCTTTCCAGCGCAGATTTTAACATAATGACCAGATTGTCCAGTCGAGGCGGTTCTCTGCCACATAGTTAATAAATCTCTCGCCACACAAGAAGATATCGAAGCCACAAGACGGTGGGCACCTACTCTTAACGCTCTCAATTTTTCGTGATACAGTGTTGGCCCTCGGCTTGCACATTTTAATGCAACTGATTTCTTTCCCTTTAAAAATGTAAGTGGGGAATTTTGCAAGCAATATCGAAATTCAATTCTTATTGATGAAAGATTTTGACGGTCTCCATGGTCGAGTGGTAAGAGGCTAGATTACGAATCCAAAGGTCGCGGGTTCAAACACGGCGTACGCCAATAACTTTGATTTAATCAATATGTGTCGTTACACATTTAATTCATATGAATATAATATAAAGTATATTTGTGGCACATTTCAGCGTGGTAATTAGTTAGTGGTTTTAACAAATCATTTTTTATGTATTTTTGTGTTACTTAAAGATTTGAGGTTAGTTTTATAAAACGTGCTTCTCGGGTAATATAGCTTACCCCCGGGGTGGACTATATTTAAACTTCTTTTTATTTGAAATCATGGCTCCCTCAGTACTATATTTTAATAAAAAACGATAAACATGGAATAAAGACGGCCTGGATGATCGAGTGGTAAGACGCTCGACTACGAATCCAAAGGTCGCGGGTTCGAACCTGACGTGCGCAAATAAATTAAATTAAATTAATGTGTGTCATAACACATTTAAATATAATATTAAGTATATTCGTGGCACGTTCCAGAGTGGTAGATAATTTAAGTATCGCCCTAGTGAAAGACCACCTTTCAGAATAGGAAAGTTACTTGCAATGGCTTTAATCGTGCTTGGTGACCAGATCTGAATAGCCAGGTACTTACCAACCATCCTCTTCCCCATCTTCTTCCACTCCCCACTACCTTCAGTCTCACAACATACTCCGAATGGGGATGCCATAGTCTCACTGGCTCTAGTCGGTTGCGAGTAGTTGGGACTCTTGTGCAATATTCACTATAAAAAATTAATAAAAAATTGGTTATTATTTAGCTCTGAACTAAGATTATCATTTTATTTTTGACATGAAGTACTCACTTTGTGGGAAGGCATATTTTAAATAAAAGTAACTTTGCTTTGACACCATTTTATTAATAAAGTGGTGTCAAAACAAAGTCACTTTTATTTAAAATTTAATATTATCATATTCTCAAAACAGTTTCGAAAAGGGTTATGAACTATGTATTTAAAAAAATATATACGTAATACCGCACTGACCGTAGCCAGTGTGACTATGGCATCCCCAATAAGGGTATTTTGTGGATCTGAAGTTAAAGGGGAAGGCGAGAAGATGAGAAAAGGATGGTTTAGAAGTACCTGGTTATTCAGATCTGATTACCAAACACGACTAAAGCCATTTCAAGCAACGTTTCGGTTCTGAATGGTGGTCTTTCACCAAGGCGATACTTAAGAATATATGCAATTCTTAAATTGAATGCATGGCGCAGGAACATACCAAAATCTTTTAGGATTCGCTTGTGATTTGCCGGAAGGCAGTTTGTTCGTGTTTTTGGACGATATTTTTGTTTAATATTTACTTTGGGTACATCGTTAGCAAAAAAGTTTTGTCTCTCTAAAAGAAGAAGTTTATATAAAAAAAAATCTACTGAAAAAATTGAAAATAAAGCGAAATTAACATTTTGTTCTGAATTACCACACTAACCGAAAAAAAATCACTGCACACCACAAACTAACAGTTTCGACACATTTTGTGTGTGATTCGACACTTTTAAAATTAACTAACTAACTAACCATCACGCCGTTTCTCCGCAGGGGTAGGCAGAGAGGACGGACCGCCATATAACTCTGTCTTGGCACACACTCCTTGCTTCATTGACATCCATACGTTGTCTCATACATACTCTTCTGTTATTCTGACTCTTCACATGACCCGACTCAAGTATTTAATTTACTTGATCGTGCCATGTCTTATTTGGGCGTCCTCGACTTCTTCTTCCATTCACTTTCGCATCATATATTCTTTTCACACTATTTCCTTCGTTCATTCGCTCTACATGCCCGAACCATGTAAGGGTCCCTTTCTTGATCCTATTCATAACACTCACTGATACCTTGCATTCTTTCCAGATATCCACATTTTTAATACGGTCATACAGTTTTTAAATGGATATATTTTTTATTTATTATTTTACTTGAACATACGAGTAAATTTTTTTATTGGTTGGTGAATTGCCCATCCCACTAGGCATAAGCCTGTTTTGGGATGGCAATTTGCAAAAGTGATTTTGTAGCTACATAGTAACATGTTTTTATAAGTTAATATAAAAATAAGTTCTCGATTGTTTTTGATAGCTATTCTAGTATTCGCAGTTACGTAATGTCGGAAACCAGAAATGCAACAGCTCAAAATGTTATTAATCGGTCCATATTTCATGTTTTATTGCAACATAAATTTTGGATAGAATCTGTGTGAATTCTAAAAGAATACATTTCCATCCAATCGTGCGATACTTTGGATAAAATACCGACTAAGGCGTCACTTTTGTAACGTTTAATAAGAGCCAGATGCAATCTAAAAATGGCTAGAAATGAATTATGACACTTTTATTCTCGGTATCACTTCATTGCCAACGTTAAAAGTTAAGTACCAACTCACTAACAACGTCTGTGTTGCCCACATGAAATATTTCTCAAGAGTTCAAACGGCTTGCAATATTGAAAGCTTTTGTCTAATGTGGTTTCGTTCTATTCGGCATTTGAAATCATTCAAATTCAAATTTTAAATTAGTAGAATAGGTATTTACACAATGTTAACTATTCACATTTGTCGGTGGTGTTTTCTTAAACCAATTTCTTTAAGTGTAGAATGAAGAAATAACAATATATTTAAATACCAGTTGCGCTTGCCCAAACCTACCTACATTCATTTTTGACTCTGCATTGTTATATTATGGAAATGCTCTGCTCAAACATAAATTATATTAAATTAATATCTCTTTCACAAAACTGTACATGTAATTATTGCGTTGGTGCATTTCCTCTCACGGATTTGTTTTCGGCAATCGATTAAATTAGAAAAAAATAGAATTAGAATGTGTTAAAATTATGATCTAGTCCTGTTAAGATTTGCAGCAAGAAATTATTATACCTGTACTAAGGAGGTTACTTGAAGTGGTTTGCTGAATCATTTAATTTTATTTCATATTGCACCAGTTTCAACTGCTCGCAGAAACAATGACGACCCCAATCTGGATTACTTTGTTAAGCTGAAATCAATGTGCTTGACATCAAATTTGATAACTGAACATAGGTAATGACGGCCTCCATCGTCGAGTGGTAAGATTCTCGACTACGAATCCAAAGGTCGCGGGTTCATACCCGGCGTGCGCAAATAATTTTTATTTATTTAATATGGGTCATAACATATTTAATTCATATTTAATAATAATATATATTATAAATAAGTCACGTTCCAGAGTGATAGATCACTCTAAGTATCGCCCTGGTGAAAGACCACCATTCAGAATCGAAACGTTGCTTCAAATAGCTTTAGTCGTGTTTGGTGACCAGTTCTGAATAGCCAGGTACTTTCCTTCCTCTTTCCCATCTCCTTCTCTACCTTCAGCCTCATAAAACATTTAAATTGGGGATGCCATAGTCCCACTGGCTCTAGACGGTTGAAAAGTTAAACATTGAAATACAACCTTTTGATTCTAAATGGTGTTATTTGATGAGAAAGATACTGGCAAGTCCTACACTCTCAAACGAGGTGCGATTTACTCAACGTTGAGAAGAAAGGGAATAAGATGGTTGGGATGTATCTGGCTATTAAAATCTAGTCATTTTGCATAGCTAAAGCCAATTCAAGCAACATTTAAATTCTGAGTGGCGGTCTTTTAAAAGTCCACTACTTTGATTACGATTTGTAACGAAGAGGAAATAAAAAAATCTGATAAATTAAAGTTAATATTAATAATATGTTATTTTTATTAATATATAGTTTACAGTAATAAACAATAAAAACACATTATTTTGATACATTCGAAATAGTATATACATTATAAACACAGTAAATTAAATATGATGTCTTAGTTTTTATGTAAATTAGTTATTATTTACCATATTACTTTTATCATTCCCATAATCTGCCTCACTAGGCAAGCCTGTGTTGAGGCAGTAATTTTTGCAGATTGTGTTATTTTAAATTTTGATTTTTTTATTTATTTTCTCACTAGTTTCTTCTCTATTCGTGGCATCTTCAAGGCATCTTTTTTTAAATGGACAAATAAAATCAAGTGTACAGCGTGAGTTATTTATTACGGAGAAGTGTACTTTTCTAAAGTATATTTTGTAGAGCATATTTAGTATTTGAAGTGCATATTCAACTCATTTTGACCAAAGTGTCGCTTAAACAAATAATAATAATATTTGAATAATTTGTAAAGCGCCATTTTTGTGAAAAATCACCTGAAGGCCGCTGCCCTTTTGCCTTTCCAGCGACGATATATGTAACAAGATTTGTCAATGAAAAAATAACTAAAATTAACTTTCACCAAGATTATAATGATTCCCCATGTTGCATACGAAGCTGCGATAAAACACCGAATGATGGACTGTAAAAACGATAAACTACTACTACTTGATGGACGTGTCTAATTATAGATGTGGATAGATTAAGGATTGAAGAAAATAAAGGAAGCCAATTCACTCACCGATAAATTTGATGTTTGGAGTTCTTGAAATCTTCTTCAACAATTATATGATTGACGAACAGCAACACACCACACTGACTGAAGTCTTTTTAATTCCAAAACCACATTTATTTTAAAATTATTTTGAGAGCAACAATAAACCGACGAACAAGCGAGAAAACCAACAAGCAACACATTTTTCACCAACCTCTTCTGTTTTCTTGAGGGTCAATTTTGTTTAACATATTGTTGTTAAATATGAAATCGAATGGTAAAATGGCGGAATAGGTAGGAACTGGATGAAAAACAAAAAGGTGAGAACCTAACAAATTATCTATTTGAAATCCAACACCCCAAATGATTGAAATGTTATAATATTTTTTTTGCCCTCGCTAGGTTTTTAACCCGCTACTCCAAACGTCAAACCTGCCGTTCTATCGTGTGGTTTTCATCACGATAAGCAATAAACATACAAATTATTATCATAACCTAACCCAACAACTTATCTATTTGAAATCCAACACCCCAAATGATTGAAATTTAATAATATTTTATTTGCCCTCGTTAGCTTTTGAACCCGCTACTTCAAACGTCAAACCTGCCGTTCTATCGCGTGGTTTGCATCATGATAAGCAATAAACATACAAATTATTAACATAACCTAACCTAACAACTTATCTATTTGAAATCCAACACCCCAAATGATTGAAATTTAATAATATTTTATTTGCCCTCGTTAGCTTTTGAACCCGCTACTTCAAACGTCAAACCTGCCGTTCTATCGCGTGGTTTGCATCATGATAAGCAATAAACATACAAATTATTAACATAACCTAACCTAACAACTTATCTATTTGAAATCCAACACCCCAAATGATTGAAATTTAATAATATTTTATTTGCCCTCGTTAGCTTTTGAACCCGCTACTTCAAACGTCAAACCTGCCGTTCTATCGTGTGGTTTGCATCACGATAAGCAATAAACATACAAATTATTAACATAACCTAACCCAACAACTTATCTATTTGAAATCCAACACCCCAAATGATTGAAATTTAATAATATTTTATTTGCCCTCGTTAGCTTTTGAACCCGCTACTTCAAACGTCAAACCTGCCGTTCTATCGTGTGGTTTGCATCATGATAAGCAATAAACATACAAATTATTAACATAACCTAACCTAACAACTTATCTATTTGAAATCCAACACCCCAAATGATTGAAATTTAATAATATTTTATTTGCCCTCGTTAGCTTTTGAACCCGCTACTTCAAACGTCAAACCTGCCGTTCTATCGTGTGGTTTGCATCATGATAAGCAGTAAACATACAAATTATTAACATAACCTAACCTTACAACTTATCTATTTGAAATCCAACACCCCAAATGATTGAAATTTAATAATATTTTATTTGCCCTCGTTAGCTTTTGAACCCGCTACTTCAAACGTCAAACCTGCCGTTCTGTCGTGTGGTTTGCATCATGATAAGCAATAAACATACAAATTATTAACATAACCTAACCCAACAACTTATCAATTTGAAATCCAACACCCCAAACGATTCAAATTTAATAATTTTTTATTTTGCCTCGCTAGGTTTTTAACCCGCTACTCCAAACGTCAAACCTGCCGTTCTATCGCGTGGTTTGCATCATGATAAGCGATATACACATACAAATTATTTTCGTCAAATGTGAATGGGAGTTTTGTTTATTACTACCGCAATCTCGCAACTGTCGTAAAAATTTTTACAATTTATTGCAACTTTTTAATTAGTGAATAAAATGTATGTTTAATTGAAAAATAGCATGTTACGGAGATATTAGCACACCGATAAGTCTAATAGATACGTCGGTTCACTTGGTGAGAAAGGAACCGTTTCCTAACAAGCAATGCAACCAGAAGTGTTACACTTATATTTATAAGTTACAATTTTCTTATGGGAACGAGAGAATTGCCTATTTTTTAGATTGGATTCATACGGCCGCTGTCGAAATTACCATCTTTTAACCGAAATAATGGCTTGGATTTTCTCGTATTGCGTACTGCAGAGGTGACAAAGTGGTGGCTAGTGTACCACACCGGAAATGGTTACTGGACATAGCCTCCATGGTCAAATGGTTAAGACGCTCGACTACAAAACCAGAGGTCGCGGGTTCAAATCTCGGGGTACGCAAATAGATTTTATTTTAAATTTTAAATAAAAGTAACTTTGATTTGACACCACTTTATTAGATTCATATACCAACCGGTTTCGGCTCTACCTGAACGTTCTTCAGGGTTGAACAAATATAGATTAAATATTTGTTCAACCCTGAAGAAGGTTCAGGTAGAGCCGAAACCGGTTGGTATATGTATTCAATAAAGTGGTGTCAAAACAAAGTTACTTTTATTTAAAATTTAATTATGTTTTTCCACAAAGTGAGTGCTTTATGCCAAAGTTTAAAATTTATTTTAATAAAATGTGTTATTTCACATTCAATTAAGGGTCAGCACCCAAAAATAAACACTTTTTGGCTTTCTAATACAAGCAATACTACAAATAATTTAACTTTTAATTATTTACAGGTAGTAAGATAAATATCTAAGGTTTCCAGTGAATACAATTTTTAAACAATAACCCTTTAAATTCTATTTGAAATGTATGCGTGTCAGCGCTTTGAAGCTGCAGACACGTATTTACATAAGCTCTTAGTTTTTATACAAAAGAAGGGGTAGTTTTTGTACTAGGTTTCCTAAAGTTTGCTCTAGTAAGGGAATTGACCCAATTGTTGTATTTTTTATATTTAAATAGTTGTATAGTGTTAATATCAATAGTTATGACCATTTCAAATCAAAGTTTTATTTCAAAAACGTGTGTACATTTAACAGACATAGTGAGTGACCAGTGAAGTGTGGGGATCGTAAACATTTCACAGATGCATGCCACATGTTTATCTGATGGGATGGAACGATGACCGCAAGAAAGCAATCCATTCCTGCGAGAGGACCAATGTAGAATTTACATTCCGTTGAAAATTACACGAAAATATGATTTTTTATTCTATTTTTCTTTTCGTGTGCCTTTGTTGTGCTTTGGCAAAGGAAGATGCGGTGACAAGTACAATGCTCAGCAATGAAGTTTCTACGAACACCACTTGCGGGGTTTGAGGCCAGCCCCCCAGTGGAGTGTGCGTCTCCGCCCTCACCTGGCTGTTCTCCGGCGGCTCCTTCATCGGCCTCTGCAGCCTCAAGGATCTCCTGGTCTGCGTGTCCTCGTCGCCTCCCCGGCTCCAAGCCCAGGGCGACAGAGGCAATGGGTACGAGGAAGAGGAGCGTGGGACAGGGTTTGAAGCAGTCGAGAAGAAAAATGGCGGATTGGTGAACTCCGCACCAGCGCAGCATACTTTGATTCTGGAAGACTCCGATGACAGTTTTTCAGCAACAAACATGCCCGGGCAGCTGCGCAAGTTTTTCCGCAAGAAGAAGAGAAGGACCGCCACGACCAGCGCCGCAGCGCCGACGACCACGATTACGACGACGCCCGTGCCGCCCAAGCCGACGCCGCCCACCACCAAGCCGCCCTCCGACACCGGCGACGAAGTCGGCTACCTTTGGTCACCGCTGGACTCGGCTCCTGACTCTGACTACTGACCATTTTGGTCCCTACCTCGCACACAATCAGCGGCTTCTGTTATTTTTCATTGTTATCATCTGTGTTATTTTTCAGTTTTGTTGGGTCAATGACCCACAAAAACTGAAAAAACTTGAAAATCTTTATACCAAAAAAACTTTTTGAAAAAAAAAAAAAAAACGTTTTTGGCTAAAATATTATCAATCATGACGTTTTTTTTAATCTTAGCACTGAAACACACTAAAAAGTCACGAGCCGTCACTGGAGAGGCGTACATTCTTAGTTTATTATGATATGGTGATTCTGTCCTGCCAGGTAAGTATGTTGCTGTAGGTATATTTATATAAACTAAGAATTAATATTAAGTAGAAATTAAGATTTGTACAGCGCCCTTGAGGTGATTTTCCACAAAAACGGCGCTATAAAAATCATCCAAATATTATTATTATTATACTAGAATTTTAGGTAAAACGTTAAAAAATGCCTTCCCTGGTTATCAAACTGCACATTTTACTGATATTTTGGTACGTTTTTTATAGAATTAAAAATATTTCAGTTGAAAATTTTCATTCACTGGAGACCTTAGATATTTTCCTAACTATTCGTGTAGAATTTACAAATGAATCATTTGTAGTATTGCTTGTATTAGAAAGCTACAAAGTGAAGTTTATGGCCAATTTTGAGTGCTGAGGCTTAGTATTAACGGCCTCCATTTAGAATCAAAATGTTGCTTGAAATACCTTTAGTCGTGTTTGGTGACTAAATCTGAATAACCAGGTACTTTACAACCTTCCTCTTATCCATTTCCTTCTTCTCCCCACTACTTTCAGTCTCACAACATACCCCGATTGAGAATAGCATTGCACCACTGGCTCTGAACAGCTGGGATTACAGCGATATTCACATTGAAAAAAACGTTTTGTTATCTACGAGTATATGTCTGCATACTAAAATAAGAAATAAAGGAGAATTGTGCAAACAGCATTTTTATTAATAATAAGTAATTCAACGAGTGATTTATACACAAAAAGGTCGACAAAAATCAAAAATATTTCAAGTGTCACCCTGGTGAAAGACCACCATTCAGAATCGGAAAGTTACTTTAAATGGCTTTAGTCGTGCTTGGTGACCAGTGGCGGCTCGTGACTTTTTAGTGTGCCGGAGTGGTAAGATTGAAAAAAACCGTCATCATTGATGTTGTTGTAGCCGAAAATATATATTTTTTTTTTTTCGAAATTTCAACTTTTTGCATGAAGATTTTTCAGAAATCCGTGCAGTGCACCACTAAAACTGAAAAATCCTGAAAATCTTCATACAAAAAATAAAATCTTGAAAAAAAATAAAAATCATTTTCGGCTACAAAAACATTAACAATATCGTATTTTTCAATCTTAGCACTATGGCACACTAAAACTCACACACTCACGAGCCCCCACTGTTGGTGACCAGATTTGAATAGCCAGGTACTTATTTACCTTACTTTTTCCCATCTCCTTTCCTTCCCCACAGTGTTTTTTTTTTTTTTAAATTTTGTAGTAAATACCGCACAAGAGTCCCCATTGCTCCCAACCGTCTAGGGCCAGTGAAACTATGGCATCCCCAACTGGGGTTTGTTATGAAGCTAAAGGTAATGGGGAGGGGAAGGAGATGAGGAGGTGAAGGAGATGGGAAGAGGAAGGTTGAGACTACCTGGCTTTCCAGATCTGGTCATCAAACACGGCCAAAGCCATTTCAATCAACGTTTCGATCCTTAATGGAGTTCTTTCACCGGGGCGATTCTTAAAGTATCCACCTCTCTGGAACGTGCCGCAAATATACGATATATTTATTTATTTATTTAATTACATACGCCATCATGGGCTTTTACATAACAAATGATATAAAACATAAAATAATAGTGACATAAAAAAAAACAATGATTAACACCCAAAAACATGATTAAGTTGATAGAAATATTATAATGCAAATTAACACTGGTATTTTTGAAAGAGGTATGCTATTATAGCCTTCTTGTAACTAGATTCAGTGCAGTTGAATATATCTACTATTTCAGCGATAGAATTACTCACTGCATGCATTTAAATGACTCAGTCCTGATATTATTGTTACATTTAAAAAGAATTTTGGATCGAGTGGATCTGTTAGGTACATAGAAGGTAATTAAGCTATGTAAATCAGGGCTGTCTATAATACCATTAGCAATTTTAATTAATTATACGGATTAAAATGTGGTATGACACATTTTAATTGAACGAAAATTATGTGCACACGATGGGTTTGAATCCCACGACCTTTGCGCTCGCAGTCGAGCGTCTTACCACTCGACCACGGAGGCCGAGCGTGGTATTCACATAAAAATAAACTTTTTTTATTGCCGTTTTCTTAAGATGTTTCCAACTTTATTATTGTTCAAAATGCAACAATGCAAAGGTATGTTATACAATGAGTTTTGCATCATTGATTTTTCACCTTTTATTTTGTAAATAAAAGAAACTTTATTAATGAAGGACTGAACGCTGTTGGCGCAAATTAGAAATTGTCCAAAGAAGCGAAGCTAGCAGTTCACAATGGAGTGCTTATATCAACCGTGATGTATGGTAGTGAGGCATGGAACTGGCAGAGGAAGGATCAAGTTAGACTGAATGCTGTGGAAATGAGATCCTTGAGACGAATGTGCGGTAAAACCATGTATGACCGTATTAAAAATGTGGATATCCGGAAAGAACGCAAGGCTGATGTTAGCGTAACGAATAGGATCAAGAAAGGGTCGCTTAGATGGTTTGGGCATGTGGAGCGAATGAACGAAGAAAGGAGTGTGAAAAGAATATACGATGCGAAAGTGAATGGAAGAAGAAGTCGAGGACGCCCGAGAAAGACATGGCACGGTGAAGTTAATCACATACTTGAATCGGGTCATGTGAAGAGTCTGAATAACAGAAGAGTATGTATGAGACGATGTATGAATGTGAAT
Organism: Drusus annulatus; assembly: GCA_022651775.1. Classification (NCBI taxonomy): domain Eukaryota; kingdom Metazoa; phylum Arthropoda; class Insecta; order Trichoptera; family Limnephilidae; genus Drusus; species Drusus annulatus. The sequence goes on from JAGWCC010000070.1 coordinate 247,202, forward strand.
GAAATAAGGAGTGTTTGCCAAGACAGAGTTATATGGCGGTCCGTTCTCTCTGCCTACTCCTGCGGGGAAACGGATTGATGGTTATTTAGTTAGTTTAGTTGTATATATACAATTTTGTAGAACTCGATTTTAATTCTTAGGCTTATTTTTATTTTATTTAAACAATAATCATTATTATTTTCACAGTTTGATAATTCCCTCAGAAGGCGAAATAGCTGTCACGCGTAAAAATAATTTCCTAGCATAAATTAAAAAACCTAATTTTTTTTTTTTTAAAGTCTATATACGGATAGTAAAAAGTATATTTGCGGCACGTTCCAGAGTGGTAGATACTTTAAGTATCGCCCTGGTGAAAGACCACCATTCAGAATCGAAACGTTGCTTTAAATGGCTATAGCCGTGTTTGGTGACCAGATCTGAATAGCCAGGTACTTCCCAACCTTCTTCTTCCCAATCTCCTTCCCCTCCCCAGTACCTTCAGCCTTACAACATACCCTACTTGGGGATGCCATAGTCTCACTGGCTCTAGACGGTTGGGAGAGGTTGAGACTCTCGTGCGGTATTCATATAAAAAAAAATAAAAAAGATTCCATTTAATTTTGAAAATGTTGCAGACCTCTGGAGCAGTGTGAAAACAAAGAGAATCACATAAAACTATAACGTTTACGTGAATTGATCGTGATTCGTTTCAATACTGGCCAATCATTGCCTCCGCGCTGATCATATCGCGTACATCTCGCAAGTTTGGTAGATTAATAGAGTGATTGTTTCGGATCTAATTGTGGGAACTAGAATGATATTTGTAACCGAAGATAAAGCTATGGACAAATAGACTAACGTAGAATTAAAAAGGAATTATATCGGAATGACTCCGTTATTAGCGACAACGAGGAAGCAATACTTTTTAAGTTGCATCAGAAGATATATCGATTGTGGTATCAGTTTTCAATCAACCGCTTTTTCGTAGCGTTTTTCAGTGCTTGGTATAATAGACAAATTTCAATTTTTTTCAATGGAATCTCTTTTTAATCTATGTCCTTTGACAACGCGATAGTTTAAAATAAATTATCAACTAATCCTCTCAATTAGAATGATTGTCAATGTTGCGTGTGTTCCAGTAATGTGTCAAATCAAGCTATTAGCCAGTGGCGTGTGCAGAGTTTTGATAAGGGTAGGCACCACTAAAAACAGCGGATTGATTTCTGATAGAGATATGTACCAACAAATATCACTGATTGCTATTGGATTTGTTCTGTAAAAGCACTGCCTTAGATGCTAACAAAGATGCTAACACAAACGAACTACTTGAACGCGCACACAGCATACATACTTTGTGTAGTCTAGTGAACATAGAATAATCCACTCTGACTTTGGCGGCGTTTGAGCATATGTAGTTACTGCTTTTGACACGTTATAGTAAGAAGGTCGGTAGGCCGCTCGCGGCGGTGCAATCAGTTAAATACTGCGCGTATTTTTGATCGTATAGATTTTATTTTATCTTTTGTAGCAATTTTTTTATCCAATATCATACATCTTTTATGTGAGTATAGCTGGGTATACAGCGCTCGTGTGCATTTATGGAGTGCACGCCTCTGCTATTGGCAGTTAATAATAATACTAATTTACATAGCGCTATTTTTGTGAGATATCACCTCAAGGGCACTTAACGAATTTAAAAAAACAATGCCTAAAATTACGATAAGTTTATCAAAAAACTTATAGTATATCTAGAAGCTAGAAATATATTAGAACAGATTAAAAACACTACTTTAATTGAAATCGAACTATCGTAAATAATTGTCATTTACATAATTAGTAATTATTTACATGTCTGCTGTGAAAAAGTGTCGTACTTCAACCTTCCTCTTCCCCATCTCTTTACCCTCCCCACTATTCTCACCCTCAAAGTATGCGCCAATCGGGGATTCCATAGTCCCACTGGCTCCAGACGGTCAGGAGTGGTTGGGACTTCTAGTGCGGTAGTCATTTTTTTTAAATAAAAAAAATTGTATCCCTGATTTTGAGAACGTTGTTAAATGTTTCGGCCTGTTCAAAACTCTATACTCAATAAAGTCAGAGGCGTGCACTCCATAAAGGCACATAATCACTGCTATTGGATTAAATAGTATGAAATGACTGCAAAAAATAAATCTACACTTTCAAAAGTGCGCGCGAGATAGTTGATCGCAAAACCGTGAGCGCCCCACTGATATTCTTACTATAACGTGTCAAAAGCAGTTACCACATATGCTCAAACGCCGCCAATGTCAGTGAAGATTATTCAATGTTCACTAGACTATACAAAATATGTATGCTGTGAGCTTTTGCGCACTCAAGTGGCTCGTTCGTATTGGTATCTTTGTTAGTGTCTAAGACAGTGCTTTTACAGAAAAAATCCAAAAGTAATCAGTGACATTTATTGTAACCTATCTATATTAACCATTATATAACCTTTATATTCCAAATTGTAGTTTATCACCAGTATGAAACTAAAAGTATCGTCCATTTTAATACGACATACAAATAAATTTCGGTAGGTATTCATAAAACGAAATCTCTGGTCGCCACCATAACGCAAGGTCATTTGTAAGGGCAAGATAAGCAAGAGAAATGCATCACAGCGGTGTAATCAATTTATAAAGAATTCACTCTGTCAAATTAGATTGGTTTGTTTATGTGAAGCCCTACATCTTTCAATTCCGAAAATGATTACAATCATTCGCTGCGCGGCTTCTATCAAGTGCTAAGGAATGTGAAATGAAACCCTATTTTAATTAACCCTAAAATGTAAGTCAAGTATTCACCATATCAAAGTACACGTAAGGCTGAGGTCATTAGAAAGGATTAGAGGTATCACATTTACCTACGTCTGATTGTTAGATGTAAGAATCAGTGAATCATGTTTTTTTAATCATTTTTTTTAGTTTCAGCTACTTACACGCTATGTACCATATGTAGACATGATAAGGTGAATGTACTTAAAATTACCTTTTAAATCTTTTCCCTTTATTTTAAAATTGATTACTTAAAGAATATTAACAACTTCTTTTTATTTCGTAGAAAGCAATCACTTTGTGGTTTGACAAATTTAATGAAAACGAAATAATAACATTGCATAAGACCACAAATTTAATTTTATTTTTTATGACCGACCGGTTTTGCTCAATAAAAAGTAGTTTTTTTTTTGTTTGTTTATATTTGGGAATATTTTTTCTTCGATATATTATCATTTTTGGACAGATTCGTTCGTCCAGTTATACGCATGCGTCCACAGCCGCTTATATGAACATATTTGGCCGGAAGAGTAGAGATTTTAGTAGGCTTATAGTAGAACCTTGTGTATCTAGTTAAATACATCTATTGGTAAAATTTCGTTAAGCTTGTGCTGCTATCGTAATAAACACAATCAAGAAAGCGACACTTATATGGTAGTAATTCGCTGTGCTAGTTCAATAATACCATAAGTCAAAAAAAAAAATTTTTTAACATATTGGTATTTTTTGATTATTTAAAACATCAACAATCAAAAGACACCAATAAGCGAATTTTTATTTTAATTGTTATTGTTTTGAACTAGCACAGATGTACAACAGATGAAGTGTTTCTGTATGCACTTAATCTGGTTCAAAATTTAAGTGTTGAATCCAAATGAACCCGATTGCATTCCAAGCATTTAAAAGCTTAAAACCAATATTTCAAAGGCTGTACCGTAAACCACCTAATAATATCATCGCTGGAAAGGCAAAATGGCTTTAGCGACACTTCGATCAAAAATTAGTTAATTATGCAGCTTTGATAAGTTTTTTTCTGCATTGAATGCTCTGACTCTCGATTGATTTTAAAGACTTGTGGCCCTTCAGCCATCTAAAATATGTTTCTTATTTGGGAGAAGGCTTGACTCAAGCGACACAAGCTTAGGACTTTTTTTTAGACTTTTGTTGCTTCAGGTTACTCAATGAGAGCATTGAATTAACTTCAAAATTCAACCAGATACTGAATACTTGTGAATTTTATTGTAAAACAAAAAAAATGCTTTAAAGTGCTCTGGTATAAATTTCCCAAAATGGTGCTTCAGCCCTTCTGCCTTTCTGGCCACTATATTATGATCTAAAGAGCGTTGCATTTACTAGGACAAAGACGAATTATGTGTGACGAAATCTTGTTTTGGATGACTTCAATCTGTTCGTTTGTTAGTCATGGTCGCAGCATCTCTTAAGCTTAAAATAAATGGTTTTATTTCCCATGACTTCCAGCGCTAATAGTCGCCGGTAGTTAGTAATAAATTATCCAGGGAACGATGTTTCGTGCATCTTTCTGGTACAAGGTTAGGACTCGTTAGATGCCCGAAAACGTCAACTCATAAATGACTTATTTATATGTCATGCTTTAAGGTTCCTGGCGGTAGACCACCTTAATAACAAATAAATGGATAACTTTTATAGCGTCGTTTTCGTGGGAAAATCACCTCAAGGGCGCTTACCGATTTGGTATTGACTTTTTAAAGCAACCTTATAAAATTTTGCATTAACGGAATGATTAACATTTACAAATTGTATCATATTTTTTATTGTTGTAGTTTTTTAAGCAAATAGTATTTTATTTTAAAACACAATTTCATGTGTGATTTTTTAATCACATATTTACCCGAATTCGTGCCATTTCTGCACGTTATGATTCTAACGTTATACTCCAGAATATCAATACGATGTTATATTACTTGTATGTTCTTTTATCGTATTTACCTGTTTATTGTATACAAATTAATTGAAAAATATAAAATGTATTGGATACTATACATCTAAACAAATACTTTAAACACTTTACCTAGGTAGGCTTAACATTATAATATGGTGATGCGAATGTTAGAGTGAAACACGGTCGACCTAAAAAGGCGACGTAAAACTAAGTTCATGTTAATACGTATTATTATTGTTTTATTAATAATTTACTTGAAATGATTGGAGAAACAACTAATTTGCAATGGTTTGTTTAACATATTTTAATACAACAATCAACGTATCACATGATGTTTTATGCATTTATTATCATGTGAACATTCTCGTTAAAAAATACAACAAAGTGAAAGCGATGTTACTAGGAAAGTATTTACACAATGAAGCCATATTGATTTAATGTATAAATTCTTATTTATTTAATGAAAATGAAATAAAATTTTTGTTTAAGACCACAGATTTTTTAAAATATATATTTACATATATCCCGTAAGTATCCATACCATAGGCTCGTTGTGTCCTTTCATAGTTCTTAATTTTTTTTATAGTTAATACCGCACAAAAGTTCCAACTGCTTCCATTCGTCTAGATCCAGTGAGACTATGGAATCTCCAATTGGGGTATGTTGTGAGGTTGAAGGTAGTGGGGATATGAAGAATAGGAAGGTTAATAAGTACCTGGCTATTTAGATCTGGTCACCAAACAAGGCTTAAGCCATTTCAACCTTAGAGTATTTAGAGTGGTACCTACCCAAGGCAGTGTAGTCAGTTTTTGATGATTTTTACCTGACTCGGCGGACCTGGGCGTGACTAAGACTAAGGCTGCGGTATTTATACACTCATTGTCACATAATGTTTTTGTTTATTCGTAAAACCACTTTTTCACAGTATTGTTATCAACAAAAATATAGCATATAACCTAGAAACCGTTTAGTTTTGTCAAGTTTAGTGGCATAATAAAAAATGTGGGTGGAGTCCCGCGGTGACCCCGGAGCCCAAGATCATCGTGACAGTACATGGAAGCGGCGTATTGTATTTGCTGTCTCTTTCTCTCTCGTGGTGTACGACGTAAAAACCCGGAGAAAGTGATTTATCGTAAGTTTGTATAGGTTGGGCTCTCCATACATTGTTACTCCGAGATTTCAAGGAACATTTCAATTCTTGATGGTGGTCTTTCAACAGGGCAATACTGGATTAGTTCGCTAGGGTTTTCATTGGATGTTCCATAAAATGGCTCCCAAGGTATTTGAACCTTGTCCCCATCAAGGCGGAACATTAGCACCATAAGTTTTTTTTTTCTTCATATTTCTTACACCTATTTTGTACTTTCTACTCTCTACAGCTGCATGTGTCTGCTGAGGTGGCAGTATCGTGTGGTAGCCCTATTAAATCCCTCAGTGAAATCCATTTTGAAACATTTGGGGCAAATGCTCCAACATTTATTTATTTAGCTCTAGAAATAAACAGTTTTATGACTAGTATAAAGGGAGGAAGTAATTAATTTAACCCAACATTTTTCATGTTTATAAATGTTAAATTAACTGTCCCTTTTATTACGTGTTGGTCGAAATAATTAAACACAACCTCCGACAAGATGTACGTACGTGAATGAACCGTAAATTCGTGGACGGAAACACATTTTACGGTAGCGCATTGTTTTACGTAAGCTTTGTGCGGCATTCGAGTTCATTCTTCCAGAGAGTAGTTTCGTGGGAGACTGCGTCGGACGGTGAAGAGGAAAACCCGAAACCGAGGAATGTGAGATTACATCGGTTCGCTTATTATGTTATCCATCAAGGATTATGCTAGCCTGGTAGATGATGTATATTTTATATGAAAGTTGTTTGTTTATTGTCTAGGTAGGCCGTAATAAATTGTATTTATCTAACGAGAGAATTTGTCGATTTTTCGGCCGCATGATCGATGGCTGTGGGCGGAGGCTGGGAGAGGTCGCGGGTTCAAAACCCGGAGAAGTGATAATAAACAATTTATATTTATGATCTAGGAGTCTACTTAATTTTGCTACACCGTACCGAGAGAGATTCAAAGCAAAATATAGTAGGTTCAGGTTTATGTATGTTTTGAAACCAGATCTGAATAACCAACTCACCACCACGCCGTTTTCCGCAGGGGTAAACAGAGAGGAAGGACCGCCATGTAACTCTGTCTTGGCACACACTTCTTGCTCCATTCATATTTGTACATCGTCTCATACACACTCTTCTGTTATTCTGACTCTTCACATGTCCCGATTCAAGTATTTGATTCGTTTGATCATGCCATGTCTTTCTCGGGCGTACCCGACTTCTTCTTCCATTCACTTTCGCATTATATATTCTTTTTACACTACTTTCTTTATTAATTTGCTCCAAATGGCCAAACCATCTAAGCGTCCCTTTCTTGATCTTATTCATTACGCTTAAATTAATTAGCCTTGTATTATTTCTGGAAATCCACATATTTTACACGGTCATACATTTTTTTACCGCACACACAGGTAACTCATTTCCACAGCATTCAGTCTAATTTCATCCTACGTATGCCAGTTCTATGCCTAACTGCCATACATCAGTGTTGGTAGAAGCACTTCATTGTGGACTGCTAGCTTTGCTTTTTTGGACATTTTCTTATTTGCGCCAACAGCGTTTAATCCCCCATTAATGGAGTATCCTGCATTCACCCTTCTTCCAATATCCTCCAACAACGAGGAAATTATAAACCTTCTCCATCCTTTTCATCGACCCTTTGCTAAAATTATAGCGGATGGAGGCAGTGGGAACCAATGCCACGTATGCGTATGCCAAGGAGTGGTGGAATTTCCCATATGTGGACAGGATCAAAGTTTATATCACAGATGATGATGATATAAATAAAAAAATGATCGATTTTTCGTCTTCCTGGAATGAGACGGGATTTATTTGAAAGTTAATTCGATTATAAGATCTTATAAGATCTATTTTACCAGTAAGTGGGCGACCAATGGTGTAATTTTTCCATTGCTTCGTGAGAAGATTACAAGGTAACCACTTAATGGAGTTGAAATAACATGAAAGAGGGATTATTTGTGGTAAGGTTTGATGAAAACTTATGTTCTGTGGTTTTGTTTCGAAAGCATCGAACCTTCGAAAACTACTCTTCTCAGTTAATTGAGTAAGTTTTTCGTAGAAATGAATCAGATAATCAATTTTCGAGTGCATCGTAAAATGTTGTTAGTATAATATTCATAGTGGTAATGCGCACAAGAATCACAACCGCCCAAGCCAAGGGATTACGTATTCAAAGCTTAAGGAATGTTGTGAGGTCGAAGAAAGTAGGAAAGGTAAGAAGACGATAAATAAAATACTTTTTAAAGTAGATACCGCACAAGAGTCACAACTGCTCCCAACCGTCTAGAGCCAATGAGACTATGGCATCCCCAATTAAGGTATGTTGTAAAGTTGAAGGTGGTGGAGAGGGGAAGGAAGTAGAAGAAAGAGAAAGTTTGGGAAGTACCTGGTTATTCAAAGGTATTAAGTAAGGAATACAAATCTTTTCAGACTTGGTCACTTAATATTTCAAGCAACCACCAGGATGTTTTCGAAAATAACTTCCACTCTCGAAAGGGTGCATAAATACTTTTTAAAAATTACGTTAAGTAATTTATAGAATACCCTTTAAAAATATGGTTAATAGAATAATTCATTCTTGAATCTCTGCGTCCAATTATTGCTTTGCTACCGCCATCAAAAGTGTAAGTATAATACGAAAAAAATGCAAAATACTAAATTAAACATGAGAGAATAGAGCTTTGTTGTTGTGTCTGCGGTGTCTTTTACACTTTGTTTATTAACAGGTACTTCTCAAACTTTCTCTTCTCTAGCCCCATCTCCTTTCCCTCCCCACTACCTACAGCCTCACAACATACCCCAATTGGGGATTCCATAGTCTCACCGGCTCTAGATGGTTGGGAGCAGTTGGGACTCTTGTGAGGAATTTTCTATTAATATTTATATGTATATTTTTTTACAATAATATTTAAGGTAATTGTTACAATTTTTGCACAGTGTATTTCAAAGTTGCTGTAGGCTGTTCCTCACCATAAAGAACGAGGTTCTTGCGTTTGGTGAGGGAAGTGTCGGTAAAATAATTCAATAGTGTTTAGTTAATACAGTAGAGAAAAATAGGAGTAAAAGTAAAAATAAAAGTATTTGTGTAAAATTAGATTATATATATATAAATGGAAAGAAAGTTTATAAAAACAAAAAAACATTAAGTACATAAAACGTAATTCATATATTTTTTAAATATCACGATTTCGTTATGAACGCAGACATTTAGGTATAAATTATCTTCTTGAGTTAATTAAGATGTCGGTAAAGTCTTTATTTCCAAAACGTGCAGCTCCCAAAAATATAGCCTGTTCGATAAACTGCCTAGCATTTCAAACAAAGCAATTCGCCATCATTAAGTGTGAATTTTTAAGATAGGATGGATACGTCATTACAAATAAATTAAGTAAATAGCTCTGTATTAAGGGACAAAACTGTCAATTTTCTGGGAACTTCATTGAAATATAATGAGTCTCCTTTCAACCTAATAAGTGAATTATTTATATAGAGTTAGACGAGGTTTTTTTGTCTACTCTTGTAAAAGATAAAACGAATTACGAAAACATCTAGTGAAAGTATTTTATAAAGTGTTTAAAAGTGTAAAAAAAATGACAAGAAGAAATAACTTTGTATAAGAAACACAGATTTTAAATGATTTTTTTATGACCGACCGGTTTTGCTTAGCCTAAGCATCATCACGGTACAAAACTAAACTAAACAAAAGATACAAAGTGTGCGGTTATATATACATACAGAGGGGGAACAAAATATATAATAAAATAAGAGAACAGTGAGAAAACAAAGGAATAACACGAGAATTAGAACAAATGAACAGGGAGGAAGAGAAAGATAATGTGAATCGAAAAAGGCAAAATATCAACAGAGAAGGTGATAGTGTAATAATGAGAAATATTATGAGTTTACAGAAAATACACCTAATATTTGACTACTGGAAAATTTTTAATGATAATTAAGAGTATGACTATTAATTTTAATGGTTTTCTTTATTTCTAGTGCTTATATTTTTTTAAATCTTTTGCCGTGTCCAGTTTTGTGGAGAATATATGCGACGGTGCTTTTATTGAAGCTATTTTCTTTTTCGATAAAATGATTGGCAAATACTGAAAAAGCGTGGTTATTTAAACTTCAAAGATGTTTGTACCGGATGGGGACGCGGGACGTTACAGACGAAGATATATAATCCAAACAGTCCTCGCTCTCTAATTTTAGCGCGCCCGCGAGCTCGTACGCCTATGCTCTCTCTGTCAGTAGCTCAGTGACAATGAAGGATGCGGGGACTGAGGGGAGCTTCATATTTACGTTGGAGTACCGAACCAGCTCCCCGCTCTCCGCATCCTGGTTCACCGTCCCCAGCCTGTCATCTTGACTGGCCGGATCCGAGAGCCAATCACGACAAAATCCAGAATTGTCAGCCCCAGACCCGTGTCTCACTATGTTTTAACCTACTTTAGATTTATATTGTGAGAGTTCGGCCGTAGGTAGCGCCAAATAAAGTAAACATAAAGATCAGCCGAGCTCTCTTTAGCTTAATTAGTAATAAGAATTTATAATTTGTCTAGACATAAGTTAATTGTTATAATGTCTCCCAAAAATGTCGGGCTTGGGACCCCTTCTAGTTGTATTTGTCATTTTTTATTGGGATTAATAAAAATGTGGGGAAAATGTAGCTTACACTGAGCGAGAGAACTTAAAGAGGTAAATAGCTGGCATTTTTGTTTCATCCGCTGCAAAATTTTTAGCAGATTACACAACGAATCTAAAATCACAAAGCACATGAAAATGGGTTGCATTCTTCCCGGCCCGCATGAAAGGACAGAAGTAGGGCGCCGGGTATAAATACGAGTGCAATAACCTACTCAAGTCACTCTCGCCACACTAGAAGCTTCACCTTTTCGACTCCCGCTTCTCGCCTACTGCCGTTTCCCGCCTGAACTACTGACCGCTCGTTTGATTTACGACACCCTGGACCTCACCTCTTCCCCCCTTGGATCACTGAAGCAGCAGCTCCCACAGGCGCATTGTGAGAGATCCACACATCTACAGCGGCTACTGCACGACTGGCCGGCCATATATTTCAGTCTGTGTGTGAGACCGACGTCCCATACAATGTTCTTTAATCCTAGCATTGACCTAACGGGTTGTTTTATCAATAAACAAAGCAGAAAATTCACGACAATCCAATTTATAATTCCCGAGTGACTTACTTTATCATCTTTATCCTTAAAATTGATTATAAATTTACCTAAATAATTCAATAAAAATAAATAATTATTTATTTATTTATTTGATAAACGCCCATTGGGCTTTTACGGTAAGAGTAGATAGTATAGATAAACAAGTGTAATATAACAAAGTTAATCAACATTCTTTGGAGAAATTAATAATTAAACTAAAACTACAAAGTCATTGCTTTCTACGAAAAAGTATTTTTTTAATAATGCATAGCTACTAATAAATGAAAACAAAATAACAAATTTGTTAAAGAACACCATTAAGAATCAAAATTTTGCTAGAAATGGTTTTTCCCAAATTTAATGCCACATCTGAAAAGTCATAATAGCCAGGCCAATCTTCCTTTTCCACATATGTTTTCTTTATCGTAAAACTATACCCAAATTGAAAATATCAAAGCCTTTTTTATTCCAGGCACGGGGTTCGAGACTCATGTGAGGTATTTACAAAGAAAAACATTTCTCTTGTCCATAAGTATAATTTTTTTTGAGAAATGTTTATTTTAGAAGATTTCGTCACCGAATCGTCCCCAGACTGTCTATGTTGGTTCAATTCCAAAATGAGACCGATTAAGTGCAACGGAGTCTGAATAAATGGTTTTTATTTTCAAACCCCAAGTCTTGCATATTGCCCGTAAATATAAAGAATTTATGAGAAATGTTTGTTTAAAAGGAGTTTTTCATCGAACTTCCCGGACCATCAATCTTAGTTCAAATTTTTAATTTCGAGCGTTAGGGTCTAATAGAGTCCGAAAAAACGGTCATTATATTCTGACCCCATTGAGTCATTGCCCGTAAATATGAAGATTTTATGAGAAATGTTTATTTTGGGGGATTTCGTGACTGAATCGTCCCCAAACTATTAATTTCATTTCAAATCCAAAGTATTCAACCGATTTCATCTAATAGAGTCCGAAAAAATGGTCCATAAATTCCGACCCCAAGTCTCGCAGATTGCCCGTAAATATGAAGTTTTTTTTTAAATGTTTATTTTGGGGGCTTTTGTGACCGAATCGTCCCTAAACTATTAATTATATTTCAAATACAAAAATTTCAACCGATTTAGTCCAACAGAGTCCGAAAAAACAGTTTTCATATTCCGACCCTATGTCTCGCAGGTTGCCCGTAAATAAGTAGACATTGTAAGAACTGTTTATTTTTTAAGGATATTGATCTCCATCCCATCTTTTTTAGTTCAAATCTTCAATTTCAACCGATTTCGTGTAATAGAATCCGAAAAAACGGTCTTTATATTCCAACCCCAAGTCTCGCAGATTGCCCGTAAATATGAAGATTTTATGAGAAATGTTTATTTTTGGGGATATCGTGACCGAATCATCCCCAAACTATTAATTTCATTTCAATTCCAAAATTTTTAACCGATTTAGTCCAACAGAGTCTGAAAAAACAGTTTTTATATTCCGACCCTGAGTCTCGCAGGTTGCCCGTAAATAAGTAGATATTGTAAGAAATGTTTTTTTAAGGATATTGATACCGAACCATCTCCATTCTATCTTTCTTAGTTCGAATCTTCAATTTCAACCGATTTCGTGTAATAGAATCCGAAAAAACGGTCTTCATATTCCAACCCCAAGTCTCGCAGATTGCTCGTAAAAATGAAGATTTTATGAGAAATGTTTATCTTGGGGGATTTCGTGACTGAATCGTCCCCAAACTATTAATTTCATTTCAAATTCAAAATTTTCAACCGATTTCATCTTATAGAGTCCAAAAAAACAGTCTTTATATTCCAACCCCAAGTCTCGCAGATTGCCCGTTAGTATGAAGATTTTTTTAGAAATGTATATTTTGGGGGATTTCGTGACCGAATTTTCCCCAAACTATTAATTTCATTTCAAATCCAAAATTTTGACCGATTAAGTCCAACAGAGTCTTAATAAACGATATTTATATTCCGACCCCAAGTCTCGCATATTGCGGGTAAATATGAAGATTTTGTGAGAAATTCAAACGATTTAGTTTAACAGAGTTTGAAACAACGGTCTTTATATTCCGACTCCAAGTCTCGAATATTGCCCCTAAATATGTAGATTTTTTTAAGAAATGTTTATTTTCGGGGATTTTGTGACCCAATCGTGCCCAAACTATTCATTATAGTTCGAATAAAACATTTCAACCGATTTCGTCAAAAGAGTTTAAAAAAAACAGTCTTTATATTCCGACCCCAAGTTTCGCATATTGCTCATAAACGACGATGGAGATTTTGTGAGAAATGTTTCTTTTGGAGGATTTAGTCACCGAGCCCTCCCCTATTTTTCCCAGTTCAATTCTAAAATTCCAACCCAGTTTGTCCCACAGAGCTTAAATAAATGAATAGATCAATTCAATTAAATGATAAAATAACTTTGCATAAGACTACATATTGTATTTAATTTTTTATGACCGATAGGTTTCGCTCATCAAAAGGGTACCAAAATTATTATTATTTTTTATTATTTTTTATTCTGATGATGCTTAGGCTGATCGAAACGTGTCGATCATAAAATATGCGGTCTTGTTTAAAGTTATTTGTACCTTTCTTAAAATATGTCACACCACAATGTTATTGTTTTCTACGAATATTCATTCGAATAAATCTATGTTCAGCATTATAATCCTCCAATTTGTTGAAATTTTGGATTTGAACTAAGGCAGATGGTTTGGGGTCGATTTGGCGACAAAATTTTCCTATGGCTTATTTATATATATAAATAAATATACATATATATATATTTATATACATATATATATATATATGGGCGAAATGAACTGAGGACACCAACGATCGATCACGAGATGTAACTTACCAAAAAAAATAATACTCGCTCTTATTTCCCTTTTTCAAATATAGAACAATGTCAATAGGTAGGTAGGGATTTAAAAATATAATTTAAAAAATATGTATTTAAATTTAAAAATGCACACTCGCACGGTCGTATGTACTTACAAAAAATATATTTATAGCTGATTCCTTACTGTTTATGGTATTTTTTTCATCTTATTTACCAAATAATAAAGGAATAGTAATAAAAAAGTATTTTTGGAAAGGTCAATAAATAAAATGCCCCGCCCAGAGTCGATCACTAAGCCGAGCGATAAACAACAGGATGGCTTAGTTTCTAAACCGGTTCTCAGAGCGTGAAGAAGCTGCTGGAGAAGAAGAAAGGTTCGGTTATGCAAAGCGTTTATCTGAGATGAAATCAAACGATTCATTTTATCTTGTAACAGCGGATAATAAAGCACCTTTTAAAGTGTACCTGTCTCAAGATGAATGTTTTATTGTTTCTCTTGTGACGCCATGCAGTTATCTCTTCCTGGAATAATAATAATAGCACTGAATTTTTTTACAGCGCAGTTTTGTGATGGTTCACCTTAAGTGCGCTTTATACTTAATTACTTAACCTAATATAACAACAACGTATGCAAAATAAAACTATTTAAAATCACGATCGTTACCATAAACTTATAAAGAAGAACGTTCACTTATGAGTAACAGTGCATGTGTACATCAACAGATTAAAAACTATTTATTAGAAGCTAAGGGTGTAAACATCCAGATGAAAAGTGTGCATAAATTTGAACAAATTCCTTAAAGCGAAGAAAAGGAAATCATTTTGAAAAAAGTGAACGGGTTGGTACTTAAAAACATCAATATTGTTCTATCATAACTATTTAATTTAGCTCAAATACAAATTTTCGTTGGAGGTAGTTGGTTAAAACCTAAGGCTTGTATGAAGTCGTTGGAGTCTACTGCCGTGTGAAAATACTAACAAACCTAAGAATTTATTACAGGACGGAATTTGAAACTATGCCATAAATGTGGCCAAAGCAGTATGTAAGTGTGATGTTGATTTTTTAAAATGCTTTTGGATCCAATGCTGCAATAAAACACCTCATGTGTTTTCAGCTTCGAATGAATTTGGAAAATAGTGGACTGTAAGACGATTAACTATACTACTTGATGGAAGTGTCTAATTGTGGGTGTGGAAAGATTATGGAATGAAAGGAAACATGGGGAACCATTCACTCACCAACGAAGTTGAAGTTTATCTGTATATATTATTTTGAGAACAACAAAACCGACGAACAAGCGTAAAACCAACGAGCAACACGTTTTTCACATCAAACTCTTCTGTTTGACTGTCAAGTGTTGTTGGGTACGGAAATCGAATAGTGGGATGTTTAGATAGTAGGTACCATGGGTGAAAAAACATCAATGTAAGAGCCTTACAAATCACCTTGAAAACCAACAAATGCGTCAGCTGTTTTTTTTAAAGTTTTTTGGGTAATCGAACACAAGTATTATCATTTGCGTGTGATATAAGTGGTACTAATTATTTTCAAATCGACTTTCTTATGAAAAGGCTGCTATTTACACCAACTGTTCTGTAACAGCATGGTGATAATAAACTTTTTAAAATCTCTATTTTACAAGTTACTAAACGAATCATAAAACCTCACTGTAGTATTATAACTAACCATATTAATTGTATGAGCATTTATGGTTGTGTGTAGCCAAAGGCAACAACGTGCGCCGTTACAGAGACAATGAGAACTGCTTTCATGTTTGCAATGATAATGTTTCGGATCTATCATTAAAATTGCAATAAAGACTATTATTCAAATTTAAAAAATCGATAAATCAGATTATAAAGCTTTTTAAATTTTCTTTAAAAATAGCTTGACATGGTTATCTTTGCAGGTTTTTCAAAAAAATAACTAACGGATAAGCGAAATATTTTAATCAACAAAATCTATGTAAGTGACGCTAACAACTACAAAGTTGACCGTGTCAAGCTATACTACAATTTTAAGGTACGTAAGTCGGGTAAATATGAAAACAGAATTTTTTTTAATGTGTATATGACATTTTTCTAACTATCCATAATAAAATTTACAGATAAATCATATCTTGTATTGGAATGCTAGAAAGTAACGTTTAGCGTCATTCTTGAGTGCTGACCCTTAAGTAGGTATCATGACTGAAATATATACACATTAAAATGAACACCTTTTCCAAATTTACTACTCCAAAATGGCAGATAAACTGTTTAAATCGGCTTTTATTTAAACAAGCACTAAATCGATAGCGCTCTTGAAGTGATTTTTTACAAAAACGGCGCTAAACAAATTATCCAAATATTATTGTTTTTCAAATATAAAAAAAAACATGGGTTTGGTCCATGTCTGCCTCACTAGGATAATCTTGTGTCGAGACAGAAAAAACTTAAAACTTCCGTGGGCCATATACTGTTGAGGTGAAGCCATGAAACAAAACGATTTTTTTCCATGTGCCACAGAATAAATTGCAACAAAATTATTTTTATGAGATATAGCACGATAGTCCCAACAAGCCGGAGGTAGTGAGCAATCTAAGACATCGTAAAAAGTTAAATGTAGTAGAGGAGGAGAAAGGGTAGAGCAAGGTTAGAAAGCATCTGGCTCCTCAAATCTAGTCACTAAACATAGGTTACACAGCCATTATGAACAACGTGGTGATACTGAGAGTATATTTCACTCTGGGACGTGTTGCAAAAATATTCTCACACATTCGAGGAAGACACGAACCAAATATTTGAGACGGGCCATGTGAAGAGTCATAATAACAGAAGAGTATATTTGAGACGATGTATGAATGTGAATGAAGCAAGATGTGTGTGCAAAGACAGAGTTGTATGGCAGTCCGTCCTCTCTGCCTACCCCTGTGGAGAAACGGCGTGATGGTTAGTTAGTTAGTTAGTACTAAAGTTAAATTTGTTAAAGCTCCACTAGGGAAACACGTGTTAGTTTATTTTTATTCCCACATTGATATCCGGAAAGAATGCAAGGCTGATATGAGCGTAATGGATAGGATCAAGAAAGGGACGCTTAGATGGTTTGGGCATGTAGAGCGAATGAACGAAGAAAGGAGTGTGAAAAGAATATATGATGCGAAAGTGAATGGAAGAAGAAGTCGAGGACGCCCGAGAAAGACATGGCACGATCAAGTAAATCAAATACTTGAATCGGGTCATGTGAAGAATCAGAATAACAGAAGAGTATGTATGAGACGATGTATGAATGTAAATGTAGCAAGAAGTGTGTGCCAAGACAGAGTTGTATGGCGGTCCATCCTCTCTGCCTACCCCTGCGGAGAAACGGCGTGATGGTTAGTTAGTTTAGTTAGTTAGTTCCCACATTGGGTTCGGAACCAGTGGCCCGGGTCGAGAGCCAGACTTAGTTTTAGATATTCTTTATATACAGAGTTCCTAAACAATAAGTTTACTGACTCTAACATATTCATATGAGATTTATTATTTGGATCATTACTTTGAGTTTAATTTTATAAGGGGTTGTATGACAAACATATATATATAAATATAAAGATAATATTAATAGTACATAACATAATTCGATAAATAAACTAATTTGATAAATAAACTATATAAAAATAAGATGATTGTAAACATACATATAATAAAATTATGATAACAATTTAACTGCCTCTTGGACAGGATGTCACTCCTGGCGGAGGATAATTTTCGGCTTTTTATACTTAAAGTTGTCATTCTCGCTATATCTAGCGAGAGAATTTATGGTGGGGTTCTTATGTCCGGCAAGGCTGGCATAACATTTTTCAGATTGAGTAAAAATTAACTCCTTTATCAGAGGAATGTTTGTGTCTTCGTGTAGAGTGGAAACTCTGATCCATCTGGGCGCACCCAACGCAAGTCGAATGGCTTTGTTTTGTAGTAGGGTCGAGAGCCAAGAAGCTTATGGCTCGGTGTGGTATTCATATATCAAAAAATATTACAAAAGGATAATCATTAGTATCTGGAATATTGTCGCAAAAATACGGGCTCACCTTTAGAGTAAAATTAAATGTGTTATAATTTTTTTTAGACAGTACATGGTGTTTGAGAAATGCTACACTTCTTAGAGTTTTTTTATAATGTAAAAAATAAGCTATAAACCTTAAGATATACAATACAGACTTTTTAACTTAGCTAAACTTAACATTTTTAATAAATCAAAATTCTTATTGGTTTAGTCTTTACCCCAAGCATTGTATTTCAAAAACATTATCCCGTTAAACTAAAATTAAGTAATAAATATGTAAACAAGATTTAAAAAATAAGTGGAATAAATACAAAGTATCACATTAATTATAAACCTACATATTATTATTTGTGTATATATTTTTGTTTTTTTAATATTTTCGTAGAAAGCAATCATTTTGTGGTTTGACATATAAAGAAATGAAAAAATAACTTTGTATAAGACAACGAATATTATTTTAATTATTATGACTGGCTGGTTTCGCTTAGCCTATCAGGTACAACATTAAACTAAACAAATATACATTAGTGGTCTAAATAATCTAAATAAAGTTTTCATTTTCATTTTTCATATAGTGCCTACAACAATACATCGATGTCTTTTAATAAATTCATAATTTTTTTTTTTTTTTAATGTAAATAATTTTCTTTATGGATGGATGGAGGCCCTGTTTTTGCGACAAGAATCCTGATTTTAATGATCACCAATCAAGATATCTATTCTAACTAACACCAGTATATTATTTGGTAAAAACAGATAGGTAAGTACTTAAAAAGTCGGACCATTTTTTTGTCAGAACTTTTTGTTTGGACTTTTTTGATTATACTGTCAATTAACTATTGAGGGTTTTTGAACAGGTGAGGACGCACCTCAGACATCCTCAAAAGAGTTCAGGTAGGTTAACACGTACAATCCACCTGTCGGAAACCAGTCGTACTACGACAGAGTCGTAACCACCGTTCGTATCTAATCGTTTACCCTTTAATCTTAAACTGTATGTTTGGTAACTGTCTAAAGCCGATAGGAACGTTGGATCCCTTATTTTGGAAACTTCATTTTTAATATTTATTTAATGTGAATAACGCTTAAGAGTCTCAACTGCTTGGAGCCAGTGAGACTATGGTATCCCCGATTGGGGTATCTTTTGTTGTTGTTTAATAGTGAATATCGCACAGGGCTCCCAACTGCTCTAAGCCGTCCAGAGCCAGTGAGACTATGGCATCCCAAATTAGGGTATGTTGTTAAGCTGAAGGTAGTGGAAAGGAGAAGGAGATCGGAAAGAGGAAGATTGGGAAGTACCTGGCTATTCAGATCTGGTCACTAAACACGGTTAGAGCCACTTCAAGCAACGTTTCGATTCTGAATGGTGGTCTTTCACTAGGATGATCCTATGAGTATTTACCACTCCGGAACGTGCCGTAAATATACAATATATTATTTTACATGAATTCAATGTGAAATAACACATATTACTCAAATACAATTTATTTGCGCCCGCCGGTATTAGAACCCGTGACCTTTGGATTCGTAGTCATGCGTTTTAACCATTCGACCACGGAGGCTGTCGAGGTTTGTTGTGAGGCTGAAAGAAGTGAGGAGAGATATATGTGGAAGAGGAGGGTTTCTAGCAACGTTTCGAATCTGAATGGTGGTCTTTCACCAAGGCGGTATTAGTATCTATCAATCTGGAACGTGCCGCAAATATACTACACATTATTTTATTCGAAGAATATGTGAAAAAACACAAATAAGTATAAGTTAAATTTATTTGCGCACAGCCGGAATTGAACCCGCGACTTCTAGGATAGTGTGGATATGGGAAGAGAATGGATAAGTAAAAGACGAAAGCATAGAAATGGTTACTAAATATATCCAAAGCCATATAAAGCAAGGTTTTCAGTGTGGATTGTCAAAGTGTCTTCAAATCGACAACCTAGTGCAAACGTACCAATCTTTTTCTAAAATAAACCAATTAAGTTTAATCTATTTATATATTATGTATGCATTTTTTATTTGGTTTAGTTCAATAGACATTTTTCTGTATTTTTAATGGGTAGATTAAAGAAATAATATTTTTTGACAAGTCAAGTTACATCCCATGATTTTTCACGGGTAACAAGTAAGATGTCAATAATAATAAATTATTCTTTAGTCAGTAGGTAGGTACTACAGTAAGCTGTAAATACAATTGAATGAGCCTTTAGCAGTTAAAACATCATCATTGTAACCTCACGGGAGGCATGAAGGTGCCATCTTTTTTTTCAGGCACTTCCTCGACCGGTTTTTGTGAGTTTCATTTATTCAATGAGAAACCAATAATATACCTTGTGATATGTAATTCATACTTCTCATGAAAGGTGACATTGTAATTTCTCCATTACCTAAGTCGATTCATCGATTTTTGATAGGCAACAATTAGTTGGTCGAGCGATCCAAAGCGTCAGCTTTTTACCCAGGTGTCTCTGATTCATTCCGCTGCCTAGCTTAGTCCTCCATCATAGCATAAACGACGTTTTCTGACTATAATGCTGGTAATAGGGGCAATTCAAATAATGTCAGTTATATATACTCATTGTTGTATCACATGTACTCATATGTTTTTTTTCCATTGATCGTGTCATGTATTTCTGAGACGTCAAATGCTTTTTCGTCCATGCACTTCCGCGTCAACTTAATTACATTATATTATAAGTTGAGAACTGATAGTTTATATAACAACTTATTCACTCATAATTCAAAGTTGATTGACACTCGACACAGACGCGTCACTTTCCTTTCAAGTCATTTGCAAATTAAGCGTTTGACACATTGCTTGCTTGATCTGTTTTGAGGAACTGTATTTATAATTAGATACATGAAAAAAAATATTATTAATTATGTTACACCGATAGTGAAAAATAAAAGTAGATTCTGATTGAACCTTATCATAAATCCTTCACTTGCATGGTGCTTATCAAATTTCTATTGTGCCATTTAGATGCAGATTTGTGTCCTCACTCATTGGGCATAAAATATCCTGTATAAATTAAATAACTCTGTTTAAAAAAGAGATATTACATGATATCATAATAACACTCGTGGGCTGAAGATACTAAAAAAGTTATAAATAATTTCAAATATTAATTAATACGTCAAAGTTCTTCAATGTTCAACAAACCGGCGGCTTTGACGGCCTCCATGGTCAAATGGTAAGACGCTCGACTACGAACCGAAAGGTCACGGGTTCAAACCCGTCATGTGCCAATAACTTTTATTTAATCTGCGTGTGTCATGACACATTT
Source organism: Drusus annulatus (assembly GCA_022651775.1). Classification (NCBI taxonomy): domain Eukaryota; kingdom Metazoa; phylum Arthropoda; class Insecta; order Trichoptera; family Limnephilidae; genus Drusus; species Drusus annulatus. The sequence goes on from JAGWCC010000070.1 coordinate 268,374, forward strand.
GATTCATATAAAATAACATAAAGTTTATTTACGGCACTTTCCAGAGTGGTAAACCATCGCCCTGGTGAAAGATTACCATTCAGAATCGAAAATTTGCTTGTAATGGCTTTAGCCGTCTTTGGTGACCAGATCTGAATAGCCAGGTACTTCCCAACCTTCGTCTACGCCCCCTTTCCCCTCCCCGCTACCTTCAGCCTCATAATATACCCCTATTGGGGATGCCATAGTTTCACTGGCTCTAGACGGTTGGGAGCAGTTGAGACTCTTGTGCGGTATTCACAATAAAAAAATAAAAATAAAACAAATTTTTTTTAATTTCCAAAGTTAACAAAAAGCTATTAAGTCATGAAGATTCCTGTAGAATAGTGAAACCGGTCTGTTCAAAAGAATAGCAAGTGGTGAAAAGTGATGTAGTACTTTTGATTTATGTACGCAGGTTCTATAATTGACATCAAGTTGCTTTTAAAGACAGTACTTAGGCACTCACAGCTCGACAGAAAAGAACTTTCTTTAATCCAAAAATTATCAGTCAAAAAAAAGGTTCAAGACAAATTTAAACGAATAATGATTTGCTTTGATAATCAATAGATAAAAAGATCTAATGATATCCATCACGACTGCTTTTCAAGCGTCGGTAAAGAGTGCTCTGCCTCTCTATAACTCCATAAAAAAATACACATTGTATTAAAAAAATTTCAACAAAAAAGCTGTTCAGTTTAAAAAACAACTTAAACACAGAAGGCTATACCACAACTTTCGGAGAGATGGTATTCTCTCCCATCTAAAAATATCGTCAATTAAACGAACAAGAATAAAAAACGATAATTTGATTGCTTAAAAAACAATAATAAGACAGATTGAATGATTAAATGGTTGGAGTTTTTTGTGGAGTGGTATTATTTTGATTGCTCTTCGTTTTGATTTCTAGCCAGGCCGACAAACGGAGAAGATTATTGGCGGGAGAAGAGACCTGCCTCAGGTTTTCTATGCATTTGGATTCTTCAGTCAGTTCTTACCTAGCGAGCGGGACGGACCTGATTGGACCGTTTGAATTCAAACTTCGAACCGCGTTCTGGCGGCGAAAGCGATCCGAGATTTAAAAAAATCATATTCGAATATGGAACGGTGATACGGGGTGGTACCTTCCGCAAATAAAACGTTTGAAAATATACATATGCACTACACATGTGCTTTTTTTACTCGAAAAAAGAAGTTGAGATCGTGACCGAGATAAAATTGTACCGTGGAGTTTTTTGTAGTCATCATACTTATTCGATTTTTTTCATCTCGTTGGCTCCGTAGAAAGGTGTTCTGCTGGGCGTTTAAGGACGTTAAAGTTAATGACATTCGGACAAAAAGTTTAAGAGTGCTAGTAGAGATGAATTTCGTGTTTAACAATTGAGAAATTCAGTGCCTGACTTAATCCACAGTTTATTTTTTACCCTTGGATAAATTGAGGGGATAAAAAACGAAAATGCGTTCGCTTTTATGGGTAAGAATTTAGTTTTATTACCTTGTTTATGGTCAATGTTTCTTTTACAGAGGGATTTAAAATTCTACATACGGCTTAAATAAAAAAAATAAAAAAGAAATAAAAATGAGGTTATCTAAGGGCTATAATTTATTTTAACGCTGGCTGTTTTTTTGCATGAGCCAGTTGGACTATGTCATATCCAATTTAAGTATGTTGTGAGGATGAATGCAGTATAGAAGGGAAGAAGTCGGGGAAGATGAAAGTTGATTAATATCTGGATATTCAGATCTTAACACTAAACAGGCCTAAAGCCATTTAAAGCAACGTTTCGATTCTGAATGGTGGTATTTCATTGAGTATCTACTACTTCGTAAAATCTGTTTCAAAAACGGAAATAAACAATAAAATAGAAAATGTTCTTGCTGTCTTTGCGTGATTCAAATTCAACTCATAAATTCAAAGACAAATTGGAATTTTCTGGCAAACTTTTTTAAGAATATGTTTTTTTTTGTATAAATAAAATTAAAACCAATGAACCCTTGAGCGGAAATCCGTATTGCGTTTTCTTCTCTTTCTTGCGTAAAAGTTTCACACAACCTTGCAGTGTGCATCATCAGGGCAGAGGTATATTATATATTTAAATATGTATATGGGTGCAAAAATGCTACCTTTCCACAGTCAATCCGTGAATATGAGCTACTCGATCTCTTCTTAGAAATTCCCTCGAAAGTCGGGTACCAAGAGATTTTTTAAAATTTGTACTAAACTAAGGGTTGATATTAAATAGAACTTAAGAGATTATTAAATATATTAATATTAATTTCATGTATTTTTCTATTTCTAATAAAATCGTCTTCTTTTAGAAAAACAAATTTGCATCATGTTTTTTTTTCATCTAAAAATGTTTAATAAAGGAATGAGAGCAAATTCTCAAAAATATTTATTTGATTTTTTTAAATGAGAAAAATGTTCAACTTCATTTTGTAAAATATTAATCAAACATCTTTTTATGTACGATCTACGTTGTAGTTTTGATGTAACAATAATGAAACGAGTCATTCACGTACTCGTTTGTACATAGATTGCATGACATATAACATACATAGGTAATACAAACAAATAAGTGGTTGACGAAGGTGATTGTTTAAAGTAAAGGTACTAGAAGTCTAAAATAGCATGAATTTTGAATAATTATAAACGCAACTTAAATCTTTTAACTTTACGACGTTAAAAAAAAACCACATCTGTAAGTATTTTGTTTTCATACATTTTGTGTTTAGGTACTTAATTTTTTTTTAAACTCAATTAAAATTTTACTTGATTTTACTTTGAGGAGAAAGTAGACTGAATGCTGTGGAAATGAGATCTTTGAGACGTATGAGCGGTAAAACCATGTATGATCGTATTAAAAATGTGGATATCCGGAAAGAATGCAAGGCTGATGTGAGCGTAATGAATAGAATCAAGAAAGGGACGCTTAGATGGTTTGGACACGCAGAGCGAATGAACGAAGAAAGGAGTGTGAAAAGAATATATGATGCGAAAGTGAATGGAAGAAGAAGTCGAGGACGCCCGAGAAAGACATGGCACGATGAAGTAAATCAAATACTTGAATCGGGTCATGTGAAGAGTCAGAATAACAGAAGAGTATGTATGAGACGATGTATGAATGTAAATGAAGCAATGAGTGTGTGCCAAGACAGAGTTATATGGCGGTCCGTCCTCTCTGCCTACACCTGCGGGGAAACGGCGTGATCGTTAGTTAGTTAGTTAAAAAATTACTAATTAATGCTTATTGTTTACTAACACCACTTAAATTGAAGTAAACCCTTTTTGAAATTAATTTATTCCAATTTATGCCAACATCTTAAATGTATGATTCAGATTGAGTAACAGATTTACGAATAAACTATTTCTATCGGTCTGGTTTGATGGCTAATTCTCATGTTTTAATTATTATTCAAATAATTGTGTAGGTGGTTACGTAATTAATGTTATGTATTAAGGTTTATTTCTGGTCGCGTTATCAGAATCTAGCTGCATATGAAAATAAATACATAAATAATAATATTAGATACTTTTAAATACATTAAGATTATTTTTCATGCAAGACGCCTGACTACGAATCCAAAAGTCGCGGGTTCAAACCCCGCGTGCGCCAATAACTTTTATTTCATTAATATGAGTCATAACACATTTAATTCATATAAAAAAGTAAATTTGCCGCACTTTGCTGAGTAATAGATACTCTAAGTATCGCCCTGATGAAAGACCACCATTCAGAATCGAAACGTTGCTTGAAATGGCTTTAGCCGTGTTTGGTGACCAGATCTGAATGGCCAGGTACTGCCCAACCTTCCTCTTCCCAAGCTCCTTCCCCTCCCCACTACTTTCAGCCTAACTGGCTCTAGACGGTTGGGAGCAGTTGACTCTTATGCGGTAAAAAAAAAAGAAAGACAAACATTCCCGGGTTACAAATAACCCGACAATATTTGTTAAACTCCTACTACCATCATACTTAGGGGAGGCTGTTGCTTGTGCAATGATGAAGGATTTAGCCAGGAGAGGAATTAAACCCACGACACCTGGATGGGAATCCCAGGCGTTTATCCATTCAGCTACTAACCGGTAAAAACGCTATTTTTTCCATCAATGTATTGCTTACTCTACAAACATCGTTTTGTGCATCATTGTCATTAAATATCAGTTTTTTTATAACGCCTCGCCACAGATATGTGAATAAGGAAGCATTTTAAAACAGTACAATGTTATTTTTTTAGTTCCAGAACCTTAGAGTAACAATATACCGTTACTCCAAGGTTTCAACACCCTTGAGTAAAAATTGCACAAAAAATCTCATAAAAATTGCCAAGTATTTGAACTATCTACCTGTATGTGTCTAGGCGTTTCTTGGCTTGTAACTTGGCGGGTTATTGGAGAATGCTAAGCGATGTCAGCTTCAGTTAGTCAGTTAGTGTGTCACCGTTAGCATAATCTCGGCGTTGCCTACTGACCCGGATGTCGCGGGCCAAGATGCCGAAGGATTCGTATGGGAAACCAATAATACGGACACACGTCGGCCGAGCCTGATTCAAAAGTGAAACTCTTCTCGGAAACTCGAACTAAACTCACGACCGAACGTATTAGGTATTCTAAGCGAAATGGCATCACGCCTCTTTCGTCGGAAGCAGAAGGCTTACCTATTTTATAAATCATGCGTTTGACTGTGTTTGGACCGAATATGTAAACCCTGCTTGGAAAACCTTAAGGACGACATATTTTTCTTAATCTTAACTATTATAACAAATCTCAAAAAAAAACTGGGAAAATTGTTTGATGGGAAAAAAATAGTGCTTAAACTCAGGTGAAGCCAGATAATAGATCTGTAAGATACATAATGATTTAAATCAACGTACAGATTTATATAGATAAACGTCTCTATCTATTTGTTTGATTCTTAGATTATTTACAAATTGTATTTTTTTATTTTATTTTTGAAAGACAGTGAATTCTCCTTCTTTATTCAAAGAAGAAGCAAAAAAATAGCTTTCGGAAGAATGGAATTATTTTATTACTTTGGGAAAGATACGGTGATGAAATGCGCTTGCGCTTTGATCAAAATCGCGTTGCATTGTATCTTAATCAGTTATAAGTTTGTCACATACTTTCTTTCGGTCTTCGGGTCGTTTTGTTCAACAGCTTGGTTGAACACAAAAAAGCATCTGGTTCATCAGGAATAGCATAATTAAAGCGAACTGTAAAATTCCTCCACTCCGAAAACACGTAAATTTAGCCCAAACATTTTACTTTAAACAAGATTCAAACCTTAATCCTTCTATTTCTAACTTGGCCGCTGGACCCTTCGTCTCCATCTAAATTCCATCTTATTTCCTTCCCTAACCTTGGTGAGTGGGCCTTAAATAAAATATTGCTATGAGCACGCAAAGCACAGTCTACAAAATTTCACTTTGAGTACTTAAACATAAACATATACAAAAAAGCTCTACAGTAGCAAAATTCAGCCCGCTCACCGGGTAGAGAAGATTATCTCTTCGTTTATACACCTCTTACTACAAGTTGACACAGGAAGAGGGACAAATATTCCCTGACACTGTAATACGATATATAACAGCTTGGTTGTGAAATGGTTTGCCGGTCTCTGTGTTTCCTGTCTCCTATAATATGATTTTACCACAAGAAGCTTCCTTCATTCCTAAAAAATACCCTCCATAAAGCATTCCAAAACATAATATAAGCCCTGAAGATAATTATTTCCCTCAAGGCCTCCTGTGTGGAGTTAATTAACAAGTGAAAAAATATCTAATATTCTTTTGTATTTACTTATATTTCAACGTTAAAATACTCACCACTCTAATAAGAAGGCTTTAGGCTTTATGCAAAAATAAACAATAATAATAATAATCCTTTTTCACCTCAAGGGTGCTTTACAAAACTTAAGAGCTACGGCTAAATTTACCATAACAGAATGAACATTACAGTTGCAGGCTGCGATAATTTGCAGCATTACTTAAAAATAAGATAAATTACAAATTAAAGAAAAAAAAGATTACGAGATTATTAGATTAAAGATTAGAGAAAATAAAAATTACTCAAAAACACACTTTTTAAATAGGTCTCAATATAGATTTTTTAATTTAAAATAAACTTATTATGTATGTAGTTCAAGTTATATTCTAGTTATAATTCTTTGAAGACAACATAATAATTGTAACTGTATTTCCCCTCCATACATTAAGAAAGATAAATTATCTAGCATACGATAGTGTTCCAACCATTAATCTTATACCGTCCGATATTCAGATTTAATATTTATGACGACCGATTGAGTTCATTGCGCCAAGACGTGTCATTAGTGAGATGAGACGGTGTTTCCGCTGTTCGATATTATATGCAAATATTATGGGTGTAAATTACTGTAGCAGATTAACAGCGAATGTAAACCAGTTCTTGTCATGATTACAAAATGGCATCGGCAACACTTCGATCTTGTATAACTGTTCTATCTGTTTACGTGATAATTCTGCTGTCATGTGTAAAGACCCACCCATTCGCGCCACTTGTGCAGTTTAACCCATGTCAAGAACCATTCAAACAAATGTCCTTTTGTATTTCTTAATTGCTTCTTTTAATGTCTTTCTGTTTCTTAAATTGTATTGTAAGGGTAGATTTCTAAAATCCTTTTGAACGTGCATTATCCCATACACCACATGTTGGACTATGACCTTTAAGTTGACCGTTTCTATGACTCTGTTCTACCCTCAACCCATTTCATCACAGTATTCCTATTGAGATCGCACTGCCTTGCGGTAGTTAAATATATTCAGTTAAATGTTTAATTACTATTCTTTATAAATTCTTCCAATAAAAAATATGCAAGTGAAGTGATTATATTTTATTCTACATCCCCGAACAAAAGCGCGCCTTACTCAAGGAGTATCTGTCGAGTTCGTCAGCGAACATTACGCATGCAATCAATTTCCAATCAATAAAAACATGCTCACTGTATATATATAAATAAATAAAAATTCAAATGATCCAAACTTTAAGTTAATAAATGAACAAAAGAATATGATCCATTCGCCACTACTAGATGTGTTCAAACCGAAAATTAAGAAAAATAATTCAGATAAAATTATCCCCCAAATTAATAAAAATAAAAACCCCGTTTCTTAAAACGAATTAGGAAACACCAATGCCCCTCCTTAATGACCTTTTGTCAAATCCAAACAATAGTATACCCTTAGGTAGGGAAACTCCCCATGTTAATAGACATCAATAATAATTACAATTTATCAGAAAAACCTAATGGGGACATTGGTAGTTAAAAATAAAAATTAAACATGATGTAAATAGTCCGTCTGTATGTGGCTTCTCCACAGTTTGATAATGCCCTCAGAAGGCGAAACAGCTCTCACGCGTAAAAATAATTACATCGCAGAGCTTTTAACTAAAAATTCATGCTCACTGTATTTAAAAAACAAATCTATGTAGTTCAGCCTTTATGAAAATTTAGATTAAGTTATCATTAAGTCGTTTCCGTGTGTAAATATTAACTCAAGGCGACATAGCAGTCGAAAAACGTGCTGTTTGCCCGAGATTCACATTTCAATTAATTCTCATAAATCTGAAACAAAAATAATAAATGAGTTTCAAGGATGCACTCAGGATGTAAGTAATTAATATTTTAGATTAATACCTCAAAGCAAAAATATGTATAGAGATATAACTAAATATTTTTACCCAACCTATACAAATTTAACTTGGTATAGCAAACTCAACCTTATTTTACTTCTGACGTGGGCCAAACATTCGTTTCGTCCTACACCTTTTTACGCCCTCTGTGCATCATTTACTGCTCGAATTTGGCTGATACAGACGTGGAAGCTGTGCCCAATGTCACGGTGATTTTATAATTTATTTCAACGAATTCTTAGTGAAATCAAATGTTTTTTAACATTTTGAATTTATCGATCTTTATCTATAATTCTATAAAAGGTTATTGTACGAGTGTTTTTATGCAATTTAATAGAAGATGATCGAAAGTTAAGAGATTTGTTTTATTCTTATATTTCAACCCGTTTTTATTTCTAGGCTAGTGTGTCCTCTTAAGGAATGTAGATATTTTAAATTTTTCATGATAATAATATTATTGTATCTTCTTATGTTGGACTGGGTTTTAGTTATGGATGTATTTTTTTATTTATTATTGTGCTGTAATAAAACATTAAAATAATACGGGATTTAAGTTTTACGATCATCGTAACTAAATAATTTTATTTCTGATATTCTAGTTGTTACCCGTGAAAAACCACAGTTTGTAACTTAACTTATCAAAAAAAATTAGCTGCCTTATTCCAACCATTTGAAAGAAAGAAGAATGTCCGCTAAAATATATTATAGGTAGGTAGAGATTTGATAAGATTATTTTGTGATTTAAACTAACATCAATTCCAATTTTAAAAAGGTCAAACTTGTACAGATGTAAATACTCACAAGATAAATAATTTATAGTCAATGTAATATATATTAATAGGTTGTCCATTGTTTTTTTTTATTGAATTGAAGTTGCAAATCATTCAACCTACTATTATAAACCACGTTTTTTATTTGAATGAATTTAATCAAGAATCAATTGATGAGTCATTAGAACCATATTCAATTTAATTCACAGAATACAAAGCAGGTGTTTCTGGTAATTTATTTAATTACCTGTTTAGCCTCGCAATCTGGTTCAAAATAACGATGTGTGACTAGGTTAAACTGTTTCACGAGTAATATTAAAAAAATACGTACTATCGGTAGATACTGCAATAAACACGAGTGGGCATAATATGATTTTTGTATTATTAATTTGTAAAGACACTAGAAATTTACCCAAAAAAAAAAGAAAAAAAATAAAATAAAAAAAAAAAAAATAAAAAAAAAAAATAAAAAAAAAAAAAAATTAAAAAAAATATTTAAAAAAATAAAAAAAAAATAAAAATAAAAAAAAATTAAAAAAAAAAAAAAAATAAAAAAAATTAAAAAAATAAAAAAAAAAAAATAAAAATAAAGCTCTCATGAGGACGTAGGATTATTTTCCACTTTTCTTAAAAATACATTTCTTTGTGACATAGGTCCTTTGTATAGAACCTCGTATTGTTTCTGCATTCTCTGCACAACTTTTGAATTAACCGCGAAGTGATAATTCAACAATTTATTCAAATGTGCCCAACTTTCGGAAGTAGCCTTTTTGTCAAGAATGCTATTTCAATTAGCAACTTTATCCATTCCACCGATTTCGGAAAATTAACAAGTGTTTTAATGAACATGAGAAAAATATTTTAGATATTATCACACGTATGTTTGTAAGATGCGAATACAGTGGAAGATCGCTAAATAAAGGTTATCTTGATTAATACAAGAAGTCAGGAAATAATACTTCTGCATCTTGTTATAGTACTTATCGTCACCGGAAAGGCAAAAGAGATGACACGCCATTTTGGGACGTTTCCACCGGAGCAGCTTAAAGTTTTTTTTAACAACAAAGTTCATAAATCTTCAGTTCCTGGTTTGATTTTGGAAAAAAAATTAACTCAGGTAAATTAATGCTCCCACTGAGTTTCCTGAAGCGACAAAAAGCTAAAAAAGTCCTAAACTTGTGTCGCTTAAGTCAAACCTTCTTCCAAATGGTAAATATATTTTAGATGGCTCAAGGGCCACAAAAGTCTTTAGAATCAAATAAGAGTCAGAGCGTTCGATGCAGAAAAAAGAACTGATTAAAACTGCATATTTAACTAATTTTTGACCAAAGTGTTGCTTAAGCCCTTTTGCATTTCCGGCAACAATATTGTGTATTCAGGTTCACGTAAAATTTTTAGAAATACATTTTTACGTTATTCATCAGATAATAAGTTATTATAAACACTTATTTTTTACGTCTAGGCTAATGTAACCGGGGAAAGTGTTAGAGTTTTAAAAAACTACCTACACGTCTAATATTTCTACTGTCGCATAGTAATTTAGTGCTGTGCAAGGGTAGTCAGAGGCGTTTAAAATATTTAAGCAGTAGCTTTGTTTTAAAAGGGTGAATTCTTGACGTGAGAACCGATAGAGAGACCCATGTGGTTTTGAATCATTCCTTTCCGATGCTGTCAACTGAGTTGACATCGTCTTTAATTATTTAAATATCTATGCTAAACACAGATTTTATGTTTTAGTTGTTTTTTCACTAAACATGTAGGTTTGTACTGGATAAAATGATTAGAAAATATGAGTATTTAACGAACGCAATAGAAACAAATGTTTTACCAAAAATTCGGGCATAAATCTATCAATACGTATGTGTGCGTGCGTTTCCATGTTGGTATGAGTATACAGTTCCATCTAGACACTGCGTAGCGTGCGTCAAATGGGCTTTGTAAGTTAAACAATAGTTGAACATTAATGAAAAGGCTCAAATATATTTTTTATTTGCATCGAATGCTAGCCGTGCGATGAATAAATGGAACTTATTGCGTTGTCAGTAGATTGCCAGCTATAACGGATGCTTTACGTTATTTTTTATGCGTGCCCAATTTTTTTTTCTCGTTTTTAGCACTTGTACGCAATAATTTATAAATATAATTAGTAATAAAAATGAAAAAGTAGAAAAGTAGTGGTATATTCTCATCTATCCGACTTAAAATAAAAATAAATAACCTCCTTACGTATAAACGAGGTGTAAATGTTACGCGTAGTGTAAATGCAGTGGTCGGAATAGTAAAAGACTTTCCTTATAACCACGGCTTTTGCGTCTAATTTAATGGTCTACGTCCGATTTAACTAAACCAACGATAAACCGGCGCGTAAAAATCTAGTAAGTGATAAGACGATTACAGTCATTGTAAATGTGAACTGAGTTTACAGCACCGGAGCGCACGCAATTTTATATCACCAATCACCACGGAAAGGTTAAAACGCAGCACCTCGTTGTTATCTCACTGTGGTTTGTAGAACTAGCAACTTGTATCATTCAAAAGGTCTACACTCAATAAATCGATTCAGACATTCGTTCGATCACGTTCATAACCGTCATGAATCGCGGTGAGATATCAAAATACCAACCACGTCAAGGTAGGAGGTAGCAGCGTGGCGTGCAAAAGTCCGTACGCTTCCGCAACGTGGCGTGAAGCGGTGAAACAAACGAAAACGCACCGGCATAATTGAAAGTGATCAAACGGAGATGAGAAAAGAAATGTGTTTGGATTAATTAACCGCTGGTTATAAGGTCGCCGCGGCGTGGGAACCTTCTCTGCCTGTGACCGTGGGTATCGCCGGCATCGTTGGTCATTCTGCATCATGGTTTACCTTGCGGAGCGTAATACGAGTACGTTAAACTATGCTAAAAGCGAAATTTCAAACATTGTTTGAAAAAGAAAAGTGCTCAGTTAGGTCAACTATCTGCTATTACTCCTTTGGGTTAGGTAGAGATAATGGAACGCCATACAATTCTGTCTAGGCACAACTCCTTGCTTCATTCATTCATACATCGTCTCATTCACTCTTCTGTTATTCTGACTCTCATACCTCTGGTTCTCCTGCTTTAAGCTTCTCAAGGTAGGAGTTTCTCCTTAGAGTACATAGAGTGGTACCTATCCAAGGCAGTATAGTCAGTTTTTGATGATTTTTACCGGACTTCGCAGACCTGGGCGTGGCTAGGACCAGGGATAGGGTATTTATACATCCATTCATAGCATATATCGACATAATGTTTTTGTTTATTCGTATAACCACTTTTTCACAGTTTTGTTTTCAACAAAAATATAGCATTTAACCTAAAAAACCGTTCAATTGTGCCAAGCTTAGTGGCATAGTAAAAAATGCGGGCGGAGCCACGCGGTGATTCAGGAGACCAAGATCATCGTTACAGTACATAGAAGCGGTGTATTATATTTGTTGTCTCTTTCTCTCTCATGGTGTACGACGTAAAAACTCGGGAAAAGTGATTTATCGCATGTTTGTATAGGTTGGGTAAAAATAATTTGCTCTCCCTCCATATATTGTTACTTCCAGAGTTTCTCTCGCTTTGATTCTAGCTCCATTTATATTCATACATATAAGTGTTTCAATGTGAATACCGCAAAAGAGTCTCAACTTTCCGGAGCCAGTGACTATGAGAGCCCCAATTAGGGTATGTTGTGAGGCTGAAGGAAGAGGAAAAGGGAAGAAGATGGCAAAGAGGAAGGTATGCATGTACCTGATTACCAAACACGGCTTAAGCCATTTCAAACAAAGTTTCGATCCAAAATCAATACCTAACTATATTGGATTATAAAAACCATCGTCCTTGGGCAGTCCCGACTTTTTCTTCCATCCACTTGCAAATCATGTATTTTCATTGGAAACTCATTTCTACTTACAGATAATCTACATGTCAAAGCCATCCTAGTGTCCCTTTCTTAATCCTAATCACAACGCTTTCCTCCTTCTCCTCAGCCTCGAAAAATTCCCCGAATTGGAGACGCTATAGTCCTACTGGTTCTTAGCAGTAGAGACTCTCGTGTAGTGTCACAAAAAGAGTCAAACCTAAAATTATTAAATACTTCGGTTACTTTTTAATATTAGTACAAATGGCTTATGAGAGATAGTTCGTCCAATATACGAGTATATACAAACATCAAAAAGATACAGTCAAAATAGTGATCATTCCTCGTCACTCTGTTGACTGGTTTTAATTTCATTTCTCAGTGTCACGTTCTTCTCATACCTCTTTCCAAAACGACTTTTGAATTATTTCAACCTTCTACTTCTGACACATGATTGAAATAATTAATTCTTTCAAAATAAATAATGTTTAGTCTTATTGTGTCGAAACAATGGTGTATACCAAAAAACACAACAAAACAAATATGTAATTATTTGGCACAACAAATAATGGATACAAATTCAGACTTAAAACAATTAATATAATGTTGTGATGTTGGAGAGTGTTGGTTTAAAATGTGGCTTGGACTAGTGGTTTCTGAACTTTGTTGAATAGCAACCCACTTAATAATCTTACATGACCCATCAAGCTTAACTTAATCTAACTAACCCTCACGCCGGGTCTCCGCAGGTGTAGGCAGAGAGGATGGACCGCCAAATAACTCTGTCTTGGCACACACTCCTTGCTTCATTCATACATCGTCTCATACATACTCTTCTGTTATTCTGACTCTTCACATGACCCGATTCGAGTATTTGATTTACTTGATCGTGCCATGTCATATATTCTTTTCACTCTCCATTCTTCGTTAATTCGCTCTACATGCCAAAACCATTTAAGCGTCCCTTTCTTGATCTTATTCATTACGCTCGCATCAGCTTTGCATTCTTTCCGGATATCCACATTTTTAATACGGCCATACATGGTTTTACCGCGCATACGTCTCAAGGATCTCATTTCCACAGCATTCAGTCTACTTTCATCCTTCCTCTGCCAGTTACATGTCTCACTGCCATACATCAGGGTTGGTATAAGCACTCCATTGTGGACTGCTAGCTTCGCTTCTTTCCTCATCAAGCTGTTCTTCCAAATTAGACCGGAGTAATATTTTTTAAATTCGGTTTTCACTACCCAATCTTTTTTCTTCTTCTCCTTCTGGTGCGTTCACTATCGGTGGTGGGCTATCATCAAAGTAATATCCACCCCCTAAATTAAAATCTTAGCCTAAATTACTGGTATCAGCTATGCCTTATGGATTTTTTTTTCAGAATTTGGCTACTATCAATAAAAAAGTCTACCAGCAGACTGGAGCCTAAAACTGCCCGACGGAATTACACGAGTATCGGCGAATCATTCGTTCATCAGAAGTTGGCTATCATCTTGGTTATTTTAAAGATGCACACTGCGCTCGTACCAGTCGCATCTTAAAATTTATTTTCCGATCAGAGGTTGGGTATCGTTAAGTCCAGAGTGGATTAATCTAGCTCTTCTATTTTGGGGCCCACGGTTTGTAAACCTCTGTGTAGACTGCCTAAAAACCAGTGCATTTTATTTTCAAAAACAAAACGCATTTCGCCACCGTAATAATATATAATTTGGCTCGTGAATTAGTAAAAACCCAGTTTAAATATTGCGAAAATTTCTTTGAGGCAAGTGGTAGCGAATTTAATGTATGGCTCGGTCCCATTATCCGGACGCCGGCTTAACTATTACCGCCGGTAAAAGACAGAGTAATTCTATAGGGTAACCCGAGTTTTAATGTAAGCCTCCGCGGGGGCTCAGATAACTGCACAGTGACCCTGTTTTTCGTCTTGTTTGGCAACGTGCACTCTTGGTTAAAACGTTGAAACGCACTCGTGGTGAGTTTTAAATGCATTAGTCATTTAAAAAGTGTTCACGAACGTTAACTTATTACGATACCTTTTTTGCAGAACTGTGGCGTGTTGCAAACGTTTAAATTATTGCAGCTGGGCCGTTAAAAAAAGATTAACACCTGGAAAATTGAAAGTAACGATTTTTGGGGGGACTGATTTTGCAAATCTTTCTAATATTTACTGGGGGTATTTAATTGCGAAAAATTGCATAATTAGTGTAAAGATTTTGTGATTGTATCCTCGTCATTTTATGAAACGGCAAGGTGCTATCATGTCGTCCCCGGAAAGGCAAACGAGCTGAAACGCCATTTTGGGAAGTTTACACCAGAGCGCTTTTCTAAACGATAAACATATTTTAGATGGCTAGAGCGCCATAAATGTCTTTAGAATAAAAAAAAAATCAAAGCATTCGATGCAGAAAAAAGAACTGATCAAAACTGCATATTCAACTGATTTTTACCAAACTGTCACTTCAGCTGTTTTGCCTTTCCAGCGACGGTTTGTTTATCTAGTTTCGTGCCCCCCTCTCTTTAGAGAAACATGTCAAATACTTTTAAACCAGTACAAATATTTCGACTGTCGAATGGTTTCGAAAGATCTCTTTTATCGTTGGAACTTGTACTAGAACTATTTCTAAAACTATATAAGAAAAATGTTTAAAATACAGGGTTTTCTGTATATACTCGTATATATATTTGTTGTATACTTTCGTGTGGACTTTTACATGTAAAGATTCATTTAACAGTGAACAAAATGAAAATTATTTGCTCATGTGAAAAGAAAGAATAGTATTAAAATAGTAAGGAATAGTGTTTCATTACATTACGTTAATATTGATTGAAAATAATAATATATGATATTAAAGCCTTCTTGTATCTACATTTCGTGCAGTTAAATACATCTGCCACCTCTAAGTATGTATTACCGACTACATGCAATCTAGGTGCAAGCGAGTATCAGAAAAGACAGTCCTTCTTACAATTAAATAGGATTTAGGAACGATTTGTTCTCGTTGGTACGTTATATGAACAAAGCAAACAAGGTTCATTATATCTAATTTGTCTATAATGCTATTGACAATTTTAAAATAAAAGTCTGTTTGAAAATAATAATTCGATCTTAAAGTTTTTAAGATTAAGTTTAAGTTGTAGATTAAGTTTATAGTTAATATATATAAAAAATTTGTGTTGAATTTTTTCAATGGAGTCAGAGTGGATTTTATAGTTAGGGGACCAGATAGAAGAATTATATTCAACTTGACAACGAATTAAAGAAAAGTAATTAAACTAACGAGATATTGAATATCTCATCTAATCTTTTCCCTTGTCCTATTTGGGTGGGAGAGCCATCGTTATGATAATGCGTCCTTGTCTTAGGTTACATCAGCAGCCTCCGTTCATTGTAGACCCAATTTCTCTTCGCACAGCCTCCAAAGTTGCTTTCCCTAGCTTTGTCTGGGGCGGCTCACTGTACGTCTTCCCTCTGGAATTGTGGCCAGTATTTTATGCGGAAGTCCGTTGAATATGTTATGTTTATTCGCTGGGCAGGTAATCCAGCAAGGATGGAAGAACTTTTATTCAATTTGGTGGGATCGTGGGGAGACAAACACCACATTTACATAGGTCTAAGAAACTGGAGGTGAAAAGCAGAAGTAGGGGACTCTTGGAGGGTTGAAACGGCACCAATGGGTGATTTTTTGTTTGATTGATTAAACATTTTATTACAACCTTTTCCACTCTGTAGGCCACACATTCTGGCCCATACGATTTTGGTAGGCAGCTCTGTCGGCCAGAGGGTCTGCCCCGGCGCTAGTATTAGTTTGATCACCAATTTCTATGCACCTAAGTACATTCTACGAACTATTATTTCCGATAAGTAAAAAGAGGATTTTTTATATATCAAAAATATAACATTAATTTTTAATCAGAGTAGCAAATTGGTTCTAAAAAAAATGGTCAGAGTGGAAAAGGTTCTTTCAACATAAAAGTATCGTGATTGATTGCAGGGTGGCGAAACCTTAATATGTAACGATTCGATAATTCATCTTAGTAAACCAGGCCAGTGCTGCTTAGCCCATAGATTATTAAGTTTTGACGAAAAAAGTTGTTTAATTTTAATCGTGACTTATTAAGAAATAGACTTTTAATTTATTCATGCACAAAAAAACACTGTCTAATTCGTTTTTCCGTCTGTGATGTAACACTTCAAAATCAAACGCTTAGCTATTATATACAATGACGTTACATATATATTTGACCGGTCGGTAGCTGAGTGGACAAACGCGTCGGATTCCCACCCGGGCGTCGTGCGTTCAATTCCTCTAATGGCTAAGTCCTCCATCATTGCACAAGCAAACATCTTCCGCTTCTTATGATGGCAGTAGGAGTTTTTCAAATATTTTCAGGTTATTTGTAACCCGGGAATATTTATCTTTCTTCAAAAGAAAAGAAAAAAAAATATATATATATATATAGACACGTTGTAGCGCTCTCAAAGTGGCAAGCAATAATCACGCTAGTTGGTGTGATCGGTGTCAAGCCGATTTAGTACTAAACGGTCACGCGTCACTTAAGGCCGTTTCAAGCAATTATGGAACGCGATCCGAGCTTCGGATCTGTTTCGTTCATACACATATATTCTATGAATGCCTATCTTTGTCATACATGACCGATATTTGAATGATGAATTTACTGGTAACGTGTGTGTTTTGCTTGCCACATTTTGTGTTAATATTTTAAGGTGTCTATATATGTAACGTCATTGATTATATACAGATCACAGACCAACGAAAAGGAGAGAGATGAACTGTTTTTTTCTCTGTCCCTCACACAGCTGGTGTCAAGTAGGGTCAGACACGTGTCAAAATAAATATGGGCATTCAGTATTAATTTATCTATGCTAGAACGCATTGGAGCATTTTTACGAAATAATAAATGCTCATCGTATCATGTGCTGTAAAAATAGAAATAAATAAAAAAAACTATTGCACGACCAACACAGTTTTAATTAAATCTATTTTTCACCGTTACAACATTCAAAAGGCAACTGATGTTGCTCCATCCATGCAGCTAATAAAAAATAAATAAATTTAAAAAATGGATCAACATGTAGGTACATACTTTAGAAAAATAAAACACAAGTGACAAGTGGAATATTTTCTCGTGGTCGAAGTTTAACTTCATTCTCGGCTTGCAAGTTTTTCGACAAAGGCTAGAAACTAGAAACTAGAAAGAATAACTGGGTACTGAAGACTTATGAATTTTATTATAAAAAAACAAAAAACTTTACAGTGCTCTGGTGTAAACTTCCCAAAATGACGCTTAAGCTCTTTTACATTTCCGGCGACGATATATATATATATATATATATATATATATATATATATATATATATATATCTGTGTGCGGAATTAGTCAATAAACGCAGATGTTCGAGAGCCAAAACAAAATTTAGGAATTTTGTTTTTTGTATGTAATGTTGTCATATGTCACATGTCCTTTTTCAAAAAATAATAGCACATTTTTTTTATTTTCTAACACATCTCATTTTTCCATGATATATATATAATATTTGGAAAATTTAAATGGCGCCGTTTTTGTGAAAAATCACCTCAAGGGCGCTGTAAGGCGCTGTAAAGGCGCTGTTCCTTAAATATGTATCTAAGGAACAATTCTACATACTCAACTCAAAATTGTTTTTTTTTACTCATTCTGTTCTTCCTTGGACACACAGATATTTTTCAAAGTATTTTATTTTCATATAATTAAGATTATACAGTTTTGATCGAGATTGGATACTAGCGAAATCTAGTCATCGTCAAAAATATCAATAACCACTTGTTGCCCGTGAAAAATCGCGGGATGTAACTTGACTTGCCAAGAAAAAAATTAAGTTGCTTTAATCCACCCATTTCAAATGAAGAATAATGTTATCTAAAATTTATTATAGGTAGGTAGAAATTTGAAAAGATAAAAAATTGATAATTTTCTGAACACATTCGTCGGTTCAAATTTAGAAAACTTCTCACTCAAGAGCGGTAGATACTCTAATGAAATGGCTTTAGCTGTGTTTGGTGACCAGATGTGAATAGCCAGGTACTTCCCAACCTTCCTCTTCCCAATCTCCTTCCCCTCCCTACTATCTCAAGCCTCACAACATACCCTATTAGGGGATGCCATAGTCTCACTCGTCTAGACGGTTGGGAGCAGTTGAGACTCTTGTGCGGTAATAGTATAAAAATAAATTTAAAAAAACACCCGTACGTACTCACAAAGGAAATTATTTATAATTAAAAGTGTTTTTTTTTACCACATTCAATTTTTTTACTCTGTGAACATATCATTATTTGTTAGTAGAAAAGAACGCCTTCGATTTGACAGCTACTTGAATAATATATTCAAAAACCAAGTCATATCTCAGGTTTGACGCAACAAACGAAAGGCTCTTGATTCATTATGCAACTCCAATGACATCAGATCTGAAGAGAAATTCATTATTGGATAAGAAAGTTCAAATAATAATACATTATAGGCAGAGCCAATCTCTCGGAATACTTCAAAAGACATGCATATTGTAAACAAATGGCTAAAATCGCATATTATTTTAGTTGAATACATTGGTAGACGACGGTCATTCTAATTGCAGTTTAGGTTAAAATTGTAAGAGGTTAAAATTGTACATTTAGAATTGTTTGTTAAGTTTATTATAATTTTGCAATTTTTCAATTCAACAGAGTAAAAACTTAGTTTTTAGTTTTATTTTCAGAGTGGTAGATACTAGAAGTATCACCCTGGTGAAAGACCACCATTCAAAATCAAAACGTTGCTTGAAATGGCTTTAGCCGTGTTCGGTGGCCTGAAAGCCAGGTACTTCCTAACCATTCTCTTCCCCATCTCCTTCCCCTCCCTACTATCTACAGCCTCACAACATACCCCAATTCGGGATGCCATAGTTTTACTGGCTCTAGACGGTTGGTAGCAGGGACTCTTGTGCGGTAATATTCACTATAAAAATATATATATTTATATATATATATATATATATATATTTATATATATATATATATATATATATATATATATATATATATATATATATATATATATATATATATATATATATATATATATGCATATTTATATTACTTACTTGTACATCAAATTTTACAAAGTATCTAATTATTTTTTTTTTACTCAAAAATAATATTATAACTTATATAATACTTGATATTACTAATTTATTTGAAATGGTTCTTACAGGATATTTTGAATTTATTAATTGCAATAATTTGGATGGTTTTCGGCAACGCATTTTAACATTTCATCCCTTTATAAAGTAAGCTATTTTGTGTACTGGTTTTATTCTTTATTAGATGTATACGAGTACATCGAAAAGATAGTACATTTTTTCGGCCTAACTTAACCCTACTCAACTTAACCTAACCTAACTTTACCTTACCCCACCTAAAATAAACTTAATCTAATCCAACACAGCTTAATCTGATTCCTAGTACCTACATATAAAATATATAATATATTTTGAAAGACCTTCTGTGGAAACCGGTTCTTTATCTGGAACCAAGATAATAAATAAGAGTCGTTCTAATAAATAATTAAAGCGTAGACATGATAAATAATTACATTAAATAATCTCACGCTGTTATTAAATTTGATAAATACTTATTTACTGAAGAGATTTGTGTGCTTAAAAACTAAATTGTCTGCCAATGAATTTATCGATTTTGTTTGTCCAAAAGAGTTTGACGACCTTCGAGCAGTCCAGAGAACTCAGGTTCGAATCCGGGCGTGCGCAAATACATTTTATTTTATTAAAATATTTGCGGCACGTTTAAGAGTAGTAGATACTCTCAGTATCGCCCTGTTGACTAGATCTGAATAGCCGGGTTTTACCCAACCTTACTCTTCCCTCTTCTTCCCTTCACCAATCTCTTCAGACTCACAAAATACCCATTTAAGGATGCTATGGAAAAATGTTTTTCTACTGGCGAAAGTTGGGACTCGTGAGGTATTAAATTTAAAAAAAAATCATTTTTATGCCAGACATTGCGAGCGACACACAAATGATAATTGACTTTATATATCTGATAAAGTCAATTATTCCAATAAAAAGAAAAAAGTAAAATTTCCAATTTTTTTGTGGGTTCGAGTGTTTTTAATATTCATAGAAGTTTGATGAATCTTAAATAAATAGATTTGTCAACCTTCTTAAAACATAATCATATAATTTTTTTTTTTAAATAATATAAATATATATATCGTCGCCGGAAATGTAAAAGAGCTGAAGCGTCATTTTGGGAAGTTTACACCAGAGCACTGTAAAGTTTTTTTGTTGTTTTGTAATAAAATTCATAAGTCTTCAGTACCCAGTTGGAAATTAATAATAACTTAAATCTTTCTCTGAGTTTCCTAAAGCGACAAAAAGCTGAGGAGTCCTAAACTTGTGTCGCTCGAGTCAAGCCTTCTCCCAAGTGGTAAATATATTTTTAGATGGCGAAAAGGCCACAAAAGTCTTCAGAACCAAACAAGAGTCAGAGCATTCGATGCAGAAAATAAAATATATTGAAACTGCATATTTACCTCATTTTTAACCAAAGTGTCGCTTAAGCCCTTTTGCCTTTCCAGCAATGATATATTGTTTCATGAAAAACAATGTTGTTACAATAATAGATTTTTTTCCCGCCAGCCTAAGGATCTTTCTGTGTTATTGTAGAAACTTAAAACTTGAAAGAATCGTAATGTACATAGGTAAAAACCTTAGAGTATATAGAGTGGTATTTACCCAAGGCAGTGTAGTCAGTTTTTGATGATTTTTACCTGACTCGGCAGACCTGGGCACGGCTAAGACTAAGGCTAGGGTATTTATACATCCATTCATATCATATATCAACATAATGTTTTTGTTTGTTCGTATAACCACTTTTTCACAGTATTGATATCAACAAAAATATAGCATCTAACCTAAAAAACCGTTTAGTTGTGTCTAGTTTAGTGGCATATTAAAAAATGTGGGCGGAGTCCCGCGGTGACCCAGGAGCCAAAGATCATTGTGACAGTACGTAGAAGCGGAGTATTATATTTGTTGTCTCTTTCTCTCTCATGGTGTACGACGTAAAAACCCGGAGAAAGTGATTTATCGCAAATTTGAATCGGTTGGGTAAAAATAATTAGCTCTCTATCCATACATTGTTTCTCCAAGGTAAAAACAATAAATCAAATTATGAAAAAAATGGAAAAACCTAGTCAAACAGGGAAAATTCTATGAAAGATCAATGTAAAAACCATTTTAAATTCACTCACTAATTAAGCTTGTCGCATCACCTACAGCCTTTGACCAAGAGTCAATAAAAGTTACAGGTAATCGATATTTTCTATTTTCAATCCATTTCTTAACGTTGCCTAATAGCAAATTTTCTAAATGCTGACTGAGTAATTTCATGGTATATCAACTAACAAGCTTTTTTGCCGGCTAAACCGCATATATTCGTGCTGACTGATGACCCTCTTTCAATATCACCTTTCATTTGCTTACTTTATTAAGTATCGATCAAAGTTGCGTCACTGCCTTCTCCTACCGGCAACTCGGTGTGGGTAACTTTAGTGAATGTATTCTGTAGAGAAAGTGGTTTTATATCTGAAATTCGTTGGGAAAAGTCAAGATTATTCATTTTTACATAACCGATTTGACGGTAACGTACACCGAATATTTATTTTATGTATTCATTGATTAAGCTAGATATATGCTAATTTTTCAATGATTATCAGCACGCAGTATCGACACGATTTCGAAAAAGCATTAAAATGAGGATAAAATGTTTTTGATTTCCTATCTAAATTGATGGACAAAAAGGTGCGTAGTTTTTGGCGTGTGAAAAAACTCTCCAATTTTGTCAATAGTTCTAAAACACCTGCCGCCAGATCGATAGAGATATTTTTCATAATAAAAAAGTCAAACGATTCAAATCTTATGTGTATTTTTAAACTAATATTTTATGTCTTTACGGTAAAGTGCTGTGACATAATAATAGCTCGCGCAGTTTTACGAATTAACTTTTTTCAGTTGATATTTAAATAGACCTTTATTTCTATTTCCAACTTTTCGTATTGAATATGATTTGATTGATGGAGGTAACTCATTCAGGAACAACATTAATTTAGCAAAAATATTTAAAAAAAAAAACCAATATCAATTCTTTTGTGTAGTTATGTAGGTATGACATAAAACATATAGATGCATTTTGTTTGCATTTCATTTAGGACTGATTCACGATCTAAGTACACCCTTTATCAAAAGGGTTGTCTTTGAATATGTTGTTTTTATTGATGAATTTATCATTTTTCATCTTAAGGGTCAGTACCCAAAAATACTCATTTTTTGGCTTTCAAGTACATGCAAAACTACAAATGATTTATTTGTAAAGTCTATCCGGGGGAGTTAGAAAAATGTCTAAGGTTTTCAATTAATACAATTTTTAAACAGTAATCTTTTTAATTCTTTACGAAATTCATACTGGAATTTTAAGTAAACCGTTAAAAAATGCCTTTGCTGGTTTTTGAACTGCGATTTTTACTTAAATTTTGTTTTTTTTTTCTTAGAATTTAAAAAATTTAACTTTAAAGTTTTATTCAGTGGACACCTTAGACATTTTTATAACTCCCTATAGAAATTTTTCACACAAATCATTTGTAGTATTGCTTTTTTAGAATGCTATAAAGTAACGTTTAGGGTTATTCTTGAGTGCTGACCCAATTTGGGCGATTGTGTTTTGAGTGAAATAATATCACGTCCTAATAGGTTTGTGGCCTACAAAATATTATATAAGGCCTAATGCACTCTGCCTAGTCAAAGTGTTGACACTTTCGAAAACATTTAGCCATTAATAATGTGTATTTGTTAAGAAACCTAGGCGGCCTTGATATATGCCTTTATTGGTTTGCAAACAGTATAACTTGGATGGCGGTCAAGGTATTGATAACTAAAATATGAAAGTATTTTTTGGGACAAACGAGAGTTCTCTGTTGACTTTTCATCAAATTTCTAATTCCCATTGATATATATGGGCAGTGTGTGGGTTTTCAAAACTCGCACGATGTATTTTTACGATGCGGTAGTGACTTCAAATTGAAAATCTTACCACGTCTGCGTTTCAAATTTCATAGGAAAATGCGTCCGTATTGGCACTAAACTGAGAAGAAAGTTTTTGATGGATGAAGCACGAGGATCAAAATTTTAACTGGAATTTCACTTTTTTGCACATAAGTCAAAAGTTTTTACACAACGGTTGCAGAGGTTAGAAATTAGAAAACGGTATACGAGTACGTATCAGATCTTGGGTCATTATTTCACGGTAGTTTAGAAAAATGTGTCTAAATTTTGTTTCGTTTACCACATAAGCTAAAGATTTTCATTTAATAATTTGAAGCAAGTAGTTTTTTTTAATATACATTTCTTTGTGTCTACCGTACAAGATGATTGATATATGACCGGTTAGTAGCCGAATGGACAAACTCGTCAGATTCCCACCCGGGCGTCGTGAGTTTAATTCCTCTGCTGGCTAAGTCCTCCATCATTGCACACGCAACATCGTCTGCTTATTATGATGGCAGTAGGAGTTTTTAAAATTTCGTCTGGTTATCCGTAACCCGGGAATGTTTATCTTTTTTTTAACAAAAAAAAAGAGTCCCAACTGCTTTTAACCATCTGAAGCCAGTGAGACTATAGCACCCCAATTGGGGTATGTTGTAAGATTAAAGGTAGTGAGGAGGGGAAGGATATGGGGATAGAGAAGGACGGAAAGTACCTGGCTATTCAAATCTGCTCACCAAACACGGCTAAAGCCATTCTAAGCAACGATTCGATTTTGAATTGTGGTCTTTCACCAGAGCGATACTTAGAGTATCCATCACTCTGGAACGTGCCGCAAATGTACTATAAATTATTTTATATGAATTAAATGTGAATAATACATATTATTTGCACACAAAAATAATGCGATTCGTCGTTTAACTTCATTACCACTCGATCACGGATATCGTCGAAACATCTTGTCTTATTTTTGTACGGTTGTATTTTTGAATAGGGAAAAGAATGGCATAAGAAATTCAGACTGGAGCTAGAGCTTTTGAAACTTCAGAAAACAGATGTCAAATGTTTAGTTGAGATATTGCCATGTGGTTTTTTAAAAACAGTTATATTTCTTATGGCGTTTGTAACACATCCATAGCTCACTCGCCATTCGCACAAACGGTCCGACCGCACCATGCATTATGCCGATAAGCTCCGTCCGACCGCACGAGGAGTGCCGTACTACGGTATGCTCGTCTGCAAAGGCTGGAGAAAGTAATAGGCAGTAGGCCGTGTATTACGGATATAGTCGTCGGTATCAACCGGCCAAGGTGTGAAGCGTAGCCATGTTGCACCTGCCGGCCATAACACCGACGATGGACGAGTAGGTGTAAAAATATCATAGCTGGAGGCTATCACGAATCACGAAAAACTAAATAATTGTTTACCCATCGTGCCTTATCGGCTGTATTTATTATTTACACGGAAATGGATGGCTTTTAGGCCTAACTGTGGGAGTTAACGTTGTTTTAAGTAAAAGTGTTCTTCTACAATTGATCATGTAAACAGTTTGCGGAAAAGGGTTGGGTCCTTTTGACGGTTGATTGAGGTCAGATGTGAGAAATTATCACCAAGCAGAAAGTTCACCGTCAAACAGCATGCTTGTATTCTTCAAATGAATACAATTGATAACTTTAGTGGCAGTGGTATTCATGACATTGATATCATTCGAAACCTCGATAAATGCAGATAGTTGAAAAATAATCATATTAACAACTTGACGTAATATTTTCTTAAGGCTCACTTTAATTTGAAAGTTACAATGTGTTCGTCGTAAGCTGTTATTTACTAGATTAATTTTTATAATCAATTTATTGTTTTTTTCCAATAATTATTATTATAGTAATTTTAAAAACATTTTTTTTAAATACAAAAGATCTGCTATACAACTATGTTTACGCGTGACAGCTGTTTTGCCTTCCAAATGCACTGTCCAATTGTGGAGAAACCACGTACAGAAGAAATATTTATATAATTTCTACATACATACAATGAAAAACTCTTAACAAAATTATTTTTATAACAAACTAACTAATTAACCGTCACGCCGTTTCTCCGCAGGGGTAGGCAGAGAGGACGGACCACCATACAGCTCTGTCTTGGCATAAACTCTGACTGGTATCATTCACATTCATAAATCATCTCGTACATACTTTTCTGTTATTCTGACTCTGAATTCAAGTATTTGATTCACTTGATCGTACCATGTCTTCCTCGTCTCTGACTTCTACTTCCATTCACTTTCGCATCATATTTCTTTTCACAATCCTTTCTTCGTTCATTCGCTTTACATGCCCAAACCATCTCTTGATCCTATCAATTTCTGAGTAAATTATCGCATATAATTAATGATTATTAGCATGAATTTCCATACGTAAGTATTTTATAGTATTGTTTAATTAATAGACAGATACTTCCCAACCTGCCTTTAAATTTAAAAACTTTAAAAAATCTCGAAAGACATCATCATTCAGTAATTTGTTTGTAATCGTATTTTCTCGAACCTTACCATAGTCTTCCCATTACACATTCCCTATCCTCTCAACGGTTCCCAGCATAGGTGGACTTCCGCAGTTTAAGAATTATTACAAAAAACTGTGTCAGAATTGAATTTATCATTCTATTAAGGTTGGTTTTTCACGTTCCTTGCGAATTTCACAATATATAATCCTAAAACAATTATGCGAACGGAAAACGCTGAACCGCGTAAATTCGAGCTATTCTTTATAGCGCAAAAACTAAAAATCTTGAGGCCAATACACTATTCACACAATCAACAATGCACTCACTCGCATTTCAGTCTATGGCTTTTATATTGTTGCAAAAAAGGCAAGAATTGTAGCACAGTTTTACTTGTCAGAAATGTGTAAATATCGCCTTTGTCTGTCTCCGCGATGTCTGGAAACAATTATTTGCGGTTTTGCTTTTTTCGATTTCTTTTTATATGATGTCACCTGATCTTGGCTGTTGTATTTTTATGGTGAAACATTTTTTTATTGAGTCTTGAACTTTGTTAATACCGCATAAAATATTTGACGGCCTTCGTGGTCGAGTGGTAAGACGCTCGACTACGAATCTAAAGCGGTTTCAAATCTCTGCGTACACAAACATATTTTTGTTTTTATTTATTTTTTGTTGTTTATTTTTTTAAAGAAAGACAAACATTCCTGGGTTACGAAGAACCAGACTTACTAACTAACCATCACGCTGTTTCCCCGCAGGGGTAGGCAGAGAGGACGGACTGCCATATTACTCTGTCTTGACACACACTCCTTGCTTCATTTACATTTATACATCGTCTCATACATACTCTTCTGTTATTCTGACTCTTTACATGACCCGATTTAAGTATTTAATTTACTTGATCGTACCATGTCTTTCTCGAGCGTCCTCGACTTCTTCTTCCATTCACTTTTGCATCATATATTCTTTTCACACTCCTTTCTTCGTCCATTTGCTCTACATGCCCAAGCCATCTAAGCGTCCTTTTCTTAATCCTATTCATTACGCTCACATCAGCCTTGCATTCTTTCCGGATATTTACATTTTTAATACGGTCATACATGGTTTTACAGCACATACGTCTCAAAGATCTCATTTCCACAGCATTCAGTCTACTTTCATCCTTCCTAATAATAATAACCAGATAATATTTGAAAAACTCTTACTACATCATAATAAGCGGAAGATGTTGCTTATGCAATGATGGAGGACTTAGCTAGCAGAGAAATTGAACCCGTGACACATGAGTGGGAATCCGATGCGTTTGTCGACTCAGCTAATAACCGGTCAAATAATGTGCAATGGTATACGGTGATTAATATGTGTCATAACACATTTAATTCATATAAAATAATATTTATTTATAAAAAGAACTTTGTTTATAACCACTTTATTATTTGATATTATGTCTACCGGTTTCGGAAGTACCCTTCCATCATCAGGACAATATTAAAATTAACCTGAAATACAAAGTAAATGCTTTTTACGAATGTGTAATATTTATTTATTTATAAATTAACGGACTAAAGTCCAATTACAAAAAAAAAATACAAAACACGAAATGGAAAAAAAAAGCAACAAAGAAGGAATAGCATATACATAATAATAAATGAAGCGGTGACAAAAATAAGGCAAAAGAAACATATGAGAGAACATTCAAGCATATTTTATATTTGCGGCACATTCCAGAGTGGTAGATATTTCACGTATCGCATTGGTGAAAGACCACTATTCAGCATCGAAACGTTGCTTGAAATGACTTTGGGCATGTTCGGTGACCAGATCTGAATAGCTAGGTACTTCCTAACCTCCATATTTCTTATCTATTTCCCTTCTCCACCACCTTCAACCTCACAACATACCTCAATCTAGCTGGCCCTAGACGGTTGGGAAGAGTTGGGACTCTAGTGGGGTATTTACTATAAATAAAAAAATTAAGAAATGGGTGAAGCAAACCGCTTAGGACGTGGAGTAGTTAATTACTATATGTATGATCTGTGTCGATATGAAAGAAAACTGATTTCGTCAGCTAGGCCTCAGACAGGCTGATGGAATTATTATTTTACTTAAGAAAGAATTTCTATATTTGAAAATGTTTGGTCAATTTCAGCAGAAGTGAGGGAAATTTAACCTTACTTCGGGCACACGGACACGCCCACAACACACTTCTGACGTTGTATCAAGAAGACACAGAAAATAAAAATAAAGGTTGCGACCGAGACTTGAACTTGGTACCTATTCGAGAGTAATGTCTCTGCCAATTGAACTACCGAAAACTTTTTATACACTATACTCGTACATATACTGTCATTTTCGTCAGTTAATTTTTTTATTTATTTACTAAATTTATTTTTTTCACAATTTCTTCTGATATATACTTTGTATTGGTATGCAAAGCTCTATTTGAACATAGTTGTATGATTAGATAGTGTATGGGATAAACCATATATTTTTGTATACGGAAGATCTTTTGACTTCTCACAATGTCTAGAATTGATATTTAAATTAGAATTAATTAATATTTTTATATCAATTATTAAAATAATATTAATAATGAAAATTAAACATTATTTTTCTCACTTGACCAGATTTTAACTCTTTGAGATAACAAGGTACTAATTGAGTGCTACTTTCTATTGTTAATTGATATACATGTATAATCAAGTAGAGATGATGATGGAATCACCTTACAATTTTATTTTAGTATGTCACGGGCAATTTGCTGGACACCTGTTAAACCTTTTTCATGTAAAAGATTATTTTTGAAAGTTGTAATGTTTTCAAGGTGAATCATTAATTTTGACCCGTTTTGTATTGTACGAGTTTAATATACCTATGTGATTCAGCATTAAAGTTTTATGGATGAGTTACTTCACAGTCTTTAAACGCGGTTATCGGTTTACATTGGAGTAAGCCGGAATAGCGTTCCGGTTAGTTTCGGTTATATTGATCGGTTACACTATTCAGTTCCGTTTCTTACTATTTTTGATTCCACATTTATTTTTTATTTTTTTATATGAATACCGCACAAGAGTCCCAACTGCTCTTAGCCGTCTAGAACCGGTGTGACTATAGCATTCCCAATTGGGGCATGTTGTGAAGCGAATGTTAGTGGGGGGAGGGGGGAGATGGGGAAGAGAAAGGTTGGGAAGTACCAGAGTGACATATACTCTCGGCGTGCGCGAATAAACAATACAATACTGAACATAATAGATATTCTATCGCCCTGGTGAAAGACCACCATTCAGAATCGGAACGTTGCTTGAAATGACTTTAGCCGTTTGTGACCAGATCTGAATAGCCAGGTACTTCCCAACCTTTCCCTTTCTCATCTCCTTCCCCCGCCCATTACCTTCAGCCTCACAACATGCCCTGATTGGGAATGCCATAGTCTCACTGGGTTCAGACGGTTGGGAGCAGTTGAGACTCTTGTGCGGAATTCACTATAAAAAACCTGGCTTTTCAGATCTGGTCACCAAACACGGCTAAAGTCATTTAAGCAACTTTTCGATTCTGAATGGTGGTCTTTCACTAATCAACATGTGTTGTGATACATATTAATTGAATAAAAGTTATTCGCGCACGCCGGGTTTTTTTAATTTAATTTTATTTTTATTTACTTAACTTCATGTTTATTTACAATATTTTATATACATTGTCCTCCACGCTAGGAGTTCACCTGTGATGTGGAGGACATTTTTCGAATTACATGATAAAACAATTAAAATTAAAATTTAAAAAAAAGAAAATATATAAGAAAATACAAAAGAAGATTTATAAAAGAAAAGAAAATACAAAAGAAAATATAAAAGAAAGAAGTTTTGTCCCGCGACATTTAATTTCGTAGTCGAGCATCTTACCACCTGACCATGGAGGCCGTCAAAATAGAACATAAATGAATATAAATTAATTTGATCTATTTTGAAGTTTTTTTTGGAAGCTGTTTTTTTTCCTTTCATTTTTTTGTGGAAATTCCCTTCACCAACGATTTATTTCAAAGAAATTCTCTCGATTAAAATGGCCGCGAATATTATTTTGAATTCCGCGGTATTGGGTGGTACAAGTCGGCGTGAATTTCCAAATTACCGCCTCGCGTCGCGTGAAAGGCGAACTGCGGGTATCGCCGCGAAGACGGTCTCGTTGCATCGCCCTCTCTGTCGCGCCGGCGGGACGCCGCGGGGGGCGTCCCTCTCGCACGGCGCGGACCCGACACTAGTGACCCCGGTCACGGACTTCCTGACTTTCTCCGCAAGTTCGCCACTCGCGATATTGTGACACGTGCGCGAGGACATCTGCCGTGTGAGGTTTCGTTGCGAAAATTGCATTTTTTTATATTCTGCCTATAATGGTTCGTATACATATTAACGAATAAATAGATAATTGCAATATAGTCGTGAATGATGAATACTCGGAGCAAGTGGATGAGTTTGTGTATTTAGGAAGTATGTTCTAGAGAGATGGAAAGGCCGATAAGGATATTGAATGAAGGGTGAATGCAGGAAACTCCATTGATGGAAGACTGAACGCTATTGGCGCAAGTGGATGAGTTTGTGTATTTAGAAAATATATTTACTAGACGGAATGGCTAATAAGGATATTGAAAGGAGGGTGAATGCAGGAAACTCCATTAATGGAGGACTGAACGCTTTTGGCGTAAATAAGAAATTGTCTAAAAAAGCGAAGCTAGCAGTCCATAATGGAGTGCTTATACCAGCCCTGATGTATGGCAGTAAGGCATGGAACTGACAGAGGAAGGATGAAAGTAAACTGAATGCTGTGGAAATGACATCCCTGAAGCGTATGTGCGGTAAAACCACGTATGACCGTGTTAAAAATGTGGATATCCGGAAAGAATGCAAGGCTGATGTAAGCGTAATGAACAGGATCAAGAAAGGGACGCTTAGATGGTTTGGGCATGTAGAGCGAATGAACGAAGAAAGGAGTGTAATAAGAACATATGATGCGAAAGTGAACGGAAGAAGAAGTTGGGGACGCTCGAGGAAGACATGGCACGATCAAGTGAATCAAATACTTGGATCGGGTTAGCGGAGTGATGGTTAGTTAGTAAAATATGTTATATTTTTATGCAATGCATCGATGAGCGCCATTTGGTTTTTTTTTACAGTTGAACGGTTCTGTCAAGCTTTTTATCAATTTGTGATCAGCTGATAAGCAAAACAGTATCACCGTTATGTTTGCGAACTAATTTATTTATTCTTAAACAACCTCAAACGCGTTGGCGTCGATCAAAATTGCACTTACAAATTTCATTTGGTTTTTTAAATGTTTCTTTCACTGCAAAAACTGTAAAAAATATTGCACAAAAAAGAAAAAAAAATAGTATTGAAGAACAGGTACATCTAGAGTCAAATAGTTTCATCAAATAAATTAGCTCTATTAGATGTTAAAAACTGTATTAAGGTATAATGGTGACGTACTTAAGATATCAACAACATAAGAGTATTTTTTTAATTTTAATTTTATTTATTGTTGTAAGGTTTATTTCGTAGAACTTCATTTTAATTTTTTAGGTTTTTAAAATTTGTATTTAAACAATAATTATTATTATTGCTTTTTTTAACATTTTTTACTCAAAAGTTCTGCTACAGTTTGATAATGCCCTCAGAAGGCGAAACAGCTGTCACGCGTAAAAATAATTACCTAGCAGAACTTTTGACTAAAAATTGTTTAAAAAAGAAAATTGAAATAATAATAATTATTGTTCAAATAAATTTAAAAAACCTAATTTTTTTATTTTTAAATCGGAGTATTTGTTTTCCAGAAAAATGTGAGGTTGGAGTAGAATTATCACAATTAAATGGTAGGTACTATTTTGTAACTGTAACTGTAACTATCATTAAATGCAATTAAATATTACAATTCCGGGGTATAAAACATTGAATTAATAATTTTAAGCAAGCACGTCAAATCGCAAATAATTCTTCGTTCAGTCAATTTTATTGAATTCAATGAACATTGTAAGTAATCGTAATCTAGGCATTCTATTGGATTATCGATTCTAAAAATTACGTATCTTAAGAATTTATGTTGGATTTTTTCAATCGTGTTTGAATGGACATCATAATTTGGAGACCAAACTGTGGAATTGTACTCGATATGACTCCTTACAATTGACATGTACAATAATATGGAAAGAACGGATGAATGTTCTTGTTACATTCTACTTTAATTCTGTTAGTTGTAGATGTTTTTTTTCCTGTCATGAGACATATGAAAGTGTTTTAATTTCACCGTCACAATCCGAATGAGCCATTATTCATTACTCGCAAGCGGCGTGCAATAGTAACGTATACCTCACTTTCATAATATTACGTTAAAATTAATTTGGTTAGAACAATCGGTAATAAAAATATTCGCATCGTGTTACGCCGAGCGACCGGTGTTCCGGAGCTCGGATCTACGGAAATAATGGACGGTTGGAATCTTTAGATGAATTAAATAATGTAGATACGTTACTGAGACAACGCAGGTCAATGCACTAAACCGAGTCCGAGAGACACCTGAGATTTACTGCGTTTAGTATCACACGAACATTCGTTCAATAGACAAGTTGTCACCAGCTGTCACAAACGCGTCGCTGTAGGCTCCTTTCTGAGAAAAAATGCCCCGAGAGGTGTAAAAATCATTCGGGAGCAAAAAACATATCTCATGGAGTTTCTTTTCATTCACAATCAACCACAAATCACTTATTATTTTAATTCAACAAATACAATCATTCACAAGGTTTTGAGCTACTCGAAAACGGTGTGAGATAGCGAATGCAAACATACATAAGTGTGTGAAAGACAACCACGGCTAGTGGCACAATACCCGATTACGACAGTGGCGTGGAACGTTCATATCGCTATCTCATCCTTACACACATATTCTTTGAATGGCTATCCTTTTCATACACGGGTGAAACGGAATACAAGACGTTACTAGTAGTGCTACATTTTCCGTAAGATTTGTATGAATATGACGTGTCTTGTATTTTATTTCTATGTTGGAATCAACGCTTTTGTTTAACGCGTTGGTTTATTTTTTTTAACGTTTTTATTAAAAAATATATTTCAGCTAAAACTTCCACTTTAGTAAAAATCTTCATGCTTTTTATTTTGATATTAATTATTGAAATAACATCAATAATCTTCAACGTAAATATGAAACGGAAAAAGCCAAATACTAAAAAGCTATACAATATGTGCTCGGGTAGAGCTTTCTAAGCAATTAAAAAAATGGCAGTCTTTATCGAAAAAAAATTAAAAAATATTTCTTAATGAAGCATGAGATCGATAAAAATGCCAATTTCTAATAAAGGTACTCCTGGATAGAGTAGAGGTTTCGAGTCCGAGTCTCGGTTTCATATTTACGTTAAAAATTATTGATATTATTTCAATAATCGACAAGAAGTTTTTGTTTACTTAGGTTTGTATTGACTCAATAACATCCTTTCTTGTGTGATACACCGTAATAGTTCGAACTAACTTAGAGGTGATATTTCACATGTAAGGCATTTTTAGAAACCAGTGGAACTATGGTAACCTCTCTTTGAAGATTGTTTTGTGGCTAAAAGAAGTGGGAGGAAAAGATGAAGGTTTTGGAAATAGGTACCTGGATATTTAGATCTAGTCACTCAGGTAAAAATGTGGAATTCCATCACGGATATTGAAATAATGTTTATGGAACCGGTTTTTTGGCATGGTATAATTAAAATTAGCTTTTTTTAATGTATCGTACGCGCGGTGACAATTTGTCAGAACCAATCGTCCATATTAAATAAGTTCCACCACAAGAAACTGATGAGAAAAATTCCGCATTGTCGTATAAAAACGTGATTCGTATTTAGCGACCGCACGTGATTCCCAGCTCCGCGCTTTAGAGATTCATTTTAGTGATGCAAGATAAGACGAATGATTATAAAATTAATGAATTGGAATTAGACAACAGAGAAAGCACAGCTTCTACCTTTCTTCTCCACTTGTCATGTTCCGCTCACACCCGAATTCCTGAGCGAAAATGAGATGTCCAAGTTTTTACACGAGATGAGAAAAAACTAACTCGTTTCCTGCACTATTTGTGGAGATGAAGTGCCTTAGAAACTTTTACAAATTTATATTTCGTAGTGCATAAATTCTTTTTATACGCAGTGATATGTTTTGAATAGAAATGCCCACTCGGCTAGTGATATTAAATCTTGCGCAATTCAAAAGGTCATTCTGCTTTCTTTAATGAAACATGATCGTTATTTAAATGATCTAACAGTAAGTTGTCAGAAACACTATTTTAAAGCCCATTCAAAGTAACTGAATATTATAATAATAACAGAAAATTTATATAACGTAGTTTTGTGATTGATCGCCTCAAGTGCGCTTCACACTAACTTTAAACCTAACCTAACCTTATTTATTTATTTTATATTTGCAAAAACAGTTTTACACCGAAACATTGCAAAAAACACAAAAAAAAACGGTAATCATAATCACAAAAATTAAGGTAAAAATAATTTTTTTTTAAAGTAAAAAAATCGAAGAACACACAAAAACGTGACTAATCTTTCCAGTTGTCAAAAACAAACCACTAATCCAAAAGGGCTGATAATGCTAACATATGTGTACCAACATAACAAAAAAAAACGATAATCGAATGTACACACCCCGCGAAAATTCTAAATTCACCTTTTATTTTGAACAGGCTATGTAAATGGTATATATATATAAACAAAACATATTTACGTAATTAATCTGGACAACCTTTAAAGTGACCTAAAAATCCGAGATCCTGAATGATAAACTTTTAGAAAGTAAAGGTCTCGAAAGCCGACATCCCTGGCATGAATCGCGATTTCGGCATTCGGAATTTTGACCTCCTGGATATTCTCTAACCCCTGCTTACATATTCCTTTACTCTGATAGTACTACATATAGGTTGTGTACTTTTTATTTGTGAATTTCATATAAAAGTTTTATAAAACTGAGTAGTCGGTAAGCTCGTTCAATGTTTCTGACTTCAACACCGCAGAAGCTGGTAGCCATATTTCATGAAAAAAAAGAACGGTATTCATGTTTTTTGCGCTGCATACATTATGATTCCTTGGAACTCTTTCAAGCTCGTGTCACGTTCAAATTTCTTACGTCATGTACAAGCACTGCTTTGAGTATCCAGTCAATAAGCTGGAAACCAACATGGTGATTAAAGAATTCAAATCATCAACCAAAAAAAAGGTTTATGGTCTGGTATCAAAATCCACCCAAGAAGAAAAATAACATGTACGCGAGACGTGTGACTTCATATAAGCACTGCCTACCCTGCTCTACTTGCATAAAAATATGAATTTTATTGAATAAATAGTACTAAATTATTGCAAAAAATAAATATACACTTTAAAAAATACGCGCGAAGTTCGGCTAATCGCACCGTCGCGAGCGCCCCACCGACCGTCCTAATATAGCTTGTCAAAAGCAGTAACTACATATGCATAAACACTGCCAAGTACATAATT
Organism: Drusus annulatus; assembly: GCA_022651775.1. Lineage (NCBI taxonomy): Eukaryota > Metazoa > Arthropoda > Insecta > Trichoptera > Limnephilidae > Drusus > Drusus annulatus. Next base: position 303,833 of record JAGWCC010000070.1, read on the forward strand.
CTGCGTTGACTAGACTACACAAAATATGTATGCATGTATGCTGTGAGCTGTTTGCGCGTTCAAGTGGCTCGCTTGTTTTTAGTGTCTAGGCAGAGCTTTTACATAACAAATGCAATAACAATCAGTGATATCTGTTGGTACATATCTTTAATATCAATTAATCCGCTTTTTTTCCTAATGCCTACCCTGGTCAAAAACTATGTGCACGCTACTGCATGTACGTATATTGAATTACCTAATTTTAGAAATTGAAAAATTTTGCACTTTGAAATGGACATCAAGACTGTATTTTATCACCTCTGATCAAATTATTGAGTAATTACTCATCAAGTATCTATAGTCCGAAGATTAAAATGGCTGTAAAAAACGACATTAATTTGATGGGTAAAAGTTGGTTCAAAATGTCACTTGCCCTAGTGACTGAACAGTTGTTTATACGGGGACGTTATTTTATGGCGTCAGATTAGATGAAAACATAGCTATATAAACTGTAGGCGACATTTTGTCGTCCTGACGTCCGACGTATTGGGAACTGGCTTTGACGTTACTCAGTGGTGGTGAAACAGATAATACACGCAACTCGACGAGAAGCGCTAATATATAACGAAAATGGTGCTCTTATTCTTCACAAAAATGGTCATTCCAACAGATTAAATAATTTAAAAGAACTAGAAATATTAAAAAAACATTTAAATAAATAATAATATTCTTAATAATCAGTAAACTCAGTTGACATTTTGTCTCTTTCATTTTATACTATCTGTCTCTTTTTTCTGTTTCTTTGTCATCATTTTAAATGTTATTCTATTGTTTTCTCACTGTTCTTTTATTTTATTTTATATTGTGTTCTCCATCTGTATGTTTATGTAACCGCGTGTTTTTTTTTAAAGTTTAATTTTGTACCCTAATGATGCTTAAGCTAAGTAAAACCAGTCGTTCATAAAAATTAAAAGAAAATATGTGGTCTTATACAAAGTTATTATTTAATTTTCGTTAGGTAGATACATGTTGAAAATATTATCTTTTTAATTCCAGACATCTGATTAAGTACTTACTTATAATATATATGATTAACAAGAAAACAATTTTTATACTGTATTTGAAATATGCATTCTTTTTTTACTCAGTTTTCATTAGGCAAGTCAAATTAAATCTGCTGATTTTTCACGGGTATTAACTAGCTGCTCATAATTCCATTACAATTACTGTGTTTAATATTTTCACATCCTCCGGTTAAAATCCAAAACAAATAGAATGTAGATTGAATTATAATGATATACGTCTTGTAAAAGTGCCTTTTCGTTTGGCGTTCTTTTTCAATCATTTTTTGCGTTTCAATTCTGACGATGGCAAGAAAGTCCGCGCAGCACTTTTCTTAACGAACCTTGTCTAATATAATTGGTAGAGGATTATAATCGACTGATTGATGATCTTGTGGCCGCTATAAAATGATTCTCGGTTGTTTAGAAACATAACAATTCAAGTAACGTATATTGTTGTATGTGATATTTGTAGAATGGACACTGTCAGGTTCAGTGAATGAATTTATCAAAGTATATACTAAGTCGAGTGTGTGTTACTTTAAAGAGAGAGTACAACAGACAATGGCTGGTGGATTTTTGAAAAGTTTTGACTTTATTTCACCGGTATATTTAAATAAATAAATTAATGTAAAAAAATAGATTAATTTAAATAAATAAATTAATTTAAATAAATAAATAAATAAATTTAAATAGTAAATAAATAAATTAATTTAAATAAATTAATTTAAATAGTAAATAAATAAATAAATTTAAATAGTAAATAAATAAATAAATTTAAATAAATAAATAAATTCCGCCGTAGTATCTACAAAGTTTTGACGTTTTGGGGTTTTTCGTCTACGCTTTGTGATGTTAATTTTAAAATTTGACCAACCCGATATGGTTTAACTGAGGTGCTGTCGGGATGAATTTGTTGAATTAATCTATGCGTTGACATACGTTTGATGAAAGTAGACCGAATGCTGTAGAAATGAGATCTCTGAGGAGTATGTGTGGTAAAACCATGTACGATAGTGTTACAAATGTGGAGATCAGGAAATAATGCAAGGCTGATGTAAGCGTAATGAATAATATGAAGAAAGGTACGCTAAGACGGTTTGCATAAGTGGATCGGATGAACGAAAGAAGGAGTGTAATGAGAATGGTTGAACTAGTCGGGAACGCCCGGGGAAGATATGACACGATCAAGGGAACCATAAACTGGAGTCAAATTGTGTCAAAAGTAAGAATAACATAAAAATGTTGGTGTTTTTTTTTTAGGTAAGGAGTCTCGATTTTTCCCAACCGTGTAGAGCCAGTGAGACTATGGCATCCCCAAATAGGGTATGTTGTGAGGTTGAAGGTAGTGGGGAGAGGAAGGAGATTGGGAAGAGGAAGGTTGGAAAGTACCTGGCTATTCAGATCTGGTCACCAAACACGGCTAAAGCCATTTCAAGCAACGATTCGATTCTGAATGGTGATCTTTCACCAGGGCGATATTCAGAGTATTTACAACGCCGGAACGTGTCGTAAATATACTATATAATATTTTAAATCAATTCTACGTGGAATAACACATTTTAAATATATGACATTTATTTGCGTACGCTGGTATTAAGTCTTCGTTTATATCATCGACGGAAAGGCAAAAGGGCTGAAGTGCCATTTTGAAAAATGTTTACAACAGAGCACTTAAAATTTTTTTTGTTTTACAATAAAATTCATAAGTCTTCAGTACCTGGTTGGATTTTTGAAAAAAATAATAACTCAGGTAACTCAATGCTCTCACTGAGTTACCTGAAGCGACAAAAATCTAAAAAAAGTTCTGAAAGGCCACAAATCTCTACTGAATCAAACGAGAGTCAAAACTTTCGATGCAGAAAAAAAACTGCACATTTAACTCATTTTGACCAATCCAGTGACGGTATCGTAATCGTGAGATTCGTTGCTAATGAGAAAGAGGGAGAGGTTACAACGGAGCTATAACTGGTAGGTACGACTATATGGTGATTGTTTATAACTAAAAATCGAACTGATTGAATTATGTATAATTCTCCAATGTCCAGAATGTCCAGACTTGTTAACTCAAGCCATGGTATTGACATTTTTGGTAGCAGTCTAAATGATTTTTGTCATTCTTTACAACTCTACCAAGACATTGACTAGACCATGGCTTGAATGTTCTCTCGTATGTTTATTTTGTTCCATTTTAGTCATCGCTTCATTTACTATTAGGTTCTTATGACCTAGTGAGGTAGTTTATGTAAAAAAATAATGTAAGAAACAAAAAGTTAATAAATAAATTAAAAAATACAATACAGCTTTTGCACAAAGACACCATATGTACGAGTACATCGCGCCTCACACTTACAACAAACTCCCACCACAGACTGTACCCATCACCAATATGTATTCCTTCAATCAAAACATTTCAAAATGGCTAATGAGTAAGGACCGCAATGAAATTGAAGACCTAAAATGGCACTTGAAATTCTTCACCATGACAAACTAAAACATTGTGTAACAAATATCATATTTTTTTTGAAATTATTCTACTTGTACTCACTGTCACTTACCTCAGAACAGGTTCTTGTGACCTAGTGAGGTAGGTAATGTAAAAAAATAATGTAAGAAAAAAAAGTTTAAAAAAAAAATTATGTATATGCTATTCCTTCTCTGTTGCTCTTTTCTCCATTTCGTGTTTTAAAAGTCTTTTTTGTAATTGGACCGATAATTTATAAATACGTAAATAAATGTTGATAATTTTAATCTCAACACTTCGCCACTCCAATATGTTTTGCTTCAATATCGACCTGAAAGAGCTCCGCCTAAAGGCATGGAAACGGTTGATTGATGATTCTAAAGATAAACGTCCTACGACCCGAAGGAATACTCTTGTGAGTTAGTATACCACCAGAATAAATAATCTCATTAAGCCGGTAATTAATCATTTTCAAATACTGCGTAGTTATTTAAACAAATAGGATGTAGGTAAGTTGTGTACTTACGTACAAGTAATTAACCACTTTCTCTAATTTATTATTATATTAGCGCAGACCCGTGAAAAATCACAAGATATATTGATAAAAAAATAATTAATTATAATATCATAGTAAAAACCAAAATTCTAATTATAAATAAATGTATTTTACAATTCACTTCACTTTATTTTTTTTAATTTTTCTTTTGTATTTTCTTTTATATTTTAAATTGTTTTTATTTTATTTTATCTTTTTTATCTTATTATTTTCTTTTATATTTTAAATTGTTTTAACATGCAATTCAAAAAAAATAAAAAAGTTTTAAATTTTATTTTATAAAAAAAATACACAGCTGAAAACCGAACATAATAACAGTGAATTTATAAAGCGCAGTTTTGTGATATTTCACCTCAAGTGAGCTTCATACTAAATGAATTAAGCCAATAAGATTAACTAACAAAAATAAAATAATACGTATACAAATTAAAACTATCTAAAAGAATATTTATTTTTTAAAAGAAAGACAAACATTCCCGGGTTAGGAATAACCTGGCAATACTTAAAAACTCCTACTGCCTTCATAAGAAGCGGAAGATGTTGCTTGTGCAATGATGGAGCAGAGGAATTGAACGCACGACGACCGGGTAGGAATCCGACGCGTTTGTCCACTCAGCTACCGACCGCTCGGTAATCATGATCGTTATCATAAATCACGAGAGAAAAGGTTCAGATATGGGTATAACGGTGCATGCGTACATCAACAGATTAAAAAAACAATTTACTAGAAACTAAGGTTCTAAAAATCCAGCTGAAATGTATGAATTCATATTAACAAATTTGTTAAAGCAAAGAAAAGGAAATTTTATTGAGGAGTCAACATGTTAACACGAACCCTGGTCGGCTGCTTGGAAGAGAACTAACTATGCTGAACACTAGATCACTAACTATTATAGTAACAACATTGTTACTTCAAGGTAACAACAGTAGAAATATATTATATGGACTGAAAATAAGAATTATGTATTCTGGAATGTTATACGTGCTCACATCACATCACATCCGGAATTATATTATTTACAATTACTAGTTGTTACGAGAGATGGAAAGGCTGATAAGGATATTGAAGCAAGGGTGAATGCAGAAAACTCCATCGATGGGGGACTAAACGCGTTTGTAACTAATTTAAAAACTGTCCAAGTAAGTAAAGCTAGCAGTCCACGACGGAGTATTGATACCAGCCCTGATTTAATAAATATTAATACCAGGATGACAGTTGACTGAATGCTGTAGAAATGAGATCCCTGAGACGTATGTACGGTAAAAACATTTATGCTAAAAATGTGGAGATCTGGAAATAATGCATGGCTGATAAAAACGTAATGAATAAGATTAAGAAATGGGTGCTTAGGTTTTATGGGCTCGTAGAGGGATTGAACCAAGAAAGGAATGAATGGAATGAAGAATTCAGGGACGCACGAGGATATGACACCATCAAGTAAATAATGATAAATAAATTAAAAAACGGTTTTTCAATAATACGACACAACATTTTTATTACAAATGAAATGCTAAAGTGCGTAAACCAATATTGAAAATATATTTTGAGGTTAAATAAACAATATAAAAATGGTGACAAATTCTCAAAGAATCTTGGAAGTCTCAATGCAAGTAGGTTAGTAGGCTGTATTTTGAATAGACGATATTATTTTATTTCTTTCCGAAAACACGAATTGATTAAAAATCTTACACTTTTACCTTGTAAATTAGAATATCATTCGACAATTAAAAAATACAATGGGAGATGTGTCAGAACTTATTAGGTACACTAGGTAAAAAGTATATATATTTTTTTTAAATTTGAAAAATGATTTGAAAATGTTTAAATAATTTCTTCATCTTATGTAAACTTATATTAAATCTTATATACCATTGGTGTAGCGACCGCTAAGGCGGCTGGGCTACCGTACAAAGCCCAGTCTCAAAAGAGCCCCCAAAAGTCAATATATATAAATAGATTATTTAAAAAATACAAAAAAACTTTGCTTGTCGCAGTCGATATCTCATCGCTAATTGACAAGCATTTTTTTTATAATTTTCAAAAGAAACCTTATCTATTGAAATTGGATATTGCCAAGTTTAGACAGATCCTCGGTACCTACCTAAATTTTCTACCAACAACCAATGACGTTACAAATATAGACACGTTATAGCCTTAGAATATTAACACAAAATGTGGCAAGCAAAACACACACGTCACCAGTAAATTCATCATTCAAATATCGGTCATGTATGACAAAGATAGACATTCATAGAATACATGTGTATGAACGAAACAGATCCGAAGTTCGGACCGCGTTCCATACTTGCTTGAAACGACCTCAAACGACGCGTGACCGCTTAGTACTAAATCGGCTTAAACACCGATCACACCAACTAGCGTGATTATTGCTTGCCACTTTGAGAGCGCTACAACGTGTCTATATAAATGTAACGTCATTGCCAACAACACAATAATTTTCTTCAAAAGTATTTCAATACAAACATGCTTTTGATAATTACTCAATTAAGAGTATCCCCCTTGTGAAAGGCCAGCATTCAGAATCGAAACGTTGCTTGAAATGATTTCAGGTGTGTTTAATTTACAAAACTGAATAATCAGGTACTTTCAAACCTTTCTCTCCACAATATATTCAGCCTCACAACATACACATATTGGGGATGTTACAGTCTTACTGGCTACAGACGGTTGGGACTCTAGTGCGATATTCACATTAACCGTGTTTGGTCACCAGATTTGAATAGCTAGGTACTTCCTCATTTTATATTTCCTATCTCTTTTCCCTCCTACTCGTTCAGCTTCACAATACATCCCGATTTGGGATACCTTAGTCCCACTAGGTCCGGACTATTGGGACTCTTGTGCGGTATTCATATAAATATATTGTCTAAGGGTAGAAAAATAACTGCAGTATTGATTGAGGCCGAGAGTATAAACCAATCTTAATCTTTAAGGTAGGCACCTACGCAGGTACTCGATTCATGAATTGATCACGTAGAAAAAAACTTTAATGAAAACCATTACCTTGTTGGCCAACATCAACAACCATTTGTATGTAAATAGCGTTTATTTTCATCAATTTATTTCAACCTATCAAAACAGTTTTGTTGTACCTGCTATGTCTTGGTCATGGTAATTAGAAGGTACTAATGAGCATTAAAAAAAGGAATAGTTTTTGATTAGACGCCTTCCAATAATCATTACTGAAGTCTTTAAAATTCCTTTTCGACACATACCCAAGACAAGAGAACGGTACACCTGCTGTACTTTTGACTTTGTTCGTGTACTCGTTAATGTAATACGTTATTAGTACAGGTACACGCATTCGTGCATGTACGTAGGCGATAGGTAAGTACCCTCTCATGACCTTGAGCACGCTAGGTCACCACCTTGACCTCAAACCGCGCGTTGACCTATTGCTGACAATTGGTCACAGACGTAAATTTACATCGTGTTGACCAGAACAGGTAAACATAACCACCTTATTTCGTTCGGATGATGCTGATATCCGTTAATAATAATAATAATAAAACAGTTCTATCCTACCTATTAGACTTGTTTATGGGTACATACTTTAGATCTCTCTTTCGGTGAAAAGCAGAGTCTGTTGTCGCGCGGTGAGAGTGGTTTGCTGTAAATTTTCAGGATTTGAAGTAAAATTCATTATTTTCATTCTGTTGTCATCTCTCATCGGAGATAATATATATATATATATTGAAGCGCTGCAATAGCGAGGGAGCCAAAATAATATTCACTTTGCGTTATCATATTGCACTTGTTCTTTGTTGTATGTAGCTAAACTTTCTCATACACAAATATTAAATTACATTTTTCAATTCGCACTGCATTAATAGAAACGGCCCGAGAGCACGTTAGCACGAATGTTTGCCATTCGTCGATTTGCAATAGTTTTTGTGTTATTTTCACATTTAAAAAATACAAAGCACGAACTACTGCTGATGGGTTCTAGCAAAATATATTAACTCTAAAACATATATTATTTTGTTTGTTTATTTCTATCATTACCGGCGGTCTCGAGTAGGACATAAACATTGTTTTTACTCTCAATAATACGACTGTCTGAATATGGAGCAGTCGATATACTCGTAGTAAGTTCATTAACTCGAACAGAACAGAATGTCTTACGTGGGCTTGTTATAACGTATCGGTGACCCGAGGCAATATTGCTCTTTTCTCTGACTAGACGGAATACAATGCAATAGGGTAACCGTTCTTTAATATGAGATTTGAAATATATCAAGCTAATGCTCATACTCGTATTATTAGTATTTTTTTAATGTACTGATGGTCAGTTTACGAAATAACTTTTTGGATCATAAATGATTTAGGAGCCCAGTCAACGAAACAAAATCTAAAAGTAGAAATTCGCACATAAAACATTGACTCATTCATTTACATTTTTAATTCGTCACTTAACAAATATAAAATATTGTTGTTGGAAAATTTTTGCTTTTCGATATTATCACTTATTTTGTCTTTATTATATTATTTATATATTTTTTAACTTATTGTTTCTTGCATTATCTACCTCATTAGGTCATAAGAACCTGTTCTGAGGTAGGCGACAGTGAGTACAAGTATAATAATATAAAACAATGATGATATTTGCTACACAATGTTAGATGATACAACAGATACTGATCGTAAAACTCTCTTGATACCATATAAGATACATTGACAGTAGGTAAAGTTGCAAGGCACTAAATTCTATAATTAAAGACAGTGGATACGATACAAACATACGTACATTTTACATCGTAACAATCCTACAATTGTTTATAGTGAACACATTACATTTCATACTTTAAAAAAAAACAAAAAAATGCTAATTTTAAAGTAGTATATAACAACAGTGGACTTAAAAGAATTTTAATAAAATTATGGTGCAATATTTATATAACAGCGTGTTATTATGTAAGAGGAATGTCATTTTTTAGGGTTGAACATTTTACAAAGCTACTCTAGTATATACTCGTATATATAATATATTAAAGCATTTTTTGTTTTAAGTCATATTTTCTATCTGGTTTTTTTACTATCCTATTTTATGAGTACCTTTTGTATTAAGTTATTTATTACACATGGTAAAATATACTAACTTATATAAGCTCTGGTTTCAAGAATTTTTTTACAGCATTTTCGGTTCTATTTTTTAAGTCAACGCAATTATTTTCAGCTTGAAACGTCATCTCTATCGTGAGATATGGAGTTTCATAATTCTAGAATTCATAAAAAGTAACACGAGACGCCATTTTGTTTATTATTATATATATATATATATATATATATATATATATATATATATATATATATATATATATATATATATATATACTCGTATATTTTAAACAGAAAATAATTCATTTTTTTTAAATTGTATAGTACCTACCAATATAGTAAACATTCTGGTTCAGTACAGTGAAATACTTATTTACAAGTCTTTTAAATAATAATAATAAATTGTTTATTGTACCGGAACAGAGCGATGGGTGCAATACTCTGCCTGCCGTATAAATAATAGTTATGAGTAATATGAAAAGAAAGAAAGGGATAAAATAAAATAAAATAATAATAATACTAGAGCATGATAGAATAAAATATATTATTATTTATTAACTTTTTTTACGGTGGCTTTACGGAAGCTATTTGGCGCGATGTAAGTTTCTTCACTCAGATAATTGTATGTCGTGTGGCGAGATATCAGAGCAATAATATACAGGAGGGATAGCTTTGCGAAACAATATAGTCAGGATTGTTGATTTTTTCCTGACTCGAGCGTGGCTAAGGTTTTCATGGATAAACCTTTTTACATATATTCATAGCACATGTCGACACAATGTTTTGTTTATTTGTATAACCACTTTTTCAAAGTATTGTTACCAACATAAATATACGATATAACCTCAAAAACCGTTCTAAAACCGAGTTATGTCGCATAAAAAAACATAGTGAGTGGAGTCGCCGGAGACGCGGGAGACGGAAAACATGCTTACATACCGAAAAGTGGTGCGATATTATATGACAAATTGTCTTGTCTCTTTCTCTCTCACGGTTTAAGACGTAAAAACTTAGAGACAGTGATTTCTCGTATTTTTTTATTGGGTGGGTGAAAATATTTAGCTCTCTCTTCATATATATTACTACTCTAAGGGTGAGATCTTGCATTGTAATCACTATAAGCCATCGATTTTTGGCAAGGGGTATTGTTTGTTATAGTAGCATTCATAAATAAGTATTCATTAAATGTTTGTCACTTTTTGGTCATCCTAGGAGCCATTATGTATTCAATGAACTGTCTGATCTTAAACTGATCAATTTATTCACAACGGTACCCGCGCGGCTGAACGACCGAAGGCTGCACGGCTCGGGTAAAAACTCTTAAAGGAACCGCCCGCCACCTTTCACGCTGCCTTCACGGAACCGATTCTTTCTCCGGCCTTCTCTTCGCGCTATTCCCTTCCCACACCTCCACCTTTTCGCCTACCGGCAAATAATAACAGTGATAATGATAAACGTGATCACCATCATCGGTACAGTCGCGCTCGGTGATCGCTTAACTAGAGAGGGTGTGATTTTAGCACGCGGAACAGTTACACAGTCGATGATTGCGAAGCATCGCGACAAATAAAGCGTTAGATACTCACTGTATCGCCCTGGTGAAAGACCTCCATTCAGAATAGACGCAATGTAATATTTTAATCTATTTATTAACTGAATTATTTTTTTTATTAATTACAATACAACATTTTGAAAAAATATACGATGAAAAACAGATATGTTGAAAAACAAATAATATTTTATTCACAGTCCTCCTCACTAGGGATTCCTGTTCCGAGAGGGACTGTAGGTTGCTGCGTTGGTGTCGCTGGTTCTATGATTACTGCAAAATCTTCATAATTTCCTCGTCTTCATGGTTATTGATCCACATTTTTATGCTGCTCTTGAACATTTGCATCTCGGTGGCATCTTTAATATGTTTTGGGAGAGCATTATATAATTTGACAGCATGAAACTTGTGGTTTTTCTGCCAAAAGATGTGTTCAATCTTAGAATGTTGATTTTATTTAAGGTTTTTGTTCTTGTAGTGTGAGTGTGTTGGTCAGTAAGGTACTCACTCTTTCTTTTAAAATTAAGTAGAGCATTTTTTGTGTATATTTTGTGATGCTGGGAGCATTAAAGTTTTTAAAAATTTCTTTTGACGGAGTTCTTATAGGTGCCTTTAGGATTGTTTTTTATAATACTTTTTTGTGCTTTCACGAATAAAAATACACTTTGTTTGAATCCCTTTTATTTGGTGTAAATACGACTTAAAAATATACTAATTATAACGCCTATTTAGGCGTATTATTATACATGGCCAGCAACGGTGCGCACCTAACAGCCTAGCAGAGAAAGGTGTTTCCGACGGGAAAAACTTAACTTTTTTTAAACCTTTTTTATATCACTAAATAATATTTTTAATAATTAATAAAAATATTTTTTAGTGATAAAAAAATGGTTTCTGATAAAAAAAAACTGCCATGTTAGTATTTTTACAATTCAAAATAATTATTTAACTAACTAAGTAGTTAAATATCACAAGGGTGGGCAGAAGGATATACTGCCACACAACTTTGTCTTGGCACATACTCCTTGATCGATATTCATACCATATCAATAAGCTCTCATGCGGAACAATATCGGCACTGAGCGGATCCGGACGTTGGTGTGAATCAGCCATAAAGTGGATTCAGAGTGTATTTTTATTTAATTCATCATGCCAATCCACAAAGTGTTTGCTTATTGAGAAAAAATATTTATTAACTCTTGAAATAAATAGATCCAAACATAAAACATAAGTATTTTGAAATCACTCCTATTAAATTTTATTTTTATATAAATACCGCACAAGAGTTCCAACTGCTCTTAACCGTCTAGAGCCAGTGAGACTATGGCATCCCCAAATAGGGTATGTTGTGAGGCTGAAGGTAGTGGGGAGGGGCAGGACATTGGGAAGAGGAAGGTTGGGAAGTACCTGGCTATTCAGATCTGGTCGCCAAACACGGCTAAAGCCATTTCAAACAACGTTTCGATTCTGAATGGTGGTCTTTCACCAGAGCGATACTTAGAGTATCTACCACTCTGAAATCAAATGGGATGGCGATATACGATGTCAGGCAATAAAGGAGAGACAGAGCGCGCAACTTTTTTTGGTTGTTTCGATTTTTTTCAAGTCGACTTGGAACGCACTCCCGTTGCGTATTGTCTCTTTAGTATTTCAGATTCACAACATACCCCGATTGGGGATGTCAGTTTGACTCCGGCCATTTGGAGCTCTTGTACAGTTTTCACATAAAACATGAATATAATAATTTTATGACTTTCCAATCAGGCCTAGTTTTGGTAAGGACATCACTGTCTGAATTAAATACAAATGCACCAATACAGACAATCCTAATTTTATGCCGCTTAAGTCAACTCTGATTGCCTGGCCTATAATTTGATTATTAAAAATGTATCGTTGTTCGGTGCATTTCACTGTCATCTAAGTTCACGCTTTGATACGTCGAAAGATCAGGCTGCGTCAGCATCAAATGATGGTAATAAGGCTTTGTAATGAAAGGTTCTGGGGGCACGACTGTACCGTAGCTGTGGTAAATATTATCATTATTGCGGCCAGGAGGCAATTCCGTAAATCAATTCGCTACTAACAAGCGGAATCATAAGTAAACAATGGTCGGAAATTAAAGAGAATCCGTAGTCAATAATATACCGTCGCTAGAAAGGCAAAAGGGCTGAAGGGCCATTTTGAAAAGTTTACACCAGAGCACTTTAAATAAATAAAAAATTGCAGTAAAATTCATAAGTCTTCAGTACCTGGTTGGATTTTAAAAAGAAAATAACTCTAACTGAGTTACCTGAAGCGACGAAAAGCGCCAAACTTGTGTTGCTTGAAACAAACTTTCTCTCAAGTAGTCAAAATATTTTAAATGGCTGAAGCGCCACAAAGACTTCAGAATCCAACGAGAGTCAGAATATTCGATGCAGAAAAAAAAACTTATCAAAACTGCATATTTAATATATTCGTAAAAAGCATTTACTTTGTGGCTTGCCATATTTATAAACAAAACACATAAACTTTGTTTATAACCACTTTATTATTTAATATTACGTCTACCGGTTTCGAAAGAACCGTTCCATCTTCAGGACAGTATTAAAATTATTACTATTTTAATATTGTCCTGATGATGGAAGGGCACTTTCGAAACCGGTAGACGTAATATTAAATAATAAAGTGGTTATAAACAAAGTTTATGTGTTTTATTTATGCATATTTAATCTTTATAAGACCTTTTGCCTTTCCGACGACGATATTCTAATTTGCAAAGACAACCTCCGTAGTCGAGCGGTAAAGTTTCGATCGATTACAAATCCAGAGGTCGGCGGTTCGAATCCCGGCGTGCGCAAATACATGTGATTGAAATAATTAGTGATATTTCACTGTTAATTAATAAAAAATAATACATAGTATTTTTGCGACACGTTCCAGAGTGGTAGACCATCCATGTAATTTTTTTTTCATCGCAGACAACTTTTTATACTTGTTCAACTAGATGGCTTCCTATTGAGATAATTAAATTAATAAATTGTATACATTGTTGAAAAAACAACGCTACCACCTCTAATCAATTTGTTGAACTATCTTGATCAAATAAACCCGTCTAACATAATCACGCTTTTCGTATATCGGCCCAGTCTTGTGGAATAAACTTACCCCAAATAGTAAAACATACAGAATTTAGTAAAGTTGAAACGAAGAGTTGAAAGAAATAAAATTCAAAGACATGTTTTTTTTAAACCTCCTTAACTGGCCTAGTTTCGGTTTTCTTCTTACTTGTGTTCTTGTTAATCAATGTTCTTACTGTGTAGTACAAATCAAATAATTATTGTCATAATATTTTTTCTTTCTTTTGTTATTTGTTACATTCACACTGTTAGCGTTTTTAGCATCTTTACCGAATAACACTTTAAAATTGTTGTTTTTAAAACCAAAACTTAACTGTTTTCAAAACTATTTACCTTTCTTTTTTTAACATTTTTTTTCATATTTATACATGTTTTTATTTAATATTTTTGTACATCTGGATTTTTCACACTCTTAGCCTCAAGTACTAACTAACTAACCATCACGCCGTTTCCCCGCAAGGGTAGGCAGAGAGGACGGACCGCCATATAACTCTGTCTTGGCACACACTCCTTGCTTCATTTACATTCATACATCGTCTCATACATACTTTTTTTGTTATTCTTACTCTTCACATGAAGTATTTGATTTACTTGATCGTGCCATGTCTTTCTCGGGCGTCCTCGACTTTTTCTTCCATTCACTTTCGCATCATATATTATTTTTATTTTTTTTAATCTGTTGATGTACACATGCACTGTTATACCCATATCTGAACATTTTTTCATGATTTTTGATAAAACTCATTATTTTAAGTAGTTATAATACGCATACATCTGTTATTAATTATTTTCTCGATGTTATATTAAGTTAGGTAAGTACAAAGCGCACTTGAAGTGAACCATCAAAAAACTGCGCTATTATATTTATTACTAAACTTTTTTTATTTTATTTAATCGCAGCTAACGAATTGGCGCCAGAATTGCCTCCAGCTATAAGAATGTGGCCGTGAATGTAGGCGAAAAGGCTAAACAATAATAGATCTACGTCTACGTTACTTGCAAATAAAGTGCCTATTATATGCAAGTATTACACTGTGTGAGTTACCTATACCGTAGTTCAATCTGACAACCGTACGAATCTATTGAGCTGTAAAATTCTACTCGTTACGGAAAACGGGTTTATTTTTGCACGAAATTGATTTTATGCAAGTTATTTACGATGTAGAGGGAATTTTTCGGTAGTAAAGTATTATGTCAAAAATGCTCTTAGCCTCTTTTTCTAAATTCAAATAACGGAAAAAAAACAGTCGAATTGGTTTTTTAAAGGTTAATGTTAAAATTTACGGTTCTTCGATGTTTTTACTTGTTTCGATCAGATATAAATGTTTTCCATTCATATTGAAGCAATTCAAGGCTTTGCGATGCCGTTCCATTTTGATGTGACATCGCTTTTTGCTTCCATAAATCCTTTTAGCGTAAACACTTTAAGGTTGTTAACACTAGGTTTACGGTACCCGTCAAATTGACAGATTTCCAATTTTCTTTACAAATTTTACTAAACAGAGAGTATTTTCATTTTTTACGACTTTTTATAATTAAAAAGTGTAAATATATTCATTGTATTTTTATTTTTGAAAATCTAGTCACTATACACCTATTTCTACGGACACCCGTCAAATTTAAATAACGCTTTTGAATTTGTTCCATTTGTGAAATTATTACTTGTAAAACAAAATAATCACGGTGTAACGATTTGTGGGGAGCAATGAAAAAATAATGCCATCGGTGTTAAGGATATTTTGTTTCAAACCCTAATTACAAATACGCGTTTGTTGCGTAACACATTCGGCGCATTATGATTTATGGGCCAATAAAAAAGGGCGGAAGTCTGACGAAGTTGACCACAAGGCTTCGTTGGTGTAAGTAAATAAATCTATCTTCAGTTAGTAGAGTTGTAGCCAGTGTATGGAGACGTGGAGTCTAATTTCAGTTAAATAAATCATTTATTCAAACAGTATTTGTGTATATTCGTCAATTTGTCCGTAGAAATAGGTATATAAAAATGCCCGTAAACCTAGTGTTAACAGTGACACGATGAAGGTATATCATAATATTAGCGATGATTAGTTGTCTTCCGCTGGCACGCCCACAATTGGCAATGGCATTTGACATTGTCCATGAAGCGTTATCTTGGTCAGCCTAAGAGGCGGTATTAGATGACGTGGTTCCTACACCGTCACTCTGTAATTCATGAATCGGTAATAATAATAATAAAAATGGCTTGCTATATGAATGGCCCCAATTATAACTAACTAACTAACCGTCACGCCGTTTCTCAGCAGGGGTAGGCAGAGAGGACGGACCGCCATACAACTCTGTCTTGACACACTCTCCTTGCTTCATCCTCATTCATACA
Source organism: Drusus annulatus (assembly GCA_022651775.1). NCBI lineage: Eukaryota > Metazoa > Arthropoda > Insecta > Trichoptera > Limnephilidae > Drusus > Drusus annulatus. Next base: position 319,997 of record JAGWCC010000070.1, read on the forward strand.
TCGTCTCATTTATACTCTTCTGTTATTCTGACTCTTCACATGGCCCGACTCAAGTATTGGGGGGTTCCCAACTTCTTCTTCCATTAACTTTCGCATCATATACGAGGCCTGTTCAAAAGAAAAGGTGAATTTTGAATATTCGCAGGCTGTGTACATTCGATTATCGATTTTTTTAATGTTGGTACAAATATGTTTATCATGGATTAGTGGTTTGTTTTTGACAACTGGAAAGGTTAGTCACGTTTTTGTGTGTTCTTCAATTTTTACCTTTGGAAAAAAATGGACCACTAAATATGTATTGAATTTTGCGTTAAAATGGAATAAAGTGCTCCAACGCACTTAAAATGTTGACTGTGGCATTCGGCGAGTCATATGTTAAACATATGTGTACCAACATAACAAAAAAAAAACGATAATCGAATGTACACAGCCCGCGAAAATTCAAAATTCACCTTTTCTTTTTAACAGGCCATATTCATATTCTTTTCACATTTCTTTCCTCGTTCTTTCGCTCTACATGCACAAACCATATAAGCGTCCCTTTCTTGGTCCTATTAATTACGCTTACATCAACCTTGTATTCATTTCGAAAATCCACGTTTTAACACGCTCATACACGGTTTTACACACATGCGTCTCAGGGATCTCATTTCTACAGCATTCAGTCTACTTTCATCCTTTCTCTGCCAGTTGCATGCCTCACTAACATACATCAGGGTTTGATATAAGCACTCTATTGTAAACTGCTAGCTTCGCTTCTTTGGACATTTTTTTTATCAATTATATTTTCAACTAACTAACCACCTGGCGATTTCTCTGCAAGGGTAAACAGAAAAGGGAACGCAACAGAACTTTGCCTTTGCACCTTACTTAAATCAAAATCATACATCATCTCATACACACTCTTCTGTTAAACCATGACCCCACTCAAATATTTGATTCACTAAATGGTGCCATATAAAGGCACCTGGGGCAATCCCTACTTCTTCCATTCGCTTACGCGTAGCATTTTAAATAATCAACTAAATTAAAACAAAAACATAAACAAAGCATTCAAAATAGGCTCTCTCCTAAGTCCATTGAAAAGTTCAATAAATTTGGGAAGGCTTGCCACCAAACAGGTTTGTCCAGTGTGCGTGGGTAGGCACTTACGTATGGAATAATGTTATTGGGTCACTAGTGCTTATTTATGGCCGGTTTAATTCGGTTTGTTAGAATTTGTTGTCCGTTGTTCGGTGCGTTCAGTCGGTCTGTTCAGAATTCAGTGTCAAGGCTCTTCCTGTTCGAAGCTCGAAGGTCTGACCTACAATTCTGCCGTAACACGGCGATAACACGTTATTTGAAACTTGAAACTGGTTGCTTTCTTTTATAGTGTCGGGCGCTTTTTGTCAGACGGTTAAGATTTTAGAATATTGTAGGCAGGATATATTTTAATATGTTGATAGTTCGATACGATGTAAGGCATGTCTACTTTAAGCCCAATCAACTTATATTCAGAGTGGTAGATACCCTAAGTATTATCCTGGTGAACGACCACCATTCAGAAACGAGACCTTGCTTGAAGTGAATTTAGCCGTGTTTGGTGACTAGATATGAATATCCAGGTACTTCCCAACCTTCCTCTTCCCCTCCGCACTACCTTCAACCTCACAACATACCCCGATTGGGGATGTCATAGTCTCACTGGCTCTAGACGGTTAAGAGAATAAGTCTAGAATTAAAAAAAATAATTAAATAAAAATTGAACATAATAATAAAAATAACTTAATAAGTGTCATAACACATTTGATTCATAAAAAATAATATAAAGTTTATTTGCAGCACGTTTCAGAGTGGTAGATACTCCAAATATCGCCCTGGTGAAAAACCACCATTCAGAATCGAAACGTTGCTTGAAATGGCTTTCCCTCTGTTTGGTGACCAGATCTGATTAGCCAAGTACTTCACAACCTTCGTCTTCCCCATCTCCTTCCCCTCCACACTACTTTCAACCTCACAACATACCCCGATTGGGGATGTCATAGTTTCACTGGCTCTAGACGGTTAAGAGCAGTTGGGACGCTTGTGCGGTATTCACTGTAAAAAAAAGCGTACAAGCAAGCATATTGCATGGAAATATATACCTACTTGGGAGTGTGTATTCGAAGATGATATGTATTATATTGACTTGCACCGTGATGAGAGACTTGAGCCTCTATCTTTTAAGACGCGTACAAAAAAGCGCATGCTTTGACAGTCATCACATATTTAAACTGTCTAAAATGTTTTCATGGTAAATACCGCACAAGAGTTCCAACTGCTCCTAACCGTCTAGAGCCAGTGAGAGTATGGCATCCCCACATAGGGTATGTTGTAAGGCTGAAGATAGTGGGGAGAGGAAGGAGATGGGAAAGAGAAAGGTTGAGAAGTACCTGGCTATTCAGATCTGGTCACCAAACACGGCTAAAGCCATTTTAAGCAACGTTTCGATCCTGAATGGTGGTCTTCCACCAGGGTGATACTTGGAGTATCTACCACTCTGAAACGTGCTGCAAATAAACTTTTTTTATTTTTTTATGAATCAAATGTGTTATGGCACATATTAAATTATTTTTATTTAATTCTATTTTTTAATGATTATTTTGTTGCATATTATGTAAAACAACTCTTACTTTTGTTTTATATGAGTATATTGTTATTTTGTATTTTTGGTTGAATTATTTTTTATTTTAATTTTTAATTTTTAATTATGGAATGTACTGCATTGTACTTTACCGGCATACCTTCTGGAATAAAATAACCATAATTATTATTATTATTAATTAAATAAAAGTTATTGGCGCACACCGTGTTTGAACCTGCGACCTTTGGATTCGTAGTCGAGCGTCTTACCACTCGACCACGGAGGCCGCTTTGTAAGGTGACGAGCGTCAAATGACAAAAACCTGCACCCAGGATCGGATAATCCCACCCATATCTCTTCAATATTTTTTCTTCTAAACACTCCCAATACCAACACGTACTACGGATGCCAGTCCCACTTTTTCTGCTTTATATATTAGAGGAGAGTTGGTAGATATCATAATGGGATGCTGTGGTTTTTCAGTCAGTCGACGGTATCGGTTATCACTTGATTCAACACAGATTTGCCTTCGGGAAACTTATGGAGTGGAAATTCTTCTACGACTTGTTCAGAACATTATTCCCACTATCTTGAAGCGGTCTTCAATCTCATATGTTTAATAAAACATCGCGTCATTATTTATATTCAGAAATAATGCAAGGTTTTACGTCCACACAAATTGGACTTAAATGCCGTTCGTTTCAAGCTTCTTGTGATTGTAAATAAAATTGTATATCGTATAAAATAAATGTTTTACGTTTTATTAATGCTCATAAAATCCTCTTTAAAACAGTTTTTCAGGCTATTTTTGAAAAAAAATCTAAAATTTTAGTCCATAGGTTTTTTCACTTATCTAAGTTCGTCTGCCCTGATCATCGACATCCTACTGGCAACTTTATTTCATATATTTATTTTATTTATTAACGCTTTAATGGGGTTTTTAAATATTAGATTAACCGAGGAAGTGTAAGAGAATAATTACACAAGAGATAATTATACATGAAATAAATTCAGTAAAAATAAAAAAAGTCTTGAAATGTTCGTAAAAAACAAAAATAAAATTATAATTCTCATATATTATTTGCTATATTAGTGACAAATAAATATATCATTTGTGTGTCTCTTAAATTTTAGCAAACTAAAATTCATATTTTTTTGTTGTTGTGAATATTTGATTATTCCGACAAAGTATTTTTATCAGTAGTTAGTTAGTTTTGTCGTTTGATATCAGCCGATGATACCTAGCAGCGGGGTCTCAGGGTTGACTTCTAATGGCCACGTATTTAATAGGCATGTAATACCAATAACACCGCCGCCACGCGGATCTTAATTGAATCAATTTACTTGATCGAACTGTAGATAACAGAAACCGTGGAAAGAGTCGGGAGAAACTGTAAAAAGCTGCCGCTAAAGACCGGTAGAGAAGACATCCGCAGAGATATTACCAACCGGAAGACGAGAAGCGAAGGTCCGTACATGGCACGACCAGTCCGCAGCGGCGTAACGAGATAAGCCCAGCCACTTCTTCCAGCGTTCATAACTTTCTTTTGTAACAAACATTATGTGTATAACCAGCTAAAGAAGAATGAAGGTCATCAAAACGCTCATTAGGTCATTACGTCAACTTATCAATGAAGTCATTTGAATTCCTTTACTCATGTCCGTTTCTTGTATTGTTGCAGGTAGTGGCTCTTTGCGCTGTCACCGCTAGCGTGACAGGAATCGAGAACAAGCAGCCAGCATCCCAGAAGACGATCAAAGAACTCGGAGAAGAGATCCGGGATAGAAGAAACTTGGAATATTCACTAGACCTGCCGCATTCCCGGGTCGCGTCCTTCCGCTCTCTGGAGAGGAGGATATCCAACTCTCCCCCCGCGTACGTGGAGCCTTCGAGAAACTTCGGAGCTCTCTACCAAGGAAGGCCGGCTTACGGAACAGTCGTCAGTAAAAGCAGACAAACACTACCTGCTCCGTCGTACGCCGTCCAGATGGAGCCCATGGTACAGTACTCCCAGAAAGACCCTCTGTACGATGGGAACGCTGACCACTTCGAAGAAGTTATCAACCGCAATGAAATCCAAGCCCAGCCTAAGATTTTGTCCATCGGAAATTCTGGAGATCAGTTAGCTGAAAACGATTATCAAGAAAACGAATACGCATCTGCTCACGGAAGCCAGTTTGCTTCACACGGACCACCCTACGGACCAGTGCAAATACCTTATTATGAACATCCCGAACCAATTATTGAAATCATCATAAGAGAATCAAACGAGTCACTTCCCGCGCCCCCGGTTCAGCCCATTTTAAGGCCGAGGAAGAAGGAGCCCATCCAAGTCTTCTATGTGAAATATGAGAAGAATCCCCATGGAGATGGCAAAGACGTAATCTACGATACCCCTATTCCAGCTATCACCCCTGCATCTAATATAGAATCGGATTATCACGAAGAATACAGCACCATCGCTCCCCCTGAAAGCCTGACTCACTCACCACCTCCATCTACTACTCTGAGGGCAATCATCAAGCCTGATTCTGAAAATTACCACAGTGACAGCGGTATTCGCATATCTTTTGGTTCTGAGGTGAAGCAGCATCGTTATCACGAACATTCGCTCGATGGCAGTGAAGAGACAGCACCCCAGGTTGCAGTGGCTTTACCCCAGCAGCAGCCTCCTAAGCAAAATAATCTTCCTCCTCAGTTCCATCAACGGCAACAATTACCTCCACGTGAGCAGCAACAGTTCCAGACTCAACGCTTCCAGCAAAATAGTCAACAAGCGCAGCAAAGAATTCAGTTTCAACAACAACCTTTCCCGCAGACTTATCAACAGTTACCCCTTGTCAACACTCCCAACCAGCCATTCAGAGCTCCGCAAAATCAGTTTGGCAACCGACCCACTTCTCCCGTTTTCAGTAATCCACCAACAATAGCGCAGAATCCCCCACAGCATGTTCATCGCGGTCCCCCGCAGGGTCCTCCACGTAGTCCTCTTCAGGGACCACCATTTGGGCCTCCCCAAGGAGTGGGGCATAGGCAACCTCCTCTAAACTTCCCTCCCCAGGGAGCACAGTTCAACAATCCCAGACCGCCTCCACAATTTCAGCAACGTCCAGATTTTACTCAAAGCGGACCGACGTCGCAAAGAGGACCATTCCCTCCCGGTCCTCAACGCCCAATTCACCAAGGACCGCCGCAGCAGCAATTCGTTTTCAACGAGCATGAATACTTACAGAAGAATTATCACACAATAACAACGGAACAGCTTGAACCACAACAAACTCAACAACAATTGCCTAGAGAACAGCAACTACCTGTCAAAGCGCCGCAAAACTTCAGGGAATCTTCTAGGAAACCAATCCTCCCACCCATTCCTATTTCCCAGGAAGAATATAATCAAAGGTATTACGAGCAGGTCCGACTTCTTCAGCAACAAGAACAGCGTAATCGGCCAAGACTACCACAAAACCCGGCACCACAAGCCCCACAGAGCGTCAAGTACCAGCAACAATTGATTCAACCCCAAAGTAAGCCTGTCACGGTGCAAATCAATCACAGCCAACCTCCTCCACAAAACTCCTTCTCCCAGGAACAAAGTCTGAATGTCAAAGTAAATATTCAACAACAGCAACATCAACAACAGCAGCAACAAATACAACAACAACAAAATCAGCAACAACAACTTCAGCAACAACAGCAACAAAAACAACAGCAACAACAACAGTTCCATCAACAAAATCTTCGACCACAACCACCATTGCCTCAACAGCCTCCTCAGTTCCAACAAGATGATATTGGATCTCAATTTGTTCCACCCGGTGGGGAATTAATTTCATCCATTCCAAAATACGAGCAGCATTTGATTATAAATGCCAACGGACAACCAAGTCAGATCCAATACCAAAATAATCAGCAATCTCAATCCCAATCACAAACCCAAACACAAGTCCAAATCCAGAAATTTCCCCAACATAGCGCGTTGACACAGCAACAAACTCAGCAAAGCGTTCAGCAACAATATTCCATAGACAACAACGAACAATCTTCAGCATCCGCTGAACTAATTTCGGCGTATGAACAGAACCAACAAGAAATTTATAAACTTCAGGAAAAACTACGTAAGAGCGAAGAAGGGCAACACAACTTGCTCTCTTTCAACAACCAGTCACCAAAGGAGGTATCGCAGTCAGTACAGAATTCTGGACAGCAAGTTAATATTTACAACGATCAATACTACACATTGAAGAATCAGAACAAAGCTCCTGAACAGAACAAAAATCAAGCAGTAGACACCCAACAAAGAACTCCACAAATACAAACGCAATATGTTTCACACAATACAAACAAACCTCCACTTTTTCAGTCATCAACATTCCTTCCTAAAGCACCTTCAACCCCTCGTTTTGTATCATCCACCCCCAATAGCATCATAACAGAGCCACCAAAAGTAGGAAAGGAAAAAAATAAGAAACCACTTGACTTTGAACTCCCTGATGAAGTTCCTGATGAGCTGAGACAGCAGCTTCTCTCTTCAGGCATCTTGGAAAATGCACAAATTAGCATCCTCGATTATGATAAAGTTGGAGATATCCCGCTAGAATCTCTTCCACCAGATCAGTTGGCCAATTTCTATGGAGCTGGAGGAGGACTACAAGTTGCTGGCAGCGAGCGAGTATCAGCAGTAGTAAAACAAACTGGAGAAAAGGTCACCAAGAGCGTTGAGCGAGATCTCGATGTAGAAGGAGCTAGTTCAGAACGCTTTGAAAGCTATGCCGATGTCAATGGTAAGAGCAAAAATGTCGAGATGAAAGTGGTACATTTTGATCCCAATACCATCAAAGGACAGCAAGTAGCGGGGAATTATGTCCAAGACGATGCTAAGCGCGTTGACCCGGTTGCTTTGAATGATCAAAAGTACAATCGCTATCTTCCGCTGAAGGTCAATGGAGCTCACTTCCCATTGCCCGATGTACCAGAGCTGAAAGGCCGCAAAGTGACATCCGTGGTAGTTCTTGCACCAGTGGATTATGACTTTGCCAAGGCAGATAAAGACGTCGGACGATCTGAAAGAGCTGCGCCCAACAAGGGAAAAGGAGTCAACTTTGTTACCGGAGATGCGCTCAAAAGGCTGGTGAAGACACCCACCGTAGAGAACTACAAGAAGTGGTTGGAAAAGGAAAAAAGCACCACCCCCGCCCTGCAATCAGTCGTCCTCCTCGTAACTGGGTATGTACAAACTAATATTTTTTTAAATTTACTACACATTCAGAGTACTCTAATTTCCAAACCTAATAAAAATCTGTTTAAACCTTATGTGACTAAGAAAAGTATTCCTTTTTTTAAATTAATACGAAGGTTTCTTTTAAAGTATATAATTTGCTGAAAATTGCTGGACCACTTTTATGACGTAATACATGTCGACTCGGCTCAAGACTTGAGGAAGTGTGTGGGAATTTCACCCACTACCATGTTTTCTTGTTAGGTGATTAAAATAGGATTGAGGAGACAGGTGATGTACTTTGAACACATCGGTACATCATGATTCTCATTTAAAATAAGATAAAATGATTAATAAATATGGGCAAGCTATATATATTATATAAGACACATGAGGGTACCCTGGTACCCTTTCAGTTATCAGAAGTTGTAAGTTTTACTAAAGCATTTTCTGCTTACATACCACCCTCCACATATCCAACGATTATGTTTAATTGATCATTTTTACTACTGTGGAGAAGTCAGAAAATTTCAGCCGGTTAGACTGGAACATTATAAAATTTATGTTGAAAACCGAAAGGGTACCAGGGTACCCTTTCAATCACATAAAGGTTAAACTGTATTTTTTTCAAATGTTTTACATTTGGATTGCATCCTTACAACACATACATTAAAAAAGAGTACAGATTATCACTTGTCATATCTCATATCATTTTTATTGTTCTCAGAACTGAAGACGGCGATGAAAAGAACAGGGAAATCTTCATGTACGACGTGGCCACCCAAACAGTTAGCAAACTCGATGGCGCTCTATCCTCTTCATTTGTGGACGTAGCAGAAACTAACGCGCACAGCAAAGACTTCGACCAGATAGCAGTGGCAGACGCGGGGGTAGTGGAATCTTCCATTAAACTAGTGCCAGCATCTGAAGCACCAGCCAAACCAACTCAGAAACCTGCCCAGAAAGAAATAAAACACAGTAACCACAAAGCAGTTTTCGCAGACGTAGACGCGAAGAAACAAACAGCTGAAAAGAAAGAACAGAAAGTTAAGACGGAAAGCACAGAGCAAAACGTAGAAGTCCAGAGAATATCCGACCCCTCAGTAACAAGGGAAAGTGGGGAACAAAAGGGTAACCAAGTTCTTATCAGCTCGGGCTACAGCAGAATGAAACTCGGAAGGAATCTGCGGAGAGGAGAATGAATGAACTAATTTAAAAGATTTTATTTAAATGACTTAGCGTAAGCAACTGTACATAAATCGGTGGTAAGAATAATAAGATATGACTGAAATTATAAAACACGACGCCATCATCAACGGGGAATATGGTTTGAAAGCGTCACCTTGTAAAATATTTTCGGTATGAATGGGTGAGTGAATTTAAAACATTATAATAATTTTATTGAAAAATAAACTAGCCATTTTGATACTGAAGAGGTGTTTCAATTATCATGGAATTAACGACTTACTTTTACAAAAATGTTGAGTCCATTTCAGTGGATACTTTAGAGATAATATGTTTCATTGATTTTTTTTATTTTATTCAATTTTTTAAATTTTTTTTTTTTTTAGGTTTTTTAATTTTATTTAGGCAATAATTATTATTATTTTAATTTAAAAAAAAAAACAATTTTTAGTTTAAAGCTCTGCGATGTAATTATTAGTATTAGGCGAAACAGCTGTCACGCGTAAAAATAATTACATCGCAGAGCTTTTAACTAAAAAATTGTTTTCTTTAATTTAAAATAATAATAATTATTGTTTAAATAAAATTATAAAATGGAGTTCTACAAAATAAACTTTAAAACGATAAATAAAAAAAATGTTTCTTTGGTTTTAAAGAAAATACATCATTAAAAGTCATACCAAATCTCGGTGTAGTAGGTAGGTACTAATTGCGCCCCTCCAAAAAACAATTGATTTACATAACATCATAAAAATCATGATTAGAATTATAATTTTAAGTTAATAAGTCTGTCTATCTGATGGGACCTCCTAGATAAGTATGTTACTGTATATTTTCTCTTTAAATTAGGAATTAATATAAACTAGAAAATAAGATCTGTACAGGGCCCTTGATGTGATTTTTCACAAAAATGGCGCTATACAAATCATTCAAATATTATTATTATCATACAGGGCCGGTCCTGTGTAGGCGCAATTGGAGCAGTCCGCTCCAGGCGGCGAATCGTCAAGGCGCTGATAGTACCTAATCGTAGTACTTTAAATATATTATGTAAAATGAAAAAAACCATACCATTCATGGACGGAAATTGAAGCGGTAAGTTCCCGGTCCGACGGCGCGGAATAAAAACCCGCGCCTCTCGTCTTATACTTGATACGAGTTGGTGCCAATTTTCTGTTCGAATAAAAAAATTACCTGCGTCAGGTGCCGTTTGACTCAAGGCCAGGCCTGCATTCATACTCACACTATTATTTATATATTTACTGGTTGTTACTCGTAAAAAAATACGGGATGTAACTTGACTTACCAAGAAACAATATCAGTTGCTTTCATCCATTCATTTAAAAAAATTCTACTAAAATACATTATAGGTAGGTACTTTATTAAGTAGGTAGATATTTAAAAATATTATTTTTTTGATAATTTTCTGAACACATTTATCTGTTTTAATTTTCATAGGCTCACACTCGTACGCACTCACAAAGGAAATTATTTATGGTTGAATATTAACAATTCTTACCCCTGAACAAATGGATTTGTCAAAACTTTCAATGATTAAAGTCAATGCAAGAATATTCATATAACTAGTCTAGTCTTGACACACACGTCAAAAGGGACATTGTGAGTGAATCGTGAAGTAGTGCAATCGGAATAATATTTAAAACTTTTTTACGTATGAGCGAAAATTATCAGTATGGTTTTTGCAGACACTAGCGCCCCACACGGCGATCTAACGAATCGTGTACAGAAGACGGCTGAGCGTATTAATACTATCAGATAATATACAGCAACGTAAAGGCACACAACGGTGAGAATTTCAAATGATTTATAAAAAATAACTGGTTTGCTAAAATTTGCACGACATCAAATAATTTAATTAGAAACAGTAGGTATAAAATTTAAACACGATCATTATTTGCAATGCGCCACCATGAAAGCATAACATAGGTTGTGTCTTTTTCCAGTATAAACGTGTAGCAGATCCGGCGCTGGTCAAACATGTAAAAAAAACATAATAACCCTAAAATTGACTAATAGATTAATTCAAATTGAATTGATAATCAATTAAATGAAAACAGTAAAATTTAAATTTAAAAAAATACTCATAACTGTATGCTAAGTTAGACACAAATTCATGAAAAGTAGAAAATGAATTTATTCAACAATAATGTACGAGAACAAATAAGATTAAAATATAATTGACAGCTAATGGAAAAGAATTATCTGTAGCGATTTTGATTGCTTCAACTAATCACAAACAAAGGTTTTACGTATTAAAAAAAAACAACAACAACAAAAATGTAAAGATGATCAAACTTATATGTACAAATAAGGTAAGTAACGAATGGAAAAATTGCTTATCTTTCAAGCAGATGTCAGATGGAAATGCAATTCTTGTTCTACTGGTAATTAAATGTAAAATGCTCCGAGGAACTTTCATCCTTAATCCTATGGCCACCTACACAATCGCTAAACTCACGCCTGACGTTTGTACACGGTTGACATTCGATATACGAGAACGGGTCGCTTCTACGACTCAATCTCGTGTTCAACATCGCTGTGGAATGATTTGTCGACTAAATGCCTCTTCAAGACCCAGATTTACTCCTTCCTTTCCCAAAAAAGAACCTCCGCATAGCACTCCCAAAGATGACAGGTTCTGAGAGTTTTTTTTTCTCTGGGCCTTTCGTATGGAGTTAATGTGAAAAAACTTTGCATGCACAACATCTTCAGTAGAGAGGCTCACGGTTACACAGATAGGAGGAGAACAGAAAACTTGTCTGTTCAGGCGGCCAAAATGTTTTCTTACTTTCATGGGAACTAACACACTAACAGTTTTTGAAATCCATTGTTTTTGTGTTCACAATAATATTCTTATCTACTAGGGCGACATGCGACATTGCTAGAACCTAATATAAGTGACAGCCATCTATCGACCGAACGTTGAATTAATATAAACTAAAAGAAAATTAAAAACGTTTTCTGTTTTATCGACATTTTTAAAACTACTGTCATCTATCGGAGAGTATTTAAACCACTTATCAATGACTGCGTTTGTTTCGCTTTGCGCGATTCGAAGAGATTTGCAAAAAACTGATTGGAGGAAATGTGAAAATAGCTACCGAGAAACGGACCAATCGCATCTCTCAACTTCACTCGGTGTTTGTAATGGCTGCCGGGCCGCAGCTGCGTGCTACTCGGGCAGTTAGATGGCTGAAATATTAAACGTTATTTTGTGAAAATGGCCGTGATGGAGGGATCCTTGAGTAAATGGACCAATGTGATGAAGGGGTGGCAATACAGGTGGTTTGTTCTGGATGACAATGCAGGACTACTCTCTTACTACACGGTAAGTGCTCGCCTTTTTGCTCCGCCTAAAAACACGTACGATTTTGACAGCTAACCTGGCACTCGTCTTTAGGCAAGCTTTTGTTTTTTTGTTTTTGTTTTAGGTCTGAATTTGCACTATCTTAATATGTAATAAGTTAGTGACACACGACTTATCAGCACTCTCTCCTTGCTTTGTAATCGTAATCTAATTAAATCTTATTGTTTTGTGTCTACGAAAACATGACATTTCTAATGACATCTAATTCGCCAAGCAATTTGTTTCTCCGGTGTTTTGCCTTCGAATAAAATAGTACATTATAACATGCCATTCTTTATTTCTACCAACCGGACCTATTTTTCTAACGTAAACAAAATTATCTTTCTGATTTCTCTCCATGTGAAAATTGATCGTAAGATTGTGTATTTAATTATCAAATAGTGACAGTTCAATTTTCATTGTAAATTAGTTCTCTCCATTGTTCTCCAGTGGTAGATATTATTAGTGTCGCTCTGGTGAAAGACCACTATTCGAAATCGAACAGTTGCTTGAAATGGTAATAACCATGTTTAGTGACCATATCTGAATAGCCAGGTACTTTACAGCGTTCCTCTTCGCCATATCGTTCCCCTCTCAACTCACTTTAGCCTCACAGCATACCTCAATTGGGAATGCCATACTCCTACTGACTCCGGACAGTTGGAATTCTTGTGCTGAATTCATATATAAAATATTAATTTGTTTATTTATGCTATTATTTATTCCTCTGTGAAGGTATATGCAATTATTTTAAATATTTATGTATCAATGATAATTTTATCATTAACCAACCTGCGTTTCATTATTTTCTATTGATACAATATAAATAAATTTAAAAATGGTTTAAATTACAATATTTTATCAAGCGGAATGATAATGTCCATGTTATAAATCGTAACGCTTTTAAAACAGTATCCGTTACGTTCAGTTCACCCAGCGGAAAGGAATGAACTATCGATTACACACTGAAATAAGAGCCTTCATTTGTCTTTCTAATTATTTTAATGTTTATTTATCTATCTATTCTCAATGGCACATATTCAATAACACTGATTAAAGTTTTACTGTTGGCAAGTTTTTCTTACTGAATTTGTTTTAATAGAAACTCAAGGGATTGGAAGTATGCCACTAGCCGTCACAGTAATCTTTACAATTTTGTCATTATATCACGTCATTTAGCAAGTTCTTACTTTAATGTGGTAACTAGCTATTGGCGTTAAGGAATACCCACCCCCCAGCTCATGGCTACTTCTTTGGTCCATTATAATCTTGTCTCTTAGTAAATAACCTGTATATTTAAATGGTAGATAAAATAGATAAAGTCAGTATCAATCATTTCTTCTGATGCTATTTTCTATAAGAGGTTGCGGAGGTGCTTCTCCTCCTTGAGCCAACGTTTCGGACAGCCTTGCAGCGTCATCGGGGCAGATGTGTAGAGTGTTGCAAAAGGTTTATTCGTCTAGAAGTGAAACTGTGTTGCAGATGTTAATTACCTTTACTATTGTTTCCTGGTGATGATTGTTGTACCCGATGCCTCGAATGAGACGATGTCCTGTTGAAATCAACTTTAACCTGTATGATCTTGTTATCGGTTTTTAAAAAAAAGTCTTTCTTCACGTTTTAACACGTTTCTCAACATCAAGCTGTATAAACATTCTTTCAGCCTATTAACGTCTACCTTTCTAGACTTGTACCACGATGGCACATTATACACCTGACGTATTCTTATGTTAATAACTATTACTGCTATAAAAAATCACGTTTCTACTATTAATAACTCTTGCAGACTCAATAATCTCATTTTGTTTAATGTTTGATTGTTCATTTTTTAGTCGACCTGATGAGTCGATTAATAGAGCCGACCATGAAACAATAAAAATATTTGATCACCTGTTAACACACACTAACAAGTTGATTGTGACACTAAACATTTAAGGCTCTAGCAATAGTAATAATCTAGAATTTTAATACTTGAAAGTAAAGATGATTTGTAATTACTGTAAGTGATTTTTTTAGTTGATTATATTCATTTATCTATACACTGTCGTTTATATATTTTCGGTTATGCTCTGATTTTTTAGTGCTTTTTTTATTGTTAACGCTGAGGATATATTTAATTGTTTTTTAAGTGTTCTAATCACGTGTGACAGTATTGGAAATGTGGATATCCGAAAAGAATACAAGGCCAATGTAAGTGTAGCAGACGAGATTAAGAAAGGGGATACTTGGACGATAGATGGATAGAACATCTAGAGCGGGTAAACGTATAAAGAAGTCTCAGGAGAATATACAACGCACAAGCGAACAGAATAAGTGATCGCAGAACCCCAAGAAAGACATGCCATGATTGAGTTAAACCAATACATATACGATTTAGGTCATATCAAGAGTCAGCATAACAAAACGTATATATGTATCGACGGTGTGTGAATGTCGATGAAGAAAAGAGTGTATGGCGTTCGTTTCTTTCTCGTCCCTCTACCCTTGTTTTATTTTTAAACCGTAGGCCTTAGAGTTTTAGTACTCAGGTCTGATTATAGTATAGTCAAACATGTCTTACCACAATTCACAGATTTCAACTGTACTTTTATGTGTATTGCATTCGGGCCTCTTCTAGTTTTAATATATTCCAACATCTTTGTTGTATTATATATAGATTCACATATTTTGGCTGCATCGGTTTTCCTTTTGATATATTTTTGTTTTTTTAAGAGCAACGATAGCGGCGCTTATCATATAAAATATTTTGCGCATTCTGTTGACTATTTTACCGCTATCAGAATGTCAAGGTTATTCATTAGAACTGCATGCATTATTCTACATTGTATATTTAAAAAAAACTGAATATTATGTATTTTGTCTTGATTATGTTTTTTCCATAGGAGGTATCAGGCTTGATAATAAATTCATGTCGTTTTCTCACTTTATATTGGTCAAACGGCTATATGCAGCAGATTTAATGTATAAATATAAAGAAAAAGGATAAAGTTTTTTTGTTATTTCGTTGAAATCGGACAATCTTTTTTTATTGTTATATGACTATTTAGCCTGCGAAAAAACTTGGAAGCAATAGTGAATTATATCATAAATAGTATTGTGAAACTTATGCAATTTGTTTTCGATACACATGAAAATCTTACCTGTATAATGTTATTATTTTTGTAATTCTTAGCTTTCAGTGAGTAACCACCCCTGTGCATAGTAGTAGTCTATAGCATTTGATTTCGAGTTGTTGAGATTTTTTTTTCGTTAAATTGTGAATGTTGCACGAGAGTCTCAACTCTTCCCAACCGTCTAGAGCCAGTGAGACTATGGCATCCCCAATTGGGGTATGTTGTGCAGTCGAAGGTAGTGGGGAGGGAAAGGAGATGGGAAGAGGAAGGTTGGGAAGTACCGTTGTTGTTGAATGTTGTCGGTTTGTTTCCCATTGAGCGACAACATACTCGTATATGGATATGAATTTTTATTTCGATTTATGTGGTTTACGTGGTCTGAATGTTGTGATGTTAATAATAATAATATTTATAGTGCCGATAATTTGTATAGCGCTGTTTTTGTGAAAAATCACCTCATGGGCGCTGGTTGTTACATTTGATGATTTAACAGGTTTTATTGCTCTGGTTCGAAATATTTTACAAATTACAATTTGGCCTAGGCTGATGCGTCTAACATACTGGTTAGGACCTAATCTTCTCTTATGTTTAAAACTTTGGAACAGAGATTTGATGTTCTTTTGTTAGTTGTTGTTCTTTGGTTATAACTATATTTACACTGTTTGTATTTGTTATGTTAGAATCATTACTTTATAATAATTTTATACTTATGTTTTTATGTACCAACACGTTTACTGTCTTCAATATTATTTTCTTTTCTTTGCTTTAACAAATTTCTTTATATTCATACATACTCTACATTTGATTTGATTGACCGGTCGGTAGCTGAGTGGAGAACGCGTCGGATTCCCACCCGGGCGTCGTGCGTTCAATTCCTCTGCTGGCTAAGTCCTCCATCGTTGCACAAGCAACATCTTCCGCTTTTTATGATGGCAGTAGGAGTTTTTCAAATATTGTCAGGTTATTCGTAACCCGGGAATGTTTGTCTTACTTTAAAAAAATAAATAAAATAAAAAGTTTTTTTACACCTTTAGCTTCTAGGAAATTGTTTTTTGTTTTAAATCTGTTGATGTACACATGCACTGTTATACCCATATCTGAACATTTCTATTTTCACTGGTTCCGGGGTGTTGTACTTAAAGTGATTTTTTTTTTCACAAAATAAATATGATTATGTTTTCCATAATCACTGATGCGAAAGTGAATAGAAGAAAAAGTCGGGGACGCCCGAAGAAGACGTGGCACGATCAAGTGAACCAAATACTTGAGTCGGGCCATGTGAAGAGTCAGAATAACAGAAGAGTATGTATGACTGTGAATGAAGCAAGGAGTTGTATGTTGGTTAGTTAGTTAGTTGATCACTGATTATCAGCCTTGATATTTAAATGATTATTCTATCTAACCCTCGATTTGTTTAATTTTCTCCTAATTTAGTTTTTTTTTCGCTGTCATTCTCAGGCGCCGTTCTGTCCTTAGTCCTGTCGCCTGTTATTTTTTCAACATGGTAACCTCAGAGAGAGCGCTGCTGTAGTCAGTTTTTATGATGTTTGCCGGACTCGGCTCTAGACCTGGGCGTGGCTAGGACTAGGGCTAGGGTATTTACAGATCCATTCATGGCATATGTCGAAATATTTTTTTTTGTTTATTCGTATAACCACTTTTTCACAGTATTGTTATAAACAAAAATATAGCATGTAACCTAATAAACCGTTGAGTTATGTTAATTTATTTCGCGTATAAAAACGTGTGGGCGTAGTCAAAGGAGACGCGGGACACGAAAAACATTCTAACAATACTTTAAAGCGGTGTGATAATTTGAGAGATTTTCTTGTCTCTTTCTTTCTCATGGTGTACGAAGTAAAAATTCGGAGAAAGTGATTTATCCCAAATTTGTATAGGTTGGGTAAAAATAATTAGCTCTATCCATATTTTGATACTTCAAGACGGTGGTAACCCTAAATAATTTTTTTTTTTTTTTTTTTAATCAAGTCCTTCTTTCGGCTCCTTTTCGCACAAAGCAAATAAAAACACAACCTTTAATTCATCTAAGAACACAACGTTTGTCTTTGCACCACCAACAATCAAATGGTGAAAATCCTCCGCGGTGAAATCTGGAAGTGCAATTTATTTAATAATAATAAAATGTTTTAAATTAAAAACATACGTTGACTTTTGTAGTTACTGTTTTTACCGCGTGCTATCTCTCGGCGGTGGCACTATTATATTTATTTTCTTTATCTAGCTACTAACGGAATGACAGATGCGTTCGCCGCATTATCGCCGTTTGTTTACATGGCGCATATCAGATAGCAATTTATTTTTGGAAGTTACCCTGTCGAAAAAAGTACGGAATAAATTTTAAATAATAAAAAAAAATGTTTTGGTAATCTAGATATGTATGGCCTAACCTAAGTGTCCCCGATTGTGAAACCTGTCTAATTTATAATATTTTAACTAACTTTTTATCTGTTGTCCAACTATTCATACGCTATTTTCTCTCCAGGGTGGGCAGAGAAGATGGAACGCCACACAGCTCTGTTTTGGTGGTACACGTACACATTATTTCAGTAGTTTCGTCCAGACAGTGCGCGGTTAGCGTACGAGGCAGTTCCAACTACCAAATGTACCAAGTGTGTTAATTCATTAATGACTATGATTATAATATATTCGGGCCTTTCCATTAATGTTCAACTCTTATATGATGCTTGTTAGCACTTGACTAGCTCATTCGGCACAAGACTCGTGCCGTATGGAAGTTATTCACATGCATACACTGTCGCACTTGCTCTTTTGCTGACACGATCTGACTCGAGTGTTCAATTGATTCGATCGTGCCACTTTCGGGGCGTCCTCGACTCCATTTTCCTTGCGCTTGAGCGTCGTTTATTATCGTCACACTCCTCTCTTCGCCCATCCGGTCGACATGTCTACACGATATAAGCGTCCCTTTCTTAACCTTGATTGGCGGACATCGTCATCGGCCAAAGTCATTTCAAGCAACGTTTCGATTCTGAATGGTGGTCTTTCACCAGGACGACACTTAGAGTAACTACCACTATAGAATGTGCCGCAAAAATGCTATATATTATTTTGTATGAATTAAATAAAAAAATGTGTGCGCCGCTGGGCTTGAACCCGCGACCTCTGGATTCGTAGTCGAGCGTCCTACCACTCGACTACGAAGGCCGTCATCTGTATCTTCCTTCAATTTTTCTTATTAAAAGTTTAAATTTGTTTGCACTGCGAGGGAAGTAATGAACGTCGTATCCTGTTGCATAATTAACTTAAATCATTTTGTTTATGAGGTTCGTCGTACGGTGGGCAATCTCCGTTAGTTAATTTTGAAAAATGCATTCATAAAGCAAAAGAAAAAACGCGAATGGAAACTTCAGTGCGGCATAATTTGTTCTCAGTGGCTCACGCTGGAAAAGCAAACGAGAATTGATGGTTTTCTTCCATTTAAATTTACACGGCGGAACATTTGGTATGAATAAATCAGTTTATGCGGAGGTCGACGGGACTGGAGGAGTTTCCAGGATTGTTCCAGCTTTTCCCATTCTTCCCCCCTTTTCAGACTTACAGTTTTTCCGCCCCTTGACCTTTCTACTAGGAATTGGAGACACGTGTTCGCTTTTAATGTAAATGTTTTTCATATTTTCGTAGGGAGCAATCACTTTGTGGTTTGACATATTCAACGAAATAACCACGGTTTTTCAGAATTCGCCAATCATCGTTTTGAAAAATGTCATAATAATATTAATAATGTTTGGATAATTTGTATAGCGCCGTTTTTTGTGAAAAATCACCCCAAGGGTGCTGTAAAAATCTTAATTTCTAGTTAATATTAATTCCTAGTTTATATAAATATACAGCAACATACTCACCTGGCAGGTTACTTCTGAGAGGACACAATCACTTTATTATAATAACTTAAATTTTAGCTGATTTATTTATATACCTATTTTTTTCAATAAAAGCACCGGTGCTTATATTCTCCATAAAAATGGTCATGGCAACATATTAAATAATTTAGAAGCACTAGAAATAAAGAAAGCCATTAAAATTACCAGTAATATTCTTAATAATCAGTTATATTTGTCCATTAATATTAGGTACCTATATTTCCAGTAAACTCGTTAAATTTCTCATTATTCTTTTATCATCTTCTCAGTTAACGTTTTGCCTCTTTCAATTCATATTATCTGTCTCTTTCTCTCTGTTCCTTTCTTATGAATTAAATGTTATTTTATTTTTTCTCACTGTTCTCTTATTTTATTTTATATTGTGTTCTCCCTCTGTATGTATATATAACTGCACACCATGTATTTTTTGTTAAGTTCAATTTTTTAACCCTGGTGATGCTTAGGCTAAGCGAAATCAGTCAGTCAAAAAAAAAATAGGTAGTTCTAAGTACTTGCAGGTTTTTGTTTTTCTTCAACGACGTATTGCACAGTCTCATTTGTCGTAACCAGTGTTTTGCGCTAACAATGTTAGTCGAGGGGAGCTTTTATAATGCTAGCAATCTTTTTGCCGTTTTATTTTAGTAGTTGTCCTACCGATATTTAAATATAAAGTGCTACGTAGAACTAGAACAATGATCACTTTTTTTCCGGCTTTTTGTACAAGGTTGACATTTTTCCGCAGGAGAACGTGTCGTTATTACGATGGCTCTCTTGAAGAGCCAAGTTCACTTCATTCTCTCTTTAAAAAAAGTCTCTGCACAACATCTTCAAAGATCGAACGCTGTTGTGATTGTTTGATGGACCCTTAAACGTTTCACAGAATAATTAATGGTCCACGGAGGCGTGCACTCCATAAAGGCACATACACACTGCCTACCCTGCTGTACTCGCATAAAAAATATATAATATTGTAATGAATAATATTAAATGATTACAAAAAATAAATCTACACTTTCAAAAATACGCGCAAAATTTCCCCAACAACCTTACTACTGTAACGTGTCAAAAGCAGTAACTACATATGCTCAAACGCCACCAACGTCAGAGTAGATTACTCTATGACTATGTTCACTAGACTATACTAAATATGTATGCTGTGAGCTGTTGCGCGTTCAAGTGGCTCGTTTTTGTTAGTGTCTAAGGCAGTGCTTTTACAGAACAAATTCAATGGTAATAAGTGACATTTTTTGGTACCTGTCTTTATTAATAATCCGCTGTTTTTCCTATTGCCTACAGTGCCTACTCTGATCAAAAACTAAACTTCTAAACAATATTGATCTTTTGTCGCTGTTCGTTTAAATTTATAGTTTTTTTTTGCCATGATTTCATCTTTTGTTGATAACTGTGTATTTTAAGAAAATAGAGCTTTAAAAATAATTGTTTCAAATTGTTATGTTTTATTATTATTATATATTTTTTATTCTATTTAGGTATTTATCACATCTACATAAAATATTTTTAAAATTAGAATCACTTATGCTTTACGCTTCATTTCAATATTGATAGTTGAAAGAATTTCAAAAAAATCTTCAAAGAATATGAAAATAGAAAAAGACATTGTATAGTTAACACCGCACTAGAGTCCCAACTGCTCCCAACCGTCTAGGTCTAGAGCCAGTGAGACCATGGCATACCCTGGGGTATGTTGTGAGGTTGAAGGTAGTGAGCAGGGGAAGGAGATGGGGAAGAAGAAGGTTGGGAAGTACTTGGCCATTCAGATCTGGTCACCAAACACGGATAAAGCCATTTCAAGCAACGTTTCAATTCTGAATGGTATCTTTCACCAGAGCGATACTTGGAGTATCTACCACTCTGGAACGTGCCGCAAATATACTACATGTACTTAAAATATTAAATTGTGACCGAGACTCGAACTCGGAACACCTACTCTATTCGGTAGCATCGTTCTTTCAATTTACTTCGACATTTTATTTGTTTTGTTTGATCAGGAAGGTTGTTGTACAGTTTAATCGCTAAGTATTTGAAGTTTCCTTACCCAAATGTCGGTATTCTCTTAAGTGTTTTCATGTATTTTTGTAACATTCAGTTGTTTTTTTTTTAAAGAGATGAACTAGAATTGTTTTGGCCCAAATTTGTCGAACATCTGGTGCTTGAAATTTGTCGAATATATCTACGGTGCTTGTTACTCAAGGGACTTTCAGAACAACTTTAATGGTTGCTTAAAAAAAATACATACGAGGCCTGTTCAAAAGAAAAATTTAATTTTTTTCAAAAGTAAAAAATCGAAGAACACACAAAAACGTGACTAACCTTTCTAGTTGTCAAAAACAAATCACTAATCCAAAATGGCTGATAATGTTAACATATGATAAAAAATGTGTACCAACATAACAACAACAAAAAATCGATAATCGAATGTACATAGCCCGCGAAAATTCAAAATTCACCTTTTCTTTTGAACAGGCCATGTATGTTCACGTGTTTGATCGACATTTATCGATGTGAATAAAATAAGAAGTTTCACTTGAATTATTGTTTAGTTTTTTTCACAATGCTAACGTAATATTAAAAACTTCATAATTATTCGTATTATCTGAAAATGTTAGCATTTATTATAACGCCTTCAATGGCTTGAATAAACGAACACTTTATTTGAATGCTTTCAATGGAGAAATTTTATTCAGACTTTTTTCAGTTGGATGATTTTCTACAATTATTATCTTTCCTTGTAAAGCTTGTATTATTTTTCTTTCTTCGTATTTTATTATATTTTATATGGCATTCATATCATTTATAGAGCTATGGAAGATACCTGAAGGTTTGACAAGCTGGCTTCACTTGGCACGCGTTTTTTTATGATCGTACGCACGCGATTTTTTAGTGCTTTTTTATGCTTCTTTGAATTTATACCACCTATAATATTGAAATAATGCTATAATATTACGTTTTAAGGTAATAAAAGCTACCTATCATTTAACTATACATAACTACCTTTGTGAGTATAGGTAACTCAACCAGAGTTGAAACAAACAATACATGCTTAGCGTTGGGTGCTTAGAGTATACAAGAGGTAGCCCAAGCCAAAGCCAGTGAAGTCAGTTTTGGACTTGTTTTTGATGATTTTAACATGACTCGGCGCAAATGGGCGTGGCTAAGACTAAGGCTACGGTATTTATACATCCATTCATATCACATATCGACATAATGTTTTTGTGTATTCGTATAGCCACTTTTTCACAGTATTTTTATCAACAAAAATATAGCATCTAACCTAAAAAACCGTTTAGTTGTGTCAAGTTTAGTGGCAAAATAAAAAATGTGGGCGGAGTCCCGCTATTAACCAGCGAAAATAACCAGCTTAAGAACATTACGACAGTATATAGAAGCCGTCCAAGAAATTTGTTGTCTCTTTCTCTCTCATGGTGAACGATGTAAAAACACGGAAACAGTGATTTATTACAATTTCGGATGGGTTGGGTAAAACAAATTAGCTATCCCTCCATATATTGTTCCTTCAAGGTTGGGTGTATTGTGTACCGGCATACGCTCCAGTGGAGATGTATCTACGATGCGTCGTAAAGAAAGATCCCTTTTGTCTTGTTTACTCCTGCTTATTGTCACTAGTGGAAAGGGGACAGCAAGTGTTTACGATGATTCTTCTAGTATATTGAAAGTGCACTTACAGCGTGTCTTATTCACGCAGTTCGATCGGGTGCTTTTGAAAATAATATTCTTATCTGTTTTGAAGAAACAGTTATTATTATATTAGCATCCATACTCGTGCTCGAGAATGTCCCAAATCGGGGAATACTATGAATTACCTTGCATTATTTTAATTCAGTCCTTTATTGAGAACTGTATTATAATAACATTCAGTATTTTATTAACAATGAAATAAAACAACATACATGTTAAAAAAACTTTTACATAACTGACTCAATACGCTTTGGTTTCTATCTCTGAAGTGTTAAATAATCAGCTTTAAACACGCTGTACGTAAGCTATGTATCTGTGTGAGTAGGTGTGAGTACTGTCCCGGCCTCAACTCTGATTGAGTGACCTATACGTGCTTACGACTGTGAACTTTTCAAATTTCGAACTGATGTTAATTTAAATTATCTTTTTTTTTTCAAATCCGTACCTACCTAATGTTGTACCTACCTATAATATATTTTAGCAGACGTTACATCCCGTGATTTTCCACGGAAAATAACTAGTTTTGTCACATTCACACTCTTTTAGCAAAGTAGCTATAACACTTTTGGTTTGTGGTACACTTTAATATAATGTTCCTTGCGGTCACTATGAAGTTTAATGCCCACCAAAATAAAATTTAGCAACACCAAACTCACTCTGGTAGCACCTAAATATGAAATGTAAAATAATCCTTGCCAATGTATTTTTGCACTGCCACTAGAATCGAACCTGAAACGTCACGATTCAAGTCAAACGTATTGGCCGTTATTCTACAGAGGCTGTCAATTTAAAATAAATCTCAATTCGCACTTAACTACTATTTTTAAACTTTTTTTTGTTATCTCAACCTAAGTTTTAACTGTATTTTTTATTGCCTTTTAAACTTCTCGTTATAGCCGTGCGCTTATCGACACCGTGTTCATTTTTTAACGAGTAGTTTCGTATTCTATTTCACCAATCAGAACTGAGCGAAATCTATCTAACTAACTAATTAACCATCACGCCGTTTCTCCGCAGGGGTAGGCAGAGAGGATGGACCGCCATATAACTCTGTCTTGGCGCCCACTCCTTGCTTCATTCACATTCATACCTCGTATCACACATACTCTTCTGTTATTCTGACTCTTTACGTGGCCCGACTCAAGTATTCGATTCACTGGGCGTCCCCAACTTCTTCTTCCATTCACTTTCAAATCGTATGTTTTTTTCACACTCCTTTCTTCGTTCATTCGCTCTACATGCCCAAACTATCTAATCGTCCCATTCTTGATCCTATTCATTACGCTTACATCAGCCTTACATTCTTTAAAAAAAAAAGTAAAAACTTTAACTAGCGTAAGTTAAATTGTTTTAATCGTGCATTTGTAGGTAAAGTTATGATTTTCAACCACAAAAAACAATGAGGACATAACTTCAAACAGTTACTTCGTAACAGTTCAATTCGTCCAATGCTTAACCGTGTTGGTGACACCCACTTTGGCCTCAGAGATTTCGGGTTTAGCCTCATTTTAACTTGTCGGTCACTGAGTGAAGGAAATTGCAAAAAAATCGTCGCTTTTCCAAAAGTTCTCCGGATCCAAAGCTAGCATTATTACCGCCACCCGATGAGCTTCAACAATACTTCCATCTCTCGTTTCAATTAGAGACGGTCGATATTCCTGTCCCGGTTAAAGGGAACCGGTTCCAAGCCGGTCACTGGAACCGTCGATATTATTTCTCTGAGGAACTAGTTCCTTTTTTTGGCAAATAAAAATCGACATCGTTTGCCCGAGGAACCGGTTTTTTTGTCGATTTGCTAGTACTTTTCGATTTCAAATCTCTACCGACTAGTGCTTCTTTTTGGAGGGGAACTTTTGTCGATTTGCTAGTACTTTTCGATTTTAATATAAAAAAAAAAAACTCGTGGTTCTTTTCTGGCACCAGGAACCGGTTCCAAAAAGAACTGGATAAATAACCGGTTCCTCGCCGGTCACCGGTAACTGGAACCGCAAGTATACCCAATCCTGATATCGACCATCTCTAGTTTCAATACTACTCGCATCTCGAACTAGATGTATGTCGCTCTATCCAATCTCGGGACTTGGAACTCGGCCAAACCACAGCTTTGTGTATCGGAGGCGCAGAAACGAGAAGATCAACACTCTTGAGACTCCTAAGGAACTAATGAAAAAGTGGCCGACCTACCTACCTCTATATTTCCTTAGTGGGTACTTTGTATATAGGCCTTCTCTCTTAAAGAAGGAAATTTTCTCCCAGGAGAACAAAAGTCTGCAAGCACTTTGCATTTTTCTTTTGTATCTTGAGATAAATTTGAAGTATGTAACCTCTAGTGTGCCGGAGGTGTCAATAGACACCGGTCATTCATCGTGATCTTTTCACGAGTTTTTATCCTTTAAAACATGTTGTCCGCATATTTAAATGAACTGTTATCGCTTGTCATCAAAATATACAATCAGTAGAGATATTTTGCATTGCGTTAAGTACGGTACAAGTCGAGTAATAAATATTCGAAGTTTGCTTACGTCAGTGGGGTAGAAAAAAAGCCGATTTTAAAGTGACATTATTGTTTGTTTTTGCAGGAAAATATAATGTGATTTATAATATTTTTATTTGACAGGCAATTCACTCAGCCATACGAAAATACAATAAAACGACCAAAAAATCTTCAAATTTCTTAATCAAACTGTTTTTTTTGTGATATGAGGACAAAATAACCTATTCTCCGAATATAATTAGCTATTCCAGAAAAATCACTTATACCATTAACATACAATTTGAAAAATAAATAATTTGAGAAGATAGCATACATAATTGACAAAAACATCATTTTGTTAAACACAAGTGAGTTATTACAAAATTACAGTCAGCAAGATACGACGGAAATTGTACCCTCCGGGAATCCGGCATTCCAGAGGTTAATCACATCTGTTATAATGAATTACGTATTTTCAAATGTTTAACAGATAAGGTTTTCAATATGTTTTTTTTTTGTGTTTGTTTTTCTTTTGTATTTCTCATAATTATCCAAGGAAATGAAAATGTATGTGATATTAATATTGTTTTTAAATGCCCCGAGGAACTCGCGTCATTGATTCGGCACCGGTGCGCAGTCGGAAACCCGCCAAACGCTCGCCCAATATACAAATACACGGTTGACATTCCATACATGAGAACGGGTCGCTTTTACGACTCGTTCTTATGTTCAACTGCTCGGCTGTGGGACGATTTGCCGGCTTCTGTGTTTCCTACCTCCTTCAACATGGGCCTCTTCAGGACCCAGGCTCTTTCCTTCATTTCCTTAAAAAGATCCTCCACACGGCAAAACTCAAAGATGACATCCTTAAAGATGACATAGGCCCTGAGGGAAAATATTTCCCTAAAGGCTTCCTATGTAGAGTTAAGGATCAGCATCCAAAAATACACACTTTTCGGCTTTCTAGTACAAGCAATACTGCGAATGATTTTTCTGTTAATTCTATGTGAGAAAAATATCTGAGGTTTCCAGTGAATACAATTCTTAAACAGTAATATTTAAATTTTCTATGAAATACACATAATTTTAAGTAAAACGTTCAAAAATGCCTTTTCTGGTATCCAAACTGCAACTTTTACCAACATTTTTATGTATGTTTTCATAGAATTTAAAGGATTACAGTTAAACAATTGTATTCACTGTAAAAAATAGTTTTTTTCTAACTTACCATAGACAAAATATACGGATAAATCATATGTAGTATTACTTGTATTATATTAGAATGCCAGAAAGTAACGTTTAGCGTCCTTCTTGAGTGCTGAACATTACTGTAAATAAAAAAATTCTTTTCTAATTATTTTTTGTTTGTTTCTTAATGTATTACTTAACCAATGTGTAAATTAACATCAATGTCTGTCTAATGCATTTTTAAAATCGCCTTAGTAGAGACGAGTAATTGAAATCAAAATCTTGCTTGAAATTGCTTTAGTTATGTTTGTAAAGTAAATTTGAATAGCCAGATACTTTTTTCTCCTTGTTTATCGTTGTGTAGTATAGTCCCACCGGCCCCGAATAGCGGAATTCTTATCTTGATCAACAAATAAAATTATTTTGCATCTATTCGATTTAACTATCCAGAAGACCGAGATGATAAGCCGAGTGTTGGTTCGGTATTCAACAGTCTTTTGATTATGAAATTTTGATCTGACTTGCATACTGTCCTGCTTTTATAAGTTTCCCTCTCAAACCTCCGCTGATATCTGATAAATATTCATGCTGCCAGAATTGTGGGAGGGAAACCACCCACTTTCTGTGTCGCTCACGTCCTCAATCCCGGACATGACTACAACAGCCGAGATCCGTCTATCCTTGGGAATGTCGATGGTTTGAGGAATGTCACTGAAATAGAACAAACTAGTGAGTCCACAACCAATCCAATGAATTTGGGCTCACTGTTCAATGATGAACTGGATTCAACTTTTTTTTTTTACAATATGTTAAGAGCTCCTATACGATACAGTCACATTGTTGTTAAGGGTCAGCACTCAAAAATGACACTAAACTTTACATTCTAGCATTCTTATACAAGCAATCCTACAAATGAATTAAAAAATATATATGGATAGTTAGAAAAATGTGTGAGGTTTCCAGTGAATACAATTTTACAACTGTAATCCTTTAAATTCTATGAAAAACATACTAAATATCAGTAAAAGATGCAGCTTTTAGACCAGAAAAGGGATTTTTGAATGTTTTACCTAAAATTCTAGTATACTTTTCATAAAGGATTTAAAAGATTACTGTTTAATAATTGTATTCACTGGAAACCTCAGACATTTTTCTAACTACCCTGATAGAATTAACAGATTCATAATTTGTTGTATTGCTTGTGCTAGAAAACCGAAAACTGTCTATTTTTGAGTGCTGACCCTTAATTTTACCGCGGTGTGCTTTTATATCAGAACTTGTTGTCACACGTGAAAATTCACGGGATGAAACTTGACTTGCCAAGAAAAAAATCTTAGTTGCACTAATCCACCCATTTTAAATATAGAATAAGTTCTGCTAAAATACTTGTGTAGAGGTGTGTAGAGATTTAATTTATTTTTTAATTTGATAATTTTAATTAACATCAGTTTCGAATATGAAAAGTTCACACTCGGTACGCACGTACTGACCAGCTATAAAAACAGGTAAATTAATACTTGCACGGGGATTTGAATATAATTATATAAAGTTGAAGGAAGATGCCTTGTTTAATTAACTTTTGGTTTTACTGCTGTGCACCTAACTAGGTCACTAGAAACCCTGTTTTGACGTTAACTATAGCTTACAGAAACAGAAGAAAATATAGTACAAACATGTCTCTTAGTAATAATAATATTTGGATAATTTGTATAGCGCCGTTTTTGTGAAAAAATCGCTTACATCAGAATTTCCTTAAAATACAACAATTAAAATACATAAAAAATATTTTGTTTTAAGCCACTTTATTTATACACATATAACAATTCGACCGGTTTCGGTTAAACTTAACCTTCTTCAGGAACGTATATATATATAAACTGAAAACTACGTTCCTGAAGAAGGTTAAGTTTAACCGAAACCGGTCGAATTGTTATATGTGTATAAACAAAGTGGCTTAAAACAAAAATATTTTTTATTTAAATTATAATGTCAAAGCTACAAAGTGATTGCTTCCTTCGATAAATTAAAAGAAACTTTGATTGATTACAGTTCGACACACGTATCTCTGGGGTTTTATATAAACAATAAATATATTGATAATAATGTTCGTTCGTTTCTTTTTTGACCGCCTGCAGAAATAAGTCTCTCAGGCTGAAATGGGCGTACATCAGATGGGTTACAAATTTAATTTTGGATTTTTAAATGTTCCTTAAACCTAACCTGAAGGAAACTCGCTTTATCGAATTTGATCCGAAAGAAACTAGCACATATACATCGATAAAGTTTTATCGACAATATCGGTAATTTTTTTTAAACTCCCAAGAACGACCACAGATCGCCAACGAACAAACAATAATTGGGGGTGCTTATGCAGAAAGCATGCAACCCACAATTTGCCAAAATCGAGTTGTACATGTTTCTTATAGATAAATACGAGATTTATATCTGCCGCAAACATCCAATCTCCAAATGCAATATATTTTAGATATTTGACTAAATTGAAGTTTAAAAACATTAAAATAACATAGGAAATACAATTTTTTTTTTAATAAATACATTGATGGATTATAAATTACCTATTTACAATAATTCTCATAAAGGGGCACGTAGAGCGAATGAACGAAGAAAGGAGTGTGAAAAGAATATGTTATGCGAAAGTGAATGGAAGAAGAAGTCGAGGACGCTCGAGAAAGACATGGCACGATCAAGTAAATCAAATACTTGAATCGGGTAATGTGAAGAGTCAGAATAACAGAAGAGTATGTATGAGACGATGTATGAATGTGAATGAAGCAAGGAGTATGTGTCAAGACAGAGTTTTATGGCGGTCCGTCCTCTCTGCCCATCCCTGCGGGGAAACGGTGTGACGGTTAGTCAGTTAAAAAACACTTATATGAACTTTACAAATGCCGTAATATGCTTTTGTGTCGTTCGTAATTTTCAAACGCCTTTTTCTCAATTTCATATTTTTGGGGTTGAGTGCTTCTGCATAAGTACGTCTAATTCACGTCCACTAAATCTGCTTAATTTAGTCGACGCGAACTGTTGTTTGCTCCTCGTGTTTGGGAGTGCTAAACAAATAGCCGATATTCTCGATAAAACCGTATCGATGTCTCCCGAACGAAACATTGTTTTCTTTTCACATGATTTCTCACATACATTTTTTTACTGTTCACTGATTTTCACAACTCCCACGAGATTCTCGGAATAAAATAAAAAGGTTTTATTTCACACTTGTAGATTGACGTCACAATCTCGAGAGAAACATAACATAAATATTGTCAAAAAACTGTTTGTTTCATTTTATACAACCACCCGGTTCCCGGTGGCGAAATGGACTTACGGTCGTCCCGGGTTTGTAAATCGTGTCAAGTGGCCGTGGATGTGCGGCTTCCGCGGAGAATCCCGTTGAAATGGTTTAAAAAGAAGGTCACCCCGTGATACTTGCGCCACCCTGTGATAATTCGCCACCCTCGGTGAACGTAGGACTTACTTTTACCTTTGGAGAAATAATGTATGGAGAGAGCTGATTATTTTTTTTACCCAACCGATACAAATTTTCGATAAATCACTTTCTCCGGGTTTTTACGTCGTACACCATGAGAGAGAAAGGGACAACAAATATAATACTCCGCTTCTACGTACTGTCGCAATAATCTTGGGCTCCTGGGTCACCGCGGGACTCCGCCCACATTTTTTATTATGCCACTAAACTTGACACAACTAAAAGGGTTTTTTTAGGTTAGATGCTATATTTTTAATGATATCAATACTGTGAAAAAGTGGTTGTACGAATAAACAAAAACATTATGTCGATATGTGATATGAATGAATGTATAATACCCTTGCCTTGGTCTTAGCCACGCCCAGGTCCGCCGAGTCAGGTAAAAATCATCAAAAACCGACTACACTGCCTTGGATTGATACCACTCTATACAAGATTTTACCTCTGTGCTAAGCTGTGCTCCTGGTAGGCATTTAATTGTCGGGTCTCCGACGAATTATGCAGTGAATATTATGCGACAGATGTGATGATAGACGCGTCGTGTTTACAGCAGCAATGAAGAACTCCGTGGTCGAGAGGTTGAGATCCCCGACTACAAAGTGCAGAGGTGGCGGGCTCGTTTTATTTCACATATAATGATGATATCTTATCTTTTTGTATTATTATTTGCTCTGTGGAAAGGCAAAAGGGTTAAAGCGACACTTTGGTCAAAAATGAGTTGAATGTGCAGTTTTGATCAGTTATTTTTTTGCATCGAATGTTATGACTCTCGTTTGATTCTGAAGACTTTTGTGGCCCTTTAGCATCTTAAATATATTTATCATTTGGAAAAAGGCTTGATTCAAGCGACACAATTTTCGGACTTTTTTAAAGCTTTTCGTCGCTTGAGGTAACTCAGTGAGAGCATTTTTTTTTTAATTCAACTAGTTACTGAAGATTGGGGAATTTTATTGTAAAACAAAAACTTTAAAACACTGGTAGAAACTTCCCAAAATGGCGCTTCAGCCCTTTTGCCTTTCTGGCGACGATATTATTATATATTTTTGCAGCATGTTTTGGAGTGGTAGATACTAATATTATCACCCTGGTGAAATGCTCAAACCATCTAAGCGTCCCTTTCTTAATCCTTTTCATTGCCTTTCATTATTTGTGATAGCTATTTCGTTATTTCAAAAGAAAGATTGTATGTTAGATAATGTTGCACAAATCGGCACGAAAACTTTTTTTATGTGAACATTCCCTTGATGGTCCCAAGTGCCTGTAGCCACTGGTGCTACGACACTCCAAATTTGGGCAATATTGTGAGATTGAAGCGATACGTTGAGGCGATACTAATACGAGACTAGTAACTCTTCGATCAGCATCTTCAACAGCCATAGGTATACTCACTGTACCTAAACGCAATCTCAACACCAATTTCGGAGACCGATCTTTTGCCGTAGCAGGCCCCACAGCTTGGAATAACCTCCCTTCACATTTGCGAAAATTCGACAGCTCAACTGAGTTCAGAGCAAAACTAAAGACTCAGCTTTTTAAATTATCATACCCACAATAACGTCAATTTGCTTTACTAGAGTTTTGATTACTCAGTTCGAGTGCTACACTTGGTTAATATATACATATATAAAAACTATTACTCACTCCATTTTCCTACCCTAGGTCCGACAGCACGGGCAACAATTAGCGTTTTGACCGCTTTGAAGGAACTACTTCTTTTAGCAACAGTTCCTACTTCATTCATAGTTCATTGAACAAATACTTCAATAATAATAATAATAATAATAATATTTTTATTAAATTTCTTATACATGACAAATTTTTGAATTTAATGCATATAAGAAATGAAGTTAATTTTTTTACAAAATAAATACAAATTATAGTAACAAAAAATAAAATTTCAGGCAGTAGATGATCAGGTCAATGAGGGAAACTCTTAAATAATCACTCGAATAATTTCACTTCTGAATCTTTCGTCATGACTTTCGTTATTTCGGAATTCATTTTGTTCAGGTTAAAATCTTTTTAAATACCGACAAAACCATTCAATATTTGGTCCGTTTCATATAGAATAATCTGTTGCAAAGAAACTTTTTAAACTGAAAGTCATCAGGAACATAGAGACTTGCGCTCCAAAATAGCAGGGTTCGCAATATGTTTACAGGCGGTCTGAAATGGCGCGTGGCGGCATACTATATTTTTCTCTGAGCTGTACGTTAGAGTCTTGCGCTGGCCCAGAGACAGAAGTTCGTTGGGTAGAGCAAAACATGGGCCATTAAAATCCCTAAAATGTATAAAAATCTCAGGAACTTTTCAGGACCCTCTCAAGATCAGGGCACCCCACCAATTTCGTTTACCCAAATAATAGTAAACAAACTCTATGCCTATTTGCGTTGAGATATCCATAAATAGAGTGTTCTAAAGGTTAAGGAATCCCTAAAATTCTAACGGTTTTTAAAAAATATTCTACTTAACATTTTCAATGCAGATTGGTACATAATGTTCGATATGAACACGAAATGCAAGCTTTTTCTTTCGTACACAATCCCAAGATCCTTTATAGTGGAAACGCGTTTGAGATTATGATCGAGCATAGTGTACCTGTGGTAGGTGAGACTAAATACTCTGGTAAAAGAAAGGACTACACATTTCGAGATATTGAAATGAAGCTGGTTCTGTCAACTCCATTCCGAAATGTTATCGACGTCATGCTTGAAGAAGCAGGCAATCCTTAATACGCACTTCTTATTTGTAGAAATATTTTAAGGTCATCTGCAAAAAGGAGAAGGCGAGAAAAACGGATGACTTCGGCAATATCATTATCAATATCATTCAATTGAAGTTGGTAGTTCATTTTAGCGTTCATTCATTTCATTAACTTCATTTTATTGAACAAATACTTCAATTGAAGTTCGACTTCGTAAAAGGAAGAATTAAATGATCTCCGGAGGAACAAAGGAGGTTCCAAAAAAAACTGAACAAATAACCGGATAAATTTAAATCTCGTTCATTTTAAGGAACTAACAATTCGTGTTGCGTTCACAAAACATTGAAGTTTTTCCCAAAGCTAGCAACAACCAATATATATTTGTTAATGTAAATATGTTACTTGTAAGTCACTAGTTATATGTATGAATATTATGTTAATTATGCTGTAAAGCGCCCTTGAGGTGTTATTTCTGTCACGAAAACGGCGCTATATAAATCATCCAACTATTATTGTTGTTGTTGAAGGAAGTGGGGAAGGGAATGAGGAAGATAAAATGATTGTTGGAAAGTAGGTGCCTAGTGTAATGATCGCTGTGCGACCGACAGAATGCTCCTTGGGTAAGGCGCGCTTTTGTTCGGGGATGTAGAATAAAATATAATCGCTTTCACTTGAATACTTTTTATTGAAAGAATTTATATAATATTATAATTAAACCTTTAACTGAATATGGTTTACTACTGCACGGGAGTGCGATGAGAATAGGAATGAATAATAATAGTAATATAGTAGTGTTTTTATAGAAATGCTCTGCTTTTATACCTGCAAGGTCAAACTTAAAGAATCAGAGTCCAAACATGTGGTCTATGGAATAATACATGTTGAAAATTATTTTTTAGAAAAGCGATGTTAGGATATAATTTATGAGACAGAAAGACATTAAGGGGATGCAATTAGGAAACAATAGGAGATTGGTAAGAATGTTTACTGACATGGGTAAGCTATGATATGTGCAACTGGTTGGCCCATTACACTAGCTATAGTTACTAAACAAAAATTGTCTATAAAACTAATTAAAATCATTAATGTTTTTTTCTAAAAATTGATACATGATAATAATGTGATATATTGTGTCAGTGTTGTTTACGAGGATGATACCATGTTGGACGACCCTGATAGCCTACAGTGCAGATTAAGCGCTAGCATCTAATCAATGGGTCACAAGTTTGTTTCCCGTCGAATACAATTAATATTAATGCTTCATTATTTTATGTCAGTCTTATCACTGAACAATGCTGATCCAATTTTATAAGCAAAATATTATTTAACATTAGTTGTCACCCGCAAAAAATCACTGGATGTAACTTGACTTGCAAAGAAAAAAAATAGTTGTATTAATCCACCCATTTCGAATGTCAGAATAACGTCTGCAGGTAGGTACTTTGAGGTAGGTAGAGATTTGAAAAGTTTTTTCAAAAATGTTTTTTTTTCTGAACTCATCTTTTTGAAACTGCATGGTCGAGTGGTAAGGAGCTCGACTACGAATCTAGAGGTCGCGGTTTTAACCCGGCGTGAGCAAATAAATTTTATTTAATCAATATGTGTCATAACACATTTAATTCATATCAAATAATATAAAGTATATTTGCGGCACGTTCCAGAGTGGTAGATCGCCCTGGTGAAAGACCACCATTCAGAATTGAAATGTTGCTTGAAATGGCTTTAGTCGTGTTCTGTGATCAGATCTAGATAGCCAGGTACTTCCCAACCTTCATCCGCCCCATCTCCTTCCCCTCCCGACTACCTTCAACCTCACAACATTCTCCGATCGGGGATGCCATAGTCTCGCTGGCTCTAGACAGTTGGTAGTAGTTGGGACTCTTGTCTAATATTCATTATAAAAAATAACGTAAAATCTATCGGTTCGAATTTTCAAAAGTTCACACCCGTACGTATGTACGTACTCGCAAGGAAATTGAATAGTTTAATTTTCTTGTTATACTATCTTTCTGTGTTGGACCAACTATCAGTATTTTTTTCTTGTTCTTTTTAAACACTGTTTTATGATGGATCAAACAATATTACGGCTTTTTATAATCCATAAGCTGTGGAGCTTCGCGTTGATTTATAGATTCTAGTCAGAAAACACGGCTATTCAAATTTGGTCTTTCACCAGGGCGACATAGAGTATCCACCCCGTGCCGCAAATATACTTTTTATTATTTTTATTTGAATTGAATGACACATATTAATTAAATAAAAGTTGGCGCACGCTTCTATAAAATTCGAGCGTCTTAGCACTAGAAAAGCTAGTGGTTCTCACGACGGCGATGCTCACCCCACAATGAAAACTGTTGGTTCCAGAAAATCGTGAAAGTCAAAAAATAAAAAATAAAATCTATATTTAAAAGTAGGTTCAACCTTATTTCACTGTGTTTTAAGCTTCGGTTGAAGCAAATTATCTTCCTCGGATTCTATTTCAATCAGGATATAAAGGTAAAAGGTTAATCCGCAAAAAAAGAATATATATTTTTAACTTGGTAAGTAAAGGGATAACCTCCGAAGGACGAACTTTCAATTCTCCTGAAAAATATTTTATTATTCTTTCTGTTTTATATTTCTTTACGCCATCACAGCTGGAAACGAATCGGATCTCGTTAGACATTTTTTCTCGATTTGAAATACGGTTAGAAATTAGTTTTTGATGAAAATTGAAAAAAATCTTTGTGCAGTATAAAAAATATTTAAAATTTTCTTTTTTACACGTCTTTCCAACATCCGAATCATTATGCATCCCGCATAAATACGATAACATTTGAACAAACGCGCGCTTTGATGAAGCGATGTTCTCGCCCTATAATCTGATCTGGTATGTAATTTCTGTGACGATCGTACATCCTGGTTCTGCAGGAAGTCGATTCTTGAACATCTGATATTATTATTTTTAATTGACTATTTTTTAAACAATAAAAAAAAAAGAAATATAAACATTTCCGGTTTACGAATAACCTGACAATATTTAAAAAAAAACTCCTACTACCATCATAATAAGCGGAAGAGGTTGCTTGTGCAATGATGGAAAACTTAGATAGCGGAGGAATTGAACCCACGACGCCTGGGTGGGTCCACTCAGCTACTAACCGGTCAAATTTAATGTATTAATTAATGTTTTATTTTTATTTATTTTTTCGTTTGAAGCATCCTTAATTCGGGGTATGTTGTGAGACGACCCAAAGTGGATGGGGGAAGAGGAAGGTTTGGGAGAGCCAAGCTATTCAGATACATTCACTAAAACACGGATACAGCCACGTTTAGATTCTTAATGGTGTTCTCTTACTAGGTAGATTCTGAAAGTGTCTACTACTGTACTTACCATTGTACGTACTGTAATTTTATATTTTGGCCGGATTTTCTGATCGCTGTCAATGTTAACACTGCAGTTATTCTATAGTTTTTCTTTTTTACTGTCAAATAATTTCACGGAAACGTCTTTCGTTTTGCTCTTACTATTTCGGGCAATACTTTTTGTCATAAAATCATTCATGAAAACATCTTTCCTTTTGCTGTAAAAATAATTCCACGAACATGTATTTCGTTTTGCTGTCAAATTGTTTCATGAAAACGTTTTTCTTTTTCCTAGCAAGTTAATTCGTGAAAATATGTTTCTAATTTCATCGAAGGAAGCAAATACTTAGTGGTGAGACATTATACATTAAGTAAAACAAACACTTTGTAATTCGTTCATATTGAGCCCTGATGAAGCTCGAGTGATGGCGAAATCCGGTCGCCTCTTAAAATATTGTCAATTTATGGTGTATCACAGAATATGTTTCATTTTAATGTAAAATAAATTCATGAAACCATCTCTCCTTGTGCTTAATTTCACAGCAAAACCAAAGAACATTTCCTGAAATAATTTGATAAAAAAACAAAACATATCTTCTTTTCCTATCAAACTATGAAATTTTTTTTGTGTCTTTTTTTGTCTCATATTTCTTTGTAAATATTTTTTTTTTTCAATTCTTGATGAATAACCTAGCAAATGCAAACAATGCCTTCTGTCTGCTTTTTCTCATATCTCATAGAGAACTTCTTTAGTAGAGATTCATACGTTTGCTTCACTAAAACAATTGTTTGATTTTTTGTAATGCAGTCAGTATTATGATAACGGAATCAACTCTCGGTCTCCCTTGGCGATCGTTACCATAGGCCGCTCTTATCTGTTGGACATGATGGCTATTGGCTGTCATTAGTTGCCCAATCGCTGAATATTTAGTTATTTTACGAAACTCGCGGATCGTGTGGTCGGCTAACTTAGTATCCTTTGCAATTCGAAATATGTTTTTTCCTAAATTATGTAAATAATTTTTCAAGTGTCCGGCGGTATAAAACATGTGAATGTGGTATATTTAAAAAAATATTCTGATTGGTTCTGTTGTTATCTTCCATTGAAATTGTTCGACCATTGTTATTCGTTAGCGTTAGATACCGTCAAACAATATTTCATCACTTTTGAGACACAAAAATTTGTCATTTTTTTAACTTAGATTTTTTTGTGTTTTCTCGCCATAATATTTACGTGGTTTTACGAGTAGAGTTTTCCGTAATATTGACCGAAATCCCCACAGTCATAGTCTCACGAGTAAATCTTGCCCTAATATTGAAGGAAATTCTTGCGATTGTAGTTTTGAGGAATGCTCGCCTTGCTATTGAAGTAATTTCTCGATAGTTAGATCGTACATTATGTGTATTCGGTTGTTGAGAATTCGTATCATTATTCAAACCGAGACGCAAGCTAGTACTTTGAGAAGAATGGACTTCAGAGCTGGAACTTTATTGTGACGGGATTCTGCATTAATTAAAATTTCAAATAAACATACGTATGTTTTGATTTATTACAAGCATTAGCTTGTGTAAGTACCTGTTTCTGTGAATTCATTTAGTGATGAGATCTGCCGTTTTTTTTAATAAATTTATCAGCATTTCTTTCGTTTTGCTATGAAATTCTTTTATTTAATTCCGGTTGTTTTTTACGTTCCACTTTATAAAAAGGTATTTTTGTCATACCTTAATTTTATTAAATAATTAAAATGACAGACAAACATTCCCGGGTTACGAATAACCCGATAAAATTTGGAAAACTCCAACTACCATCATAATAAGCGGAAAATGTTGCTTGTGTGATGACGGATGACTTAGCTAGCCGAGGAATAGAACCCACGACGCCCGGTAGCCGGTGGGAATCCCACGCGTTTGTCCACTCAGCTACTAACTGGTCATTAATTAATTGCTATATTTTGACATGGCAGAACCTTCAATTTCATACATCTTTATCTCACTACAAATGTAGTCATTTGCACGAAAAACGCGGATAATAAAACGAATTGCTTGTGAAGTGATGAAGGACTTAGTTAGCAGGGGAATTGAACCCACGACGCCCGGGTGGGAATCCGACGCGTTTGTCCACTCAGCAGACTAACTGTTCATTAATGAATCAATTAATTGCTATGTTTCAACGTTGTAGAATCTTCAATTTCTTTAAATCTTTTTCTCACTGCAAATGTAGCCATTTGCACGAAAAACGAATTGCTTGTGCAATGATGGAGGACTTAGCTAGCAGGGGAATTGAACCCACGACGCTCGGGTGGGAATCCAACGTGTTTGTTCACTCAGCTACTAACTGACCAGTAATTAGTTAATTAATTGGTATATTTCGACATGGTAGAATCTTCAATTTCGTACATCTTTTTCTCACTGCCAACGTAGCCATTTGCACGAAAAACACGGATTAAAAAGTAAAACAAAAAATTGGTAATTCATTTTTAATCTGTTGGCAGCCTGTTTTTGAGAGTCAGTGATATCCCTGCATCGCGATTCAATATTATTTATTCTGTTGGTACAAATGTATTCGTTCGATATCATGGTTTTCTATTTAGTCGACCTCTTTTCGCGTTGTCAGTTTTCGTCAGTCTGTGGTCACTCCACCGACGGAAATCCTACAAAGGGAATCTTTTTTCCATTAGTCGACTCTAAAGAACAGTTGACGTCGAATAATTCATTTACGTTGATCCGTGAAGCTTCAACCTTGACTTATTGTGCTTAATGCCTTCGCAGTCGGCCATTCAAAATATTTGTATGATGTACTTTGTTGTTAGAAAACGTCGAGGGAAATGTCGACTGACGTAATTGGTAGGTATGTCCTTAGAGTGGTACCTATCCAAGGCAGTGTAGTCAGTTTTTGATGGTTTTTACCTGACTCGGCAGACCTGGGCGTGGCTTAGACTAAGGCTAAAGTATTTATACATCCATTCATAGCACATATGTTTTTGTTCATTCGTATAGCCACTTTTTCACAGTATTTTTATCAACAAAAATATAGCATATAACCTAAAAAACCGTTTAGTTGTGTCAAGTTTAGTGGCGTACTAAAAAATGTGGGCGGAGTCCCGTGGTGAGTCAGGGAGACCAAGACCATCGTTACAGTACATAGAAGCGGTGTATTATATTTGTCGTCTCTTTCTCTCTCACGGTGTACGACGTGAAAACCCGGAGAAAGTATTTTATCGCAAGTTTGTATAGGTTGGGTAAAAATAATTAGCTCTCCCTCCAAATATTGTTACTTCAAGGGTATGTCTATGTGCCGCGTCACCGTCTAAGTTTGGTTTCAAAACGGCAGTAGTTGACGGTGAGGACGTTGCCAAACAGTTTTTTGCTTGGAGTAACAAAGTATGAAGAGAGAGGTAATTTTTTTTTACCCAACCTATACAAACATGCGTTAAATCACTTTCTTCGGGTTTTTACATCGTACACCACGAGAGAGAAAGGGACGACAAAAATATCACACCGTTTTTATGTACTGTGAGGATGATCTTGGTCTCCCGCGTCTCCGGGGACTCCGCCCACACGTTTTGATTTGCGACTAAACTGGACACAACTAAACGGTTTCTTAGGTTATATGCTATATTTTTGTTGATAACATTACTGTGAAAATGTGGTTATACGAAAAAACAAAAACATTATGTGGACATGTGCTATGAATGGATGTATAAATACCCTAACCCTAATCCTAGCCACGCCCAGGTCTGCCGAGTCCGGCAAAAATCATCAAAAATGACTACACTGCCTTGGATAGGTACCACTCTATGTACTCAAGTTTTTTTTTAACTACACTCGTAACAGTAACGTTGTTTAAATCACCGAGGTGCTGCGTTTTTCCTCTCTTACATCTTTAATCATTTTTTATCTTTTTTTATTCATTTGGTAATCTTCTATTGGTCGCTCCTCATATTGTGGTTCTTGGAGTTTTCTTTTTTTTTGTGAATACCGCATAAGGCTCCTAACTGCTTCCAACCGTCTGGAGCCATTGGGAATAAGGCACCCTCGATTGGGGAATGTTGTGAGGCTAAAGGTAGTGTGGGGGGGGTGGAGGAGTTGAGAAAGAGGAAGGTTGGGAAGTACCTGGCTATTCAGATCTGGTCACCAAACACGGTTAAAGCCATTTCAGGCAACGCTTCGATTCTGAATAGTGGTCTTTCACCAGGGGAGTATCTACCGCTCTGGAACGTGCCGCAAATATTATATATATTATTTTATGTGATTTACATGCAAATTAAATAAAGATTTTCGCACGCCGGGATTCGAACCCACGAACTCTGAGTCGTAGTCGAGCGTCTTAACCACTCGACCACGGATTTTATATATAATTATATATTATTCTTATATATTCGATAAACAAACTTCTGTATTGTTTATATCATCTATTCGGGGTATTTTAAAAATGCGCCTATATAGTATATTTATATCGACATTAAAAAAGATTCCATATTTCGTACAATCCCACGTTTCCATGCTAAAAAAACATTACGACGAATAATTAGGATTCTTTTGATAATATTTACTTTTCGATTCTTAACCCTGAACTTCTATACACATTTTTAGCCACATGAACGGTATGCATGGGTCATTTGTATTTGATGATTAGGTTATTCACAAAATAAAAGTCTCTCCCTTTTTCGTAAAAAAAAATATATAGGCTCATATTTTATTTATTTATTTATCAAAACCTTTTAGGCTCAAAATAGTTAAACTACACAACTAAAATTAAGACTTCGGAAACATAAAACCACTTGTATAGCATATTAAAATAATGACAAGCATCTTTATCGTTACATTTTTCAGTTAGATTTGTCCAGTAGTCCAATATTAGGTATATTTCCCGTATACTCATAAAATTTCTCATTATTTTTTTATCACCTTCTCAGTTGAAGTTTTGCCTTTTTCATTTCATATTATCTGCTTTTTTCTTTTGTTATAATTTATATGCCATTATTTTCTTTTCTCATTGTTCTCTTATTTTATTTTATATTGTGTTTTCCCTCTGAGTATATATTCCCACACACTATGTATTAATTGTTTAGCTTGATTTTGTGCCCTGATGAAACTTAGACTAAGCGAAACCGGTTGGTCATAAAAATAAAACTACATCTGTTGACTTGTACAAAGTTATCATTTTTATTGTCATGTCAATATTTTATATATTGCGCATTTGAGGTGAAATATCACAAAACTGCGCTATATAAGTTCAATGTTATTATTATTAATATGTCAAACCACAAAGTGATTGCTTTCTACGAAAGTATTAAAAAAAATACTTACGTAAGAAAACACCATTTGGAATACGAGACTAAAAATTCGCAAAATATAAGCTTCAAACATTTTTAGTATGTTGCTGTCACACTCTGCAAGCCACCGCAGTAAAAGATTCTCCTAATTTTTAGCCATTTTTTAAATTCGTACCAATGAAAATGTTACACTTAAGACTCAGCACTCAACAATGGCGTTAAACGTCACTTTGTAGCGTTCTAATACAAGCAACACTGCTCATGACTTTCCTGTAAATTATACATGGGCAGTTAAAATTTCTCAGGTGTCCAGTGAATATACTTTAAATTCTATGAAAAACATACTAGAATGTCGGTAAAAAGTGCTGTTTAAAAACCGGTAAAGGCATTTTTGAATGTTTTTACCTAAAGTTTCAGCACACATTTCGTATAGAATTTAAAAGATTACAGTAAAATAACTTTGTTCACTGGAAACCTTAGATATTTTCCTCATTAAACAACCTAGAATTTACAAATAAATCAATTGTAATATTGCTTATATTAGAAAGTCAAAATTTGCGTATTTTTGGGTGCTGACCCTTAAGGTATACATGGGTCAAATCTGACCCGATAGAGTACGGGAGTACTCGTTACTACGAAAATTACATTTGAAAAGAGACCCATGTTAACTTGTGAATATCGAACAGCTATTTATTTATGATAAATCAAAGGTTTTTTTGACCCATGTATACCAGTTAAGGGTTAATATTTTTTCATAGGTACTTTACAATGGTTGCGTAAAAATATGATCTTGAAATAATAACATTATGTGGCTAAAAAATAAACATGTTAATAGCAGTTTCAAAGTCGAACATCGTAACTTTCCCGAGGTCTCAAACATTCTGACTGAATCCGGCTGCGGTTTCTAAAATCAGTGGCGTGCACTGACTTTTCCATAAAAATGAAGTTACGCATGAAAATAATATCAAAACCGGCTTTTAACCTATTTTTCATTAATTAACCCTTTGTCGCAATGTATCTGTACAATTCAATGTATCAAATACAAGGGGGCGTATGTTTATAAATTTAATCGACAAAGAATATTGTGGACCAGCTCCCCTCCTCCCTTATATAATAAAAATGTATAGAATACCGACGTGTCGTTATTTAAAACAGATATTTATGCTGAAACTTGTTGACAAAATGCTAAACAAGCCTCATGTTTTCCATAATACGCCTCGAACTTAACGTATTTGTCAGATACATGGCGATAAATCACTACTCTATTTACACTGCGACAAACGAAGGGTTAAGTAGGCAGAATTTGTTTTAGAAAGTTATAATCAAGAAAGGTGATTTTCATTTTCACGCTGTCTTTGCGCACCTATTCCAAATGTTTAAAATTGTTGCGCAATTATACCCAAACAACAAAAATGCTAAACAAGAGGTAGCCCAAGCCCCAGAATACAGTTTTGGACTTGTTTTTGATGATTTTAACATGACTCGGCGCAAATGGGCGTGGCTAAGACTAAGGCTACGGTATTTATACATCCATTTATATCACATATCGACATAATGTTTTTGTGTATTCGTATAGCCACTTTTTCACAGTATTTTTATCAACAAAAATATAGCATTTGTCTTAAAAACCGTTTAGTTGTGTCAAGTTTAGTGGCAAAATAAAAATTTTGGGCGGAGTCCTGCCGTTAACCAGCGAAAATAGCCAGCTTAAGAACATTACGACAGTATATAGAAGCCGTTCAAGAAATTTGTTGTCTCTTTCTCTCTCATGGTGTACGATGTAAAAACACGGAAACAGTGATTTATTACAATTTCGGATGGGTTGGGTAAAACAAATTAGCTATCCCTCCATATATTGTTCCTTCAAGGTGATGTCCTTGCCAAACGTCACTGACAAACCATATTCTCTTTTAACGCCTGTCAATTTTTCCAGTATTTTTTTTTACAATATATATTTTTTTATTTTTTTTCAATTTCATTGGAGTTATCTTTTCTGAAGT
Source organism: Drusus annulatus (assembly GCA_022651775.1). Lineage (NCBI taxonomy): Eukaryota > Metazoa > Arthropoda > Insecta > Trichoptera > Limnephilidae > Drusus > Drusus annulatus. The sequence continues at coordinate 363,590 of JAGWCC010000070.1, forward strand.
TGACTAACAAGTTTTAAACATGATGTATGCAAGCAATACATCTGTGTTCGGGTCAACTCTGGTTGCGATACCTATAATGTAGAACCTTAACCAGAATCTTTCGATGACGTTCAATTACAAAATTACCAATGGCTAATAAATTCAACCGTTTCTATTGTTAGATTTGACACCGTGCAAAGGTATTTTCGCAGTAAAAGTTTTGCGCTGAACATTGTTTTATATATTTTTCTAGAGTACCTACCTGTAGGCAATCCTTCATCTTCATCCGACGCTTGTGAAATGTATTGGTTATTTTTTATTATTAACTTTTTGTTTCTTACATTACCTACCTCACTAGGTCATTAGAACCTGTTCTGAGGTAGGTGACAGTGAGTACAAGTAGAATAATATAAAACAATGATGACATTTGTTACACGATGTTAGATGATACAACAGATACTGACCGTAAAACTATCTTGATACCATATAAGATACATTGACAGTAGGTAAAGTTGCAAGGCACTAAATCCTATAATTAATGACAGTGGATACTATACAAATATACATACATTTGACATCGTAACAATCCTACAATTGTTTAAAGTGAACACATTACATTTTATACCTAAAGAAAAAACAAAAAAAAATACTAATTTTAAAATAGCATATAATAGTAGTGGCCTTAAAGAATTATTATAGAATTATGATGCAATCTTTATATAATATCGTGTTATTAAATAAGAGGAATGCAATTTTTTAGGGTCTAGCATTTTACAAAGCTGCTCTAGTTTTTCATAGAATGAGTGAAGAATTTCAAGTTCTATTTTAGGGGTCTTCAATTTCCTTGCGGTCCTTACGCATTAGCCATTTAGTAATGTGTTGATTAAAGGAATACATATTGGTGATGGCTACAGTCTGTGGTGGGAGTTTGTTGTAAGTGTGAGGCATATTATTGAATCAGGTCCAGATTACCCACTGGTGTGTTATCGGGTATAAAATCGATGATAGTGAATATTTCAAAAGAAATTTCCCTCTCTATTCACACATGTGCTTACGCAGGGTGATCATTATTTAATATTCCCTGAATAAAAATACAAATTTTTATTTGTGACATTTTTTTCTACCTGTTTCTTATAATAATTAATGTATCGAATCATTCCGAGCTGAGTGGACAAATGCGTCGGATTCCCATCTCTGCCATCTCTGCTGGCCAAGTCCTCCATCATTGCACAAGCAACATCTTCCGCTTATTACGATGGCAGTAGGAGTTAGTAAAATAGCAGTTGAATATTGTCAGGTTATCCGTAACCCGGGAATGTTTGTCTTTCTTTAAAAAAATAAATTAATTAAAAATATGTTTTGTGTGAAACAAGGTGCGTATGTCAGTGAGATCTTTGACATGAAATTTTTATGTGAAAGCTGGCCGGAGCCAGTGAGACTATGGCATCCCCAATTTGTGAAGCTGAAGAGAAGGAGATGGGGAAGAGGATGGTGAGGAAGTACCTGGTTATTCACAAGAGTCCAAACTGTTCCCAACCTTCTGGAGCCAGTGGAACTATAGCTTCCCCGATCGGGGTATGTTGTGAGGTTGAGGGTAGTGGGTAGAGAAAGGAGATGGAAGAGAGAAAGGTTAGAAAGTACCTGGATATTTAAATTTGGTCACCAAAACACAGCTAAAGTTATTTCAAGCAACGTTTCAACTCTGAATGACGGTCTTAAACTCTTATTCTGGTACCCTCACCTATCGGAGGTTGTCTATCATCAAGATAATCTTCATCGTGTAGATTTCTGTTTAGAACAACTCAGCAGAACTGCCCTCGTACCAGTCACTCTGCCTCGTTTTCCTTCGATCTTTTTTCCGAATTATCAGTTAAGAGACCTTTCAATTTATTTATCAGTTAATTTTTTAACGGTTTTCAAAAAAAAAGTGTATTTTCTAAAATTGGTTCCACTCATGATGTGACCAAGATCCAGATTTTTAAAGCTGTAAAAGAAATTCATTTGAAAATATCTCCGTTTTTCGCGATAGCCATACATTTATTACTTAGTGATTTTTGTAACTATGTTTACATAGCTGCAATTTATTTTTCTTTGATATGCAGAATTTATCTGATAAAATAATTATCAATATATTTTTTACAAACGACACAGATTTATTTGAAAATAATGCAATCAGACGGCTTAATGATACTATATATTTATTCAACTATTAAACACACAGGTATAAGGACCATGGTCCTGTCGCTGAGAGCTCCGTTCTCCGTGACTACTCAACTTTTCTAATTACAAAATATCGGTAGTAATATTATACTACTTTTATTTAGTGTTCGTTCAAGTTCAAAAACAACGATTTCGGTTAAAGTATATTTATTTGAAAACAGTAAAACAATGTGGATATAAACAAAAAAAGTGATTGATTCGTTAACAACAGTTATGATAGCATTATTAATTAATGGTTCAATAACATATATATGGTGTAATGTGCGGTTGGTGGTGAATTCAATACAATTATCGATCTTAGTGGTAATTACTAACATGTGATTGATTATTGTAGTAGTAAAGGTTAACATAAGTTTTCGGTTGTGACATTTAACTATTAGTTTGCAATGTTCGCTAGAAGCTCTGACCAGCTGGACCCAGTTACTCTGAAACAGTAGAATCGGTCAAAATTGAAAAAAAAAACTCGAAATAGTTAAATTGATAAAACTCAGTTGAACCCGTCCAGCTAGTCTCGGAAAAACTTAAACAGTTTGTCTTTTAAAAAGCTTGGCCAGGATAACACAGTCAAACTCTATTAGTTAAAGTTGGAAACACTGAAATGGTTCAAAGTGGTGAAACTGTATTTTAACTTTGTAAAGGGGAACAGCTGGATTTAGAAACATCGAAACAGTAAAATTTTGTATACCTAAAGTAGCTGGATTTGCAAACAATGATATTGTCAAACTTGTCTAAACTGGATCAACTAATCTTCGTGAATCCAGATCGGCCAAAGTTAATACAGCTGTAACGGTTGGATTTTGAAACAGCTAAACATAGCATGACCAGATCAGATTAACTCGATAAAACTGCACAATTTGGAAAATCAACCAGTTATAACTTGGATAAACAAGACCAGCTTAATCTAAAATATGAAAGTGACGGTATTGAAACGAAAGCTGCTGATGGACTACTTCTTCTGCTTCTTGGATTGGGGATTGTAGCTCTTCTTGAAGAAGTCGTAGAATAGATAGTAGACCACCAGCACGTTGGGGATGAAGATCCAGACTATGAGGCGAGGAGCTTTGCACGAGGGCAGCATCGCCTGAGTGCTGTGGAGCAGCACGATGGTGAACTGTGCCTGTGGATGGATTAAGAGTGTCAGTACAATTTGTATTTTTTAAATTACCTCTTAAATAGCAACGGTATAATTTCTCATTTTTCAAAATTTTTGAATAGCATAATGTTGTGACATATCTCGGTCATTAACATTACCGTAGACTCGGAAATAATAAATTGTTGTTTCTCAATCATCACTACTAATTATGGATATCATTCTCCACTCTCCAGAATGTCGAGACTTGTTAACTCAAGCCATGGGTTTGAAATTTTTGATACCAGTCCAAATGATTTTTGACATTCTTTACGACTCTACCAAAACTTTGACTTGACCTTGGCTTTGATTCTAATGTTCTCTCTTATGTATATTTGTCCTATTTTTGTCATTATTTCATTTTATAATGTGTATGTGCTATTCTTTCTCTGTTGATCTTTTTCCCATTTCGTGTTATGTATTTTTTTTTTTGAATGGACAATAGTCCGTTAGTCAATAAATAAATAAAAAAACTAATTTTAAAAGTTGAAAACCGACAAACCGACTTGTCATTTTGTGGTTATATTAGGATAAGTGCAAATAAACCAATGAAGCTTCACATTCTCATCCTAAAATATGTTTTAGGATGAGAATGTGAAGCTTTATTGGTTTCTTTGGTTCGGTGAAGCATTTGTGTATAAGACAGAATTATCATACGAAATAGGACCCAAAACTCAATGCAATGGCACACTTCGCTAATAAGCATTCTATACATATCATATAGTATTGACCATATGAGACCACACGATCAAAAGTGATGAAAGAAGAGACGTTATTTTATCTTGATTCCTGATTTTATGAAATAAATTATTGTTGCTGCACGATATTTTCGAGAAGATTTATTATGCATAACTTATAAAACATGGACACGGAATGAATTTTTTTCCTACAGTTTTCTTCCGGATATACCAGCTCTATTTAATTGTGATGTGACAAGTATGTCCCCTTCATCGAAACCGCCAATTATAATTTTAATAATCAAGATATAAACTTGAAACTGTAACCAAACAGAATATGATAAATTAGGTTTAGGTTTTATCGCGTTTTGTTTTATCATGGATCGATTTGAACACAGCAACACAGTGGATTTAGTAAATTTTTTTATTTATACAATAATGATTAATTGTTTTTAATATAAAATTATAAATTTAATGATTGACAGCCCTGAGCTATCATAATTAATTGCATTTAATTTCCTGACAGAACAGTTACAAGACAGTACCTACCATATTATTGTGACAATTCTACTTCAACCTCACAATATTACACTCCTATGCGACTAATTCAACATCTGGGAAACAAATACTCCTGAAGGATGTTGTTGATATATTTAGTACGTCATTATCACAATATAAGTATACCTTAGTACCGTTTTTTCATCTAGTAAAGAAAAATTTTAATTGTAGAAATATTTAACTCTGGATGTATCTGTTATTCAATACTATTTTTTCTTGAACAATATTTTTTGCACTGTTTATGAGTATATTTTTTAAAACGAATGTTAATATTTCCGTAAAAAGCCTTTAACTGGCGTAAATAAATATTAATAAGGGTTGAATGTATCGTACTTAACACCTAAAAATGAAATCCTGATTGTTTGCAGTGTCTTTTACGAAATCTATTGGTTTGTTTTTGAAAAATATTCATTCGGGTGAACACAATTAAACCTGAGGACTAAATAGGTCACCAAAAAGCCTTGAAAAAGCCTTTTCTGTGTCATGATGGTCCCGATAAAAAAGCTTTACGCCGAATGATATTAACAAGTTTAGTGATATTTCAGTTAGTACGATTCATAATAGAGGTACTTGACATGAATAGATATAATTTATTTGAATTAATCGAACGTAGATTTGATTAAAGGCGAGCCAGTTATGTTAATACCGTCAAAATAATAGGTTGTGTATAATAAATTGATTAAACTTTCAGACCACCAAAATTATAACCACCCTTTTTCACATAACCCTTCCTAAAATCATTTGGAAATTTTATTTGGTATGAATTTTGCCGTTCTCTGACATATTTATATTATCCACTATCGAATATTCCTTCAAGACCCAGACGGAATTGACAGCTTGTGCCCGTTTGGTCGAGTGTTATGGAATTATTTCGTGTCATAGTACACTTTAACGTTGCATTCGTGCAAGCGTTTGGCCTGGACGCGTGTCTAATAAAATATCCTAGGTATCGTAGTGCCGCTGAGAACTCTGCTGTAACCTCCTTTTTTGTTTCATGCGCGGTTTACGAGGAAGAGGGAAACATTACAACCTTGAAACAAGGATATACGAGTATATGGAGAGAAAGCTAAATATTTTTACCCAACCAATACAAATTTGCGATAAATCACTTTCTCCGGGTTTTTACGTCGTATACCATGAGAGAGATAGAGACAAGAAAAGTCTTCACATAATATTGCAACACTTCTAAGTATGTAAGAATGTTATCCGTCCGCGCTAACTTCACATCATCGAGTCGTATAACTTACGTCAACGGATTTTGAGGTTATTTCCTATATTTGTGTTGATAAAAAAAACTTGCAGTTGTTATACAAATAAATCAAACATGATGGTGATATGTGCTATGCGTGAATGTTTTAATGATACCAAACAAAGATTACAAAACATCACTTTTCAGATGTATTTCAACAATTTTAAATATATTTTACCGAACTTTAGAATTTTCACATTTTTAATGATATAAAGACATAGAATCAACAAAAAGCTTCCATAATTACCTAGGCAAACCTTCTGTTATTAGTGTTTATGTGATATTTTGACTTTATAAATCATTTTAATGGTGTATTGATATTGTTTTGTTTAATGTGTTCAAATATGTGGATTCCATGTGGGCGTTAACTAATAGGCTATCCAACATCCTTTAATATATCTTTATCGCTTTCTATCGAGTCAGTATAAAGTCAACAATACTGACTACCCTGTTTCGCAAATGTACCTCTCCTTGCATATTCTCACTCCAAGATTACAACGGAGGTATCAGCAGTATGCCTGTTTTACAAGAGCTATAGTTTGTGTGAGCTGGCTCTGATATGGCGTGCGTTTGTCGTATCAACCTCCGGTGCTGTAAAAATCGTCGCACAACATTACTTTCAATCGATTTGACAAATTGGAGCCTCGTTGAGCGACGATGATTGAAGAGATGGGCGAAGCTAGCTTGATAGATGGTTTTTCCGACCTTCGTTTTATTTTTGCCTCTGTTGCTATCACAAACAATGTGTTTTAACTATGTTGACAAAAGCCACGCACTAAAATCTCATTTGAGGGTACGGGGAAACAAAGAAAAAGATTTTTCCTCAATCATACAAAAAAATAGGGGCAGATAGTGCCTTTTTTCGTGCTAGAAGACGAATATGTTGAATCGTCTTTAAAACGAAGGGCGAATGCAGGAAACTCCATTAATGGAGAACTGAACGCTGTTGGCGCAAATAAAAAAAAATGACAAAAGAAGCGTAGCTAGCTGTCCACAATGGAGTGCTTATACCAACCCTGATTTTTGGCAGTGAGGCATGGAACTGACAAAGGAAGGATGACTGTAAACTGAATGCTGTGGAAATGAGATCCTTGAGGTGCGTGTGCGGTAAAACCATGTATGACCGTGTTAAAAATGTGGGTATCCGAAAATAATGCAGGGCTGATGTAAGCGTAATGAATATGATCAAGAAAGGGACTCTAAGATGGTTTGGGCATGTAGAGCGAATGAACGAAGAAAGGAGTGTAAAAATAATGTATGATGCGAAATTGAATGGAAGAGGAAGTCGGGGACGGCCGAGGAAGACATGGCACGATCAAGTGAATTAAATACTTGAATCGGGTCATGTGAAGAGTCAGAACAACAGAAGAGTATGTATGAGACGATGTATGAATGTGAATGAAGCAAGGAGTGTGTGTCAAAACAGAGTTTTATGGCGGGCTGTCCTCTCTACCTACCCCTGCGGGAAACGTCGTGATGGTTAGTTAGGTAGTTAGTCTTTAGAACATCTTTGGACCCATAGATCAGGATGTCATAAGATCCTTAAACATATCTGTCTGCATTGATCTACCAAGTTGGTATTGGATTTTATTCATATTTTTTAATATTAATTAATTGATGATTTTTTATTTAAATCATCTCGAGACTGCCATTCTTAGTGTAAATTAGTATTTAACCCTTAAATAATTTATTTTTTTGTTTGAAATTTTGAAAGTATATATCATACTTGAATGTTCTCTCTTATGTTTATTTTGCCTTATTTTTGTCATCGCTTAATTTATTATTATGTATATGCTATTCCTTCTCTGTTGCTCTTTTTTCTATTTCGCGTTTTATATGTATTTTAGTCCGTTAATTTAAAAATAAATAAATATTTGACCGGTCGGTAGCTGAGTTGTCAAACGCGTCGGGTTCCCGCCCGGGCGCCGTGGGTTCAATTCCTCTGCTGGCTAAGTCCTCCATCATTGCACAAGCAACATCTTCCTCTTCTTATGATGGCAGTTACATTTAATTAAGTTATGATGGCAGTAGTTTAAAAGTATTTTCACATTCCTGAACATTTGACAAACTTTGACAATCCTTCTATTCCCCTGTACTCTTTAATTAGTTTCAAATTAATGTCGTGGGCGTGCCATTCATAATTCGCGAATATAATTAATAAGCATGCTACAACACATTTACCTTAATAAAATATCTTTAAAAACTTGGCTTTAACAAACTAGACATAATATTATTACACTCATATTATAACCTCCCTTAACTTGGTGAGTAAAGGTTAAATAATATATTGCCATAAGGACAAAAGACACAGTTAACAAAATTCCGCTAAAATCATTTGTGTATAAACATGTACATAAAAAAGTCCTACAGTAACAAAAGACAGCCCGTTCACCGGGTAGAAACTATTATCTCCTTATGTATGCGATTCAACAGTTGACATAGAAAGAGGGAGAAATATTCTCTGGTATAATTTCTACAGTACGATATACGAGGCCTGTTCAAAAAAAAAGTTGAATTTTGAATTTTTGCGGGCTGTGTACATTCGATTATCGATTTTTGTTGTTGTTGTAATGTTGGTACACATATGTTTATCATATGTTAGGATAGGTTAGTCACGTTTTTGTGTGTTCTTCGATTTTTTACTTTTGAAAATAAATGGATCAAAGAATATGTATTAAATTTTGCGTTAAAATGGAATAAAGTGCTCCAACGCACTTAAAATGTTGACTGGCATTCGGCGAGTCTACTTTGTCTCCAAAAAAGTGTTTATAAGTGGTACAAGCGCTTTACAGAAGGCCGAGAAGATGTTAATGACGATGCGCGTCCTGGAGTTGTGGAAAAACAAATCATGGATTTTATTCTTTGATCCATTTTTTTCAAAGTAAAAAATCGAAGAACACACAAAAACGTGACTAACCCTTCCAGTTGTCAAAAACAAACCACTAATCCAAAATGGCTGATAATGCTAAAATATGATTAACATATGTGTATTAACATAACAAAAAAAAACGATAATCGAATGTACACAGCCCGCAAAAATTCAATATTCACCTTTTTTTTGAACAGGCCTCGTATAAAAATAATATTTGAAATTCAAATGGAATATTTGGAATGTGGAAATGTTGGTTTACTTAAACCTCTGGAATGCCGGATTCCCCGCAAGGTATAATTTTCTTCTTATGTTGCTGAATGTAATTACGTGATAACTCTATGTGTTTTACAAAATGATGTTCTTTGTAAACTATACTATCTTCTCAGATAATGTGTTTATGTATTTTTTTTTTCAAATGATTTGTTATGGTATAAGGGGTTTATCTGGAATAGCTCCTTATAATACATTCTGGGAATTGTTTTTTTTTTCTCCCGCATGTCACAAAAAAAGTTTGATGAAAAAATATGAGAATTTTATAGTCGTTTCATTGTATTTTTGTGTGGCTAAATAAATTCCTTGTCAAATAAAACTGAAATTGCATGAAGGATTCCTGTAAAACACATAGAAATGTCACTTTGAAAATCCTTTTGTTTTCACCGCATTGATGTTAGCATACTTAAAATGTTTCTTACTAAACTTGTACCGAACTTAACGCAGTGAAAAATGTTTATGGATTGATTATTTTGTTGAAAAGCGATTACGGTTCATTTAAATGTGCGAAAAATAGGTTTTAAAAAATAAAACTCATGAAAAGATATTAAATATGACTGCCCGGTGACTATTGGCACCCTCGGCACACTAGAGGTTAAATTCAATTAGATATTTTTTGGTTTAAATGAAGTGTTTCTTACCATCTGCACAACGGTCAGCCACTTCTTGTACTTGTTCAGTAATGCCCTGAACTCCGGCCCAGCCTCTGCTGCCATCAGGTAATAGGAGTACATGATCACGTGGATGAAGGTGTTGATCATCGGTGCTAGTGTTGCCATGCCACCTGAGAAAAAATAATAATAATTTTATAAAACATAAACAAAACTGATTTAATAAAACAAATTTATAACTTTATTTCACTTTTTTTATTTTTTGACTGGACCGGTTTCAGCCTATAACGGCCATCTTCAGACTAGTACAGGTTGTTCTTATTCTATGGCTTATATACTATTTTTGGGATGTCAGGGGTAGTAAACCATGATTTTACTTTAATTATATTTATCAGTATTGCTGCATGATTTTACTAGTTACAAGTTACTTCAAGTTTATTATTTTATATATATATATATATATATATATATATATATATATATATATATATATATATATATATATATATATATCTGGTATGAATTTTTATTTAAGATGGGTTCCAGTTGTATTTCTCTAAGTATGATTTTAAGATGTATTTATATAATGCAAGGTTGGTGAATACTGATTATTAATGAGTTTATTTTAGGTTTTCCCATCTTAATTGTAACGTCTAGATTTTCCATTTTGTTTTATTTCCGATTTGTTTTATTAAATCATTAAAATGGAATTCCACGATGAATTAACAGTTATAAAATTAGAAATAATAAACAAAACTTATCCCGCAAGCATACTTCGAAATTGTAATACCTAAATATCTAAAACTCAATGTTACAACTATCGTCCACCTGTAGATATCGAGATTTATGGTACAGACTTTTTCACCAAACATAATAATAATAACTAGTTTAGTCTTGACACAGACGTCAAAAGGTATGAGCAAAAATTACCAGTATGGTTTTTGCAGACATTAGCGTCCCGCGCGGCGATCTAACGATTCGTGTACAGAAAACGGCTTAGCGTATTAATAATTATTTCACTAACTAAGTAGTTAAATATCACAAGGGTGGGCAGAAGGATATACTGCCATACAACTTTGTCTTGGCACTTACTCCTTGATTGATATTCATTACCATATCAATAAGCTCTCATTCGGAACAATATCGTCACTGAGCGGATCCGGACGTTGGTGTGAATCCAGCTTTATGCAGCGAATTCCAGCAATTATTCCATTCGTCACACTGATGCAGCGAGTGAGACATAGAAGCTGATCTGTTTCTGCACATTTTGTGTCAATCGTTGGAGTCGAGATTAGTTCTCAAAGCGCTTGCCGGGCAAATACATCCGTAGTAAATCCCCTGACCCATTCAGATCATACAATGATAGAACAAATGTTCTGGCACAGCATTGCACGGCTAGAGGAATGGTGCTGGTGAATACATATTTTTTTTCAATTGATGAATGCAGCAACTCTGTTCGCAATTTGGCGATCGGAAAATTAAATGATTTTATCCAAAAGCTTTTCGTGCACATTTCATGTTTTTATGCGAGGTATTCGAAATCTTGGCCATCCCTTCGGCGTTAAAGTCCTTGGATAATCTTGTCCGCTTGTAGAAGTTCCTTTACTCCTACTGTTTTCTCGAACAATTAACATATAATAACTATGGTAGTCACGTGCTACGATTTGGTAATTAAGAACATTAAGCCATTTACTAATTTATATAAAAGCACCAAGTCGCTTTTGATTTTTCTGCGAGATAAATCGGTTAAATCGAGTATTTTCATTTAGTTAATATTCAGTTAAATAATTTGCTCAAAATGAATAAGCAGTTTAAAATTGATGAGCCTTGAAAAATGTTGTTGTACTTGGTCGATTTTTAGTAAACGTGCTTTAAAAAATGGAGACCAGTTTGTGGAATAATATTTAAAATCTGTTCTAACCTGAAGCATTCTTAGCGGAACTATCCGTGTTTCATAAGTCGTGTTGCAACGGCCTTTACAACAACATATCGTTGCTAGAAAGGCAAAAGGGCTTAAGCGACACTTAGATCAAAAGTGAGTTAAATATGCAGTTTTAATGAGTTTTTTTTTCTGCATCAAATGCTCTGACTCTCGTTTGATTCTGAAGACTTGTGTGACCCTTCGGCACTATAACGAGCCCAACAGAATTTCGGTCCAAACTGAAAACTTACCTTTTCAGACTCTCATATCCTTAAATTCATTTACAGAATCTCAACATAATCTGTCTCTCGACGAATCACCTTTAGATATACAAATTTAATCAAATCCTGTACTGTACGACAAATTCTGAAAGTTAATTTTTTTTATTTCGCTCCCATGCCCTAAATCGGAAAAAAAAGCATAATTATAATTTTAAGTTAATAAGTGTGTTTATCTGATGGGACCTGCCAGGTAAGTATGTTTCTGTATATTTTCTCATTTAAACTAGGAATTAATATCTAATAATAGTAAATAAGATCTGTACAGCGCCCTTGAGGTGATTTTTCCTCTGGTGTAAACTTCCCAAAATGGCGCTTCAGCCCTTTTGCCTTTCTAGTGACGATAAGACTTGTCTGTTTTGAAGCAGGGGTAAAAAGATTATTTTTTTATCCTATAGTATTCAGCATCATTTCTCTTCTATTTGTCAGGTTCTAAAACTCTTAAGAACGGCCACAGTCAATTGTAGACATTTTCTGCTTATTTCTTCTCGAGTTGATTTTTCTGTTTTCCTTTCCCGTTCTCCCCACGCATTGTTTCCGCCGCCCATCAAAGCCCAATATCGGGATTGCGAAAGTCGTGTATTATATTATCGACGTATCCCGTATTACGGAGAAAAAACCCCGATACAACGTACTTAAATTATTATTTCGGTGACAAATCGGTTTTTGTACCCTTATGTTCGCCGTGCCATTCGGGAATGTTAAGTTAGAGTCAAGGAATAACTTTCGGTGGGTGGTTTCTGTTGGTGAATGAAATACACACCGTAGGTTCGCGACTTGGAAAATAAAATGACGCATGATCGTTCTCGTAATATTGTTTATTTGAAAAGCGTTCAAGTGATATCACGTGTATATCGCGGCGACAAAGGTAAAATGACTTTTTTCTCGGAGGAGAATGGGTCATCAATTTAAAAATGACAGTGAAATTGACGCATTAAAGTAGCACTTTTGCCATCCAATATTTTAATCCGATCATATAGATTATATTATTACATTATCATATATATTCAGTACAGGTGCCAGTTATCCATTTATTTATGTTAACTTTTGGAAATGAGATCTTTGAGACGTATGTGTGGTAAAACCATGTATGACCGTATTAAAAATGTGGATATCCGGAAAGAATGCAAGACTGACGTGAGCATAATGAATAGGATCAAGAAAGGGAAGCTTAGATGGTTTGGGCATGTAGAGCGAATAAACGAAGGAATGAGTATGATGCGAAAGTGAATGGAAGAAGAAGTCGAAGACGCCCGAGAAAGACATGGCACGATCAAGTGAATCAAATACTTGAATCGAGCCATGTGAAGAGTCAGAGTAACAGAAGAGTATGTATGAGACGGTGTATGAATGTAAATGAAGCAAGGAGTGTGTGCCAAGACAGAGTTATATGGGACGATCCGTCCTCTCTGCCTACCTCTGCGGAGAAACGGCGTGAAGGTTAGTTAGTTTTATAGTAACAATATTTGGATAATTTGTATAGCGCCGTTTTGTGAAAAATCACCTCAAGGGCGCTGAAAAAATCTTAATTTCTACTTAATATTCTTTTTTAGTTTATATAAATATAAAGCAACATACTTATCTGGCAGGTCACTTCTGGCAGTACACAAACACCATATCTTAATAATTTAAAATTTAGCTGATTCTTACATATATATTAATTTATAAATATGATACAAACAGCTATATCAGATGACTTTTTTACATAAATATAATATGCATAATAAAATTGATTAACTTTAAAAATATAACATAATTAAAAATAATTATGTGTCATTTGCCTGCAACATTGTTTTGGACAATTATATTTTATTTGTTTGGCCACCATGTCATTATTGTTGTGTGCATCAGGTGTCAATTACCTAGGCACAATGTTGCGCGTAGTGCAGCCTTTGTGTATTATACTTTGTTAATTACAATATTATAATGTATGCTGTGATCACATTAATTTGAAATATTTACACTCATCTTTTTATTTGATAATACTTTAAACATGTTTCTGTAAATATTTTGTTTGTGTTCCTAATAAAATAAAATAAATATACATTTTTTCTTCATTTTTGGGCATGAGAGCAAATTCAAAATATAGTATATCGGAGGTATTTTTGTTCTACCTTGTATAATATTATTTATTTGCTTTTGTTTGTTATTCATTTACTGTTGCATTTTTCATAAACTTTTACTTGATTACCTACTGTTGTTAAATATTCCAATTAAATAACCACTCATGTATATCTGTTTTGGGCATCATGCTTGTTATATGTACTAAAATAAAATAAATATAATCAGCATGTCCGTTCGCCAGTTTTGAAAATATCTTATAGATTTAATAATAATAATACGGAGAATTAATGTTTCGCACTTTTGTGATAGTTCACCTTAAGTGCGCTTTACACTAACTAACCTAACCTAACCTAACCTAACCTGATATAACTAACTAACCATCACGCCGTTTCCACGCAAATGTAGGCAAATCATACAACTCTGTCTTGGCACACACTCCTTGCTTCGTTCAAATTCATACATAGTCTAATACGTACTCTTCTGTTATTCGAACTCTTCACATAGCCCGATTCAAGTATTTGATTCACTCGAACGTGCCATGTCTTCCTCGGGTGTCTCAGACTTCTTCCATTCAACCTTGCAAAATATATTATTTTCACACTCCTTTCTTCGTTCATTCGCTCAACATGTCAAAACTGTCGAAGCGTCCCTTCCTTGATCCTATTCTTTCTTTATTTCTAGTGCTTCTAAATTATTTAATCTGTTGCCATGACAATTTTTATGGGAATATGAGCACCGTTGCTTTAATTGAAGGAACCCTGATGATGCTTAGGTAAAGCGAAACCGGTCGGTCATAAATATTAAAAATAAATCATTGGTATTTCACAAAGTTTTTATTTAATTTTTATTGAATATGTCAAACCACAAAGTGATTGCTTTTTACGAAAATATAATTTATATTATCTTTCTACAAGCTTTATTGATGTGAAAATTCCGTTCGGAGTTTATGAAATGAGAAATGATCTCATGATTCATTTTTGTATAAAAACATTTTTTCAATTTTTGTTTTTACAAAATGAAAATGCTTATGGTTTCCGGGTGTAATTTTCAGAATTGAAATTACACCCGGAAGAGGAGGGGTTGCAATTTCTTTCGGGTAATGAAAAACCCAACGGCAAAATTATAAAGATGTAGTTGATGAGCGAAAAATCTATGTATCTGTAAAAATGCCCAACTAATTTGAACTAAAAATGATTGTATTAATTAATTGATAATTAATACAAAATGTATAATTTGGTAGAACTTGCAGACAAACCGCCATGTGACAGCTTTGCAAAACTACCTTTTTATAAAAGCTTATGTCGTAAATAATTTAAAAAATGAATAGAGACTAAAATAAAAAAAAAACACTATCTTATCTTGGTCGAGAATGCAGAGGTCGCGG
Organism: Drusus annulatus; assembly: GCA_022651775.1. NCBI lineage: Eukaryota > Metazoa > Arthropoda > Insecta > Trichoptera > Limnephilidae > Drusus > Drusus annulatus. The sequence goes on from JAGWCC010000070.1 coordinate 378,802, forward strand.
GTTTAAAGCCCGGCGTACGTTAATAAAGCTGTGTTATATCACAATTAATTAATTAAAAATAATATATTAATTAATTAAAAATAATATATTAAGTAATTAAAAATAATATATTAATTAATTAAAAATAAAATATTATTTAATTAAAAATAATATATTAATGAATTAAAAATAAAATATTATTTAATTAAAAATAATATATTAATGAATTAAAAATAATATATTAACTAGTTAAAAATAATAAATTGACTAATTAAAAATAATAGATTAATTAATTAAAAATAATATATTAATTAATTAAAAAATAATTAATTAATTAAAAATAATTAATTAATTAATTAATTAAAAATAATCAATCCAGAGTGACATATTCTCTCAATACGCCCTGGTGAAAGACCACCATTCAGAATTGAAATGTTGCTTGAAATTGCTTTAGCCGTGGTTGGTAACCAGATCTGAATAACCAGGTACTTTTAACCTTCGTCTTCCCCATATCTTTTCCCTCTCCACTACCCTTAGCCTCGCAATACAATATAATTGGGGATGCTATAGTCCCACTGACTCCAGACGGTTGATATCAATTGGACGCAGTTATGCCGAAAGGATTTTACCCCAAAAAGATGAAACCGAGAAAAAATCGTTTGAAAATATGACGATACTAAAGCATTAATATGCGTAATCGGCATTTGTAAAGTGAATATCAGGGTTTATTTTCATGAAAATTTTATCAATAGGTAATTAATAATCTATTAATGTATTTATTAAAAAATATATATATATGTGTGTGTGTATTTCCTATGTTATCCTACATTTTAATGTTTTTAAACTAAAGTCAAATATCTGCGTGTTAGTAAAAAAACTGATTTACTAAAAATCTATTCCGTTTGACGCTTTGATGTTTTCAACAGATAGAAATCTTGTATTTATCGAGTTATGAGTATTTATAACCACACACAATTTATTTTTGTTTGGTTTTAATTTTGTACCCTGATGATGTTCAGAATTCAGAAAGTCCATTCTTTTAATTTCGCTCCCATGCCCTAAATCGGAAAAAAATTAAAAATATAAATTTAAACTAGGAATTAATATGTAATGATAGAAAGTAAGATTTGTACAGCGCCCTTGAGGTGATTTTTCACAAAAACGGCGCTATACAAATCGTCAAAATATTATTATTATTTAAGCAAAGCGAAACCGGTCGGTCATAATTAAAATAAAATCTTTTTTTTTTTTTTTACGTGAACTCCGCACAAGAGTCTCAACTGCTCGCAACCGTCTAGAGCCACTGAGACTGGCATCCCCAATAGGAGTATGTTGTGAGGCTGAAGGTAGTGGTTAGAGGAAGGAGATGAGGAAGGGGAAGGTTGAGAAGTACCTGGCTTTTCAGATCTGGTCACCAAACACGGCTAAAGCCATTTCAAGCAACGTTTAAATTCTGAATGGTGGTCTTTCACCAGGGCGATACTTTGAGTATCTACCACTCATATCTATGATCTTGTACAAAGATTTATTTCATTTTCGCAACGTAAATCTGTTGGCCCCCTTTTGAAACTTGTCTCAAAACGATTTAATTTTTGTTGCGCCTTAACTAAGTAAGCTTCGGAGACGAATTTGAATAAAAGCTAAAATATTCGCCTTTATCACTTTCCATCAATGCTTTGGTTCACATAAGAATAGGTAACCTAGATAGATTGACACCATAACCACGTAAATATAGCAAACGTATGTTTAGCTATAAAATACGTGTCGCGTGCTTATTCGTCGTTACCAGTAATTTCAATGTCGAGGGCAGTGGAATAGAACACAATAGATAACCCCCCATAGTAAATAATCAGACCCTCAGTCAAAATTAAATCACCAAAGACTCGTTGAAAAAAAAAGTTACAATGTACCGTTTAAATCAGAGGTTCCCAAACTTTTTTGTCCCGTAGACCACTTGTCGATTTTTTCTGTTTTGTATAGACCCCCTGCTTTCCTAGTATTGATTTTTTTTAGCGTTGGGAAAAACTTCAAAGTTTTGTGAACGCTTCAGGAACTGATAGTTCTTTGAAATGAACCCTTCGCGGTGAACACTTCAATTGTAGTCGAACTCGTCAAAAAATAGTACTAGTCGGCAGAGATCCCAAATCGACAAGTGCTAGCAAATCAAAAAAAAATTCTCTCCGAAAAAAAGCACCAGTCGGTAGAGATTTGAAATCGAAAAGTACTAGCAAATCGGCAAAATATCTTCCACAAAAAATATTATTATTAATATAATTAGGGAATTAAATTCCATTATAAGATAGTATTACGTAAGTACCTACATAGGTACTATCTGTGAGGTGGATTATTACATTTGCGGGAAGCCAACATTTTGGTGACGGCCTGCCTAAATGGAATCCACTCCCGTGGACCCCCATTTACGTCTCATGCACCCCCAATTTTTTTATTCATTGACATGGACCCCTTACAGGTCGAAAATCGACCCCTGGGGGTCGATATAGACCACTTTGGGAACGACTGGTTTAAATAAATAAATAAAAACTAACCATCACTCCGTTTCTCCGCAGGGTTAGGCAGAGAGGTTGGACCGCCATACAAATCTGTTCAGCAACATACTCTTTGCTTCATTCACATTCATACACCGTCTCGTAAATTCAATTCTGTTATTCAATTTTTTTTATAGTGAATACCGCATAGAAGTCCCAACTGCTCTCAACCGTCTAGAGCCAGTGAAACTGTGGCATCCTCAATTGGGGTATGTTGTGAGGTTGAAGGTAGTGGAAAGGGGAAGGAGATGGGGAAGAAGAAGGTTGGAACTCAACCGTCTAGAGTCAGTGAAACTATGGCATCCCCACTTGGGGTATGTTGTGAGGTTGAAGGTAGTGGCAAGGGGAAGGAGACGGAAACTATAAATTTTATATGAAGTTTTGGTGTCCAGATTTGAATAGCTCCTGGCTATTCAAATCTGGTCACCAAACATGCCTAAGGCTATTTCAAGCAACGTTTAGATTCTGAACTGTGGTTTTTCAGCAGGGCGATACGGCTAGTATCTATTACTCTAGAACGTTCCATAAATTTACTAAATGTTATTTTATAAAAATTTAATGTGTTATAATTATTTGCACACGCACCTCTGGATTCGTAGTCGAGCGTCTTACCACTCGACCACGGAGGCCGTCCGTATATCTGGTGTACATGCCTGAAACATCTAAGCGTTCTTTTATCAATCTTTTTGATTACGCTTACATCAACCTTGCTTTCTTTTTTGACTTCCACGTTTTAAAATGTGGATATCCGGAAAGAATGCACGGCTGAAGTGAGCGTAATGAATAGGATCAAGAAAGGGACGCTTAGATGGTTTGGGTATGTAGAGCGAATGGACGAAGAAAGGAGTGTGAAAAGAATATATAATGCGAAAGTGAATGGAAGAAGAAGTCAAAGACGCCCGAAAAAGATATGGCACAATCAAATAAATCAAATATTTGAATCGGGTCATGCGAAGAGTCAGAATAACTGAAGAATATATATGAGACGATGTATGAATGTAAATTAAGCAAGGAGCGTGTGCCAAGACAGATTTGTATGGCTGTTCGTCCTCTCTGGCTACCCCTGCGGGGAAACGGCGTGATGGTTAGCTAGTAAGTTATTTACTTGGTTTTACCATCACATACGTCTTAGGGATCTCATTTCCACAGCATTCAGTCTACTAAATAAATAAAAATGTATAAAACCTGATGCTGACAAATATTATATCACCTTAGATCGTGGTTTGATTTGAAAATATTGTATTTTTCATCATGTTACAGAGTGGATCTCTTTCCAGCTTTTTGCAGATACCATCATTCAGAATCAAAATTTACTTGAAATTGCTTTAGCTTTTTTTATGTGACTAGATCTGAATGATGTACCCATCCTTAGAGTATATAGAGTGGTATCTATCCAAGGCAGTGTAGTCAGTTTTTTTAATTTTTTTTACCGGACTCGGCGTATCTGGGCGCGGCTAAGACTAAGGCTAGGGTATTTAAACATCCATTCACATCACATATCGACATAATGTTTTTGTTTATCCGTCACAGTATTGTTATCAACAAAAATATAGCATATAATCTAAAAAACCGTTAATTGTGTCTAATTTAGCGGCATAAAAAAATATGGGCCCCGTGTGACCCAGGAGCCCAAGATCGTCGCGACAGTACATAGAAGCGGATTATTATATTTGTTGTCTCTTTCTCTCTCATGGTGTACGACGTAAAAACCCAGAGAAAGTGATTTATCGCAAGTTTGTATGGGTTGGGTAAAAATAATTCGCTCTCTCTCCATACATTGTTACTCCAAGTAAAATTTATCAAAAAGTTTTGGCAATCTCGTAGTTTGTTTATCAATGGTAGATGGGTTTTCGTTACCACGCATTCCTGGCGAAATTGTTATCGTTGTCTGTCGTGAAATTATTTGAACAATCCTCTTTTTGTGACATTAAGTAGACAAAGTTTTCGAGGTCACCGTGTCGTGCCCTTGTCCCTCTATTCTAATCTAGTTTAAACTGGTTGAAAGGGCAGTTTTGATCGATTGACTTAATGGTTCTCTTGATTCATTATCATTGCGTTTTTTTTGTAATATTTGAGCCCTTGTCGGTCTACAAGCTATTGCTACAAATCATTTTTTTTTATAATTATTTTTTTTTTATAATTAATACCACACAAGAGCCCTAACCGTCTAGAGCCAGCGAGACTATGGCATTCCGGATTGGGGTATGCTGTGAGGCTGAAGGTAGTGGGAAGGAGATGGATAAGAGGAAGGTTGGAGAGTACTTGGCTATTCAGATCTGGTCACCAAACACGGCTTAAGCTATTTCAACCAGCGTTTCGATTCTGAATTGTGGTATTTCGCCAGGGCGATACCAAGAGTACCACTCTGGAACGTGCTGCAAATATACAATATATTATTTTACATGAATTTAATGTGAAATTTACATTAATTAGGTAAAATTTATTTGTGCACGCCGGGTTTGATCTAGAGATGGTCGATATTCCTGTCCCGGTTAAAAGGAACCGGTTCCAAGCCAGTCACTGGAACCGTCGATATTATTTCTGTAAGGAACCTGTTCCTTTTTTTGGAAAATAAAAATCGATATCATTTGTCCGAGGAATCGTTTTTTTTTTTGATTTGCCAGTTCTTTTTTTGAAGTGGACTTTTTGTTGGTTTTGCTAGTACTTTTTTATTTCAAATCTCCACCGACTAGTTCCTTTTTTTTGGGGGAGGAACATTTGTCGATTTGCTAGTACTTTTCGATTTGAATATAAAACTCTTCTTCGTGAAACTTTTCTGGCACCAGAAACCGGTTCCAAAAAGAACTGGATAAACAACCGGTTCCTCGCCGGTCACCGGTAACGGGAACCGCAGGTAGACCTAATTACGATTTCTACTATCTCTAGTTTGATCCCTCTTTGGCTCTGCGGGATTGTTTTTTTTCTACATTTTTTTTCAGTTACCTTGTTTTATATACTTATTAATATGTATAAAAAAAAACAATAAATACATAAATTTAGATACTTTACTTGACTCACCCATTACGAGAGCATTATGCGTAAATTTGTTGATATTCTTAGGTAATCTGGGTACACCTTCGAGTAACAATATAGAGAGACCGTCCTAATTATGAGTCAAATCGTTCAAAATATAGCTGTCTCTTTATGCTCGTTTCTATAGACATATGATAAAAAGAGACAAACAATTGTTATTAAGAACATATGATTTGGGGCGTGCTAAAAGGAGTGTAGCCATTTTTCAATATATTACTAACTTCATAGTAGTTTACATTTCAGTCGAATTGACAGACAAAAACCTAAAATATATAATTACTTAAGTGAATTTAGTGCAATATTAAAAAAAAAAAACGATATGGCTATATGTGCAGTTGGTTGTTTCAACTGAAGTAACAAAGGACCAAAAAAATCAGTTTCCACAGATATTTATCCAAGAATTCGTATTTTTTAGTTTGACCTCAAATATTTTACATGCTAACCTTCAAAACAACTAGTTACCTACACCAATATTTAGTCAATCTTTGCATTATTTGTTTCAAAATAATAAACTCCCATTTAAAATGAGTTTGAATGCATTCTCAATATGTTTTACTTCGAGAGAAATACGGGATTCTGACGTAAATTTATAAGAATTGGGATTCCCTGATTAGTCCAACATCTGAACGTATCCATGTCTCTTTCTTTCTCATGTAGCAACTCAAAATTGTTCGCGAATAGATAAAGACGGAATAATTTTTATCTTTACGGTTTTCTTCGCATCCGATTGGCTGGAAGCATATACGTCATACCTCCTTTGGTCAATCCTTGGTCAAAAAGCGGCTTCAAAGTTTCGCAATGTTAGGTCTCTACGTTACTCTAAGGGGTACACTGAGCGTTCTCCACCTAATTTTCCCATTTTTCCCCTGTATGGCTGGAGAGTTGAGAGTGGCTACATTGAGAGACAGGTGTAACAGAAAAAAATATTGATCTCACCTCCGGTGAACTTGACTCCCATCCACACGATGATCAGCGTGCCGAAGTGGTGGTAGACGTGCAGGAACGACACTTGGTTGTTCTTCTTCCGCAACACGAAGAAGGCCGTCTCCACCAGCTCGACCACCTTCAGGGTCATGGTCCACCAGAACCAGGTGATCATGGCGTAGGGCTCGGGATCGTAGGTGAACTCGGGCAGCTCGCAGCCCAGGGTCAGGGTGGTGGTCCATCCTGATGTCAGAAACTAGAATGATTGGCAATGTACACGCATTCTGTCCTTAGAGTAACAATATAGAGAGACCGTCCTAATTATGAGTCAAATCGTTCATACTCGCAAAATATAGCTCTCTCTTTATGCTCGTTTCTATAGACATATGAGAAAAAGAGACAAACAATTGTTATTAAGAACATATGATTTGGGGCGTGCTAAAAGCCGTGTAGCCATTTTTCAAATATATTACTAACTTCACAGTAGTTTACTTGTCAGTCGAATTGACAGACAAAAAGCTTAAAATATATAATTACTTAAGTGAATTTAGTGCAATATTTAAAAAAACGATATGGCTATATGTGCAGTTGTTGGTTGTTTCAACTGAAGTAACAAAGGATCAAAAAATTAGTTTCCACAGGTATTTATCCAAGAATTCGTATTTTTTAGTTTGACCTCAAATATTTTACATGCTAACCTACAAAACAACTTGTTACCTACACCAATATTTAGTCAATCTTTGCATTATTTGTTTCGATATAATAAACTCCCGTTTAAAATGAGTTTGAATGCATTCTTAATATGTTTTACTTAGAGAGATATACGGGATTCTGACGTAAATTTGTAAGAATGGGGATTCCCTGATTAGTCCAACATCTGAACGTATCCATGTCTCTTTCTTTCTCATGTAGCAACTCAAAATTGTTCGCGAACAGATAAAGACGGAATAATTTTTATCTTTACGGTTTTCTTCGCATCCGATTGGCTGGAAGCATAAAGCCTTGTAAGCCTTGGTCAATGCTTGGTCAAAAAGCGGCTTCAAAATTTCGCAATGTTAGGTCTCTACGTTACTCTAAGATTCTGTCTCCATTGGCGGCCGCTTAACCTAACAGTGGCGCGGCGGACGACCGGCGACCTGGGCAGGGCCTCCGCCACTGCAAGCCCGGGGACCCGGAAGTTTATCGCTACGCCACTGTAACTTAACCTTCTATCGAGATAACCTTGGATGGCATGGAGAGGTACCTTCGCGATACAGTGTAGTCGGGATTGTTGAATTTATACTGACTCGATAGAAAGAGACACAGATATATTAAAGGATGGTTGGATAGCCTATTAGTTATCAATAAACATATTCGAACACGTTAAACAAAACAATATCAATACACCATTAAAATGATTTATCACGTCAAAATATCACACTAACACTAAAACAGAAAGTTTGCTTAAATGATGATAGAAGTTCTTTGTCGATTTTATGTCTTCATATCATCAAAAAAATGTGAAAATTCTTAAGTTCGGTCATTATTATTCAAAACCGTTGAAATACCTCTGAAAAATCAACACAAATACAGTAAATAATCTCAAAATCCGGTGACGTAAGATATGCGTGGATGAAGAACATCCTTACATACTTAGAAGTGCGGCGATATTATGTGATGACTTTTCTCGTCTCTTTCTCTTTCCTGTTATACGACGCAAAAACCCGTAGAAAGTGATTTATCGCAAATTTTTATTGATTGTGTAAAAATATTTAGCTCTCTCTTCATGTATATTCTTGCTCCACTTTGTTTAGGTTAGGTTAAAACAAAATGGTATACCTCCTTATATCGTTCCAAGGAGATAACTGACGACCTAACCTAACCTAACCTTCTTACGTAATTTTTAATCGTGCATCTATCAAATATTCACTCTACTCTTTTTGTCGGTTGTGATATTAAACGCATAATTCATGTAAATTAGCACCTTCCTGGGGAGTCTAACAGGTAACTGGGTAGGTTACAGAGCAGGATTACCTGGAAATCTGAAGATATTAGGCTAATTTCAGGGAATTCCGTTGGAGCCAAATCAACGATATTTCGAATTTTTAGTGATTTTTTTTACGATTCACAATTTTGTTGTTTATTTTTAACCCTTTTTTGCAAAATCGTATGGCAGTTATTCATATTGGATATACGAGTATATTGGATTAGTGAATTTGTCATTTTTTTTAAATTTGACAACACCATTAGAATCTAATGAAATAAATTTCATGAAAATAGGTTAAAACCTTGGAGTAAAAATATATGGAGAGAGAGTTATTTTTTTTTACCCAACTTATATAAATTTGCGATAAATCGCTTTCTCCGTGTTTTTACGTTGTACACCATGAGAGAGAAAGAGACAACGAAAATTGCACAAAATATCACACCGCTTTTAGGTATTCTAAAGATGTTTTCCGTCTCCGGCGACTCCGCCCACTTCGCTTCATTTTTGCCAGCGCGTTACGATTATCGAATTACTAAGTATATAAATACTTTATATTAACTATAAACTTTCATTATTATTTAAACACACGTTATGCTATTCGTTTTGTCAGATATTCTCAATCTATAAATCATTTAATAGCATTTTTGATATCGTTTTGTTATGCGAACGCTTTTCAAGGTTATGTCCTATATTTTTTTGTGAAAAAGGTGTGTCTATGAAAAGCTTTGCCACGCCTGTTCAGAGTAGTCAGGCAAAAGTCATCAAAACTGACTACACTGCCTCGAATAGGTAGGTCTCTGTGTATATTAATACTCTAAGGTTTAAACTAATGCAGAATTCTCAGGGAGTTTTTAACGGCTGTTTTCTGCTGCCACCCTGTCTTATCACACAGTTGGAAAACTCCTATTACCGTATTAATTCGGCACATCGGGAGATTAACAGAGTTGTAATTGAATAACGAAAATAAACACTTCTCACTCGCGACGCCCCAGCGGGAACTCTCTCTCTAACAGCGTTGCAGATCGGACAGATTGCCTATTAGATAACGCAAATATTGTAAATTCCACTTCATGAGAGTCGAATTAAAATAAACTCGGCAAAGTTGTCTTAACACTCTAATTTTTAAACAAGCACAACTTAATAATAATGTTTGTAAAAATATTGCATACCTGTATGAACTACAGGTTGTAGAATTAGAGGTTGCGGAGCGTATACCACGAAGAGGTATATAGGAATATCTCACGTTAAAATTATATTCACAAAATGAATTGAAAATATTTCCCCACATTTTAATTCTCGTTCAAAAATATTATTTTCATTTAAAAAAATATATTATGCTATTCAGATCTGGTCACGTAACGCGGCTAAAGCTATTTCGAGCAATGTTTCGATTCTGAATGGTGGTCTTTCACCAGGGCGATACTTAGAGTACCTACCACTTTGGAACGTGCCGCAAATATACTTCATATTATTTTATATAAATTTAAAATTTAAATAAAAGTTATTTGCGCACGCCGGGTTTGAACCCGGGACCTTTGGATTCGCAGACGAGCCTCTTACCGCTGGACCACGGAGGTCGTCAAAAAACATACCAAGACTAAAAAAATATACCGGGATTTATGGGGCACTTGTTAAATTGCTCTCCTTTTCAGTGGCGGCTCGTGACTTTTTAGCGTGCTAGATTGGTAAGATTGAAAAAAACGACATTATTGATGTTGTTGTAGCCGAAAACAATATTTATTTTTTTCAAATTTTCAATTTTTTCTATGAAGATTTTTCAGAAATCCGTGCAGTGCACCACCAAAACCGAAAAATCCTGAAAAACTTCATACAAAAAAAAAAAATCGTGAAAAAAAAAAAACGTTTTCGACTACAACACTAATAATGTCGTATTTTTCAATCTTCACACTAAAAACTCACGAGCCGCCACTGCTCCTGATGAAAAAATCGTTTTGAGCTTATCAGATAATTCCCAAACGCCACCGCGATTATGTCGGAATAGATCTTGATCATGCCTGTCACTAACGTAGGTTAGCTAATTTTTCATTTATGTATCTTTTGACTTATAGCAGATCTCAATTTTTACACGATACTTTGACATTATTGTCGGTATGATTGTTGATAGTTACCTTATAGCAGACAATCGAGTTGGCCGCCACTTGGAAGACGTTGTACCACCGGATGATTGTCTTGAGGCTGTAGGCCGGCCGGTCCTTCATGTAGGCCGGGAGGGCCACCTTCACGGCGTAGAGGTAGAAGAAGAGAATGCATAGCAGGGGGATCGGTCCACCCATGAGGAACCAATCCTTCACTCTGTCATCTGAAAGCACAAAGATTGGGATCATTTATAGCTCGAAATCGAGATGATCTTTCGTGCTGAAATTTTTTGGGTTGACACAGAATTTCAAGTGTGAAAGGCTACACAAATTTCAAATCACTAGATCTTGTTGTGATTGAGTTTTTTGCTGCCTCATATTTACGACTGTCTCGACACAGGATTATCCTAGTGAGACAAACATGGACCAAACCCTTTTTTTTTTTTTAATATTTTAACAAAAATATATTTAAAAAATAGATTTTCCCTTAAATTAAGGTTTTAAAAATAAATGAATAATTTATAGTGCAACCGCACAAGAGACTCAAACGTCTAGGGCCAGTGAGACTATTGCATCCCTAATTGGGGTATGTTGTTGGGTTGAAGGAAGTGAGGAGGGGAGGGAGGTGGGGAAGAAGAAGGTTGTGAAGGACCTGGCTATTTAGATCTGGTCACGAAACACAGCTAAAGCCATTTCAAGCAAAGTTTCGATTCTGAATGGTGGTGTTTCGCCAGGGCGATACTTAGAGTGTCTACCACTCTGGAACGTGCCGCTAATAAACTATATATTTTTTTTATACAATTAAATAAAAAATATATATTTTTTTATCAATTATTGACGGCCTCCATGGTCGAGTGGTAAGACGCTCGACTACGAATCCAAAGGTCGCGGGTTCAAACCCGGCGTGCGCCAATAACTTTTATTTAATTAATATGTGTCATAACACATTTAATTCATATAAAAATAATAACAAGTATATTAGCGGCACGTTCCAGAGTGGTAGATACTCTAAGTATCGCCCTGGTGAAAGACCACCATTCAGAATCGAAACGTTGCTTGAAATGGCTTAAGCCGTGTTTGGTGACCAGATCTGAATAGCCAGGTACTTCCCAACCTTCCTCTTCCCGATCTCCTTCCCCTCCCCACTACCTTCAGCCTCACAACATACCCAATTTGGGGATGCCATAGTCTCACTGGCTCTAGACGGTTGGGAGCAGTTGAGACTTGTGCGGTATTCATGTAAAAAAAAAAAAAAACGTTTATTTAATTTTTTAAAAATTCTAACGCTATGCATTGCGGGGCCATTGACAAAAAAATACTTTTTAGAGTATCTTTATGGTCGCATCCAATCGTTTCTGATCGAACAATTGTTTTTTAGGGGAGAATTGGATATTGCGAAGCCCCCAAGCTATATTGTATCTTATGACAAGAGCTTATTATATCGCATGTTTGATAGGTACTGACACCTTTTAGATATCATACTTCAATGAATAATTATGTTAATTAATCAACTTGGAGGGTTTTGAAAGGTAACCCAAAAACATCATTAAAAGAGAGGTATTATCGACACGACATGCTAATGGCGAGCTTATGGTTTGATAATACCTTGCCATTGTAAATGTCATCATCAGAATAATCATCACGTACAACGGCCACTTTTTCATCAGTCGATGCTTTACTACATCCCAATGGCGCTAGGGCTCCATTTTAACATTTTAAAAATACTATATCGTCGCCGGAAAGGCAAAAGGGCTGAAGCGCCATTTCGGGAAGTTTACATTAGAGCACTTTAATTTATTTTTTACAACGTCATTCATAATTCTTCGGTACCTGGTTGGATTTTGAAAAAAAGTTAACCCGGGTAATTTAATGCGCTCACTGAGTTGCCTGAAGCGACAAAAAAGCCAAAAAAGTCCCAAACTTGTGTGGCTACAGTCAAGCCTTCTCTCAAATGGCAAATATATTTTAGATGGCTGAAGGGCCACACAAAAGTCTTCAGAATCAAACGAGAGTCAGATCATTCGATGCAGAAAAGAGAACTGACCAAAACTGCATATTTAACTATTTTTTGACCAAAGTTTCGCTTAAGCCTTTTTATCTTTCCAGCGACGATATAATGGCTATATTTGATTTAAAAAATGCCACCCACATCTTAATATTGCATCGAACGAAAATTGTAAGAAACTCAAAACGTCGTAGCTGCTCGGAAAGTCGTAAGCACCTGGACCCTGTTAAACAGCCTGTCAAGCCCTTCGTATAAGTTCAATAGAACATGTTCTAATATACAAGGGGCACGCCAATATCCAACTCTCTCCCCCCACCCTTATATAGTATGGAACATTTTTTTAATTAATGGTTTATGTATTAAAACGTTTTGTAAAATTTGCAATATTGTCAACCAAACATTTACAATTACACACACTCAAATCATCTGTTTATTCATGTGTTTGTATACGCCCAAGTGGGGTTTTCCATATAAAGGTATATTTAACAGTAAAAAAAGTGAAAATAAATTAGAAGTAAAGAGGAAGACATGGCACGATCAAGTGAATCAAATACTTGAGTCGGGCCATGCGAACAGTCCGAATAACAGAAGAGTATGTATGAGACTATGTATGAATGTGAAAGAAGCAAGGAGTGTTTGCCAAGACAGAGTCGTATGACGGTCCGTCTTCTCTGCCTACCCCTGCGGAGAAACGGCATAATGGTTAGTTAGTTTTATGTCATAAATTGATATTTCAAAGCCTCATAGAAAATAGTAGCGTCGACCTAGAAATTCCCGGCATAAAAAGTTGTGTAAATTTCGTTACGCCGGAAGCTCTTCGTCTTTCGAGTTTTTACCGCTTCGCACAAACAGACTATCTCAAACACTTGGAGTATCAATAAATGGAGAGAATTTTTTTACCCAACCTATACAAACTTTTGAAAAATCACTTTAGCCGGGTTTTTACGTCGTATACCGTGAGAAAGAAAGAGACAGCAAAATTGACAAAATTATCACACCGCTTTAAAGTATTGTTAGAGTGTTCTTCGTGACCCGCGTCTCCGTTGACTCCGCCCACACGTTTTGATATTCGACATAAATTGACATAACTCAGCGGTTTTTTAGGTTATATGCTATATTTTTGTTTATAACAATACTGTGAAAAAGTGGTTATACGAATAAACAAAAACATTATGTCGACATGTGCTATGAATGGATGTATAAATACCCTAGACACGCCCAGGTCTAGCCGAGTCCGTCAAAGCTCATCAAAACTGACTACAGCAGCACTCTCTTGTATATTATTGCTCTGAGCCCAAACAGCTTATTAATATTTTACGTTCTAATTTTATTAAGAGGTCGTGAAATTTCTGCCTCTTAATAATATTTAATTAATGAAGCATAGCATTGTTTATTTACAGCTTGATGAACGCGGTCGGTCGGCCCGGTAGTGTGGGGTGTTGATTTTAAGTGCTGGATGTTTTGATTGGATGTCCGTCTAACGTTTTTAGAGGACTTAACTATTACCAAGTCGCTCTCCTTCAGCCTCTTCCGCCGTGCCCATTATCGCCTTAGTGGCGCCGGCGGTTTAACTATGTATCGAACCACTTAGCGTGTGCAATATACAATGTTATCAGGGTGGCCACAGACCCGGAAAACCAGGATAGAATTTTCAGCGGTTTGTATTATCAACCAGGATAATGCGTTAAAAAAGTTAAACTTTTCTTTTTTAGTATAGGTTGCATTAATACAGCCAATAGTTCGTCATCATTTAATTTCCAAATAAATATTTTATATGCAATTTTATTAGGGTGGTCACAGACCCGGAAAACCAGGATAGAATTTTCAGTGGTTTGTATTATTAACCAGGATAATGCCAAGAATTTTCTTTTTTAGTGTAGGTTCCATTAAAACGGCCAATAGTTCGTCATCATTTAATTTCAAAATAAATATTTTATATGCAATTTTATAAGGGTGGTCACTGACCCGGAAAACCAAGATTGACGAGAATTATCAGCGGTTTGTGTTATTAATCAGGATAATGCGAAGAATTTTCTTTTTTAGCAAAGGTTGCATTAATACAGTCAATAGTTCGTTATCATTTAATTTCCAAATAAATATTATTTATGCAATTTTATAAGGGTGGTCACAGACCCGGAAAATCAAGGTATTATCAGTGGTTTGTATAATTAACTTGAATCAACCGGGATGATGTGAAGAATTAATTTAGTATGGGTATAATCATTAAAACAGTCTTAGTTCGTTATCATTTAATTTCTAAATAAATATTTAATATGCGGCCTCCATAGTCGAGTGGTAAGACGCTCGACTACAAATCCAAAGGTCGCGGGTTTAAACCCGGCGTGCGCCATTAACTTTTATTTGATTGACATGTGTCATAACACAATTAATTCATATAAAATAAAATCAATATATATTTTTGCGGCACGTTCCAGAGTGGTAGATACACTAAGTATCGCCCTAGTGAAAGACCACCATTCAGAAACGAAACGTAGTTTGAAATGGCTTTAGTCGTGTTTGGTGACCAGATCTGAATAGCCAGGTACTCCCTAACCCTCTTCCCCATCTCTTTCCCCTCCCAACTACCTTCAGCCTCATAACATACCCCTATTAGGGATGCCATAGTCTCTCTGGCTCTAGACGGTTGGGAGCAGTTGAGACTCTTGTGCGGTATTCACTATAAAATTTATAAACAGAGTGTAATATTAGGATGGTCACAGACCCGGAAAACCAGGATAGACGGGAATTATCAGTGGTTTTTATAATCAACCCGAATCAAACAGAAAAGGTTCAAGATTTAAAAAAAAAAATTGCAATACACAAATAGTTAATTGCTACTTTTTATTGGGGTGGCTACAGACCGGGACTCAACAGGGAAATTGATTCAATCAGATTTTAGTACCCTTATTTGAACATTTTATTTTTATCGACCATATGAAGATAAAAACCTTTACAATTTAAACTTGACAGGAGACGATAAAAACGAATATTTAAAGATCAGTAAAACTGTTTATATATCTGGAACATTACTTAATAAAATAAATATTATCAAAGCAACCTTCAGGAGATTTTCTTTCACGATAACGGCCCAATAAAAATCAGCCAATTTTTATTAAAATATTTTTTTGACATTATGTAAAATATTGCTTGATTGACAAATAAAATGGTACAAAATTTTATTTTTTTAGTATGAAAAAAAAAACATAAAAACTAACATTATTTCACCATGTTGTCCCTTGAAGACTATTCTATGTGAAAAAAAAATTAAAACAACATTCCCAAAAATTATGAAATCGACCAGTTAGTGCTGAGTGGCCAAACGCGTCAGATTCTCACCCGGGCGTCGTGGGTTCAATTCCTCTGTTAGCCAAGTCCTCCATCATTGCACAAGCAACATCTTTCGCTTATTGTGATGGCAGTTGGAGTTTTTCAAACATTGTCAGGTTATTCGTAACCCGGGAATGTTTTTCTTTCTTTAAAATCCTTATATACGAGTTTATTTGACCGGTCGGTAGCTGAGTGGACGAACGCGTCGGATTCCCACCTGGGCGTCGTGCGTTCAATTCCTCTGCTAGCTAAGTCCTACGTCATTGCACAAGCAACATGATCCGCTTATTATGATGGTGGGAGGAATTTTTCAAACATAATATTAATACCGCACAAGAGTCTCAACTGCTCTCAACCGTATAGAGCCAGTGAGACTATGGCATCCCCAAAATAGGGTATGTTGTGAGGCTGAAGGTACTGGGGAGGGGAAGGAGATTGGGAAGAGGAAGGTTGGGAAGTACCTGGCTATTCAGATCTGGTCACCAAACACGGCTTAAGCCATTTCAAGCAACGTTTCAATTCTGAATGGTGGTCTTTCACCAGGGCGATACTTAGAGTATCTACCACTCTGGAACGTGCCGCAAATATACTTTTTTTATTATTTTTATATGAATTAAATGTGTTATAACACATATTAATTGAATAAAAGTTATTGGCGCACGCCGGGTTTGAACCCGCAACCTTTGGATTCGTAGTCCAGCGTCTTACCACTCGACTATGGAGGCCGTCATAACATTGTCAGGTTATCGTAAATTTTTTTTACGTAGGTTTATTAGGAAAACGATTGCTCTATGAATACGTTTATTATTGACAGGGATTGATTATTCTTAGAAAAGTCAATCTCTTTTATATTATTTATCTACGATTGCGGGTAAAAATGACCCGGAAAACCTAGGAAATTGTTTTTTCTATCTGTCTTCTGTGACCACCCTGAATATTCTGCTTCATAGCTCTTCCCCAGAATAACTAACTGCTTCTACGCACATCTTTGATTTATGTCAAATGCTCGATGTAGACTTTAAATTAGTATATTACATAGTGCTTTTGTACCCTCTCAAATAATATGGCCTAAGGACTTACATTTAGCAATAAATTATTCTGCATATAATAATAACAATATTCGGATAATTTGTATAGCGCCGTTTTTGTGAAAAATCACCTCAAAGGCGCTGCTGCCTTTCTTCCGTGAGCTTAAATATGAAATATGCATCATCGACATACGACAAGCAATTCTTTGGGATTATTAATTTCGCCATCAGTTCTTGGATGTGATTATATTTGAACATTTGAAAACTGCGGCGACGTTACACAGCCTTGCTGTTAAATCAACACGAAGATATTTAATAGGATCCTACCAGGGGTGTTAGTTGAAGTTTGCCGGTTTTTTCAATAAAGAAAACGCCTAATTCTCAAGGGAATCTCAAATTTTTTTTATTCAAAGTATTGACCATCGGATTCTATACATTTTGCCCATCTTTGAGGCAAATCATGGATACCATTCCAAAAAAAAATTTCTCTTTCGAGGCAAACCATTCGACGAGCCATTTTTCTACTTTTTCAAAATTGGCGAAGCGCTGCTCTGCGAGTGAGTGTCCCATCGATGCGAAAAGGTGATAGTCGGACGGGGCAAGGTCTGGAGAGTACGGCGGGTGCGATAATATTTCCCAATTCAATGCTTTGAGAGTGTTCTTCACTACTTTAGCTGTATGAGGCGGTGCGTTGTCATGTTGTATTTTCGATTTGTCTCTCGTTCATTTGGTGTGGTACCCATTTTCCATACTTTTGGATCTTTCCCATGGCTTTTAAACGTTGGCAAATTGCTCCTCGGGTCACATTAAGTGTTTGGGCCAATTGTTGTTGCGATTGGGTTGGGTCTTCATCGAATAACGCCTGCAATTCCTCGTCTTCGAACTTTTTCGTTGCACCAGGATGTTCATTGTCTGTTAAATCGGAATCTCCACTTTTAAATTGTATGTTCTAATCACTCGAGCATACCACCATAAGTTTCTACCAGCAAACTCGCTTTTTTTCTTTTGATGAAATGAGAAAAGCAACGAAATGCGATTTACTTGGAACGAAACTCGACATATTCACTGAGGTAAACAACTATGATACTATTATTTTGGCAGAACCAACTTTGTGTATTTTTAAGGTTAATGTCAATAGAAAAATATGACAGATGCTAAATCATACAAATGTATACATATCTCTAGCGACATCTATGAGTAAAACCGGCAAACTTCAACTAACACCCCTGGTATATATATATCTCATACTTGTGCCTGGCGTGCAAGATACAACCACGAGCTATTTGCACTTTCTTTTTTTTGAAGAGTCGTCAATAACAAGATTCTTTAAAACTAGGCAAGGGTCTGTAGCTAGGTTGGAAGATAGTCCACTACAAAAAATGCGTCTATATAAAGGACCTGCAGGACGAAGGAATGATGTGGAATCTAAATACTGAAAACCCTATACTCATTGTCGTAAAATATGTATTTTTTTTTTATTTACTTAACTTCATGTTTATTTACAATATTTTATATACATTGTCCTCCACGCTAGGAGTTCACCTGTGATGTGGAGGACATTTTTCGAATACATGATAAAACAATTAAAATTAAAATTAAAAATAAAAGAAAATATAGAAGAAAATACAAAAATTATATAAAAGAAGATAGATAAAAAAAAAAAAACAAAAATATAATAAAAACAAAATAGAAACAAAATAGAGCCACTTTAAAACAAACAAAAAAAAATTATACAAATAAATAAAATTATTAAGTAGCACTATTATTTTTACTGTATATAATTATAAATTAGGAGGATTGTAACCAGTTCCAAACATGTTTATTGTATTGTGCAAGTGCATTGTGCATTGTTCTTTTGTTCTTTGTTATATTTACTATGTTTTTTTAGAATAGTTTTCTAAAAATACTTGAATATTAATGTTTTTAAGTACCAATATGTTAACTGTCCTCAATATAATTTCCTTTTCTTCGATTTAACTTTTTTTTAAATATGAATTCATATGTTTCATCTGTATTTTTGACTCTTAGCTTCTTGTGAATTGTTTTTTTTTTATCTGTTGATGTATGCATGAACTGTTTTAACATATATCTGTTATTTTTTCCTTTCCTCTCGTGATTTATGGTAACGATCATGATTTTAGATACATTCCATTTACATACATATTATTTTCTTCTTGTTAGTTAGTCTCACTAGCTTAGTTTATTAAGTATGAAGCGCACTTAAGGTGAAATATCACAAAACTGCGCTATATCAGTTCACTGTTATTAATATAAAACATAGGATGAATGGTGTGGACATGAATGTTGCATCTTTAAACGTAAGAAAACAAGCAGAGATTGGCAGAAGTGCAATTGGTCAGAACTCCCAAGGGTTGTAGCGCCGATAGTGATTAGTTGTATTTAATGGCATTATATTAACACCGATAACATTAATTCCCTTTTCTTATTTTATTTATTTATGTCTACGCTTCATATGATGTTTTTGAATAACCGAATGTGAACATATTGTGCTAATGAATCTCTACGCAATCCTCATATGTTTTAAAACCGACCGCCACGATAAAATATTTTTGTATTAACGGACCACTATCTAATTACATAAAATACGCAACGCGAAATGAGAAAAACCAGAGCAACAGTAAAATGACACCACATACATAATATTTATATGAATGAAACAATGACAAAAATATACATTTGAGAGGACTTTTCAAATCAAAGCCTGAACAAGGTGAAGGGTCCATGATGTTAGGTATAATAAATGATATTATTCGAAGATTATTTTCGTAAAGAATGACAAAATTCGTTTAGATTGTTACCAAACATTTCAAGGACATGGCTTGAGTTATCAAGTCTCGACATTATGTATAATGAAGAACAATACCTTTAATAAGTAGAGTGATGATTGAGGAAAAGCAATTCATTGTTTCTGAGTCTACGGCAAGGAATATTGAACTGGATGAGTTGCAAAAGATGACGCGAGTCAATAATACAATTAAAAATTATTTATTAATAATTCTATTGTATAGTGAGCCGATCGAGCTGTCAACTTTACATGTTGTCCATGACCTCCGATGCAAACTTTTATCATTTCGTTTTCCAAGAAATGTTCAATTTCGAAAGCGACTACGAATGTTGATTTAATCGCAATCGGTACAATGAAAGTGTCACGGGGTTCAGGTAAAATACTTAGTTATTCTTTTACCGAGTTTTTAATTTGATTGACTGACCTTTAGGGCAATTTATAATATTGTAGGTAATTTATAATTTCCTAGCTGATTTTTTTTTTTTGCATTTCTTTGTAATTTTATATTATTTACAGCTTTTAGCAACTGTCAATCTAACACGATATTCTGCTAAGTGCTTATGTTTATCTATTAAAAAGTGAGTTTTTTTCTGTAGTGTATAATTGATGGCTTGAAATCGAAATTTCCGTTTCAAAAGCGTTTACATTAATCGAATGTCGTACAAATTTATTACAACGACTGTTTAAAAAAGCCAATTTTAAACATTATTTTTCACTGAAAATGAATTTCTTTGTAAAATAAAGCTGCACATGCAAACACATTTTGTTTCATCGCACAGAGTATTTTGATTAGTAACGCATTTAAATCGATTATTTTAAGGTTCGAAATAAATTTATTTCATCTCAAGGTGTGAAAAATCACGGGATGTAATTTGAGTTCCAAGAAAAAAATAATTGCTTTAATCCATTTATTTCAAATACAAATAATGTCTGTTAACATTCATTTATTTTTATTTTTATTTTAGTACATATAACAGGCATGATGCCCAAAACATATATACATGAGTGGTTATTTAATTAGAATATTTAACAACAGTAGGTAATCAAGAAAAAGTTTATGAAAAATCCAAAAGTAAATGAATAACAAACAATAATAATATTATACAAGGTAGAACATAAATAAATGGATTATTGGCACCTGTACTGAAGAGATGCCTATTAGCCGTTTGGTACTTGGTACTTCATATGACCAGTCTATAACTAAAGGGCATCATTACAATATCAGCTTGATATGATTGACAGTTTTTTTTTTTAAATTAATTTATCGTGTAAATAAAAATGACAACTTTATTGTTTGTGCAGTGAATTGTGTTGTAGTTTCTTAACGTCCTCGTCAAAAAAAAAAAAAATCTTATAGGCAGATAATTGTCTAGATTTAAAAAGATTATTTTTAATTTGAAAAATTCGCATTCACAAAGGAAATTGTAAAGCGTCCTTGAGATGTTTTTTCACGAAAACGAAGCTGTCAAAAATGATACAATAAAAAATAATTCTCTATTCTTTTTAAGATAGATGACTTTGAGAACCCATATTTTATTATTAAATTCATATTTTAAGGCATTTTTAAAGATTTTAGATACATAAATAAATCGGGATGTATTTTTTTCAAGTGGACTAGAGTCCCTATTGCTCCCGACCGTCTGGAGCCAGTGGGACTATGGCATTCCCAATCGGGGTATGTTGTGAGGCTGAAGGTAGTGGAAAAAGGAAGGATATGGGCAAGACTAAGGTTGGGTAGTACCTGGCTATTCAGGTCTGGTCACCAAGCACTAGCCGTTTCGATTCTGAATGGTGGTCTTTCACCAGGGCGATACTTAGAGTATCTTCCGCTCTGGAACGTGCCGCAAATATACATAGTAAATAAATAAAATTTATTTGCGCACGCCGGGATTTGAACCCGTGACCTATCGATTCGTAGTCGTAACAAAAAAAAACAATCTTCCTAAGGGTGCGGACAACGAATATTTCACTTCACTTAAAATATTATTTACGTCTAGAGTCCAAACATGTGGTCTATGGAACAATACATGTTAAAAAGAATTTTAGAACGCGATCTTGTGATATAATTTATGAGACAGGAAGACATTAAAGGATGCAATCAAGTAATACAATAGGACATTGGTATGAATGCTTAGTGACATGGGTAAGTTGTACATGGGCGCAACTGGTTGGGCCATTACACAACTATTTAACTAACTAACCTGAACGTATTTCTCCGGCAGAGATAATAAGGGCTTAAGCGACACTTTCGTAAAAAATGAGTTAAACATGCAGTTTCGATCAGTTATTTTTTCTGCGTCGAAAGCTCTGACTCTCGTTTGATTCTGAAGACTTTTGTGGGCCTTAAGCCATCTAAAATATATTCACCATTTGGGAGAAGGCTTAACTCAAGCGATAAGTGACTTTTTTAAAGCTTTTTATCGCTTTAGGTAGCTCAGTGAGAGCATTAGGTACCTGAGTTGAATCTTTTTTTTTTCAAAATCCAACCAGGTACTGAGGACTTATGAATAATATTGTAAAACAAAAAAAAACTTTTGATATTTAAAAAAAAATTAAGGACTCCATATTATTCCCTATCTACAGACATTAGCAAATACTGCTGCTAAGATCCAATTTGTACCAAGCACATATGAGTATTAAAAGTTCCAAATTATTGGCTTGATGAATGATGAATACTTGAAGCAAGTGGATGAGTTTGTGTATTTATGAAGTATGTTCTAGAGAAACGGAAAGGCTGATAATTATATTGAAAGAAGGGTGAATGCAGGAAACTCCATTAATGGAGGACTGAACGCTGTTGGCGCAAATAAGAAATTGTCCAAAGAAGCGAAGCTAGCAGTCCACAATGGAGTGCTTATACCAACCCTGATGTATAGCAGTGAGGCATGGCACTGGCAGCGGAAGGATGAAAGTAGACTGAATGCTGTGGAAATGAGATCCTTGAGACGAATATGCGGTAAAACCATGTATGACCATATTAAAAATGTGGATATTCGTAAAGAATGCAAGGCTGATGTAAGCGTAATGAATAGGATCAAGAAAGGGATGCATGCAGAGCGAATGAACGAAGAAAGGAGTGTGAAAAGAATATATGATGCGAAAGTAAATGGAAGAAGATGTCGACGACGCCCGAGAAAGACATGGCACGATCAAGTAAATCAAATACTTGAATTGGGTCATGTGAAGAGTCAGAATAACAGAAGAGTATGTATGAGACGATAAATGAATGAAGCAAGGAGTGTGTGTCAAGACAGAGTTATATGGCGGTCCGTTCTCTCTGCCTACCCCTGCGGAGAAACGGCGTGATGGTCAGTTAGTTAGTCACACTCATTCTAAACATCTCGTTTTGGATAATTATAAGGTAGGTATTATGCATTATTCGATGCAGAAATACTTACTGGTCAAAACTGCAATTTAACTCATTTTTTAACAAAGTGTCGCTTCAACCCTCTTGCCTTTCCAGCGACGATATATTATATGCCAACCCTCTGGCGAATAAAACAGCACGTTCAATCGTTGAGTAATCTTGAAACTGAGTGCGTTTTCTTTTTGCGTTCGGATAAAATGATTTTATCTAGCCCTTTCCAACATTTCCGGTTGTTCGCCTTCCGTTTCATTTCCTCCCTTAGTTCCACAGATAAGAGCCGTTCTGTATCTGCTGTGGTATATCTGTACTGTTCCATTATCCTTGCCATCCATTGATTCTAGAATGCGGTATTATCAGACTCTATACATAATAGATCACTTGATTCGTCTATCTTTTTGCTGCCATCGATTTTCGGTATTAATATTGCACGCTTGGAAGTGCCATATCGATTGGCATTGACTTTTGAACAATCTGCAGTAGGCTATCATCTGTGGATACTTCGCGTTGTGTTTGCATGGTCCATAATTGCGTAGTTTTATTTTCAAGGAAGTTTCGTAATTTTAACTTAAATTCGATTTTGTACGCGTTGTTTACTACCTAGTTTTGATAAATTTTCGTCTGATTCGGCCCCCGATGTGATCGTGACCGTGCTAGAATGATTCTTGAGTGCTTCTGAATTTATTATTCGAGCACAACTAACCAACTGCAGCATTGGTATATAATTACCTATGTAAATTTCCCTCGAAGTTAATTATTCACTAAACGGCGCTCTATAAAATCGATCCATTATTATTAGCTAACAATTACGCTATTTTCCATATAAGAAGCAGAGAGGTTAAACCATCGCCAAACTCTATCATGGCACTTTGGTTATTCCAACTTACACTCTATTTGATTTGATTCGCTTGATCGGATCATATCTCCCTCGGGAATCTTTCAATTCTTCTTTCATCCACTTGTGCCAAATATTCTCTTTCTCCATCCATCTGCTCTACATTAACAAAACTACTAAGCGTTTTCTTAAGCTTTTTCATTACGCTTACATCAGACTAGATATTTTTTGTAGTTTCTTAAAAGGTCGTCCATGGCTTTATCACACACTATCATTTCCAGTGCATTTATTCAGCTTACGTATTGGATTTTTTAAATTTCAATAGTCGAATTTTAAGCACGCGGCTATTACCTTAACATATTTTTAAAACCTTATTGAACGCGTAACAAGCAAAGGCATTTTATTTTTACTATCAATATATCATTTGAAAATTTACCACATATTTACCCTGCCTGATTTTAGTTTTTATCGGGGTTTCTTTTTCATTAAAGCAAAGATTGAAAGACTGCAGTGATACTTTTTGATTTGAATTTTTATACGACCACCCCTCCATGATCTCTACCACCGGAAACGGCTGTTAATAATGCGTGGATAAATGGATTTAAAACCATCAGATGGTTTTCAAGAAGGTATGTTGATGATTGTTCTTTCACTCAACTTCACACCCGTAGATTATAATTTTTTTCTTTCTTTAGGGCTTTTAATATGTTGTTGAGGTCCGAATTATCGCTTGTACACACAGGAAACATTCAATGCTTGATAACTCTTCAGAAAATGATAATTAATTTGAATTAACATTGGGCTTTAAATGGTATTTTTATTTTATTAGTAAGTTTTTTTAAATGCATTTACAATGCAGCATTCATAAATTTAAAGATAACAAAATAAAACCAACATACGAGTACTAATGGATTCCAGACCAAGGATAACCGCCAAAGCGGGATCTGGTAAAATATTAGCGGTTTTTGTGGCGGCAACAGGGACTACAACCTAAAGGAAAAAATAGACGCCATATGGAAGATTGCCAGCTATTAGAAAATAAAAATCCAACTTTTGTAATTACGAGTTAAAGTAACAAAGTTCGTGTTTTTCGATTTAATACTGCCTTGAGACCCAGTGTTAATTCAAATTAACACTGGCTCAATACATTCTTAGGAGTAATTAAGGATGAATTGATATTGATACAAATTATGTATAATCTTACCTGCACATTCGTTGAACAGCCATAAATAATTTTCGTACAGGCTCGTCATTGTCGGTTTGATCTGAAAACATTTATCAACATTATTGTTTTATACTGTTGTTTTTCTCAATATGCTCATTTGAACATCATGAAAGAATTTAATGGAAAACTAGTACAATTGACATCAAACCATCGAACCATCGATCAAACTAACTAACTGACCATCACGCTGTATCTCCGCATGGGTAGGCAGAGGGAATAGACCTCCTCACAACTTTGTATTGGAACACACTTCTTGCTTCCTGCACATTCACAAATCGTAGCATACACACCCTTCTGTTATTCTGACTCTTAATATGGCTCGAGTGAAGTATTTGATTCACTTGATCGTGCCATGTCTTCCTCGGGCGTCTCCGACTTATTCTACCATTCTCTTTCGCATCGTATATTCTTTTCAAACTCCTTTCTTCATCCATCCGGCTCTAGATTCCTAAACTATATAATCATCCCTTTCTTACTGTTATTCATTACGTTTACATCAGCATTGCACTCTTTCCGGATCTCTACATTTTTTAACACGGCCATGCATGGTTTCACCACACATACGCCTCAGGGAACTCATTTATACAGTATTCAGTCTACTTTTTTTCTTGCTATGCCAGTTCTATGCCTTACTTCCACACACCAGTGTCGGTATCAGCACTCCATTGTGAACTGCTAGTTTCGCTTTTTTGGGCTATTTTTTATTTGCGCCAATTGCGTTCAGTCCTCCATTAATGCAGTTTCCTACATTCATCCTTCTTTCAATATCCTTATCAGCCTTTTATCTCTCGTAGACATGCTTCCCAAATACACAAACTCATCCACTTGCTCCAAGTATTCATCATTCACAACTATATTGCACGCTGTTCTCGTACTATCTCTTTCAAACACCATGACTTTGGACTAGCTTACATTCATCGCCAACTCATGCTGCATACATACTTGGTTCATTCTAATCACGAGAAAATTATCCGAATTCGCACAATACTGCAAAGAAAATATGTGTTTTTAGGAATGCATTCTCCCATCGGAATTTTAATAAAACTCTTTACACTACAATGATCATTTCTCTCGAGCCCGGTTTCTCACTGGGTCAGCCATGTTTCATATTAAACCGTGTGTAATATTAAGCCCGACCGTAATAGCATTTAATAACTCCATGTCGTAACGGTGGACCGAGCAATTGTAGGAATACATCGTATCCGCGCATGCTACGTTATTTGCGCGAGAAATAAACCTACATTTTCGCAAACACATGACGGAATGCCTATAAAACGTAACTTACCGAGTAAAGTTTCGATAAAAGCGCCAGTTATATCCCATTAAGCTTATAGAATTATGTTTCTGACGCAAAAAATATCGTATCCAGGGCCGTACCTACAACATTGTGCGCCCTAAAACTCATCTAGAGAGGAGACAGAAAGGGAGGGTTCCATAAAAAGGGACGGAGTCATAAAAATCGAACAAATTCAGTTGCGTTTGTTCGCGATCTATCAAATTGCGAACAAATACACGAATCATTTATTTTAGATGTAAGGTAAGGTCAATATGTCAAATACATAAGATTTCACTAAGAATTCGCTATATGAAATTTAAATTCATCGTGACGTTAGGCGCAGCGTACCCGTCCATAGTGGCTGGCTGTCGTGCGGCGAATGATGCAAAAAAGCAAAACCGCCAACGGCAAAACAAAGGCGCACGGAAGAATGGGGTATAGAGTTGAGCTTAGAGCAAAGGTTTGAATTTTAATTATTTATGATGGAAATATCGTCACCGAAAAGGCAAAAGGGCTGCAGCGCCATATTGGGAAGCTTACGCCAGAGCACTTCAAAGTTTTTTTGTTTTTCAATAAAATTCATAAGTCTTCAAGTATCTGGTCTGATTTTGAAAAGTAAGTTCAGATAACTCAACGCTCTCACTGAGTTACCTGAAGCGACAAAAAACTAAAAAACCGTCCCAAACTTGTGTCGCTTGAGTCGAACCTTCTTCCAAATGGTAAATATTATATTTTAGATGGCTGAAAGGCCGCAAAAGTCTTCAGAATCAAACGAGAGTCAGAGCATTCGATGCAGAAAAAAGAAACTAATCAAAACTGCATATATAACTCATTTTTGACCAAAGTGTCGTTTAAGCCCTTTTGACTTTCCAGCGACGATATTGTTTTAATCTCAAATGTTTTCAAAGCAATCTCTCGAAATGCAACTGATTTAATGCATAGAAAAAAAAACTGGCCCTTCCCGCTAATATTATTTGTGAAATATGATGTGCTCAGCTCATACTATTACCCATATATTGGATATTTGTTGGTGGATAGCAATAATAAATATGAAATATTTACGTAGAAAGCAATTATTTTGTGGTTTGACATATTTAAAGAAATTTATAAAATAACTTTGTACAAGACCACGGACATTATTTTAATTTCAATGACCGACCTACTTGTCCAGGAGTTCAATATTAGGTATACTTCCTGTTAACTCATAAAATCTGATGATAGTATTATTACGTTAAAAAATCTTCTGTCACGTCCGATAAAATATTGCTGACGCATACAAAAGTTTCAAATTTTCTTCCGATTACGTCTGCGATACGATATACTCACTATGTTTCTTTTGTTGAGTGTCGTTACTAAAACAGATTCTAGCCTCCTTTATATCTACACTCCGTCAAGATTGAAATTTTCTTCCGTTTACGATCTTAGACGGTATACTCACTATATGTTCTTTATCGTTGTTCTTTAATCACCTTCTCAGTTAACGTTTTGTCTCTTTCAATTCATATTATCTGTCTCTTTCCCTCTGTTCCTTTGTTATAATTTAAATGTTATTCTATTGTTATCTCACTGTTCTTTTATTTTATATTGTGTTCTCCCTCTGTATGTATTATATACAACCGCACATTTTGTATTTTTTTGTTTAGTTTAATTTTTTACCCTGGTGATGCTTAGGCTAAGCGTAAACGGTCGGTCATAAAAAATATAATAATATCCGTGGTCTTGTACAAAGTTATTTTTTCATTTCTATTAACATATATTTCTGCGTTTATTTTGAATATTTTTCTAGTAATTCAGGGGCTTTTAAAAAAAAGTCCACCCTTTTACACGTTCCGTCTGCACCTTAGGTAGATCCGGCCCTGTTTGTATCGTACCTCGAAGCAAAACCGAAGGTAAAACAAAAATTATTTTCGTTTTACTCCTTCGTTTTCCCTTTCGGTTCGGCTTGGTTTCTCCTCGCGTGGATTCGAAATGATCATAAAAAATCCTTTATATTGCTGGTCTTTATACTAAACAAATGCCAGTTTGGTGGTATATTCCTTTTACAATTTTATACAGTTTAGTTATTCCAGGTGAAATTTATGAAAGTACCCTCATATTATAAATATTGAAATTTGTTCCAAATACAAACAAGCTACTTTTAAAGATTTGATTTTTTTAAAGATTTGACTTTTAAGATTATTTTCGTAGAAAGCAACCACTTTGTGGTTTGACATGTTTAGTGAAAATGAAATAATTACTTTGTATAAGATCACAGATTTTATTTTAATTTTTATGACCGATTGATTTCGCTTCGCCTAAGCATCATTATGGTACAAAATTAAACTAAACATAAAATACATAGTGTGTGGTTATATATACTCGTACATACCGAGGGAGAGAACACAAATCAAATAAAATAAGAAAACAAAAGAATAACTTTTATATTGTAACAAAGGGACAGAGATAAAGATACCTCATATGAAATGAAAGAGGCAAAACGTCAGCTGAGAAGTATTATTATTTAATTTTTAAAATTGTATCAAAAGCACCTACATAATTTATTTATGAAAAATCGGTTTCATTTTGTTATTTTTACGAAGATTTGTAATAAAGTGGCTTATAAATCGTATTTTTATACGTAAACTCTAGAATCTATTTTTTAGGAACCTTTTTGCAAATTTCGATTTTCATCTGTTTCTTTTCTTTCGCAACAGCTTATCCCATAAACCTTAAGGCTATATAGCCTCTAAAAACGAAGGGTTGTTTAACCTCTACAAAAAAGAACATTTGAATTAATTGTGATAAATCTGTAACAAAAATGTCAAATGTTTTAGATTAATAGAAAATGACTCACTATTCACACCCTTACAGTAAAACTTTTTTCATAATTTCCAAATCGCTTTTCAGCAATACGTAAGCGGTAAGGACCAGATTTTATTTCCCTATGCATTTATTTATTGTGATTTTGGTAATATATTCACCAGAATTAATAAAATAAAAACACCTCGGGCAACACCCTTCTAGAACTGCTACAGCAAACTCGACTCTATTCCCCACCTGTACTTTGCCTTAGGCTGTTTTGGCACACTCGCCGCTCCCCGAGTCGGCGGATGGAGACGTTGGCTCTGTTCCTATCGTCAGCGGGAATTATTAATTTATTTTGTAGAATACTATAAGTAAAGGGTTATTGTATTTTTCCGCAATTTAATAGAACATTTACCATATAACGTGAATTAATGCAAATTATTTTTGTATCTATTCTGAAGTCTCCTCCTTTTTTTGGTAAAAGTTTTTAACACTCCACGACACTTGTAAATATCTTTGAAACTACTTTTGGCTTTCTTGTACAGTAAAAACTAAAAACTATTTATCTGTCAATTCTATACGGGTAGTTAGAAGAATGCTCAAGGTTTCTAGTGAATACAATTCTTGAATAGTAATCTTTTAAAAGCTTTATAAAATACATACTGGAATTTTAGGTAAAACGTTCCAAAATGCATTGGCTAGTTTTAAAACTGCCCATTTTACTGTTTATGTTTGTCATAGAATTCAAAATATTACGGTTAAAAAATTGTATTCACTGTAAACCTCAGACAGTTTTCAAATTAACCATAAAAAAAATACGGGCAAATCATGTGTAGTATTACTTGTACTAGAATGCTACCGATTAACGTTTATCCTCATTCTCGGGTGATGATCCTTAAATAAAATAGTAAGACCAGTCGGTAGCTGAGTGGACAAACGCGTGGGATTCCCATTCGGGCGTAGTGGGTTTAATTCCTCTGCTAGCTAAGTCTTCCATCATTGCACAAGTTACAGCTTCCGCTTTTTATGATGTAGTGGATGTTTTTCAAATATTTATTTATTTATAAATTAACGAACTAAAGTCCAATTACAAAAAAGACAAAACACACAATGAAAAAAGAGCAACAGACAAAGAATAGCACATACATAATAATAAATGAAGCGATGACAAAAATAGGACAAAATAAACATAAGAGAGAACATTCAAGCCATGGTCTAGTCAAAGTTTTGGTAGAGTCGTAAAGAATGATAAAAATCATTTAGACTGCTACCAACATTTCAAGACCATGGCTTGAGTTAACAAGTCTTGACATTCTGGACATTGGAGAATTATACCCATAATTAGAATATTGATGATTGAGGAACAGCAATTCATTGTTTTTGAGTCCACGTCAAGGAATGTTGAACTGGATGTTGCAACAGAGAAGGTGAGTCAGTAAAACAATTAATAATTTTGTAAATGAAAATTAAATCAAAGTCTTCCCTGCGCTTTTCTAATGAAGACATTTTCAATAATTGTTTAATTTCATATTGTAAGGTTATTCGTAACCTGAGAATGGTTCTCTTTCCTTTAAAAAAAAAAATTATAATAGTAACCATAGTATGAAATAACTTTTTTTACAGCGCCTTTCAGGTGATATTAACCTACAAATGGCAATGTAAAAAAAAATATGAATAAAAAATATTGAAAAATATCACAGACCTTTTCACTTAAATTTCATTTTGTTTTAAAATTATTATAATTATGTACCCGCTGTGGGGATTGAACACAATCCAAACGATTGTCAACCGAGCCTCCTTACCCAACGGGCTATTAACCGCATCTATGCGTGTAGTTGCTGTTTTTTTTATTCTTTTGTATTACGACCGTATTTTTATTTATTTATTTTTTACGTGAATACCGCACAAGAGTCTCAACTGTCCCCAACCGTCTAGAGCCAGTAAGACTATGGCATATGAGTATGTATGTTGTGAGGCTGACGGCAGTGGGGAGGGGAAGGAGATGAGGAAGGGGAAGGTTGGGAAGTACCTGGCTATTCAGATCTGGTCACCAAACACGGCTTAAGCCATTTCAAGCAACGTTTCAATTCTGAATGGTGGTCTTTCACCAAGGCGATACTCAGAGTATCTACCATTCGGGAACGTGCCGCAAATATACTTTATTCTGTTTTATATCAACTAAATGTTTTATGACACATATTAATTAAAGAAAATTTATTTGCGCACGCCGGGTTCGAACCCGCGACCTCTTTGGATTCGTAGTCGAGCGTTTTACCACTTGACCATGCAGGCTGTCATACCGTATAACTGTTTTAAAGCTTTTTTTTACGAACAAAAACGTTGGAAAATATTTGCAGTACCTAAATGTGTAGGTTGATTCATTTCGCTGACGGTTTTATTTTCCATTTATATTTGCATTGCATTACACGTGTTTGCATTAAATTCACGTGTCACGCCACACGTCAGCCAGATCGATTCTCTTGTGCTACTTCGGAGAGTCGAGAAATCTCATTGGATTGTTATACAACTCTGAATGTAACGTGCTTGATAATAGCTTCTGGACACAAAAGAACGCCTGCGAATTTATTTAGCACATACGTTATTTAGCACTATGTTACATTCGTGATTAACACCCCCGGATAAAATAGATATAGATTACTATAAAAATACAACATCTGTCTCATGTTTTCTCAGATTATTTCTGAATTTAATAGATAATTCATTCGTGTAAAAGAAAACATAGAACTGCATCTCAATTGATTATCGGATGCACCGAGTTATCCAGTCTTAAGGCTGATTCACACCAACGTCCGAATCCGCTCAGTGACGATATTGTTCCGCATGAGAGCTTATTGATATGGTATGAATATAAATCAAGGAGTATGTGCCAAGACAAATTTGTGTGGCAGTATATCCTTCTGCCCACCCTTGTTATATTTAACTACTTAGTTAGTCAAATAATTATTTTGATGTGTAAAAATACTTACATCGCAGATTTTTTATTGTAAAAACCATTTTTTTATCACTAAATAATATTTTTAATATAGAGTTTTAAATAAAAAAAATATTATTTAATGATAAAAAATGGTTTTTAATAAAAAAAATCTGCGATGTAAGTATTTTTTCACATCAAGATAATTATTTAACTAACTAAGTAGTTAAATATCACAAGGGTGGGCAGAGAGGATATACTGTCACACAATTTTGTCTTGGCACATACTCCTTGATTGATATCCATACCATATCAATAAGCTCTCATGCGGAACAGTATCGTCACTGAGCGGATCTGGACGTTAGTGTGAATCCATCATTATCCGTTGTTCCTAACCAAACTTTGCGATATTTGAGCTATGATTGAGCTCAAATTACGTCCACACGCCTGACTTCCGGTTTTTCCAACGCGACTTAGCGTAACTTGCACCCATTGTTGAATGCATTTGCTAGGATTAACTTCGGTTTACTGAGCGAGGTTAACCCTGGGTTATGTGAACTGTCAAAAGAGTGTGAGACGTCAGCGAACTTGTTTTTCGAATGTTTTGATGTTATCCATTTCAGTATGTTAAACCAATTATGTATTCACAATAGATGCAACAGTTGTTTGTATAAATCGAATAATATCATCGCCGGAAAGGAAAAAGGGCTGAAGCGCCATTTTGGGAAACTTACACCGGAGCACTTTAAAGTATTTTTCGTTTTACAATAAAATTCATAAGTCTTCAGTGCCTGGTTGGATTTCGAAAAAAAAAGTTGACTGAATGCTCTCACTGAAATATCTGAAGCGACAAAAAGCTAAAAAACGTCCCAAACTTGTGTCGCTTGAGTCGAGCTTTCTCCCAAATGGTAAATCCATTTTAGACGACTGAAGGGCCACGAGTCTCCAGAATCAAACGAGATTCAGATCATTTGATGCAAAAAAAAAACCTGATCAAAACTGCATATTTAACTCATTTTTGACAAAAGGTCGCTTAAGCCCTTTTGCTTTTCCAGCGACCATATGCTCTATAAATATCAAGAATATGCACTAAAATGCCAAAATGTGCACTAAATGTGCCAAAATATTTACCTGAAATGTACAATAATAACTGGGAAAGGTTCGAAATATGAACGTGTAATTGAAAAAGCCTCCCTTTTAGAAAATAGTTTTGATTTTGTTGGGGGAGGGGGGGGGGACCAAAGTAGGTTTATATCAGGCAATATAGGCAAAACTGAAATCTGTTGAGTTCTTGCATTTTTTCAGAATAAAAAAAAAATCTTTGCCAGGTTAATTTTATGTGTGAGGGGTAAAGTTTTAATGATCACCTGTTCAGCTCAATTGTCAAGAATAAAATTTCTGAAATATTCTCTGACATGCCCAATTATTATTTGAGTAAAATACATCGGCAACATTGGTCTTTGGACTCTGGCTGCATAATAAATTCATTCAGTTTTAATCTGCAATCTGCGGGGATGTAATAGATAATTTATTATTATAAAAAAACATTGATACTTTGTATTGTCATTATCACACTAAGCAAACACGAATATGACATTGTAGTGACAAATTAGTTCAAATCTTGATGATTAAGAATCTGTTTTTATTCCTTAATATCATTTTAATAATATTTAAAAAAATGCTAACTTCGTTGATCAATCGTCTTGGTGGTTTTTTTTTCCTCTGCATGTATCGCAATGATTGCGTGTATGTGTGTGCATTTCGAAGTGCTACATACTCTCAGTATCGCCATGGTGAAAAAACACCATATATAATCGAAACGTTACTCGAAATGGCTTTATCCGTCTTTGGTGACCAGATTTGAATAGCCAGGTACTCTCAACCTTTCTCTTTCCCATTTTCTCCCCTTCCTCACTCCCTGCAGCCTCACAACATATCCCAATTGGGGATGCCCTCGTCTCACTTGTTCTGGAAAGTTGTGACTCTTATGCGGTATTCACTCAAAAAAATGCAGCGAAAATCTTATTCCTGCATTATTTTTTTTAATATATAATGTATCGAAAAACGTCGATTTGGTTTCTTTTAGTATGTTGATACATTTTAATCTGTCGTCATTTTAATCGTTTTGATAATTTTCCTATCTTTTAACATCAGAGATAAAATAGATGAGTTGGCAATATTAACTGATTGAAAATATCAGTTTCTCGAACTCGTCGATGGGTTGGCGATATTCATTTACTAAATATATAAGTTGCTCGAACTCGTCTATGAGTTGGCTATACTAATTTTTTGAAAATATAAGTTGCTCGAACTCGTCGATGGGTCGGCGATATTAATTTACTTAAAATATAGGTTGCTCGAACTCGTCGATGAGTTGGCGATATTAATTTACTAAAAATATAAGTTGCTCGAACTCGTCGATGAGTTGGCGATATTCATTTACTAAATATATAAGTTGCTCGAAGCTCGTCGATGGGTTGGCGATATTAATTTATTACTCGTGCTCCCGGGCGTGTCAAATAGTCAAGCATTAATTTATTACAATCTCGCGGTTAATTCATTAGCTATTTAAATTAACTCATTGTTTTTATAAAATGTCCACTATGATACTAAATGGGAAATTGTATGGATGCATTATTCACGACCCGATTAGCATAAAGCTACACTGACCTTTGCCAGAGTTGATTAATTTACTGTAGGATCGTAGGGCATTAATTGTACTTTATTTTATGGCCAACCATGTTCGCATATTTTCATATTTATTTCACGGGTCTAATTCATTACTTTTGTTACGTACTTATTCTGTCAGACATCGCGTTCTCTCGAAATGAATTGGCTGTTTTATTTGATTATTTCGTTTTACATTGAAATTTATTACAGCGTAATTCATGGTGCATATGAGTAAATTGTTCTATAATTCTCGCAAAATAATTGGGTTTGACTATTTTTAGTAATTCTATAAAAATGCAAGAGATGAAAATCAAAGGTTGCAACGTCCCATTTAATTATTCCAATTTCAAAAGAAAACCTTTCAGAAATTTTACACATCTCAAATGATTTGAAAGAATTTCTCAATTCCATCTAGAAGTTGAACTTAAATAATGACAACACTAAGTTTCAATTCAAAGATTGATTAGAGTTTTAGTTTTGAGTTTTTAAAAATCCTCTGTTTCTTGACACCTTTTTTAAATGAACATTTTAGACTCCAGATTTGGCTAATTACGGCATTGATGTATCAACCTTGGAACAAATATTTTTTAGTTGTGCCCCTTTAAAGAAATATCCAAATTACTATCAAGCTTTGTATAAAATTGCATTTTCTTTTTTAAAATTTCATCTCTCTTTATTCTCAATTAAATACCAATTTTTCAATTTATTTAAAACATTTTGGAATATAACTTCTCATTCCATATCTCCGTAGTTTGAACCGATGACCAAGAACTCCTTGAAAAGGTGAAAACCAAATAAAACAACATAATTTCCTTGGGAGTACGTACGAACTAGTACTGTATCAAAATATATCTAGCTGTTAGAAATAACAGCTAGATGCCGCCAACGTCTAACGCTATTGACGAAAATTTGCGCTAACAGTTAGATATTATTACTAAAAATATTAGTACCTACATACGAATATTCTTCCAAACGAATACCAAAATATCTAACAGCTAGATATATTATAACGACGCCTCGTATTGTCATGTACCTATTATTTTAGTCTTTAAAAAGGTGTAAAGAGTGTGTGCGTCGTCGACAATATTATACGTAGTTTCAATCTTTTGGTTATACTTCTTCTTACTAGACATCTCTGTAAACTTTCCTATCCGAAACGGCCGATACGTAGCGCCTAGAATCAAGCGACGAAAATAATGACAAGCAAATATATCTAACAGCTAGTTACATTATAACGACGCATCACATTGTCATGTACCTATTATTTTATTCTTTTAAAAAGTTAAAGAGTGTGCGCCGTGCACAATATTATACGTAGTTTGAATAATCTTTTGGATATATTTCTTCTTACTAAACATATCTGTGGACTTTCCTATCCAAAACGGCCGATACGTAGCGCCTAGAATCAAGCGACGAAAATAATGACAAGGCAAATATATATCTAACAGCTAGTTACATTATAACGACGCATCACATTGTCATGTACCTATTATTTTATTCTTTTAAAAAGGTGTAAAGAGTGTGTGCGCCGTGCACAATATTATACGTAGTTTGGAATAATCTTTTGGATATATTTCTTCTTACTAAACATATCTGTGGACTTTCCTATCCGAAACGGCCGATACGTAGCGCCTAGAATCAAGCGACGAAAATAATGACAAAGGCAAATATATCTAACAGCTAGTTACATTATAACGACGCATCACATTGTCATGTACCTTATTTTATTCTTTAAAAGAGGTGTAAAGAGTGTGTGCGCCGTGCACAATATTATACGTAGTTTGGAATAATCTTTTTGGATATATTTCTTCTTTAAACATATCTGTGGACTTTCCTATCCAAAACGGCCGATACGTAGCGCCTAGAATCAAGCGACGAAAATAATGACAAGGCAAATATTTAGTTACATTATAACGACGCATCACATTGTCATGTACCTATTATTTTATTCTTTAAAAAGTGTAAAGAGTGTGCGCCGTGCACAATATTATACGTAGTTTGGAATAATCTTTTGGATATATTTCTTCTTACTAAACATATCTGTGGACTTTCTTATCCGAAACGGCCGATACGTAGCGCCTAGAATCAAGTGACGAAAATAATGATAGTAAAACATATATAACAGCTAGATATATTATAACGACAATGTCTTTTTCATCGAGCTGTTATTTTACAACAGGGGATTATTATTATTAAAAACCAATAGGCTCGTTATTCATTATTTTTGCTATTTTATGTCAATCTCCTACTCGTTTGGTTTGGCGCGTTTTTACTCGTCGCGCGTGCATTCGATGTGTTTTTGTGAATTGAAGAATACAGTTTCTAATGTTTATTTTTTGTTTTAAAACAAATAAATTAAGTTTTTAGTAGACAATACGACGCAATATATTATTTTACTTTTTTAATATTGTATTTGCATTATTAGCTCATATAATTCAACGTCTAAATTTAATAATAATAATAAATGGATACATTTTATAAGCATGGGAAAATCACCTCAAGGACGCTTTGTGTACTTATATGTAATTTAGAAAATATAGTATATTGGTAGTTTACCAAAAAATAGTCAACGTCGGCGTTATTTTCAACGGTTATATTTAACAGTTAACAATCGCCAACGATAACGGCGTTGGCGTTTTTTCGAATTATATTTAACGCCCAGTACTAGTACGAACGAGTGTGAACTTTTCAAAGTTGAAAACTGGTGGATTTGAGAAATATTTTAACTTTTAAACAATCTTTTCAACTCCAGACAAACGATTTAGTATGTTTGTGTATAAATATAATTAATTTTAGCAGGCAATTATTTTTCTTTCATATTTGAAATGGGTGGATTAAAGCAACAACTACCTTTTCTAGGCAATTCAAATTACACTCCGCGATCTTCACGGATACAGTACAATGATTAAAAACTACATGTGAGGGGCTTAGAAGGAAAGGCAGCAATCTCCTTCATTTTAAATCATTTCTTGGAAATTTGATTTAACGTTTAATGCACTTTTCTTT
The DNA here is from genome assembly GCA_022651775.1 of Drusus annulatus. NCBI lineage: Eukaryota > Metazoa > Arthropoda > Insecta > Trichoptera > Limnephilidae > Drusus > Drusus annulatus. The sequence goes on from JAGWCC010000070.1 coordinate 416,604, forward strand.
CTGTGAATATGTTGATAAATTTAGAGATAATTGTTTCAAATTGTTCCTAGTTTAATGTGCACTAACATTTTTGTACACTTCATTCTCCATTTCTTTATAATAATCATTCAAAAGTTGACAATGCTACAGAACCGTTTTTGGAGATTGCTCCCTTTGCTTCTAAGCCCCTCATATAATCAGAAAGCGGTACGAAATGTTACTAGTCCTGGCAATAATTGCTGTTTTCCATTTTCAACTTGTCAAACCAATAATCTTAATATTATAAATAATAAAATATTGCACTCACTCCAGCTCCTCACTGCGAAAATTACAAAAAATCAATAGCAGTTTTTTCAGTTGCACTATCTTCTTTCTGTGCACTAGATCCCCACTTTGTTAAAACTCTTCCTTCTGCTTCTAGTTTTTCTCTCAATTCTAGTTTCTTCGATTTCAAATCATGTTCATATTCTGATTCCTTGTTTCAATCTTTATTCAGTTTTTTTTTAACGTTTACAATCTTTTTTCTGATTGGTTTTCTTGACTATTCTTTTGTTTCCTCTTTTTTCTGCATCAGTTTTGCTAGTGCGTGTGGGAGGAAAACGAAGACCAGCATTAGAAGTATGAGCGTGGGCCAAGAGTTGTCCAACTGGTCTCCCTGCCGATCCTTGCTGTACGCCTGCGGTTGCGATTCCTCCAGTACCCTCTCGCACATCTGTCTGTCGCGAACCGGCGGTGACTGACTGTCCAGCGCGGTGTTAAGTTTTCAGGTGTTTAACTGGAACGTCTTCATTTGCATTGAATGCCGTCAACTTAGACCCCGACACGCAAAACAGCAACGGTGTTTCAAATTCTTATAATTTTATTTTAATAATGGGTTAATGTTGATGGCGCAGACAGAGTATCTACGTTTTTTTTGGTGAAAATAAGTGAGGTACAGACTATTGACCTCTGTTTTTATTTGTTAAACAGCGACTCTAACAAATCGCACTATTCGAAAGATACTCGTAAGCCTAAACTTAAGCGCTTAAAAGCGTTTGTCAGTGCTTTCGAAATGACATAGTATTGTTTTATTGAATATCTTGATTTTTTTTCCTAAAAAGTTTATGTTCATTGTTGTTGACTGTAGATAAGTACAAAACCAGAACATTTCCTGATAAACCCTTTGATTTTAGTCCACTTGAAGAGTTTATACATCGTGGACCTCTAGAACCGTATGTAGTTAACGGGGAGAACGTCTAGCCTCCAAGATTACCAAAGGCGTTATTCTAGACTTCTGTTTGGATGTTATTGGATCCGCCCTTCTTCTTCCCCCTTTTTTTCATATTTTACGCTCTCCATCGTTTACAATACATAAAGTACAATCAGTATGTATCGAAAGATTTAAAAGACAAAAAGTTTTGTACAGACTCTTCGCAATAAACTTCGATTATTTGTAATATTAATTACTTATCAAAAGTCGACGCAATTTCTATATTTCGCATCAAATTAATACCAAAGTGTATTTATATTTATTTTCCAAGACATTCATTAAAATATAGTATAATGTCATCGTTTCTAATTCAAACATAAGACCATCTTCTGGTATCTATTCTAAGTACGGTTTGTCTTACTGTAAGTTTGACGTTATTGAAATGTATCACACCCTCACCCTTGCTCGTATTTCGATTCAGTGAATTGCAGACAGGTACAATCTTATCGTGTTTTTGTAAACATTTGTATGTTTCGTGTTTTCGTCAGCCTCTGCTTGTGTATTTCTTTGAGAAAAATGAACACCTCGCCTTGCGTAGGCCATTCCAGGCTGATATCAACGATCTTCCTCCGATTCTTCAGTTATATTTAGAAAAAAACACTGTTTGATTTGATACCGTACTGAACTACTTGACTTCAAAATTCATAATCCATATTTTATTTTTATTTTATTTTATTTGGGAAAACACACAGTTGTATAAACATTTTGACATATATTATTACGGGATAACTTGTTGCATTAACCAGTGAAGTTTCCGCCAGTAATAATATAATATATAATGTATTTTATGCAGCTAAAGCTGCTTTTCTATTGTGTATCGTCATTCAGTCTAGTTATTGTTCCTCTATGTTATTTTTTCTGGTTTAAATTTAAAGTATAGATATCGCAGCCAGAGTTGACACGAACACAGTGCTCACACAGATGCGTTACTTGCATACAGTATGATTCAAACTTGTTATTCGACTTCAGAAAAGCGAATTCCAGTGAATTGAAAATAAATCGTTTTTTTTTATTTAATTAAAAGAACACACTGTAAAAGTTTTCAAATGACTGTAAAAACGTTTAGAATATTTCATTTCAAACAATGTAGGTAAACTAAGAATAAACTTTATTATTTAAAATTGTGGGAAAATTATACAAACAATAGAATCTAAAAATGTGTAACAATAAAGAGTTTGATTCAATTATGAAAACAGTTTTTTTTTTTAAATTTATGTCATGTAATATTTTGATATGAGTAATAATGTAAGGTACCTCTTTAAAATTAAGGCATTGGTAAGTTGCCCCGTGATCTTGGCCGAATACTAATTGCGGTGGAATTTGTTAAATTAAAATGGTCTGTAGTTTGTAATTTGAAATTATTTTGGAAAATATTTTTAATCAAAGTTTCGTGTAGTATTACTTTGATAATTAACTTCTGCGCTTTTTCTACAGGTTAGTTTTGAAAGTTCCTCCCCAACCGATTATACCATATTGGAGAATAGTTTGGGCATGAGATAAATAATTAGTTTTGATCGTATTAGATGATAGGGTGTTTCTCAATCTGATATAAATAAGTTGTCTTACTCTCGTGACTGTATTTATGACTTGCTCATTCTATAATACTCAGATATATGATACTATTTAGCCTGCTATGAGTGAAAAAATTTGATATTGTTGCATTTAAAAATAAATAAAAACGTCGCCTAAAAAGAAAAACAAAGCATTCCAGGGTTGCGAATAACCTAACAATATTTGAAAAACTTCCACCGCCATCATAATAAGCGGAATATGTTGCGTGCGCAATTATGGAGGACTTGGCTAGCAGAGGAATTGACCCACGACCCCCGGGTGGGAATCTGACGCGTTTGTCCACTCAGCTACTAACCAGTCAATTATTTTCTATTCCCACACTGATGAATGAGTTTTAATAATAGTATTGTTTTGGGTACATACTTTTATATTTCAAAGAGAATGGGATAAAATGTGAAGTCTCAGTATTTAGTGGCAGACAGTTTTGGTCGAGCCATGATTTTATTATATTTATGTTGTTGTTTGCCATCATCGTCGTTTCCTCCCATGATTTTCCTTTTGTAATCAATAATCTGTCATCTATGTCTGCGATGTCTCCAACTATGGAGAAGGTGAACATTTTGTTAACATAGCCAATGAAAAGGATCGGACCCATGACTGTTCCTTGTGGTACGCCGTTATAATATATTTATACGTAGCATCAAAAAAATTTAATGTTTGTTTACTCTTCTTACATTCATTCACTTGACTTAGCTCTACTAAATATTATTCTTCGTCCTTCGGTCTTCTCCATTCCCTTCATTCATTTGACTTTTTCATACTTATTTGTTGTGTTTTCTTGTTCCAGTCCAAGGAGAAGATGATGCGCGGGGTGCGGCGGGGCTGCGTGCGCCTGCGCGCCGCCGTCATCGGGATCGACGATGAGGACGACTCCACCTTCACCATCACCGTGGACCACAAGACCTTCCACTTCCAGGTTAACAGAGCCGTAATAAGTTTTTCATTCGTTACATTCATCCATCCAGCTATTTCATTCATCTCGCCGCGTTGGTATTTTGAAAAATATCTAATTTGGTTGAGTATTTAAAAAAATTAAACTAATTAAACGTGGATACGAAATAAGAACTAGGAAGGATCTTAATAAGTTTATTTACTTGAGCACTACGCTAATTAAAAAAATATATATATTTACCCTAATATAGGAGTTTTAAGAGCGCGAGAGGGTTTCATGCTGTCGGAGCTCGCTTAATTTAACTACTAAATAAAAAAAATATTGTTACGTTTGAACGCTTTTCTATATTTGCTATCCTGTTTTTGCATGGATTCTGGCAGGAGACATTATTTTTGTTCAAAATCACTTCGGAAAAATTCGTGGACGGATCGAAGCAAGAAACTCAAACTCAAAACTGTTTAAATATTTTTGTTCGAAAACAATTATTTTCATGGAAGAATGGTTCATGAAAACACAAAGGTATCCGGTTTTTGATTTTTAACATTGAAAAATCATTTCGGGCTTCAACAGGCCAACCAACCTATCTAGCTTGTAATAATTTACCCAAAATAATGGATTGATACCTTTATAAAAAAATTAACCTCACCCTCTTAATAAATATACCTCTACCCCTGCACTTTACCCCTTGAATGGGTGGTTGATAATCAGGGAGAGATTCATCCTTAAAATACACACCATTTACACCACCAGAGTTATGGTACTCGTAACTTATACATCCGTAGAAAGGAAAGATGACCATGCATGTCTATCTAAATCTTGTGGCACATACTTAAAAGTCATCCATTCATAGTTTTTATGTTGAAATTGTAGAACTCTATTTTTTATAGCTTAATTTAATCAAATGTAAGTCGTTTTCATGTGTCCTACCCACAGTTTGATAATGGCCTTAAACGCCGAAACGGCTGTCACAAAAATAACTAAAAACTAGTATTTTAGAAGTGAATACCGCACTAAAGTCCCAACTGCCTCCAAACTCGTCTAGAGCTAGTGAGACTATGCCTCCCCAATTGGGGTATGTTGTGAGGTAGAATGGAAATAGTAGGGAGGGAGAGGAGATGGGGAACGGAAAGGTTGGGAATTACCTGGCTATGTCGATCTGGTCACCAAACACGGCTAAAGCCATTTCAAGCAACGTTATTATTTTAAATGAATTAAATGGGTTATGACACATACTAATTAAATACAATGTATTTGCTCACGCTGGATTTGAACTCGCGACCTCTGGATTCGTAGTCGAGCGTCTTACCACTTGACCACGCAGGCCGTCGAAGAACCTAATCATTATATTAAATAAAATTAATAAATAATAAAACCTTATCCAGTTAATTTAATACCGAAGGTGCTAAATTATCATTGTCCATCGCTTAATCATAACACCACCAATACTAACCTGACCCATCACAATTTTAAAAAATGTATTCAAATATTTCTTACCCCAGCATATCAATTTATGCCAACTTGAGTCAATTTTTTTGCCTTTATCTGAAGAGTCTGTAAAAACCTAGATTTATCCGAAATTGTGATGTATGGACTGCACATTATATTATTTATGCATGGAGTTCATCTGGGTGTCTTACCCACTATCGCGTATCGATCTCTTACCATAAACTGACTTTATTTATTTAATTATTTAATATAAGTTTTTTAATATAATTGTTACAAATTTTTGCACACCGTATTACAAAATAAACATATTATAAACTGTTCCACACCATAAAGAACAAGGTTCTTATGCTTGGTGAGGGAATTTAAAATAGTAAAATAGTGTTTAGTTTTTTTTTATAATACAGCAGAGAAAAATACTAAGTATCTTTGAAAATTAGTTAAAATAATAATTAAATAACTTAAATTGAAATAATCTTTTATCAGGATAATTTATGATAACACTATCTGATAGAAAATAATACCAACTTCACACCTGAAGTGACTAATTTAGTAGTAAACAAATTAACTTAGGGCCCATTCATGTTTTGAAAGGGATATGTCGTCGCTGGAAAGGTAAAAGAGCCTAAGCGACACTTTGGTCAAAAATTAGTTAAATATACAATTTAGTCAGTTATTTTTCTGCATCGAATTCTCTGATTTTAGTTTGATTCTGAAGACTTTTGTGGCCCTTTAGCCATCAAAAATATATTTACCATTTGGGAGAAGGCTTGACTCAAGCGCCACAATTGTGGATTTTTTAAAGCTTTTTGTCGCTTCATGTAACTCAGTGAGAGCATTGATTTACCAAGAGTTACCAAAACTGCTTCTAGTCTAAAGCCAGTGAGACTGTGGCAACTCTAATCGGGGCATTTGTGGGGTTGAAGGTAGTGGGAGGGGAAGGATATGTGGAAGAGGAAGGTTAGGACTCACCTGGCAATTCAGATCTGGTCACCAAACACGGATAAAGCTATTTCAAGCAGCGTTTCAATTCTGAATGCTAGCCTTTCATCAGGGCGACACTTAGAGTATCTACCTAATATCTAACGGCCATAGGTATACTCACAGTACCTAAACGCAATCTCAACACCAATCTCAACGGCCCCACGGCTTGGAATAACCTCCCCTCACATTTGCAATCTCAACGGCCCCACGGCTTGGAATAACCTCCCCTCACATTTGCAATCTCAACGGCCCCACGGTTTGGAATAACCTCCCCTCACATTTGCAATCTCAACGGCCCCACGGCTTGGAATAACCTCCCCTCACATTTGCAATCTCAACGGCCCCACGGTTTGGAATAACCTCCCCTCACATTTGCAATCTCAACGGCCCCACGGCTTGGAATAACCTCCCCTCACATTTGCAATATCAACGGCCCCACGGCTTGGAATAACCTCCCCTCACATTTGCAATCTCAACGGCCCCACGGCTTGGAATAACCTCCCCTCACATTTGCAATCTCAACGGCCCCATGGTTTGGAATAACCTCCCCTCACATTTGCAATCTCAACGGCCCCACGGCTTGGAATAACCTCCCCTCACATTTGCAATATCAACGGCCCCACGGCTTGGAATAACCTCCCCTCACATTTGCAATCTCAACGGCCCCACGGCTTGGAATAACCTCCCCTCACATTTGCAATCTCAACGGCCCCATGGTTTGGAATAACCTCCCCTCACATTTGCAATCTCAACGGCCCCACGGCTTGGAATAACCTCCCTCTGTTATCAACGGCCCCACGGCTTGGAATAACCTCCCTCACATTTGCAATCTCAACGGCCCCACGGCTTGGAATAACCTCCCCTCACATTTGCAATCTCAACGGCCCCATGGTTTGGAATAACCTCCCCTCACATTTGCAATCTCAACGGCCCCACGAATAACCTCCCTCACATTTGCAATATCAACGGCCCCACGGCTTGGAATAACCTCCCCTCACATTTGCAATCTCAACGGCCCCACGGCTTGGAATAACCTCCCCTCACATTTGCGAAAGATCGACAGCTCAATTGAGTTCATAGCAAAACTAAAGACTCACCTTTTTCAATTATCACACCCACAATAACGTCAATTTATCACTAGAGTTTTTATCACTCCAGTCCGAGTGCTATATATGGTTTACTACTTACTCTATTTTTTCTACCCTAGTTACGACAGCACGGGCAACAACCGTTATATATATTCGTTAATGTAAATATGGTAGTTGTAAGTCACTAGTTATAAGTAAGTATAAGGCATAAGTTGATATTAAGTCTTAGTTTTAATATTATGTTAATTATTCTGTAAAGCCCCCTTGAGGTGATATTTATGTCACTAAAAACGGCGCTATATAAAAATCAGCCAATTATTATTATTATTACCACTCTGATTCCTTTTAACCTACATGACTTTGCGATTTCTCCTCCGGGCCCTAGGTCCTCGTCATCAATGATAGAAATGCATTGACAGTGATTTTGTTGGTTATAATTTAAGTGATGTCACGTTACTATTTCAGGCGCGAGACGGCGAAGAGCGGGAGCGCTGGGTGCGCTCCCCTCGAGGAGACCATCGCCCGGCACCACCGCGCCGGCAAGCACGGCGGCGCGCCGGCCTCGGGGGCCCGTGCTCGGCGGCGCCCCGGGGCCCGTGGGCGCCGCGGGGGCCCGGCCGCGGGACTTCGAGCGCCGCGTGGCCGAGGCGGACGCCTACCTGCAGATCATGATTGAGCAAGTCAAGGTGGGGGGAATTGATCATTTCGTGTGATTAATTGGTGTGTGCATGCTTTCAGAATACATTTCATTAAAGTAGCCCAACGATTTTACCGTATATATTCGAAAGATTGCATTCGATTTTTTTTTAAATATGTTCTTAACCTCTAGTGTGCCGGAGGTGCCTATAGGTACCGGATATTCACTATTAACTTTTCGGGCGTTTTTATTCTTTAAAACCTGTTGTTTGCATATTTAAATGAACCGTAATCACTTCTCAACCAAATTATCTATCCATAGAGATATTCTGCATTGTGTTAAGGGTCAGCACCCAAAAATATACACTTTTTGGCTTTCTAGTACAAGCAATACTACGAATGATTTATCTGTTAATTCTATACGGGCAGTTAGAAAAATGTCTAAGGTTTCCAGTGAATACAATTCTTGAACAGTAATCTTTTAATTTCTTTATGAAATGAATACTTGAATTTTAGGTAAATCGTTAAAAAATGCCATTGCTGGTTTTTAAAATGCACCTTTTACTGACACTTAAGTATGTTTTTCATATAATTTAAAGGATTACGGTGAAAAAAATGTATTTACTGAAGACCTCAGACATTTTTCTAACTACTCACAGAAAATTTACAGATAAATCATTTGTACTATTGCTTGTATTAGAATGCCAAGAAGCGATGTTTAGCGTCATTTTTGAGTGCTGAGGCTTAAGTTTGGTACAAATCGAGTAATACATATTTGAAGTTTGCTAACGCCAGTACAGCTAAAAAAAAACGACTTTCAAAGTGACATTACCGGTTTGTGTTTACAGTAAAACCTCAATGCAATTTTAATTTTATTTGGAAAGAAATTTATTCAGACATACAAAAAAATTATCGCTTTTCTTAATGAAACTTTTTTTGTGACCTGATAATCTGTTCTCCGAATATAAGTAGCTATTCCAGAAAACCACTTATACCATTAACATAAAATTTGAAAAAATAAATTAACACATTTTCTGAGAAGATTGCATAATTGACGAAAACCTCATTTTGTAAAACACAAGTGAGTTATTACAAAATTACAGTCAGCAAGATACGACGGATGTTTTACCTTGTGGGTATCCGGCATTTCAGAGGTTTAAGTATATCAACATTTACACTGTCTATATTCCATTTGAATTTCCAAAAAAAAGTTTGTAAAGGTACATTTAGTCATTAAAGTTTTTTTTGTCCTGTTCCCTCTACCATTCTATGTCAGGATTTATTTTACACCTAACTCTCAAATAACTCCGTGGCTAGCTTCTTAGAGGTTCGCGAAATGTCGAATGGTGACGAACTAGAGATATTTTTCATTTAGAGACTTGTCTGTTGATATAAATTGTCACACTAACTTGTTGTTTTTTTCTTTCTTTCTAGAAACTGGAAGACAGAATAGAAGAAATATCGGATCCAGAGAGTAAGATAAAGTGCCAAGGGGTGCATGACCAAGCTAATGTAAGAATAATTTTTATATTACAAATTATAAAAATTTAAAAAAGGTATTTAATTTTTTTTAATTCCTGTATGTATATTTTTACGTGTTACAGCTGTTTTGCCTTCCAAAAGCATTGATAAACTGTTAAATTGCCCTCGAAAAGCAAAACAGCGGGCATGTGTAAAAAAAAAACTATGTAGCAAAACTTTTTTTAAAGTTATCAGTAAAAGTAGAAAAAACTTTTGAATTTCAATTGAGTTCTGCAAAAAAACTTTAAAGCAATTGTTTTTAATTATTTCTTAACTTATTTATATGTACTTATTTGTTATGAAAAATATTGCAACAGTTCAAAGTACACAATTTTTATGATTGGTCAATTTGAATGGCTCATTCTTCGAAAATATATTCTATTATCTATTTGCTAAGAGTGTGTGGATTATGAATATCCAATGTTTACTTTGATCTTAAAATACAAACATACATAAATATTTGTTATGTTTAATGTGATTTTTCTTCTTTCTACAGGCCATGTTGGAGAACATAAAGCACTCAATAGTTCTACTTCAAATTGCCAAGGTGAGTTTGATTTCATTGTAATATAATGTTGTATATAAATACGAGTATATACATACATTAATAAAGTTGTGGCTTTATACAAATGCTAAATTATTCTATTCACATAATTGCAAATTTTCACATAGCATTTTACTGTGTTGTAAAATGAAGAAGTCTCGGGGTGCATTTTGTTAATTTTAGCCTAGCCTCAAACCTAAATTTGCTCTTCAAGCAGGAATCTTCTGAGTTATTTTGATTTTGGAGCAAAATTGTTCTTTCCTTCAATAAATAACTTTAATTTAACTAACATTGTCACGGTTCTTGTTATATTATCTGCTTTGTATTTGTAACTGTTTTTGCCTTTCCTAGCCCTTTTTAATGGGCCAACATCACAAATAAAACTTGTAAAATTAATAATAATTTTCTTATATTCTATAAAAAAATATATTATTTTGCTGCCAGTAAACTTTTATTATGTTGAGTTTTCTTACAGAGAGTTCTGTTTATGACTGACAGTAAAACTAATTTTGAACTCCAATTGGATCAGTGCTTCCAATGTTTTTTGTATATCACACTACCATTGTTTGACAATCTCGTTGGTTTATATCAGTTGACCATAAATTTATTGAATTAACCTTAACAATGGGCAACTGTCCATTCTTTCAAAGCATTGAATATTTTTACCTCTTCTTCCAGAACACGGTGAATCCTGTTAATGGTATATACCAGGGCCCAGCATCTGTTATCACCACGGCACAGATGATTCCCACAGCATCTCCAGCTGATGGTAAGTTATTCGGGAAATTAAAATTAAAAATAAATTGATTCGTCATTCATTCTCCATCTATTCACATCACACCTTTTGGTTAGATCTAGTTGGGTGCTTTTCATCAATCGTGTTTTGTCCAAAATGCTTTTTAACTAGAGAATTAATATGAAACATGAGGTCAATTAAACACTTTTTTATTAGAGAGAAGGGGTATCACAACCCTTCGCTGTTCTAACATGATTTGTCATACATGATAATACCTACATATCACCATTATCAAACAAACTATCTGTCTGTCTGTCGACGTTACGTATTGTTACTTTAATGGTCTAAATGTTTGAAATAAAAACATATTCTCGTGTCCATTTTTTATGATTTAAATGTATTATACATTATTTGATAAATTGGGTGACATTATTTGATTCAATGTGGCTTTTACAAAATAATTTCAGTGTTATATAATGCTCAATAAAATAATGGAAAATGCTTAATTAACCTACGGCATTAATTGACCTGTGACATTATTGGAGACATAATTGAGAATGTGTTAATATGTACTGGACTCCTAACCTTAACCTCAAGTCCAAAGGCTATGTTTGTACATATTGACACTTCCTACGTTAACTATTGTATCTTCAAAATCATGATTGTATTCCTATACGAAAAGCAATTAGAAGTTTCTTTTAATCACTTCAAATCCAAATATGAACCGATTAAATCCAAATTTTAAGCACACATGTACATTAAATATATAATATTTTAAATGAAATGCAAAAAAATGGATTCAATCGGTTAATATTTGGATTTACAGAGATCGAAAGAAACTTCAAATTGCTCTCCTCAACAATCAGGATTTTTAAAGTTACAATAGTTTACATAGGACAGGTTGATATGTATACGAATTTGAAAATGGTAATTTTTCAAATAATTGTTTTGGTTATATCTTTGTAAATTTATTACTATGGATAATAGTTTTCTCCTGGTTTTTCGCAGGTTGTTTTAAAATTTATTCAATTTTGAAGGCAGGAGAAATTCGTCTGAACATCTAAATTTAAAAAAGAGGATCAAGTCAAATGATATGTACTGGTATTGTATGAAATGTCCATGTTTTAAGACGGTTCTTTTTGGCAAGTGATAATAATCTCATGTTCTGAGTTGTTTTTAAAATTAAGGAAATATTCTTTCCGATCTCTGGGCAACTTTTATGACAACCTCTGCCGCGGCACGTTTGTTTGGTGTGAAAGATGGTGGACGGGTGACCCCTGTGGTCAATGTGTAATCATGTCTGCTTTAGGTATTTTGGGTGCGTCCATTATAGCGGGTATTGAGGAGGGCGCCGAGTGCCTGGAGCGGCGCCATCCGAGCATACAACATTCGCTGACGGGTGAGTTAGGCGCTTGACCTGTTTTTTGTTGTTGTTGTGTGGACGTTTGTTATTACGCACTTCTCGTTTCAAAAGAGCATGTTTCAATATGTGTGCTTTATCTGATTTTTTCTGGGTTGATACTTCTCGCTGTATATTGCTTTTACCTACAAACCATCACGCCGTTTATCTGCAGGGGTAGGCAGAGAGGATTATATGCCGCACACCTGTTTCCTGGTTTACACTCCTTGCTTCACGCACATTCTTACTTACATAATTACTATGACTTCTGACATTACCTGACTTGCCATCTCTTTATGGGTCTTCTTCTATCATCCGTTTGCGTGACACTCCCTTCTCTGTACACTTTGACTAGTGTGGGAAGTTGTAAAATAAAGCACTCACTGTGCAGGGCAAATAAGATTGTGAAAAATAATCTTGCATCTGATTATGAACGAATGTTGTTTCTCGTTTTTAAAAGTGTTGCAAAAACATACTTAGATGTGTATGACAATAAAAGATAATGAAATATCTAAGAATAAACACATTCGCCAAATAATTGCCATCTTCTCATAATAATCAGGTTTCAAAAGCCTGTATCACTTGGTTGATATACAGAGTAACTGCTGTCATAATGCAGGAATGGTAATTAAGTAGGAATGCTCAATTAAAAGATGAAAGGGATTATAATTTCCAACATTCTTCGATAACTAAATATGGTCCTGCCTCTGAGAACTCATTGAAATCTCTCTTTCTGTTACACTCATGTTTTATGAGACAGAGGAAGAGATTACAATGGAGCTATCAACCATATGCCCATAGGTAATAACGATGGCACAGTGCACAACTGCATTACTTGCAATTTTATTTGAATACAATTTGCACATTTGTGACGCATTTGTCAAGATGATTTAATTAGTACGCTTTTAAGTGTTTCATGTGAAATTTACATGACTTAATACAGATTACAAATACATCCATGATACATTTACCAGAGTGGTAGATACTCTCAGTATCGCCCTATTGAGAGACCACCATCCGAAAAGCCAGATATTTTCAAACCTTCTTCTTTCCCACATTTCCCTCCTCAGCCTACCTCAAATTAGGGATGCCGTAAAAAAAAATTACATCGATATAAATATTAAAATATTGATCATGTTCCTTTAAACCTTTTCAATTGACCTTTAAGCTCAGCACCCAAAATGTGCCAAACGTCATTTTGTAGCATTCTAATACAAGCAATATAGTTCACATTATTTATGTGTTAGGAAAATGTCTAAAGTTTTCAGTTAATATAAATTTTAAGCTGTAATAATTTAAATTCCAAGAAAAACATACTAAAATGTCAGTAAAAGGTGCAGTTTGAAAACCAGCGCAACCATTTTCGAATGTTTTACCTAAAATTCCAGTATGCATTTCATAAATAATTTAAAAGATCGCTGTTTAAAAATTGTATTCACTGAAAACCTTAGACATTTCCCTTACCACTTGTATAAAATTATCAGAAAAATCATTTGTAGTATTGCTTGTATTGGAAAGCCAGACAGTGTGTATTTTTGGGTGCTTTCCTTTAAAGTAAACTGTTAAATTGACATTTTAGTATATTTGACATGACTTTTCTCATTGAGTTTAACACATAAAAAAATTGTGCTTTAGCACTCTACCACAATTTACAATTGTTACATATTTCAAAGGAGCATTATTCTAAGTACTCCATCACAAAGTGATGCACGTTTCGCTCTTGACAATGACCCCTGAGTAGCGCTGAATTACATTGCATGTCTCGAGCGCATTAAGTGAAACTTTGTACCTTGCACCGGGGCTGCGATCACCCCAACCCCCCTATTATTGGTTGTAGCCGCTGGGGGTGCAGGGTGTATTAATTATTCACTGCAACCCGACCTTCCCCCCACATATCGATTCCAACTGATTGACTTAGATGTCTGGCTTTGATTGTGGCACTGTATGTGGCCCTTATGTAGGTATGCAGAGTAGTAGATTGTCTCATTATCGCCCTGGTGAAAGACCACTATTCCAGGCACCACCGAACCTTCCTCTTCCCCATCTCCTTCCCATTCTCACTTCCTTCACTCGACAACATACCCAGATCTGGGTACACCATAGTTCCCACTGGTTCTCCGTAACATACAAATGCAACTATGATTGGAAGTAAAAAACAAAAAGTAATGCTTGTTAAGATGCTTTGGCAATGAATTCATTATGTATAGGTTGTAAATCTCACAAAGTGTGCTTTCTAGGATTGAAAAATACCTTTTATATAAAGCCTTTAGCTGTTTGCAGTTGTCCAAATGGACCCCAATACAAACTCGTTAGTAAGGTTGCAACAAAAAATAACACATTGGCGCATTATTTTAATTAGCTTATTTATCTATATGTATTCCTACAAAAAAGGCTGTATAAACATTTGTGTAAGGTGTATTTAACAAAAACCATTATCCCAACATCCAGGTGGTAACTCCCATATGTAAATAAAACAATCCTTCATATGATGTGTTTTGATTTTGGGCGGCAACCGAACCTGCAAAGATATTTTGACATTGCATTTTTTATTTATCTAAAGACACTGTTGACTGGATGTTGTAATGTGGGGTTGTATATTCTTCGTATGGTGGAGGAGAGTAGGTGGATGTCAAAGTGCAATACAAATATGACTCCAACTGTCTTTTTCTCCTCGACTTGGAGGCTTATAAAAGACCTTCTGTACCTCATATTGTGGCATCAATGGTAGATTTTTAGCACTGCACTTTTCTGCTGATAGCTACTTCACTCAAGCACTACCCACGTTGGCCTACGTGGTCGAATAATTGAATCGTTCGACTACGAATCCAGAGGTCACGGGTTAAAATATCAAAGTGCGCAAATAAATTTTATTTAATTAAGATTTGAAAAGGGCTGAAGCGCCACCTAAAGTTTTTATGTTTTACAATAAAATTCCAATTCTAATCACTGAGTTACATAAAGCGATAAAAAGCTAAAAAGTCCAAAACTTGTGCCGCTTAAGTCAAACCTTCTCCCAAATCGTACGTATATTTTTGATGGCTGAAGAGCCACAAAAGTCTTTAGAATCAAACAAAAGTCAGAGCATTCGATGCAGAAAAAGAAACTGATCAAAACAGCATATTTAACTTAAGTCAGCGTCGATATATTGTATATTTGCGGCACGTTTCAGAGTGAAAGATACTCTTAAGTATCGCCCTGGTAAAAAAACACCATTATTCAGAATCTAAACGTTGCTTGAAATAGCTTTAGCCAATGACGTTGACTTTAGTCGTATTTGGTGAGCAGATCTAGATAACCAGGTAATTCCCAACCTTCCCGCTCCCGCTCCCCATCTCCTTCCCCTCCCCCCTACCTTCAGCCTCACAACATACCCCAATCGGGGATGCCATAGTTCCACTGGCTCTAGACGGTTAAGAGCAGTTGGGACTCTTGTGCAGTATTCACTATAAAAAAATTAATGTAAAATTATATTTTAATTTGGATTTTCTTTTTTAAAATATTTTATCTATGATTTATATACTACTTTAATGGGTCTAGTTTAAACTAGTTTTTAATCATCAGTCATTATTCATTGTGGTCATCTGTCCACCAACTAATGATAACAATCATCTGATAGCATTGAATGTAGGGCACTGAGTACTCAGTATCCACTCTGGTAATTAGTGACACTTAGGTATTTTGTACTCACCTGTGAAACGAGTTCACGGTTTTATCATCACCTCATCTCTGTAACAATGCTAATTGAATTGATGAAATTATTTTTGTCAATTTTTTTTACAGCAATTCAATGAACTTTAGGTAAAGCTGTCATAACAGCAATAATAAATTATCAAATTAAATGAAATTGTGATGATTTTGTAATTTTTTATAATGGAATTTTTCGATTTATATTATATGAAACTGCAAATTTGATCTGCTAGAAAACGTTTTATATAATTGTTTTAATAATACAATTTTTAATGGAGACCGTCGATGAAATATTAATAAAATTATAGTAGGAACTTCCCAATGAAACAATAATAATAATTAAAAAATTAAAATCTAATTTTGGAAAATAGTTCTCGATTAAATAATAATATAAATTGTGAAAAGAAATTGTCATGAATGGAAATTCCCAATGAAATGAAAGTAAAATTATGGAAGGAATTTCTAGACAGAATATTGTAAAAATTTTGAAACGTATTTCTCAAAAAAATAATTTTAAAAGTTGTGAAACGATTTTGTCTGTATGTAAGAGTATGTACTCGTATGTAAATCATTATAAAACTTAACAGTTTGTTTTGGAGATTTTTTTATTTATTTACAAAATTGTGTAAAAAAAAAAATCTAATTAATTTAATTTAAAAGACCCTCGTCTGTCTCATTACAATTCTAACATTGCTTACGATTTTTTTACAAGGCCCCCCCCGCATTATGTATATATTGACCGCTTAGTAGCCGACTGAAGAAATGCGTCGGTTTCCCACCCGGGCATAGCGGGTTTAATCCTCAACTAGCTAAAACCTCCATCACTGCACAAGGAAAAATTTCCGATTTTAATTATGGTAGTAGGAGATTTTCAAATATTGTCAAGTCATTCGTAACCTGGAAATGTTTGTCTATCTTTGAAAAAAAAAATGTACCAAAATATCTGAAATTCACTATTTGTGGTGTCGTTGGAAATTCGCCGAAATATTTGATCGAAGATTCAAGCTATAAGTCGTCACCAAATCATTAGGTACTATCACAGAGCATATACATAAAATACAAGACACGTCATTTTAATACAAATCTTACGAAAAATGTAGCACCATCAATGTTGCACCACTAAATGTTTCACCCGCCTATGAAAAGGATAACCATTCAAAGAATATGTGTGTGCGGAAGAGATAGCTATATGAAGCGTGTTTCGAAGGTATGTCTCGTTGACTTGGTTAAGTGCAATCAGGCGCGTTGTCACAGTAACGTATCTACATTATTTAAAGTAACACAGTTGTATTTCAGATTGTTTAGCGATTAAAAGCGTAAATATTCGATTAAATCATATATTTACCCGCTTGTACCTAGATTGCATACAGTGGGTAATTATTTCGCTGAAATACTAGATATATTCAACTGCACTGAATCTAGTTACAAGAAGTCTATAATAGCATACCTCTTTCAAAAATATGACTGTTAATTTATTGCATTATAATATTTCTATTAACTTACTTATGTTTTTGGGTGCTAATCATTTACTCTATGTTATTTTTATGTCACTATTATTTTGTGTTATATATTACACTGTTATGTAAAAGCCCATAAGGGCGTATATAATTAAATAAATATATATTGCACAATGTGAATTTATTTCGCCGCTGGTAAAGAGGGCCGTTTACTATTCAAACCTTGAGGTAACAATATATGGAGGGAGAGCTAATTATTTTTACCCAACCTACACAAATTTGCGATAAATCACTTTCTCCGGGCTTTTACGGCGTACACCATGAGAGAGAAAGAGACAACAAATTTCTTGGACCGCTTCTATATACTGTCGCAATGATCTTAAGGTCCTGGTTCACTGGCGGGACTCCGCCTACATTTTTTATTATGCCACTAAACGTGACACAACTAAACGGTTTTTTAGGTTATATGCTATATTTTTGTTGACAAAAATACTGTGAAAAAGTGGCTATACGAATAAACAAAAACATCATGTCGATATGTGCTATGAATGGATGTATAAATACCGTAGCCTTAGTCTTAGCCACGCCCAGGTGCGCCGAGTCATGTTAAAATCATCAAAAACAAGTCCAAATCTGACTTCACTGCCTTGGACAGATACTACTCTACCAACTCTATGATTCAAACTAACTGTCGTAATAATTTGACAGCCTCGCGACCTCAATGACACCTCATTTAATCCTTTGTTTGAGAACTATTATCTACGAAGGCCTAATGGAGCATTAGTTTAGTGCGTTAAATACCTGATTAGTTTGTTTACCTTTTTTCTCGTCTAACTAACAATACAAATCGGCAGTTTAACTTCCTGGCGATAATGACTGATGACACGACGTGCGTCTGAAGTCTCGGAGATTGCGGTCAGAATTGATTTTAAACTTAGAGTTTAAACACCGAAGAGATAAATCCACAGAAGCGTATTGTGGGCGTGTCCGTGTGCCTCAAGTAAGCTTAGATTCAGAGTCCCAACCGTCTAGAGCCAGTGAGACTGGCATCCCCAACTGTGGTGTGTCGTGAGGTTGAAGGTAGTGGGGAGGGGAAGGATATGGGAAAAGGAAGGTTGGAAAGTACCTAGCTATTCAAATATGGTCACCAAATACGGCTAAAGCCATTTCAAGCAACGTTTCAATTCTGAATGGTGGTCTTTCACCAGGGCGATTCTTAGAGTATCTACCACCCTGGAACGTGCCGAAAATATACTATACATCATTTTATATGAATTAAATGTGTTTTAACACACATATAGTATATATATTCTTAAAAGAAATACAAACATTCTCGGGTTACGAATAACCTGACAATATTTGAAAACCTCCTACTGCCATCATAGAAGCGGAAGATGTTGCTTGTGCGATGATGGAGGACTTAGCCAGCGGAGGAATTGAACGCACGACGCCCGGGTGGGAATCCGACGTGTTTGTCCACTCAGCTACCGACCGGTCAATATTAGTATTAATTAGATGAAATTTATTTGGGCATGCCGGGTTTGAACCCGCGACCTGTGGATTGGTAGTCGAGCGTCTTGCCCCTCGACCACGCAGGCCGTCAAGTCCTTACTTCTGGTGAAATTGATCAAACATTTTCAAATGTCGAAAATCTTTCTTGAACAGATAGTCAATTCTGTTGGCCTGTCTGGGGCCTAGGAGTCGAAACGTATTATGCAAACTGTTAACATTAGTTTTCTTTCAAGTCGTTTCTTGATTCTGGAGTTACAATTTCGTACTGGGTCCGTTCAGCTGATATCACTGAATATATTTACTGGCAATAACTCTTTCAGTCTCTCATTTTTGTTGGTTGTGATTTGTGCATTAAGAAGTCACCAGTACATCGTACTGTATGTATTTTATTTATCAACACATTGCACGGTATAAAATTAGGGTCACGCCTCCACCCCACGATTTGAAGTGAAAGAATAATTTACTGTGGTAGTATTTAACCTTTAGAATTCCAGATTTCCGCAAGGTACAACTTCCGTCGCACCCTGCTGACTGTAATTTCGTAATAACTCACATGTGTCAATTATGCCATCTTCTCAGATGATGTGTTTACGTATTTTTTTTATTTTTTTTGCGTGAATACCGCACAAGAGTCTTAACTGCTCCCAACCGTCTAGAGCTAGTGAAACTATGGCATCCCCAAAATGAGTATGTTGTGAGGCTAAAGGTAGTGGGGATGAAAATGAGATGAGGAAGGGGAAGGTTGGGAAGTACCTGGCTATTCAGATCTGGTCACCAAACACGGCTAAAGCCATTTCAAGCAACGTTTCAATTCTGAATGGTGGTCTTTCACCAGGGCGATCTAAGAGTTTCTACCACTCTGGAACGTGCCGCAAATATACTATATTTTATTTTATATCAATTAAATGTGATATATTAAATTTATTTGCGCACGCCGGATCCGAACCCGCGACCTCTGGATTCGTAGTCGAGCGTCTTACCACTCGACCATGCAGGCCGTTAATTTGATCAAATTGTATGTTATTGACATAAGTTGTTTTTCTGGAATAGCTACTAATATTCGGAGAATCGGTTTTTTCTCCCTCGTGTCACCAAAAAAAGTTTTGTTAATAAATGTGATCGTGTTATTGTATTTTTGTGTGGCTAAATACATTTCCTTTCAAATAATAATAAAATTGCATGAGGTTTCCCTGTAAATTCAAATAGTAACATCACTTTCAAAAACCTTTTTTTTTTCAGCCGTACCGACGCGACGTAAGCAATCTTAACCCAATGCAAAATATCTCTTTGGATTCATTATTTTGTTTACGAGCGATTTTTTACAATAACTTCACACAGGAGGCCTTGAGGGAAGTAATTTCCCTCAGGGCCTGTTACATTTTTGGGGATGCTGTGTGGCGGGTTTAGGATTATTGTTCATTTAAATATGCGAACAACTGGTTTTAAAGGATAAAAACTCCGAAAAGACTATGATGAATGCCCGGGTCCTATAGGAC
The DNA here is from genome assembly GCA_022651775.1 of Drusus annulatus. Classification (NCBI taxonomy): domain Eukaryota; kingdom Metazoa; phylum Arthropoda; class Insecta; order Trichoptera; family Limnephilidae; genus Drusus; species Drusus annulatus. Next base: position 436,799 of record JAGWCC010000070.1, read on the forward strand.
ACTCCGGCACACTGAAGGTTAAAGGAATACATTTTTAGAAAGTTGACATATTTCAAAGGGGTCATTCTTACCCGAGACTTCACAGACAAATAATAATATAAGGAGATTTTTATCAATCACAATGGAAGACATAATTACAGTGAGTATTGGTACTGGAAACTTTATTGCAGTAGGTACAAAGGATTTGTAATGTAGATAAATTGTTTTAACAGGATATCAGCATTCATAAGTGAGGAAATTATGAAATTCACAAATAAGAAGCTACAGTAATGATTTTGGGTGACGTATTATCTTGATAACTAAACAATAGTTTGGATTCGAGTAGTGTATGTAGATAGAATAAGTGTTAAATGAGTAGGTACATAACAGTGCTAATAGCGATAATTATTCTTGTTTCTAGAGAGACAAAGTACATATTTTATGATGCGTCATCGCACAAAATATGAATGCATTAATAGCATGGTCGTGAGTACAGTGTGATTTTATGTAACAAAATTCCTCCACTATCTTCTAGGTAGGTATTCCTGCTGTCTGATGCAGCAATGTCAGCTGCCTCAATGATATTACAAACACATGGACACATTGAATATTTACCCAAAATGTGGCAAGTAACAAACACGCGTGCGTTCCCAGTTAATTTTTCGTTCAAAGATAGACACTCAACGAATATGTGTGAATAATACTAACCCATACATCAACGAATAGGGAACGCCGTATTAAGACGACCTACTGCCAGTAGGTTGTCCTTCTCATACTTGTGTTGCTACGTTCACCATCTCACTCTCTCTAGTGGCGCTTAAAGTCTTCGGGGAACAGTGGAAATGTTATTCCTTGGCTTTTGCTCGTGTTTGCAATGAATTGAAAACCATTTCTCATCACGCACGAAAGCATGCTGGCACTTATTTATGCAATTTGTTTAGTTATAGTGTACGACCTCTAGCGACGCTTGACAGTTTAATAATAAATCCGCTAAATCTAAAGTACAGAAATTACCTTATCTTTTACTTGCCACTTTGAGAGCTCTACAACGTGTCTATAAGTTTGTAATGTCATTGGGCTGCCTTCGTTTTCCTTTCCGCTCATCAGTACGAGTATGTTTGTCTCGCTCGTAGATATCCAGCATGACTCTTTCTATTGATTATAAGTATATTTGCTCGTGATATAATGTTTAAAAAAAAATCTGACGAAGCCCGCCTGCGGCCGTGAAAATCTTCAAAATCGATCCTTTTTTTTTAGTGTCGTGTTTTCGTTATCTCTTGGAAGCGCACCCACCCACTACCACCCAACGGAAAGGTTCGAATTCTACCCCCCATCTTCCAGCCCTTATAAGAATTTTATATGTGTAGCTTCTCCTTCCCCTAAATATTTCTTATTTGCTGGGAATTCTATTTCCGTAGCTCTGCCCATATCGTCATATTTCATACCCTCAAACTTGCGCGATCAATCTAGGATGACAGCCTCTCGCACAAGTAACCAAAAATATGCCGGTTTTTTTTCAATCGCCGAGTAAAGATGTGCTGTAGTACAGATCGATGTATAAATATCGACTGTTTAGGTCAAAGGCGTTAATCCACATTTTTTTGCAGGCAAACATAGACCTAGTGGTTTGAACCACTGTCACATTTTACACTGTCGCAAATCGATGATTTTTTGATTTTTTTTATTTACATACATACATTTTTAGAAACAAATAAAAAAGAAGTTTACAAAAATAAGAACATTAAGTAAAAAGAAAAAATATATATTATAAAGGATAAAGAAAAGAAATATTAAAATAAGAAAAAACAACGTGGACATAACGAAAAATTCCACATAGGCAAAGCCAGTGCGTGGGTATACTAATGCAAATCAATAGTAGGCTCTCTCTAGCAATAAAATAAATAATAAAACAATATATAATTACAACCAATAAAAAAAAGATAAATTTCGAATTATGCAAAAATATTTAGGTTTTTTTAAATTTTATTTAAACAATAATGATTATTATTTTAAATTTAAAAAAACAATTTTTAGTTAAAAGTTCTGCTAAAAGTGACAGCTGTTTCGCCTTCTGAGGGCATTATCAAACTGTGGAGAAGCCACATGCAGACGGACTATTTATATGTTTAAATAAAATTAAAAAACCTAATAATTAAAATGGAGTTCTACAAAATAAACTTTAAAACCATAAATAAGCAAAAAATTTTTTTTTTTCAAAATCACAGCAGATAAGTTAGTTAAAATATTAAAAATTTAGCAGTTATAATATAAAGAGGTTGGTATGTTTTTTTTATCCATTTCTTTATAAAATTTTTGTATGTATTCAAAAAAGTTGTGTTTGAATACTTAAAATGTAAACAATGTAAATTATACATTTTTGGTGCAATGAAGTATGCATATCTCTGCGCAAGTCTAGTTTTACAGAGAGGTACCTCCACTACATTATTAATTCTGTTGCTGTAACGATTTTTGTTTTTTGAAAAAGTTTACTTCGCGAAAATACGTATTTTAGGCACTGTATACAATATTTTTTTCATCTAAGAGATTAGCTTCTTGAAATAATTGTATGGAGGATTAGAGCCACCATACTTTTTTTACTACTACCATTTCAAATAATCGTCATCGTTAACCACCGATTCTCGGCCCGTTTCAGCATTTGATCAAATTATGAGCAAGTGTCGAGCATAACAGCATGACCGTTATGTTAGCACTAAGGCCTAAATTTCCTTGCAAAAAATGTGGAATAACGCCTTTCAACTAAAGACGATCGAAATTATCTAAGGTTTTCCTGTAATAACCATCCGTTTTCACGCCACGCTTTATAAACTTGCTAGCTACCCGGCTTTACCAGAGATTTCCAAGGAGCGATGGATATTTAAAGCCCCCCCTACCCCAAACACAATGCGCGTGAATTGTAACAATTTTCGTCAATACACCATGTACACAATACACGAGGCCTGTTCAAAAGAAAAGGTGAATTTTGAATTTTCGCGGGCTGTGTACATTCGATTATCGATTTTTTTTTGTTGTTATGTTGGTACACATATGTTTATCATATGTTAGCATTATCAGCCATTTTGGATTAGTGGTTTGTTTTTGACAACTGGAAAGGTTAGTCACGTTTTTGTGTGTTCTTCGATTTTTTACTTTTGAAAAAAATGGATCAAAGAATAAAATCCATGATTTTTTTTTCCACAACTCCAGAACGCTCATCGTCATTAACATCTTCCCGGCCTTCTGAAAAGTGTTTATAAGTGGTACAAGTTTTTTTTTTTTCATTTTATATAAAGGTTCTGCCAGCCTGGTTTTTGCGATGTTCATTTTGAAGTTTGACGAGACTTGCAAATTTCGCTTTAAACCTCTTGTTAGGAACAACTGATAATTTTTTTTTGCGTTTTTGAGTCTCCTTCTGGTGCCATTTCGGATCGAAGGTTGGCTATGATCAGGGCAATCTTTACCCCGCAGACTGCAGCCTGGAACAAATCACCAGAAATGCACTCGCATCTGTCACGTACGTTTCGAACCTACGAAATGCATCGTCTTCCACAAATCTTTTGATTGAATTTTGATTTGGGTAATTTTGCACTTGACACTCGTAGGATTAACAAAGATGTTCGTTAACTTATTTTTGTAACGGTTAGTAGCCGCGTTGACAAATACGTTGGGTTCCCAGTTCACACCCAGGTATCGTGGACTCATTCCTCTGCCCGATAAGTCCTCCATCATTTATTTCATCAACAACATTTCGTAGTAAAATTTTTCAAATATTGATAGGTTATTCGTAACCGGGTAATGTTTGTTTTTCCTTTTTAAATAAAGTAATCTACGTTGTATAATAATGCAATATCTGACCATTCGTCGAAGAATCTCTACGCTAGTCGCACTACCTGTCTGGACATTTTGAAAATGCGCCTATATTTTATATCTCTACATACAGAAGTTATTAATAACTATATTTTCGTAGAAAGCACTCACACTTAATGAAAATCTAATAATAACTTTGTATAAGACCATAGATTTTAATTTAAAATGTATGATCGATCGGTTTCGCTTAGCCTAAGCATTACAGTTAATACAAAATCAAACTAAACAAAAAATACCAACTGTGCAGTTATATATATACATACAGAGAGAGAACACAATATAAAATAAGAGAACAGTGAGAAAACAATAGAATGATATTTAAATTATTACAAAGAAACAGAGAGAAAGAGACAGATAACATCAAATGAAAGAGGCATGATGCTTATGACCGACCGGTTTCACTTAGCCTAAGCATTACAGTTAATACAAAATTAAACTAAACAAAAAATACCAAGTGTGCGGTTATATAGACATACAGAGAAAGAACACAATATAAAATGAGAGAACAGTGAGAAAACAATAGAATGACATTTAAATTATTACAAAGGAACAGAGAGAAAGACAGATAAAATCAAATGAAAGAGGCATGATGCTAATGACCGACCGGTCTCACATAGCCTAAGCATGACAGTTAATACAGAATCAAACTAAACAAAAAATACAAAGTGTACGGTTATATATACATACAGAGGGAGAACACAATATAAAATAAGAGAACAGTGAGAAAACAATAGAATGACTTTTAAATTATAACAAAGGAACACAGAGAAAGAGACAGATAATATGAAAAGAAAGAGGCATGATACTTATGACCGACCGGTTTCGCTTAGCCTAACCATCATCAGGGTACAAAATTAAACCAAACAAAAAATACACAGTGTATGTTATATATACTCGTACATACAAAAGGAACACACAAAAAAAAACAACAATAAAAAACAAAAGAAAAACATAAATTATAACAAAGGAACAGAAAAAAAAGAAAAAGAATAAATAAATAAAAAAGGAACAGATAATATGCAATGAAAGAGGCACGATACTTAGGCTAAGCGAAACCTGTCGGTCACAAACTTTTAAATCAAATCTGTGGTCTTATACAAAGTTATTATTTCATTTACATTAATAATAACTGATACAAAAAATTGATTACACGTTGATTCATTTGAAAAGTTCTTTCAAGTGCGTTTGCCTGGCAGTGAATTATTATTGTTATGACGTTCAGAATACGTTTTATGCTTGCAACTGCACACATTCTAAGATTTCCGAATTTTTAGGTGAAATACTAAATCGTCCCGGTTGAAACTGTTACATCGCATCGTTGGATTAGAAGCTTTCAACGATGGTCGTAAATAAAATATAGCCGAGTTCGTGCTTAGATAAATAATAAGCTTTTACCCACATCTTCCGCATCCCTAGTAAGTAGGTAGCAACCTATGTTACATCAGGGGCGGATTAGCAGAATTAGTTAAACCTTATTTCGCGTAATGCACAAAATCTAATTTATATTTTCGTAGAAAGCAATCAATTACTTTGTGGTTTGACATATTTTGTGAAATGAAAATGAACTTTGTTCAAGACCACATATTTAATTCATTTTTTTATGACTGACCGGTTTTGTTTAGCCTTACCATTATCAGGGTACGGTATCAAACTAAACAAAAAATGCATATTGTGTGATTATATATACTCGTTCATACAGAGAAAGAACACAATATAAAATAAAATAAGAGAACAGTGAGAAAGCAAAATAATAACATTTAAATAAAAAAAGGAACAGAGAGAAAGAGACAGATCATATGAATTGAAAGAGACAAAACGTCAACTGAGAAGGTGATTAAAGAATAATGAGAAATTTTATGAGTTCACAGGAAATATACCTAATATTGAACTACTGGACAAATTTAACTGATCATTAAGAATATTACTACCGAAATATATGTACATCAACGTAATAGAAAATCAATTATTTAAACAATATCAGTAATTGCCAACGAAGTATGAAAAATTAAAATAAAATAGTTCGCGATTTAGATCCGAATTCTTTCTATTTTCTGTTTCATATTTCGTTGAAAATTATTGATATTGTTTCAATAATCAATATCACGATAAATCATAAAGCTTTAATAAAATAATTCTAATTTAAATAATAAAAAAATCATTTGTTATTTATAAAACATTTATCTTAACTATAAAAATTCAGAAACTGTTTGTTTGTCTGATGCCTGAAGCGGCAAAAACATTCTTTCTGTGAGCTCTGGCGTAGTAAAATTCGCAAAGCTTTTTCTGTCTGTTTTTTAAGCCCAACTAAACTATATCACCCGGAAACGTCATTTTCATATTTGGCAACCGAGCTTTGAAATATTTATTTGACTGGCAAAATTTAGAAAAGGCGCCATAATATTACTTGTTACATGTTTTTTTTTAACTGATTTGTAAGGAACTTTTCGAATAAGTGTTAAAGCTTGTTTGCATCTAATAAAATTAATTATCAATTATCTAAAAATATGTAAAGATCGATTGTTTAGCATTTTTTAAATTCTTTTTAAATGCGACATATTTGAATATGTCCCTACGTCATTCGTCATTCAAATTTCGAACATTCTTCAAATATTGTCACTGCGTCATGAATGATGTCTTTCGTGCAATGGTTTCACAATACCTTGGCTATTCCAATGCTATAACGTTGCGCGCGCGTCGAATATGGAATATTTTATAGGCGTTATATTATCTCCATTGATTAATATTATCGACCTGTTCTTGATTTGCCTCTGTGAGATTGACTCCTTATTATATTCGGAACTGAAGAATTAAACCAAACAGCAGCAATTTAAAATAAGTATTCGTCCAAATCTGTTCTGGAAGTATTTTTTGGGATGAAAATGCACAAATTACTAGCGAAATATTGCGTATTCAATAAAAAAAAAAAACAATAAAATTATAAGAATGTCAACTGTTGTCTTTGTTCTACCGGTTTTTCAATGTTCCGAGTAACTTGCGTCATTGATCCCTTCGGCACTGGTGCATGATCGGAGAAACTCTCCAAACGCGCGCCCAACATTTGTACACGGTTGAAATTCCATACATGAGAACGGGTCGCTTTTACGACTCGTTCTTATGTTGAACAGCTCGGCTGTGGAACGATTTGCCTCCCTCCTTTTAACATGGGCCTCTTCGAGACCCAGATTCACTCCTTCCTTTTCTCAAATAGACCCTCCGCACAGTATCCTCAGAGATGACATAGGCCCTGAGGGAAATTATTTCCCTCAAGGCCTCCTGTGTGGAGTTAACTAACTAACTAACCATCATGCCTTTTCCCCGCAGGGGTAGGCAGAGAGGACGGACCGCCATATAACTCTGTCTTGGCACACACTCCTTGCTTCATTTACATTCACACATCGAGTTAATGTAAATTTATCGACACTTTACACAGTAAAAAAATAGGGGTATTCTTGCACCCTGTGATTTGAAGTGAGATAATAATTCTGTGTGCGCAAGGAAGAATGAAATTAGTAAAAAAACTAGTATTCAGTCAAGTGTGCAGAATTGTTCTTTGGTCAGAAAATAAAATAATGTGCTTTTTTTTTTTTTTAAATTACATGTGATATATATGACGTGATTACATACAAAAAACGAAATCCTTAAATTTTGTTTTGTCTCTACTGAACATCTGCGTTTATTGACTCGTTCCGTTCTTCCTCGCAAAAAAAAAGCCCACATTCGTTTGCCCAATCCCGCCCTGATTCGAGTTGCGAAGCTAATACAGCGCACCCGCTGTGTTATTTAGGTCTGTTCTCCCTCGGAAGAAAGACGTCACCGCGGTTCGGTTCGCGTCGGCGTAAGCTCGTTACCCGTTACGCGATTTTGAGCTTTGGATCGTCGCGCGGCCGGGGGTTTGTTCGCTTTCCTCGCACGCGTTTTCCCGCCTTCCCAGTCCACTGTCAGATGTTTGCGCGGCAATTCACCTGGTCGACATAATGGCCAACTAATTACCTTGTAATATTCCTTTATATTATACGATTAGTGTTATTTAGTTGGCGATGTGTTATCCGAGTTCGTTTTGTGGTTGTTGTGACGTGCTTTTAAATGTGCAACAATGTGCTAAATGTTGTGTGGTTTAAAACTTTGATTAAATCGGATTGAAACCGCAATTTTTCACAATCTGTTTTGTATACGATTTTCGTTATTTTATTTGTGGTTTAGCGGATTTTTAAAAACTATTTGTGACTGATTTAAATTTTTTAAATTCTGTGTTAATTTTGGTTCCGTTTGAAAGTTTCTTAATTTTTATTTTTAATGTGTAACTTTTTTGTAATGTGCACTTTTAAACGTATGAAAACAGTGTTTTTAATGTTTATATGAACATGATTCTCAATGAGATGATTCTTACATCAGGTGTGTATATATAAATATTATAATTTAAAAACATAAAGAAAGACAAACATTCCCGGATTACAAATAACTTGACAACGTTTTAAAAACTCCTACTGCCATCATAATAAGCGAAAGGTGATGCTTGTGCATTGATGGAGGACTTAGCCAGCAGAGGAATTGAACCCACGACGCCCGGGTGGGAATCCGACGCGTTTGTCCACTCACCTACTATCCGGTCGATGTATTATACACGTATTGTTTTTTTTTATTTACATTTTCAGCTTTTAATACAAGTATATTATTCCAATTGTATACGAATACACGCAATGTGTTTGAAAAATAATTCTGCAATTATTTTTTTAAGTTGTTAGTTTGGAACCAGAAAATAGAACGCATTATTTTTTTACCCAACATCTATAAATTTTATATCTTGCGTCAGATTAGTTTTTGTGGTGTTCTCCCATATCTGCTCACCTCTACCGAAGCATGGCTCGAAAATGTATTTTAAACTGACAAGCGTTATTTTCTGATAAAATATTTTACAATTGCTAAATACCTTTTTAATGAATTAGGTACCTTTCTACAGCGGATGAATCTTGTGCCAAAAAGCAGTGGAATAAAAGTAAACCGCGTCGTGTTATTTTGATAAATGAAAACTTTTTTTAATGTACACATACATGGCCTGTTCAAAAGAAAAGGAGAATTTTGAATTTTCGCGGGCTGTGTACATTCGATTATCGTTTTTTTTGTTATGTTGGTATACATATGTTTATCATATGTTAGCATTATCCGCCATTTTGGATTAGTGGTTTGTTTTTGACAACTGGAAAGGTTAGTCACGTTTTTTTGTGTTCTTCGATTTTTTACTTTTGAAAAAAATGGATCAAAGAATAAAATCCATGATTTGTTTTTCCACAACTCCAGGACGCTCATCGTCATTAACATCTTCTCGGCCTTCTGTAGAGCGATTTTACCACTTGTAAACACTTTTTTTGAGACAAAGTAGACTCGCCGAATGCCACAGTCAACATTTTAAGTGCGTTGGAGCACTTTATTCCATTTTTAACGCATAATTTAATACATATTCTTTGATCCATTTTTTTCAAAAGTAAAAAATCGAAGAACACATAAAAACGTGACTAACCCTTCCAGTTGTCAAAAACAAACCACTAATCCAAAATGGCTGATAATTCTAACATATGATAAACATATGTGTACCAACATAACAACAACAAAAAATCGATAATCAAATGTACACAGCCCGCGAAAATTCAAAATTCACCTTTTCTTTTGAACAGGCCTCGTATACCACATTGCCCAAAGTTAAAGGGACTATTATGATTTCAATCGAGTCATGTTGCGAGGTAGAATGAGATGGGAGAAAGAAAAGATAAGGACTACAAGAGTGCCGACAATGCACCTGCTATTTGAACCGGGTTACTAAACACTGTTTTTCATTTCAAGCAATATTTCTTTCCCAAATGGTTGAATCGGTTTTGTTTTACTTTTTTACCGCTCTGCAACGAATCTCGTTGAATATTTATAACTAGAGGGCGTGCCCGGCTGTGACAAAAACTCAGAATGTTACCTTAAGGTTGTTTGCAGAAATTTCAGAAATATCAAAAACGTTCTGAAAATAATGCAGATTTTTTTTTAAAGCAAATAAATAGATTATTGCTTTGTACAGTCGCTCGACATGTATTATTAGGCTTAGATCGATCACACGGTGAAGGGGGAATAGAAAACAGCGAAATATTTACCGACAGACAGGTAAAAATATTTTTATTTAATAATTTATAGCTGGATCTATGACCGGTCGGTAGCTGAGTGGACAAATGCGTCGGATTCCCATCCGGGCATCGTGGGTTCAATTCCTCTGCTGGCCAAGTCCTCCATCATTGCACAAGCAACATCTTCCGCTTTGTTTGATGGTAGTTAGAGTTTTTAAAATATTGTCAGGTTATTTGTAACCTCGGAATGTTTGTCTTTCTTTTTAAAAAAAGAATATAATAATGTAAGAAAAATACACTTTATTATTGAAAATGGAATTGACTTTAAAACATTAATGCTTATGTTTTGAAATATTTAAATAATATCAATAATCAACAACACAAATATAAAACAGAAAATAAAAAAAAAGCGTTTAAGTCTCGGTTGTGACCATTGTCTTTTTATCTTCTGGCTTTTTCTGTTTCATATTTTTATTGTTAATTATTGATATTATTTAAATATTAACAATTTATTATGTCTAAGATAATTGACATGGCACGATCAAGTAAATCAAATACTTGAATCAGGTCATGTGAAGAGTCAGAATAACAGAAGAGTATGTATGAGACGATGTATGAATGTAAATGAAGCAAGGAGTGTGTGCCAAGACAGAGTTATATGGCGGTTCGTCCTCTCTGCCTACCCCTGCGGGGAAACGGCGTGATGGTTAGTTAGTTAGTTACTTAGTTACCATTAAGTTTTATAGCCAATCAAGGGACCTGAAACAGCTGGTAAACGCTTGACAACTGTAATTCTAACAATTGCTTTAAAAAATTAACTTTGCTATTCACATGATTAAAAAACAACTGGTATTTACAGAAAAGATAGTGGTAGAGAAATGTGAAAATGTTCACATTTGTGAGATAATTATGAATTGCTGTTCCTCAATCATCACTCTACTAATTATGGGTATCATTCTCCGCTGTCCAGAATGTCGAGACTTGTTAACTCAAGCAATGCTCTTGAAATTTTTGGTACCAGTCTAAATGATTTTTGTCATTTTTTATGACTACCAAAACTTCGCTCAGACTTGAATGCTCTTTCAAATGTATATTTTAGTTTTATTTCTGTCATTGCTTTATTATGTATGTGGTGTTATTTCTCTGTTGCTCTTTTTTCCTATTTTGTGTTATGTATTTTTTTTTGTAATTGTACAATGGTCCGTTAGTATATAAATAAATAAATAATCTTCCAAGAATTCAAAGATATAAAATATTTAAATTCGCACAGGTAGTCTAGTTTTCATGCCAACCAAACCGATCAATATTCGATCCGTAGTCTTGTACCGCGATGGCCATCTCTCGAATCTATATCAATGGTAAATAATCATTATTCTAGGCACGGACCGTTGACAATTTGCCAAAATTTCCGTTTGTCATTGCACAGATAATTTGAATGAAATGATATTATAGTATTGCTTGCTTACACGTGACATGGCAACGGACTCATAACCTTGGGCTTCTAGCTTGTGCGCCCTGTCACACAGGATGAGCCAAAACTAACCGTGATAGTGTGCCTCCGTTGGGTTAGGCAGATTTATGTATAACCGCAAGTCATGATAAATTACCGTGTACTGCATATTTCATGTACAAATTTAGTAGGTGTTGATGCAAATACTCGTATTAAATAATGATGTAATGCCCTATAAAAAGAGGTGAACTCCTAGCGTGGAGGACAATGTACAATATTTTGTAATTAAAAAAACATGTTATTTAAATAAAAATAAATAAACAATTATAATTTTAGGAGTCCCGAGATATGGTGTTTTGGGTTCTTGAAAAGCTTCAATTTTAGTTAGTCTACAATGTCTTCTTTCAAACCCTCTGTTATTATGGTTAGCAAATTCCTCGATAAAGGTTCGTCCATAGTTGAATTCGTTAGGACCCAAGGAGGTTAGGTTGCGCGACCCGAGGAAATCGCTGCGTCAGCTTAAAAATAAAAGTTTAATAAATGCTCATCAAAACTTATTTTTAAGATATTTTTTGGAGGTCATTGTAGTATTTTTATTTTATTTAGTTAATACCGCACAAAAGTCCCAACCTTGAAGTAACAATATATGGAGGGATAGCTAATTTGTTTTACCCAACCCATCCGAAATTGTAATAAATCACTTTTTCCGAGTTTTTACATCGTACACCATGAGAGAGAAAGAGACAGAAAATTTCTTGGACCGCTTCTATATACTGTCGTAATGATCTTAAGCTGGCTATTTTCGCTGGTTAACGGCGGGACTCCGCCCACATTTTTTATTTTGCCACTAAACTTGACACAACTAAACGGTTTTTTAGGTTAGATGCTATATTTTTGTTGATAAAAATACTGTGAAAAAGTGACTATACGAATACACAAAAACATTATGTCGATATATGATATGAATGGATGTATAAATACCGTAGCCTTAGTCTTAGCCACGCCCATTTGCGCCGAGTCATGTTAAAACCATCAAAAACAAGTCCAAAACTGACTTCACTGCCTTGGCTTGGGCTACCTCTTGTATACTCTAAGGTCCCAACTGTTCTCGACCGTCTAGAGCTAGTGAGACTGGCATCCCCAATTGGGGTATGTTGTGAGGCTGAAGGAGGGTAAGGATATGAGGAAGAGGAAGGTTTTGAAGTACCTGGCTATTCAGATCTGGTCACCAAACACGGTTAAAGCTATTTCAAGCAATGTTTCGATTCTAAATGGTGGTATTATACCAGAGCGATACTTAGAGTATTTACCACTCTAATTATATTTTATAATCTGATATCAATTGTTGTTAATTCTTGTGGAAGCCAGCAAGACTAAGGTTGTGATGTTTCAAACATTCGTCACATTAGACATTGACACAATTAAACGATTTGGACCATTTTGTTTTTTAGACAATTTATTGGTCCCCGTTAAACGTTGATTTTAGACCCGTTTCAGTTCTTTAACAAATTGAGGGGCTTAGAAGCAAAGGCAGCAATCTCCAAAAACGGTTCTGCAGCTTTGTCAACTTTTGAATGATTATTATAAAGAAATGGAGAATGAAGTGTACAAAAATGTTAGTGTACATTAAACTAGGAACAATTTGAAACAATTATCTCTAAATATATCAACACATTAACAAAAGAAAAGTGCATTAAACGTTAAATCAACTTTCCAAGAAATTATTTAAAATGAAGGAGATTGCTGCCTTTGCTTCTAAGCCCCTCAATTGTGATCATCTATAAAGCATAACGGTCATGTTGCCATATTTTTTTAGCTGACAAAATTTGTTTAAAAGCTGTAACAGGCCGAAAGTAGACGTTCAATGGTACCATTTATATATAAAAAGAAAAAAATAAAATGACACCAATCGTTGAATGACGATGTCAAATGTGGCGAAAATTTGAAACACCCCAAACAAAGGATGGAGTATGTTAGAAAGTTGAAGTGAAGAAAAGATGAAAGTCAAGAAGTACCTGGCTATTCAGGTCTGGTCACTAATCAAACGGCTTTCTAAATTACGTGTTATAATATTATCAAGCCTACTTCTTCGCTCTGTCTGGTGCTTACGTGTCGTTTTCTAAACACTCTGTGTGTCTCATTTTGGCAAAATTTCAAATGTTTTTTTTTATATGTTACTTTTGACATAACAACTACTGTATTGATGTCTGCTTTCAAGAAACAACAAAACATAAAACATTACGAAGCCGGTGAAAATAAAACATTAGCTGTTCTGATGCTTTTTTTTTTTGAGAAATAGCAAATTGTTAACACGAAAACATTGGCTGTTTTCAATTTTCTCTGTTGATATGGTGCTTTCACATTGGGTGGGTATGTATTTTTAATGTGATGTGGCACAAGTGGCCCGACTGCCCGGATGCAGGTGAACATGGCACCCCCATTATTTGGAAAATGTTACCAGGCTGTATGATGAAGTTGTAGGGGAGGGGGGGGGGGGTTAGGAAAGGAAGTACCTCGCCATTTATATATGGTGACTGTACTGACTATAGGACATAGTGAAGCCATTTCAAGCAACGTTACCAGGGTGATACTGAGAGTTTATTTCATGAGCTTATATATGGGTACCTATTCAAAATTGAGCTTAAATATCAACCAAATTAACAGAATATGTAGATATACGAATTAACTAAGCCTTACGCCGTTTCCCCGCAAGGGTAGGCAGAGAGGGCGGACCGACATACATCCCTGTCTTGGAACACAATCCTTGCTTCATTCACATTCATACATCGTCTCATACATACGCTTCTGTTTTTCTCACTTTTCACTTGGCCCGACTCGAGTATTTGATTCACTTGATCGTGCCATGTCTTCCTCGGCACTTCTTCTTCCATTCACTTTCTCGTCATACATTCTTTTCACACTTCTTTCTTCGTTAATTCACTTTACCTACCCAATCCATATAAGCATCCTTTTCTTGAGACTATTCATTACGCTTACATCAGCCTTGCATTATTTTAGTTAAACCCTGCTAAATATGACCGTTACGAATTGTTTTTAAAAAGCAGCTTGTGTGTTTGGTGACTAGATCTGATAAACTAGATGTTTCCAACTGTTGTATTCCACCGTAAATGTATACGATGAAATGGAATTAATATTAAGGAGCGACATCTCTACTGGCTCCAACATTCTGTAAAAATAAATGTAGGATATATATATTTTTAGTTAAAATATTTCATACGTAAAAAGTTTAAAAATAAGACATTCCCTCTTATCTCCAAATGTAGGTAATATTCCTGAAAGCAGGATCACTCTTCACGTGCACGTGGCGAATTTTAAACCCTGCAGTCGCCAGATGTAAGTTGATGTCGGGGTTTCATCCCGTGACGTCATTGTCCTCCCTTAACGGTTTTCCCGCCCGGTCACGTCAACGTTAAACCTATTAAATACCACCCTCCTCCCTCCTGCCCCCTTCTGCTTTATCTGCGGATGAAATTCTTTGCTGAGGCATTTGACAGAGAATTAGTCAGATTAGTCTGGGCTTCGAGCGAATATATTTCCTTTTTGACGATTTGTTCGCAGGTACATTGATTAGGCATTCGTTATTTATATATATGGTGCATATATATATACAGGGTGTTGCAGGACGTACCCGACAGACATTAGCAAGCAATTTATGAGCTTATTTGAAGTTAAAAAAATAATTGGCGCTGTTGTCTCCGGTGATAATTTATAGCTTTTTTTTTTCAATTAAATACAACAATAAAATATCTGTCACATGTCGTCACTGGTCACTCAACCCACTTATGTCACCAGTAAATTAATCATTCAAATATCGGTCATGTATCATCGTGTATGACAAAGATAGACATTCATTGAATATGTGTGTATGAACGAAACAGATTTACGATCGGACAGAGTGAGATAGCACTTCGCTTACTAGCTTACGCGAAGACGCCATTACGTTGGTCAACAATGGAGATAGTTGTGTTGTCTAAAATAATAAGTAATTTGCGCGTACTTAGAAATCAAATGTTATTCCTTGGCTTTTAGTAGTCTTTGCAATGTAATTGAAACACTTTCTCATCACACACGAAGGCATTTTGGCACTTATTTTAGAAATTTGTTTAGATACAGTAAACGACCTCAAGCGACGCGTGACAGTTTAGTACTAAATCGGCTAAATCACCGAGCACACCAACTAGCGTGGTTTTTGCTTGCCACTTTTAGAGCGCTACAACGTGTTTATATATTTGTAACGTCATTGCCCAAACCAACCACATCGGTATATCTATTGGCTAACCTCAATACAACATGGCGGGTTCAATGTTTTTCATACTAATTTTAAAACGTTATAGCAACAGTTTTACGTATTGGATTTCATTCAAACTTAACTATCTAAACCTTCCCGTCACTGATAAGAACAAACTTTGCTATTTTCAGCGAAACTGGTCGAGTAATTTTCGAGCAAATCGAAAACAGACAGACACAAAGTCAAACATATATTTTTATACATAGAGATATATTTGTATATACTCTATCTATGGGATGCACAGGATTGTAAACATCTCCCCACATTCCTGAATGTAGAAACATTATTATTTTAATTAAAACAGTTTTACGTCGGTCCAACACAGTTAATGGGATGCGAATGCCGTCTATTCCTGGATACACAAAATCACCGAACACTTTTTTTTTTAAATCCCGTGAGACACAAATGAAAACTTTTTATGAGTCAAACCGTCGGCGTCCAAATTATAACACATTATAAGACCTCCCAACTGCCCGGAGGGAGGTTATGACGTTGGGGGAAAACTGTGAGGCGAATAAGGGATGGGAGAGGATGGAGGATTGGTGGGAGAATTCTGTGAGACTTGCCGCTAATGCTTTTCTTGTGTATTTAATATGAATGATTAAGAAAATACGTTATGTCAACCATTAGACGGTCGTATTACCTACTATTGGTATTACTACGGCCTCCATGGTCGAATGGAAAGACGCTCGACTGCGAATCCGAAGGTCGCGGGTTTCGAACCCGGCGTGCGCGAATAACTTTTATTTAATTAATATGTTTTGTAACACATTTAATTCATATACAATAATATGAAGTATTTTTCGGCACGTTCCAGAGTGGTAGATACTCTAAGTAGCGCCCTTGTATTATATTGTACATTGTGATAATATTTAATTTTTTGCAATGTTTTGAAAATAAAAAATAATTAAATTTTATTGATAAATATTGATAGGTACAGTAGATTCAGATTGCAATTTTAACTTTTTATTTATTTTAATTTAATATTTGTGAAGGTACAACGGACTATCGAGTTTGCCGAAAAAACGGTTTACCGTGTGAAATATCGTCGTTGGAAAGGCAAAAGGGCTTAAAATAAATTAAATATGCAGTTTTGATCATTTTTTTCTGCATCGAATACTGACTCGTTTGTTTATGAAGACTTTTGTGGAACTTCAACCATCTAAAATATATTTATCATTTGGGATAAGGCTTGACTTAGGCGATACATTTTGTCGCTTCAGGTAACTCAGTGAGAGCATTTTTTGAGTATTTTTTTTTAAATCCAACCAGGTACTGAAGAATTATGAATTTTATTGGAAAACATAAAACCCTTAAAGTGCTCTGGTGTAAACTTCCCAAAATGGCGATTCAGCCCTATTGCCTTTCCGGCGACGGTGGGTTATTTAAACGAATTTATTAATTTCGTATGAATATCTACCACCAAACCTCGTATCATTTGAATATCTTCGCCATATTATTATTCAAATAACCTTTCGGCAACATCAACCAAAAAACACCTACATTCTAAATACAGCGCGGTGTCGCATCGGATTCAGCCATGTATAGATTTTCTCTCAGGTAGAAAACTTAGGGATGGTATCGTCAAAATAGAATACTAAATCATACAACTGAATAATTCACGTGAATAATCCTCGCCGAGCAACACAACGTACTACGTTCTCCTCCCCCCCCCCCCCGAATTACTCTCTGCCCTTTGGGATATAAATGACGCAGTTGTTCGCGCTATGAGCACCCCAATAAGCTTAAATAATGTGAATAGAAAAGCGTAAGCTTGGTCTTAGCCGTATGTTGTATGAACAATGTGATCTTACGCCGGCTTAAGTAGTGACATTAGTTATTTTGTTGAAGGGTATATTATTATTTCCCTCGGTAGGCAATTGAATGAATTTGGATCCCAATATTGGAAAGAAACACTTTCCTTTGAGTGTTTTTTTTAAATTAATTTTTAGTATGAGTATCTACACACTATGGCGTGCGTATATATATATATATATATATATATATATATATATATATATATATATATATATATATATATATATATATATATATATATGTATATATATACGAGGCCTGTTCAAAAGAAAAGGTGAATTTTGAATTTTCGCGGGCTGTGTACATTCAATTATCGATTTTTTTGTTGTTGTTATGTTGGTACACATATATTTATCATATGTTAGCATTATCAGCCATTTTGTATTAGTGGTTTGTTTTTGACAACTGGAAAGGTTAGTCACGTTTTTGTGTATTCTTCGTCATTAACATCTTCTCGGCCGTCTGTAATGCGCTTGTACCACTTATAAACACTTTTTTGAGACAAAGTAGACTCGCCGAATGCCACAGTCAACATTTTTTTAAGTGCGTTGGAGTACTTTATTCAATTTTTTAAATATATAACACCTAATATATATAGATCGATTCGTGGATCGCTTCAAAAGATGACTAGTTTTTTCAACGCGAGATTAGTACGCTGCCCGAATGATGGGAAAAAGTAGTATGGCAATACTTTCGATCATAAATGTATAACCAGTTTTTTACAATAAAGTCTCGAAAACGGCGGAAGCAAAGTTGTACCCATTATTATTTTTTATTTTTTTAACGGTTTATTTTCTTTAAAAAAGCCCGGCGTGGGAAGATAAAATTTTCGAAAGTTTTTTGATTTCTTAATATTGTTCAGCACCTCCTAGCTATAAGCCCATTCCTATTAACTTATAACATTAATTTAGCAATGTCATTAACGTTGTAATGATCCCTTAACCATTATAGTCTGCCGTATGAGTATAAATTTAGACTAACTCCTGTCACCTTTCTCTTCATGGCATGTTTGGCAATTTTCCTCTTGTTGTTAGTAGCTTTAGCAAAACTAGGGATGGTGGATATCTGAAATAGGACGTCACTACGGTTTTGATTACCGCAGACCAGCGATAAACCAGTTACTTTTGGTACCGGTGTCGGAAAGGTTCATCGGTAAACTGTATTTTTCTGAAAAAAAAACAAATAAAATCTTTTTTTTTCGTGTGTAGGGGTGTGGCTAGCGATATTCTGGAAAAAACTGGGCCTGGTTCCTCTTACTGAAATGCATCAGTTCCACATATTTTGATTGATGTGGAACTGAAATTCAGAAAAAAAAACCGGGTTCGCTTCATCACAACATTCCAACGAACAAAGAAGTATGGCCAGCAAAGCTTTGAGTCTCGGTCAACAATCTCCGATCAACCATCAATTACAGTTTTACAACATTCCTCGGATAAATAATATCGACGGTTCCAGTGATCGCCAAGTCACCGGTACAAAGTAACCGGCACCGTAATATCGAGTTAAACCCATTTTTTTAAACTATATTTCTAACAATGTTATATCAAATACGAGTTCGGGAAACATGTACGGCCAACACACCTATATTTGTGTTTTTTTTTTTTAATTGGCACCATCAATAGACTTTGGCTCTATGAATGTTTAATTCCTAAGAGAACAGCCCTTCTCAAGATCGGAACAGAATGTGGGTTAATTAAAATTGGTACCGTACTCCTCTGAATACTAAACCTTTGTAACCTTCGCCCTTCTTCGGCCCTATGGCTTTTGGTGTGAAATGTTAACAGAAATTAACAGAAATAGACTATTCCTGAAGGCGAATTAGACTTGTTAGCTGTCAGCGTAAGCTTTTGATCAAATTTAACTTTTTTTTAATGTAATTTCGTACAAGAGTCCAGAGCCAGTGGGATTTTATCCAATAGGGAGGGGAAGGAGATTTGGAAAGTGATAGCTGGGGATAGGTACATGACTATTCAGATCAGGTTATTACGTAGCTTTTTGGCTATTCCAAGCACCGGTTTCTATTCTGAACGATACTAAAAACAACCTCCACTCTGGAATAGGTTACCATGTACATAATCAATACGAAAGAATAACTGAGTTGAATTCCAATGAAAGGGGGTAGCTTTATGATACATTAGCCCTCACATATTGTATTCAAAACCTTCAATGAAGAATTTATACATTTTTGTAATTTATTTATCTATCTTTTTATTATTGTACAACAGATAAATACCAAATAACAGTACAATGGAACAACAAGTAAGCAATTTCAAATTATAAAATTTTTAAATGAATAAGTTTTTCCAACTTCTGTAAATTATTTGAAAATATATCCAAATATATAGATGATGTATTTAACAGAATTATACCTCTTGTCATGCTATGCTGAGCCAAAACATCTGTCCGACCATAAGGTATTCTGAACATTGCATGATTTCTGCTGCGGCAGTATTTTTCTGGTACGAATAAGCAGTAGCATGCCAAGAGGTATGGACAGTCGATTAAGTGATTTATAATTTTAAAGCCTATTGTCATGAGACCAGCATTGCGCCTAGTCTCTAAGCTTTGATAATGTGTCTCCTTGAGTAGTTCCATGTGATGCATGAACATAGGGTATGTTCCGTGCGAACGCATGTACACATACCTGAGGAATTTTTTTTTAATCTGTTCCAACATATTTATGTATTTGGTTTGATGTGGAGCCCAGACAGTGCTAGCGTACTCTAACTTGCTTCTGATCACTCCATTGAAGAGGGCTGTCATCGCATTTGTGTTATCAAACTCTTTGCACCTTCTGATTACAAAACCAAGAAGTTTATAACAATTTGAAGTAAGCTGCACTATATGACTCGAAAACGTTAATAGTGTGAAGCAGAGGCTTGCACTCCATAAAAGCACATAAGCACTGCCTACCCTGCCGTACTCGTATAAAAATATGTATAGTATTTTATTAAATAACTAACTACCTTACCATCACGCTGTTTCCTTGCAAGGGTAAGTAGATAAGACGGACCGCCATACAACTCTGTCTCGGCATACACTCCTTGCTTTATTCACATTCATACATCGTCTCATACATACTCTTTTCTCTTATTCTGACTCTTCACATGGCCCGATTCAAGTACTTGATTCACTTCATGTTATGTCATGTCTTCCTCGAACCACCCCGACTTCTTCTTCTATTCACTTTCGCGTCATATATTATTTTCACACTCCTTTCTTCGTTAATTCGCTCTACATGCCCAAACTATCTTAGCGTCCATTTCTTGATCCTATTCATAACGCTTACATCGGCCTTGCATTCTTTGCGGATATCCACATTTTTAACGCGGTCATACGAGTACGTGGTTTTATCGCACATACGCCTCAGGGATCTAATTTCCACAGCATTCAGTCTACTTTCATCCTTCCTCTGTCAGTACTATGCCTCACTACCATATATCATGGTTGGTATAAGCACTCCATTGTGGACCGCTAGCTTCGCTTCTTTGGACATTTTTTTTATTTGCGCCAACAGCGTTCAGTCTTTAATTAAGTTATTGCAAAAAATATAAAGCAAACAAAAGCAGTAACTGCATATGCTCAAAAGCCGCCAACGCCAGAGTAGCTTATTCCATGTTCACTAGACTACACAAAATATGTTTGCTGTGAGCTGTTACGCGTTCAAGTGGCTCGTTTGTGTTAGTATCTTCGTTAGTGTCTAAAGCAGCGCTTTTCCAGAAAAAAAATCCAATAGCAATCTGTGACATTTGTTGGTACCCATCTCTATTATTAATTAATCCGTTGTTTTTCCTACTTCCTACCCCGATCAAGAACTCTGCACGCTACTGGTGTAAAGATGGTATCATTGAATTTAGGCACTGCCTACATAATGAAAGTTGAGTTTCAGGTTTAGCTCGAGTTTTACTTCGTCTTTGCTCACTTGGCGGTTTATTCCAGGTTTTAAGGTTTGACTCTGATCTTCGAATGTGATATCTGGACTGCCCTTTGGTTCCACTGACCAATCGATAACTGATGGCACTACTGATCTAAGAGTCGATTGTCGTGGTTCATTTTACTTCCCGATAATTAATGACGTCGGTGATCAAAGAGTTGACTGTCGTGGTTCAATGATATCGACGTGTTCTATGATTTCGCTAATCTAAGGGTTGGTTGTTGCAGTTCATTCAACCCTTCGATAGCCGATGACATTGTTAATTGAAGAGTTGACTGTCGTAGTTCGTTAGACCTTCCAATTACGGATCTAAGAGTTCTTTGTCTTGATTCATTCAACCTCCCGATACCCGATAACATTTTTTATCGAAGAGTCGATTGTCGTGGTTCATGTTTATATAACCATGTGTTCCTTGTTTCAGGATCAGGCATGACGTTGGTGGTGCCCGACACGTCGTACTCCAGTTCTGAAGAAGAGGAAGACTTTTACGACGCTGACGACGCCCCGTTCAGTTCCTCCAGCGTAGCGGGGACCCCTTCCACGTGAGTTTAATTAATTAATTTATTTTTTTATTCTAATTCTTTAATAGTCTGTGTCGACCAACGTTTTTTTTTCGACGGATCTTGTTAAAATATTGGATTGTTTTACGGCCGCTTTAGCCAATCATACTGAGTCTTCGTTAGGTTAAATGTCGGTCAAATGCGTAATCTCGGTATCACCAACAAGATTCAGCCCATTTTGATATATATATTTGTGTGAAATGACGTTCAATTATTTTTGTGCTGTCAACATGATTGTTTTTAATGATTTTTGTTGTGACAAACACAAGGAGAAAGCGCAGCACGGCTTGTAACTACTAAATATAACTATACAATAATTAGTTAGGCTTGTTTCAAACGTTCGTCGCATTTGACATCGTCACAATTCATGATCGCCATTCGTTTTCTGAAATTTTAACGGTCTTCGTTAAACGTCTATTGTCGGTCCGTATCATCTTTTGAACATATTGTGATAAGCAGAAAAGCATAACGGTCATGTTTTTATACTTGTCAACTGGTCAAAATTTGGTCTGAAAGCCGAAACGGGCCTAGAATCGACGTTTAACGGGAACCATTTAAGCTGTCACTAAACGAAATGGTGCTAAGCTTCGAATTGTGACGATGTCAAATGTGACAATAGTTTGAAACACCTCGCCTTAACCTTTCACGGCTTTGTGAAATGTTATTGAAGGAAGCGAATACTTGGCGGTGTGACATTATGAATCCTTTCTGACGATGTGTTTGCACACTGCAAACACCGATGCGTTAATTTATTGTGGGTTCTGCAATGTATTTGGGCGACTTATACACCTCTACTCGTGTTAGTTACGCTGTTATCTAGCAGCGGGAAACACAACAAAATTGAAAATTCTACGTTATTTTTATTCAGATACAATATGGTTTTTTTGAAAATCAAAGATTTTAATTGCGTGTCTAAAACGGTTAGTGAAATAAAACAAACACCTTGTAATACACCAATAGTGGTGTTTGTGTTAAGTAATCCATCACTCAATAAGTTCGTCGGATGACATATAGTTGGCGTCACTATTGACAAATCCATGTGCTTCTTACGTAGTTCCAACCTTCAAATAATACGTGTCGAAATTTCATAACGGTCTGACGTTTAGTTGACAAGTTACAGTGATTTTAGTGACGCATTTTTAAGACAATGGAAAAATCTTATTTTCGTGTGCTCATAGACAAATGGTAGAGAAGTGGTTTGCTGATTTTAAGCGCGGCCGTACAAAAACCGACGATGCTTAAACGCTCTGGTCGCCCATATTCGGCAGTGGTTTAAGAAAACATTAAAATAGTCCACAAAATAGTTTTGGTCGTTCTTAAATTGAAGCTGCGTGAGATAGCTGACACCTTTGAGATATCAGAAGGCAGTGTATTCGTCATTTTGCATCAACGTTTGTCCACGAGAAAGCTCTGTTCGAAGCACCGCGTTTGCTCAGAGTCGTTCAAAAACAACTTCGCGTCGACGATTCAGAGTCACATGTCGATGGCAATAATGGCGAAATTGCACGAATTACACGAATTTCACTTTGAATACTCACCCACCGTATTCTCCGAATCTGGCTCCCACCGACTACTACTTGTTTTTAGAACTAAACAAAAGGAAAAGAGATTTGGCTCCAATGAAGAAGTGATTGCCGAAACTGAAGCCTACTTTGAGGCAAAAGATAAATTGTTCTACAAAAAAGCATCGAAATGTTAGAGAAGCGTTGGAATCTTGGAGTAACAATATTTGGAGAGAGAGCTAATTATTTTAACCCAACCTGTACAAATTTGGGATAAATCACTTTCTCCGGGTTTTTACGTCGTACACCATGAGAAAGAAAGAGACAACAATATTTCCTAAATTATTACACCGCTTTAAAGTATTTGAAAGAATATTCTTCGTGTCTCCGTTGACTCTGCCCACAAGTTTTGATTTGCGACTAAACTGGACACAACTAAACGGTTTTTTAGGTTATATGCTATATTTTTGTTTGCAACAATACTGTGAAAAAGTGGTTATACAAATAAACAAAAACATTATGTCGACATGTGCTATGAATGGATGTATAAATACCCTAACCCTAGTTTTAGCCACGCCCAGGTCTAGCCGAGTCCGGCAAAACTCATAATAACGGACTACAGCTGCGCTCTTGTATATTATTGCTTTGAGGTTGGAATAAATTTATCACTCTTGAAGGAAACTTTGTTGATGAATAAAATTAAATTTTGCCTAAAAGATGTTGTTTTATCAGTCATCCTACGAACTTATTGAACGATGTGTTACTTTAGAAAATAGACTAAAACTGGCATTCTCATATTATTTACATGTAATATTGAACAGAATACAGTTTGGTGTTAGATTATTTGTTTCTCTACATTTTCCTTCTAAATTTTCACGGCCAGAAGCGGTAGCTCGTGATTATAATGCGCACTCCTATTCTGCTATTTATTATTGATAACGCTCGCCCGGAAAGCAAAAAAAAAACTGAGCGTATTCTTCGTTTGTTCCCCCTCGGGTCGCCGCGGGACCAATTGGGAGGAGACGACGCTCGTCGGGAAGAAATCATACAAACGTATATTTTCGTTCAGCTCAAAGTTTTTTCATCATATTTGGCTCGCGGGTGCCGTAGCTCCCACACTTGGGCTTCTCTCAGTTGGCCACGTTATTATTCAGCATTCATCTGGAAGTTTAACTTGAGGCGTTGAGAAACAGAGGCAATGATCTCTACCGATCTATTTTTCTTATTCTTCCTTCAAATTGTCGTTACTATCAATTCAGATTAGCTGTTTGTATGTGTCTTACTCACTTGGAAGAACCTTGGAGTAACAATATATGGAGAGAGAGCTTATTGTTTTTACCCAACCCATACAAATTTGGGATAAATTACTTTCTCCGGGTTTTTACGTCGTACACCATGAGATAGAAAGAGACAACAGAATTTCCCAAATTATCACACCGTCTTAAAGTATTGTAAGAGTGTTCTTCGTGTCCCGCGTCTCCGTTGATTCCGCCCACACGTTTTGATATGCGACATGAATGGACATAAGTCAACGGTTAAGTCAACGAAAGAGAGGGTATACGAATAAACAAAAACATTATGTCGACATGTGCTATGAATGGATGTATAAATACCCTTGCCCTAGTCCTTTCCACGCCCAGGTCTAGCCGAGTCTGACAAAACTCATCAAAACTGACTACAGCAGCGTTCTCTCTTGCATATTATTGCTCGGAGGGAAGAACACAAGACTTTTTTGTATCGAAGCATTCTCCCAACCCAGAGCGGCTTTACCCTTTACCGCATGGATTTTTTAATCCTTTCAGAAAAAATATATTTGTTTAGAAATGTATTTAGAATCATGTAAAAAATATTTTTTTTTTTTAAGATTTGCAAAATATTTATTATTAATGTTTAGTTTCATATTTGTGAATTTGATCTGATTAACCCGGAGTGGTAGATACCCTTAAGGGTCAGCACCCAAAAACACCCTCTTTGGTTTTCTGGTACAAGCAGAACTACAAATTCTTTATCTCTTAATTTTATACGGGTAGTTAGAAAAATGTCTGAGATTTCCAGTGTTTTTTTATTATTTTTATGACCATATTTATAATTAAAATTAAAATTAAATCTGTGGTCTCATACAAAGTTATTATTTCATTTTCATTAAAAATAATCTGTATTATAAAATATTTAAATGAGAAAAATAGTGTTTAAACTAGATCGAAGCCGGGTAGTTACTGCTCTAGTACTTGCATTCGAAACTACTGGTGGTTTGTGAGCGTGAAAAATCGTTTAATCCGCTTTTCTATCGCGGCTGTAATAATAATAACAAAGGAAAAACAATCATCATAGAAAAGTATACGTGCATAAAAATAAAAATAACAACCAATATTGTGATAACAAAGTAAGGTACCAGGGTAAAAATCAACATAAAAAGTGAATGTCACAATAAAAAGAAAAGTAAAACAAAATTGAAAAAACGATGTTATGGAGGTTTTCTTTTTAAAGGCAAAACTATAGGAGTAAATAAATTAATGCAATTATATTTTGTCGTTACCCACATCATCTTATGGCGGTTTTTGGCGCATTCACTTTTTTGTATCGAAGCATTCATCCAACCCAGAGCGGCTTTACCCTTTACCGCATGGATTTTTAATCCTTGCAGAAAAAATATATTTGTTTAGAAATGTATTTAGAATCATGTAAAAAATAATAAAAAGTATATTTTTTTAAAGAATTACAAAATATTTATTATAAATGTTTGGTTTCATATTTGGCACTACATGCAATATGGCGAATAAATACAATATTCTCATATTTATCACACTATGCATTAAAGGTATACCAACCACACCAAGGAATAGAAAAAAAATCTTAGAATCATGTAGAAAATAATAAAAAGTATGTTTTTTTAAAGAATTACAAAATATTTAATATAAATGTTTTGTTTCATATTTGGCACTACATGCAATATGGCGAGTAAATACAATATTCTCAAATTTGTCACACTGTGCATTAAAGGTATACCAACCACACCAAGGAGTAGAAAAAAAAATCTTAATATTTATTATTACTTCTAAAATATTACAAAATAATTCACACACTGAACAATCACAACCACGCTCGTTCACGAAATGGCCGAAATGACAACTTACTGACGCGACTGTAGTAACTGTAGCAACGTAACTGGCAGCACTGTTCGATTTATGATAATGCAGAGCTCAAAGTAAGGATATAGCTTAAAATAAAATACATATATGGCCCACATAGCTCTTAATGATGTTAACATTCTTATGTTCCAAATTTGGAACAGTATGCGGTAAAGGGTTAATTTAATTTGACGATTGTTGTTTTCAATAGCTCCTGGTTTAAACTTTCTTATCACACATCCAACGTTCTTCGTTTATTTTTTAGATCACTTTAAAATTAGCATTACCGTAAAACAAATATTTTTTAGATCAAATAACGTTTTACAGAAAATCGGCCCTACCACTGACAACATAATTCCTAGAAGTGTGATATATAACTACTTACATAATACCTTTCGACTCCTAATCCCCGGACAGGCCAATGAAATTGATTATCCGTTCAATGGATCGTATTTACCAGACAAGTAAGGAAACATTGAGCTTACTTCAGAAACGCCCAGGACACACTTCTATCGCTTTATCTCTTCAGTGGCCATTATGAGCTCTCTGATGTCTTATGGCTATCGCAATCTTTCTTCAGAAATAATATCGCGTTTTTTCTCAAATGCTAAGGATATTTATTTATCTATTTTATTGTATACACCCGAGAGGGCTTTTATATTAAAGGTTTACATTAGTTGTAGAGTAGTAAAAAATAGTGTTTAAATAAAAAATATTATTGATTAAAGATGTATGATGTTATAGCCTTGAAAGAAGGGTGAATGTAGGAAACTCTATTGATTATAATTACTATTGGAGGACTGAACGCGGTTGGCGCAAATAAGAAATTGTCAAAAGAAGCGAAGCTAGCAGTCCACAATGGAGTGCATATATCAACCCTGATGTATGGCAGTGAGGCATGGAACTGGCAGAGGAAGGATGAAAGTAGACTGAATGCTGTGGAAATGAGATCCCTGAGACGTATGTCGAGTAAAACCATGTCTGACCGTATTAAAAATGTGGATATTCGGAAATAATGCAAGGCTGATGTAAGCCTAATGAATAGGATCAAGAAAGGAACGCTTAGATGTTTTGGGCATTTAGGGCGAATGAACGAATAAAGGAGTGTGAAAATAATATATGATGCGAAAGTGAATGGAAGAAAAAGTCGAAGACGCCCCGATGAAGACATGGCACGATCAAGTGAATCAAATACTTGAATTGGGTTTTGTGAAGAGTCAGAATAACAGAAGAGTGTGTGTGATACGATGTATAAGTGTGAATGAAGCAAGGAGTTTGCGTTAATACAGAGTTGTATGGCGGTCCGTCCTCTCTGCCTGCTGTGATGGTTAGTTTGTTAGTTGGTTATTTCTCAAATGCTCGGAGAAGAAACGTTATTTTACATCGGCAGCTAATCTACGAATCAATACGTTATATATTCGAGAGTCTATACACTCCGATGTTTAGAAATTCAGTCACGCTTTGGGTAGATTGAAAATTAATATGGGCGAAGAAATTATTTCTAACAAACAGTTAAGGAAATTAGAATTGTTAATCTCGGTGATAAATCTTTTCATCCCGGCAAGTTGCAATTTCTTTCCGAAAGGATTTTATTCAAAATGTGGGCCACTTGGCACAGGATAGCTTTGGTGCTGTGAAAAAAGGGTGTTCGGGCAGTATCTTAATCGTTTAATTTTGCCGATTTGATTATCTGCTTGAAAAACATGCAGAAGATTACTGGATGTTTCGGGATAGAAAGTTTATAAAAAAATTAATTGTACAAAAATAAACATTTTTACTTATTACTAACAGTAGGTATTATAAATTGAATAAATGCACAGTGTCTAGTTTCTAGTTAATGATAATTACCTCCTTAATTGGGAAAATTCTCGTGCTTAGAGAGGGAGTAGTATCATGAGTTTCTTGAAATTATTTTTTTATGATTAAAAATTAATATCATATGAATATAATAAATTTTAGGTTATTTTATTAAAAAGTGTATGTTTAATGTGATACCGTTGTATTGTGGCGTTCCACAGGCTCAATCGTATGGAGCCAGTATTTTTTTAAATTTTATTTACGTATATCGTCGCTGAAAAGGCAATAGGGCTTAAGGGACATTTGGGTAAGAAATGAGTAAAATGTGCAGTTTTGATCAGTTTTTTGTTCTGTATCGAATACTCTGACTCTCGTTTGATTCTGAAGACTTTTGTGGCCCTTCAGCCCTCTAAAATATATTCACCACTTGGAAGAAGGCTTGACACAAGTTTGGGACTTTATTAGCTGTTTGTCGCTTCAGGTAACTCAGTGAGAGCATTGAGTTAACTTTTTTTTTCTAAATCCAACCAGTTACTGAAGACTTGTGAATTTTTTGTTACTGACTTTTCTGAAAAAGTGCTTTGGTGTAAACTTCCCAAAATGGCGCTTCAGCACTTTTGCCTTTCCGGCTACGATATTATTTATTAAAACGTTATTTAAATAAAACGTTTTAATAAAAGATTCCCGTGGTAGATGTTTATATGTTTGAAGAAATATTTTTCTAGTAGTGGATGGTCATAATTTTTGTTAGGTTAAGTTGTCAATTTATGAAAAAAGTTCGATTTTTATTGGTTGAACTTTTAAAGCTTATTTTGTCTTACGTTAGACAACGCATTGTATTTGTTATTTTATACGATTCCGCATGAGGATCTGAACTACCCAGGGCAGTGGGATTATGGAATCCCAAAAGACATGACCGGCCGCTAGCTGAGTGGATAAACGCGTCGGATTCCCACGCGGGCGTTGTGGGTTCAATTCATCTGCTGCCTAAGTCCTTCGTTTTCGTTTTAAACTGCCTAAGCAACATTTTCCGCTAATTATGATGGTAGTTGGAGTTTTTCAAATATTGTCAGGTTGTTGGTAGCCAGGGAATGTTCGTATTCCTTTTTTTTTTTTAAAGTTGAATGTTGGCAATGAATTTTAATCTAAAGGAAGAGAGGAAAGGTAAGAAAATTTGCGAGATTGAGAAGTAATAATAATAATATTTGGACGATTTGTATAGCGCCGTTTTTGTGAAAAATCACTTCAAGGGCGCTGTACAGATCTTATTTTCTATCATTACATATTAATTCCCAGTTTAAATAAGAAAATATACAGGGACATACTTACCTGGCAGGTCCCATCAGATAGACACAATTATTAACTTAAAATTATAATTATGATTTTAATTTTATTTAATTTTTTTTTTTTTCCGATTTAGGGCATGGGAGCGAAATTAAAAGAATGGACTTTCTGAATTTGTCATACAGTACAGGATTTGGTTAAAATTTGAATATCTAAAGGTGATTCGTTGAGAGACAGATTATGTTGAGATTCTTTTAATGAATTTAAGGATATGAGAGTCTGAAAAGGTAAGTTTTCCCTAGTTATTCAGAACTGTGTACTAACTAAACGTTAAGAATGGTTCATATAGGAAATTGGGTGTACCTGCGGTTCCAGTTACCGGTGACTGGCAAATAACCGGTTCCTGGTGCCAGAAAAATTCCACGCAGAAGTTTTTTTATTATTATGAATTGATATATTTTAATTTCATGGAGAAGGGAGGGGGGGGTTTGCTAGCGATATTCTGAAAACGAAAAGAACTGGAACCGGTTCCTCGCCAAATGCTGGTTACCTTTTTAACCGGGACAAGAATATCGACCCTCTATATTACAATACAATTTAGTTGTAAGATAGATTATTTTGAATTATTATATATTTTCTAGTTTTATATTTGTTTCTGTCAATTGACTTGTTTTTGTAAAGCGCCCTTGACCTATTTTTTTTTACATTGCATTGTTCAATTAATTATTAACTTGCCGGGTCGTCGAAATGTAGGGTCGAGGACATCCACTCTCCTTCTAACACCCGTGAATTAATCCATGGAACATATAAGTACCTATGTAGCTGTACCGCTTCGACTTGCAGTATACATGGAGCTTAAAGATGCTAATCTGGAAATTTATACAAAGGAGTCGCGCAAAAACACTGCTCTACCGCGGCATTAGCATACATTAGTGAGGGTTGTTGGCTGTTTTACTACTACTTCGTTAGAATCGTGGAATGAGAACGCGAGAGGAAATGTGGATCAATGCTTGAATGAAATTCTTGGATGAAACTGAGCAGCAGTGGGAATTAAAGTTAAATTATTTTTATTAATTATTAAAATTTATTTAGGGTTAAATTTACGCCCGTAATTCTTATTTAAAAATAACGAATATTGTTTCTTTATGAATTTATGGTTGAAAAATCTTTATAACTTATTTTCATTTATTTATTCTTGATTGGACCGGTTTCACCTTAAGACGGGCATCTTCAGACTGGTAAAACTTAAAGTAAATCTATTTTATAACATCTATGTCCGGAGCGAACGCACCGGTCAGGTTAAGGTTTTGTAATCATAAATTGAACGTAGTTATGCAGAAAACGTCCAACCCACAATTTGCCAAAATCGAGTTTTACATATTTTCTTCTAGATAATTACGAGATGCATATCTGCTGAAAACATCCAAGCTCCAAATGCAATAGATTTTTGGTAATTCATTTTTTTACTAACCCACCTGCAGATATTTGACTTAAATTGAAGTTTTAAAACCATAAAATGTAGGATAACATAAATATTTTTATTTTTATTTCTTGTCTTTTTGCGGTATACATTAAATTCCTAAGGCACATCATAATAATAACATCGCATTTATATAGAGCAGTTTTGTGATACTTCACCTCAAGTGCTCAATGTGTGGTAAAACCAAGTGTGACCGAAAAGCGAATTAGGAGTTAGCGAAGTAGGAGGAAAATATTTCGAGACTGATGTCAGCGTAATTAATTAAGAAAAGCTTTAACGATTCTGTACATTAGATGAGCGAAGAAAGGAGGTATCGAGATTATATACAAGTTACGGGTAAGGCAAAAGTTAATATTATTACCCCGTAAAATAACATACCAAAGAATGGAGACTTTGCTCCACTTTCGCAGACTTAAGAAATTATTTAACGCCTCTGTTATTTTTCGCAGTTGTTAGAGAACAAAATCACAGATTTTAAAGGCGTCCCGTTGTAATACGAGGGTCATCCAGAAAGTGAGTTTACGAGCGCTCCTGAGGCCGGGGGATTTTTTCGTTTCGAAGTTGGTGCACCTGGCGTGTAGGGGAGATATTAACAGTCAGTGTGTTTGGTCCCGCGTGTTGCCATTTTTTTCAGTCACAGTAAATTCTTCCGATAGAGAGGTCGTCGCGCGCTTCCGCCACCTTCCATCCGTGCGATATGCGTGCGGAATTTTCGGATCGTTTTGCACAGGAGAGAGAAGCTTTTCTGGACTCTATCGTGACGGGGAATGAGACGTGGGTGTGTTACTACACTCAGAATCCAAAAGACAATCACTTCGGCGGCGTTTTTCATCTTCTCCAGTCACCAAAAAGTTCAAGACGACCCATTCAGCCGGATTTTTTTTTTTAAAGTTAGACAAACATTCCCGGGTTACGAATAACCTGACAATATTTGAAAAACTCCTACTGCCATCATAAAAAGCGGAAGATGTTGCTTGTCCAATGATGGAGGATTTAGCCAGCAGAGGAATTGAACGCACGACGCCCGGGTGGGAATCTGACGCGTTTTCCACTCAGCTACCGACCGGTCGACCGGTCGAAATGTCATGGCATGTGTTTTTTGAGACCATAAGGGGTTCTTTTTGGTGAATTTAATGCCTTAAAGGACAACCGTTAATGAAGAGGCTTACTGCAAAAACACTCGGAAGAGCCTTTCAGAACCGCAGAAGGGGAATGCTGACCAGAGCCTCCTGCATGACAACGTTTCTTAGGAACTACTGACATCGTTTGGATGGTATATTGTAACCCCCCCCCCACCCCTATTCACCTGACTGGGCGCCTTCGGACTATCACCTTTTTACCAAACTAAATGAGTTTTTGGATATGAAATGTTTTTCTAACGATCGGGAGGTCGAGGAAGTGGCTGAAAGAACTGACGGCGGTGATCTGTGACACTGGCATACAAAAGCTAGTGCTCCGACACTCCGACTACAAAAATGTCTCGACGGCGATTGCTTTGAAAAATAGTTGAATATATTTGTGAAGTATTCTGTGAATTTCAATTAAATACAAGCATTTTTCGATCCTACATAAATTTTGTAATCTTACTTTCTAGATGACCCTCGTAGTATAAAATCAGGTCATTTTACTTCCCTCTAAACCATGAACAATTCTCGTCGCTTAGTGGCATTTGTAGAGACTCAAACCGCTCTAAATAAACTGGAACAAATTGATAAAGTAGGTTGGTAGAACTTTAACTATAACGGATAGAAAGCGCTGATGATAATGATGTTAACTTTTTTTTATCTACGTATTTGTTCAAATTCAAAATAATACCCGATTGTCTCGACAATCTATTTCTATCTTCAGCGAAACGAAGCAGTGGGAAGAAGTGAGGTCGTCGGCCGAATTTTTTTCCAAACACGCTGTCTCGATTTAAAAAATCTTTTTCGGTCTTACGTTACTTTCGTTTGGATGAACAACACACTTTTCCACCGGGAATATATACAAGAACAAAGAACCAAATTATGATACCTTTATTCATGAGATGAGTCCTACGCAACTTGGCTGATGAAAAGAAGGTTCGACCGAGATATCGTTATTTTCATGGCAGAAAACACCTTGGGCACTCGCTAAATCCTCCGGAGAGAGATAGCAAAAAATCTGCACAGATGAATGATTTTTTTGTGAACACTACAACACAAGGGTCGCACTGCCCAGATTAGCTGAACTACGGCGCTTCCAATGCTGCTGTATGGAATAGAAAGGAAAGAGAAAGAAAAAAGTTAATACTGTACAAAAGTCCAAACTGTTCCCAACCGTCTAGAGCTAGTGAGACTATGGAATCCCCGATTGGGGTATGTTGTGAGACTGAAGACTGAAACTCCACTTTAGATATCAAGACAAAGCCGTAAGAATACTTCACCATAAGGTCATCACTGTAAGAACAATCGAATAATCCATAACACCATACGACCCTCCAAATGTATTTAACAATCTCCAAACCTTATACAATACCGTACGAAACCCCATCATACGAAAAATTGACCAAAGAAGCGAAGCTAGCAGTCCACAATAGAGTGCTTATACCAACGCTGATGTATTGCGGTCAGTCATAGAACTGGTAGAGGAAGGATGAAAGTAGACTGAATGCTGTAGAAATGAAATCCCTTAGACTTAGAAACAATGAA
The DNA here is from genome assembly GCA_022651775.1 of Drusus annulatus. Taxonomy (NCBI): domain Eukaryota; kingdom Metazoa; phylum Arthropoda; class Insecta; order Trichoptera; family Limnephilidae; genus Drusus; species Drusus annulatus. The sequence goes on from JAGWCC010000070.1 coordinate 470,674, forward strand.
TTGCTGTTCCTCAATCATCACTCTACTTATTATTTATGGGTACCATTCTCTACTGTCCAGAATGTCGAGACTTGTTAACTCAAGCCACGGGCTTGACATTTTTGGTACCAGTCTAAATGATTTTTGACATTCTTTACGACTCTACCAAAACCTTGTTCAGGCTTCGACTTGAATGTTCTTTCAATTGGGATAAGTCAGGATAACAGAAGAGTGCACATAAGACGATGTACGAATGTAAATGAATCAAGGAGTGTGTGCCAAGACAGAGAGTAGTATGGGGGTTCGTCATATCTGCCTACCCTTGCGGGGTAACGGCGTGATGGTTAGTTAATTAGTTAGTTTATAATACGAATCTCCAAACAACTACTGCAAACCCGCACGTGTACTAAGTAAACCCACTGGCCGACGCATTACGATATTCGTCTCGACTTTCGACCTAAAATAATAATATATGGTAATGCCATTTATCTATGATCTACGATGGAGCATGCGCATAAAGCTGATTAAATTATTCTATTAGTCTCGCTGTAAATAAGTTGCCTGAAACGTAAGCGGTAATTCCTACAAGCTTATCTAGGTCGCTTTCAACCCAGTTGTTATTTTGGCCCCGCGGTTTATTATGAATTCATCCACCCCACCTCGGTTGGATTATGTAAGTCAAGTTGTTACCTTAGTTTCTTGACCTTATGGACTAAAAATAAGTCTACTATTTAAAACCTACGTGCAATGTACTAAACAAGGCTACTTTATTCAGTCTGCTTTTCATTTTTCATACGTTTTTTTATGTAGCTGATTATTGGCCGGAGCCGATGGTACTTTGCACCAAAAATAGAGGAATTTTATTATAAGGTACGTTATTAGGATAAAGTTGCAAAGGAAGGTTTCGGTTAGTGACAGACAAAACCAATGCTTCCAATTATTCTCTCGAGGCTCAGCACACAAAAATAGCGCTTATCGTCACTTTGTAGTATTCTCATACAAGCAAAACTGCACAATCTGTGAATTGTACATGGGAAACTAGGAAAATGTCAGAGATGGTCGATATTCTTGTCCCGGTTAAAATGAACCGGTTCTAAGGCCGTCACTGGAACCGCCAATATTATTTCGTTATTTTTGGAACCGGTTCCAATTTTTTGTAAATAAAAATTGATATCCTTTGTCCGCTCTTTTGGGCACAATTCCGCCAAAAACGGACGAGGAACCGGTTCCACAGTTGCAGCTCCTCTTTTCGTTTCCCGAACCACCCCCCAATAAAAAAAACAATTTTGGTGAAAGGAACCGATTAAAGTTCATCTCGTTTTCAGAATTTCGATTGTTAAATAAATACGAAAATGTTTGTTGTGTCCCTTGGATAGCGAAAATGGTTCCTTCCCTAACCTTTCTAATAGAATATATCAGTCACATCTTATCCAAACGATTGTTTTATTCTACTTATTGTTGTACATAACTAATTTTATTGAATTTGTATGATTTATTAACGTAGAAGTCCCATCATACCCGTATCAGTGATAAGTGTTATATCGAATTCAAATCATTCCACGTTGTTCCAGACAGACGTTTATTAAACCTGAGTGGTGTTCAACATGCCTTCCCCCTCTCATTCAGTCACTTACGGCCTTAGTTTTAGGAGTTTCGGTAATCCTGAAAGTTAACGGTTCTGCGGACAGAAGTGGGCTAACGGTCGGGAATCCGTAACATGTTAATTATTGCGGGGATAACGTACTCGTATAACGCCGCTGCATAACGGAACGGCGGCCGTTAGCGTAATACTACAATAACGTCCGCCGGGTAGCGGCCCGTTATGGGATACCTAAAATGGCTGCATTATGACATCTCGTCGAGGATGGCAGTTTTATCAAAGGTCGCGGATTAAAGTTATAGCACGTAAACTGGCACGATTACAGAGATGTTAAGATATTTGTTGAAATGGCTCTTAATCAAATTTATCCGCTCTCATGATTTGTTGTTTTCTTCCTGGACCGGGTGGTAGATACTCTAAGTATCGCCCTGGTGAAAAACCACCATCCAGAATTGAAACGTTGCTTGAAATGGCTTTAGCCGTGTTTGGTGACCAGATCTGAATAGCCAGGTATTTCCCAACCTTCATCTTCCCAATCTCCTTTCCCCTCCCCAGTACCTTCAGCCTCACAACATACCCTATTTGGAGATGCCATAATCTCACTGGCTCTAGACGGTTAAGAGCAGTTGAGACTCTTGTGCGGTATTCATATAAAAAAAATTTAAAAACACACATTCAGATAAAAAATAATGATTCAAATGATATATATATATTTTTTAATATTATTTTACTTGAACATAATTTTTTTATTCCTTCAAACCTTCCTCTTCTCAATTTCCTTTCCCTCCTACTACGTTCAGTGTCACAACATACCCCAATTGTGGATGTCACAGTTTCACTGGCTCTAGACTGTCAGGAGCAGTTGGGACTCTAGTGCGATATTTACAATATGTTTTTAAAAGCTATCTTTAGCTGTTTTTTTTCATATCTCCGGGGAATGACTCTTAGGTATTTATGGGGTTAAATCGTCAAAACATATTTTGGTTAACAGTTTAATTCGAGAAAGTGATACATTTAAAATTTAGGCAGCCTTCCATTTTATGAAGTCGATAAAACTAAATGTTTTCGTGAACATGACGAAAACTGGGTCAGAAAACGGAGAGGGTTTTTAATTCGCAACATTTTCAGTGGCCGCATTATATAGTTTTCCCATCTCTTGAGAAAGTATCATCTCCGTATCAGCCTCTCTCTAGGTCAGATGGTGCCAGTTAAAAGGGGAAGAGAGGCATAAGTGGATTCATACGTGCAGGGGTTGGTTAAGGCTGGGCAGCGGGGGAAGCGGGAGAAATAGGGGATGGACCGGAAGAGGCGGCGAGGGAAAGATTCAAAAAGTTTTTTTTTTTACTGAAGCGGGAAATGTGTTTTTCGTCCCGACCAACTTTGAAGGATTGCTAAGCACATTCATAAAACTGAGACATCAGAGCAAGGACAACGCGGATGGCATAGACAAGTGGTAATATATATTATGTAAGTTTGTGAGGTGGGAGGTTATAGCGTCTAGCGTTACCTTGAAACTTCATCCTGAATCGGCTAGAAAAAAATCTATTAAAACTTTTAAATTCGTCGTTCTTTACGACGGCCGGAAAGTACTTTTCGCGAGGTCTCATCTCGGCTCTAGATTGAATAAATAAACCTTTATGCTACGAATCAAATATATTCAGTATTCAATTAATTATTATTTTTAAAACATTACAATTTTTTTATTTATTTCAAGGCGTGTATTAATGCACAATATTCATTAATATAAAGCAATTAATTCTAAGAAATATAAATTGCAATGAATGCAACGTATAGACAGTAAAAAATAAAACAGTTTAAACATAATATTTCATCAAAATGATGAATAAAAAAATTAAAATAAAACCAAGGAATAATTACACAAATAGCAGGAATGCTTGTCGTTTGAACGAAGCTTCATTTATGCAAAATATATCGACATCCGAAGCGATTCGATTCAACAACATGATTGCCCTCCCCACCGGCATGACCATTGGCAAGTTAGTCCTGCAGGCCGGGAGATAAAACAATCCATGCTGCCGATGGTGAAGATAACCATCGGGAACATAGAAATTAATGCTCTCCATGATAGCTGAGTTTCCAGACCATCCACGAATCAATATATATCGACGCCGGAAAGGCAAAAGGGCTTTATCGCCATTTTGGGTAGCCTACATCACAGCACTTTGAAGTTTATTTTGTTCTACAATAAAATTCATAAGTCGTAACTGGTTGGATTTTGAAAAAAAAACTTAACTCAATGTTCTCGCTGAGTTACCTGAAGCGACAAAAAGCTAAAAAAATGTTCGGAACTTGTGTTGCTCGAGTCAAGCCTTCTCCCAAATGGTAAATATATTTTATATGGCTAAAAGTCTTCGGAATGAAACGAGAGTCAGAGCTTTCGATGCAGAATTAAAAACTACATGTTTGGTAACTCATTTTTTGGCCAGTGTCGCTTAAGCCATTTTGCCTTGCAAGCGACGATATTATGTAACACGCTATGGTCAAAACATACACTCATTTCCCCCTTAATTATAAACGCAGTGCAAATGTTACGCGTGGCATAAGGTCGGAATAGCGAAAAACTTGACTTATAACCACGACTTATGCGCATAATTCAACGACCTACGTCCGGCTTAACTAAACCAACGCTGAACCTGTGCGTAAAAGTCTAATAAGTAAAAGCGTTGGTTTTCGCTCCGTTTTAATATTTACATAATTATTTTGTTTTAATTTTAAACTCTCTCTGGTTTCCATTTATTGATAAATAATAAAGGGTTATTTAATAAATGTTTACGGATATGAAAGAAGGGTGAATGCAGGAAACTCCATTAACGGAGGACTGAACGCTGTTGGCGCAAATAAGAAATTGTCCAAAGAAGCGAAGCTAGCAGTCCGCAATCGAGTGCTAATATCAACCCTGATGTATGGCAGTGAGGGATGGAACTGGCAGAGGAAGGATGAAAGTAGACTGAATGCTGTGGAAATGAGATCCTTGAGATGTATATGCGGTAAAACCATATATGATCGTATTATAAATGTGAATATCCGGAAAGAATGCAAGGCTGATGTAAGCGTAATGAAAAGGATCAAGAAAGGGACGCTTAGATGGTTTGGGCATTTGGAGCGAATAAACGAAGAAAAGAGTGTGAAAAGTATGTTTGGTGCGAAAGTGAATGAAAGAAGAAGTCGAGGACGCCGGAGAAAGACATGGCACGATCAAGTAAATCAAATACTTGAATTGGGTCATGTGAAGAGTCAGATTAACAGAAGGCTATGTATGAGGCGATGTATGAATGTGAATGAAGCAAGGAGTGTGTGCCAAGACAGAGTAATATGGCGGATTGTCCTTTCTGCCTACCCCTGCGGAGAAACGGCGTGATGTTTAGTTTAATTAGTTAGTTACTCATTCTAGATGGTATCAAATTGGCACCACAAAAAATATTTGGAAGGTCAACATATTCCGATGATTTAGTTACACTGGACTTAGGCCATTAAAATAGACGGATAAGCCGTGGTAACAAGGCAAGTTTTTCGCTATTCCTACTTTATTTCCATTAAATTATAATCAACAGCTTGCACACAGACTCGACAGTATTTCTGTCAAGTTGTTGCTTTTCTTGCCGCGCAGTATCGTTTTATAGTGGCGCGGATGCTGTAATTGACATTCATACGGGAACGTCATCAGCCAAGTTGCTCTGTTCTGAAATTATCTCATTTCGTCAATTAGCTCAATTAACGCCTCTCGCGAGACGTCAGAGTATGTGAAACTTTGTCTCGTGCACTCGAGCTGCGGCGACTGCCAGTTGCAATATCGCTTCTGCGCTAGAAAAATCTGCTGACGAGTTTGGACAGTTGCCCTCCCAGTTGCAGTCTCAGAGAACTACGTTACATCCGCTCTGCCTACCCCTGCGGCGGAATGGCTTAGTGTTTAGATACTTTGAAACAACCTTTAAATAAACCATACATATCTATGCTCATTTTCTTCCTCCATCTTTCCAGAAAATCTTGGATTTTTTTTTTTGTTTTTCATTTTCTAGATTCTTATTTATCATTAAGTGATGAATTATTTAAAGTTACTGATTCTAATTCTAACTCTTGTTCCTTATACCAATAGGACGGTGCATTGCGCCTTACTCTGTTACCTCATGTGGGTGAAAAAAATGCATTTACGTGACTTTTGAATTTAAGTTCAGGAGTTTACGTAGGGAAAAAATATGTTTGTAAAAACCCTACAAAAATTGCATGATATTAATGGATCATCCGACCGTCTTCTCCCTACCGACACAGCACTACGGCATATATACATAAGTGTGTTTGTGTTGAGTGGGGATGGGGGGGGGCTCGGCTATGGCCTTTGCTTAGGAATTCCACCGCATTCGCCGCGGTTATAGGGAAAACCATAGAAAACCCTATACAGGTGGAAACGGCCACATGTCCAACATGAACACATTATGGCCTTCAGTGACGTCATATCTGACGGAATGAAGAAAAATCTTGGATGTAAAACCATATTCCGTAATTTTTTTTTTCATCATTTCTCTTTCGAATGCAGGAAACTCCATTAATGGAGGACTGAACGCTGTTGCAGCAAATAAGAAATTGTCCAAAGAAGTGAAGCTAGCAGTCCACAATGAAGTGCTTATACCAACCCTGATGTATGGCAGTGAGGCGTGGAACATGCAGAGGAAGGATGAAAGTAGACTGAATGCTGTGGAAATGAGATCCTCGAGACGTATGTGCGGTAAAACCATGTATGACCGTATTAAAAATGTGGATATCCGGAAAGAATGCAAGGCTAATGTGAGCGTAATGAATAGGATCAAGAAAGGGACGCTTAGATGATTTGGGCATGTAGAGCGAATGCACGAAGAAAGGAGTGTGAAAAAAATGTATGATGCGAAAGTGAATGGAAGAAGAAGTCGAGGACGCCGGAGAAAGACATGGCACGATTAAGTAAATCAAATACTTGAATCGGGTCATGTGAAGAGTCAGAATAACAGAAGAGTATGTATGAGACGATGTATGAATGTGAATGTAAAACAGCAATAACTGCCCGTAATCAATCCAACAACAGCAAAATTCTGAGGAAGTGAGAAAGGGAAAGGAGAAGATGAGGTTTGGAAGGTGCCTAGCTAAACATAGCTTAAGCCAAAAGAGTCAGTTTCGATTCTGAATAGCGATCACACACATGGGTCGATAATGAAGGTATCTTTAACCCTGGACCAAATAATTGTTATATTCTAACCAGAGAAACTAACTAATTAACCATCACCCGCAGGGGTAGGCAGAGAGGACGGACTGCCATATAACTCTGTCTTGGCACACACTCCTTGCTTCATTTACATTCATCTACCGTCTCATACATACTCTTCTGTTATTCTGACTCTTCACATGACCCGATTCAAGTATTTGATTTACTTGATCGTGCCATGTCTTTCTCGGGCGTCCTCGACTTCTTCGTTCATTCGCTCTACATGCCCAAACCATCTAAGCGTCCCTTTCTTGATCCTATTCATTACGCTCACATCAGCCTTGCATTCTTTGCAACCTTATCCCTTGTAACCTCGGAGCAATAATATACAAGAGAGAGGGCTGCTGTAGTCAGTTTTTACGAGGTTTGCCGGACTCGGCTAGACCTGGACGTGGCTATGACTAGGGCTGGGTTGTTTATACATCCATTCATAGCACATGTCGACATAATTTTTTTCGTTTATTCGTATAAAACCACTTTTTCACAGTATTGTTATGAACAAAAATATAACATATAACCTAAAAAACCGTTGAGTTATGTCAATTTATGTCAAATATCAAAACGTGTTGGCGGAGTCAACGGAGACGCGGAACACGAAAACACTCTTACAATACTTTAAAGCGGTGTGATAATTTGGGATTTTTTTGTCTCTTTCTTTCTCATAGTGTACGACGTTAAAACCCGGAGAAACTGATTTATCCCAAGTTTCTATAGGTTGGGTAAAAATAATTAGCTCTCTCTCCATATATTGTTACTCCATGTTGCAACTATTCATTTACGCTTAAGCGCTGTGAAATCGCTCTGCAATTCGACCAATCTGGCTGCATGCAGCGGTTTCTTGTCTACTTAATAGTAGATTCGATTAGTCTGATTTCCAAATTGTTTTTGGATTACGTATTTTTCGAAATCACACCAAGAGATCGCTGCAAACAACATATAAGATATATGAGGCCTGTTCAAAAGAAAAGGTGAATTTTAAATTTTCGCAGGCTGTGTACATTCGACTATCGTTTTTTTTTGTTGTTATGTTGGTAAACATATGTTTATCATATTTTAGCGTTATCAGCCATTTTAGATTAGTGGTTTGTTTTTGACAACTGGAAAGGTTAGTCACGTTTTTGTGTGTTCGTCGATTTTTTACTTTTGAAAAAAATGGATCAAGGAATATGTATTAAATTATGCGTTAAAAATGGAATAAAGTGCTCCAACGCACTTAAAATGTTGACTGTGGCATTCGGCGAGTCTACTTTGTCTCAAAAAGTGTTTATAAGTGGTACAAGCGCTTTACAGAAGGCCGAGAAGATGTTAATGACGATGAGCGTCCTGGAGTTGTGGAAAAACAAATCATGGATTTTATTCTTTGATCCATTTTTTTCAAAAGTAAAAAATCGAAGAACACACAAAAACGTGACTAACCTTTCCAGTTGTCAAAAACAAACCACTAATCCAAAATGGCTGATAATGCTTACATATGATAAACATATGTCTACCAACATAACAACAACAAAAAAAACGATAATCGAAAATTGAATGTACACAGCTCGCGAAAATTCAAAATTCACCTTTTCTTTTGAACAGGTCATGTAAATATCGTATTGTAGAAATTTTGAACAGTGCCAAGAAATATTTGTCCCTCTTTCTGTGTCAACTGCGGTTAGAGGTGCATTAATGAGGAGATTATCTTTTATACCCGGCGAGTGGTGAGCGGGCTGCCCTTTGCTACTGGAGGCCTTCTTTGTGTATATATTTATATAAAAGTACTTGAAGTGAAGTTTCGTATACTGTGTTTTGTGTGCTTATGGCAATATTTTATTTAAGCCCACTCACAGAGGGTAGGGAGGGAATAAGATGGAATTTTGACATAGACGAAGAGGGTCCGACTGCGGGTCCAGCGGCCAAGGTTAGAAATGGAAAGTTTCGGGTTTGAATCTAATTTGGTGTAAAATGTTTTGGCTAAATCTATTATGTGTTTTCGGAGTGGAGAAATTTTAGACCCCGTATTAATCATGCTATTCCTGACGAACCAGAGACTTTTGGTGAACATATAAGATTATTCAAATAGCTTTTAAAGTCGTTTACGACAGTCTCTCTAACTTTTATAAAAGCCTCACAAAACCCAGCCTGGAAACGACTTTTTTTCTCTGCGGAAGCCATTAGTTTTGTATGCGTTCAATTATTATTAAGAAAATATTTCTAAGCAAATTATTCTGACCTTATCCAGCGCATGATTTCCATTTTATCATTTAAATATATTATGTGGGTATACCTTTTAGTGTTTTTAAAACATATGTTTCTTAAAGCATTATCAGGATGAACTGCAGGTTTAATTTTTTTTAAAGTCAAAAAATTTTTTGGGGTAATATAAAAATGTCTGAAAACAAGTATCGAAATTGTAATTAATACAAGTTTAAGATGAGTGTTTTCGGGTACGATATTTATGATAAGATAGTTATTTAAAAGATTTGACAAATGATTAACAATATTTGTAAATGCTCATGTCAAACTTGATACAAAACGATTAATACCAAAGGACCAGAGATATATCCTGAGACTCTGAGAGACTCCTACGAACTCCGACCCCTCTGATGAACCCTGCGGGAGCCTGCACTCAGGCTAACGCGGTGCTTTCAGTAGGAGCATGGCACCCCAATATTTATGGAATATCGTGAAGCGGAAACAGATAGGGGAAGAAAGGAGGAATGAAAGGAAGGATCTCGCTATTCAGACCATATTACTGATCATAGCTTAAGCAGTTAAGCCGTGTCGGTTCTGAATGGTTGTCTTTCATCAAATCGATATCTTCCACTTAAATGATTGACACTTACCAATATGCTACAGTATGGATGCTGGTTGCTCTTCTCTGTCATTAACTTGGTTCATTAATTCGATAGAACGGAATATTCCGTTTCGTTCTGACATAATGATATTATTTTGGTGATCCGTGAATTCAATGAATATTCATAATTCAATGACATTTAACTCCATTTAAGATGATTATTACTCAGGTCATGTGAACGTTTCTCAGATGTTATACCAGTGACGCACAACACACAGCTCGCAAGCCACACGACGCTTGCGGGATCATTCCTACGGCCCACTTGGCCATATAAAAAAATATAAATGTTAATTTTTGAAAACCCTGCTAAGAACATTTTGCGCAATTGCTAAATTAATTAGCACGTCTATTCGACTTGAGATGTTGATTGTTCGTTGGCTCGGTAACGATAAAAAAATATCGACATCGTTGACAAAACCCGGTGTCGATGTTTTGTGCTAGGGGTTCAGGAAATTGATGAATCCCAGAAATATGAAAACCAGAGACAACCCCCCTCCCCGTTCCCTTTCCCACCTGACAAAAATCAAAATGAATATACGAATCCCGCAGATTTTGAACATTTTATAATTAAACTACTTGTTACCCGTGAAAATCACAGGATGTAACTTGACCTGCCAAGAAAAATATAGTTGGTTAAATCCACTCATTTCAAATATAGAATGATGTCCGCTAAAATACATTATAAGTAGGTAGAGATTTGAAAAGGTTTTTTTTAAAATTTGTACATTTTGAAACTTTAAAAGTACACACTCGTATGTACGTACGTAGTCACAAAGGAAATTATTTATACTCAACAAGTAAAGTTAAGTAGCTACCGCACTATACCGGTAAGACATTTGTCAGAACCCACGAACGATAATAAAATTTATACTTTTTAAAAAAATTATGTTTAAGTTTCCTCTTCATTTTTTCTTGGCTACAATTTTAAAAAGTTACCTTGCTGGCTACTTGGAAATAAAACTGATGTTCAAAACTTAAAAGTAAATACGATTTAAATTTGCATTTCAAAGAACATGAAAACTTAAATCTAAACTTGTCTGTCGGTTTTATTTTCCAATTTGCCTACACAAATCGAAAACATTTGCCGCAAAGTCGGAGTATAATTTATTAAAGTAATATTATTTTACATTTCACAAGGTCCAAATTATATCATTATACACCGAACTAATCGCAATTTGAGTGAAACTTAACCGAAACTGTGAAGTTTAAATTAAATAACTCTTTGATTTATCTCAAACAACCGGCGACTTTGCAACAGCGTTTCCCTTCCGTCCCGCTCTGCCGTTCCGTGCCGCCCCTCTCCCGCGCCGGCCCCCTGGCGTCGGTCCAATTGGAGCGCCGCGACGCAACGCGCCGGTCGCGTGTACTAAAATGTTCCCCGCGTCGACTGTGACGTCACCGCTTATTATTTTCTCCCCTAGTAAATACTAAGTCTGACGTTTGTCGGTGATTCGAAATGCGAAAATCGAACAGAATTTCGTGCGGTACATTTTCGCGGAACTTCGGTGTGTGAATAATTGTGCGGCGCTTTGATAAATGTGTGGTTTTTACGGATGCATTGCAAATATGTGTGGAATTGACAGTTCACCTGACGTTTGACGGTAAATAAAAAATCGAAAACTGCCGCAAATCGTACGTTTTATCTTTGTGGTGATTTTTCTAATGTTTTACCGCTTCTGTGCGCTTTTGGCAGACAGAAAAAATGCGTTTATGATGAAGTATGAATATATTGATTGTGCAGTTGCTTCTCGGTAAGTTCTCTTTCGGCCGTCACAATGACATTGATTGAGTGTTTGACAACTGCAAAATCAGGATTTTTTTATTTAATAATTAAACTGTAGTTGCTGTGAATACTAGGCGTGAAAACAACCCACTCGTGTGTGTCCACCCCTCTTGATTATAATAAATAAATATTATATAGTAAAGTTTCAATTCATAAGAATAAAGTATATGGTATATTTTAGGTACGTAGCAAATTAAGGTAAATTTTGATGATGTCATTTTCTGATTTTTAAATTAAATGGTTGCAGTTTTTCCTGAAATTTTTACTCTTGCATCTTAAACAAACTTAGCTTTACTTAAATCCTTGAGAATAATGTGCTGACACGTTTAAATAAAAACGTAGCGAGCTGGTTCATTTAACATTTTTTGGCGTTGGAATGAATCGCTTTTTCGACCCCTTCTAATTTTCAACAGGCTCCATAACGACCTATGAGCTTTAGCGTTTTTTTCCGCTTACAACGTGAGTTTCTCCTTGCATTTCTCAAAAGCCTCCCCGCACAGCATCCCGAAAGATAACATTCCTTAAGTTTCCCTCGAGACCTAATGCGTGAAATTAATTAAAAACATTGTGATGTTTGACTTGACAACATTTAATTTTGTGTGGAAAATCGATACAGATGCGTTAAACTCAAATTAGATACGAAAGACCAATATAGCCACGGGACAAAGAATCGTGGGAGACCAGTAATGTCAAAGCGAAGTACTGAAGTTGGTACGAAACGTATATTATATTAGACTTATTAAACTCACAGGTATAGGGTATTTTTTCATACCAAATTATTTGAGCCATTTCCGCTTTCTGATTTTATGATTAAAATTCATTTCTGTTGATTTAGAACTTTTTATTTTCGGTTTATGTGTAGGTACTGAACTAATATGGTAACTTTCTTGGTATATATTTTGTACTTTATGGGGGGCCTATGTCATCTTTGGGAATGCTGTGTAGAGGGTTTATTTTTTAAGAAAATAAGGCGTGAACTTGGGTCTTGAAGATGCCCGTGTTGTAAGAGGAAGGAAACACTGAGGCCGGCAAATCATTACTTAGCCGAGCTGTTAACAAAAGAACGAGTCGTAGAAGCGACCCGCTCTCGTGTGTTGAATGTCAACCGCGTACGAATGTTATCCGGTTTTTTTTTTATTTTCTTTTTGTTGATAAATAGTTTTAAAAAATCTACGAATTTTATATGTATTTGTATGTATAGTAAATTTCACAGCAGTTATTTATTTATTTACGCCTGTCAAAAGCTGTTTACACAAATATTTACATCTTTTAAAAACAATATGCTCATAAACAGTGCAAAAAATATTGTGCAAGAAAGAATAAATAGTATTGAAGAACAGGTACATCTAGAATTAAATAGTTTCATTAAATAAATTAGCTCTACTAGGTTTAAAAAAAACTCTACTAAGCTATAAATATATCAACAACACCGGAGTATTTGTTTCCCAGATGTTGAATTCGCCGCATAGAAGTGTAATATTGTGAGGTTGATGTAGATTTGTCACAATAATATGGTAGGTACTGTCTTGTTACTGGTATTTTTTTTCCCCAATTTGAACTGTTTATTGTTATTTTCCTTTGTCTGGCTTCTGAGGCTTACATCTTCAAAAAGCTAAAGCTTGATACGGGTTGGCAAAGGGCTGCATATTAAACAATGAAAGCTCCAAAATAAGTAAATTTACTATCCGCTTCAGAGGCATATTTATTTATTTATAAACCAACGGACTATAAAAATGTAACACAAAATGGGAAAAAGAGCAACAGAGATAGAACAGCACATACATAATATTATTTAGAAGCAATTACAACCATAGGACAAAATATACAATTGAAAGAACGTTCAAGTAGAAGCCAAGGTCGAGTCAAAGTTTTGGTAGAGTCGTAAAGAATGACAAAAATCATTTAGACTGGTACCAATAATTTCAAGAGCATGGCTTGAGTTAACAAGTCTCCACATCCAGACAGTGGAGAATGATACCCCTAATTAGTAGAGTGATGATTGAGGAACAGCAATTCATTGTTTCTGAGTCTACGGCAGGGAATTTTGAACTGGATGTATCGTATAATATTGTTTATTCTTTCTAATCGTAAACACCTGCCTAACTGTCTCGGTCGATTAAAATAAATCAATTAAATCAGTGATCAAAATACGATTTCCCAACGTAGTTAATTAAGCAAATGGTTATCAGCTCTGTTACTCACGCTTGAAAAATAGTATTCGTGTCGAAAGATCGCAAAATAAACTGGCTGCAAAAGCAATTGAACCATTTGCCCCCCTCAGGATGACTTTGATCCTTTTCAATGAAGTGACTATAAATTTCCGGCGAGCACTCCATCTTAATTTCATATTAATTAAACGGCTCATTATAAACATAGCCTTTGACATCGAGGTGCCTACGTACTATCGCCTGAAAAACTACCTTTACATGTTTTTTTGTTTTAATTTGGTGTACCGCACGAGAGTCTACTGCTCCCAACCGTCTGGAGACAGTGCGTTTGTGGAATCCCCAATCGGGGTGCTTTGTAAGGCTGAATGAAGCGGAGAGGTTAAGGAGATGGGGAAGAGGATGGTCGGGAAGTACTTGGCTATGTAGATATTTTTTCATTTTTTTGAATAGTGAATACCGCACAAGAGCCCCAACTACTCCCAACCCAACCGTCTAGAGCCAGTGAGTGCATTTCCAATTGGGGTATGTTGTGAGGCTGAAGGTAGTGGGGATGGGAAGGAAATGTGAAAGAGAAAGGTTGGGAAGTGCCTGGTTATTCAGATTTGGTCACCAAACACGGTTAAAACCATTTCAAACAACTTTAAGATTCTGAAAGGTCAAAGTCAAAAGGGCGAAATATAGTGTACGAAATCATTCGTGACTATAATAATACATCCGTCGCCTTTCCGTCGATGTTCCACTATTGTTTGATGTTTGTTCGCACTTGTCTAGCTCATGCGTTGCACGCCGCTCTGGGTTTGGACAATGGTATTGCGGCAAGGATGTGCGCACCTACTTATAACAAAACTGCGCTATATAAATTCAATGTTGTCGTTACTATGAGTATGGTATCAAGGCAATGTTTTTTTGTTGTTGTTATAAGTGTATTTATTTTCTGTAAATATTTGTTAATTCCGTTCGTCCTTTTTTCTTCTTCTTAATCAAACTCGGTGGTTTAATACAATCGGTAATATGAAAATAAAAATTAATGCTTCAAATATACATAGCCTGTTCAAAAGAAAGGGTAAATTTTGAATTTTCGCGGGCTCCATTTTTTCAAAAAGTAAAAAATCGAAGAACACACAAAAACGTGACTAACCTTTCCAATTGTCAAAAACAAACCACTAATCCAAAACGGCTGATAATGCTCACATATGACAAACATATGTGTACCAACATAACAAAAAAAAATCGATAGTCGAATGTACACAGCCCGCGAAAATTCAAAATTCACCTTTTCTTTTGAACAGGCCTCGTATTTTACTAGCAAGCTTTGATGGATGTTATTTTTGCCTTAACAAATTCAAATTTTATCGCATCTACAGTGAATTAAATTAAATTACTTTTGAAATGGTTTTACGTTTCCCAGGCGATAGTACAGCTTAAATGTCAATCAAGCCATTACGTTCGTTTCTCAACCTGGGGGTCGCGATCAGTTGTAGGAGGTCGTAATCTGCCAATAAATAAATCACGCCTACAAAAAATCTTTTTTATTGAATAATAAAATTAAAGTTACAATAAAGAAATGAAAAAATAACTTTTATAAGACCACGGATATTGTTTCAATTATTATGGCCGACTGGTTTCACCTAGCCTAATTATCATCAGGGTACAAAACTAACTAACTAACTGACCATCACGCAGTTTCCCCGCAGGGGTAGGCAGAGAGGACGGACCGCCATACAACTCTGTCTTGGCACACCCTCCTTGCTTGATTTACATTCATACATCGTCTCATACATACTCTTTTGTTATTCTGACTCTTCACATGACCCGATTCAAGTATTTAATTTACTTGATCGTGCTGTGTCTTTCTCGGGCGTCCTCGACTTCTTCTTCCATTCATTTTCGCATCATATTTTCTTTTCACACTCTTTTCTTCGTTCATTCGCTCTACATGCCCAAACCATCTAAGTGTCCCTTTCTTGATCCTATCCATTACGCTCATATCAGCCTTGCATTCTTTCCGGATATCCACATTTGTAATTCGGTCATACATGGTTTTACCGCACATCCGTCTCAAAGATCTCATTTCCACAGCATTCAGTCTACTTTCATCCTTCCTCTGCCAGTTCCATGCCTCACTGCCATACATCAGGGTTGGTATAAGCACTCCATTGTGGACTGATAGCTTCGCTTCTTTGGACAATTTCTTATTTGCCCCAACAGCGTTCAGTCCTCCATTAATGGAGTTTCCTGCATTCACACTTCTTTCAATATCCTTATCAGCCTTTCCGTCTCTTGTAAACATACTTCCTAAATACACAAACTCATCCACTTGCTCCAAGTATTCATCATTCACAACTATATTGCACGCTGTTCTCGTACTCTCTCTTTCAAACACCATCACTTTGGACTTACTTACATTCATCATCAACTCATTTTGCATTCATACTTGGTTCATCCTAGACACGAGAAACTGTAGATCTTCCATATTGTCAGCAATCAGCACCGCATCGTCCGCATACAATATGCAACATACTTTCACATTGTTCATTTTCGCGCCCAAGCCCACACCTTTCAATTCTTGCATACAATTATCCATGTACAAATTGAACAACCACGGTGACATTACACAGCCTTGTTTTACACCTTTTGTGATATTAAACCACTTCGTAAAATCACCGTTCACTCTAATACATGCAACGCTTCCCTCGTACAAGGACGCGATTGCTTCATCAGGGTACAAAATCAAACTAAACATTGAATACAAAGTGTGCGGTTGAATATCTACAGAGGGAGAAGAAAATATAAAATAAAATAACGGAACAATGAGAAAACAACAGAATAACATTTAAATGTTAAAAAGGAACAGAGAGAAAGAGACAGATAATATGAATCGAAAGAGACAAAACGTCAACTGAGAAAACGATAAAAGAATATTGATATTTTTTTAGATGACAACTGGAAAGGTTAGTCACGTTTTTGTGTGTTCTTCGATTTTTTACTTTTGAAAAAAAATGGATCAAAGAATAAAATACACGATTTGTTTTTCCACAACTCCAAGACGCTCATCGTCATTAACATCTTCTCGGCCTTCTGTAAAGCGCTTGTACCACTTATAAACACTTTTTTGAGACAAAGTAGACTCGCTGAATCAAGCAGTCAACATTCTAAGTGCGTTGGAGCACTTTATTCCATTTTTAACGCAAAATTTAATACATATTCTTTGATCCATTTTTTTCAAAAGTGAAAAATCGAAGAACACAAAAAAACGTGACTAACCTTTCCAGTTGTCAAAAACAAACCACTAATCCAAAATGGCTAATAATGCTAACATATGATAAACATATGTGTACCAACATAACACAAAAAATCGATAATCGAATGAACACAGCCCGCGAAAATTCAAAATTCACCTTTTCTTTTGAACAGGCCTCGTATATTGAGGGGGTCGTGTGGATTTTTACACTTTTTTTTTGCATTTAGAGGAATCGCACACTAAAAACGTTGAGAAACAGTGCGTTAGATCATCACACATTTCGATGATACTGTCAACACTCAGCCGGTGTTGACCCGCGTTCGTATTAATTTGGATTGTCAATACCTCCCCACAATTTTAACACCGCTTGTTTGTTTTAGTAAATTAACCTAACTAATAACATAAACTAATTGAATTGGCTCCAGTAACCAAGTGATAAAGCAATATCCTTAGAGTATATAGAGTTTTTTTTTTATATGAATACCGCACAAGAGTCTCAACTGCTCCCAACCGTCTATAGCCAGTGAGACTATGGCATCCCGAATTAGGGTATGTTGTGAGGCTGACGGTAGTGGGGAGGGGAAGGAGATAGGGAAGAAGGTTGGGAAATACCTGGCTATTCAGATCTGGTCACGAAATACAGCTTATAAAGCCATTTCAAGCAACGTTTCGATTCTGAATGGTGGTCTTTCACCAGTGCGATACTTAGAGTATTTATCACTCTGGAACGTGCCGCAAATATACTTTTTTTTATTATGTTTGTATGAATTAAATGTGTTATGACACATATTAATTGAATAAAAGTTATTGGCAAACGCCGGGTTTGAACCCGCGACCTTTGAATTCGTAGTCGAGCGTCTTACCACTCGACTATGGAGGCCGTCAAATCGTCTAAAAGTATCTATCCAAGGCAGTGTAGTCAGTTTTTGATAATTTTTACCGGACTCGGCGAACCTGGGCGTGGCTAAGACTAAGGCTAGGGTATTTATACATCCATTCATAGCACAAATCGACATAATGTTTTTGTCTTTTCGTATAACCACTGTTTCACAGTATTTTTATCAACAAAATTGTAGCATAAAACCTAAAAAACCGTTAAGTTGTGTCAAGTTTAGTGGCATAATAAAAAATGTGGGCGGAGTCCCGCGGTGACCCAGAAGCCCAAGATCATCGCGACAGCACATAGAAGCGGTGTATTATATTTGCTGTCTCTTTCTCTCTCATGGTGAACGACGTAAAAACCCGGAAAAAGTGATTTATCGCAAGTTTGTACAGGTTGGGTAAAAACAATTAGCTCCCTCTCCATACATTGTTACTCCAAGGCAATAACGATTTGTCGAGAATTCTCCGTTTTTCCTTCTACTACTATCCTCGACACATCATCTCCAAAGATGACACAGGCCCTGAGGGAAAAGATTTATCTAAGGACCTTTGTGTGCAGTTAATATAATTTATTTTTTTAAACTGTATTTACCTTCGTGCATTCAACAATGTGTTTTTTTTATTAGTAATTCCTACTCATGATAAGTTAAGATGTATTTAGGAAAAGCGCACTTAGGGTTGAATGTCATTTCAAAAATGTATTTTTATTATTATTATTGGGGGCTTTGTTTATGATTTATATGTATATATATATATATATATTCCATCCATCCACAGGTGAGTTTAATAAATGCATACGGGACACAATCAAATAACAAGGTTAATTATTACCTCCCTACCACTGCCGTGCGTTACAAATTTAAGATATGTTAATTATTTGTCTCTGTTTTATAAACAGTATGTTGTGTTTCTTTTTTTTTTATATTAATCATCTTGGGTTACATTCTATGATGTATTATTTATTATATAGTTTTATTCAACTTCTTTCTATGTATCATATATATATATATATATTTTTTTTTTTTTTAATACAAAATGAACATTTTTTACTTTATACCAACAGTATCCATAATATAAATTGAATAAATGTACAGTGTCTAGTTTCTAGTCAATGATAATTACCTCCCTAATTGCGAAATTTCTCGTGCTTAGGGAGGGATATATACTTTTAACTTGTTTTACTAAAAGTGTCTTAAAAACTCAATGAACAGAAAATTAATTTGATTGTATTATTTTTGTAAAAATATTGTTTATTTATTCCACTTTGATAAAAAATAAAAATAAATAAAAACAGTTGTTTTCTTCTTTTTAAGTTTTTAGCGGAAACTTCACTGGTTAATGCAGCAATGTAATTACTTAATATATCGAAATGTATATAAAACGGAGAAATCACCGCAATCAGCTAAAGAATATTTAAAGACAACTCATAGTACGCAGGGATAAATTTTGATTAAGTTAACCAACGGGATATAAATGATTGAATTATGGATGGGGTTTTGATTTGATTTTCTTCTTGCTCCATGAGAATGTTGACATTTTTAAGGCATCCGATAACACGACCCCTTGCTTGAAATGGTAGTAGCCGTGTTAGGTAATCAGATGTGAATTTGCCAGGTACTCACCAACCTTCCTCTTCCCCATCTTCTTCCCCTCCCCACACCCTCGAGTCTCACTGACTTCGGGCAGTTGAGACTCATATGCACGATGTCTCTACGGCACCGGTGCATAGTCGAGAAACTCGCCAATCGCGCGCCCAACATTTGTACACGGTTGACATTCAATACATGAAAATGGGTCGCTTTTACGACTCGTTTTTATGTTCAACAGCTCGGCTATGGAACGATTGGCCGGCCTCTGTGTTTACTCCCTCCTTCAACATGGGTATCTTCAAGACCCAAGTTCACCTCTTCCTTTCCTCAAAAAGACCCTCCACACAACATCCCCAAAGATGAAATAGGCCCTGAAGAAAATCATTTCCTTGAAGGCCTCCTGTGTGGAGTTATTGTAAATTTAAAAAAAAAAAACACATTTGTTCAACAATGTGCTCTGTGATTTGATTATAATCTTACTTTACTGTGATTTGACGTTTTTAAGTTTTGTTCGCCTTTCTATTCTCGTAACAAGCCATTTTTAAATAAAGTTCCCCCGTTTCGAATGCTAGACTTCTTCAAGTCGCTTACTGAGATGCCAACAAGGAATATATCATCAGTGTCAACATGTTAGCTAAACTTTTGCGGTCCCAACATCTGTAAAGTTGTAAGTTGCTCGAGGCAGCTTAAGTTTTATAATTTGGAAACGCAGAACAAAAAACGTGGCCAAATTAAATGCGGAACGGTAGAGTAATATTAACAATTGTATAACAGACGAGTATTTGTGAGACGATGGATACATTTGAATGAAGCAAGGAGTGTGTGGCAGTCAACCTTCTTTACCTACCCCTGTGAAGAAAGAGCGAGATAAAATTGCGATCATACATTATCAAGGATTTTTTTCGGTCAATCAAATTTTCTTTATGATAAAACAAACTTATATCTGAATTGGTCTTAACTCGGCGGGTTGTGCTGCTGTAGTAAGTTTTGATGAGCTTTGCCGGACTCGGCTAGACCTGGACGTGGCTAGGACTAGGGCTAGGGTATTTATACATTCATTCATAGCACATGTCGACATATTTTTTTTGTTTGTTCGTACATTCACTTTTTCAAAGTGTTATAAACAAAAATATAGCATATTACCTAAAAAAATCGTTGAGTTATGTCAATTTATATCGAATATCAAAACGTGTGGGCGAAGTCAACGGAGACGCGGGACACGAAGAACACTCTTACAATACTTTAAAGCTGTGTGATAATTTGGGAAATTTTGTTGTCTGTTGTGGTGTACGACGTAAAACCCCGGAGAAAGTGATTTATCCCAAGTCTGTATAGGTTGGGTAAAAATAATTAGCTCTCTCTCCATATATTGATACTCCAAGGTATTTTGTAAGACATCTCCGCAAAAGTTCATTACAGTATTCATTAAAATAATAAGTTTAGTCCTGTCAAGAGTTCGTTTCAACTATCAAAACTTATTCCCAAAGTCAAAGATAAAACGATGTGACAAAATAAATAAACTAATTACAGAACTCTGTAAGTGTGTATCTTGTGACAAATGAACATAAGATCCTGTGCCATTAAGATTTGTACGAATAAATACACGCATATTTGAAATAAACATATCGTCGCCGGAAAGGCAAAAGGGCTTAAGCGCTATTTTGGGAAGTTTACACCAGAGCACTTTAATTATTATTTTGTTTACAATAAAATTCATAAGTCTTCTGTACCTGGTTGCATTTAAAAAAAAAAATCAAAAAGTTCCACACTTGTGTCGCTAGAATCAAGCCTTCTCCCAAATGGTAAGTATATTTTAGATGGCTGAAGGACACAAAAGTCTTTAGAATCAAACGAGAGTCAGAGCATTCGATGCAGAAAAAGAAACTGATCAAAACTGCACTTTAAACTCATTTTATACCAAAGTGTCGCTTACGCCTGTTTGCCTTTCCAGCGAGGATATATACGTCTTGTGGAAAGAATTTAACTTTTCTCATATTTTGTCTGCACTTAGCAAACTCAATTAATTTTCCATTGATATTCCGACTACGTCACACAACTTCAATAATGCCCCCTTACTTTCTAAACATTATTCTACCACACCGCCTCTCCAACTTCAACTATAGGGGAGTTGGATTTAATATTAATTTCATCATCGTTATATTTCCCCTATTATTCCCAGTAATTATGAAAATATCGTTTACTATGCTCACCGGTTAATAGAATCAGCCGCTATAAATTTTCTTTTACCTTTTTTTACGTGATGGTATTTTTGTATGGTAAAACTTCAAAATCATACATTGTTCAACCTGATTTTTTTATAGATTGTTCAATAACTACTCAACCGTTCAAAGCCACTAAACTGGCGTTCGGCCGAAAGCCTGAAAACTGTCTCAAAGCCACTGAAGTGGCTTTGAATACTTAACGCGATGTTTTTTTTTAATAAAAATAACTACACATTTTATTTAAAAAAAAACTGTTATATCTCCTGTGTTTATCACCTTCTTTGAAAATTAATCGCCCATACGAAGTTGTCAGTAACGAAAATTGTTTTTGCAATTGGAATAGCTTAGGGCGCTTTTTTTCGGTAGATGTTCGATTGTATAACATACGGCAATAAAGGGACATTTTTGCTTGATATACGGTGTTGTAATTTGTTTTTATATTGTTTATTTCATAACTTTCACTTTTTTTAAAGATTATTGCATAGTATGAAAAATTTTGTTCTTCGATTTCTGAACGGAAAACGTTTTGAATTTAGGACTTAACCTAAATTAATATTTCGAAAATATCTCAAAGCCGAATATAAAATTTAAAATTGTACTTAAAATAATACAGTTGCCAATACAATATCTCGACACAAGAATTTCCTAGTAAGACACAGAACAATACCATAAACTTTTTAATTATTTACTAAGATGAAAAATTGAACAAAAAAAACAAACAAACATTTTCACTTTGGCATTTTCATGGGTAGTAAAAAAATGCAGTACACCTCAAGATAGTCATAATTTAATCGGACTGTTATTGTAGTTGGTCGCTCTCTAAGGGTTAAGCGTAGTAAAAAAAACTTTATTTTGACAAGCATTTTTGCGTAATAAAGACAGACGATCGACGCGACGATGCAATTTCAACATTATTACAGGATTACACGGTAACTTTCAATTTTGAATATGCAGCACCCTTAAGGCTGATTCACACCAACGTCCGGTTCCGCTCAGTGCCGATATTGTCCCGCAAGAAAACTTATTGATATGGTATGAATATCAATCAAGGAGTATGTGCCAAGACAAATTTGTGTGGCAGTATATCCTTCTGCCCACTCTTGTGATATTTAACTACTTATTTAGTTAAATAATTATTTTGAAGTGTAAAATTACTTACAACGCAGATTTTTTTTTTAAACCATTTTTTTTATCACTAAATAATATTTTCATTCATTATTAATTATTAAAAATATTATTTAGTGATTAAAAAATGGTTAAAAAAAAAATCTGTCTTCAAAAATCACTCCAGCACACTAAAAACTCACGAGCCGCCACTGCTTGTAACCCGGGAATGTTTGTCTTTCTTTTTAAATAAACAATAAATTCGAATTGTATTAATTGTTTCTACATAAAGTTTCTTTATCTTTGTTCCTTTGTTATAATTTAAGTGTTATTCTATTGTTTTCTCACTGTTCTTTTTTTATATTGTGTTCTCCCTCTGTACGCATATAAAACCGCACACTATGTATTTTTTGTTTAGTTTAATTTTGCACCCTGATGATGCTTAGGCTAAGCGAAACCGTTCGGTCATAAGGATTAACATAATATCTGTGGTCTTATACAAAGTTATTATTTTTTTAATTTTAATAAAAGTACCATATATTTCCTTTCAAAACTTAAATTTCCATTGCATCTCTTTAAAATGGTTTTTATTCACTTGGTGTGTTGCTATTGCATCCATGCTGCAAAATTTAAATTAGGGATATTCCCGAACTATTACAACAGTCGGCATAATTAGACGTAGTTGTGCAGAAAGCGTCCAACCCCATAAAGATGAAACTGAGAAAAAGGCGTTTGAAAATATGACGATAAAAAACATAGAGTACACAAAGTAGTATCTATCCAAGGCAGCGAAGTCAGTTTTTGACTTGTTTTTGATGATTTTAACCTGACTCGGCGCACCTGGGCGTGGCTAAGACTAAGGCTACGGTACTTATACATCCATTCATATTACAAATCGACATAATGTTTTTATTTTATTTATTCGGATAACCACTTTTTCACAGTATTTTTATCAACAAAAATATTGCATATAACCTAAAAAAACCGTTTAGTTGTGTCAAGTTTAGTGACATAGTAAAAAATGTGGGCGGAGTCCCGCGGTGACCCAGGAGCTTAAGATCATTGCGACAGTATATAGAAGCGGTCTATAAAATTTGTTGACTCTTTCTCTCTCATGGTGTACGACGTAAATACCCGGAGAAAGTGATTTATCGCAAGTTTGTGTAGGTTGGGTAAAAATAATTAGCTGTCCCTCCATATATTGTTACTTCAAGATAAAAAAGCATTGTTTTTTTAAATATTATGAATAGGTGATTTATAATCTATCAATGTGTTAGTTGAAAAAAATTACAAAAATTCTATTACATTCGGAGCTTGGATGTTTTCAGCAGAGGCGGCTCGTGACTTTTTAGTATGCTAGAGAGCTAAGATCAAAAAATACGACGTTGTTGATGTCGTTGAAGCCGAAAATGATTTTTATTTTTTTGGAAAAAAAAAAATTTTTGTATCAAGTTTTTCAGGATTTTTCAGTTTTGGTGGTACGGTTTTCTGAAGAATCTTCATGCAAAAAATTGAAATTTTGAAAAAAAAAAAAAACGTTTTCGGCTACAATAACATCAATAATGACGTTTTTTTCAATCTTAGCACTTAGAACACTAAAAAGCCACGAGCCGCCACTGGTTTTCAGCATGTTTAAATCTTGTGTTTATTTATTGAAAACTCGATTTTGGCTAATTGTGTGTTGGACGCTTTCTGCATAACTACGTCCAATTTTAATATTTCCTCAGACAAGGGCGCGCCGTACAACATAATGCTCGGTAATACCCCCGCGCGTGGGGCTATTATACAGTCTCGTGCGGTGGCAGCGCCCGGGCCCACCCTTCTGTTCATTAGCGACCCTGGCCGCTGGCAATGCCGCCACCACCTCCCTGCCATATGTCAGGGTCCGCCCCTACCTTCCACCTAGCCTACACAGCCTTCGTTCCATAGCTCCGTTCCTTGGAGTAAGAATACACAAGGAGAGGTACACCCTTAGAGTATACAAGAGGTAGCCCAAGCCAAAGCCAGTGAAGTCAGTTTTGGACTTGTTTTTGATGATTTTAACATGACTCGGCGCAAATGGGCGTGGTTAAGACTAAGGCTACGGTATTTATACATCCATTCATATCACATATCGACATAATCGTTTTTGTGTATTCGGATAGCCACTTTTTCACGGTATTTTTATCAACAAAAATATAGCATCTAACCTAAAAAACCGTTTAGTTGTGTCAAGTTTAGTGGCAAAATAAAAAATGTGGGCGGAGTCCCGCCGTTAACCAGCGAAAATAACCAGCTTAAGATCATTACGACAGTATTTAGAAGCCGTCCAAGAAATTTGTTGTCTCTTTCTCTCTCATGGTGTACGATGTAAAAACTCGGAAAAAGTGATTTATTACAATTTCGGATGGGTTGGGTAAAACAAATTAGCTATCCCTCCATATATTGTTACTTCAAGGGTACACCTTTGCGGAACAGTGTAGTCAGTATTGTTGACTTTATACTGAGTCGATAGAAAGAGACAAAGATATTTTAAAGGATGTCGGATAGCCTATTAGTTACAGCCCACATGGAATTAAGACATTTTTAATAAACATATTTGAACGCATTAAAGTAAACAATATCAATACACCATTAAAATGATTTATAAAGTTTAAAAAAAAAAAAAATTTATTAAAAAGTAAGACAAACATTCCCGGGTTACGAATAACCTGACAATATTTGAAAAACTCCTACTGCCATCATAAAAAGCGGAAGATGTTGCTTGTGCAATGATGGAGGACTTAGCCAGCAGAGGAATTGAACGCACGACGCCCGGTTGGGAATCCGACGCGTTCTCCACTCAGCTACCGACCGGTCATATCACACAAACACTAATAACAGAAGGTTCGCCTAAATAATGATGGAAGCTTTTTGTTGATTTTTCGTCTTTATATCATTAAAATGAGAAATTTTTAAAGTTCGGTCAAATATATTTAAAACCATTGAAAAACCTCTGAAAGAGATGTTTTATAATCTTTGTTTGGTCTTATTTGAAAATTCACGCATAGCACATATCACCATCATGTTTGATTTATTTGTATAACCACTGCAATTTTTTTAATCAACACAAATATAGGAAATAACTTCAAAAATTGTTGACGTAAGTTATACGACTCGTCGGTGTGAAGTTAGCGCGAACGTAGAACATATTTACATACTTAGAAGTGCTGCAATATTATGTGACGACTTTTTTTACTCTTTCTCTCTCACTGTATACGACGTAAAAACCCCGAGAAAGTGATTTATCGCAAATTTGTATTAGTTGGGTAAAATATTTAGCTGTCTCTCCATGAACATTCTTACTCCGAGCTCCATTCCCTGTGAAAAATTGTCCACATTCTCAAGTCGACCTTCGCTGACTTGCACGAAGAGGTCCGTGATTCGCCAATTTTTCATTTAAATAACGCCGCTTGTTTGAAAAACTTTTTATGGTGATGTTACTAGTGCAGTTCTGCGTATTTTTATGGACACAAAGGTTGCAATTTTCATTGCCATTTTCGAAGGCCTCCGTGATCCAGCTCGACTACGAATCCAGATTTAATTCATATAACACGTTTAGTTCTTATAAAATAATGTATAGTATATTTGCGGCACGTTCCAGAGTGGTAGAAACTCTAAGTATAGCCCTGGTGAAAGATCACCATTCAGAATCAAAACGTTGCTTGAAATGGCTTTAGCCGTGTTTGGTGACCAGATCTGAATAGCCAGGTACCCAACCTTTCTTTTCCCCATCTCCTTCCCCTCCTTACCACCTTCAGCCTCACAACATGCTCCCGATTGGGGATGCCATAGTCTCACTGGCTCTAGACGGTTGGGAGCAGTTGGATCTTTCGCGGCGATATTCATTATAAAAATACAAAATTGTAATCGTATATCGTGAAGAAGAAGTCGAGGATGCCCGAGAAAGACACGGCACGATCAAGTAAATCAAAACTTGAATCGGGTCATGTGAAGAGTCGGAATAACAGAAGAGTATGTATGAGACAATGTATGGATGTGAATGAAGCAAGAAGTGTGTGCCAAAACAGAGTTATATGGCGGTCCGTCCTGTCTGCCTACCCCTGCGGAGCAAACGGCGTGATGGTTAGTTAGTTAGTTATATCGTGGCTTAATTCGGTGCAGGTATTTTAGTATAAATCGGACGTTGCGGGTTAAATTCCTTTGCTATCTAAGTCCTCCATCATTGCACAAGTAACATCTTCCGGCTTATAATGACGGCAGTAGTAGTTTTTTCAAATATTGTCAGGTTTATTCGTAACCCGTGATTATTTGTCTTTCTTTGAAAAATTAAAAATAAATATGATTGTTTTATATATATCCGCGTAGAGCTGAGGTGTTCCAGTAATATAAAATATTTGGTAATGCCGTTTTATGGTATGTATACGTTTACGGAAGGGGCGTAGTTCCACCAGTGTGGTGTTTCGGAGGAAGATCTAGGGGTGTTCCAAGTACGCCTAGATCTTTCAGTTTTTGTGAATGAAGATCGACGGTATCAAAAGCCCTTTTAGGATCTAAACAATGCCTCCCACGTTTTCACCCTTGTCTGTGTACTTCTGGAGGGACAAGGTCAAAAGCGACACATCTTGTGTTGAATTTTTCGCTTATGTCGTATTGCTGGAGATTCCTTTTGTGTGTTGTTTTTTCTTCTCGCAACATAAAATTGATCTAACCACTGCTATAATTTTTTATCAAATAAAAAAATATAAATTTTATTTTTTCGAAGGAACCAAAAACTTGGGGGTGAAACATTGTATATAAAATAAAACAACGAACTTTGTAAAACACCACTTTATTATATATATATATATATCTAAATTGTCATCGCTTCGTACATGAAATTGAATGGGATTAGGGCGAAAAAGAGGCAATTGAAGTATGATGAAATTAAACTAGCATAAAAAAATTCTTCACTGACTTGGATTTAATTTACATTTTCAAAATTATTAACTGTATTGTTGACTCCCCTTCTTTGTTACAACTCGTCCAGTTCAACATTCCTTGCCGAAGACTGAGAAACAATGAATTGCTGTTCCTCAATCATCACTCTACTAATTATGGGTATCATTCTCTACTGTCCAGAATGTCGAGACTTGTTAACTCAAGCCATGGTCTTGAAATGTTTGGTACCAGTCTACATGATTTTTGTCATTCTTTACGACTCTACCTAAACCTTATTTAGGCTTTGACTTGAATGTTCAGAAAATGTGTATTTTTGTCGTTGCTTCAAATATTATGTATGTGCTGTTCTTTCTTTGTTGCCCTTTTTTTCCATTTCGTGTTATTTATTTTTTACCAATAGTTTGTAAGTATTTAGTTAATTATATATGCCCTTATGGGCTTTTACGTAACTGTGTAATACATAATATAAAATAATAGTGACGTAAAAATAACATAGAGTACATTATTAGCACCCAAAAACCTAAGTAAGTTAATAGAAATATTATAATGCAATAAATTAACAGTAATATTTTTGGAAGAAGTATGCTATTATAGCCTTCTTGTAAACAAGATTCAGTGCAGTTGAATATACCTACTATTTTAACGAAAGAATTACTCACTGTATGCAATCTAGGTACAAGCGAGTATCTAAATGACCCAGTCCTGATATTATTGTTACATTTAAAAATAATTTTCGATCGAGTAGTTCTGTTAGGTACATGGAAGGTAATTAAGCTAAGTAAATCAGGGATGTCTATAATACCAAAGTATAGTATATAAGTATAAAAATAATCGGGATAACATGGGAATGTGTATCAGACGATATACAAATTATGAAACAGGGAGTGTTTGCTAATAAAGCAAGCTTACTGCAAAATGTAAAGGTTAGTTATTTAGTTTAAAAATCAATAAGTGTTTTAAATTATTTTTATAATATATTTGGTTTACCGACTTCACACGCGATTATCTCAAGCATTTCCCAAAATATCAACAAGTCGTTTGATTTCTTCGTAATGCAATTATTATTGGTATCTATACCGGTAAATACTGTTCGTAATTTATTTATATCAAACCTAATGTAATCAATGGTCTGTTCGAAATATATTGACTTTATTATTGTCACCGGATATTCTATTATTATTCACGTAGACGCCATGGAAATTAACTACGTTTAAGCTTTATTTTTGTTCGTGGAATTGAAGCCATCAATTTCTGTTTGTTACGTGGTCAATCAATTTCCGTTTGCGCGTACCAAAATTCGCAGGAATCCCATCCAATTAACTTCGATGAACTTTTAGATGTTTTGATTACACCCTGAAACAAACCCGATGTAACCATTTTACTAGCGAAATAGATTTAAATATATCGCCCATTACACTAATTTATCTTGAGACAGGCGTGGGCTCGTTGCTTCGGTGATTTTCACGAAAAAAAACCTTTTAAAGTTTCGACTTACGGGTCAGCACCTAAAGATATACACTTTTTAGCTTTCTAGTACAAGCAGTACTACAAATAATTAATCTGTCAATTCTATATGGGTAGTTAGAAAAATGTCTGAGTGAATACAATTATTAAATAGGTATCTTTTAATTTTTTTTTGAAAAGCATACTAGAATTGAAGGTAAAACGTTCAAAAATGCCTTTTCTGGTTTGAACACTGTACCTTTTACTGACATTTTTGTATGTTTTTCATAGAATTACAGTTGTAAAATTGTATTCACTGGAAACCTCAGACATTTTTCTAACTACCCATGGAAAATTTTCAGATTCATCATTTGTAGGATTGCTTGTATTAGAATGCTAGAAAGTAACGTTAAGTGACATTTTTGAGTGCTGACCCTTAAACAATTTTTTTTTCAGAAATCTTTTAATGATTAACTTTTCTTTTTTATCTTTTTTCATACGAAAAATAAAAACTAAAACATTTTAAAACTTTAAGCATCTTAGCCAAAAGGGTTTGTTCTCTTTTCATAGCTTCGGGTGAATTTATAGTGCCAGCCTACAAGCAGTTAAAAAGTCAGGCGAGAACATTGTTAACATCCTCGAGGTCGAATCGACAATTCATTATAAACACACATCTGACCACGCTATTTGACTTAATTATTTCGTTTCAAAATAGCTACTTAACATCACTAGTCGACTCAAAATATTTTATGACGCTAATTGTAAATTTGCTTTAAAAAAACAACAACTTTCACTACCCGGCTTCTTTTTTTTTTTACATGAATACCGCCCAAGAGTCTCAACTGCTCCCAACCGTCTAGAGCCAGTGAGACTATGGCATCCCCAAATTGGGTATGTTGTGAGGCTGAAGGTAGTGGGGAGGGGAAGGAGATCGGGAAGAGGAAGGTTGGGAAGTACCTGGCTATTCAGATCTGGTCACCAAACACGGCTAAAGCCATTTCAAGCAACGTTTCGATTCTGAATGGTGGTCTTTCACCAGGGCGATACTTAGAGTATCTACCACTCTGGAACGTGCCGCAAATATACTTGTTATTATTTTTATATGAATTAAATGTGTTATGACACATATTAATTAAACAAAAGTTATTGGCGCACGCCGGGTTTGAACCCGCGACCTTTGGATTCGTAGTCGAGCGTCTTACCACTCGACCATGGAGGCCGTCTGGTTGTATTTTGAAAAAAAGAAAACTTCGCCCGAGTTTTAGCACACCTTTGTTTGAAATATCTTTTTGTATTGAACGATTGAAAAATATGGAATAAACAATACCGTCGCTGGAAAGGCAAAAGGCCTTAAGCGACACCTTTGGTCGAAAATTAGTTAAATATGCAGTTTTGAACAGTTTTTTTTTCTGCATCGAATGCTCTGACTCTCGTTTGATTCTGAAGACTTTAGTGGTCCTACAGTCATCTAAAATATATTTACCATTTGGAAGAAGGCTTGACTCAAGCGACACAAGTTTTGTTGTCGCTTCGGGTAACTCAGTGAGAGCATTGAGTCACCTAAGTTAACTTTTTTTTATAAAAATCCAACCAGGTACTAAAGATTTACGATTTTTATTGTAAAACAAAAAAAAAACTTCTTAAAAGTGTTCTGGTGTAAACTGCCCAAAATGGCGCTTTTGACCTTTTGTCTTTCCGGCGACGATATGACGTTTTGTCTATTGGCGGATTTTTTCAAAACTTATGATTAAAATGAAGTTACGAGTTTAAAATAGTGTCCCACAGTGGTAGATACTCTCTTCCTCATATCTTTTTATTCCCTTCTCTCTTCAGCCTCAAAAATTTCTGGTCAGAAAAAAGTTGTCCTAATTTCACATTAGGGTTACTTCTCGCACACGTCTACACTCTCCTCTATACATCAAGTACATAAATGATTCCGTGAAAAAACAGATAGCCTCTAAAAACCATCGATTCGGCGTGAAAAAACTTAACGATAGCCTTAACCCTCCCCTGCAGCTGTAATACATCGGTAATAACCGCCCCCACACGCGATCTTATTAACTTTCTTAGAAAAGTATTAAAAGCTCTTTCTGGTGAGTGGATTCTTTATTGCTGGTGGCACATTGCTGCACGCCGGCTGCCTTCGAAATTATCTCGTTTCCACCGTGCGCAGTATGTTCAAAAACCCGCCCTGACCAAGGGATTCAAATACTCGAGTCGGATGTCTAGAATCTGAATAACGCCTGATTCACACCAACGTCCGGTTCCGCTTATTGCCTTTCTTAGCAAGAAAACTTATTGATATGGTATGAATATCAATCTGGTGAGTATGCCAAGACAAATTTGTGTGGCAGTATATCCTTCTGCCCACCCTTGTGATATTTAACTACTTATTTAGTTAAATAATTATTTTGAAGTGTAAAAATACTTACAACGCAGATTTTTTTTTTTTTAAAACCGTTTTTTTACCACTAAATAATATTTTTAATAATTAACAATAATCCCAACTTCCCGTAGACTGTGGCATACCTGATTGGGGTATGTTGTGAGGGAAATGGGGAAGAGGAAGGATGGGAAGTACCTGGATATTCAGATCTCGTCACTAAATACGGCTGAAGTAATTTCGTTTCTGGGGTTTTTCACCAGGGTTGTACTGACTATTTTAGCACTCTGAAACGTGTCGTAAATATAACTAACTCTTCTGTTATTTTTACTCTTCACATGGCCCGATTCAAATATTTGATTCACTTGATCGTGGCATGCCTTCCTCGGGCGACCCCGACTTCTTTATCCATTCACTTTCGCACCATATATTATTTTCACGCTCCTTTTTTCGTGCATCAGCTCTACGTGCCCAAACCATATAAGCGTCCCTTTCTTGATCCTATCCATTACGCTTACATCGCCCTTGTATTCTTTCCGGGTATCCACATTTTTAACACGGTCATACACATTTTTACCGCACATACGCCTCAGGGTTCTCATTTCCACAGCATTCAGTCTACTTTCATCCGGGTTGGTATAAGCACTCCATTGTGGACTATTAGCTTCGCTTCTCTGGACATTTTTTTATTTGCGCCAACAGCGTTCAGTCCTCCATTAATGGAGTTTCATGCACTCACCCTTTTTTCAATATCCTCATCAGCCTTTATTTGTGAGACAATTATGAATTGCTGTTCCTCAATCATCACTCTACTAATTATGGGTATCATTCTCCACTGTCCAGAGTGTCGAGACGTGTTAACTCAAGCCATCGTCTTGAAATTTTTGGTAGCTGTCTAAATGATTTTTGTCATTCTTTACGACTCTACCAAAACTTTGACCCGACCTTGGCTTTGATTTGAATATTCTTTCTCATGTATGTTTTGTCATATTTTTGTCATTGCTTCATTTAATATTATGTACTCGTATGTGCTGTTTTTTTTTCCATTTCGTGTTTCGTATTTTTTTGTTAATAATATATCTAGGTAATCATTGATTTAGGTATTACGTAGTTGTTTATCATCGAATGAATGTCCATAAATGCCCGCAGGTGAATGTTTACACAATTTCCCTGTGCTTTTGACGTGAATTTCAGAACTACCCCTTTTCCACCGTGCACAAATATTCTCAGGCGTACCTTCATACATTTATAATGAACTCTTTACCGCGAATTTCAACTGTGCCGTTGCGTACGTCGCAGAATGAGTTATTCGTGCCACCAAGTACAAATGTACGCACGTATTTTGAGTTAGCTCTTTACAACCATGTACAATTACTTATACCAACGTGTACTCTTCAAAACAAATTTCAAATGTGTACGTGTTTAATATTTATCCTTTGGTTTACGGTACAAGTGCCTTTGAATACGCAAAATACAGCAGTCAAAAATACTTTCATTGAATTAACAAAAACAAAAATGTATTCATTAGTAGCTGGTTTGAAAAAATATGTGTACTGCTTTTTTTTAAGCTATTTCAGTGATTTTGAAAATATCCGATTTTTGTGCGTATTGGTTACCTAGGCTGTGAAGGCCTCCGTGGCTAAGTGGTAAGACGCTCGACTATGAATCAAGAGGTCGCGGGTTCGAGCCCGGCGTGCACAAATAAATTTTATTTATTTGATGTGTGTCATAATCGAAACATTGCTTTAAATGGCTTAAGCCGTCTTTGGTGACCAGATCTGAATAGACAAGTATTTCTTCCCAACCTTCTTCTTCTCCCTCTCCTTCCCCTCCCATAATCTTCAGCCTCACAACATACCCGTGGTCGCTATAGTTTCACTGGCTCTAGACGGTTTTATTTTATTTGGGAGACCAACAGTTCACATAGAAACTAGGTAAAATATTATATGGGTAGTATTAATATGACCATTTATAGGTTTCCACTTGAATATTTGTATATACAGGTGAACTAATACTGTAAGCAAGTGAATCTAATTTAAAAAAATAAACAAGAAATTAGAATATAATTTAAAAGAAATACAAATCAAACAAAAAACTTAAAGAAATACAGTAAAAAATAAAATAAAATATGAAGCAGTTGGCACTATTGTGCGGTATTCACTGTAAAAAAAGGCTATGTTTTAGGTATACCTAATGAGATTCGTTGTAGTAAAGCTGGGCTGTTATTATTATTATGGAAAAATTAAATCGAAGACCAATCCTTTGTCAGACAGCGTTATTAAATTTTGATTTTTCATCAAGCAGCTATAATTTATATTTTCAATAGGAATATTAAGTGATACGAATATAATCGCAATCAACAGTAGTGATGGTATTTTATAGTAAAACTATTCATGATTAGCAGATAATCTGCAAATAATATGATGCGATTTAGTACTATAATATATTACGTTAATAATCTTACTATAATATATTCCGTAGGTAATATACAAAATACACTACATATATTACCGAAATAAACTATATGTACCAAACAAAATATTTTATATCCTTGAAATAATTCACGCAGAAGAAAAACAGCCCGTTTCCATAAATTAGCTTAAATTAATATTGTGTGGGTATATTTTAAAACACAAGCGACGTGTAATTATGTTTGTAAATGTAGATTATTAAGAAACTCCGTTATTATAAGAAACTTGACGAATATACTTATCGGTAGAATTCAATATGGAAATCATTTGCGTTGTTTAACTTAAAGCTCGTACCATCATCTACAAAGTTTCTTCTTTATCGGCTGCCAGAAAGATTAAACGATTACTTTAAAAGTTCAACCGACAATCTCGGCACTGTTACAAAATAATGTTTTAGAAATTTCCCACAGCCGACGAGCCGGACTTTTTATTAAATATCTTATATTTGATGATTTTTCTGTACCTTATATTAGGTGTACAACTTTGCTTCCGCCGTTTTCTATAGATGACTTTAACGGTACTTAGTGGTCGAAATAAATAGGCCATAGACGCCATACAATAAACTAAGGCATCTGTCAACATAACCCCTTAGAAACATTAGTCGATTTGTGCCTGCATCATAAAGTTTTTCTCGATTGAAAATGTCAGTTTATGATCCGAATTCTCGACTTTTGCGGGAGGTGTCGCATGACAATGCTCGACCCCATGTTGCGAAAGTGATCAAGACATACTTGGAACGTTGAAATGGGAAGTCCTACCCCACCCGCCGTATTCTCCAGACGTTGTTCCCTCTGACTATCGCTTGTTTGGATCAATGGCGGAAGACCTGACTTACCAGCACTGGGTCTTATAAAGAAGTAAAAAATTGGATCGATTCGTGGATCGCTTCAAAAGATAACCAGTTGTTCAAGGCGGATTCGTACTCTGCCCGAAAGATGGGAGAAAGTAGTGGCCAGCGATGAACAATGTTTTAAATCATTAATGTATTAACATTTTTTTACAATACAGCCTTGAATTTCGTAAAAAAAAACTGCGGAAGCAAAGTTGGACGCCTAATAAACTCAGGCGGTATTTGCAGTTTACAGGTTAGCTGCACTTATATTAAAAGTATTATTTCAAAAGAAAATCTTCATAGTATGTTAATACTAATTATCATATTATTATGTAATTGTATGAACCATTTCCTGATATGCAGAGACAGTCGAAGGTCGCTTATACATAAATGTAGTTTCCTTTTATAAAAATGGGTCTGGGTCGCCTGCCTACGAGTAAAATAATATTAATACTATTTTTATTCGTAATAATATTTTTTTATATTAAAGTACCAAAGCTTTCATTATTATGGTCATGGCGTATTTTTAGTTTAATGTTTTTTTTTTAATGTACGATCATTAAATACATGTCATCGGTATTAATTAAGTATTCTTTGTAGCAATCAGCAGTTATTTTATCTATGCCAGGGTTTTTTTTGTTCTTAATGAGGTGTTATTTGGGCGTTTTCGTGAAAATTACATTTGAATAGATAATAATTATTTTCTGGTTACATAAAAAATCATCAGATGGTTTTCAGACACACTCGTTAATCATCTGAATTCGATGTGCACACGGGTGCAAGGACATTCTAACACAAACTGTTTAACTTGTACATCTGTGGCAGCTTTAGTCAATTAATAATGAGTAACTCAACTCCAATCCACCAACATTTTTGCTAGAATGGTGACCAATAATTTATCAATAAAATTAAAACATGTATTTTTTTTAACAGAAATTCAAAATATATATACATATGAATGTAATTACTACGATGCTAAGCATCTAGATTATTTTTATAGTAATTCTAAAGACACTTTAATTAAAAAAATAATAGATAATAACCGATGTGGTAATGCATCCGTAGAAGGCTTTGGGAATGATTTTTTAACAGAAAAATCCATCGTACTCGTATTTCGATTTCACGATAACGTATAGAGATGGTCGTTATCAGAATTGGGTGTACCTACGGTTCCAGTTACCGGTGACCGGCGAGGAACTGGTTATTTATCCAGTTCTTTTTGGAACCGGTTCCTGGTGCCAGAAAAGTTCCACGATGAGATTTTTTCGAAAAGTACTAGCAAATCGACAAAAGTTAAGTTCCTCGCCAAAAAATAGTACTGGTCGGTAGAGATTTGAAAACTTAAAGAACTGGAACTGGTTGGAACTCGCCCAAAAAAAAACACGAAAAGAACGGATAAAGGATATCGATATTTTTATTTGCGAAAATTTGGAACCGGTTCCTCGGAGAAATAGTATCGACAGTTCCAGTGACCGGCTAGGAACCGGTTCCTTTTAACCGGGACAGGAATATCGACCGTCTCTAATAACGTATCTCATGTTTGATTGCCACATTTTCCGATTGATTCAAAACTCTTTGTGATGAAAAATTCATTGTTCTTTTACCAGCGTCGAACGATTCAGGCAATTTTCGATTACGTTTCTATGGCTTTGTTCTGTCGTTGTGGCTGCCTGTTCCGTACGGACAAAGCCCAAATAAAGCTAGCCACAAAACTCTCTTTATTACCAGTGGACATATCTACGAGCCGTCCGCAAATACACTGTGCTTACGACCGTTGTGCTTTTATTGGAGAGCTTTTTCACTGCCGCATTACAATCGCACTTCCGCTCTGCCTCTGAAAGGAGTGCTACAGAAATTGATCACCATAGAGGAATAACTTTTTCAAGGTTCATCGTCATTTTGCGCTGCAAATGAAAGTAGACGTCGGTAATTTTGCGTTTTTACTGTGAGTTATGAATTTTTACTTCTTTCTGTACTTTTTAAATATTACATTGTGTTAAACAATATGGCGTTTTGTCTTATTGTGTTGATAGTTTTAAAGTTTCATCTCGCTCATGCAATGAGAATTATACTAGGGCGAAATAGATACTCAAAAGTAACTAAAATATCAGAGGAACTAAATTGGCTAACAGTGAAACAGATGCTAACATTAAACACATTAATATGAATACATAAAAACTAACTAACTAACCAACACGCCGTTTCCCCGCAGGGGTAGGCAGAGAGGATGGACCGCCATATTACTCTGTCTTGGCACACACTTGTTGCTTCATTCACATGAATACATCGTCTCATACATACTCTTCTGTTATTCTGACTCTTCACATAACCCGATTCAAGTATTTGATTTACTTGATCGTGCCATGTCTTTCTCGGGCGTCCTCGACTTCTTCTTCCATTCACTTTCGCATCATATATTCTTTTCACACTCCTTTCTTCGTTCATTCGCCCTACATGCCCAAACCATCTGAGCGTCCCTTTCTTGATCCTATTCATTAACAAGACCTATACATTCCAGATAAAAGGATATGCAAATTTCATGACACCAAAGCTCTTCATTGGTAAATGTTTTTTTTATTTATTTTATTTTACATAATATATATATATACATATATATATATATACGGCAAAACATGTTCCATTGACATTCAAGTATTTAATAAAGAAGTTGAACGATTTTTTTTTTGTGAGAAGTATGTAAACAAAAGTTTAAAAAATTATACGAAATTCAAGGTACTGCAGATAAGGAGTAAAAAAGTAAATATAATGGCAAACCGCCTGTAACATTGTATATAATATTGTGGAATTAATGAGAGTGACAACCTGCTAACTAAAAAAATCTGAACAAATATTGTTTTTCTATAGAGTGTTTTTCGGACATTAGTTTTCATGTAAATGGTTTCAATTTTGAAGAAAAAGCTTTTTCATGTTTGAAAATACCATAAAAAACCTCTGGAAAGTCGGAAGCCAGCGATGCTTTCTTGTCTCAATTATTTATTTATTTATTTTATTTATTAAAGTATTAACATACTAAATACATTTGGTATATTAATCCCAAGGAGTTCTGGGAAGGGCAACATTATAAAACAAAAAGAAATAATATTTTTACAAAGACTTATAAATAGGAAGCACAAAAGAAGAGGCAACAAGCGAAAAAATACATCAAGAAGAGACTCATAGGAGTAGAGACTTACTAGATAAACATAACAAATACAACAAGAAAGACATTCACACACACAGAGGTCTCACAGATAGGACACATCACCGATTTATAAACTTTTCGAGAAAATATCCTTCATGTTCTCTTGCCAATATTTTTTTGTTCGCAACTGGGATTTTTAATTCATTGGGTAATTATGTCTGTATTTTTTTCCCCAATTGATAACGATATACACAGGCAGCCTTCTTTGTATTGGTATGCAAAGCTCCGTCCGAGCACAGTTGTACACCTAGTCAGTGACTTGGATTAGACTATCCATTTTATTAACGGATTATCCGTGTTTTCTTTCAAGTTGTTTATATTGTTTCAATAATTCAATTAAATAACTTTGTATAAAACCACAGATATTATTTTATTTGTTATGACCGACCGGTTTCGCTTAACCTAAGCATCATCAGGGTGCAAAATTAAACTTTAGATTATTTCCTTCACAAAAATGATCATGGCAACAGATTGGATAATTTAGAAGAACTAGAAAAAAAGGAAACCATTAAAAATAATAGTCATATTCTTTAATCAGGTATTTTTTCCAGCAGTCCAATGTTAGGTATATTTCCTGTAGACCTGGTGAATGACCACCATTCAGAATTGAAACGTTGCTTGAAATTGCTTTAGCCGTGTTTGTTGACCAGATCTGAACAGCCAGGTACTTCTCAGCCTTCCCCTTCCTCACCTCATTCCTCTCCTCACTAACTTCAGCCCCACAACATACCCCTATTGGGGATGCCATAGTCTCACTGGCTCTAGACAGTTGGGAGCAGTTAAGACTCTTGTGCGGTATTCACGTAAAAAAATAATAAAAAACTCGTAAAATTTATCATTATTCTTTAAACACCTTCTCAGTTGGCGTTTCGCCTCGTTAATTTCATATTATTATCTGTCTCTTTATCTCCGTTTCTCTGTTATAATTTAAATGTTACTATTTTTTTTCTCATTGTTCGGTTATTTTATTTTATATCGTGTTCTCCCTCTGTGTGTATCAGTATATATAACCACACACTATGTATTTTTTGTTTAGTTTAATTTTGTACCCTGATGACGCTTAGGCTGAGCGAAACCGGTCGGTCATACCATAAAATATGAAATAAAATCTGTAGTCTTATACAATGTTCATTTTCATTGAATTATATAATGTTCTTTGCGAAGTCACGCAGTGTTTTATTTGATACGATTTGAGTATTAATCACATTTAAGGCTGATTCACACCAACGTCCGGTTCCGCTCAGTGCCGATATTGTTCCGCAAGAGAGCTTATTGATATGGTATGAATATCGATCAAGGAGTATGTGCCAAGACAAAATTGAATGGCAGTATATCCTTCTGCCCACTCTTGTGATATTTAACTACTTATTTAGTTAAATAATTATTTAGAAGTGTAAAAATACTTTAATATCAATAAGCTATCTTGCGGAACAATATCGGCACTGAGCGGAACCGGACGTTAGTGTGAATCAGCCTTTAACTTTCTTAATTACGTCTGCCTAAGTAGGTAGTAGGTATAATGTCACGTAAAACCAATCGTCTCTTTGGCAAATCCAGAATTGTCGTTTTTGCAATAAAACATCTTTTAATCGTTAAGTTTTCCGCTGTTGAACGTAATGATAAATGAAAATGATCATCATCAAAATAAACGAAGAGCTTTCGCAAGTAGATCGGCTTCATAAACTGCGGCGGGTGCTTAAAGTCATTATATTCGGTTTCGCGACCTTCGGAGTAGATTAGAGAAAGCTTTCGGCGAAAACAACAAAAGTGTTTTTATTTACACCGATGGTTATGTCTACCGATATTTTTATTGCGCTGTGTCCATTCCTTTCTTTTAATATACCGGCTGAATATTTAATCGCTGACTAGAGTGGTTTTGTTATCCTTGGCCGAATTATATTTGATATTGCAGAAATGAAATGCTCACGAAAAGGTCGCGGG
Organism: Drusus annulatus; assembly: GCA_022651775.1. Classification (NCBI taxonomy): domain Eukaryota; kingdom Metazoa; phylum Arthropoda; class Insecta; order Trichoptera; family Limnephilidae; genus Drusus; species Drusus annulatus. The sequence continues at coordinate 510,521 of JAGWCC010000070.1, forward strand.
TTCAAGCCCGGCGTACGTATATACATTGACTTTAATCGATATGTGTCATCACATAGTATACGGCACGTTCCAGAGTGGTAGATACTCTTAACTATCGCCCTGGTGAAAGATAACCATTCAGAATCGAAACGTTGCTTGATATGGCTTTAGCCGTGTTTCTTGACCAGTTCTAAAAAGCCAAGTACTTCCCAACATTCCCCATCTCCTTCCCCTCCCCGACAGTGATGGCTCGTTACTCGGTAGAGTGCTTAGATTGAAAAATACGACGTTATTGATGACCGCACGGCTTGCGGGAAAAACTTCATAGAAAAATCATAATTTTGAAAAAATATATATCGTTTTCGGCTACAACATCAATCATGATGTTTTTTTCAATCCTAGCACTCTAGCATACTAAAAAATCACGAGCCGCAACTGCTCCCCACAACTAAAAAAATAATAGTTTTTTTATTTCTCGTGCTGCTTTTTTCTGTAATGATTTATTATAAAAACACAATTTTAATTCTTACTGTACATCTGAAATCTAACTTACCGAGGCGAAGGAGCCCAAGGCCATCTCTTGAATTTCGTATCGCGCAGCTTGCTTGGATTATGGTTGGTTGTGTAAAGACTGTGCTCTCTCTCGGACCTCGTACTAGACCTGCAAAATTCTTGCATTCAATTCATTAAGGCAATGCAATTCAAAATAATGCGTCTTCGTGTGGTTTGGTTTGATAATTTGTTCGCCTAGAAATATTATAGATGCTTTAATTAAATACTGCCAGTAGAACACTTACCTTGGACTTTGCTTTAACCGGTTATTTTTAGCTAGTCTGATTGTAAGGCTTTTAAATAAAGTTTCAGACCTGTAAAAATATTTGGAGTGTAAAATCCTCTACTTACAAACCTTTTTTCGGATTTTCTTTTACTGTATAATGCGGAAAATTATTTTTTTAGACTTAAATCGGAATATTTTCAAATATTTGTGCCTGAAAAATAAAATAAAACATGCTCTTTGGCGATGTTTTTTTTTGCATTAATCGAAACAGGCGGCCGGCGTCAAGTGGCAATTTCAACCTTGTCACCACCAGCATAAGGAGTGCGTGATTTCGTTCAATTTGGTTCGCTTGGATCGCTTTTACATTACAAGAAAATGCTTCAACTACCTAGATGTGGAATATATAGATTTGGTTAACCGGGTAGGTACTTTCTATCGTCCTTTCTCTCCGCAAAATCAATGTCATAGCTCCACTTGATCTAGAGAGTTGGAATTTTGTGTTGAATTCACATAAAATAAACAGTTTTATTATTAGGCGTACAACTTTGCTTCCGCCGTTTTTATTCTGGAATTCGAGGCTTTACTGTTAAAAACTGGTTATACATTTATGATTCAAAGTATTTTCCATCGCTGGCCACTATTTATTTTTATTTTTCGGGCAGCGTACGAATCCCGCGTTGGAAAAGCTGGTCATCTTTTGAAGCGATCCACGAATCAATCCAATTTTTTACCTAATGATGAGACCGAAAGTGCTGGTCAGCCAGGTCGTGTGCCATTGATCAAAAAAAGTGATAGTCAGAGGAAGCCACGTCTGGAGAATACGGCGGGTGGGGTAGGACTTCCCATTTCAACGTTTCCAAGTATGTCTTGACCAATTTCGCAACATGGGGTCGAGCATTGTCATGCTGTACCCATAGACATAAAAATACAAGACACGTCATATTCATACAAATTGAACGATAAATTTGGCTAGCTCTAAGATCTCATAATACATGAAAAGGATAGCCATACCAAGCAGAATATGTGTGTATGAATGAGATAGCTATATGAACGTCCCGCGTTACATTCTCCGCGTTACAAGCCCTCTCTTCCCTAACGAACTTACGAGCGAAGTAGCATGCGACGTACTCGTGTACTGTCGCTAGGTTGTCTTCCACACACTTATGTATTTCTGCATTCGCCATCTCACTAACACCATTTGGTTGTGAATAATTGTATTAATTGAAATAATAAGTGATTATTTGTGTGTACTTCGCATGAAGAGAAACTCCATGAGATTTGTTTTTTGTTCCCGAATGATTTTTACACTTGTCAAAAGCACAGGAAGGCATTTTATCTTAGAAAAGAGCTTACAGCGATGTGTTTGTGGCATCTGGTGACAGCTTGTTTGTCAAACGAATGTTTGTGCGAGACTAAACGCAGTAAATCTCAGGTATGCCACGTTGGCTTAGTTTCGCGCAGTCACGCGCGTTGTATCAATAACGTATCTACATTATTTAATTCATCTAACGCTGTACCTCCGGCAAACGACGAGAATTTAGCTCTCAAACTGACATTTTCAATCGAGAATAACTTTATGATGCAGACACAAATAGACTAATGTTCCTATGGGGTTATGTTGACAGATGCCTAAGCTTATTGCATGGAATCTATGATTTATTTATTTCGACCACTGCTTACCGTTAAAGCCATCTCTATATAAAAACGACGGTAGCAAAGTTGTAAACCTAAAATTTGTAAACTGAGAATTCTAACAGCTTCCATATTTAATATAAATTTTATGACCTACCATTATACTCTTTCCCCGATGTTAAATTTCCCGGAGAGCATAAGTTATTGCAAACGCGTGCATTGAATTGGCATATTGCATATTGCACTTCCTTTATATGCAGTTTCCTCTTCTGCCAAGTCCTTGCCAGCGCCTTTCATATTCTCCCTATTGGCAATATAACGTGCGCTGGTGTCATTCGAGTTTGAACGATTCATTTTTTAAGCTCACTTATAATCAACTTTAATTCAATATAAAATTAGGGTGCGACTCAGGATCGAACTCGGAACCCTTTTCCCCTTGTCGGGCAGACGCTCAACAGATTGCGCTACTGAATCCGCTTTTTATACTCTTGTTTTATTATCAACCTTTAAAATTGCTAACATTATTTGAATTCATTTTCCGTGACAGGCGGAATCCATCGTTAGGTTAGGGAAAATTCGAACCCCAATTAAATCGCTAATTTTATATGGTGACTGATGTAAACATCCCGTTTTTTTATTTATGGATTATCTTTAACTAGCATTTGAATCTTTAGTATATTTGCGGCACGTTCCAGAATGATAGATGCTCTAGTCAGTATCACCCTTGTGAAAGACCTCCATTCAGAATCAAAACATTGCTTGAAATGGCTTTAGTCGTGTTAAGTGAACACATGAATATCCAGGCACTTTCCGACCTTCATCTTCCTCATATTTATTCCCTCCTGCTCTCTTCAGCTTCACAATATACCCCGATTGGAGATGACATAGTCCCACTGGCTCCAAGTAGTGGGGACACTTTTGCGATGCTCAAAACAAAAAGTTTTATTACAGTCAGGAATCAATATTTTAATTTTATTAATTATTATATAATGCTTAACGCCTCTAGTGAGATATTATTTCTAGAAAAAATAAGAATCGTAACAATCAAACCGTGTGAATTAGAAAAACTTGCAGAAAATTAAAATAAATTGGGTGCGAATGAAACTCGAACCCGACAGTGGAATTCCGATCGGAGGTTGACTGATATTTATTGTTTACAAAATCATTAGCAGGTAGTTGAAGCCGTTTGCTTAACTGTAACGATATTATCATAATATGAGTACACACTACACATTCCTCCTCTTGGTTTAAAAAAACAAAATTCAATCATTCATGGCATGCATCGATTGAAGTATGAATATTCTCATTTGTTCATAAGAAGCAACCACCTTGTGGTTTGACATTATATTAAAATTAAAGAACACTTCGTTTTAAACCACGAATTATTATATGTGTCCTGGCGAAGCTTGATCTAAGCGAAATCGGTTGACGTTTAAACATCATAAATTCATGGTTTAAAACAAAGTGAATATTCTCATATCGATGACGCTACGGTCTGCGAAAGTTTATTATATAAAAATAAATAAACAAAAATTTGACCACAAATTATCGACAGACAAGTCTATGACATATTACTCAATTTTATGTTTAATGTCGATTAAGATTACCACGTACTCGTACGTGACGTTAACCTTTTCATTTATTAATTATCTTTACTTTGGTTTATTTTTGTCACACACCACCCGATTACTCTCACTCTTCCCTATATAATATATACTTTTGTCTGTTTCCGCCAATTGTAATCTATAATTGACTTTAAATTTGTATTAATTATTAAAATAATATTAATAATCTTCAACGCAAATATGAAACAGAAAAAGCCAAAAACTAAAAGGAATAACGATCGCGACCGAGACTCAAACTCAAAATTTATGGTTTATCTAAGACACCATCTAGGTATATAATATGTGCCATGGTAGAGCTTTGTATACCATTGCAAAGATGGCAGCCTATATCGGAAGAAATTGAAAAATAATATCAATAATTTTCAATAAAGTATGAGATCGATCAAAATGCCGGTTTCTAATAAGGTATCGGTAGCTCAATTGGCAGAGACGTTACTCCCGGATAGAGTAGAGGTTTCGAGTTCGAGTCTCGGTCTTGACCGTTATTCTTTTTAGTTTCTAGCTTTTTCTGTTTCATATTCGCGTTGAAGATTATTGATATTATTTCAATAAATAATATCAAGAGAAAGCATAAAGCTTTATAGTTAATTCTAATTTAATATTTACATTTTTATTTTATAGGAACACGTTAAAATTAATATTTTTGGAATACTTATAATTTATTTCACTGTCGTTGATTCCACAAGATTATATCCAATGTTACTGTTACTGGTAGTTTACCATCATATTTTTCTTCTGTGCTCCTACTCAGTAGTACCTTGAATTTTGTATTTTTTTATTTTGTGTACATATTTCTCACAAACTTATTTTATTGTACTTCTTTTTTACTTCCTTGTATGTTAATAGCACATATTGTACCATATATATAAATATCTAAAAAAACTTCTTACGTTCTGAAAATTAGCATAGCAATAACACAAAGTCATTAGATTTTTACCACTTTATGAACCTGTCAACGTTCCCCCGTTTTAATTTGGCTCTTTCAAGGACACGCAGCTTGCATAATTTCACAGTGATGAATATTACAATTCAAATATTCATAAATTTTATTCACTTTTTTTTCAAACGGGGCGATATTAAATGTGCTCCTGTCGGAAAATCCCACTGGGAAAAGGTTACGAGCGAGCCTTTGTTTGTTTCATTTGGAAAATATGAAAAACAAACAGTAAAATTATGTTTTTTTTTGGTTTAATCGCAAAATTATACCGAGATTATGAAACAAAATTCACACAAAGCTATTCCGAAAATACATCTCGCGAACTGAGTTCGTTCACTTGGAATGAATTGAAACAAACAAAGCTATCTAAATTATTATTTGCTGAAATGAGTGGTATATATACGAGGCCTGTTCAAAATGAATTAGTGGTTTTTTTTTGACAACTGGAAAGGTTAGTCACGTTTTTGTGTGTTCTTCGATTTTTTACTTTTGAAAAAAATTGATCAAAGAATATGTATTAAATTTTGCGTTAAAAATGGAATAAAGTGCTCCAACGCACTTAAAATGTTGACTGTGGCATTCGGCGAGTCTACTTTGTCTCAAAAAAGTGTTTATAATAATATTAATAAGTGGTACAAGCGCTTTACAGAAGGCCGAGAAGATGTTGATGACGATGAACGTTCTGGAGTTGTGGAAAAGCAAACCATGGATTTTATTCTTTGATCCATTTTTTTTTCAAAAGTAAAAAATCAAAGAACACACAAAAACGTGACTAACCTTTCCAGTTGTCAAAAACAAACCACTAATCCAAAATGCCTGATAATGCTAACATATGATAAACATATGTGTACCAACATAACTAAGAAAAAAATCGATAATCGAATTTACGCAGCCCGCGAAAATTCAAAATTCACCTTTTCTTTTGAACAGGCGATGTATTTAACTATATTTGCTCTCTGAGACGCATTACCAAAGTCTCCAGTCGAAAAGGAGTGGGGCCCTTGCAGTTACAGCGTACAAAATATTACATCATTTGATAGACAATCCTTAGCTCCTGGAATGCTATAAGTTGTTTGTGCCAAACAACTACTGCCAGGGGCGACACCACGATCTGCTGTGTATTCCACATGGCAGAACAGACGTGTTAGCTCAGCACAGCATGACACGGGTATGGTACTACTAAATAACGTGTCTCTTGATATCTTCAACGTAAACCTTGAAGATTTTAAGGGTCATGTTAACAATATCTCGTATTGCATTTTTTTTTTTATGTTACTGTTCATGTGTACCATATTGTAAATGGACGCAGTCTGTAATACACAAAAAACCACTATTTCTAAGAAGGAATTACCCACTGTATGCAATCTAAGTACAAGCGAGTATCTAAATGACTCTGACTTTATTGTTACATTTAAAAATAATTTTGCATCGAGTATTTCTGTTAGGTGCATATTACGAATACAACTATTGTATCATTTGTAATGTCGTAAGTTTTAAAATGCGTATTCAATCATCTGTTGCACGCTCGTCAGGAAGCTCTTCAACACATCGTGTTTGTAGACACTTGTTGCGTCAAATGGATCGCAGTCATTTAGCAATCTTAATATGATGTGTTGGAAGGTGCATTTTACGGTGCATTACGCGGTCTGCACGTGTATGATTTTACCATATTAAAGTGCGTGTTACTGTAATCAAAAATGCTTGAATGCAATTTTTTCAATTCGACACTAGTGACGTTCGCGATGAACGGAAAATGATTAGCGCTTGCTCCAGCACTAAGAAATTGAATAAAACAACCCCATTTTGTATAGTGAATACCGCACAAGAGTTCCAACTGCTCCCAACCGTCTAGTCATATCTAGGTATGTTGTGAGGCTGAAGGTAGTGGGAAGGAGATGGGAAAGAGGAAGTACCTGGCTATTCAGATCTGCTAAACAAACACGGCTAAAGCCATTTCAAGCAACGTTTTAATTCTGAATGGTGTTCTTTCTCTAGGGTGATACTTTAAGTATCTACCACTCTGGAACGTGCCGCAAATATACTATAAATTATTTTGTATGAATTAAATGTGTTATAATAATAATAATAATAATATTTGGACGATTTGTATAGCGCCGTTTTTGTGAAAAATCACCTCAAGGGTGCTGTACAGATCTTATTTTCTATTATTACATATTAATTCCTAGTTAAAATAAGAAAATATACAGGAACATACTTACCTGGCAGGTCCCATCAGATAGACACACTTATTAACTTAAATTTTTTTTTCCGATTTAGGGCATGGGGGCGAAATTAAAAACGAACTGACACATACAGATTAAATTTAATTTATTTGCGCACGCCGGGTTTGCACCCGCGATCTCTGGAATCGTAGTCGAGCGTCTTGCTATTTGTCAACGCAGGCCGTCAAAAAACCTTATTTCGTAGAAAGTGTCATACATTTTTTGAAAAAATTATCCTTCAGAGAATGAAGGAATGAGAACGAATCCAAATAGCAGTCGAACCCGGGAATGTATTTTAACAGTCATGAACTCTAATATTTTTTAACGATTTTAGATAGTTTTGATTTGCATACATACCTGTTATATATTATTTTTTCATTGTTTTGTTAGGTTAGGTAATTTAGTGTAAAGCGCACGTGAGGTGAACTATCATAAAACTGCGCAGTAAACTAACTGTTATTATTATCACGGCTGATTACAGCCACTCTACCTTTCAGAAGTCACCTAGAAAACAAATAAACGCCATGGAAAATCGCTGAGCGGAAACTTAGAATAGCGAAAAGTGCATCGTGTTTCAGAGTCCTCGTGCGAATAAGGTTTTACGTTCGCTACAGTCGCAGTCACTTCCGATTCCCGTTCCCCGAGTTTCATACTATTCCTGTGCGCCTCACACCCCTTCTACCCCCGCAGAATCGATTTTCATCTCTGCTAGGGGTAGGTTTGACTCCTGGCTACCACCCACTTCTAACTCACTCACCCCTATGAATTTGTAGATTATATAATTTTGAAATATCGCTACTAGGCCCCGCAATAATTACGTTCGTATGCCACGCCAATTAAAATAGGGCTCGCTTTATTGTGTGATATCGCTTGCAGGTTAGTATGCAATAAAAGCGTACATTGTTATGTTGGTTTATTAGCATTCATATTGCGCTATATGAAAATATAATTATAAGGGTGAAACAGTGACAATATTGGTACCTATGGCAGACTAAATATTTCAGGTTGGTACCGCAATACTCCAGGGAGTAATTATTATTCATGAAAATCTAATGAAAAAATGTTTGTTTTTTTTTTTTTCATTATAGTTTAAATTTAAAAATGACATATTTTGTATTTGAGTACGGTAACGTCTAACCGATCCTTTGCGGTAAACATTAGACTGTGAAACAGTGTAGTCAGGATTGTTGATTTTGTACTGACTCAACAGAAAAATACAAATATATAATAAAGAATTTTGGATAGCCTATTAGTTATCGCCCACATGGAATTTTTAATAAACATATTTGCACACACTAAACAAAACAATATCAATAAACCATTAAAATGATTTATAAAGTAAAAATATCACAAAAACACGAATAACAGAAGGTTTGCCTAAATAATGATGTAAGGTTTTTGTTGATTTTATGTCTTTATATCATTAAAAATGTGAAAATTCTAAAGTTCGGTCAAAAATATTTAAAACTGTTGAAATACCTCTGAAGAGTGATGTTTTATAATATCTATTTAATAATATTTGGATAATTTGTATAGCGCCGTTTTTGTGAAAAATCACCTCAAGGGCGCTGTAGTCTTATTTGAACATTCACGCATAGCCCATATAATTATCATGTTTGATTTATTTGTAAAACCACTGCAAGTTTTTTAATCAACACAAATATAGGAAATTAACCTCGAAATCCGGTGACTTAAGTTATGCGACTCGATTATATGAATTTAACGCGGACGGAGAACATTCTTACGTAATTAAAAGTGTTTCAATATTATGTGACGACTTTTCTTGTCTCTTTCTCTCTCATGATAAACGACGTAAAAACCCATCGAAAGTGATTTATTGCAAATTTGTATTGGTTGGGTAAAAATATTTAGCTCTCTCTCCATATATATTCTTACTCCAAGGACTGCCCACTGCAGGCGGTGGTCTACTTCTGCTAGCTCGCTAAATGCGAAATCTGACCGATCGTAATCTGACCGACCGTAATCTGACGACTGATGGGCTATTTTTTGTTCTTGTGTGGTTACCTACTCTCACCAGATGTTATCTTGTCATGCTAAAACCTTCATGCGGGACTTATGTTCTCATTTAACTGCGATGTTTAAGATCTCAGCAATTTCGTGCACGTGCACTCGACAACCTTCAGATTTAATTTTAATTTTTATGTCCAATATTAGGTATATTTTCCGTAAACTCATAAAATTTATCATTATTCTTTTATCACCTTCTCTTTTGATGTTTTGCCTCCTTCACTTCATATTATCTGTCTCCGTATCTCTGTTATACTTCAAATTTTATTCTTTTGTTTTCTTGCTATTCTCTTATTTTATTTTTTATTGTGTTCTCCCTCTGTATGTACGAGTATATATAACCAAACACTGTGTATTTTTTTGTTTTGTTTAGTTTAGTTTAAGGCTAAGTGAAAAGCGTAGGATAGACTTTGATTTAATTTCCTTTTTCAAAATTATTAATTGACTCACGTTCTTTGTTGCAACTCATCAAGTTTAACATTCCTTTCCGTAGACTCTGAAACAATAAATTGCTGTTCCTCAATCATCACTCTACTAATCATGGGAGCCATGGTCTTGAATTTTTTGGTAGCAGTCTAAATGATTTTTGTCATTCTTTGCGACTCTACCAAAACTTTGACTTAACCTTGGCTTTGATTTGAATGTTCTTATGTATATTTTGTCCTATTTTCTTCATTGCTTTATTATATATTATGTATATGCTGTTCTTTCTCTGTTGCTCTTTTTTCCCATTTCGTTTTTTTTTTATAATTGGACTTTAGTCCGTTTCTTTTCAAACAGACCTCGTATCTAAGTGATTTGAGTGGCTTTCTAAAAATTAATAGTTTTCGACTGAGGGATGACTGCAAATATAATGGTATACGGTTTACTAAGATTTTAAGGTAGTTTTTCATGTTTGCCCAACCCCACGGTGACACGGCGCGATGTATTCATACACCATGAAATACTGAAATACAAGTTTAACGCGATTCGATTCCACGGTGTTATCGAGGCAAGGCCGCCGAAATTATTTCGGCTAGGGTTTTTATATTGTAACGGCGGCAATAAAAAACCTATAAATGAACAGTTTATTGGATAGTGAAGCGATCAATTTAACTTTGTGAATTTAATACCAGGCGTCGGTTAATGCGGAAAACACTCGATTGACCACGAGTAAGCTTCAAGCTTGTAATAAGGAAATCATTATTTATGCATCACAATTAAAATACCGCATGGTTTCCGCAAATTTACCGCATGCGCTGCACCAAGGGTGGTAGCTTAGATTTATAATGTATGGAGAGAGAGAGCTAATGTGCGCTAATACGCTTTTAAACTAACCTATAAAAACTTGCGATAAATCACTTTCTCCGGGTTTTTACGTCGTACACCATAAGAGATAAAGAGACAACACAAATAACACACCGCTTTTATGTACTGTAAGGATGATCTTGGTCTCCCGCGTCTCCGGGGACTCCGCCCACGTGTTTTTAAGCTGGATACAATTAGACAGTTTTTTAGGTTTTATACTATATTTTTGTTGATAACAATACTGTGAAGAGGTGGTTATACGAATAAACAAAATCATTACGTCGACATGTTCTATGAATGGATGTGTACATCAAAAACTGACTACACTGCCTTGGATAGGTACCATTATATGTACTCTAAGGGTGGTAGATACTCTCAGTGTCGCCTTGGTGAAAGGTCACCATCCAGAATCAAAACGTTGCTTGAAATGGCTGTGTTAGATCTTTCCAAGCTTCCTCTTCCCCATCTATTTTCCTTCTCCAACAGTGTGGGCACCAAATTATGTTATCCATTCCCTTACAATAGAAAGAGTTCAAAATAAATTCTTATGATTAATGAACTTCAGAATGGGCATATTAAGGCAAGGTATCAATTATGATGATTATTTTCTATCTCGCTCTAATTTATGAAGATTGTCTGAACGTAGAATAATTACCGTCTCGACTTGCTTATATGAAATTAATTCAATGATTGACAGCCCTGAACTATTATACTTAACTTCATTTCATGTTCCTGGCAGGACAGTTACAAGGCAGTATCTGCCACATTCAATACCTGGGAAACCAATACTCTGACGTCAACAATATTACAATATAAGTATACCTTAGTCATAGACATAAAATACAAGACACGTCATATTCATACAAATCTTACGATAAATGTGGCACGGTCTTGATTTAAGTTTCAAAGCTCATAACACTTATGAAAAAGATAGCAATACTTAACAGAATGTGTGTGTACGGATGAAATAGCTATATGAACGTCCCGCGTTACTGTTATATTCTCTCTTCACCGACGAACTTACTGAGCGACTAGCCAAGTAGAGTACGACATACGGAAAGGGTTGTCTATCACACACCTATGTATATCTGCATTCGCTATCTCACATTATTTCGGTTGAAGAGCTCCCATTTTCCCTTGACAGCTTGTCTGTCGAACGAATGTTTGTGTGATACTAAACGCAGTAAATCTCAGGTATGTCTCTTGGACTCGGTTTAGTACATTCACGCGCGTTGTCTCAGTAACGTGTCTACATTATTTAATTCATCTAAGACCTTAGTACATTTTTTTAGATGTATTAGAGCTAAATTAATTTAGAAACTATTTTACTCTGAATGTACCTGTTTTTTCAGTACTATTTTTTCTTTTCTTTTAAAACATTTTTTGCCCTGTTTATGAGTTTTTTTTTATGTTAATATTTGTGTAAAAAGCCTTCAGGCGTAAATAAACGAATAAATACAATAAGTATGTTCATTTTGTTAATAAATTGTACTGTAATTTTAGACTGATTTATCTTGTGTATTCAAAGGTACTTGTACCGTAAGCCAAAAAATAAATACATATTACGATCGCCGCTACACAATGTTTCAGTCTATCAAAATAGAAAACTGCTAAATCTCGATCTGTTTGGCAAATCATCGTGCAAATATTTACGTTTATTATTGGGTGATCAATATTCTCCGCGGGTTCGCTTCCAAGAATCTGTCATAACGCGGGATGGATATGTTATTGGGTATGTACTAAAACTCGTCATATGTTATTGCGACTCCGTCGGAAGTATTCGCTTTTCGGATGTGACTCACGCCAACTGGTATTAGAAGCAGACCCAGGGCCTAGGGCGTTCGGATCTTTTAGGGCCTTCAAATACTGACTCGTTTTGGATTCTCGTCTACCACTGTCTGACAATTGTGCAAGATTTAGACTAGCGTTGGGAAAAACTTCAATGTTTTGTGAATGATTAACGAATCGCTAGTTCTTTAAAATGAACCCTTTGCAGTGAACACTTCAATTGAAGTCGAACTCGCAAAAAAGAGATTTGAGTTTATCCGGTTATTTGTTCAGTTCTTTTTGGACCCGGTTCCTTGATATTTTTTTTAGAAAAGTATTTGCAAATCGACAAAAGTTCTTCGCCAAAACAAAAGTACTAGTCGGTAGAGATTTTAGAAAAGAACTGGAACTGGTTCCTCGCCGAAAAACACGTACTAGTCGGTAGAGCTTTGAAAGTGAAAAGAACTGGAGCCAGTTCCTTGCCAGAATAAAAAGTGCTAGTCGGTAGATATTTGAAAACGATAAGAACTGGAACCGGTTCCTCGCCAAAATAAAAAGTACTATTCGGTAGAGATTTGAAATTGAAAATAACTAGAACTGGTTCCTCGTGGAAGTAGTTCTTTCAGATTAGTCACAACCTAATTTTTATGAGTGCTTTTGCCCTCAGAGCAATAATATACAAGAGAGAGCGCTGCTGTAGTAAGTTTTTATGAGGTTTGTTGGACTCGGCTAGACCTAGGGCTAGGGTATTTATACATCCATTCATAGCATGTCGACATAATATTTTTGTTTATTCGTATAACTACTTTTTTACAGTATTGTTTTAAACTAAAATATAGCATGTAACCTAATAAACCGTTGAGTTATGTTAATTTATTTCGCGTATCAAAACGTGTGGGCGGAGTCAACGGAGACGCGGGACACGAAGAACATTCAAACAAAACTTTAAAGCGGTGTGATAATTTGGAAGATTTTGATGTCTCTTTCTTTCTCATGGTGTACGACGTAAAAACCCGGAGAAAGTGATTTATCCCAGATTTGTATAGGTTGGGTAAAAATAATTATCTCTCTCTCCATATATTGTCATTTCAAGCTTGTGCCACTTCACGGGCCACTTTGAATACTCTGGGTTAATTTAAAAGTTATTACCTGCTTATTGGCGTCGAAACTCTGATCAGCTTTTGTACAACTATCATTTTGGACACGTGTTCCGGGAATGGTAGGCGTGAAACTTATTCGTATAATGAAAAAAATGTGTTCATGAAATTAAAAAATAACTTTACATAAGACCACGAATATTATTTTTATTTTTATGACCGACCGGTTTCACTTAGCCTAAGCATCATCAGGGTACAAAATTAAACGAAACACAAAATTCAAAGTGTGCGGTTATATATATATAAATACAAAGGGAAAACAAATTACAAAATAAAATAACAAAACAATGAGAAAACAATTAAATAACATTTAAAATTATAACACAGAGAAAGAGACAGATAATATGAATTGAAAGAGACAAAACGTCAACTGAGAAGGTGATAAAAGAATAATGAGAAATTTAATGAGTTTTGTTGTAGAAAACTGTTTTGCGCAAAATAAAACTAAAAAAATTATCAGTCACTTAACAGTTAACAGTATTCGTAAATATTAGTAGAAAATAATTAACTAGCAGATAAAAACCCGCTCCGCGTGGTTTAGTCACGATACACGTCAAAAGGATCATAGTGAGTAAATTGTGAAAGACTAATCGGAAGAAAATTTAAAAGTTTTGTATGTATGAGCAATTTTTCCATCGAACGTGGCAGAAGACGGCTTACGGTATTAATACTATCAGATTTCTCTCCCTAAACACGAGAATATTGTTAATTGGGAAGGTAATTTTCACCTTCTATAATATTTATGTATGCCATCAAATAACCATTTTATTATTTTTTAAATTAAGTGGTATAATTTTATAATTAACCAACCCTTATTAAGTACTTTCTGTATTCTCATTACCACGAAATGCGTTACACTCTACATTCTCTCAATGATTCATTGAAATTAACGTTCCTCGTTAGAACGCGAAGCTCAAGCCAAAATACATTAAATTGTCGATTTGATAGATTCGACATATCGACCCCTTGGAATAACAAGGTTATATCTGAGTCGTATAGTTCCTATCTACGGTAAGTCCACTATGGTGAAATGTTGGCAAACCATTTTTTTTCAATTATGACTTATATTCATTACAACCTAATATTTATTGCATTTGGTGTGCTTTATTATTGGACTACGGATGTTTATAATAAAATAAAGCATTTAATTTCTTAATAGTTTAGGAGTAATTACGCAAATAAGAATGGACTTATCGGCATTTGAAACCAACTGTCAAATTTAACGTATATTGGAACTCACCAGTCGTGACTTATCGGTGTTTGTTTCTCAATACGGTCGACACGTGGTAGACAAGTATAGGGTCACAAAAAAAAAAAAGATTTAATCAAAACGAAAATATTAAATGTTTCTTTTTTTTATTATTTACCAAGAAAAAATAAATGGGAATAAACTAGTGTTTACAAAAATTTTTTTTTTCGTATTAAAAAAGTTGACCAAACTAAATTATATGACAAAATATATAAAATAAAGGAAATAGAGATATTTTATAATTACAAAAATTCTGTATTCATTTCAATAAATTCTCAAACTATTGTTCTTTTGAAAAAATACACAAAAAACGGTTTATCGATTTGCTAGTTAAATCAAAACAAAAATAAAAGTCTTTAACTAAAAAAAAAAAAAATTACATACATTTTAAACCGAGGAATAAGAAACGAAAATATTTAATGATTCTATTTTTTTTTATTTACAAAGAAAAATTAAATGGGAATAAACTAGTGCTTACAAATTCTTTTTATTTTCATCCTTAAGAAGTTGACAAAACCAAATTATAAAACAAAATGTCATATAAAAAAAGAATGGAGACATCACAATAAATTCTCAAACTATTGTTCTCTTTTGCGGTAGAGTGTGTTTAACACGTAAGCCTCTTGTTTTAATTCCAACTGTTTTTTGGGACGCCAGCGCTTGCATTTATCAAGATGACAATATTTTATGATATAGTTGTCTTGATAATTTTTTTCATTTTTCAAATAAAAAATTGTACGGATATCCATCAAATCTACTATTTTAAAGGTGTCACATTTAAAGGTCTTCGTTTTATGCTCGCACAACGGAGAAATGAGCAAGTTTGTCGGAGCGTACCTAGAATTTTTTTTTCTGTAATAAGTTTTTTTTTTAAATGATGGTTTTATGATTAAATAGGTAAACGCATGTTTGCTTTATATTTATATCCACAGATTTAATAAAAAATGTTTTTTTCTCAAAAATAAATAAACGTCAATTAATTTTACTAAAATTATGAAAACCATCCCTACGTAATTCAATTTTTTAAATAAATTTAAACAATCGAAATTTTATTTCTCTCGCCAAGGTATTTAAAAAAAATAGACAATAAGAACAATTGTGAAAAAAACGAATAAAATTAAAAACAAACGAGCGAAGTTTTGGGAGCACCCAGTAATGACAGACATTCGATTTACAAATCCATTCAAAATAGCAGATTTTTCATTAGCTTTTATGGCTATCCACATTCTTTTTCCAAGATTCCTTATTGATAACTCGTTTCCTTGATGTATTTCCAGTCACTTGAATGACATTTTTGGTAAGATCGGACATTATTTAGCTGTAGAAATGTACAAAACGATAGACACTTTAAAAGAATAACACTCCTCACAAGTGCTTTAGCGGCCATGTTGGAATTAGCGAAATGCTTCGCGCTCATTGGCTATCTGGACAAGCGGTGGACTTATCGGCGTTTGGAACAAACGGCACAATGGATTTATCGCCGTTTGAAACTCATCGTAATTTTAAAACCCACTTTTCGTAAGATTTTACGTACGTTTGGAACTTATTGACATTTGATTAGTATGGTAAATAGCCGGTAGAATAAAACCTCATATTTACTTAAATTTTGAATGATATTGGTCTCAACGTACATAGGAACTATACGACTCATCTGACATCGCACTGCTATGCGATAATAAACTCTAAATAATAATACTAATAATAACAGTGAACTTATATAGCGCTGTTTTGTGATATTTCACCTCAAGTGTGGTCTAAAGTAGCTCTCTGTAGAACCCATTATCGCGTGACATTGCCGCGTCAGATGGAACTTTGTTATTCCGAGGAGTTGATATCGGATTGTTAAATGTGGCTATGTTGTGGAGTTTTTCCGCGAGGGTTCGACATTCGATCTTAGATCGAGGTGTTTCAAACTTACGTCGCATCTGACAATTCAACGATTTTCACCATTTTGTTTTTTTTTACATTTTAATGGTCCCCGTTAACCTGTATCTTGGCAAGGTAAAAATATAATATAAGGTTAAAGATAAGATAATAAGCTACATTTTTTTAAATTACCATATGTTTCAGCAATTGACAGGACGATAAAGAAGAGATCTTCTAAAGTGTTGCCATTACTAAAAATGTTAAAATATTTGCTAAAAAAAAAGATAGCAAAGTTGGTGTATTTTGAACAAATTGTGATCAGCTGACAAGCATAATAACTCGTACTGGGCGTTAACTATAATTCGAAAAAACGCCAACGCCGTTATCGTTGGCGATTGTTAACTGTTAAATATAACCGTTGAAAATAACGATATACTAATATGTTTAATAATAATATCTAATTGTTGGCGCAAATTTTCGTCAATAGCGTTAGACGTCGGCGGCATCTAGCTGTTATTTCTAACAGCTAGATATATTCTGATACAGTACTAATAACAACATGGCCGTTATGCTTTTCAGCTTGTCATAGTTTGTTCAAAAGCTGAAACGAGCCGGCAATCGGCGTTTGACGAAGACCGTTCAAATTTTTAATTAAAAAAAATGGCGGTAATCGCATAGACATAAAATATTAATTCATCTAAGGGTAATCGTTGAATTGTGACCGTGTCAGATGTGGCGAAAGTTTTCAAACACACCAACCCAAGCGCCTTATTATTGACGAGTGTTTTCATAAACCGGAAAACGCTTTAAAATATCACGAATTAGTGTCGATTCACACCAACGTCCGGATCCGCTCAGTGACGATATTGTTCCGCGAGAGAACTTATTGATATGGTATGAATATCAATCAAGGAGTATGTGCCAAGACAATTTTTTTGTGGCAGTACATCCTTCTGCCCACCCTTGTGATATTTAACTACTTAGTTAGTTAACATTTTTTTATCGCTAAATAATATTTTTATTAATTATTAAAAATAATATTTAGTGATAAAAAAATGATTTTTAATATAAAAATCTGCGATGTAAGTATGTTTACACTTCAAAATAATTATTTAACTAAATAAGTAGTTAAATATCACAAGAGTGGGCAGAAGGATATACTGCCACACAACTTTGTCTTGGTACATACTCTTTGATTGATATTTATACCATATCAATAAGCTCTCTTGCGGAACAATATCGTCACTGAACGGATCCGGACGTTGGTGTGAATCGACACTAAGTCGTAAATAGCTGACGGGCTTGCGGTCGACGGTTCCACTTCCGCTGTTGCTCTGAAGTGTGCGGCTTAGCTATGTATATCAGGAATAATAACAGTTATGTTTTAAAGAATTACTCAGATACCTATTAAAATATGTTTCCTCGTGAATACCCATTAAAAAATAACTTTAATTTTATCTGCAATTTAGTGGGCTATTATTTCACTATAACTCACGCAATGTTAAATAAATTGCTTTACGAGGACTTTTGTGAGTTTTGCCAGAAAAATATTTGTTTTACGCTGCTTCTTAGATTCAAGGGTAACTAAAAATCTCTAGATTTTTATGTAAAACACAACTATTTTTTGTAATTCAAAAATAACTGAAAGCATTATTTAAAACGACCGGTCGGTAGCTGAGTGGACAAATGCGTCGGATTCCCATTAGGGCGTCGTGGGTTCGATTCCTCTACTGGCTAAGTCCTCTATCATTGCGTCAGTAACATCTTCCGCTTATACGAGTAACTATGGTAGTAGGAGTAAAATACGTGGCATAACAACACGACCGCTATGCTTTTTTTTTTTACGTGAATACCCCACAAGAGTCTCAACTGCTCCCAACCGTCTAGAGCCAGTGAGACTATGGCATCTCCAATAGGGGTATGTTGTGAGGCTGAAGGTAGTGGAGAGGGGAAGGTTGGGAAGTACCTGGCTATTCAGATCTGGTCACCAAACACGGCTAAAGACATTTCAAGCAACGTTTCAATTCTGAATGGTGGTCTTTCACCAGGGTGACACTTTACTACCACTCTGAAACGTGCCGCAAATATGCAATGTTTTATTTTTTATATCAATTAAATGTGTTATCGACAAATATTAATTATATAAAAAATATTTGCGCACGTCGGGTTTGAACCCGCGACCTCTGGATTCGTAGTCGAGCGTCTTACCACTCGACCATGCAGGCCGTCAAACATCTGATCACAATTTGTTGAAAAGCTAAAACGTACCGAGAATCGGCGTTTAACGGGCACCCTTCAAATGTCAAAAATTCAAAATGGCGGTGATCGACGATTTGATGGTTAGCAAATTTGGCGAACGTTTGAAACAACCCAACCTTTTAAAATTGGAATATTTATTGAGGAATTTACACATTTTCTAAGATGGCGACATTTTCTCGTGGATTCTGATGATTTTAACATTTTTTTTCGTGTTCCTCAAATAACATATTTACCGGGTTTCTAAACTATACTACGTATTTTCACCTTCGATCTAATTTTGTTCTGGATTATCTTACGGACGCGAATTCGAAATAAAAACTATTTATTTACTGCGTAATAGATATTTTTAAAACTTTTTGCTGTCATTTTGTACCTTCACATCAACACCTCACACCCTTAAACCTATTTATAAACCAGCCACAGTACGTATTTAATACGTAAATCTCCGTAAATACATTATTTACTTCGATTAGATGTTTTTCACATTAAATAATGTAGATACGTTACTGAGACAACGCGCGTGAATGTACTAAACCGAGTCCGAGAGACATACCTGAGATTTACTGCGTTTAGTATCACACAATTACTCGTTCGACAGACAAGCTGTCACGGAAAAACGGGAGCTCTTCAACCGAAATAATGTGAGATAGCGAATGCAGATATACATAGGTGTGTGAAAGACAGCCGTTTCCGTACGTCTTACTCTACTTGGCTAGTCGCTCAGTAAGTTCGTCGGGGAAGAGAGATTATAACAGTAACGAGGGACGTTCATATAGCTATCTCATCTGTACACACACATTCTGTTCAGTATTGCTATCCTTTTCATAAGCGTTACGAGCTTTGAAACTTAAATCAAGACCGTGCCACATTTATCGTTCGATTTGTATGAATATTACGTTTCTTGTATTTTATGTCTTATGTAAATAACACGAATTTGTGACATTCTGCAAAGAGTACTTGAAAATCGCATAATTTTTTTAAAGCTTGTGCGAAAAATTTCACAGTTGGAGTAAATATTCGGAAAGAATGCAAGGCGGATGTAAGCGTAGTAAATAGGATTAAGAAAAGGACGCTTAGATGGTTTGGACATTTAGAGCGAATGAACGAAGAAAAAAGTGTGAAAAAAATATATGATGCGAAAGTGAATGGAATAAGAAGTCGGGGACGCCCGAGGAAGACATGGCACGATCGAGTGAATCAAATACTTGAATCGGCTCATTTGAAGAGTACGTATGATACGATGTATGAATGTGAACGAAGCAAGGAGTGTGTGCCAAGACAGAATTGTTTGACGGTCTGTCCTCTCTGCCTACCTCTGCGGAGAAACGGCGTGATGGTTGGTTATTTTGTTTTTTTAGATTTTTATAGAGGTGACAACGTGCAGATATTTAAATTACACTACTTTATTTATTTATTATACTTTTATAACAACAGCCAACGTCTAAAAAGAATACCATCACAAATATACATTGCTTTAAAAGTCACGATACGTCCCTGGTTTCGTAACTGTTTGACGTTTTTTTCTGGTAGTTTTATGGCCGAATAATTTCATCACTGGAAAATCTTTAAAAAATCTCGACTCACCCCTGGTCCCTGGGTAGGTACTTAATCGAAAGCCTACCTATTAGTCATCCCCATAAATAATAATCCCCTGTCGCGAGGAGTCATCGAAGATTTTTGTAACTTGATATCACCTCTCCCTTTTTGCCGTTTTACTACCTCCATCATATAATAATAATGCCTTAACGCAATTTACCAACCTAGACTTTTTTAAACATAGTATCAATATATTCAATTTCGTTTTCATTTCACAGATATTTTTTTTCGTTATTTTGAGAAGCTAAAGATTTAATATATTTTCGTAGAAAGCAATCACTTTGTGATTTGACATATTTCATGAAATTATAATTATATGACAAAATATACACAAGAAAGAATATCCAAATCAAAGCCAAGGTCAAGTCAAAGTTTTGGTATAGTCGTAAAGAATGACAAAAATCACTTAGACTGGTACCAAAAATTTCAAGACCATGGCTTGAGTTAACAAGTCTCGACATTCTGGACAGTGGAGAATGATACCCATAATTAGTAGAGTGATGATTGAGGAACAGCAATTCATTGTTTCAGAGTCTACGGAAAGGAATGTTAAACTTGATGAGTTACAACAAAGAAGGTGAATCAATTATACAATTTATTATGTAATTTTTAATGCAATTTTAGCCATCCATATTTTGTATGCAATCTGAAAGGGATGTGCACGCAACATCAGAACCAAATTAACGTTTTGCTGAAAAACCAAAATACTGTCGCTATGTTTCCCCGTAAGGATATACAGAGATTCGAGAACGTCATTATTTCATTGGTCAAATTTTCGTAACATAGTTTTACTATTTCCAAATTGAATGTCTAAATTTAACAACGGTTGTAATTGAATATGTTTGATTATTTAAATAAGTGTTTCTCCCGTGAAGTGGCGATGTGTCCCTCGCACGGACTTGTGTTAGATTGTGTACACAGTGCGAGTGTATATTGCGAAAGTGAAATACAACAGCTATAATGATACGACTACTGTCAGCGAGGTGGTCCCGAAGGAGAGAAAGCGTTGGGTAAGAACTGTTGCTTGTTACTTTGTGAATTGTGTATTTTTTTATTATTCTAGGTTAAAAGTTTTATTCAATCTAAATTATAGTATTTTTTTTATTGACACCATTTTGGTTTTATAAGTATTTTCCTTGCCCTAAAATATGTGAGAGTCCAATCAAAACCAGTTTCCACAAATGCATATATTTGTTTATTTGTTATTTTTTTTTCCTCCCATTCCATTAGTGAGCACCGAGCTTCAACTCTCTATTTTTATAGAAAAATTCATAGAAATCGAAATAAATGTACAATTGGCTTCATTTTCTATTTATTTGAATTTTAATTAGATTTGTCCCATATTACTTCTTTAAAATTCGATCAAATGATTGAATCTCGCTCTCTTTATATTACCTATGCATTTTTATTGATCTTTTATCATTCATATTTAAGGGTCAGCACTCAAGATTGACGTTAAACGTTACTTCATAGCATTCTAGTTCTACAAGCAATACTACAAATGATTTATCTGTTAACTTTCTATCGGTACTTAGAAAAATTACCCCGGTTTCCAGTGAATACATTTTTTTAATGTAATCTATTAAATTCTATAAAATACATACTTTAATGTCAGTAAAAGGTGCAGTTTTCAAATCAGTAAAGGCATTTTTTAACGTTTTACCTAAAATTCTAGTATGCATTTCAAACAGAATTTTAAAGATCACTGTTTAAGAATTGTGTTCACTGGAAACCTTTAACATGTTTCTAACTACCCGTATTGAATTAACAGATGAATCATTTGTGGTATTGCCTTTACTAGAAAGCCAAAACGTATGTATTTTTGGGTACTGACACCTGTGATACAATCTTGTTATTTTTTTTTCTTTATGCGGTCCAATTCGTTATGATTCAATACTTCAAACATGCCTTTTTTGTAAAAATTTGGATTATTTTTTTCCTTTATGGTTCATTTTTTACTAATAAATCATGCCCTTTTGGTTCTTTATGTGGTCCAAATGTTGAACCTTGTCAAATCTTATACGACAGTTTTATTTTTTGAAAATCGTCCCGTTCTAGACCCACATCTGGCTTTTATTTTATTATACAACAAAATATAGAGGCCTGAAAATAAAAGTAGACCATGTCACAAAAACACTTCTGAGATGTTTCACTTCAAAGTAATTTTGCTGTCATCAAATTATTTTTTATATTTTTTGCAAGGAATTTTCTGGTTTATTTTCGTCGCATATCTTGCTAACTGATAGATTATTACGATTTTCTAAAAAACTTACGATTTTAGAGGTGATGGTGCTTTCTCTAAAAACGTCGTTTATTAGTGAGAATACAACTAGACCAAGTCACAAGTTCTTTGTATGTTTTTAGGATTAATTTAATATTTTATTCAAATTGATACTAATATTTTATTCAAATTGATACTAATATTTAACAAATTTCAATTAAAACACATGCTTTTAGGTTTCGGTATCCAGAAAATTTTAGTACAAAATAATACAAAAATGGCTAAAAAGTGATATTTCTAAATGCATAAAATTCTTCTAAATTGTTGTTTTGTTGCCGGTTGTTTCGTCCAAATCATGTAAAAACTCGTTTCAGGTGACAACAACATGTTTTGACAGCTTCAGTTGCTACTAAACCATACAATACAAGTAGACCAAAAGACAAAAATCAAACATTATTGGCTTTTGGTCTACTTGTATTCTTAAGTAATCTAACGAATGAAACTGATCATGTTGTTTTTTTTATAAAAAAACATAATTTTATACACCTTTTGGTGTACCTAACTCACTTGCATATGAACTTGCATAAAAGTGGACTTGGTCTAGTTGTATTTTTAGGCCTCCATTTAAGGCCTGCTTTTCACCTGAATGATTTTGACTTACTCTGTGTGTGTTTGTTTCAGCGGCGGCCGGCAGAACCCCGCCGTGGTGGAGGAGCAGTCTGCCGCCCCCGGAGCCCCCTCGTCGCCCTCCGCCGCCACCTCCATCACCACCCTGCCCAGGAACAAGGATGGCTCCATCGACTATGATGGTGGGTCTACCTAAATACTTTAAAATATTTTATTTTTTTATATGTTGAAATAATCATAAATGTTATGTAGTGCCATTTAGTAGTAACATCACCCGAATGGTGCAGTGTTGTTTTTGTAGGTTATAGGGTAGTTATATTTTGACATGTCACATCACCTCGCCGACACATTAAATTTAAACCATTGCACTAAATTTTAGAAGAAGAGTTTTTCTTCAAATTTATGCATTGTTCGAAAATATGCGTTACATTCTTGCTGGGCGCATAGACAATTTACTGATCTCGAAACTCATAATCGGGTTTTTATCTAATAATAGTCTTCAACTTCGTTTTCAATATCACCACATCTTAGAAATAAAGGAATTAAGGGATCAGCACCCAAACATTAACACTTTTTGGCTTTCTAATACAAACAAAACTACATATTATTTATCTGTTAATTTTATATAAATAGTTAGAAAAATGTCAAAGGTTTCCTGTGAATAAAATATTTAAACAGTTATCTTTTAAATTCTTTATGAAATGCATACTAGAATTTTACGTAAAACGTAAAAAATGCGTTCGCTGTTTTTCAAACTGCACTTTTCACTGCCATTTTAGTATATTTTTCATAAAATTTAAAGGATTACAGTAAAAAAATTGTATTCACTGGAAACCTCAGAATTTTTTATAACTACCCATAGAATATTTACAGATAAATCATTTGTAGTAATACCTGTATTAGAATGCTACAAAGTAGCGTTTAGCGTCATTCTTGAATGCTGACCCTTAATTACATCACTCAAAATCTTACTTATTTAACACTGTTTTTTGTTGTTGATGGATTTTTTTTACTAATAGTAAGAAGTGGGAGAGATATCTGTTTGGCATAACGTAATTTGAGGCGAGGGGGTCTAGGAAGGCGTTATATAGAGGGTCTAGGGGGAGAGGAACTTAAAAAGTGACTATAATTGCGTGATGTGGTACATGAAGACTCTTGAGCATTGTTTTATTTTGTATTCCAGCCCTCTACGAGTGCGACAGTGACAGTGACATCGGGTCCATGGAGACGCATGGCTCTGTCATCACACATCTCCTGTCACAAGTCAAGATTGGGATGGACCTTACCAAGGTTTGTACCGAAACAGTATATTTATCTCATTTCCATTAGATTCTTGAAATACTGGCAATTAGGTCACCTGATACATTTGTTAAATTAGTGACATATACATGGCCTGTTCAAAAGAAAAGGTGAATTTTGAATTTTCGCGGGCTGTGTACATTCGATTATCGATTTTTTTTTTGTAATGTTGGTACACATATGTTTATCATATGTTAGCATTATCAGCCATTTTGGATTAGTGGTTTTTTTTGACAGCTGGAAAGGTTAGTCACGTTTTTGTGTGTTCTTCAATTTTTTACTTTTGAAAAAAATGGATCAAAGAATAACGCTTTTAAGCAAAATTTAATACATATTCTTTGATTTATTTTTTTCAAAAGTAAAAAATGGAAGAACACACAAAAACGAGACTAACCTTTCCAGCTGTCAAAAACAAACCACTAATCCAAAATGGCTGATAATGCTAACATATGATAAACATATGTGTGCCAACATAACAAAAAAAAATCGAAAATCGAATGTACACAGCCCGCGAAAATTCAAAATTCACCTTTTCTTTTGAGCAGGCCTCGTATGTATTGTTTGATTACTGGCACTTGTACACTGTTCACCGAGAAAAAGACACTTAACACGTTCATTGCTAACTAAAATTCGTACATATTGATGCCATATGAATGATGAATCAATTCAAACTGACGAACAGTGATTGGTTTCCCTGTGCCCTGTGGAACAACTTAAAACAACATGCCTGCGTCTGTTTAGATCGGTTCAAAGCGAAGAGGCGGCACAACGAGCGTGGCGCGTTGTGCGCATACCGCTCCCGTGTCTATCAACGCCGACGCGCGTGTCAGCAATGAATGTGTTAAGTGTAAAGTTAAGAAATTGTCCAGCTAATTTTGAAGAATAGCTTTGTTTTAAAAGGAAATTTCTTTTATATTATTGGATGACGTCCGAAATAAATGAGATAAGGAGATTTTTTAAATTATTTTTATTTGAATACCACATATGAGTTCCAACTACTCCCCACTGTCTGGAGTTTGTGGAACTATGGCATCCCTAATTGGACATAGTCATGCAGAAAGCGTCCAAAACCACAATTTGCTAAAATCGACTTTTATATGTTTTCCCATAGATAAATATGAGATTTCTATCTGCTGAAAACATCCAAGCTCCAAATGCAATAAAATTTTGGTAATTCAATTTTTTACTTACCTACATTGCAGATATTTGACTTAAATTGAAGTTTAAAAACATTAAAAAAATACAATTATTTTTATAATAAATACATTGATAGATTAGATAGTACATGATACATTAATAAAACAAAAAAGTACATACTTCTTGAAAAAGAAAAAAATCCAATTAAACATATAACCAGTGGTAAATACAAAATGAAGTACAAAAAAAATTATTAAAAATACAGATAAAAGCATAGATGAGAAAAATAAATAAATTATATATTCACTTTTGTGTGGTAGACTCATATATTTCAGTGAAGTATTTGTGAAGAGTTCCTTTATCACTAATAAAGAATCACCAAATACGTCAACATTCGCAAATCTATTACCAAGACTATGCAGTCGATTTAAAAGTGTGTCAGCCTGATAGTTGGTTTTATAATTGTCGCAGAAAAAGGTCGCAATTTTTCTCGTATTTCTGGTCCAGTTCATGTAAGTTTATTTTGGCGAGATTATCAGGGCTGTCAATACCATAATTAATAATGCCAGAGTGTTGTCCATGCGGATTTTTCCCAATCACAATGTTTGGTTAATATTACTTCTGTATTTCAGGTTGTTCTTCCGACGTTCATCTTGGAAAGGAGATCTTTGCTGGAGATGTATGCGGATTACTTTGCACATCCTGATCAGTTCCTTAGGTAAGTTTCAAATTGTCTCCCAAAGGAACCAGTGTTTTGTTTTATTTATTTTATATTAGTTACTTGTTCATTGAAGTTTACAAAGAATGTAATTATTTCATTTTATTTTTGACTTTATAATACAGTAAAACTTGGTTATAACGAGCGCGAAGGAACCTACCAAATTTGCTCCTTATAGCCATTACTCGTTACAAACGTAGCTAGGTAAAAAAGTACCTACCCACTAATATGGATATTTACCCCAGGGTATGAAAGCTTGCATATTATAAATCAACACATTTCTTTATTGCGAAAATCATGCTTAACTAACTACGAAATGAATTAATTTGTGATTACACAAATAATAATAATAAAGTGTACGCACAGTACTGGATAGAATTTTTTCTTAGAGCGACAACTATCAGGGATTATAAACCCTCCTTAACGCGATTTGCGGAAAGTCCGCCGCCGTGCAGGACGGGCGGCTTTCTTTGTCTTGTATATGACATTATTCGACTGTTTCAAGAGTTGGGTTTTTTTCTCATACCCGGGCGCATTGAGTTGACAATATTATTTGGACGTTATATCAGTGAAGCGACCTCGTTATAACCCCACACCGATTGTATGAAAATAAGCCCGAACCAACATGTCATTAAGTAATTGCTCATTATAGCCGTGACCTCGCTATTACCGTGATCGTTACAACCAAGTTTGACTGTATTTCAACTTATATGCCACATATTATTTTGAATTATTTGTATTTTAAATCGTTTTTGCAGGCTATTTTGAATTTATTGATTAGGCATAATTTTGATGGTTTTCGGCAGCGCATTATAAGATTTTATCCTTTATAAAGTAAGCTATTTTATTAAAGTAACACAGAGTAAAGAATATGCCGAGAAGAATTGTGAATTAGGGACTTTGTGATCGATGGGAACTTACATAAGATAGTCCAGAGATACTTTTTCCATTTATATTTTTGTACACTGTTTTTTTTTTGTCTCTCTAATACTTTGAAAACGATTCGTCAAAGGTCGAATAAAATATTTTATTGGTGATTCATGACATAAATTATATAAAGTGACATCAAGTGGATAAATTGAATATTTTCATCACTTTCTTATTGCCCTTACTACCTTATAAGGACCCTTCAGCCCCTATTTTTATATGGTGAATACCGCACAAGAGTCCTTACTGTCTAGAGCCAGTGAGACTGGTATCCCCAATTGGGGTATGTTGTGAAGTTGAAGGTAGTGGAGAGGGGAAGAGGAATGTTCGGAAGTACCTGGCTATTCGGATCTGGTCGCCAAACACGGCTAAAGCCATTTCAAGCAACTTTTCAATTCTGAATGGTGGTCTTTAACCAGAGTGATATCTACCATTCTGAAACGTGCCGAAAATATACCATATAAGAATTTTATGTGTTATGACATGCATTAATTAAATTAAATTTATTTGCTCACGCCGGGTTTGAACATGCAACCTTTGGATTCGTAGTCGAGCATCTTACCATTCGACCACGCAAGCCGTCAAATGTTATGTTCGGCCTATGTTCTCCCTGAGGCCACTTTGGGAATCATTAATGCATATCACTCTGTTGGCCAGTTACATTTTAAAGATTGTTTTTGTTATGTAGCACTATAAATTCGGACGACAGTGGTTTTAAATTCTCGCAGTAATTAAAATCTATTGATTAAGGGCCTAATTTCTAACTCTCAACTTAAACAAAGAAGAAGAAGGTCATCTCTTAATTGACATAAACGAATTTCAAACACGACAAACCCCTCTATCCGCTAGAGCTACCGGGAGGGCAATTAAAAGGTAGGTGGTTCTGTTAGAACCACAAGTTTTCTTTGTTATTATCTCTGCCGCACATTTAAAAGTTGACGGGTTTTCCGGACCCGTAATAAAATATCATATTCCAAAAGAAAAATAAATGTTTATCATTGGTATTTCTTATTATTAATTTCAGGATAGCAGACATGCCAACTCCCCGCGACCGAATGGTGCAAGTGATCCGCTGGTACCTGAGTTCCTATCACGCGGGGCGCAAGTCCGCCGTGGCCAAGAAGCCCTACAACCCCGTGCTGGGGGAGGTGTTCCGCTGCCACTGGCAGGCGCCCCCGGCTGGCGCGGAGGCTCCCGTCGCCGACGGCCCCGTACCCTGGTGCGGGCCCAGCCAGCTCACCTTCGTGGCTGAGCAGGTGTCTCACCATCCGCCCAGTAAGTGACACCCTAGTAACCGAGAGCCTTGCCAACTGGCAAAATAGTCGGCAATCCTCACATTTGTGTTATCTTATATCAATAGCATACATATTCTAGAAGTCGAGTCGGCAAAACTATCAGCCTATATATAGTCGATAATGAATAAAATCAGACGAAAGCGGGCTACCTAAAATAGAAGTGTACTTTTTCGTCTATTTTTGACAGAAATGGCTGTGCAATATCTTGACCCCAAAGCTCACCGTCCAAGAGTGTTTCCTGCCTTATATTTAAGATACATACATATTATCATTTTCATTCAGGCAAAGTCATCAAACCACACACACAAGCTTTGAAATACTGCAATTTGAATGTTAGGATATGTATGTAAAATCAGATTTGTTTATTTTGAATGTTTTAGTTTAGAGTTTTTCTCCAACATTAACATTCCTTGCCGTAGACTTAGAATCAATGAATTGCTGTTCCTCAATCATCACTCCACTAATTATGGGGTACCATTATCCACTGTCCAGAATGTCAAGAGTGTTTAACTCAAGCCATGGTCTTGAAATTTTTGGTACCAGTCTTCTAAATGATTTTTGTCATTCTTTACGACTCTACCAAAACCTTGTTCAGGCTTTGACTTGAATGTTCTTTCAAATGCGTATTTTTGTCCTATCTTTTCCATTGCTTCCAAATATTATGTATGTGCTGTTCTTTCTCTGTTGGTGTTTTCCCATTTTGTGTAATGTATTTATTTTCAATTGGACCATGGTCCGTTAATATAAAAATAAATATCTGAAAATTTGAGGTTATGACTTGGTGACGCTTTTGCCTAAATGGGGGCGTTATATCATCTGTCGTTTTGTTTGACCTCTTTTTCCTTTCCAGTTTCTGCCTTCTATGCTGAGCACGTGAACAAGCACATATCATTCGACGCGTGGGTTTGGACCAAGAGCAAGTTCCTGGGGCTGTCCATCGGGGTTCACAATATCGGCCGGGGGACAGTCAGCCTGCCTGAGCTGCAGGAAGATTATGTTCTCACATTCCCTAATGGCTATGGAAGGTAGTAAAAATATTCTAACTCTTTTGCTCCCAAATTTACCAACGTTTCAGTGAGAAGGCTCAAGCAGTATGTTAGGCGCATCGGCCTTGGCTGAACTGAGCTTTGTTTGCCTTTGAGTAAGAGATTACATTCATGCAGGGATCAAGAAGGTGGCCCATTTAGTTCCTTGCATATATGTACAAAACAAGGCAATTTTTAAATTGGTTTTGTTTAGTGGCTGGAAGCCAATGTACACACGGGAGTGTTTTGACTATGTCTGGAGATAGTAAATATGAGACAGAAGCTGTCTTGAACACCCCTTGTGGTGATGTCTGTTCAAATGTTCTTTGAATTTATTTGCTTTATTCTACCAATGCATGCCCTTTTGCTCTTCTTCGGTTCTGTTCTGACTGCCCTCACACTGACAACTGTAAAAGTTATATGTGTTATACTATATATCACAATCTTGTATTTTCCAGATCCATCTTGACGGTGCCGTGGATAGAGCTGGGCGGCACGGTCACGGTGGAGTGCGCCGCCACCGAGCACAAGGCCACCATCGAGTTCCTGACCAAGCCGTTCTACGGGGGCCGCAAGCACCGCGTGTCCTGCGAGCTGTTCGGCCCCGGAGACCGGCGCCCCTTCGTCACCTGCTCGGGCGAATGGAACTCCCGCATGGAGATGAAGTGGACGGAATCAGGGAGTGAGTTCAACCATTCATCGGGCTTAGCTTTAACTTACTTTACTTACCTTAATTACTTTATTACTTAATTTACTTTCTTTTCTTGCTTTATTTATTTTATTTACTTTCTTTTCTTGCTTTACTTGCTTTATTTACTTTATTTACTTTACTTACTTTACTGACCGCTCAAAAGTGTAAAAATTTTGGCAACACGTCTCAAACTCCTTGATCTGATATTTTACAAAAATCGTTGAATAAAAATTAACCAATTTAGATTTTATTATGCCTCAGTCTTCCGCTCAAAGAAGAGAAGGAGCCAGTTTTGTTTCTCAAGTTGTTCAGCCATTTTGAACTATTACCGTGTCTGATTCCATGTTTTACCTCAATCTTTCAATGGGTTTGTCTTCATGGTATTATCTTGGCTGAGAGAGTTCCAAGGCTTCCTTTCATGGTCTGATCTCATGTATCCAGAGCTTTTGGCACTATGTTGTTGAATTTTGTAATTACATCACCCTTCGTGGTTGACGATGAACTGATTATCTTTCAATGTAATGACAATATTGATAATAATCCGCTAGATTTAGTAGCAAGTGATTTAAAATGTCAATTCACCATATTCTCTCCAAAAAAAAAACAACCTTTGGTAACATGTGAGAGAAATGATATATATTTTCAATAATCTAAAACACAAATATGAAACAGAAAAAAGCCAGAAACTAAATAGAACGATGGTCATGACCGAGACTCAAACTCTAAACCTCTAGTCTATCCCGGAGTAACACTCTGCCAATTAACCCATCAAGACCTCATTAGAAAGCGGCATTTTTAAACAATCTCACTTCTATCGAAAATTATTTGTAACATTTGTATTTCTTTCGATTTTATATTTAATAATAAATAAGCATTAATGCTTAAAAGTAAATTCCGATTTTGATATATTTTTGTTCATTCCAGCGCACCGAAGTGCTATTCGATGCGGCATCGATGCGCGCCGAACGCAAGCTCGTGCGCCCCATCGAAGTCTCAAGCGGTCAACGAGTCGCGTCGGGTGTGGCG
Source organism: Drusus annulatus (assembly GCA_022651775.1). Taxonomy (NCBI): domain Eukaryota; kingdom Metazoa; phylum Arthropoda; class Insecta; order Trichoptera; family Limnephilidae; genus Drusus; species Drusus annulatus. The sequence continues at coordinate 541,869 of JAGWCC010000070.1, forward strand.
CGAGGTGACGGCGGGTCTCCGCGCAGAAGACATTGAGGCGGCCACGCGCGCCAAGTGCAAGGTGGAGCAGGCGCAGAGGGACGCCGTCAGGCAGAGGGAGGCCAGCAGCTCGGAGGGGGAGACTGTCGTGAGTGGGCCAATCTGCCAACTAATTTATTATTATTTTTAAATATGAAACGATGTTTCATTCGTTTTTCTTTCATAAATATGTTAGTAAATAATAATATTGTGGATGTTAGTGCAATCCCTTACATCTCGTAAAATATAATATATGCATCAAATACAAACAAACAAAGATTGAAAATGTATGGAAATAAATCTACTGAAATTCCATCTGAAAGATCTCAATATCTGTTTAGAGGAATTTAAATCCAACATGCAATTTGTTATTTTCATTTTCTAATGCAAAATCAACTTTTATCACATATTGTGATTAATTCAAAACATTATTCAACTACTACTTGGATGCTTCTAGAACAGATATTTTGATTTTCAATTTGTTTTGATTAGGGCCCATCACTATTCTTGGAATTTTTGAGATATTTGAAAGATTTTATTTATAATCAATCAATTCTTTTGTACAGCGGTTCTAAACTGAGATTTGCTAACACAACACATTTGATTTACGACTACAGCTATAAACGCTCAAATCAATCTGACACAATGGTTGTATTCGTTATTTTTTCAAAATCTAACTCGGAAATGCAAATAAAATAAAGACCCCCCTTTCATTTCAGCTGTTCAAAACAACAGATGACGAAGGTTGGGAATACGTCAACCCTCTCAAGAACCGCCTGCCCCAACCGAAGCCACCAGGGCCTGCAGACCTGCATCAGCACCAACAGCAGCACGGCTGAGCACAGTGTCGCCACCGACACCAACCACATTCCCTCGTCTGAGCTGCCGCTGAGGTAATGCTCGCCGGCAGTGACAGTTGAACAGTTCACCGCATATCATAAAACAATTGGACTCGCTCCAACCGTACTTCGGTTGACTTCCCAGTCGGGGGATTCCCCCGGACGACGATAGTGACAGTTTTAAGTTGACCGGCGTTTGACACTTCTCGAAGTTGCTGTCAGGTTTGGCAAATGACACTAGTGAATGTTTAAGGTTAACTAGTGGAAAGTTTAAAGGTTGCTGCGACAGGGATTAGGTTTGGCATTTGACACTAGTAGAAATTTACAGTTAACTCCGCCAATGATGCTAGTGAATTTTTAACGGTTAATGCGTTGCTATTAGGTTTGGAAAATTGACACTAGTGGGAATTTAAAATGAACCGTCAAATGACACTAGTGAATGTTGTGAATGGTTGATTCAATCGTTTTAGATTTGGCAATTGATGCTAGTGGAAATTTTGAGTTGACCGAAAAACGACACTAGTGAAAGTTGGTGTTGACATGATGGTATTATCAGCGAATGACATTAGTCAAAGTTTGTACATGACTAGCAAATGATGCTAGTGAAAATTTAAAATTAACCGGAAATGACGCTAGTAAGAGTAAAACGATGAATGCAACGACGTTAATAGCCACTGGTCCACCGCGGATACTGATAATTATTTGTGTTTATGATTTTTAAATTTAGTATGGTGACAACGCCAAGCTAGATATTGTTGTGAAGTTATTTTGGATTTTGGATAGGTGGGTCCTCACTCTCAGGTGTGTGTTTCTACTGTGTCAATGCTACTCCATATTCAAATGATTCTTCAATTGCTTATTAGCAAATAAAAATGGCCTATTGAAACATTTTTTGCATTATCGATCTAAATATCTGTCACTGTTGAGATATATCTTTTTTTCTCATGTTTTGTAATACATAATTCATTAGTCGATTAATAGACTGCTGTAGTATTGAACGAATCAACTTAATTCGGCCTAAGCTTAGTCAGTTTGTAGCACGGCACAGGAAAAAACATATTTCCCACTAGTGAGAATCGTCCTTATCGAAACCTATTCTGGGCGTAATTAAACCGGAATATTGCGATTTATAGAATTGAAGTTTATTTGGTGGCGGTTGCAAAAACCACAACGCAAACGACGGAAGGGCACTTGAATGTATGTAAAGCTTGCGTCGCATTAAACGTGCCATTTCTACGCATGCAGCATGTTATTCTAAATGGTCTTGTTACTTTGACATTTTTCTTTTTTGCCAAAGTGTAGCCTTAAAAAATAAACAAATGATAGTGACTTGAATAAAATTATTTAGCTTTTGGTGAGGAAATGTAGCGTATAATTAAGGCGCCATTGTTATTATATTGTTGTGGCGGATATGATATATCCTTTGGACTGTATGTTTTACATTATTACGACTCATAGCTCCTCTAATTTTGTATAATACCCAAAAATGTACCATTTACATGAATAGTAATAATATGTATACACATTTAAATCCAGCGGTTATCTGTTAATGAATTATACAATTAAATCATTTTTCTTATTAAATTTAAAATTAAAAACAACAGAATTATAAAAATAATAAAAAAATCAATAACTCTCCTTTCTAACTATTCATTTGTGGTAAATTACGAACCCTATGTCTTTAGTAGGCATAAACCGAACTTCATATCGGCTTCAATCATATAACAATGCATAATTCGATTCATATACTGTTGTCGATCATTCTGTTCTCACGAAAAATAATATTTCACTTTTAAAATACTAAAGTACCTACCTACTTTATTTTTATACTTGTAGATTTTTTTTTTTGTTTTTTTTTTATATTTACGCCCACTTAAACTTATGTAAGTGTTCCAAGCAATCTCTGATAGTAATTAGATAAGCAATTTTTAAGTTCACGTTTGATCCAGTTTACAAGAGAACCACCTTGGTGTGAATGAAAATTGTCTCGTGTGACGTCCCACGACTCTCAAAGGGACAATGCTTTAATATTTCACTAACTGTTAACTCTTTCCACGCGGAAAGCGCACCCGGGAGTCGCGCTATGCTTGCCTTGTACTCGGACAGCGCACTGTTGCGCCGCAAAGTTTCTCTGGCGTTAATTCTATGAAACATTCTTGAAGACGGTAAAATTTATACTTCTAAAAATGACAAATCTTAACACTACTGACATCTTGTGAAATTTATCCTAAATACGTATCGCAAGCAATGATACAAAGGTTTGAAGGGAACCCTCGTCTTGAAGAGTAAATTCAGTCAGTTTGAATTTTTCCCGGCTCTTTACAGACGCGATTAAGACGCTGCTGTTTCTAAGATTCTCAAGCGGAGATTCTCTCAGACAGATTGTTGTTCACCATTTTGTGGGCGTGAATTATTATAATTTCTTATCACAATATTTTTTCCCAGACTTGTATTAAAAGTATGGTTCTGTGTTAAAACATCTAACATACACAATCTAGTAAAAAATATTGTTTTTTATCGAAGTTTTATACTATTTTTAATTTCAAAAAAGCTGTTTTATAGAAATAATCAGGTGTTTAAAATGACGTTTTAACCATATGGTTGTGCACTTTTGAATTCGTATCCATTTTAAATAAGTGTTATTGCAGAATTCCGAAATGTCGGGTCGCGGTCTTAATGATAAATAAATAATTAGTGCTATTTCGCATCAGGTATCAATCCTGATACCGGTTTCACTGAAGATACCGCCGAACTTATGTTTTTGAACATTTTTTTGAATCGTGAAATTAAATTATTGATTGTTTCAAAATTTATCATGATAAAAAAAAAACATTAAGTTATTTACAATGAAATAATAACAATAAATCCTTCTCTATATTTATTAAATTTATGTTTTAATCTTAGACCCTTTACAAGTATGGTCGCAAAAATCCGCACCACAGTTGAAGAGTTTGTATGTTTTAATGACCTTGAAATATAAAAAATGGTCGCCTATAGTATGTAAATAAACTTCGACGATTTATCCTGTCCCATTGATGTTTCGAGTGTTTATTTACACATGTGAATTCGTAATATTTTATTTATTCCATGTTAGTATTGTTTAAAGTCATAAACTAGATTGAAAGAAGTAATTACTAAGTTAAGGCGCGCAGTGGAGGAAGGAACTGTCTCTCCCGGACCGGAGTGTAGAAACTAAATAATGATTGTTGATGTTTCCAGAGGTGCTGAATGTTTGAACTTTGCTTTTGATAAAATGTGTCGACATTCCATTTGTTTTTTATGTCCCCGAATGAAATAATAACACTATTGATATTTCTAATGATGCAATGATTGCGTATATATATATATATACATTTAAAGTTATTGATTAATCCCAAGTTTCTGTTTTAGATTGCATCAATGAAGTACTGCTAACAAAAAATCCCATGTTTCCTCAGAATATCGTTTTTGAAATTAGGTCGCTAGCAATGTCTTCTCTAAAAGTACCTCTGTTCATACTGCACACTGAGTGTAAGTGCAAAAACTTTTTTTATACGTCCGTGTAAAACAATTGTATTTGACATGTTTATTGGTGGTGAATAAAATTGACAAGTGTAATTTGAACTTTTACACTAAAAAAAAGTTTGCAAAAATCACATGTAATACTTTTAAACCACCAAGAATGTGCAAATTACTATCGTTTTACAATGTCAAATTAATGATGTTTGGAAGCATTTTATAAGCAATGATAGTATGTTATTCAAATAAAGCTAAATTTTATGATATTAATGAACCAAATTTATTTAATACTGATTACTGAAAAAATATTAACAATCTTCAAAGAATATGAAAATAGAAAAAGATTGGGTTGTGACCGAGACCCTAACCTGAAACCTCCAAAATATACGGGCGTGGTGAAAAATTTATTTATGGATTGAAATCGTGAGAATTGTTGCATCACTAATATCTTCATCTCCTCGTAATTCTTTCTCCTTCTAGCTTCGAGTTGAATTGTTCCCGATCCACTCTCTATTTCCTAATCTCTTGAACCTAACCTAACCTTTAATGGATAAATTAATAAATATTTAAAAGTAATGTAATTAAAATTTGCAATAATACTAGTAAGATTTATAATTTCAATCTAAAATATTTATATTTCTAAGTCACCTGTTATTATTTCACTGTCTAAAAATGATAGTGGATTTATTTTAGGAAATAATTTTCAACTGGAATATCATGCCAACACTTCTAACAGTTGATTTCTGTGCTTTTTTTAAACTGATTTTTAATCTGTGATGTTTTAATTTTACCATAGGTTTCGATTAATGTGATCACGTTTTTTGTCTGGAAAAAAATGATTCATTGTCATCGATACATTTGACAAATAGTCAGTCCTAGCCAAGCCAAACCATTCTTTAGTCGTTTTGCCTTGTAGCGTGTTTTGTTTACATTATTTACATTAAGAATCAGACATTTGTGTTTACCCACTGAATGGTAATCAATTTCATTGGACTGTCTGGGGCCTAGAAGTCAAAAGGTCTTTTGTAAACTGGAGACATCAGTTTTCTTTCAAATCGGCTCAGATCACACTTCTAGTTATTATCTGTTCGATGGCCTTACACAACATTTTTTCACCGTGAATTAGCTTACCGAAATGTTACTATTTAACACTGAACAAAATGGTATATTAACATAACCTAAATTCTGTTGTATTTATTTTGAATAAACTGATTGGTTTTTCATACTGGAATGCATAAAATTACAAATTAAAAAAAAAAAACTTTTCTGTAATCTTATTACCATTTTTTTTAAATAGGCATTGGTTAGCTGTGATTAGCCCTGACATATGGATTGCCTAACTTAGGTTTACCGATTGGCGTAAGATAATCCTAGACCGCTTAGCAAGCGGACGACGTTGTACATTTGATCATGGTTTAGGCCAAATTATATGTAACTAACTGGTCATAGCGGCTGACTATTAACTTAATACACTTAGCGGCCAAAATTTATAAACTGGTGGACATATTAATCGATACCTACCGTATGTGATTCATCATTATCTGATTGGTAACATATTACTCGTGAGTCTAATTAATCGAAAACAGCAGTTGTGTGCTAAACACATTCAATGACTCCAACCGCAGTCGTTGGATATTATTTTAAGTTTTTGAATTGGATCAATATGGATGGTGATTATTTGATTAAAGTTAAAATCGCACCCACACTGGTACATTTTCGGTGATAAAATAAAATATATATTTTGGTCAACATATCATACATAGAGTAATGATTATTATTGTATTTATAATAATAATTATCAAAAAATCCCATAAGAAATTACTGTTCTATTCAAGATCTCCACTTTGTTACTTAGAAGTTGTAGAAATTGTAATTTAATGGTTCAATGAATGCCAAAATTATGAAATAAAGATCAGTTGAGTATTTAAGGTTCTAAGTACAGTTTTACAAACTTATTTGTGTAGTCGGGGGCATCACTGCTGTAGATATCAGATCTATCAGTACGAAAAAAAAATTGTTCATTTTTTAGCCACGTTGTTTGTTCTTTAATTCCTGTTTTGGCTGTCTGTACAGATAAGTTTGTATATCTGTATGTCTGCTAAGGTTCATCACCTTGCTGCTTTGCAAGTTTAATGTCCAAAGTGTCAAACAGCGAGATAGGTTTGTACACGTTCGTGGGAAGCTAATGATCGCTTGCATTGGTTTAGAATACACATGATTGGCCTACAATTACACGATTATGTACATTTTATCACTATTTTTCAGTTAATGCCGAACAGCTGTGGAACGGTAATAAATTTACCTAGCAAAACACAAAGTCGTTTTCGATTTGTGTTAATATTTATGTACTTATTAAACACAAAACAATGAAAGATAATTTAACCGCAAAAAAGACATAATTAAATAAATTACCATTTAAAAAAAGGTACGAAATAACTACTGAGCTTATTTTTATTCAATTAGTGCATAGCAGAAGCCTCATCTAGTGTATTCTATTTCGATGATTGCTTTTTATACTTTATCTAGTTGCAATAATATGTATAGTAATGACTTGTCATGGTTTTTATGCCATACTAATCTGTTTTTCGTCGCTATGAATCCGTCACTGCAAAAGCCATACAAAATTGCCATCAAAGAATGGCAATAGCCCTGTTTCAAAAGAAATATAATGAGAATTGATTGAAATAGATCTTCTGTGATAGCATCTCTGCAAATCTTCAATAAATTCAAATGCATGATATTGCCACCTACCTTGGTAGATTTAATTTGTCTTCCAATTATAACTACATCAAAACTATTTATCACGGTTCTGGTGTATATTTTCAAAACAAATATGTATTCATGTTTTTATGTGAATACCGCACAAGACTCTCAACTGCTCGAAGCCAGTGAAACTATATCATCTCAAATCGGGGTATATTGTGAGGCTGAAGGGATTGGGTAGGGGAAGGAGATGAGGAAAATGAAGGTTGGGAAGTACCTGAATATTCAGATCTGGTCACCAAAATTACTTTTCTGAATGGTGGTCTTTCACCAAGACCATACTGAGAGTATCTACCACTCTGGAAAATGCCGCAAATATACTGTACATTGTTTTGTATGAATTTAAATTTACTTGTGCATGGCAGAATTCGAACCCGCAACTTCTAGATCCGTAGCTACGGATCTTAAATGCTCGACCACGGAGGTCGTCAGATATATGTACTTTTAAAAACGTATTTATTGATACTGAGACAGTCTGCATAGATCTCGTAAGGACTCAGGTCATAGATTCTGAAATTGGACTATCTCCCATGTTTCCTCTTTTTTCTTTAACAGTAGCCCAGTACCTTTACGTTACGAAAGTGGCCAAATATGGCTTGTGCGTGGACGGATTCAATGCTTCATCGATATCCAGATACAAGTAGAAAATGTTCAACAAACATCTTTACAAAACAACAATTGTTTGTAATATCAAATTGTCGTTATAATATTTTTAATATACCTAGGAAATTATAATTGCTTTTGTATTTGTTGAAAATCAGTGATTTGATAATAAATTATAGCGTTTTATATTCTTATTGCAAAACACTGAATCAAAAACATCAAATATCGAAGATGCTGTAAGACATTTTCAAAATACTGAATAGAGTTGATAATATTAATATAGAGCCTTTATCCCATGTAAGTGTTTTTTTTTTTATGTTGACTGATTAAAACTTCACTTCTACGTGTTCAGTGTCAAACGAGCCAATGATTTTGACTGTTTTTTAAATTTACAACAGGCTTTTTAAATGAAGATATACTTTTCTATTTCTTTTCAAGTAAGACCTTGAAGCTTTAAATAATAATGACACGGTTTTGTTACTTATGACTTGAATAATTGTCTACCATATGTAGCCTAAATTGGAATTTTTTTAGGTTTTAATACTTAAAGGATTATATTCTTTATCACTACTGTCATTAAGGTCTGGTTTTTCAGTCGTTCTAAGAGCTCAACTTTAGCTAATTTTCAGCTTAAATCGTTTTTTAAAGTTGTTCCCAGCATGTGTTCAAGATTAAAGCTAAACAATTATCAAATTTTCACTAATTTAACAGCTAACTGCTGTTATCACCTCGACCCCCTGGAATAACAAGGTTCCATCGGACACGGCAATGTCATGCGACAATGAGCTCTATAGAAAGCTACTTCAGAGTTTATTATCGCATAGCAGTGCGGTGTCAGATGGAACCTTGTTATTCCAAGGGGTCGACCTGTCAAGTATTTTAACTAAGTAATTGGCGAAAAGTTACTGATAAAAAGTATCAATCATAAATAAATTCTATCTGCGGGATATCCCGCTCTCAGCTAAGCCAAAGATTTGAGGTTAAACTGAACAACCTGGCCTTAATATCGTCTATTGAAATAAAATATCTTAAATAGTGTTCTTGTCTCCAAAATGACCCCATATCGAAAAGTCGAGTAGGAAAGTCATTGTGTCATCGTTTACTGCCACAACTCTCAGCAGTTGGGTATTATCTGCTGGCCTCTTTAGGAAATACACGATTGTTGATTTATTTTTATTTTGAGACATTGTATTTTTTTACATGTTGAAAGTACAATGATTGGATCTTAATATAACTATAATCGTTAAAATATTAATAAAAAATACTAGGAAAATATATATTGAAGCAACACATAAGACATATTTTTGCAAAATTCATTAATTTCATTTTGTGAATGATTGTTGTGTTTTCTTTTGGCATGTTCAATATATTTACCCCGGAGAATCCACAAGTTTGGCCTTTCCGTAACCAAAATGACCCACTTTGAATAGTGTAATATGAATGCACACCAGATTATATTCATGCGTCACAAAGTATGCCAGACGTACGCTCATTTTAATGGAAGGGCTTGGAGCAAAAGTCAACCCACTGTCTTAATTTTGAGAAAATCAAATTTACGCTTTGGTCTATACACAAATAAATTACCGATAAAAAAAATTGGGTCGCAAAAAACAAAAAAATAGAGTATGTACTTAACCTTTAAAAAATGATATCATAGTTTGAAACCACTGACATAAGATTCGTTCTTAAATAGCTAGAGGTTGAAATTCAATCTGAATAATGGACAGAATCTCTTTATTCCAATCAATATTTAATCCATTTCAAATACGAAATATGATCAATTTAACAAAAGCTTATACTATTCTCTTCAAAACCATGGGCATTCTCAAATCTGTTCATTACAAAATGTGTTATGTCTGTTGCTGCTAGCCCTTCAATTATTATCTAAATTTTACACTGAAATAAGTATACAAGAAATGTATTGATGTGGGTCAAATTTTATCGATGATGGTCACATCTAGTACATACTCTATCAATGTGAGCAGCCATCAAAGTTGAGTAATTTGTATTTTAGTAAGAATGTAATTTAGTTGTGATTATTTTGGTTAAAACAGTAACCTTTTCCTCAGTTTTTGGGTTTTGGATGAAATAAAGAGCCTACTGGCAAGTGATATTCTCATAAGATCGCGGTAATCTTAAATATTATAGATGCACTTTAAACCATTGTATCTGTCTTAACATGTTCATACATTTTAATAATGACACAATAAAATTTAACTTTAATGAAACATTTTTTTTTATTACTGTTCGTGGAATTTTCTCAAAATATGTGGCTAACTAATTCTCAAAGGATGATTTTCAGATTGATTTCCGCATAAAAATCCTGGCGACAATTCCAGAAGGAAGACTCCCAGTGGGCCGCCCCACGCAAAGTTGGGCAAAGTAACTCTGGAGGCTTGGCTTACAATAGACGGAGGCCGCTAATGTAGCCCGAGACGGACACCCGGAAGCACCTTGTCGAAGTGATGAGTTCCTGTCTCGAATAGGACGAGGGAAAAAGACGAGATGAGATTTAAATTAACAGCTTATATCTTTCTTTATGTTATGCGATGATGGTGACTTGGATGATTTAAAGAAACTCAATTATTCATTCATCGATATTTGGACATCTGACATTTTTTTTCGGTTCTCAGTTCCTTCACTGCGCGAACAGGAATCTAAATTTAAGCTATTTAGTTGTATTGAGTTAAATTGTTGGCGTATTATTTCTGTTTAATAATCCATTTGTTATCGAGCATTTATTTAATTAGCCACGAAACTTAATCACTCGGCCACGGAAAATGGAATGAAAATTTAACTTCAGTTCATTCTAACCTTTCTTTTGATTTGTGTTTTCTCCCGTTGCCTGCGTTTGTCCCAACATTTGAGAGCCCCTGTGCAGCCTGTCTAGTAGACTGTTTAAGTAAGACAATAGTACACAAAAAATGCACCTTGGGCCTTTTGAATTTGAAAACCTGTTCACTTTGAGACAGTCATTGGTGCCAAAACTTTTCCCTGTTTAATTTTATGCAATCTAAAATAATAAGAAACAGATTTGTCTCTTCGAAGTAAGCAATCACTTTGACTTACTTAATGAAAATTAAATAATAACTTTGTAAAGGACCACATATTTTCTTTTCATTTTTATGAACGACCGGTTTCGCTTAGCTTAAGCATCATTAGGGTACAAAATTAAACTTTAAAAAAATACAAAGCTTGCGGTTATATAAACACACATAGGATAACACAATATAAAATAAAATAAGAGAACAGTGAGAAAACAATAGAACAACATTTAAAATTATGACAAAGGAACAGAGAAAAAGAGACAGATACTATGAAATGAAAGAAGCAAAACGTCAAGTGAGAAGGTGATAAAAGAACAATGAAAATAATGAGTTTACGGAAAATATACCTAATATTGGTCATAAAAATTAAAATAAAATCTGTAGTCTTGTACAAAGTTACTATTTAATTTCCATTATTAATATTGTTTCCATAATAATTAATCATTTTTTAAAGTTTGTACATCACTGCCTCTACCCATAAATTGCGAGTGATCCAAAGTCATCGAAGCCCTGAGTTATGAGGTTCTAAATCACGAAAATTAATGGTGGTCCCCGGGCGTGGGCTCGGCCCCGTATAAACACTACTGTCCGCACATAATACTCCGTCATTAGTCCACCTAATCACAGGTTGCAGCCCGCCGGGATGCAGTGGGTGGTGGGTGGAACCACGCCATACCAAAGCCACTCAGACCGTATGAGAATGAGTAGAATGTCGCTTATAAAATAGTGCAGCTATTTATGTACTATGAAGCGAGTGATGTTTTCATTTATTCTACTGTTGATAATATAAGGAATAGATTTTTAACTTTGCAGAATGCATCAGCTGTTAAATACTTAATAATTTCTAACAGACAATTATTAATTTATTTATATTTTTAACCTTAGGGGTCGGCACCCAAAAATACACACTTTTGGCTTTCTAGTACAAGCAATACTACAAATGATCCATCTGTCAATTCTATACTCTAAGGTCAATTCTATATGGGTAGTTAGAAAAAATATCTAAGGTTTCGAGTGAATACAATTCTTAAACAGTAATCTTTTAAATTATTTATGAAATGCATACTAGAGTTTTAGGTAAAACATAAAAAAATGCCTCTGTTGGTTTTCAAACTGCACCCTTTACTGACATTTTAGTATGTTTTTAAGGATTACAGCAAAAAAATTGTATTCACCGGAAACCTTAAACATTTTTCTAACTACTCATAGAAAATTTACATATGAATCATTTGTAGAATTGCTTGTGCTAGAATGTAACGTTTACCGTCACTTTATTGAGTGCTGACCCTTAAGCAATAATCCCAACATGAAAGGGCTCATATAGTATTTCATCTATAAACATAATTTTGAAATTGAAAATATTTCTGATTTTATTATTAATTGAATGGATACTAGTCATAAATACTTAGCTATTTATTTTAAGGGGGGTATTTCACCATCTCTGAGTAAACTGTCGATTAATGCTACTCATCGAGCAGCGTATATTATCTGTTTCACCACAGCAAGAGTAAAGTTGCCCGTCATACATTTTTACAGCCAAGTCGATTCCACAACTAAATTTCTTGACGAGTAGTTACTCAACAGTTAACTCAGAGGTGGAGGTAGACCCCCTTTGAAAATTTTTTCTACATAGGGCTTGTCATGACAAGGCAACCACGAAGAGGCCCTTCTTGTTGGAGGTAACAAACACCAAAATTATTCCGCAGCCCAACTGTTGAGTTCAGTAACAAATCGTAAAAACGACCCATTCTCATCTAAACTATCTTGGAAACAGTTTGATGGTATTAAAAGCATCTATGATGCTAGTTCTTCAAAACACCTTACACTGAAATACCAATAAAACAAACGCAGCATTCTCATCTGACAAGAGTTTTTGTTAAGTATCTCGGGGTTTCAAAGCAGTGGTGGCTACCATGGCTGTCACACCCACCAGGGTCACCAGTTGTGTACCATTATATATTTCAGCTTCTGAAAGGCAAGGGGATAGGGGAAAGAACAGAACAGGAATGAAATAAGTCACCGCTAATGTTCATATGTTTATTAATTTGTTGAATCGATCAAACAGTTTATGTATCCAGTCTTGTTGCTACTACGGTCCCTTCCATTATTCTGTTTAACACTTTTAAATCCCAATAAACACCGCACGAGTTAACGTAGATAGAAGATACTATATTATAAATTATCCGCCGAATACTCGGCCATCTAGGTTTACTTATAATTTGACATCATTGGCTAACTCAACGAGACCCTAGCTTAAGACGATAAACAGAATATTGGGATGCACCCCACATTAAATAAATTAAATAATGCGATTTATAAATTAAATTAAATTAAGTCATATACAAAGGATTAAAAAAATAAACACTTAGAAAATCTAAAGTTAAATTGTACAAAGTATATAAGAAAAAATATCTGAAGGGAAACGTAAAACTATATTCTGTGTTTAGCAACTTTAGGAACCAAAACGCATTTATAATATTAACAATGAGATTACATTTGATTCCTCTGAATGGAAAAGTTCTGAATTGACACAAATTACCATTAACTATGTATGTAGAACACCATTGATACCTATCGACGTAGGACATCCAAGTGGGTGCCAACAGCAATTTACAATGACAGAATCATTACGACGAACTAACCATAGTTACACATTAACTCTCACAGTTTGCTACGTTAATGACTAGTTTCATTTTAATAGTCATTATTTGGTGGGGCTTACGACTAAGTTCACATCATACAAAGGTTCGTTTATGTCCTTTCCTAACGGATCACTCCAACCGAGCCACGATGCATTCACCGGCCTTGTTCCGCTTTACCTTCCACATCCCTATTATAGTTCTGTGATGCAAATGCTAATTGCCATCATTATCCCGGGAGTGAAGGAACCCATGAATTACCTCACTTACAAACATTCACACTGTTTATGATGGCATTCAAACGTCACTCCCACTGCATACAATTGATTGCATCAAGATAATAATATTGTGTATGCAATAGAATTAATGCTGGCTATGTTTATTTAACCATTTCTAGAACTGCGACATTTACCTACATGGACCTGAATCAATTTGTGTTTCAAATAATGAACAGAGGGACTGTTATTTGTCGCAAAATATTGATGGATTTCCGTTCAGAAGAGACGCGTACAAGCGATAAAGCTCATGTGAACACATCTTCAATTCTTTAAAACTGACGACCTCCGTCGTTGAGGCTTGTGCAAATAGTGAATATGTGTTATTTCACATTTATTATTCAGGTATCTCCCAACATTCCTCTTCCAACTTCCTTCCCCTCCGCAGTCCTTCAGTCTCACAACATATCTCAATAGGAACAGTTGGGACTCTTGTGGGGTATTGACACAATTTTTTTTTTCAACTCTTCAGACATTGTTTCTTCCACAGTGATAAGTAGATTATTCCATTATCTACCCAATTTCTGACATATTTTTAGCACTTAACTTTTAACCATCTCTGTAATTATTAAGAATTGACGATATAATCACATGAACTTTATTATTTGATTGTGCCTCCTCTATGACGTCTTTCAATAATTGACTTCAAGTACAGTCACCCTGTAACAGCTATGTAATTTTGACTCATAATTACATTTTTTATAATTTTCTAGAAAAAAGTGTTTGAATCTGTGTAGGTACCTACTTTGCTGTATTCAAATTAAATCTGTTAAGTTCTGAAGATAATTTTTTTGTTGTTAACTTTGGATCTAGACGGTGGAGACACACATAAATGGCCATTCTCGGGACGAAATTCCAACTAATTTAAGTACATTTATTTGAGATTCTTTTTTCAATAATCCGCTACCTATGTATAACATTATATTCTGTGCCATTATAATTCACACAAAGGAAATATTTACAAAACTCATCGAAATTATAACCTAGATGAGAATAGGTAAGTACCTGTGTAATACTGAATAGTCGCATGCAAGTTTAGGAAGACGGCAGATATGAGATGTAAAGAGATTTCAGAAAAAGATGGAAATTTTAACTATGTAGTCAATCAAAAAGATATAAGTATGTAAAGATGTACTTAATACATCAATTTTGTAATTCAATTGTTTCAGGAATACCTCAAGCAAGTTCCAGCATTGATTCTGATCAGTTAATTAATAAGTCTCATTGATTTGACGATAGACAGAAAATTTGCATTTAATTATTGTTTACTGACAAACGCATTGAAGCAATCAGCAAAGACACGTGTAACCCACAAAAATTACTCAAATGCAGTTAGGTTAGGTTAGGTAAAGGGTTTTAAATTATATGTTTCTTCAAACAGAAATGGCTAGATCAACTGGTAATAAACATTTCATTAACATTGCCACGAGGTGCTTTCAACTTTGAATAAAACAAATCCAACGTATACAAATTTAAACATAAATATATCCCCTCAACATTTATGGGCTTATGAAACTTCTGAATTGACTGCCTCAACTGAAAAATACAAAGATCTGTGTGTAAAATTAATTTTACAAGTTGAAAACAATAATAAATATAAGTCGTGAACAGTATCTACTTATTCAAGTGTACAATTGGCAAAAATTCCCCACTAAATATAAAAGACAAATAACATCTTTATGCCAGATATTAATTTGTTCTGCTGTTGACAAGATCAAAGTAAGATGATGTATAAAACGCCATTTTATGTTGTGGTATAAATAATATTGTTTAAAATGTATTCTCCGTTTTACAAGTTAGGTGTTACCATTTCAAATGCCTGCTACCTGCTGCCAACAGAGCAGCTCTAACGGCCACCAGTGTGTTATTTAATGATAACAAATGAAGCATCTGACCTTGAGCCTTGGACCGCAGCTTTGACTAGAGGTCAGACGGGAGTTTCCAGAAACCAATATTCCCCACTTGGCAAATTGATTTATTTTTTGTTGTACTCACTCAGACCTGCAACTGTGTGTTTATATTGGTGGCCTCACGTGTTGAGAAATTAGTAACACCGTCTGTAATGTTCATTTCATCTGTGTGGTGTTGTCATCTGACGATGAATGATGGCCGGGAACCTACCCGAGGTAGAACTAACTATTGAATCTGCACAAAACTCGCAAAGATTTACCTTAAATATAAATAGACATTATCAGACATCATTATCTCCATGTTTTGGTACCTACAATTTTAATATATAATATTTAGGGCGGCGACACCGCGCAAATGGAATATCAAAGGTATTTTACAAATATAGTAAACAATGCTTACAGCCTAAACAATAAAATTAACATGATTAGTTAGAAGACTCATGGACCCGTAAATAATTATTTGTTTGGAAATATTAATTTATCCTAATAATTCCTACAACATTGACTAAGCTGCCAAATGTATTCAATAAATACACATTCAAATATTTCATCAATTATCATCTAACTAGTCGAACAAACTCAATCCATGACACTTTGAAGTTCATTAATAGATATTCTAAACAGAGTTTTTCTTTCTTAAGACAGTAATTAAAGATGTAAGTAAGTTTACCTAGAATAATCTTAACATACACTGATACACTGTAGAAAACAAACACTGCAACATACTGTTTTAACCATGAAGATCAAATATTGTACAATAATGCTAAAGATACAGAGTGCAATGAAGATTACAAATCAACTACACAATAACTATTTGGTATTATTTAATTAATGCTCAATTTTTTCAGAATAAAGTGATTTCTTTAAATTGAACTACAACCAGGATTCCTTTGTGCAAAATGTAAAGTTCACATACAAATTAATGAATTCAAATAAGTGTTAATAATTGAAAAAAGTAAATTGCAGATTCACTGCATAACGTTAGGTTATTATTACTATGCACAACATTCGATTACTTTCAGAGAAGGAAGAGTAGACAGATTTGGAAATAATGGATGCTCATTGGATGAATTTCAAGTTATCTAAACATGTAAATTTGAATTATCTATTATATCCTAACAATCAATAAAATTTATCTGTAAACAACTTTATATAATTTACACACTTTTAGTATTAGTAATTCCTCAAAGTTTGCCCAAAAAAAAATTCTTCAATAAACATTTTTCCAGCAGTTTGAGAAAATTTCATATTTGTTATTTAGAACATTTTATGAAATTTAGAAATATATGGATACTTTAATATTACATAATATATTATATCTTTCTACTTTTTAGATACGGTTTATAATATTTTCTGTTGATTTTAAAAGGAACATTTTAGCATTAGAATTTTGATTTAGTATACCACAAATACCTATACACACAGTTTTCATTAATTTAGCTACATTTCATAATTTTAATATTATTTTATAAGTAAGTGTTTTTATAAAATTTTCTTTTACAAACAGAGATCTTGAAGTACGAGTACGTATTACTAAGAATATATTCATAAAATTAAATAAATTTACTGGTATTTTTTTTATCAACAAAAAATCATAATTTTCTACATTATTGTTTTCTTGGTGCGTTATTTTTTTTGAAAACCAATTTGAAAATGTTTTTTTCCAAGAAAGTCACGACATACGATTACAAAGCAAGTATGGCACAAGAGTCAGTGATATAAGATGTTATTCTAGAAACAAAAGGTTTTCGATGACTTACTCCATTGTTTCGTATTTTTTCTTGTTTTTAATTTTGAAAGAAGATAAATTATGCATTAAATATAAGGACTTAGTGGAAATGATTTGGAGGGATTGTTAATAAATAAAATAAGCTTAGCTCTCTAATCTACATAACTATGATGCTTCCTCTGTCTCTTCGTCTCCGCTGATGTATTCGTTGGACACTGTGTTTATTTCATCGAGATCAACTGAAACATTCAAACAAAATATTATGGTTGGTTTCGAGTAATAAATAGACAATTGCAAAAATAACACCCTGAAACGGGTTTTACAAAAAAAGATGTCAAAGGCATGAGAAAGCGTCTGGACTAAGTAAAGTTATAGAAAAAATGTGAATAAGAAAATAATGGAAGGTAAAAAAGGTCCAAAAAATATCAAGGAAAATAAATCCTCAAGAAAAATAATATATTTTCGACACATATTCTAAAATGAATTTAAAATTCAGGAGAAATTACGTACTCATAGCGCTGCTCGCAATAAAATTGTAATTGCTTCGTCGCGTCAACTACCTGCCTCGAACTATGCAAAACGGTCGCCAATCAGTGTATTTAACACTAATTTATATCAATAGTTATGTTTTCCGATCGTTTGACGAACTACATTTGCTACGTGATACAATTTCATTTACCGCATTCTGGCTTCATTTTTTAAATTTATGCTAAGACGAATAAGTTAGTAACAAAATGTATTAAATAATTTATAATGATTCCGGCTATTCTTTCGGATGATCGAAAAACACATGAAATTCATCATTTTAAAAAACTTTTTTTTTTGTTATTTACTGCAGCCCTTTTAGATCAGAGTAAAGGGAAAATAAACACAGAATAAAATTTAAAAATATAAGGTTTCTAGGTTGATAGAAAGAAGAATACGAACAATTAAAAGAAGAAATAATAGCTTTAAGCGACACTTTGCTAAAAAATGAATTGAATATGCAGTTTTAATAAGTTTTTTTTTCTGCGTCGAATGCTCTGACTCTCGTTTGATTCTGAAGACTCTTGTGGCCCTTCAGCCATCTAAAATATATTTACTATTTGGAAGAAGACTTGACTTAAGCAAAACAAATTTGGGACTTTTTTAGCTTTTTGTCGCTTTTTTTTCAAATCAACCAGGTACAGAAGACTTATAAATTTGATTGTAAAACAAAAGAACACTGTGTGTTTTGTTTTAAAAAGTTTTAAAACAAAAAGTGCTCTGGTGTAAACTTCCCAAAATGGCGCTTCAGTCGTTTTGTCTTTCCGGCGACGATAATAGGTTTCTACGTGAATTAAAAGAAGAATACTAAGGATTAAAATAAGATATCGTCGGCGGAAAGGCTAAAGGACTGAAGTGCCATTTTGGCAACTTTACACCAGAGCACATTTAAGTTTTTTTGTCAAACAATAAAATTCATAAGTCGTCAGTACCTGGTTGGATTTTGAAAAAAGAACTCAACTCAATTTATTTATTTTTAATTATCTTACTTGAACACACATTTTTTTATTTGTTGGTAAATTGCCCATCCCACTAGGCATAAGCTTGTGTTGGGATGGCAATTTGCAAAAAGTATTTTTTAGCTACATAGTAACATGTCAATATCAAAAATAAAGAACATGCATAATAAAAAAAATAAAAAATAATACAAGTAAATGACATATTTGAAAATATAGAATCGACATATTATGAACTAAATTAAATTTGGTTATTAAGGTGAGTAATGATATTGCTTTTAAAGGTGCTTTTGGTTTGTATGTTTCTGATGGTGCGGGGCAGAGAATCGAATTGCTTAGTGGCGTTGTACTTAAAACTTGTTTGTTCGTAAGCAGTTTTATAGGCTGGGATATTAAAGAATTTTTTGAGTGATTATAAGTGCCTTAAGGTTAATGATAACATAATAATTCATTAATTCAATGCTCTCACTGAGTTACCTGAAGCGATAAAAAGCTTTAAAAAACTCAAAGACTTGTGTCACTTGAGTCAAGCCTTCTCCCAAATGATATATATATTAGATGGCTGAAGGGAAACACAAATCTTCAAAATCAAACGACAGTCAGAGCATTCGACGCAGAAAAAGAAACTGATCAAAACTGCATATTCAACTCATTTTTGTTTAAAGTGTCACTTAAGCCCTTTTACCTTTCCAGCGACGATATAACAGGTTTCTAGGAGAATGGAAAGAAGAACACGAAGTATGCAGATGGTTTACCTGAGCCGCAAGAGCCGGCGTGGCGCGTCTCGATGACGTAGCCCGTGGCGCACGCGTCGCGCAGCATGTGGCACCACGAGGGGTAGGTGTGGTTGTTGGTGGCGCACAGGGCGCGCCGGGCACGCAGGCAGCGCGCGCCGCACGTCACGCAGCGCGGCGCGCCCGCCCGCGCGTCCAGCAGGCACGCCTGGCGCAGGCGGCACCGCACGCTTCCGCACGACGCGCGCGCTGGAACAATGACAAAACATCTCAACGTTAGTATGGTCCTGCCACTGAAAGCTCCGTTGGAAATTCTCTTTCTCGTGCGAGTGTCATTTATTCAATTCAATTTATTTCATTTTAAAAACATTACAAAATATGAATTCAAGGCATTTGTAAATATATATAGAAAAATGTACATGGGGTGTACAAAAAATAGAGGACATAGCATATACATAGCCTGTTCAAAAGAAAAGGTGAATTTTGAATTTTCGCGGGCTGTGTACATTCGATTATCGAGTTTTTTTTGTTTTATGTTGGTACACATATATTGTGTTTATCTTATGTTAGCATTATCAGCCATTTTAGATTAGTGGTTTGTTTTCGACAACTGGAAAGGTTAGTCACGTTTTTGTGTGTTCTTCGATTTTTTACTTTTGAAAAAAATGGATCAAATGCCAAAATAATATAGAGGAGTTAAGCAAACAGCAATAAAGCTTTCTGTTAAATGCAGTTTAAAAAAAAAAGTCGATATCCGAAGCGATTCGATTCAATAAGAGGGTGTATGAATCAATCTCTGGGGAGATTAACGGATACAAGTTCGTTGTAGGTTTGTCTATGTGCCTGAAATAAGCTCAAATTTCTCTTATTTCTGGTAAAATTGTTTTATTTTGTATAACTGAAACTTTTTTTTTCAAACTTGAAACTTTTTCAAATATTGAAATTCTTTCTCAAAGATTAACCTTTTTCACTGACTTGTCTGAGGCCCAGGAGTCGAAATGTCGTATATAAATCATTAGGCAGCATCAGTTTATTTCAGAGATTTTCTGTTCAGTGGTACGACTATAATCGTTAAGACTATAAGGTTAAAACATTCGAAGGAAGCCAGACAAGTATCCCACTATTTAGTTATGATACTAATCCTGATATTGGCAAGGAAGCATGGAATTGGCAGAAGAAGAACGAAAGTAGACTGAATGAAGTAGAAATAAAATCACTGAGGCGTGTGTGTGGTAAAATCATGTACAACCAAATCGGGAAACCCTAAAATAATGAACCTAATTGGTCCGACGTTCTGCACGTCAATGTATCAGAAAAATACCTTCTATCTTACTTAAGTACATTATTTTATATATTTTCATAGAAAGCATTCACTCTGTGGTTTGACATACTTAATGAAAACGAAATAATAACTTTGTATAAGACCACAATTATTTTTTATTTTTATGACCGACCGGTTTCGCTTAGCCTAAGCATCATCATCAGTTTAATTTTGTACCTTGACAATGCTTAGGCTAAGTGAAACCGGTCGGTCATAAAAAATAAAATTAAATCTGTGGTCTTATACAAAGTTATTGTTTCATTTATTGTTCATCATTAATTTTTAAAAATACTTTGCTGTCAATCGAAGGTTTATTTATTAACAGATTTCCGAAAAGTAATTTTGTTTTCTTACTAATGATTTCCGAAAACCCGCTGGTTTTTGTCAATTTCTTGTTTGTAACTCCGTAACTTTATGCTGTCTGTTTTCATCAGAGAAACATTAAATCACCTGCATTCTAAAACCAAACATACCTCTTCCATTTTTTCAATCACAACCTTGTCAAAGTCTACAGACAACCCTCCAAGCATTTATCAAGCACTTAGATATTGAAAAAGTTTGTTTTAGAACCTGATATCTTGTAATAAATCAACGTTCGTTCCTGACATCAGACATCATAGACACCGTAGACATCATTTAAAATCCGACTGCCGAAAATAAAACCACAGACTTATAAGGTGCCCTTCAAAATGATGTCATAATATATCATATCTACATAATCTTAAATTGCATAACAATGTTTTTTTTTTTAAATTTATTTAAAGCAGATAAATTTATCTCAAGGTTGCAGCTTGCCGTTGGAAAAAAGAGAAATATTATTGCATCCGTAAAAGGGGTACAAAACGATAAAACAAACTGTAAATTTCTTAAATTGGAACCACAGATCTGAGCTGGTGGGTAGAGATGTAAAGATTATGAAGCAGCGTGCTTGTCTCATGGTTTTATTTGTATGGACACGTCTAGACAGATTATATTATTGGGAGAAGGTAAGGTTTTCTACTCTTGTCTTATTGTGTCGAGTTCACACGTCGGATTTACCACCAGTGGGAATGCACCTTGACGTGAACCATCAATTTTAAAATTTTCAATTTACTCTAAAATATATACGGTCTCCGCAGCGTACCTAATTTTATATGCATTAGACTTAGTCATGGAGTTTACATTACCCTCCTAGCAGCTCAAAAGTATATATTGTCGCTGGAAAGGCAAAAGGGCTAAAGCGACACTTTGGTTTTATTAATAAAGAAATTAGTTAATTATACACTTTTAATCGGTTCTTTTTTCTGCATCGAATTAAAGAGTCTCGTTTGATTCTGAAGACTTTTGTGGCCCTTCAGCCATACAAAATATATTTACCATTTCGGGACTCAAGCGACACAAGTTTGGATTTTTTTTAGCTTTTGTCGCTTCAGGTAACTCAGTGACAGCATTGAGTTACCTGAGTTATTTTTTTTTCAAAATCTAACCAGGTACTGAAGACTTATGAATTTTATTGTAAAAAAAAACTTTATATTGCTATTGTGTAAGCTTCCCAAAATGGCGCTTCAGCCCTTTTGCCTTTCTGGCGATATGATAGAAATCAACATAACCTTCAAAATGCACAAATCACAAACAGAGGTTTTTTCTAAAAATCTATTTATGACTTGCTTAGTAATAGTTTTAATATCTGATATAGAAAAATGTAGAATAAAAAATCTGTCTTCTGCAAAGTCAATATTTCTTAGTTTGGAAGAATGATGACATGCAGTATAGAATTATGGAATATTTATATCAAACTAGTTCAAAGTTATTTATAGTTGTTTTTTTATTTTATTTTTAAATTTAATCTATAATTATAATGTTATTATTAAGTTTAGATAGTTTTATTTTTAGTGTGACAGCTGTTTCGGAGTTCAAGGCTGAATTCATGGGCTAATTCATAAACATCTAGTACATACTACTCGACTTTGTTCAACTTTTTAATTTTCTTTTTAGATTAGATTTTATTATCTCGTTGATTTTATTTTTTTATGTGGGATAATATAGAATGATAATATAGAAGGATAATATAGAATGTATAGAATGTAAATATGGGATATAATATAGAATGTATTTATGGGCAAACCACACATTTTATGTGTTTTTTTTATGTATTGTATATTCGTGTATGTATAGTGTATATATTTCATGTGAGTCACGTGGTTCGTCTTGTTATTTTAGTAGAATATTTATAAGTTCAATTGTTCATGATTGACATGATGCTGCTGAAAACGGCTAGGTTTTGACGGTCTCCGTGTTCGAGTGGTAAGGCGCTCGACTACGAATTCAAAGGTCGCGGGTTCAAACCCGACGTGCGCCAATAATTTTATTTAACTAATATGTATCATAACACATTTCATTCATATAAAAATAACGAAAAATACATTTGCGGCACGTCCCAGAGTGGTAGATACTCTAAGTATCGCCCCGGTGAAAGACCACCATTCAGAATCGAAACGTTGCTTGAAATGGCTTTAGCCGTGTTTGGTGACCAGATCTGAATAGCCAGGTACTTCCCAACCTTCCTCTTCCCAATCTTCTTCCCCTCCTCACTACCTTCAGCCTCACAACATACCCTACTTGGGATGGCATAGTCTCACTGGCTCTAGACGGTTGGGAGCAGTTGAGACTCTTGTGCGGTATTCATATTAAAAAAAAATTAAAAAGGTTCGCCTAGAAATTTAGATTCGAAAAAGCTGTGCAAATTTCATGACGCTAGCTCACTGTTTGAGAGTTAATTGATAAGAAATACATTTATAAGAAAATGAAAACCTTTGATTTTTACACGATTTTTACACTCAAATTTTATTAGAAAGGTAATTTTACATCAGAATATTACTTTATCCGAAAGTACCTACCGAGCTAAGCCGTCGATAATTAATCAATAAAAGCACTGTGATAATGACAGAACGTAATGATAAGTTAGTGATAAAAGCTAATGGCTTTATCAGCCGAATAATAAATTGTGAGTGGGTAAGCACCTTGCCTCGCGGAACTAAACCCGGATATTAGGTACGTTTTAGGACAATAATTGTTAATCAATCTTGTAGACTTCCTGGTAAATAAGTCAGGAATTTCGAATGAGAATTCGGACAAATATGTCATACTGCCAAGGCTACGAATAAACAACATATGAATAGAAATCACGATAACTTCACTCGTACAATAAAAAAAGTTTTTAATTTGAAAAGTTCACACGCACGATCGTATGTAATTAAAAATGACATTATTTAGAGTTTACTATTCTTAAAACATTGTGTTTAATTTACTTTTTTAATGTGAATATAAAACTACCTATTGGTTACTTTATCGTCGCCAGAAAGGCAAAAGGGCTGAAGCTCCATTTTGGGAAGTTTTCACCAGAGCACTTGAAAGTTTTGTTTTATAATAAAATGCACAAGTCTTCGGTACCTGGTTGGATTTTGAATGAAAATATTAACTCTGTTAACTCAACACTCTCACTGAGTTATCTGAAGCGACAAAAGGTGAAAAAAAGTCCCAAACTTGTGTTGCTTGAATCAAACCTTCTCCCAAATGGTAAATATATTTTAAATGGCTGAAGGACCACAAAAGTCTTCAGAATCAAACGAGAGAGAAAAAAACTATAAATTTAACTCATTTTTAACCAAAATGTCGCTGAAGCCCTTTTGCCTTTCCAGCGGCGATATTATTTATTTTAGTTTTTATACCAGCAGAACAGAGTATATAGAGTAGTATCAGTCCAAAGGCAGTGTAGTCAGTTTTTGATGATTTTTACCGGACTCGGCGGACCTGGGTGTGGCTAAGACCAAGGCTAGGGTATTAATACATCCATTCATATCACATATCAACATAATGTTTTTGTTTATTCGTACAACCACTTTTTCACAGTATTGTTATCAACAAAAATATAGCGTCTAACCTAAAAAACCGTTTAGTTGTGTCAAGTTTAGTGGCATAATAAAAAATGTGGGCGGAGTCCAAGCTCCAAGTAGTCATCATGCACAATTACTTTCCACGCTGTTCTCGTACTCTCTCTTTCAAACACCATGACTTTGGACTTACTTACATTCATCATCAACTCATTTTGCATACATACTTGGTTCATCCTAGACACGAGAAACTGTAGATCTTCCATACTGTCAGCAATCAGCACCGCATCGTCCACATACAATAGGCAATGTACTTTCAGATTGTTCATTTTCGCGCCCAAGCCCACACCTTTTAGTTCTTGCATTCAATTACCCATGTACAAATTAAACAACCACAAAAATAAACATAATACATTATTATAAAAATTGCTTAATATTAATATTGAAAATAGTTTTTTCTTGTCTAGTCGAGTTAACATACATCTCATGATTTTTCACGGGTAACAACTACTCATATATTATAGTAAAATAGCAAGTGCATATTATTTTTTAATTATTTTACTTGACACACATAATTTTTTTTATTTAATTGTTGGTAAATTGCCCATCCTACTAACCATAAGCCTGTGTTGGGATGGCAATTTGAATCATTGGTTCTTTTTAGCTACATAGTAACATGTTAATATCGAAAATATAGTATATACATAATAAAAATAAATATAAAATAAGTAAATGACAAATTTGAAGATATAGAATCTACATATTAAGAACTACATTAAACTTGGTTTTTAAGGTGAGTAATGATATTGCTTTTAAAGGAGCTTTTGGTTTGTATGTTTCTGATGGTGCTGGGCAGAGAATTGAATTGCTTAGTGGCGTTGTACTTAAAACTTTTTTGCCCGTAAGCGGTTTTATAGACGGAGATATTAAAGAATACATATATATTCTTCAATATATTTATAAATAATAATAATATATTTATACTTTATCTTCCTATACTATAAGAAGACAAAGTAAGTGATTGTTTAATTGTATTTTAAATGGTTGGTAACAAAGATTGTCTTTGTAAACTTCCGACCTGTCATCCTTCGGGCGGGTATCGCGGCTCTTTTCAAATTACGTCAATAATTTTATTATTTTCCTTTTCATCCGTGCAATCTAAGCGTCACATTTCTTTATTTGGTCCGCCTTATCCGCCGTCGTTTTTTTGGCGCGAGAAGATGACGCGGCGTTTGGCGGGCTTTTGCACAAAACTGCATCTCGGCCAGAGACGGACTGCCCGTCATTTACAACCTTGAAGTGACAGTATACGGAGAGAGAGCCAATTCTTTTTACCCAACCTGTACAAATTTGGGATAAATCACTTGCCCCGGATTTTTACGTCGTACACCATGAGAAAGAAAGAGACAACAAAATTTCCCAAACTATCACACCGCTTTAAAGTATTGTTTGAATGTTCTTCGTGTCGCGCGTCTCCGTTGACTCCGCCCACACGTTTTAATACGCGAAATAAATTATCATAACTCAACGGTTTATTAGGTTACATGCTATATTTTAGTTTATAAGAATACTGAGAAAAAATGGTTGTACGAATAAAAAAAATAGATATGTTGACATGCGCAATGAATGGATATATAAATACCCTAGCCCTAGTCCTAGCCACTCCCAAGTTTGTATATTATTGCTCTGAGTTTATAACACATACTCCTATTAGAACGTGAACTTTGAGGAGATCAAGGCACTGAACTGATAATCCCTAGAATTATGAACTATTCTGATTTGAAAAGAAGACTAGTTTTTTAACCGCACAAGAGTCCCAACTGCTCCCAATCGTCTAAAGCCAGTCAGACTATGGCATCCCCGATTGCGGTATGTTGTGAGGCTGAAGGTACTGGGAAAGGGAAGGAGATGGGGGGGAGGAAGGTTCTCTTTTCCTTTTCCACTACCTTCAGCCTCACAACATAACCTAAGTATTGGGGATGCCATAGTCTTACTGGCTCTAGACGGTTGGGAACAGTTGGGACTCTTGTGCGGTATTTACTATTAAAAAAAAATACTGAAAGACTATCATGATTATTTTACTGGGCTGTCTGAGGCCTACGAGTCGAGTTTATTCGGTGAAACCATGTGTTTCTCCTCTCTGGAAGCAGATTAACACTTTAACTTCTTCTTCCTCTTTTTTTATTTAAACATTTTTATAGGAAGATTTTTTAAAGTATTACAGTTGAACCTTCAACTGACGACATTCAAGAACCGCACGGCAAAGCGCTCTGAACGGGACTCTTAACTCACAATATTAATGAACCGCACGCCATGGCGATCTGAACAGGACTGCTCATTGACAATATTAATGAACCGCACGCCATGGCGATCTGAACAGGACTACTAACTGACAATATTAATGAACCGCACGCCATGGCGATCTGAACAGGACTTTTAACTCACAATATTAATGAACCGCACGCCATGGCGATCGGAACAGGACTGCTTGATCAAAAAATGGTCAACTTAAAAATCATACTCCAACATGCGGTATGGTACAAAGCATGTTTAAAGGGGTCTTAAAAATCGATCTAAAGGTATTGTAAACAATACAATTCAAGGGACAGAAACACATTAAAGAAGGCAATTAAGAAATACCCAAGGACCTTGGTCTGGCGGGTAGATCACAGGGGATAAGCCCCCACGTGGGCGCAACTGCATGGCCCATTGCAGTTCTCATAACGAATTTACTATATTATTTCACAGACATAATAAACATTACTCAGATTTTCTTAATCCTAAAACATAAATCACACTAAAATACAAATGTAAACATAAACATATAAAATTACGATTTGCAGTAAGCGATAAGACATTCCTTCATAAAATACCAGGCTAGTACTAGAGGTACCTTATTTAATTTCACCTAGTGACGTCGCATTTGG
Organism: Drusus annulatus; assembly: GCA_022651775.1. Taxonomy (NCBI): domain Eukaryota; kingdom Metazoa; phylum Arthropoda; class Insecta; order Trichoptera; family Limnephilidae; genus Drusus; species Drusus annulatus. The sequence goes on from JAGWCC010000070.1 coordinate 569,522, forward strand.
GAACGAACACCATGTATGACCGTGTTAAAAATGTGGATATCCGGAAAGAATGCAAGGCTGATGAAAGCAATAAATGGATAGAACATAAAAAGAGACGCTTAGATGATTTGGGAATTTAGAGCGGATAACGAAGAAAATAATATATATCGCGTAATATATAAGAATATACTACGCGAATATGAATGGAAGAAAAAGTCGGGGACGCCCGAGAAAGACATGACACGAACAAGTGTCAAGTGTCAGAATAACAGAAGAATATGTATGAATGTGAATAAAGCAAGGAGTGTGTGCCAAGACAGAATTATATGGCGGTTCGTCCTCTCTGCCTACCCCTGCAAGGAAACGGCGTGATCGTTAGTTAGTTAGTTAGTTATATCTTATAGGAATACTGGATGGAGGGCCGTTAAATAATTTTCACTTTTAAATAGACAAGTCCGAGTCCGGTCCGCCCCAGAAGTTGTCTGGCTGTCGGGGTACCCGGCGATGATCGGTAAAATCGCGTTAGTTTTATTGCCTGCATTATTGATGATCCGATCGCATTCAAATACCGCCCTCCTCCTCCGCCCCCCGCCCTCCGCCCCTCGCGCGGTCCGTCTGCGTCCGCCCAAAGTCAGCGCAAATTGAATTATGAATGATACCTGCCCGCCGATGTTCAAACGCCGTTGACATGATGATTATTAATGGCCGTCATTTGTTAATACCAGAACATTAACAAGATGGTAATATTTTAAGGTGGAAACTCAACCTTAAAGCATGGTATTCTAGAAATATCTGGAACTTCAATTTGATCATCGCGAATTTTTGAACCCTGCAATTGTGCTCATCTGGCAACTCTTTATTTTGGTTGCTATACCGCACAAGTGTTTTGCCTGGAGCCAGTGGAGATGTCTACGGCACTTATTTTTTTAAAAAATGTCGGGGAAGGAAGTGGAGATAAGATTTGAGAGGGGAAATAAGAAGTGTAAGGAAGTAGATATGATAATTAATGTTAACATAAAAGTTTACATCAACAAATCCATGTATTTTATCACATATTATTCATTATATCGTTGCTGGAAAGGCAAAAGGGCTTAAGCGATACTTTGGTAAAAAATAAGTTAAATATGCAGTTTTGATCAAAAAAAAAATTCTGCATCGAATGCTTTGACTCTCATTTGATTCTGAAGACTTTTGCGGCCCTTCAGCCATCTAAAATATATTTACTATTTGGGAGAAGGCTTGACTCAAGCGACACAAGTTTGTAATTTATTTTTAAACTTTTTTCGCTTCAGGTAACTCAGTGAGAGAATTGAGTTACCTGAGTTAACTTTTTTTGTTCAAAATCCTACCAGGCACTGATTACTAAATTTTATTAAATAACCAAAAAAACTTTATAGTGCTCTGGTGTAAACTCCCCAAAATGGCGCTTCAGCCCTTTTGCCTTTCCGGCGATGATGTTATTTTTGCTGATTTATAATGCTATCCATTCATGTTATAATTATTGATTGCGGTAGATAGTTGATGAAACAATCCGACTATTTTTAATAATTACGTTGAAATAGTTGAATTATTGCATGAGTCGATTTGAATTAGCCTATTTCGATAACTTGAGTTTCCATAGTTCAATTTGAAACGGTCGATTTCGATAACTTGAGTTTGCATAATTCAGTTTTGAACAATCAATTTTGATAACTTAAGTTTGCATTGTTTAATTTGAAACGGTCGATTTCGGTAACTTGAGTTTGCATAATTCAATTTCGAACAGTCAATTTCGATAACTTGAATTTGCATTGTTTAATTTGGAACGGTCGATTTCGATAACTTGAGTTTGCATAATTCAATTTGGAATAGACTATTTGATAACTTTAGTTTGCTTTGTTCAATTTGGAAGTATTTTTCGATAACTTGAGTTGCTTTGCTCTATTTGGAACCGTTTATTCCGATAACTTGAGTTTGCATAATTCAACTTTGAAACAGTCGATTTCGATAACTTGAGTTTACATTGTTCAATTTGGAACGGTCGATTTCGATAACTTGAGTTTGCATAATTCGATTTGGAATAGCCTATTTCGATAACTTTAGTTTGCTTTGTTCAATTTGGAAGTATTTTTCGATAACTTGAGTTGCTTTGTTCTATTTGGAACTGTTTATTCCGATAACTTGAGTTTTCATAATTCAATTTTGAAACAGTCGATTTCGATAACTTAAGTTTGCATTGTTCAATTTGGAAATCAATTTCGATAATTTGAGTTTGCATTGTTCAATTTGAGTTAAGTATATTCGATAATAGTTCAGTTCCAAACAGTCAATTTTACTTACTTAAGTTGAGTATAGTTTGATACGAAGTAGTCACCAAACGTTTTGATTCGATAAATTATAGGAATATGGATTTAAATAATGTATGCATTTACACACAATGACTTACTTCCAAATACTTAAAATACTACTCGCTAGCCAAAATTCAGAATATCCTCGCAAACGTTTAATATGGCACGAAGCTAATACAAAGATAATTTGTGAAAGCATGGAGGCACCTGTGAATTTATTACTTGGTCACGATGTAAAATAAACCAACCTAAAAATCATCCAGACTAAGACGAACCAACAGAATGACTTTTCAGAAATCAAATCTCATTTGAATTCAGCTCACTTTTTAGTCCTCTCTTATCTGCAAATTTCCTTGAAGCGCACACCGACGAATGGGCCACTTGCATGATAGTTTTTTTTTCGTTTCAGAAAAGATTTCTAAAGCTAAAAACGTATTATACATGTATTAGGTTAGATGTAAAAAAATAGGACACAACCTTGGGGAAACAATGTACGGAGAGAGAGCTAATTCTTTTCACCCAACCTATACCATGTTTGACGGCCTGCATGGTCGAGTGGTAAGACGTTCGACTACGAATCCAGAGGTCACGGGTTCGAATTCGGCGTGCGCAAATAAATTTTATTTGATTAATATGTGTTATAACACATTTGATTGATATAAAATAAAATACAGTATAATTTGCGGCACGTTCCAGAGTGGTAGATACTCGTACTCTTAAGTATCGCCCTGGTGAAAGACCACCATTCAGAATTGAAATGGCTTTAGCCGTGTTTGGTGACCAGATCTGAATAGCCAGGTACTTCCCGACCTTTTCCTTTCAGCCTCACAACATGCCCCTATCGGGGAAGCCATATTCTAACTGGCTCTAGACGGTTGGGAGGAGTTGAGACTCTTGTGCGGTATTCATGTAAACAAAAAAAATGTACACCATGAGAGAGAAAGAGATAACAAAAATAACACACCGCTTTTATGTACTGTAAGGATGATCTTGGTCTTCCGCGTCTCCGGGGACTCCGTCCGCAAGTTCATATGCGACTAAACTTGACACAACTAAACGGTTTTTTAGGTTATATGCTATATTTTTGTTGATAGCAATATTGTGAAAAAGTAGTCATACGAATAAACGAAAACATTATGTTGACATGTGTTATGAATGTATGTATAAATAATACCCAACCCCTAGTCCTAGCCACGCCCAGGTCTGCCGGGGCCAGCGAAAATTGTCAAAAACTGACTACACTACCTTGGATAGGTACCTATGTACTCTAAGGACACAACTATGATCTACACCCGTTGAGCATTTTACTTTTTTATGAAAATTATTATTTATTACACAAAACAGATTTTTGAATTGATGTTTTATTTACTTGTTTGTAAACGTATTAAAAGCCTCTTTTAAACTTTATTATTACATTTATTACCGACGGTTATTGTCCCTTTTTTTTCTTTTTAAAAGAAAGACAAACATTCCCGGGTTACGAATAACTTGGCAATATTTGATATACTCTTACTGCCATCATAATAAGCGGAAGATATTGCGTGTGCAATGATGGAGGACATAGCTAGCAGAGGAATTGAACCCACGACGCCCGAATGGAAATCCGACGCGTTTATCCACTCAGCTACTAATCGGTCGAATCGCACGTTTATAATTTTGAAAAGCGATTATTATTACTGCTGTTTGAACATTCATATAAATTTTATTAAACTTTGACATGAAGCACTCACTTTGTGGAAAGACATAATTAATTTTAAATAAAAGTAACTTTGTTTTGACACCACTTTATTGTATTGCATACATATTTGTTCAGCCCTGAATAAGGTTCAGGTAGAGCCGAAACCGGTTGGTTTATGTATATATGTATCCAATAAAGTGGTGTCAAAACAAAGTTACTTTTATTTAAAATTTAAATTTTATTAATTAAAAAACACTTAAAACAAGTATCATTTTCCTAATGTCTAGATATATTTAGAGTATTTGATGATGGATTTTTGGATTGGATTAGATTTATCTAACCGTCATAGGGTTGAAGATTGTAGAATAAATAAAAAAAATTCTAATGAAGTTTGTCAAATAAAGCAAAGCTACTTTCTAAAAAACTAAATATATTTTAATGGAAATTAAATAATAACTTTGTATAATACCACATATTTTATTTCAATTTTATTTCCGACTGGTTTCGCTTAGCCTAAGCATCATCGGGGTACAAAATTAGAGTAACTAATTCCCTCTGTCTCAAATGTGCCGACTGTATCATAGGATAGGGAGTGCTGATGTTGGCATTTTCGTTGATGATTTGTACACTTTCAGAAAGAATGTCCTGCTATTGCTTAAGGGTGTATGAAAATGATTGGGCTAATTAAATTATGTATATTTTTTTGTCTCTCTTTGTGTGTCTTCTATTGTTTGTATTATTTATCATTGATTGAGTTTTTGTGCTTTTTTATATTTGATGTATCCTTTCTTTTTGTAATTTATTTAACAATGACTGTACACTAGCTGGGTTTTTATAACTGGATGTTTTCACGTAAGTAAGAACATCTTTTAAAACCCAGTGTAAATAAATAATTACTTGGGCTAAGCGAAACCGGTCGGTCATAAAAAATTAAAATGGAATCTGTGGTCTTATACAAAGCTTTTATTTCACTTTCATTAAATATGTCAAACCACAAAGTGATTGCATTCTACCAAAATATGATTATGTTTTGTTTGAAAGTTAGCGAAAACTTGTATTGTGATCGTAGCTTTACAATAAATTGATCGTTTATCACGTCATCGCTAACATCTGGTAGGATCAGGTACCTGCACAGGAATAAAAATAGTCAAATCGGTCAAACAGATTTCGTATTCAAAGAGCCAGTAGAGGTGGATTACCACCTGTAGTGGACGGTTTAATGTTGTGTTTTTTTTTTCCTTTTTCCCTTCTGGAGTATCGCGGTATTACCCTCAAACACGGTGTATACGCGTAAAGTTTATTGATGCTTCTTCAAATTTATCTACATGATTTTTTTTCTAAGACAGTGATAAATGAGTGCAAGCGGCTCATTGCGATGTTTTATTGGTCAGAGTCAGACTGCCCCTCGCAAATGACAATGTCATTATTTATATTAGCATCGTAAAGACAAACAAAATGTTCAGATATCGGCCGGAATGGCCCTCCGCCTCAGGGCCGTAAAATTAAATTAGCAGACAGCCAAACTTAAGGTGTTTACAATTTAAAGCGCCTACCCAGTTATGAAATTTGTAGAAAATGTGATTTTTATTTTTAACTAGCGACTACCCGGCATGCTTTGCAATGCCACACAAAGAAGTAAAGTGTTGGTGTTTTAATTCTGTTTATTGAATTGATTTTTAATACACATTTTTTTCCCGTCTGGTTCGTATATGAATAAATCAGAACGTTTTCCGACGCGTGAGCAGGCCACATACATGTGAGTAGCACGAATTTTTCAAATTTAGTCCACACAGGCATTGTTTAGGTGAACAGTGTACAAACGGCCTAATGCGTCTGTCGAATATAAATTGGGATGTCCTTCAACTGCTTTATCTTATTTACGAACTTCAATGTAAAGTACAAAAGTATATATTTTTTTAATGAATTCCGCACAAGTGTTCCAACTACCCGAAGTCAGTGAGACTGTGAAATCCCCAATTGAGGTATGTTGTGAGGCTGAAGGGAGTGATGAAGGGAAGGAGACGAGGAAGAGGAAAGTTGGCAAGTACCTGGCTATTGAGATCTTGTCACCAAAAACGTTTTAACTATTTCAAGCAACATTTCGATTCTGGAAGGTGCCTTTATTTCATGCCGTATATAATATAATATAATGAATTATTAAATAAAAATAAAATTAAATGTGCACGCTGGGATTTGAATCTGAGAACTCTAAATTCGTAGTCGACATCTTAACCGCTCGTCCACTTAACGAAAACCTAAGCTCCTAACGGATTTGAATTTCTGAATTAACTACTAGCTTTGGTACCCGGCTTAGCTCGAGATTTAAATTTTAAAATATGATTTGAAAAACATAGCGTCTCGTCTTTGAAATTGTCAATGATAGAAATGAGATTGCAATAGAAATGCCAAAATCTTAACAAGTAGGCAGAAGATCTGTTTGTCTGAAGCAGCAAACACTCTCGAATGGCGTACTATCGCGGCGTCACGAAATTTGCACAGTTGTTTTCATCTGGATTTTCTGTCTTCACGCAACTAATTTTCAACTTGGAACGTAACTTGTATCATGAACTATAGACCTTATCCATTTAGCCGTGAAAAAATAAGGTTTGACTTCATTGTTTGTTTCACATATTTATATTCAAGGAATTGTTATGAAACTCAGGAAAAAACAGATAGTAAAGCCAGTTATGTTATAATTTCTCCTCCCTCGAGCAATCCAAGAAGTGACATATCGTCGCTAGAAAGGCAAAAAGGCTGAGGTTTAATTTTAGCAAGTTTACACCAGACCACTTTAAAGTTTTTTTGTTTGTTTTACAATAAAATTCATAAGTCTGCAGTACCTGATTAGATTTTGAAAAAAAAGTTAACTCGGGTAACTTAATTCTCTCACTGAGTTACCTGAAGCGACAAAACGCTAAAAAAAAGTCCCACCCTTGTGTCGCTTGAGTAAAGCCTTTCCCAAATTGTAAATATATTTTAGATGGCTGAAGGGCCACAAAGGTCTTCAGAATCAAACGAGAGTCAGAGAATTCGATGCAAAAATTAAAACTAATCAAAACTGCATATTTCACTCATTTTTGAGCAAAGTGTCGCTTCAGCCCTTTTGCCTTTCCAGCGACCATATAACCTTCGACTTCTGAGGTACGCACAAAAATTTATTATCGTTTTTTGTGTTTTATTTTACTTTCAAAAAAGTATGGGATAAATATTCGTAGAATCAAATAATAACCACACGAATTTCATACTCATCCTCTCAAAGCAATCTCAATTTAAGTTTAATTAAATCAGAGAAATGTTGAAATATGAACAAGAACTAAAATCTTCCCACATTATGTATTATATGTCAAGAGGTGGGCAGTTAAGTTTCGGTGAAAATCCAAAATATAATAAGATTAGTATTTCATCAAAACTTTCCGAAATTCAATTAAGCATTTATTCCGGGAATAAATCTTTGAGGCCCAGACGTAAGAAGTTACGGCTCGTAATCTTGGCGAAATACTTCGCCTAGATGAAGATATTTCACACTTTCAGATAGCAATAAAGGAGTAATAATATTACTTAGGCAAAGTTTCGAGACAACTCTATTAAAATTCATAAATTATACCATTTTCACGCTGGTTAGTGAGCTTCGGTTCAAATCACGCTAGGTTGCCCCCCACGCACACTAAATACCGATTTATTTATTCTCAAAATTATAAAACAAAACCCGAGCATAAGCCCCTTATCTCACTAGGGTAGTTCTTTGTCGGGATGAGCAGCTTTACAATGAAAGTTTTTTTTACTTTTTAATTTTATGGATTCTTTCGAAATCCTCTACTAACTAGCTGGAACTTATTCAAATACCCCTCATAATGACTATCTAACTAGTACTGCGGCTCATTAGGCCTTATTACTATCACCGTCTGATGGTTTTATTTAATTGACTGAGTTTAATTTTACATTAGTGTTTTCTTAGGGAAAAGATCTTAACTGGATTAAAAACCCTATACAATGAAAGTTAAAACATTATAATATAATAAAAATAGATTTTAACAAAAATAAGTAATAATATAATAAAAACAGATTTTAACAAAAATAAGTAATAATATAATAAAAATAGATTTTAACAAAAATAAGCATAACATCTGCGTTCTATAGTTGGGTATTAGTACATTTACAGTTGACAATAATAATATTCCACTATTTACTAAATGATATATATTACCAAGAACTTATTATAGGGTGTCCATACTGACTTTACAGCGTCCTTGAGGTGATTTTTCACAAATACGGCGCTATACAAATTATCCAAATATTATCAAATATTATTATGACGGAGATAAGACGAGAAATTATAAACAAAATTGAAAAGAAATAATTATTATTAATGACATTTTCTACCATAGGGTTTCCGTACTGATTGTGATATAACATGGATTATTTGAATACACCACTCTCAGCTAAGATTAAATAGTAATTGCTGTTCCTCAATCATCACTCTACTAATTATGGGTTTAATTCTCCACTGTCTAGAATGTTATTTTTTACGACTGTGCCAAAACCTTGTTCTGGCTTTGACTTTAATGTTCTTTCTAATGTTTATTTTTATCTTTGCTTCATTTAAATATTATGTACGAGTATGTGCTGTTATTTCTCTGTTACTCTTTTTCTCCATTTCGTGTTGTGTATTTTTTTGTGATGGACAATGGTCCGTTAGCTTATATAAATAAAATCTAGTGGATATTGTTTTTTTTAAATCATCATGGCTATGGGTCCCTCAATCAGGAAAATTCGCGAGGTGAAGGACATGGGGTGTGGAAATTACTTACCTGGTTACTCAATTCTAATTCCTAAGGAAAACGAAGTCAATATTAGCAATGTATCGTTTCAGAATGGGGGCCTCTCACCAAAGCAATGGTAAAATAATCTTTCAGTCTGAAACGGAATGCAAATAATATATTTCTTGTGTATCAAAATTCCATAATTTTTTTTGTTTAAATGTATTAAAGATTCACTCTGTTGTTTACTTAGGAGACAGTTTAAATAACAACACAACATACATAAAAAGTATAAACAAACTAAAGTGAAGTTATTATTCTAGCTTAACACTCCCGTTCCCGAAGGAGGGTTCTTATCTAACACCGAATGAGAATTTTGTGCGAAATCGTAGATAAAGATTTCGGAAATATTATGAATATACTTTTCTCTAAGTATAACCAAAAAACAAATTACCCAAGATTATGTCATGAAAACGCATTGGTAAGCAAGATCAAAAATGTTTCTTCGGATCGTACGTACGATTTTTACTTTCAGGTAGGGATGGTCGATATCGCTGTCCCGATTAAAAGGAACCGGTTCCAAGCCGGTCACTGGAACCGTCGATATTATTTATACGATATATTTTTTGGCAAATAAAAATCGATATCCTTTGTCCGAAAGACAAAGCGAAATGAAATATCTTTTTGGCGAGGAACCGGTTCCAGTTCCAGTTCCACCAGGAACCGGTTCCGAAAATAACTGGATAAATAACCGGTTCCTCTCCGGTCACCGGCGACTGGAATCGCAGGTACACTTAATTCTGATATCGTCCATCTCTACTTTCAGGTACGGAAAGGTGAAGGTTATTTTCCACCAAACTCCCGGTTACTGTTGGTCGAAGATCCACCACTCATCTCGCAACATTTTCTGCATAAATCTAATCTGATGATATCCTTCCAATAACTTTAACCGGAATTTAGTATATTTTGTACCAATGTATCAGCATTCACGTAATGGTAGACTAATCTGTCAACGCGAATTTAAAAATTCTATCACGCATTTTTGTACACTTTACAGTTTCGGTGGCACAAAACTAAACAGACATTATCGGACATCTGCCGGCGGAGATATAAACTTAATTAAGCCGCCGATTCATTAAAACTAAAGTGACTTTCAAACTAAAAACTTTCACAACTATCCCGGTGGTTGTTTCATAATGGATTATCCACGTTAATATTATGCCATAAAATAGGGTGATTATTTACCTCACTCCAGCCATCTCGAGATTAATCTAGGAAACTAAGAAATTACGATTTCCATTTAATTAATAGCCGAAATCTAGGCGTTTATTAAATTTAACACCATCTTTAATTTAAAATCTTAACTCCAATATTTTAATTTAAGCCAAATTATTATTTTAATGAACAAAGTGTATTTTAACACAGTTTTAAACCTTTAGGTGAGTGAACTCATTTGTTCACATGAGAAAAACGAAGGTTTTTTCAGACAAATAACTTTGTAAAAGACCACAGATATTATTTTAATTCTTATGACCGAACGGTTTCGCTTAGCCTAAGCATCGCCAGGGTACGAAATTAAACTAAACAAAAAAATAAAAAGTTTGCGGTTATACGCATATACAGCAAACTTAACTTTTATTTTCACGTTGAAAACATAGTGTCCAAGGCATATCGTCTTCTTGGATTTCTGTATCGAGTAACTAAACCATTCAAAAACCCAATGTCTCTTAAATATTTATACACATCTATAATTTGCAGCATTCTTGAGTTTGGTTCCGTAGTTTGGAGTCCAATTTACGAAATGACGATCGAATCAGTTCAAAAGAAACTAGTCCGAGCATTGTATTATAGAGCTGGATTGTCCACTTTGCTTGACGACTATCAGAAGCGTTTGGAATATTTTTAAATGGAAACATTGAAAGAACTTCGAGACAAAAATGACGTCAAATTTCTTTACAAAATTATAAATAACCACGTGGAATCTTCCCTTTTATCCACAATTAAATTTAATACTAATCCCCGTCATTTAAGAAACCCCGAAACTTTTTACATTCCTTTCAAAAAAACTAATTTAACCTTCTCCCAACCTCTTATGCGAATGTGTCGACTGTATAACATCCACCGTAGTGGCAAGATTAACGTACATGGTATGATCAACAAAATTGATATATTCTCCAACTCACCTTTTACGCTTAATCAAATCTTAAATACCATTTTTACTTAAAACAGTAAAAGGTACACACATATAAAACTTTTTAAAATAATTTTATGTTTTATAATGTTTTTTTTCCTAAATTTAACTTGTGTTGATATTTCTTTTTATAAACGGTTGTTTTCTTTATTTTTCTATTCTTTTTATTAGTGTAATACAGTGTTTTTCTAATTGCATGATGTGAACATTTTGGAAATGGATTGATGACCTACCATTTATTTTTTATCTGTCAGTATGTATGTAATGTTGTCACTCTGTCAAATGTTCCAAATAAATAAATAAACAGAGGAAGAACAAAATATAAAATAAAATAACAGAACAATGAGAAAACAATAGAAAAACACTTAAATTATAAAAAGGATCAGAGATAAAAAAGACAGAAAACATGAATTGAAAGAGACAAAACGTCAACTAAGAAGGTGATTAAAGAATAATGGTAATTTTATGAGTTTACAGGTAATATACCTAATATTGGACTACTGGACAAATTTACTTGATTATTAAGAATATGACCATTAATTTAAAAAGCTTTCTTTATTATTTATTATTTCTTTCTTTATTTTCTCATTGTTCTGTTATTTTATTTTATATTTTGTTCTCCCTCTGTATGTACATATAATTGCAAACTTTGTATGTTTTGTTTAGTTCAATTTTGTACCCTGATGGGGCTCAGACTAAACGAAACCGGTCGGTCATAAAAATTATAAAATAATATCCGTGGTCTTGTACAAAGTTATTTTTTTCATTTCTTCAAATATGTCAAACCACAAAGTGATTGCTTTCTGCGAAAATATCTTAAAATATGAGCTTCCAAGTCTGTCAATCAATGTGTCTCAAGTTGAGGTGTTTTAAACTTTTGACACATTTGACCTCGTCACAATTCAACGATTAGCGCCATTTCGTTTTAAACGCCGATTTTCGGTTCGTTTAAGCTTTTGAAAAGGACGAAAGAAAATCAATAAGTTTATTAAATAATTATACCGTCTCTGAAAAAGGCAAAAGGGACACTTTGGTTAAAATGGAGTTAAAAATGCAGTTTTGATCAGCTTTTTTTCTGCATCGAAAGCTCTGACTCTCGTTTGATTCTGAAGACTTGGTGGCACCATCTAAAATGTATTTAATATTTAAGAGAAGGCTTGACTCAAGCGTCAATAGCTTGGGACTTTTATAGCTTCCATTTTGAGTTAACTTTTTTTTTCAAAATCCAACCAGGTACTAAAGACTTATGAATTTTATTGTTAAACAAAAAAAATTAAAGTACTCTGGTGCAAACTTCCCAAAATGGCGCTTTGGTCCTTTTGCCTTTCCGGCGACGATACACAGTCTTTAGGAAAGCAGGAAGAAAGTTCTAAACAGCTTAATGGTGGACAGCCCCTCTTCTTATAACATGCAGGTTCTGTCTTAAGGTAACTTAATTAATTACAATTTACAAGTCAGTAGTGAGGTAAGCCGGTGTAGCTATCTACCCGCCTCACAGATTTCCGCGTCCGCCCGGGAAGTTGCGATTCCGCTGCATCAAATAACGAGCTTTCATCGTCCTGCCAAAATAGCGCCGGGCTTCACCTAAATACATCGGAGATGATGCCAACTTGTCTTTAAGTAGGCAATTAATAATTTCAATTGAGGCAGAGTAACGATTAACGACTTCCGTCAAACTTTCCGTTATGATTTATTGTTTTTATTTCCACAATGCAACAGCTTTTTAAATCGTCAGTGTTACGAGCTTCCTCCACACCGTAATTCGAAATTTTATGCTTACAAATATACTCCATTAATATTTTCTTACTTATATTCTTTAATTTATTAACTTTTATCTACATTATTATTATTTTTACGTATATTTTTATTTATTTATTTCTTATGAATTTCTGTTCATTTTTTATTTTGTTTCTATTATTATTACAATGTATTGATATCAATTATGGAAGGTATTGCATTGCACTACTCCTGCATACCTTCCGGAATAAAACTTTATTATTATTATTAAATACATTCCAGCTACTTTTTAAATATAAAAAAATAATAATTGAGGGGCTTGGAAGCAAAGGCAGCAATCATCAAAAACGGTTCTGTAGCATTGTCAATTTTTGAACGATTATTATAAAGAAACAGAGAATGTGGTGTACCAAAATGTTTGTCCACATTAAAATAGGAACAATTTTAAACAATTATCTCTAAATTTGTCAACATATTCACAAAAGAAAAGTGCATTAAACGCTTAATCAACTTTCCAAGATAATTTAAAATGAAAAAGATTGCTGCCTTTGCTTCTATACTCTTCAATTAATCTATTTAGGTCAAAATTGGAAAATACAAATGACGAATTTATGTTTAATTTTGTCTTTTGTACTATGCAAACAACTTTGCTTCCGTCGCTTTTTCCAAAATTCGAGGCTTTATTGTACAAAACTGTATTCAAAGTATTGTCCATCGCTGGCCACTACTTTTTTCCATCTTTCGGGCAGCGTATAAATTCGTGTTGAAAAAACTGGTTATCTTTTGAAGCGATAATTTTTTACTTCTTTATGAGACCGAAAGTGCTGGTCAGCCAGGTCCTGTGCCATTGATCGAAATAAGTAATAGTCAAAGGGAGCAACGTCTGTTAAACACGGCGGGTGGGGTAGGACTTTCCATTTCAACGTTTCCAAGTATGTCTTGACCACTTTCGCAACATGGGGTCGAGCATTATCAAGCTGCACCTCCCGCAAATGATGAGAATTTGGCTCGTTAACTAACATTTTCAATCGAGAATAACTTAATGATGCAGACACAAATCGACTAATGTTTCTAGGGGGTTATGTTGACAGATGCCTGAGTTTATTGCATGGCGTCTATGATCTAAGTATTCCGACCACTACTTACCGCTAAAGCCATCTATAAAAAACAGCGGAAACAAAGTAGTGGACCAAAAATTTAAAAAATTCGTCCCAACGAAATGTTTTTTTTTCAAATTTTCATTTTCATTCGATTATATTTTCAAATTAAGTGTAGCTGCAGTAAGACAGTTTTTCAATGATTTCTATTTATTCACAAATTATGACCGGCGTAGCGCCTAAAAACTTGGATAGTCAATATCTTATAAATAAAATTAAAATAAATAAATAGAAATGTAAAAAAGTATACTGTCCATATTTCATAAATTATAAAATTAAATTTCAATAATTCGAGAGCGTATTAGATACATGCCATATATTTTGATTTAAAAATAGGTATTTCAGTTTTAAATTTAAAAAAAAATACGAGAGACAGACCCCGAGTGCGTTTCTCAGTGAAATTTAAAAAAAAAACTATACGTATAATTTGTTCATTTTAATTTCCAAGTAACTTGCTTTCCTTAGATTTTCATTAATAAATTTCGCGGTATAAGAGTGAAACACGGTGTATATCTTGTTTTAGATTTTTTTTCCAACAATTGGCATTGCTTGCGGTTTACTTTGTCACCCAGACATTAATCTCTCTTTTCACAAAAATGCGCTTTAAAAATAAGCCAAGAAAAACATTAACACTGTTGTTTTGTCAGTTAGTACCGCTGTTTCAAACAAATTTACAAGATTTAATTGACTCATAAACTCTACGTTGTTTTAACTCTACTAATAATGCGATTTTATTACTGAACGAAGCTATTTTACATTATATTTTCGTAGAAGGCAATCACTTTGTGGTTTGACATATTTAATGAAATGAAACAAAAACTTTGTATAAGACCAAAGATTTTATATCAATTATTACGATCGACCGGTTTCGCTTAGCCTAAGTATCATCAGGGTACACAATTAAACTAAACAAAAAATACAAAGTGTGCGGTTATGTATACATACAGAGGGAGAACACAATATAAAATAGAATAACAGAACAGTGAGAAAACAATAGAATTACATTTCAATTATAACAAAGGAACAGAAAGAACGAGACAAATAATATGAATTGAAAGAGGCAAAACGTCAACTGAGAAGGTGATTTAGGGTCAACATTAAAAATACGCACTTGTTGGTTTTCTAGTACAAGCAAAACTACAAATTATTTATCTGTTGATTATACACTGGTAGATAGAAATATGTCTAAGGTTACCAGTGAATATAATTCTTAAACAGTAATCTTTTAAATTCTTTGAGAGATCCATACTAGAATTTCAAGAAAAGTGTTCAAAAATGGCTTTGCTGGTTTTTTAAACTGCACCTTTTATTGACATTTTAGTATGTTTTACATAGAATTTAAAGGATTACAGTTAAAAATTTGTATTCACTGGAAACCTCAGACATTTTTCTAACTACCTATAGACAATTTGCAAATAAATCATTTGTAGTATAGCTTGTATTAGAATGCTTCAAAGAGTGCTGACCCTTAAATAATAATGAGATAATTTACGAGTTTATAGAAAATATATCTAATATTGAACTACTGGACAAATTTAACCGATTATTAAGAATGTGGTTATTAATTTCGATGTCTTTCTTTATTTCTAGGGCTTCAAAATTATTTAATATGTTGTCATGGCCATTTTCCCATAGAATATGGGCACCGGTGCTTTTATTGAAGATATGATATTTTCAACAAGATGATTTGCGAATTCTGAAAAGTCGTGGTTATTTAAATATCTAACATGTTTTTTTTTTTATTTTAACCTTGGAGTTAGAATATATATGGAGAGAGAGCTAAATATTTTTACCCAATCAATCCAAATTTGCGATAAATCACTTCCTCCGGGGTTTTCAAATCGTTTGCCATGAGAGAAAAAGAGACAAGAAAAGTCTTCACATAATATTTCAGCACTTCTAAGTATGTAAGAATGTTCTCCGTCCGCGTTATCTTCACATCATCGAATCGCATAAATTACGTCAGCGAGTTTTTAGGTTATTTCCTATATTTGTATTGATTAAAATTTAAAATAATTACAATGGTTATAAAAATAAATCAAACATGATGGTGACATGTGCTATGCGTGAATGTTCAAATGAGACCAAACAAAGATTATAAAACATTACTTTTCAAAGGTATTTTCACAGTCTTAAATTTTTTTGACCGAACTTTAGAATTTTCACATTTTTAATCATATAAAGACATAAAATAAACAAAAAGCTTCCATCATTATTTAGGCAAACTTTATTTTATTAGTGTTTGTGTGATATTTTAACTTTATAAATCATTTTAATGGTGTTTTGATATTATTTTGTTTAATGTGTTCAAATATGTTTATTAAAAATGTCCGAATTCCATGTGGGCGGTAACTAATAGGCTATCCGACATCCTTTAATATATCTTTGTCTCTTTCTATCGAGTCAGTATAAAGTCAACAATACTGACTACACTGTTTCGCAAAGGTACCGCCCCATGTATATTCTTACTCCAAGATTCTAACATTGACATTGCGGGTTGTTTTACCTGATGATGCGCAGGCTAAGCGAAACTGGTCGGTCATAAAAAATAAAATAGAATTTGTGGTTTTATGCAAAGTTATTCTCTAATTTCATTACACATTAGATTGTTCAACTAACCATGGGAACATTTCAAATATCTGTTATCTTTTCGAGGAAATGTTTTCCGAATGTCAACGACGTTAGAAATGCGAGGTAATTTTGAAGGCAGTTCCTTTAATTCTTAATGCCTTCCTCTCCTTAACGACGTTCCCGTGGTCGAAAGAGAGTTACGATCTGGACGCGATCATCTGAATAATATTACCAACGTCGGGGTATCCAGGAAATAGTCGATCACATGTAGGTGGGTCGCTTCCTGCGCAGGACTTTAACGCAGCGATACAGAAACATGTCCGATGAATCAACTACATACCTTGCCTAAGCACTTCGCTGTACCATACGATCAGGGGCGGCTCGGGATTTTTCGTATTGACAGGGCCGGCTCCACGATATCTAGCGCCCTGTGCAGTAAGTACTGAGTGAAAAATAAACTCCAAAAAAATATCACTGTAAACAAATTCTGAAAACCCAAATAAGCGCAAAGTCACCGGTACAATGTCACCACAAAAATATGTACCATCTCTAACAGTCATTCTGACTATTGTATGAAAGCAACGGACACGGCGATTGGTTGTAAACTTTGCTTCTCAGAATTTTAACGTATAATATTCCATAGAAAAACCACTATGCAATACGAAAAAAAATCCGTGACAAAAAGCCACTATCCATACATTTTCGCTAGTCGTTCAATGCACAGCGATGCTGCCAGTGCAATAAAAACATAATTATCGCACGATGTTGGTAATTTTTTAAATGATTAGGGAAAACTTTGATATGATTTAGGGAATATTTTAAGTAAATTTATATAAGATCTTTATTTTTACGGCGTCCCTTCAGAGATGGCGCCTATATTTTTGCACAGTTTGAACGTCTGGTGGATCCGGCGCTGGGTATTGATGTTTTTGTAGCCGAAAACTATTTTTATTTAAAAATAAATAAAAAAATATACAAACATTTTTAAGTTATGGTGGGTCAGATCCTTTTATCAATCTTAGCACTCTAGCAGACTAAACAGTCACGAGCCGCCACTGCAAACAATGTACGTTTACCCATGGGTGTGGGTACATACTTGTCGACAGGGACGGGATATTTTCACAAGGTTTTTTTAAAACTTTATTCTTCTTTGGTATGCATTTTTTTTGTTTGTTTTTTTAAGCAACAACAAAAGCTCTATTTCAATGGAAGGTGTTGCAAATTACGAGCGTCATTGCTCCATACAGCTTCATGTATATATATAGTTAATACCACACACGAGTCCCAACTCCTCTCAACCATCTAGAGCCAGTGGGACTATGTTATCCCCAGTCGGGGTATGTTGTGATACTGGAGATAGTGGGGAGGGGAAGGAGATGGGGAAAAGGGACGGTTGGGATTTACCTGGCTATACAGATCTGGTCACCAAACACGGCTATAGTGATTTCAAGCAACGTTTCGATTCTGAATGGTGGTGTTTCACCAGGGCGATACTTAGAATCTACCACTCTGAATCGCTGCTAGGTAATATCGCTGTGGGAGGGAAAAAACTGAAAATTAGAATTATAATTGAGCAAAATACCTCCTTCGTGGTCAATCGGTCGCTGGTTCAAATCCCGGCATGAACATGTACATAATCTTTACTTTTATCGTTTCTTTTCACATTTAATTAACACGAAATAATATACGCTAAATTTGCGGCACGTTCCAGATACCAGATAGTGGTAGATACTATAAGTATCGCCTTGGTGAAAGACCACCATTCAGAATCGAAACGTGGCTTGAAATGGCTATGGCCGTGTTTAGTGAGCAGATCTACATATCTAGGTACTTTCCAACCCTACTCTTCCCCTCTTCACTACCTTTAGCCTCACAACATACCCCGATGGGAGATACCATAGTCCCACTGCCTCCAGACGGTTTGGAGCTGTTGGGACTAAATAATAAAGACGTTTGTTTTTTTCATTTCAAATCTCGGGTGAGGTACCTCCCAACCTTCCTCCTCCCCATCTCCTTCCCTTCTCCACTGCCTTCAGTCTCACAACATCCCCGATCGGAGATGTCGTAGTCCCACTGTTTCCGCAAAGTTGGTACTCTGCGCGGTATTCACATAAAAAGAAGGAATCATCAAATCCATATTTTCTCAAGCCGATTTAAAAAAATATATTTATGTAAATGGCGCTGGCATTTTGGACAAGTTTGGGTATTGTGATAGACCTCTCAAAAATACCGCTAAGTCTGTCGCAGAAAGAACTAGATGATGAATTATTTTTTTCCCATTTTAAAAGAAGTTCAATGCAAAAAAAAAAACTAGAGTAATGAGATACACGACCACAGTACAAGAACGTAATGTGTAAGATTAACTTAAAGGAAAAAATCGACCGCACTAAAATTACTTGCATAGATACATGGACCATGCAACTATACAATGATGTTGCAGCAGAAATTATTCAATACATAATTGACCTTTTTTTATATTACTTTACGTTCTTCTAAAATTTAAAATTACACCACAAGATGTGATCTAATAAATAAATACATTGTAATAAAAAAATGAAAAAACAACTTCGTATAAGACCACGGATATTATTTTAATTTTTATGACTGACCGGATTCGCTTAGCCTAAGCATCATCAGGGTACAAAATTAAACTTAACAAAAAATACAAAGTGTGCGGTTATATATACATACAGAGGGAGAACAAAATATAAAATAAAATAACAGAATAATGAGAAAACAATAGAATGAGATTTAAATTATAACAGAGGAACAGAGAGAAAGAGACAAAAGTCAACTAAAAAGGTGATTAAAGAATAATGATAAATTTTATGAATTCACGGGAAATATACAAGGTTAACTAACTAACTAACCATCACGCCGTTTCCCCGCAGGGGTAGGCAGAGAGGATGGACCGCCATACAACTCTGTCTTGGCACACACTTCTTGCTTCATTTACATTCATACATCGTCTCATACATACTCTTCTGTTATTCTGACTCTTCACAAGACCCGATTCAAGTATTTGATTTACTTGATCGTGCCATGTCTTTCTCGGGCGTCCTCGACTTCTTCTTCCATTCACTTTCGCATCATATATTCTTTTCACACTCCTTTCTTCGTTCATCCGCTCTACATGCCCAAACCATCTAAGCGTCCCTTTCTTGATCCTATCCATTACGCTCATATCAGCCTTGCATTAATATATATTAGTAATACGGTCATACATGATTTTACCGCACATCCGTCTCAAAGATCTCATTTCCACAGCATTCAGTCTACTTTCATCCTTCCTCTGCCAGTTCCATGCCTCACTTCCATACATCAGGGTTGGTATATGCAAAGTTATTCTTAAAATTTATTTAAATATGTCAAACCACAAAGTGGTTACTTTCTACGTATGTAGCATTGTAGGTTAATTATTAATCATAAATAATTTCCTTTGTGAGTACTTTACTTTGTGAGAAGCTTTTCAAATTTTTAACTGATGTTAATTGTAATTATCAAATTTAAATCCCCATCAACCTGAGAAAGTACCTATATATAAGTAACTATAATGTATTTTAGCAGACATTATTCTGGAATTAATTAATGGAAATGGGTGGATTAAATCAACTAATATTTTTTCTTGGTAACAACTAGTTTGTAAATAATAATTGGGCATTCCAGTTGATAGAAATATTAATTTTGTGCACTGCTTGAGAATGTAATCTCACTTGAATGTTCAAAGTGAAGTAATAAAAGCCACGGTGTCCGGAAACTCGTCGTATAAGTAGAAAACACGAGACTAGAGCGCAATTATGGATGTTTTCCGTTTGCAAAACACACACCATGAATGTATGAATGCACGAATGAATTTAGTTGAAAAAAGTGCTGTTGCTTAACTGCTTTCGATGGGTTTCCGGAAACCTGCTTTTAAATATATTCTTACACCAGCAATGTGTTTTTATTTATTTTTTAGGAAAGATAAATACGACCAGTGGCAGCTCGTGATTTTCTAGTGTCTTGGAGTGCTTATATTGAAAATTATGACATTATTAATATGGATGTAGTGGAAAACGGTTTTTTATTTCGTTTTTTTATGTGAAAATTTTTCAGCCAAAATCAAACTGAGAAGTCCTGAAAATCTTCACACAAAAAACGCTTAAAAAAAAAACACTTTTTTTTGGCCACAACATCTATAATGATATTAGCTCACTAGAAAGTCAATTTTAATAGTAATTTTAAAAATCTTGTGGGGGCCTAGAATTCGAGATGTCTTATTTAACTGAAAAATATTTTTTTCGGAAATCCGTTTTTACGGAAAGACGATTTATCTCGGAAATCCGTTTTTACAGATTTTTTGTTGTTGTTGTTGGAAAACCGATGTTTTTACGGAAATTGGATGGCCACATTGTTTGTAAAATGTACGTTGTATGTAGTAAAATAACTTCTGATATGGCCAGGTTTATAAGCACACTGCTGGCTTCTTCCGCCGCCATGCGCGGTGCGAGTGCGCGGGGCACTGGGCAGTGGGCAGTGCGCACTGCGCGGGCACGTCCCTTCGGGGAATGGCCGTAATGGCGGCTAAATCGGCACACGGGCAGGAATGCCATTCTGGGACATGCGCATTGCGCGTTGCGCGGTGACGGGAGTGATATTATCAAGTCGTAGTAACATGCATTATGAGTAAAAATAAACTTAAGATAGTAACAAGCGTAGAACAGGAATCACGAAAACATTTTTTTTATTTTCCAAATGTTTGCATGCAAACGTACTTGAGACATTTAGAAAATAAAAAAAGCTCTACACAGAAGGCCTTTAGGATTTCCCTATGGTTGATTTCCTCATGTTGATGGAAGATATTCTAAGTTTTCCGTCCAAATTAATATCCCACAGAGCGCATTTTTTATATTTATTTTGCATATAGGCAATTTTAGTCACGTCGCATAGTAGATATGAAATAATACATTATCTATAGTTAATTTGCAGCACACCTCAGAGTGGTAGATGATTTTAGTAACTAATCGTGAAACACACCGTTGAGAATTAAGATAAAATATCATAAATAATCAAAGAAACGAATGAGGAGATCCAAAAGTAAGAAATAGAAACAGACAGACGTAAACGTGATTAAGTAAATAATAAGAATCGAACTATATTCCGACGAATCAAAGTTAGTTATTTACTTTGTCTTTGACATATAAACTTAATTACTTACCCCCCTTCTTGGTTAATTGAGCCTGAGGTGGAAACAGAGTGGTAGATACTCTAAGTATCGCCCTGGTAAAAGACCACCATTCAGAATCGAAACGTTGCTTGAAATGGGTCTAACCGTGTTTAGTGACCAGATCGGAATAGCCAGAAGTTGTCAACCTTCCTCTTTCTCATCTCACTACCTTACCCACTCCCATCAGCCTCACAACATGCCCTTATTTAGAATATTGATATGACTACCCTGGATCTACATAAAATTTAAAAATTAAGTTCACGGGAGGTAATTTTCGTGATCTTTCAAAATATTTTCATTCTAAAATATTGCATTCCGAGAAACTTAAATCCACTGAAAATAATATATTTAGAAGTTTAATCTATCCAAATTTAAAAGATCGCCAATCTACATAATAGCTTTCAACTCCTAGGTCCCAGACAGCTCAATAAAATTGATAATCTGTTCAAGAAAAAATTCTGTATCTGAAAAATCTTGCTCAATTTCACTCAAAGTAAGCTAAAATTGACCTTACTTCAGGCCCACCGACACTCCCACAGCAAACTTCCCGAATACTTTAAGAGCATTTATCTAAAAAAAAAAACAATTCACCTCCCAGTGCCACTTTTTAATCCACCATCAACCCAGACCTGAAAAATCGTAAAGACGTAAAAAAATCGGGTCAAATGGGCAACAAAACCGTGGGAGTCATGTAAAAAAATTAGTCGAAACGTGTGTCCGGTTGATTGAAAAACATTTACAATCTACGTGTCAGTGTGGCCAATACGGCGAGATAAGTAAACGATACCTCTTTGCAGTCCTCAGCCATTGCCTACGGGACTTGCATTATCCATGAAGCGAGCTGTACCGTGTGCTGTGGGCTGTCTGCAGCCTGCAGCCCATGCTACACGGGAGACACAAATCTCCCGTCCGAAGATAAGATCTCCCGCAGTGTCATCGCGCATTCTAATTAGCCTGCAGAGGCGTACAACTGTACAGGGCACGGCTACACCCCTACACAGAGGATCTGTGGGTACGACGACCGAGATCAAATCGTAATCGAAATCTAATATCTGACACGAAAACTAAATTTGACGTAAATGATACCGCTATCATTTCATTTCTGAATTTAAAACGATAAATTCTGTCAGAGCGATAAGAGTTTGACCTCTGGGCACGGATATAGATTTGAGGCTTGTAGAAACAAACACGGCAAAGTCCACCGATAATGGAAAATGAGTTAAATATGAGGTTCGAAAGAGTAAAAAAAATGCTTCATGATGCAATGTTGCTTTCTTAACAAACACGGCTCTAAACCATTTATTTTTACGGATTAAAATTGAGTTCCATAACAAACTCGGCAAAGTCCACTTCTTTCCAAATCAAAGACGGCAGTTTTCAAACGGACCAATAGGAGCGTTGTAAATAGCTGTTTTCAAGATGGCGGTTTGTTGTTGTAAAAAATTGTTTTTGTAAAAGTTGAGATATTGACAATTTCGCAAATTACCGAAAATGTCCGCTGACGTGCATGTTGAACTTTTTGTTTCTTGTTATTTTTTATGGACATAATTTTTTAGTTACTAAACAGCATAGTGGTAAAATAAATGAGTTTTTACTTACGATTTAGAGTTTTATTGAATAATATGATTACTTTATTAGTAGTTATTGTAATGTCATTAATATTGTAGAAATCATTGCTGTATGAAAAACAAAAATGAATCAATGATAATTCCAAGCAACATAGAACCCGGAAAGTTGTTTTGAAATCGTTAAAAGTAAGAGATGTCAACTATCTTTTTGACCAAGCATTTCGGTGATAACTGGAGAAATCTTCCTGCTCTTGAATATTATTCCGCATTCATATCTTATTAAATCTTTTAAAACAAATTTATATAAAAAATATCAGAATAATAGTTATTATTCTTTTCTAAATTTTTTCTTTCGATTTTTTATTTTTTTTTTTAAATTATTAATTAGGTCACCATAACTTACAAACTTTTTTCAAAATATTTTGTGAGATATTATTGTTTTGTATTTCTATCAAAATAAATAATTTTTTTAATGTAAAACTATTTTGTTACTGACTTTGACTGCAACCTTGTGAAAAAGAAATTAATGTTTTTAGTAGGTACTATTTGTCGAATTTATTTTAGTGACAGTATCACAAGTAATTTTTAAATTAAACGTTTTTTGTTCTTCCTCGAAAACTGTAGTCAATGGACTTAGCCGTGTTTGTTTCTACAGGCCTCATTTTATCGACAATGTCGGTAATTTAGAATTTTTCTCCAGCTCGACTGCAGATCGCCAACGAACAAACAGGCGTCGTGGGTTCAATTATTTTATTCGATAAGACCTCCATCATTGAACAATATCGTCACTGGAAAGGCAAAAGTGTTGAAGAGCGCTTTAAAGTATTTTTGATTTTCAATAAAATTGACAATTCTTCAGTACCTGGATGGATTTTGAATAAAAAAAGTTAACTCAGGTAACTCAATGCTCTCACTGAGTTACCTGAAGAGACAAAATGCTAAAAAAGTTTCAAACTTGTGTCATTTGAGCCAAGCCTTCTCGCAAATGTGAATATATTTTTAGTGGCTGAAGCTTCACAAAAGTCTTCAAAATCAAATGACGGTCAGAGCTTTTGATAAACTGATCAAGACTACATATTCAGCCCTTTTGCCTTTCCAAAGTCGACGTAATGATGATAGGAGTTTTTCAAATATTACCAGGTTATTTGTAACCCAGGAATATTTTTCTTTCTTTAAAAAAAAATATTGTTTTCCTGCGTAGTGTTAAAAAAAATTTCTATTGAATGGTATGACTATATGTCAGTCAAATGGCGCCTGGTGCAGCTAAGTTCAAGGCGCCTTTTGACGTCATGTGGCGTAGCTGGTAAGCCGGTAGCAGTAGTTATTTTTTGCAAGCTCTGCGATGTTACGAGAAGCAATCCCAGTGCCGCCGCTTTTTTAGTAATGACCACTATAGCGTAGTGTTCAATTCCCAAACAGATCAAAAATATACTAAAAGGCGCTAAGGCAGGCTTTAGTTCGTAGTTAACTACGTCAGCTCCGAGCAACTTGCTGCAATAGCATCGGAGTAAAATCGGGCTTGCTTTGTGTTAAAAAAAAACCTGCGTTCTTCTAGCCCAGAGCATAGACTATATGCATGGACTTATTGGTTGGTCACAGACTAAAACATAATGATTGACAATCGAAGAGGTGGGCGTAGACCAGAGTGGAATGTGGAATGCTGCCCCCCTCGGGAATGTCGTTGCGACGGTAGATATTAGCCATTACTGTAACTATCGAGTCAAATATTCTGGGACGATTGAAATGCAGTTTAGATTGTAGAAATTTGAATGCATTTTACCAAGGACAAGAGCTTCGACTCCGGCTGGGATTCGAACTGTTTGAAGTTACATTTGAATAAGCTAGTACAACATATCATGCCTTGCAAACTTTAGTTCATGTTTTCTTATTGTGATTGCAATATAAGATATAACCCTTGGACGCTGTAACGATAGTAAAAAGGCGCAGTAATTCAATTTAATTTGTCACATATATACATTTACATGAGGGAGTATACATATTACCCGTTTTTGTTCCCTTCGTTATTTTTATGTGGAATGCTAGATGTCCACACCCTGCAAGCCCGCCGGAAAATGTTTTTGGGTAAACATTTTTATAAGTTGATTTCTGGAGGTATTTATAACCCATACATACATAAGGATATCAACTTATTTTCCCTAAGCAATTATATTCGTGCGAGGCATCATGTGACGTTTTACACACCGAAAGTCATAACTTCCTCTTACAAAAACACGCCAATATATAAAGCGATGGAACTATTTAATGAAGTTGCATCTACCTTAGATATATTTAGATGCACATATATAGAGTTCTGTCATTATCTCTCGATATACGTACATGAGTGACCGTTAGGTACATAACGATCTACATAATCTTAAATAAAATTTTTTTTTTTTTTGCACACGTTTTTACATTTGCTAATTCAACGATTATCTCATTATATTATTATCTTTTTTGTTTTTCGTTGCTAACCTTATTTGTGTTATTATATCGTATACGAGTATAGTGCGTCACACTACTTCAGTTTGTACTTATACAACTCCTTTGGATATATCATACATTGTGTATATGTGAGGTGTACATAAATGTTTAATTTATTTTTTTACACTATGCTTGTATCTACAATATTGTTACATCATTCTTATCTTAATGTACTTGGCGAACAACTGTTTTTTATGAAATCTTGTTAAATAAATAAATTGAATACAAATTAATGAATTGATGCAGAACTCAAGGAACTAGACCGAGATAGATGTCCTTTTTCTGCTTCGAGCAGCAGGAAACAGGGGTTCTTTAATTGTTGTCGCCGACTCCTGTAATAAGATTATACTACAAAATGGTAAAGGTAGAAATTAAGTATGAATCAGGAAGGAACTAAGAAAAATCTCGCACAACGCCTTTGGGCCGATTTTTCACAAACGATACCATACAAATTATCCAAATATCGTCGCTGAGAAGACAAAAGGGCTTAAGCGATAATTTGGTCAAAAACGAGTCAAATATACAGTTTCGATCAAGTTCTTTTTCTGCATGGAATGCTCTGACTCTCGTTTGATTCTGAAGGCTTTTACGGCCCTTCAGCCATCTAAAATATATTTACCGTTTGGGAGACGGCTTGACTTAAGCGACATAATTTCGGGGCTTTTTGGTATTTTGTCACCTGGGTTAACTATTTTTCAAAATCCAACCAGGTAATGAAGACTTTGAATTTTATTATAAACGAAATACTTTAAAGTGCTCTGATGTAAACTTCCCAAAATGGCGCTTCAGTCCTTTCGCTTCTCCGGCGACGATATTGTTGTTATTATTTTAATCTTAAGTATGTACATCGCGCCTCACACTTACAACAAACTCCCATCACAGACTGTAGCCATCACCAATATGTATTCCTTTAATCAACACATTACTAAATGGCTAATGAGTAAGGACCGCAAGGAAATTAAAGACCTCCTAAAATAGCACTAATAGCATAACAAATATCATTATTTAAAAAAATATATTCTACTTGTACTCACTGTCACTTACCTAAGAACAGGTTCTTATGACCTAGTGAGGAAGGTTAAGTAAAAAAATAATGTAAGAAACAAAAAGTTAATAAATAAAAAATTTTAAAAAATTAAAAAAATTTGCTTGATAATAAAGAGGTTAGATTTATGTGGTAGCTACGTTGGAAATATATAGGAATTAGGAAGGAACTAGGTAAGAACCAGTTAAAAACCGTCTAGAGATAAGGTAGAAACTTTGAAGGAGCCAAGAGCCAAGTAGTAGAATATGCACGTTCCATAGTGGTAGATACTCGCAGTATATTCTTGGTGAAATAATTACATTCAGAATAGAAACGTTGCTTGTAATGGCTATAGTCATGTTTAGTGACCAGAACTGAATATGCAGGTACTTTCCAACCTTGATCTTCCTCGTCTCCTTTCCCTCCCTACTCCCTTCAGCCTCACAAGATACCCTAATTGGGGTGTTCATTGATACACTCGAAGTGCAGAACTTTTGTGAAGTATCTTTTCACATAAAAAAGTAGGGAATAGCATAACGATTCGTGCGGTTTGTCACAGTTCAATCCAGAAGATATGAACCGAAGAAATGTTTATTGGGCGTATCCGTGTGCCTAAATAAAGCTCACTTATTCCTTTCTTCTCGTGAAATTGTACAGAATTTCTTTCTTAAATAGATCATTGATTTTTTTGGCCAATCTAAGACCTAGGAGTCAAAAGATATTTTTTAATATCGGTATCACACTTGGTGAATGCAGAAAACTCCATTAATGGAGGACCGAAAGCTGTTGGCGCAAATAATTTTTTTTTAAGGAAACGAAGCAAGCAGTCCACAATGGAGTGCTTATACCAACCCTGATGTATGGCAGTGAAGCATGGAACTGGCAGAGGAAGGATATAATTAATTTTATTCATATTTTAATTCGAGTATGGCAGGGTAGGCAGTGCTTATGTGCCTATATGGAGTGCACGCCTATATCACAAGCCATAGTTATATTTCCTCCTGGCATTTGGAACCCCATCGCAGAATGTCGCGTATGTATTTTTTAAATTGAAAATCTGAGTGATTCACCACCCCCTGAATAACGAATTGAACATAATTTGAAAATAATCCACTGGAAATTAGATTAAACAGGACGCAAGTTTTGTTACAATTTACCGTGGACGAGATACTCCATCACAACTCGGAGACTGGCATGAGAACTCAATTACTTCAGCACCGGATATCCCAGCTGTTCGGATCCAGTCAATTTCTGAAGCCAGCTGTAACTAATCTCGCGAGTGCAACCTACGCGTCTTAATTCAATGCCAACATGTTGATTTATCGTTTTTTGCAGATTGACCGGCCTGTGATAATGATGCACAATTATATTTAAATGCACATTTCCCACTAAACATTCAAATGTATGCAAAGATTGAAGTGTTGATACTGGTTTTGTTTGGACTGTGAATTATGTTGAAGAGCTTTTTAGATTTAATTTAATCTGTGTGATGCGTTTAAAACAAATCGTTTGGTTAATAGGTTGGTATGTATGGTGCAAGGTAGTCAGATCTTGTATGGTACGAAGTAAATAATGTTCACCCGATGTATTAAGGCAGGAGAGGACTGCACGGAGAGATAGCGGGAATAACCTAGATTTCAATCTGCGCCATCGTTATCACTTGTATAAATATAAACAAAACTGCACTATATAAACGTTATGTTATTATCGTTAGAGTAACTTAACCATAAGCCTTCATGTATAGAGAATGGACCCACAGGTATCTTATCTAAGTGGCATGTGTAATTGAAAAAGCATTTTATAGAGAAAGTGCAGTACACAATCAAGTATGCATTTTACAATTAGCTTACATATGATTATTTTTCTTATATGTATTTTAATTAAGTAAGCATACTATCCTATAAATAAATGGGTTCAAATTCCTTTGAGTTCATGTCTTAATTAAACTGTGGAAAATACGAGAACCCGTTTTTTACAAGTAGGTGAAGTCGAAATGTTAAAAAACTTCAGATTCCACTAAATATTCGTTAAAATAAATTATAATTGTCATTGGGCACAGCTTACAGTACCAGCATCAGAGCAATAATATACCAGGAGGGATAGCTTAGAAGTGGTACGATATTATGTGACAACTTGTCTTGTCTCTTTCTCTCTCACTGTTTACGACGTAAAAACCCGAAGAAAGTGAATTATCATATATTTGTAAAGGTTAGGTAAAAATATTTAGCTCTCTCTCCATATATATTCTTGCTCTAAGGGACCTTTCGACTTTCGAGCGATGCAAAAAGTGCACAACACTCTAAACCGCGGACTGCAAAACGAATGTTTGGCGCACGGCAGAAAGGGTTGAGTTGAGTTGAGATTGACAAAAATAACGAAAATTAAAAAGGCTTCGATAGAAAAGTTTGTTAGTGCGTTACTCGCGGATAAGTTGATATTGTTTCAATAATAATTGAATCGTAAATCTTTGATAAGTTAATTCTAATTTAAATATATTTGCTATTCAAATGTACTTAGAATGTAATTGATTCATGTCTATATATATAGTGAAAAAATGCAAAACTACCAATAACCATAATTTTAGTTATTACCGAGGTGTATGTGTGATAAAACTATGTATGATCGTGTTAAAAATGTGGATATCCGGAAAGAATGCAAGGTTGATGTAAGCATAATGAATAGGATCAAGAAAGGGACGCTTAGATGGTTTGGGCAGGTAAAGCGAATGAACGATGAAAGGAGTGTGGAAAGAATACATGACGCGAAAGTGAATGGAAGAAGAAGTCAGGGACGCCCGAGGAAGACATGTCACGATCTAGTGAATCAAATACTTGAGTCCGATCATGTGAAGATTCAGGATAAAATAATGTATGAGACGATGTATGGATGTGAATGAAGCAAGGAGTGTGTGCCAAGACAGATTTGTATGGCGGTCCGTCCTCTCTGCCTACCTCTGCGAGGACACGGCGTAACTAACTTTGTGTTTTGACATATTTACCATAAGGAAATGAAAGAATAACTTTGTATAAGACAGTTTAGTTTAAGTTTATACCCTGATGATGCTTAGGCTAAACGAAACCGGTCGGTCATAATAATTAAAATCATATTCGTGGTATTATACGAAGTACTTTTTTCATTTCTTTGAAACCATTTAGTTAGTTTGACATATTTTGATTTTGGGAATTAGTTGGTGTGTGAATCATGTCACTATAAAACCAGCAATTAAGTTGTACCTATTTCAGAATGTTAAGGACACTTTTTGCCTAAAACTAAAGAACGTGAGTGGGGTTTGTATAGAATATTTGGTATTTTAGAAATTTAGCACCATGTTATAATCTTTTTTGGGGTATCTCATCTGTTCTAAATACTTTTGGCTGGGCACCAGAAGAAACAGGTCAGCACTCTTCGGTAATTCGCATTCAGACGTGTCCAGATATTCAAAGCATATGCAGATTTTAATATGCTGTTTGTATGACCGTGTTAAAAATGTGGATATCCGGAAAGAATGCAAGGCTGATGTAAGCGTAATGAATAGGATCAAGAAGGGACGCTTATATGGTTTGGGCGTGTAGAGCGAATGCACGAAGAAAGGAGTGTGAAAAGGATATGTGATGCGAAAGCGAATGGAAGAAGAAGACATGCCATGATCAAGTGAATCAAATACTTTAATCACGTGAAGAGTCAGAATAACAGAAGAGTATGTGTGAATGTGAACGAAGTAAGGAGTGTGTGCCAACACAGAGTTGTATGGTGGTCCGTCCTCTGTGTCTACCCCTGCGGGGAAACGGCGTGATGGTTAGTTAGTTAAATATTTTTTAAATTTTTTTATAGTGAATACCGCACAAGAGTCCCAACTGCTCCCAACCGTCTAGAGCCAGTGAGACTATGGCATCCCCAATTTGAGTATGTTGTGAGGCTGAAGGTAAAGGGGAGGGGTAGGATATGGGGAAGAGGAAGGTTGCGAAGTACCTGGATATTCAGATCTGGTCACCAAACACGGCTAAAGCCATTTTAAGCAACGTTTCGATTCTAAAAGTTGGATTCACCAGGGCGATACTTGGAGTATCGACCACTCTGGAACGTGCCGCAAATATACTTTACATTATTTCATATGAATTAAGTGTGTCATGACACATATTAATTAAAAGTTATTAGCGCACGCCGGGTTTGAACCCGCGGCCTCAGATTCGTAGTCGAGCGTCTTACCACTCGACCACGGCGATACCTCGGTTCCACTGACTTTGGACAGAAATTCTGTCGACTGTCATCATTACTCTACCAGGGAAAGATTATCGTCGACTGTTGAAAATTCTGACGAAAAAACACACTGCATATCGGCGTCAAGAATGCGTGGGCTCTTGGCGCCACCGTCAGGAATAGTCCGGCGCCGTTGCGCAAGGCCCTCATTCATCAGCGGCACGTCCCGTCACCGCCGTCACCGTCGTCACCGCCGTCACCGCCGTCACCGGACGCGACGTGACGCGACGTGACGCGATGGCCGGCGGCCAATTAGCTGCGGCCGCCCCTATGTTATGATTTATGCAACCGACCGCCACCGTATGTGCGCCCTATCTTGGAAAAATATTTCCCAATTAAATTTATTCGTTAAACCCTTTATTTTGTAAAACAGGACTGGCCGCGATAGATATATTCAAAACAGTCTGGGTAAACAACGCCTATTCAGAATCGAATCGCTGCTTGGGATGGTTTTAACCGTGTTTCGAGACTGGATCTAAATATCCAGGACTTGGAATTGGACTTGAACTTGGACTTGGACTTGGACTTGGACTTGGACTTGGACTTGGACTTGTACTTGTACTTGTACTTGGACTTGGACTTGGACTTGGACTTGGACTTGGACTTGGATCTGGACTTGGACTTGGACTTGGACTTGGACTTGGACTTGGACTTGGACTTGGACTTGGACTT
This sequence comes from Drusus annulatus, assembly GCA_022651775.1. Lineage (NCBI taxonomy): Eukaryota > Metazoa > Arthropoda > Insecta > Trichoptera > Limnephilidae > Drusus > Drusus annulatus. The sequence goes on from JAGWCC010000070.1 coordinate 601,127, forward strand.
GGACTTGGACTTGGACTTGGACTTGGACTTGGACTTGGACTTGGACTTGGACTTGGACTTGGACTTGGACTTGGACTTGGACTTGGACTTGGACTTGGACTTGGACTTGGACTTGGACTTGGACTTGGACTTGGACTTGGACTTGGACTTGGACTTGGACTTGGACTTGGACTTGGACTTGGACTTGGACTTGGACTTGGACTTGGACTTGGACTTGGACTTGGACTTGGACTTGGACTTGGACTTGGACTTGGACTTATTAGGGGTTGTATGACAAACATATATATTTATAAAGATAATTTTAAAAATACATAACATAATTCGATAAATAAACTAATTTAATAAATAAACTAAATAAACATACACACATACAACAAAATTATAATGACAATTTATCTGCCTCTTGGACAGGGTGTCACTCCTTGCGGAGGTTTATTTTCGGCTTTTTAAACTTTAAGTTGTCATTCTCACTTTATCTAGCGAGATAATTTATGGTAGGGTTCTTATGTCCGGCAAGGCTGACATAATTTTTTTCAGATCAAGTAACAATTTACTCCTTTATCTGAGGAATTTTGAATTTTGTGTCTCACCGACCTTCTTAGTATAACGTGTCAAAAGCAGAAACTACATATGGTACATATGGTCAAACCGAAATGTTATGCTTCATGACAATTACTTCACCCCTGGGTACGAGTAATAAACGCGAAGTTAGTCCGAACAATGTTTTGTAAATTCATCAAATTCTAACGACGCACGATTTCAAGGACGTAAAACCATCCATCTGCAACCATTAACTACAATCCAACACAACAGTCTGACTTACGAGCGCCAAAGGCCTCGACGCACGCCCTCGTTTGGGCGTGACGCACCGACGCACGCGCGTGCAGCAGCCGGCTGCGACCTTGGCGTGTCCTTCGCCGGGGGAGAGGTCACCACGCAGTCGGTCTCAACACACTTACCGAACAGCCCGGCCGACCAGCCAGCCAAGCAACCGCCCCACAGAGGTGCGAATCGCTGCTCCACTTGGCCAAATGTATATGTATTTGAGATGCAACAGGTCATTTTTTAGTCTTAGCACGTTGTCAATGTATTGTGTACCATTACACGCGTAAAAACATCCTTAGAGCAATAAAATAATGACTTCGTGCAATAAAGTAAATAAATTTCATATTCAATGACAAAGTTTTAATAGTACACTGAACCCAAGTTATTTCCTGTCGTGCTATAGAAAAATTATACTAATATATATATATATTAAAGATAATTATATTAATTACTCTGAAGATACATATTAATAGGATTTTTTTTATCATATAATTTATCAAATGTGTAGTTAGCCGGGATAAAAAAATACCTGAATCATTATATTTATAAATACATTTTTTTTATATTGAAGATGGACAAACTTTCCTGGGTTACGAATTACCAAATAATATTAAACTTCTATTACCATCATAATAAGCGGAAAATGTTGCTTGTGCAATGGTGGAAGACTTAGCTAGCAGAGGAATTGACTCACGATGCACGGGTGGGAATCCGACGCGTTCGTCCACTCAGCTACCGACCGGTCAAATTACTTTATCAATGTACTGTGTGCCAATACGCATATGCGTGTAAGTATCCTTAACAAATATGAGACAGAGTTATATGATCACTTCGTCTAATAAAGTAATTCAATATCGTATTTAATGACAACTTATTAATTGTACACCGAGCACAGATGTGTTCTGTCGTGCTTTAAAAAAAAAATATTTTAAAACAAAAATTCAAAAGAAATATAAATTTTATTATAAATTTCTTTAAACATACATTACATAAAATAGTTAGGTAATTTTTTTATGGTGCTGTTTATGAAACGTATCACCTGCCATGACAAAAAAATATCTGTTTTATTATGTTGTCACTTGAAGGGCAAAAAGGCTGAGAACCATTTCGGGAAGTTTACACCGGAGAACTTTGTAGTTTTTTTTTGTTTTACACTAAAATTCATAAGTGTTCAGTACCAGGTTCGATTTTGAAAAAAAAAAGTTAACTCAATGCTCTCACTGAGTTACCTGAAGCGGCAAAAAGCTAAAATAAAGTCCCAAGCTTGTTTCGCTTAAGGCAAGCCTTCTCTCAAATAGTAAATATATTTTAAAGGGCTGAAGGGCCACTAATGTCTAGAGAATTAAACGAGGGTTTTTTTTTTTACACAATAACTCCACACAGGAGGCCTTGAGGAAAACAATTTCCCTCAGGGCCTATGTCATCTTTGGGGATGCTGTGTGGAAGGTTTTTTTGAGGAAAGGAAGGAGTGAACTTGGGTCTTGAAGAAGCCCATGTTGAAGGAGGGAGGAAACACAGAGGCCGGCAAATCATTCCATAGCCGAGCTGTTGAACATAAAAACGAGTCGTAAAAGCGACCCGTTCTCATTTATTGAATGTCAACCGTGTCGGGCGTGCGTTTGGCGAGTTTCCCGACTATGCGCCGGTGCCGAAGGGATCAGTGACGCGTGAGAGTCAAAGCATTCGATGAAAAAACTACCTTTTTGCGTTTCCAGCAACGAAATCACTGATCTATTTTGAGGAAATATCCTTTGAGTGTTTTTGCTAGTATTTTTTGTTCCGAAACTAGGAGTTTAAATTATCGGGTTGATTTTCAAAATAGTGTTTTTGGCCAGCTAGTGTGGCGAATCGGCCGTCTGTGCGCCGGGCTGTGTGGTATTCAAATACCTGTGTCTACCGAGAGGCAACATGACTTCCCGGCAAAGGTACCGAGAACGAAATTCGAAACGCAAAAATGCTGCCCGCCGCCGGCAGACGTTCTCTGCGGTGAGTGCGTGGCACCGAATAGCTACCTACTTGTACCTGGGAGGCTTTCACCCTTTGATTAACGATATAAGTAGGTATACTCGTAACTAATATTTTTACCCGACCTATACAAATTTGCGATAAATCACTATCTCCGGGGTTTTGCTTTGTATACAATGAGAGAGAAAGAGACAAGAAAAGTCGTCACATAATATCGCAACACTTCTAAGTAGGTGAGCGCTAACTTCACATCATCGAGTCGCATGAATTACGTCAACGGATTTTGAGATTATTTTCTATATTTATGTTCCTCGTAACTAATATTTTTACCCAACCTATACAAATTTGCGATAAATCACTATCTCCGGGGTTTTGCTTTGTAAACAATGAGAGAGAAAGAGACAAGGAAAGTCGTCACATAATATCGCAACACTTCTAAGTAGGTGAGCGCTAACTTCACATCATCGAGTCGCATGAATTACGTCAACGGATTTTGAGATTATTTTCTATATTTATGTTCCTCGTAACTAATATTTTTACCCAACTTATACAAATTTGCGATAAATCACTATCTCCGGGGTTTTGCTTTGTAAACAATGAGAGAGAAAGAGACAAGAAAAGTCGTCACATAATATCGCAACACTTCTAAGTAGGTGAGCGCTAACTTCACATCATCGAGTCGCATGAATTACGTCAACGGATTTTGAGATTATTTCCTTTATTTATGTTGATAAAAAAACTTGCAGTGGTTATACAAATAAATCAATCATGATGGTGATATGTGATATGCGTGAATGTTCAAATGAGACCAAACAAAGATTATAAAACATCACTTTTCAGAGGTATTTCAACAGTTTAAATATTTTTGACCGAAATTTAGAATTTTCACATTTGTAATGATATAAAGACATAAAATCAACAAAAGGCTTCCATCATTGTTCAGGGAAACTTTCTTTTGTCAGTGTTTGCGTGATATTTTGACTTAATACATCATTATAATGATGTATTGATATTTTTTTGTTTAATGTGTTCAAATATGTTTATTAAAAATGTCCGAATTCCATGTGGGTGGTAACTAATAGGCTATCCAACATCCTTTAATATATATTTGTCTCTTTCTGTCGAGTCAGTATAAAGTCAACAATCCTGACTATACTGTTTCGCAAAGGTACCTCTCTATGCCTTCTAAGCTTTTACCATTTTGAAAAGAGAATGTTTATTTTTAGTAATCTTAAATCTTATTAACATTTTAAATGGAGAAATGTTTCAAAGACACAGGAATATGCAGGGTTCAAAACGCTGCATTTCTACAAATCTATGAATTTTTATTATTTTTAAACTGGTGCCTTCTCCTATCGGAGGTTAGCATCCATCGCAGCAGGGTGTAGCCCGAAACAACAAATGGAACTTAAATCGTATCAGTCGTTTTTTTATTTATTTATAATACCGCACAAGAATCTTAACTGCTCCCAACCGTCTAGAGCCAGTGAGATGACTATGGGATTCCCAATTGGACGTAGTTATGCAGAAAGCATCCAACCTCAAACATATGAAACCGAGAAAAAGGCGTTAGAAAATATGACGATACATTGATATGCATATAATCGGCATTCGTAAAGTGAATAACAGTGTCTTTTCTTTCTGAAATTTATATTCTGTCAATGTATTTCATTGTTTTTAATATATGTATGTATTTCATATGTTAATCTACATTTCAATGTTTTTAAACTTTAATTTAATTCAAATACTCGTATCTATAATGTGCGTTAGTAAAAAAAAATAATCATCAAAAATCTATTGCATTTAGAGCATGGATGTTTTCAGCAGATAGAAATCTCGTATTTATCTATAAGAAAATATGTCAAACTCGATTCTGGCAAATTGTAGGTTGGATGCTTTCTGCATAACAACGTTCAAATGGGGTGTATTGTAAGGTTGAAGGTAGTGGGGAGGGGAAAGGATTTGGTGTAGAAAAAGGTTGGGAAATACCTGGCTATTCAGATCTGGTCACCAAACACGGCAAAAGCCAGTTCGAGCAACGTTTCAATTCTGAATGGCGGTCTTTCACCAAGGCGACACTGGGCGTGTTATGACAAATGCAAATTAAATTAAATTTATTTGCGCACGCCTGGCTTGAACCCGCGACCTCTAGATTCGTAGTCGAGCGTCTTACCACTCGACCATGCAGGCCGTCGAGTCATCAAACAGTCTTGAACGTTTCGAAGACGTGTAGTGTGGCGTCTTCATGGTGATTTATTAACTTGTTCATATTAATAATTTTTAACGAAATATGAAACAAAAGAAAATTTAAGAAAAATTCGGATAGAGCTTTGCATACCAATAAAAACATACGGTCGGAAGAATTTGAGAAAAAAATATGGTTTTTATAAAAATGAGAAATTTCAAAAAGTTTCTGTAGCTCAATTGACAAAAATGTCAAACCCCCGGATAGACAGGTTCAGAGTTTGAACTTCGGTAGTAACCTGATCTTTTTATTTTATTTTATGTATCTTCTTCAGTTTCTTATTTCGTTGAAAAGTATCGATGAGGCTAAGTAAGTTAATTAATATTAAATGGTCGCTTTGTAAATATTTTCTTAATAGTGAATACCGTAAAAGAGTTACTTAGTAACTGCTTCAATAAATTACTAATAATATTTACATGGCATCCCCAATCGAAGTATTTTGCGAGTTCTATTTTGCCAATTATAATAATGAGTTATTCAACCCTTATGTGACTGAAAGGGTACCCGGGTACCCTCTTTTTTTTATGTTCCAGTAAGTCTAGCCGGCTGAAACTCTCTGACTTTTCCACAATGGTGTAAATGAACAATTGAACATAACCGTTGGATATGTGGAGGGTGGTATGTTAGCGGAAAACGAATAAGTATAATTTGCAATTTCTGATGACTGAAAGAGTACCCTGGTACCCTCATGTGTTTCATATGAATTTTTTAAGCTTGTCCGTATTTATTAATCATTTTATATTATTTCAAATGATAAATATGATGTACTGTTGTGTTAAAAGTACATCACCTGTATCCTTTATACTATTTTTAATCACCTATTTAATTAAAAACTCCAAGATAAGATGGTACTGGCTGAAATTCCTATTCACTTCCTTAAGTATTGAACTGAGTCGAAATATATTACGTCACAAAAGTGATCCAGCAAACTTCAGTAAATGATATACTGTAAAAGAAAACTTTATATCAATTTTAAAAAGGTGTAATTTTCTTTAGTCACATTAGGGTTGAAGTAGTGGGGTGAGGAAGGAGATGGGGGAGAGGAAGGTCTGGAAGTACACCTAGTCGTTAGTTAACTATTAATCTGTTGTTTATTACGAGCGGCTGTTAATATGTTTAAAACAAACGGTTCTCAGCACCTACAGGTATGCACGCTGTGATAAATCCTACGTATTAGTTAGACAATTTTATATAGCACCGTTTTGTAAAGATAACACATCAAGAGAGCTTTTTTCTTGGATTGTATTGCATTTTTTTTTATTCATTTTAAACACATGACAAAATAAAATTTTAATGCCTTTTTAAAGATATTTTGAAAAATGTAAATGGAGTGTACAAAAAACAGAGTACAATTCATATTTACTAAGACAAGATTTTATAAATAAACAATATTGATAAATAGTAAATAGAAGTTAAACAAGCAGCAATAAGGCTTGCTGTTTATAGAAAGTTTCGCTGACGCAAAAAAGCCGATATCCGAAAGGATATAATAATCACGTTTACCTTACGTATCAGTTAAAAACTTAAAACACATAAAAATAAACATCAGAGTTAACTCTGCCATACCTGCAATCCTAAAACCTAAGAGCTAAGCACTGCGCTGTAGTACACTGTAGGTGTTGTACTAACACGATGCATAGGAAAACATATCCACAGCTGTGTGGATAGTATAGCCTGAAGTAGTATATTTATGTATGTATGCATGTGTATTGTATTTACTCCGAGTGTTTACTTACAAGCTGGTTGTATACTCAAGAAACACCTACATAATATTATGTACTGAGATTATTACAGCAAGACTACATAGAACCTCATAGGATGCACTTTGTGGGGTCGCCAACCTTTTATTTCCATAAAAAATATTTATTAATAAGTCCAAAAAAACATTCGAGGGGCGTTTCGCAAAACTGACTAAATTCATCTGAATTATAAATCCATGCCAGTTTTGATTTTAAGTAAGCAAAATAAAAACGACGGGCTTGCGTGAAACATTAATTATTAAACTTGTTAATCCATGGGATGTATCAATAGCTTTTGCAGCATTATTTATCAAAAACACCCTTTTTTATATAAGTGAGTGTCTGCAGAAGCTCGGATTATATGACGGCTTGCGTGGTTGAGTAGTAAGACGCTCGTATACGAATCCGGAGGTTGGAGGTTCAAATCCGGCGTTCGAAAATAAATTTTATTTCATTAATATGTGTCATAACACGTCTAATTCGTATTGGATAATGTATGGTATATTTGTGGCACTTTCCATAGTGGTAGATGTTCTAATTATCACCCTGGTGACATACTACTATTCATTAATTTTGACCGGTTAGTAGCTGGGCGGACAAACGCGTCGGATCCCCACCCGGGTATCGTGGGTTTGATTCCTCTCTTAGCTTAGTCTTCTATCATTGCACAAGCAATATCTTCTGCTTATAATGATGCGGTAGGAGTTTTTTGAATATCGACGGGTTATTTGTAACTCGGGAATGTTTGTCTTTCTTTTTAGATAAAAAAAAATGTTTTTAAGCGTTGCTCGAAACAGCATTAGACGTGTTTGGTGACCAGATTTGAATAGCCATGTACTTTACATCCCCCGTCTCCTTTCCCTTTCCATCCCTCATCTCCTTTCCCTCTCCCCTACCTTCAACCTTGCAACATTTCCCGATTGGGGTTGCCATAGTTCCACTGGCTCTAGACGGTTGCGACCAGTTGGAACTCTTGTGCAGTATTCACCATAAAAAAATTCATAAATTGATCCCAAACGAAAAGACAATGCATACGAAGGAGAATCTTATCACAGATTTGTAATTTAGTGAGCTGTATAATAATATTAATGTATCAACATTTTTTTAACAGTTAGTTTCACACACAAACTTTGAAGGCTGTATGGAGATAAAAATCCATAATAAAAAAAATGAAAAGGCAAAAAGCTTAAGCCACACTTTGGTCAAAAGGGAGTTAAGCATGCAGTTTTGATCAGATCTTTTTTCTGCATCGAATTCTCTGACTCTCGTTTGATTCTGAAGACTTTTGTGGCGCTTCAGCCATCTAAAATATATTTACCATTTGGGAGAAGGCTTGACTCAAGCGACACAAGTTTGGGAGTCTTGTAGCTTTTTGTCTCTTTTTTAAACTTTTTTTTTCTAAATCGAGGCAGGTACTGAAGACTTTCGAATTTTATTGTAAAACAAAAACAAAAACTTTAAAGTGCTTTGGTTTAAACTTTTCAAAATGGCTTATCAGCCCTTTTGCTTTTTCGGTGACGATATGTATTAATATACCAAATTTTAATAGCCATATTTCTTAAAAAACCCCGATCCTTTTCATTTCTTTGCTTCCTTTTTTATCTCCCCACTAAACTCTTTGACATCGATCCGCTGGCTTCGGGCAGTTTGCATTCGTGTACGGCCATAATATCAACAACAAACTTACTAGTTTTGTATACGTTCTTGACTCAAACCGCAAGTTGACGACCGCTGCAAAGTGCATGAGACTTGATAAGGAAGTGCACCGACAGACTGTCTGTCTACGGTCAGGGGTGGTCAACCTCGACTGTTCCATCAGGCGATGGCGGGTGGCCGGGGGAGGGGGGAGAGAGGGGGGGAGGAGGGGAAGGAGTCGGTCTGAATAGGAAATGCCCTTAGCTAGAGCATGCTGAACTGCAGCGAGCTGCACTGTAATACTGCGCCGTATAACGCTGCACTCTTGGTACACTCGTAGTTGCAGCAGTCTCTCCCTACACATGTGTGTCTTGTAAATATTCGCTTTTAACAGAGGAAATTCATAGGGACAACTTTTGTTAAATAATTTAATTTAAGCACTTGTAAACCCCTCGGCTAGAATCTGTTAAATATCTGTCGAATCATTCTGAGATATTCAGTCTTGTGCGTGTTGTTAAAAATCACAAATCCACTAACTATTTTCCATTAATGTTATAGCTAAACTAACTAACCATCACGCCGTTTCCCCGCAGGGGTAGGCAAAGAGGACGGCCGCCATATAACTCTGTATTAGCACACACTCGTTGCTTTATTTACATTCATACACCGTCTCATACATACTCTTCTGTTATTCTGACTCTTCACATGACCCGATTCAAATATTTGATTTACTTGATCGTGCCATGTCTTTCTCGGGCGTCTTCGACTTCTTCTTCCATTCACTTTCGCATCATATATTCTTTTTACACTTCTTTCTTCGTTCATTCGCTCTACATGCCCAAACAATCTAAGCGTCCCCTTCTTGATCCTATTCATTACGCTCACATCAGCCTTGCATTCTTTTCGGATATCCACATTTTTAATACGGTCATACATGGATTTCCACAGCATTCAGTCTACTTTCATCCTTCCTCTGCCAGTTCCATGCCTCACTGCCATACATCAGGGTTGGTATAAGCACTCCATTGTGGACTGCTAGCTTCGCTTCTTTGGATAATATCTTATTTGCGCCAACAGCGTTCAGTCCTCCATTAATGGAGTTTCCTGCATTCCTCCTTCTTTCAATATCCTTATCAGCCTTTCCTTCTCTCTAGAACATACTTACTAAATACACAAACTCGTCCACTTGCTCCAAGTATTCATCATTCACAACTATATTGCACGCTGTTCTCGTACTCTCTAGCTACTCGTACTGTTATAGCTAACATACTAAATTTTATATGTAATTTAGCATTTTAAAACATTTCTGCAATAAAATGTTATAATATTATAAATATTTCAGTTATAGCAAAATTTTCAGTTAACATGTTTAACTCTTTGATTTTCCATGTTCGTGCCATTTTCCTGGTCTGAAAGTGCGCTCATTGGATAGAACGTACCAGAATTAGTTTAGTGAGAATACTAACTCATTTTTGAAAAAAATGATAGTTAACAGGTTCTTGTTGTGGGGTTTTTATTTTTTAATAGTTCTCACATAGTTTAAAAATATAAATTATATTGTACCTGTAAATAGAAAAATAACTTCCTTTATCCGAACCCTATAAAGTTAAATGTTATTTTAATTGGATTTGGATCATTACTTCGAAAATTAATTGAATATTTTTATTTAATCAAATTTTAAAATGATCCAAGCCGGTTGAACAAATGTGTCGTATTCTAATTCAGGCTATACGGGTTCAATTCTCTGCTAGCTAAGTCCCCCTTCATTGTTCAAGAAAATTTAACGCTTATTATGATGGTAGTAGGCGGAATTCAAATATTGCCAGGTTATTCGTAACATAGAAATGTTCGTCTTTCTTTGAGGCAAAAACCAAAATATTAAATCAACCAACACGATATTCTCAATGGGGTAGGCAGATAGGTTGAACCTCCACACAACTCTTTTCTTAAAATATCTTGCTTCTATCAAATGATGATGTATATCTTAAATATACTTAGCATTCTGTTATTCCGACTCAAACTTTTGATTTGCAATTTTTTCATAAACAAACTGTGTGTGGTCTTGCCTAAATGTAGGAGAGTTTAGTGGATATTTTAAAGGTGCATAGCTCATGATCGAAATCACGCTGTGTAATCAAATTATCGCGATGGTGAAGAAACTTCAGACAGAAAAAGTTATACATTTGTCATTACGTTATCAATCGAGCTGAGGTTTTGCTACTTTATCTGTTCCTCACTACGAAAAATCAAAAAATACCTCCGATATACTTTATTTTAAATTTGCTCTCATGCCCTAAAATTGAAAAAATAATAATAAAAAATACATATACGAGTATATATGTATATATATGTAAGAATCAGATAAATTTTAAGTTATTATGATATGGTGATTGTGTCCTGCCAGAAGTGACCTGCCAGGTAAGTATGTTGCTGTATATTTATATAAACTAAGAATAAATATTAAGTAGAAATTTAGATTTGTATAGTGCCCTTGAGGTGATTTTTCACAAAAACGGCGCTATGCAAATTATCGAAATATTATTATCATTTAGGCAAACCTATATATTAAATACTTTAGACCTAAAGACAACTTTTTTTTTTAGCTCCATCAAACTGAAAGCTAAATAAACAACATCACAACACCCACATCTGGGAGCAGACTTATGTATATATAAAAAACAATATCTCTTGATTTTTTATCAAAAACCTTCTGACTCAATGCCATAAAAGACCAGTCAATGGATTCCGGACTGGTGCCAAAGAATGAAAGGTAATAAATCGTGAAAATATCGTACGAAGATCTTGAATTACACCTGAAGGATACGCGCACTGGTAATTACGTCACTTGATTAGAAACCTATCAAAACATATTGATCTGAAAATTTATTCGCTGCTTGAATCTTTAACAAGGATCTACGTGCGTTTTCCAGCAAAAACAGGTAATTTGTTGATCAATTGAAGCGGCAGGTTGCATTTCCTCCGAGATTAGGTACTCATTAGGAAGACTGAATGTAAATGGACGAGATACAGATCAGGAGATGCTGTTGGGCTCTTACGAGACGAGAAGGAGGATGATTCAGAACGGCCGCTAAGCAAGTTCCAGACTAGGCGGTGGTAGGCGGGTACCCTCGCCCTAAGCAGGATTACGACCAAGCAGCTTGATGACTTGGAGCAACAAACAAACCATTGATTTGGATTATATCAAAATCATTAGATCAGTTATCACTAGAAGGTTGTTTTTTTGAGGTGGTTGATAGCTCTGAGGATAAGACGTTCCGCTAGTAGTCGGACGGGAGGAGTTCGATTATTTCAGCGGATACTTACTCTTTTAACTCCAGCATAACTAGATGGAGGTTGAAATATCTAGTCTACCATATTACGATACATTATGTATTGTGAAGAAGATAATGATATTGGAATTAACGAAAAATAAATAAAATACATTAAATTAGCCTTAATTTTAAAGCTTTAATGCTTATTACTTTTATATTGATAATTGAAATAATCTTAAACGTAAATGTGAAACAGAAAAAAATATAACGGTCGCGACCGAAACTCTAATTTAATATATTGATTCTCGACTTTGTAAGAAGTAAAAAAAAAATTCTGTAAAATAAAAATGGATGGTTTATACAAGACACCATCTAGGTATATAATATGTGATAGGGTAGAGCTTTGTATACCATACAAAGATGGCATCCAAATCGGAAGAAAAAAAAAATTGTTTAAAAATTTTCAAATAGAAAATGAGATCGATTAAAAATGCCGGTTTCTTATGAGGTCTCGGTGGCTGAATTGGCAGAAGCGTTACTCCAGGATAGAGTAGAGGTTCCAAGTTCGAGTCTCGGTCGCGACCGTTATATTTTATCTGTTTCATATTTACGTTGAAGATTATTGAAATTATTATTGTAGGTTATAGGTATCTACTATGTATCTTAAAAGTAACAACATTAATTTAAAATACATTTTATAATTACGAGTGTATCTAGTTATTATTTTCAAGTAACTTTTTTCTCAAAAACTTCACATGCTCATGCATAACACAGGATAAATTGATTTTATTTAATAAACTTCAAGTGTTTGTAATATTTTTTTATCAGATAGATGTGTCTAGGGAATAATAAGCAATAAATAAATGATGCCTTCCCGTGTTTAAAAAGCAACAGTTCTGGTTAAGGATTTCAATGCAGTCGGCGGATTTTGGAAAAACATTCGAAACAAGTAATTTTGTAATGAAACTGCATTCACAAACAGGTCCGGCCCTGGGTCAAGCAGTGTCTGGCGCAGGTTAAAGGTTTTGCGCCCTTTGTCAAAACCTAAATTCAAACACCAAATTTTCGAAAAACTTTTTTTTTTACGTATAATAAAATGGCTCTTTGTGTAATTGTAATAAAAGGGGTTTTCGCTATTTTCCACCTGGACCCACGAGTATTATAAACAAAAAGCATCACTTTTATATAAACATTCATCGCTGTTAATCACTCGTTCTATATACTTATATGTTTATTTTTGGACAATGCGCCAGGCAAAAAAATTATGTTCCTCTAAATATTACTATTTAATATAAAATTGTTTGAAATTGAAGGGAAGCTAGGAGTCCACAATGGAGTGCTTATACCAACCCTGATTTATGGCAGTGAGGCATGGAATTGGCAGAGGAAGGATGAAAGTAGACTAAATGCTGTGGAAATGAGATCTTTGAGACGTATGTGCGGTAAAACCATGTATGACCGTATTAAAAATGTGGATATCCGGAAAGAATGCAAGGCTGATGTGAGCGTAATGAATAGGATCAAGAAAGGGACGCTTAGATGGTTTGGGCATGTAGAGCGAATGAACGAAGAAAGGAGTGTGAAAAGAATATATGATGCGAAAGTGAATGGAAGAAGAAGTCGAGGACGCCCGAGAAAGACATGGCACGATCAAGTTAATCAAATACTTAAGTCGGGTCAGGTGAAAAGTCAAAATAACAGAAGAGTATGTATGAGACGATGTATGAATGTAAATGAAGCAAGGAGTGTGTGCCAAGAGAGAGTAATATGGCGGTCCGTCCTCTCTGCCTACCCCTGCGGAGACACGGCGTGATGTTTAGTTAGTTAGTTTGTTTAAAATGTTAATTAATGTCTACATAATTAATCGTTTACCGCTTGCACACTCATTTCTCATTTATTTATTTACTATTGAATAAAATGGTAATTTACTACTCTTAGGGGCTATTTCACCACCTCTCAATAAACTACTATTCATTAGATAACTCTAATCATCGGAATATTTGTTAGTTAGCTCCTTCCGCAAGTTTGGCTGGCAACGCCGCTTTTTTTCAAACCTTATCCCGTCTGCTGTCACGTCTGTCAATACAATGCCGTTATTTCTATCATAAACATAAACTAACTTTCACAACACAACATTCGCGCGCGAAGCTCATTACATCCCTCTCACCAAATAGTTTCCATTCTTTCAAAAGTAAAAAATCGGAGAACACACAAAAACGTGACTAACCTTTCCAATTGTCAAAAACAAACCACTAATCCAAAATGGCTGATAATGCTAACATATGATAATCATATGTGTACCAACATAAAAAAAGACGATAATCGAATGTACACAGCCCGCGAAAATTTTAATTTACCTTTTCTTTTGAACAGGCCATGTATACATATGCACCAATACAAACAATACAAAGTGTGTGTTGTTTGGATCAACCCTAACTGCGCGAGTGTATTTTTTCATGGCGATGTGACCTTTTCAATAACACAACAGGCGGAGTGCTTACAGAGAAGTATCAAGAGGTACTAGTAACTGGTATGTTCCTACCTAGTACTAGAGATGAATCTATTGAGGACGTACGTACGTACGTATGTATGTATTTTTGTATGTTGTAGATGAGATCCATCATTCAATTAGAAGTAATTGCCGCCAACAATGCTATAACAGGGATCGCCCAGACGGATAGCCGTGCAGTCTGGGGCAGAGGTAGTCAACCATTTGTATAGATTAAAATATATCCATCCACCAGGAAGATAGCGCAACTATACAATTACAAATAATCAAAATATTTTAATGAGAATTAACTTAAAGCTTAAAACTTTAATTTGATTCATTTACTGAAACAATATTAATGGAGGAAATGAGATCTTTGAGACGTATGTGCGGTAAAACCATGTATGACCGTATTAAAATGTGGATATCCGCAAAGAATGCAAGGCTGATGAAAGCGTAATGAAAAGGATCAAGAAAGGGACGCTTAGATGGTTTGGGCATGTAGAGCGAATGAACGAAGAAAGGAGTGTGAAAAGAATATATTATGCGAAAGTGAATGGAAGGAGAAGTCGAGGACGCCCGAGAAAGAATCAGAATAACAGAAGAGTATGTATGAGACGATGTATGAATGTAAATGAAGCAAGGAGTGTGTGCCAAGGCAGATTTATATGGCGGTCTGTCCTCTCTGCCTACCCCTGCGGGGAAACGGCGTGATAGTTAGTTAGTCAGTTATATTAATAATTTAAAACGAAAATATAAGATTAGGCTTCGACCAAGACTTGAACCCGGAAAATAGCGTCGTCGAAAAGGCAAAAGAGCTTAAGTGTCATTTTGATAGATACACCAGGGCACTGCAAAGTTTTTTTTGTTTTACAATAAAATTCATAAGTCTTCAGTACCTGGTTGGATTTTGAAAAACAAAAATCAACTCAGGTAAGTCAATGCGCTCACTGAGAAACCTGAAACGACAAAAAGAATTTTAAAAGTTCCAAACTTGTGTCGCTTGAGTCAAGCTTTCTCCCAAATGGTAAATATATTTCAGATGGCTGAAGGGTCACGAAAGTTTTCGGAATCAAACGAAAGTCAAAGCATTCGACGCAGAAAAATGAAAAACCGTTCTTAATTGCATATTTAACTCATTTTTGACCAAGAAGAATTTTACTGTATAGCAAAAAAACGAAAAAAAGTAACTTATCTGCTAACTCGACCCCTTGGAATAAAAAGATTTCATCTGACACCGCACTGCTATGCGAGAATGAACTCTAAAGTGGCTTTCTACAGTGCCCATAATCGCATGACATTGCCGTGTCAGATGGAACCGTTATTCCAAGGGGTCGAATTGCCAATTCAATAATTTATTTTTTAAATAAAAAATAATTTTGTTTAAAGCCACTTTATTTATACACATATAACAATTCGACCGGTTTCGGTTAAACTTAACCTTCTTCAGGAACGTATACATATAAACTAAGTTTTTTTTTCCTTAGTTTATATGTATACGTTCCTGAAGAAGGTTAAGTTTAACCGATACCGGTCGAATTGTTATATGTGTATAAATAAAGTGGCTTAAAACAAAATTATTTTTTATTTAAATTATAATGTCAAGCTACAAAGTGATTGCTTCCTTCGATAATTCAATAATTTATATCAAAATAGCTGTAATAAGTCAATTCTAATTTAAATATAAATTCTAGGCTTTGTGAGAAGTAAAAAGATCTTCCGCAAATACAAATGGATAATTTATCCAAGACACCATCTACGTACTCGTATACAATTGTGCTCGAATAGAGCTTTGCATACAAATTTAAAGATGGCTGCCTATATATCGGAAGAAATTGAGCGAAAATCATGATGCTAATATTTTTTAAATAAATTTGACTTGAAAAAAAATGACGGGTTCTTGAAAAAGTTTCGCTAGCTCAATTGGCAGAGACGCGACTTTTGGATATAGTAGAGGTTCCTAGTCCAGGTCTCAGTCGCAACCTTGGAGTAACAATGTATGGAGAAAGAGCTAATTATTTTTACCCAACCAATTCTCCTGGTTTTTACGTCGTACACCATGAGAGAGAAAGAGACAACAAATATAATACACCACTTTTATGAACTGTCATCTTTGATGATCTCCTAATTGGGCTCCTGGGTCACCGCGGGACTCCACCCACATTTTTTATTATGCTACTAAATTTGACACAACCAGACGGTTTTTAGATTATATGCTATATTTTTGTTGATAATAATACTGAGAAAAAGTAGTTGTACGAATAAACAAAAACATTATGTCGATATGTGATATGAATGGATGTATAAATACCCTAGCCTTAGTCTTAGCCGCGCCCAGGTCCGCCGAGTCCGGTAAAAATCATCAAAAACTGACTACACTGCCTTGGATAGATACCACTCTATGTACTCTAAGGTCGCAACCAAATTTTAATTTTCTGGATCTTCTTAAAATCAAAAAAAAGAATATTAGATTGACAGTTAACATGTTGGTAAACATTAATATTCAAGTATTATAAGGTAGCGATTCTAAAAGTGCAAATAGTGTCAAATAACAAGTAACACTATAATAATAAAATATTTTATGATAATGAGTGTAGGGTTTTTAGCAGACAGTTAGGACATTGAGTTGTAAGGTTACAAGTAAGGAGAAAACCTTTCACATGAAATTTGTAACCAATCCAAAGATGACCGACCTCTGTCCCGCGGCTTAGTCTAGTCGATTCATTTCCGTAATGAAAGGGTTGACCTGATTCCGTAATCAATTATATCATCCCGACTAATCTGTCTGGATAGGCGAACGCGCATGGTCGAAGAAGTCGGCGGCATCAGAAGCACTAGTCATCAATCATACTTTTTCACGGGTGAGTTTGTACGTACACGATTTAAATGAATTTCATTATGAGCCACCGTACTCACGTTCTGATGGAATTTTAAAAGTAAAAGAAAACACACATTTTTCAGCACTCAAAAATACAAACTTTTAGGATTTTCAACACAAGCTATAATAATTTATTTTAATTTTTATATGAATATCGCACAAGATTCTCAACTGCTGCCAACCGTCTAGAGCCAGTGATACTGTGGAATCCCCAAACAGGGTATGTTGTGAAACTGAAGGTAATGGGGAAGGGAATGAGATTGGGAAGAGGAAGGTTGGGAAGTACCTGGCTATTCAGATCTGGTCATCAAACATGGCTAAAGCCATTTCAAGCAAGGTTTCGATTCTGAATGGTGGTCTTTCACCAGGGCTATACTTAGAGTATCTACCACTCTGGAACGTGCCGCAATACTTTTATTATTTTTATATGAATTAAAATGTGTTATGACACGTATTAATTAAATTTAAAAAGTTTGGCGCACGCCGGGTTTGAACCCGCGACCTTTCTGGATGGTGGTCTTTCACCAGGGCAATGCTGAGAGTATGTATCACTCGGAACGTACTGAAAATTTCACATATTAATTTGAACAAATGTTTTTCCCCCCGTCGGGACTTGAACCATCGACCTCTGGATTCGCAGCCGAGGATCTTAACCTCTCGACAACAGAGGTCGTCAAACTTATTTTCTCTTTTATTTTTTCCTCTAACAGACACGAATTTTATCCAGTATTCGGATTTTACGTTTTTTTTTACTACAAAAAATTATTTCGTAAAAAATCACGTAAAATACGAAGATTGATATTGACAAACATTCGTTTTATTATATAATATATAAGTTATTTAAAAAAAAATCTGCATCTTTTATTATTGGTCTCGTTCGATTTTCCGACTTTATTCGCATTTGAGAAGTCAACATTTAGAAGCGAACGATAAAAAAAAAACTTAGCAACAATTCTTTAAATAATAATATAATATGGTCGCTGGAAAACCAAAAGGGCAGTTTTGACAAGTTTTTTATACTCTAACTAACTCTCGTTTGATCTGAAGGCTGTGACCGCTCAGCCATCTAAAATATATTTACAATTTGGGAGAAGGCTCAAGCGACACAATTTTGGGCCTTGTTTTGCTTTTTGTCGCTTCAGGTAACTCAGTGATAGCATTGAGTTACCTGTGCTAACTTTTTTTTTTGAAAAATTCAACCAAGTACCATTAAGAATTTTGAATTTTATTGTAACAACAAAACTCTACAAGTTTTCCGGTATAAACTTCCCATAATGGCGCTTCAGCCCTTTTGCCTTTCCGGCGATGATGTATTTCTTGGTTATCGAGTAATACTTTGTACCACGAGGTTGATCACATCTCTCTGAACCGTATTAAGTTTTCTTGACAGTAAATTGGAAAATGACGAATAGTTATTCACATCAAAGTCGTGTGAGATAAACTGTTACATGTGACACTTTAATCCTGAAACCATTATTCCTATGCAGCTTCTAAGCCGACTTCCTGGTTCGCTAATCTTCCACTAGACAACCAGTCTGCGCAGCATCCGGGCCCGACCGCCGCATCTCATCAAAATTCACACCGCGATCAGCGCATAGACTAGGTACGGTCCTGCCGCCGAGAGCTCCGCCGCTACCTCTCTGTCTTACAGCCGCGAGAGAAGAGGGAGAGGTCGCAACGGAGCTATCAGCGGTAATCCTAGGAACAGAGTGGACGCAGAACAAAGTGCAATAATTGCAACTAGGCCGCGGTTCTGGCCGACTGCGCACGCACAAAAGCGCACTGTCATTGTCGGCTCGTGCTGACATTCCTCGCCGGCGCATCGGACACTGCCCAGTGCTAGCCAGTACCTATCTGAGATACTAGTGCTAGGTCTACATAGCGAGGTACCCAATGACGTTACATATATAGACACGTTATAGCCTTAGAATATTAACACAAAATGTGGCAAGCAAAACTCACACGTTACCAGTAAATTCATCATTCAAATATCGGTCATGTATGACAAAGATAGACATTCATAGAATATAATGTCTTCATTAGAAAAGCGCAGCAAAGACTTTGATTTAATTTTCATTTACAAAATTATTAATTGTTTTATTGACTCACCTTCTCTGTTGCAACTTATTCAGTTCAACATTCCTTGCCGTAGACTCAGAAACAATGATTTTTTGTTCCTCAATCATCACAATACTAACTATGGATATAATTCTCCAATGTCCAGAATGTCAAGACTTGTTAACTCAAGTTATGGTCTTGAAATGTTTCGTACCGGTCTAAATGATTTTTGTCATTCTTTACGACTCTACCAAAACTTTGACCACACCATGGCTTGAATGTTCTCTCTTATGGTTATTTTGCCTTATTTTTGTCATCGCTTCATGTATTATTATGTATATGCTATTCCTTCTCTGTTGCTCTTTTTTCCATTTCGTGTTTTATATGTATTTTTTGTAATTGGACTTTAGTCCGTTAATTTATAAATAAATATGAATATGAACGAAACAGATCCGAAGTTCGGTCCGCGTTCCATACTTGCTTGAAACGACCTCAAGCGACGCATGACCGCTTAGTACTTAATCGGTTTAAACACCGGTCACACCAACTAGCGTGATTATTGCTTGCCGCTCTGAGAGCGCTACAACGTGTCTATATATATGTAACGTCATTGGAGGTACCCTCCACTTCACCCGACCAGATGCGAACTGCAAATAGCTTCAACAGAAATCGAAAACATCGAGAAATTGACTACTTTTTTCTACAATTTAACAGCAGATTCAGTCAAGAGGCTAAAGTCTAACTGCCTGGATAAAGTGATACTATAGCATGCCGTATTTGGGATATGTTGCGAAAGAAGCGAAGTAAGAAAAAATAAGGGAAAGATAAAGGTTTATAAGTCAATTATTATTTAGAAATCCTTAATTTTGTTGGTGCATGTACCGTTTTACAGCCTCTATAGACTATATCGTTGCCGGAAAGGGCTGAAGCGCCATTTTATGAAGTTTACACTGAGCACTTTAAAGTTTTTTTTTGTTTTACAATAAAATTCATAAGTCTTCAGTACCTGTTGGGATTTTTGAAAGAAAATGTTAAATCAGGTAACTCAATGCTCTCACGAGTTACCTAAAGCGGCAAAAAGTCCAAAACTTGTATTACTTGATTGAAGCCTTCTCCCAAATGGTGATTGTATATTTTATATGGCTCGAGAGCTACAAAGGTCTTCAGAATCAAACGAGAGTCAAAGCTTCAAATGCAGAAAAAATAACTGATCAAGACTGCATATTTAACTTATTTTTGATGGAGGTGTCGCTTAAGCCCTAATGTCTTTTCAGCGACGATGAACTTTTTGCTAAAGATTTATATTGTCGCTTTCGATACCGACATGATTCGCATCAGTGAGGAGAGTTGCAAAAGAGAATCTCACCTCATTAACGCAATCTTCACCACCGCCTGCAAATCTGCAGTTAACTTTGTTATCTGTCAAGTGTATTAATTTCTTATGTTTTGGATCCGAAACTGCGATAAAGCACCTAATGTATTTTCAGCTTCAACGGTTTTTTAAATAGTGGACTGTAAAACGATAAGCCATACCACTTGATGAAAGTGTCTTAGTATGGATGTGGAAATATTATTTTGAATGAAGGGAAAATGGGAAACCATTCACTCACCGATGTAGTTGAAGAGGAAGTTCTAGATTTCTCTTACACACAACGAATCGCAACAAAATACCACACTATACTATATTACTTCAAGAACAACAACAAACCGACGACCGAACGAGACACCAACAAGCAACACGAAACACATTTTTTCACATAACTCTTTTCAGTTTCCGTTTTCAACTGTTTTCGAACACAGTGTTGTTGAATAAGGAAATCGAATAGCGAAATGGTGGAATAGTTAGGAACTGGATGAAAAACATGAAGGTAAGAACCTAACAAATTATCACCTTGAAATACAACACATGTGTTTTCAATAATTTGTTTATAATGCATTTGAAATTTAAGATATACATAGTAATGATTAGTTTTATCTTGTCACCGAACACAACCTCAACTATTTCAAGCAATGCGTTGCAATGTTTCAGATCATTGATTCAAACTCATCAATTTCAACGCATCTAAAAAAATATTTTGTTCAGAAGAAAGACAACTCTCTCAACTGGCGGAGGTCAGGTCAAAATAAAATAGAAAATTTTGCTCTTGTCAAAAGTTTTCCCCCTAAGGAAAACTTTAAAATTTTTTGAAACTTGGTGATTGATTTTTAGAACACAAAATTTATTCTTTTTTCAAAACCATATTTTATAATTTATTTTTAAGCTCTGCTAGTTTCAGCTTTTATTTTTCCTGTTTCGACGTTCAAAGTCGTTATCAAACTGAGATTAGGACACGTGGATACGACGTATTTACCAATTAAAATTACATTTCCGTATTTACAAAAACATGTTTAGTATTTAGATTTTTTTTTCTTTGCAAATTGTTCCTAGGAGTGCCTTAGCCTCGGGTAATGAAATTAAAAAATACACATTTTACCTTTAAAAATAACTTTTTTTCCCAAAGTGTAATGCACGAATATTCGAAGCTATATTCCGGGCATTTTCTAAATTTATATCAGTATTATTATTTTATTATTTTGGTTCCTGTAGGTGCCTTAGGCAGTGGAATAATTTAACTAGCTTATATATATATATATATATATATATCTAAAATTAGCATATTTTAAAGAGATACATCTCTCTTTGACGACCTCTGTGGCAAAGTGGTAAAAACTTTAATTTTTATTTGAACATCATTTATGCACCTCGTTCCCGAGTTGTATCACAATGACGAGGGACCTCCAAGTTAGGTTGAAACGCAAAAAAAAAGACTTTGGTCGTGTTTAATGACCAGATCTGAATAGTCAGGTACTTCCCACATTCCTCTTCGCCTTCTTCTTACCCATCCACACTTTCCCCAGTCTCACAACCTTTCCCAAATTGAATCACAATGGTTTCACCATTTTCCAGCAGTTGAATTGGTAACTATGTTATTGTAATTGCCCCGACGCTTTCTCCTATCGGAGGTTGGCTGTCACCAGAGAAATCTTCACCACATAAACTGCGTTATCTACGTAAACAACGGTTGGTTACTTGTATACCGAGCGAAGTTGTTTTCTGTCGTGCATTAGAACAAGTTTTAAAGTAACACAACTCTAAAGAAATCCATATACCTAGGTAGATTTTTTTTTCAAGAATTACTATTGTTTAAATTGCACTTGCTAGAAAAAAGATAATGATTTAAATGAGTGCATTATATTTACCTACCCAAATACTTTTATCATTTAAAGGTATCGTAACGAATGTTGAGTTAAACACAGACGCATTTTTATTTTTTTAATTGATTATATTTTCTCAACAATTTTATTAATCAGTGATTTATCCTATCTGTAAAACCTCTGAATATGTGAATTTCTATCTTATTGTATTAACGATGTCTATATAATTAATCTCTATTCCTACGAGTCTCCTTTTTATGTATTTTTTCGCTTGTTCCTTCTTATTTTGTACTCTCTTTTCAAAATTGGTATGTCTTTGTAAAAATATTATTCCTTTTTAA
Source organism: Drusus annulatus (assembly GCA_022651775.1). Classification (NCBI taxonomy): domain Eukaryota; kingdom Metazoa; phylum Arthropoda; class Insecta; order Trichoptera; family Limnephilidae; genus Drusus; species Drusus annulatus. The sequence continues at coordinate 623,768 of JAGWCC010000070.1, forward strand.
TTTATAATTTTGTCCTTCCCAGAATGATTTTTTTTTTTAACTTCTTGGGAATAATATAACAAGAAATCTATTTTTTGTAGTATATTATCATTTTAATAAACAAAACAAAATTATTACAGTTATTTTCGAACTAATGAATAAATGTTACACACTGTAAAAACTTTTCGAATAATTGTAAAATCTTTTTTTTTTCTAAATAAATACAAATATTTGTGGGTTACGAATAACCTGATAATATTTTAAAAACTCCTACTGCCATCATAAGAAGCGGAAGACGTTGCTTGTGCAATGATGGAGGACTTATCCAGCAGAGGAATCGAACGTACGACGCTCGGGTGGGGTCTATGCACTTAAAAACGTAAACAATATGAAAGGCTCTTTCTATCAGTAGTGTACCATATACATATGCATCAATACACACACTCCTAAGCATGTGTTGTTCGGGTCAACTCCATGCGCTTAAAAAAATGTCGTCCATTTTTACGCTTGTGTATTGTGTAACACGACCGGCCCGCGCCGCATTACACGTTGCATTATGTCGTGTCGTGTCGTGTTGTGTCGTGTTGTGTCGTGTCGTGTCGTGTCGTGTTGTGTCGTGTTGTGTTGTGTTGTGTTGTGTCGTGTTGTGTTGTGTTGTATAAAGTATCTACTGCAGCGCCTGCATCCGCGTTTCCTGCTAGGGCCGGAGCGGAGTCGCGGAACAGGTTCCGAGGACCGGTGACCTCGACGCGGCGCCGGCCTATTTATTATTTTGTTTGTTTACGATTCGGCCTTAACGGATCTTATAGTGGTTGTTGCGCGGCCTGCGTTGCCTACTTCGTCTGCAAATCACTCTGGATATTCCATTTTTAAAACGGCTCGAACTTAGACAGCGAATTATAGTGTTGATGCAGGGAGCTATTATTTTTTAACCGTTATTTTTTGCGTTTTTTTTTTAATTTAAGAATGTTTTAAAACTTTTTATTTTATTTGAATTAACTTTTTACAGCATATGCTTAATTAAGTAGTTATGCAGAAATCATCAAGCCCAAAAAAGATGAACAACAACATTATTTTTTTTATTAGGTTAGTTTTTTTCTTTGTGAGAATTATTGTAAATAGTTAATTTATAATCTATCTATGTCTTTGTTAATATGTCTTTCTTATGTTATTCTACTAAAATTTATAACCGGTTCCAAAAATAACCGGTTCCTCGGAGAAATAATACCGGGATAGGAATATCGACCATCTCTAATTTGAATGCTTACGTGCTTACCATCACCCCTATGTTCATCTTCCCCTTTAAAAATCGAAAACTAATCAGGAATATATTTAATTATCAATTCACGTTTCTTATCCTTTCAATATATTTTTATTGCTTCTGATTTTTAAACGTTTTTTTCTATGCTATTGTTTCAAAATTTTTTTTTTAAATGTGTGTTGTATTTTGCCAAGTATTTAGTTTAGTTTGCAGCTGGACCTGCCTGGTAAGTATGTTCCTGTATTTTTTTCTCTTTAAACTAGCAGTTAATATCTAACTAGCAGATGCAAACCCTCTTCCGGGCGGCTTTTGTTGGACTGCCCCCAATTCAATTGTTGGTGACCATTTATAGGGTTTATCCCTATTGTAAGACTAACAACTGGCAATGCGTGGTATAGAATGCTTACTTATAATTTTTATGTATATGTTAATAATATTAGCGTATTAAATAACTTAATTCATAAACGCATTTTTTTTAGTAATTCATCGCTTATACAATACAATTAAAATGAATTCATATTAAAATAATCATTTTCGACTAACGCCATCTCTGATAGCGGCTTTGAATCTATCTGAGCCGCTGGCGGTTTACTTTTGGCACACGTCAAGGACGCTAGTTACTGGTTTAGTCACGAAACACACATCGAAAGGAACATAGTGAGTAAATCGTGAAGGACCGTAATCCGAAGAAAATTTCAAACTTTTGTACGTATGAGCAAATTTTCCATCGAACGTGGCAGAAGACGGCTTATGGTATTAATACTATCAGATAATAGAAAATAAGATCTGTACAGCCCCCTTGTGGTGATTTTTCACAAAAACGGCGCTATACAAAGCATCTAAATATTATTATGATTATTGACTGCAACCCTGCTTACAGCGAAGTGAAGTGCCCGCATGATAACGGCACGCGCCGTTGTAACATTATTTTGTCTGCAGAGTATTTTTACCGACCGCCCACTGCCTTTCCTTACGACCCGCACTGCTCACCGCGGCTGTGTCCGCTGCCGCCCAGGACCCGCGAAGCCTTCGCCTTCGGACATCGGACGTAACGGTGAAACAAGGGACTTACTACGAAACAATCATGAAAAATAAAACTGAAATCGGACAAATAACAACATGTTTATTTAAGATTCCAGAATGGTAGATACTAAGAATCACCCTGGTGAAAGACCACCATTCAAAATCGAAACGTTGCTCGACATGGCTTTAGCCGTGCTTTGACGGCCTCCGTGGTCAAGTGGTAAGACGCTCGACTACAAATCCACAGGCCGCGGGTTCAAACCCGAAGTGCGCAAATAATATGTGTCATAATTCATATAAAATAATATAAACTATTTTTGCGGTACGTTCCAGAATGGTAGATACTCTTAGTTTTGCCCTGGCGAAAAACCACCATTCAGAATCGAAACGTTGCTTGATATGGCTTTGGCCGTGTTCTGACGGCCTCCATGGTCAAGTGGTAAGACGCTCGACTACAAATCCACAGGCTGCGGGTTCAAACCCGACGTTCGCAAATAATATGTGTCGTAACACATTTAATTCATATAAAATAATATAAACTATATTTGCGGCACGTTCCAGAATCGTAGATATTCTCAGTATCGCCCTGGCGAAAGACCACCATTCAGAATCGAAACGTTGCTTTAAATGACTTTAGCTGTGTTTGGTGACGAAATCCGATTAACCAGGTACTTCTCAACCTTCCTCTTTCCCTTCTCCTTCCCCTCCTCACTACCTTCAGCCTCACAGCATACCCCGATTGGGGATGCCATAGTCCCAAGTACTCTTAACAACTAGTCTCAACTACTCGAGCACGAAGGCCGTCAATGTTGAAACGTGGTGTATGCAAACAACGCATTAATAATAATAATAATAATAGTAAATCTTTATTTAAATACAGTTTACAGTAATAACAGCAAAATAATACAAATAAAAGCAGAATAATCATATAAAATACATACGGTGTATAAAGGTGTAGAAACATTTATATATTTTAACAAGAGATCTATACATTGTAAACAGTAAATATATATATATATATATATATATATATTATATATATAAACATTAGTTAAATAGAAATAAAGATCATTATTCGTATTTGCTTAAATACATATAAACTTAGTTTTTGTATATTTGTATGCAGTTATTACTTTTGTTTTCTCGTAATCTGCCTCACTAGGCAAGCCTGTGTTGAGGCAGTCATTTTTGCCGATTGTTTTGGTTACTTCAAATTAAATTAATCTATGGTTAATGTTATTTGAAAGTACTCTGTTCGACTCAACATTTGTTGCAATAAATATAACCATCATGATGTAAATTTAAACAAAGCTTTATATTAAACGTAAAAAATGTTTTATCATTATTATTACAATTGTTAGTGCCTAGTTTTGCCTACAAGTTTCATACTGTGGGGTTTGTTGCGACATTCACATTCATAATTACAAAAAAACGAAATGTTACGAGCCCCGTAATTATAGTATGAGATTCGCAGTATACTATTACGGGTATAGAAAGGTACATTGGGGCAGGTTAGGTTGGTAAGGTTGGTAGGTCGGTCAGACTGGCCGGGGTACTGGGGTACCGCCCGGACCCCACTTATTTATGCCAATTTCTCGTTGCTATACGCCTTGCAGTTATGATTGATATCAAAATGAATGGACGGAACTAACCCCATAATACATGGTGAATAAAATATTTTTTTAGGCACTATTAACATTTTTTTTATTTTGTTTTTTTACTAACTAACCAACTCTCAGGAAGGATAAGCACAGATGAACAACTCTGTTTTGGCACACGCTTCTCGCTTCATTCACATTCATTCATCGGACCAAAATCGAGTATTTGATTCATTTGATCAGGTGCGTACCCGACTTCTACTATTTACTTTCGCGTTATATATTTTCCTGGAACTCATTTCTCCGTCCATCAGCTGTACATGTTTAAAACCTCTAAGCGTCCCTTTTTTAATCTTTTTCATAATACTTACATCAGTCTTGCACTCTTTCTCGGTCTCCGCATTTGTTTTAGTATTTTCTACACACACACGCCTAAGGGATCTCATTTCTACGGCATTTAATCTACTTCTTTGTATTAACTTACAACGTCTTTGTATCACTCACGTCAAATCAACCGGTTTTGTAAGAACCATTTTTCATGGATTAAATTTATCTAAGAAACCAACCTTGATTTATGGCAGTGAGGCATGGAACTGGCAGAGGAATGATGAAAGTAGACTGAATGCTGTGGAAATGAGATCTTTGAGACGGATGTGCGGTAAAACCATGTATGACCGTATTACAAATGTGGATATCCGGAAAGAATGCAAGGCTGATATGAGCGTAATGGATAGGATCAAGAAAGGGACGCTTAGATGGTTTGGGCATATAAAGCGAATGAACGAAGAAAGGAGTGTGAAAAGAATATATGATGCGAAAGTGAATGGAAGAAGAAGTCGAGGACGCCCGAGAAAGACATGGCACGATCAAGTAAATCAAATACTTGAATCGGGTCATGTGAAGAGTCAGAATAACAGAAGAGTATGTATGAGACGGTGTATGAATGTAAATGAAGCAAGGAGTGTGTGCCAAGACATAATAAGAGTTATATGGCGGTCCGTCCTCTCTGCCTACCCCTGCGGGGAAACGGCGTGATGGTTAGTTAGTTAGTTAACTAACGTGCAGTTAGTCAAACTTTTCTCCTCACGACGAAAAAGCTCGTCAAAACCATTTGAGAGCTTAAATATACGTTGGAGTTAGCACACATCAGTCGTAAACAAAAATAGCTGTTTCTCGGTGACATTTCGCAAGAACATTACTGTCGGAAGAGTATTCATATGCACCAATATACATAATCCTATGTGTGTTGCTCGTGTCAACTCGAATTGCCCGATCTACATCATTTTTACCAATTGAAAAAATCTAAAAAGTTTCACCAATGAAGCAATACTATGGCCCTTGAGGTGATATGCCACAAATATGGCGCATTAAAAAATAGCGAAGTATTATTATGATTATGGCGTTAAAATGATATCGTCGCCGGAAAGGTAAAAAGGCTGTAGAGGCATTTTGGGAAACTTACACCAGAGCACTATATTTTTTTATGTTTGTTTTGCAATTAAATTCATAGGTCTTAATAATTGACTCAGGTAACTCAATGAGAGGATTACAAAAGTACAACAGTACGATAAAAAGCTAAAACAGTTCCAAACTTCTACCTCTTGAGTCAAGCCTTCTTCTCTCAAATGGTAAACATATTTTACTGGACGAGACATATGACTTGCATCACATCGGCTAGGTAAAACAAAAATCCACCCCATTCCCACTCCACGCCTCTGTTCTCCTTAGGAAAGATCCCATAAATGAAAAAGGATGCAGCTCCAAGTAGAAAAAACATGAAATATTTAACTTCAGTCAAATAAAAATTTTCAAACAGTAACAAGTTCAGAACTTATGTATTTCTTTTTATCTTTTCCTTGCTTGGGGTTTTTAATCCAGTAAAGATATTTTCCCTAAGAAAACACTAATGTAAAAATAAACTCAGTCAGGTAAATAAAACCATCAGATGGTGATAGTAATAAAGCCTAATGAGCCGCAGTACTAGTCAGATAGACATTATGAGGGGTATTTGTATAAGCCCCAGCTAGTTAGTAGAGGATTACGAAAGAATCCATAAAATCAAAAAAAAAATCAAACATACTTTAGATGGCTGAAGAGCCACAAAAGTCTTCAGAATCAAACGAGAGGCAGAGCATTCGATGCAAAAAAAATAACTGATCAAAACTGCATATTCAACTTATTTTTGACCAAAGTGTCACTTAAGCTCTTTTGGCTTTTCAATGGCGATATGGGTATTTGTCTAAAAACAATATTTTCTATTACCTCGACTTAACTAAAAACGCTTCAAACCTATATTATATATGAAATCCTTTTCTTAAGGATTTTTTAACTTAATCATTTTTTTTTCAGAAGATACATCGTCTAGTGAGACGGTTAAAATACACGTATTTGTAACAACCGTTTTAATGCCAGTAAACGCCCGGGTTGCCATGGCAATGAAATGAAAATGAAAATCAAATGTAACCCAGGTATATTAATTGCAGAACCACTGTGTATAGGCAGATTGATTCATCCACCATAAACAAACTGGTTGGGATAGGTTAGGATTAGAGATGGTCCGGTTGGGTTAGGTCACTAAGGAAAGGTCACAAAACCTCTCAACCATTCCCTCCGAATTTAAAACCAAAAAGGCTGTAATTTGCATATTTATCATTCAGGGAGAAAATATTTTCGAAATTAGGCACTCAGAAAAGGATGCAAACGATGGAATTGGGTGGAATTTATAATCAGATGCATTTCTCACAATCATATTGTTGTGAATATTTCAAAAAAAAATTTCGTTTCCTTTTTCACACTTGAAGATATCGTTGCCGGAAAGGCAAAAGGGCTCCAGCGCCATTTTGGGAAGCTTACACCAAGTTATTTTTTATACAATAAAATTCATAGGTCTTCAGTACCTGGTTGGATTTTGAAAAAAAAAGTTAACTCAGGTAACTCAATGCTCTCACTAAGTTAACTGATACCATTTTAATAAATTAAATAATTTAACTACACATCGAAAATCTAAAGAAAACAATTAATCGCTTTCTGAAAAATTCGATCGTTTTTATTTTATTAAAAAAATAATAACTCCTTCAGGTACTTTCAAACCTTCGTCTACCTTTTCCTCATTTTCTTTATAACCTTACTTTCTTCAGCTTCACAACTTTCTCCTCATAATAACTCACTTGTGTTTCACAAAATGTGTTGATCTCAGATAATGTGTTGATGTATTTTTTTTAAATTGTATGTAAGTGGTATACATGTTTTTTTTTTGGAATAGCTACTTACGAGTATATTCGGAGAATTTATTTTTTTCTCATATCACTAAAAATTATTTAATTAAGTAACATAAAGATTTTTTTTGTCGATTTATTGTATTTTCGTGTGGCTGAATAAATTTATTTTTAAATGAATATAAAATTGCAAAAGATTTTTCTCTAAATATATACAGTAATTTTATTTTGAAAAGAAACTTCTAATATTTATTATTCGAATTGTACCAAACGTAACGCAAAGAAAAATTTATAAATGGATTGATTATTTTTTTGACAAAACGGTTAATTAAAAATAAAAACTCCTGAAAAGATAGTGATGAATTCCGGGTGCCTATTGGCACCTCCGGCATACTAAGGGTTAAAAAGAAGGTGTACTCACGATTACACGGCCCCCTGTACGCCACCGGGATGCTCTTGCCCTTCCTGCAGGCGGCCGCGCGCAGGTGGCAGGCCGAGGGGTAGGTGACGCCGTCCGCGCCGCACAGAGCCTTCTCCTCGCGCTCGCCGTCGGGCGCGTCGTGCCCCTCGCCGAACTCCGCCAGCGCCTTGACCGCGTGCTTGGCGTGCGGGCACGTGCGGGCGCAGCGCACGCAGTGGGCGCGCGAGTCCTGGTCCACGAGGCAGTGGCGCCCCCCGCCGCAGCGGATGCGCGCGCAAGAATCTGAGAATAACAGATCTTCAAAACACTGCCTTCTTCATATATATAAAGGTGCTCCCTAAACTAGCTGGACTAAAACATTTATTCATCTAGTTATTTACGGCAAATACCCAGTTGCTTTTCACATTTGGTCCGCCTCCGTGGTCGAGTGGTAAGACAATCGACCATAAGTCCAGATATTACCCGACGTGGGCAAATAAATGTTCTCTAGAGGTCGTTGTTTTGATTAAAGATTGCTGAGATGTATTTATTTATACTAGCGGGCTATTATTCAATTACAAAAATACATAACACGAAATGGGAAAAAAGGGCCAAAATATAAAGAACAGCACATACATAATAATTAAATGAAGCATTGTTAAAAATACACATCTGAAAGAACATTCAAGTCAAAGCCTGAACAAGGTTTGGGTATAGTCGTAAAGAATGACAAAAACATATTTAGGCTGGTACCAAAAATTTCAAGACCATGACTTGAATTAACAAGTCTCGACATTATGGACAGTGGAAAATGATACCCATAATTAGTAGAGTGTTGATTGAGGGACAGCAATTCATTGTTTCTAGGTGTACGGCAAGGAATGTTGAACTGGATGAGTTGCAACAAATAAGGTGAGTCAATAATACAATCAATAATTTCGAAAATTTTAATTAGACCAAAGTCTTTCCCACGCTTTTCTAATGAAGAAATTTTAAATGTATTTTCAATTTAATCATATGGATAATTGCCTGTTTCTCGCCCTAATTTTCGTGCGATTACTGAGATTAAGTATCCAAAGCAGGGAGGCAGCTAAAACTCGATAGGTTTGAAGGCGTTTCATTGAGACTCTTTCCGATAAAGTATTCACAGCAAATAATATGAAATAAATCTCACTTTGGCAATGTCCGTAGTAGTCCAGGCTCAGGTCGCGGGCACGCCGGCGGCACGCGCGCTTGCGCAGGCGGCACAGCGAGCGGTAGGAGCGCCCGTCCGTGCCGCACACGGGCCTGGCGCGCCTGCCCCCGCAGCGCGGCGCGCACACGCAGCGCGGCCGCCCGCGCCGCAGCGCGCAGCGACGCCCGGCGCCGCACTGCACGCCCAGGCACGATTCTGCGGTAAACATAGTATGCTTCAAATATTGATAGGCGACGAGGAAATGATCAGGGAACCTTACTATTACGACCTACTTTAAGTAAGAGAATGTCGAAGAAAGAAAATGAATGAGAGAGAACTAAACATAACTTATATTTGTTTAAATAATAATACATGTTGGTTTATCTCACCCAGTTAACCATTTCTATGGTATAAAACACTTATTTCTAGCTATAAAAATAGATTTTACGTAACTTTTTGTTCTTCTCCTCAACATTTTTTGTAGATTGAATTTCGAGGTCTTATGAGTAATGTGGGAATCCCACAAGGTCCTCATCTTGGAACTATGTTATTTTATATTTTTTTTATTGTTTTCAGTAACGACGTTGTACGATTTTCAGTTTACTAATGACGTTTAACTGTATGCTTCTTCAAATTAAATTAAACTTATTTTAATATTATTTTACAAAGAGCTCCACAAGGCCCTCCTCTTGGACCTTCGTTATTTTATATTTTGTATGTTTTTAGTAACGACATTGTTTGGTTTCTGATTTACAGATGACGTTTAACGGAATGCGTCTTTAAATGAAAATTAACCGATTTTGATGATCATTTTACCAATAAAATATAAGGTTCCACTTAAATGAGCTGCCCTGAAGAGACTTTACAAATTGATTTATTATTAACCAAAAAATAACGTCCCTTCAAATAATTTTATTCCATTGTTATAAAAGCATTTATGCTGCTTCATCGTGAGCTTTCTGGTGTCCAGCTTTGGAAATTAGCCTCTATCAAATATCTTCAGTTATTTCGATCGTGCTGCAGCTTTTACCCAAACAAAGCCCACACTACTCAGTCCAGATATGAATATAGGCCTTCCTAAAATATCTTAAGCTATACCGATTGTTTTGTAGTTTTCACCCACTCAAATCCCCCAGTCATAAAACTCCTGATGTTCGGCTATGGATATGGACTTTTCTAAAATGTGTCAAGTTATTCTGATTGTAACTTTCATAAATCCAAAGCAGGTTTATAGACACATCAATATTAAGTTCCAGTTTGGGGCTCACCTCGGCAGCCCACACAGGCCACCCTGCCGCCCAGGGCACGCCAGAAGAACAATGCCCCGGGCTCCAGGTCGTCGGGGCTCCACGCGGCGCCTGGTCCCTGCCCCACGGCGCAGCACTCCTCCTTGCTCACCTTCTCCGCAGTCAGCTCGGTGCAGCGCCCATTGCGCTCCATGGACGCCCAGCAGATTCCACCTGAAACAGAATTGAATGTGTTTTATAATTGGATAATACACTTTAGTATGAAGAATGACTAAATATATTTCACGTGGTGTGAAAATTCTAGAATACGTGTGAAAGCTTTATGTAGTTCGAACGATTAACGCCCACGAAAAACACTTTTAAGGAAATGAAAAAATTAATTTCTATAAGTCCACAAATACGTATATATAAACAAAGTTATTTTTTCATTTCTGAAAATTTGTCAAACCACCAAGTAGTTTTTTTCTACGAAAATATTGTATTAATTTTATCAAATTTCATATTGTTTTTATTAAGTTCTGCTAGCTTTAATTTTAAATGACAGCTGTTTCGGCGTTCAAGGGCATTATTTAACTGTTAGGCCACATAAAAACGATTTATTTATAAGATTTTCGTTACCACCCATAAGTGATAAAATGTAACAAAAAATATAAAACAGAAAGATTATGTTAATTTTTTCAAGTGTTGGAATCGGGGTTTACAACAATCTACCATGTAATCTACCGGGTATCTACCATGATTGTTGAAGCAGCCTTCAATATCGCTCTACTACTAGAATGAGCAAAAAGGCACTTGACTCTCGGTCGTAAGCACGAGAAATCAGAACTGGTAATATATACCGTGGCTTATAAAGGCTAAAGACTAAAGGCTAGTGGGAGTATACAGCGGACATTCCACACTAAACAATAATAACGGACGCTTGTTGCGGCAACCAGCCACGCCGGCTGATTAGCGAATGATGAATGGACACCCAACAAACTTGCGGCAAATCGGGACTGACACTTGGCACTCGGAACTTGGGCGGAGGGTTATAACTGTTATTTTATTTTCATAAGATACTCTAACTAACTAATTAACCATCACGTCGCTTCTCTGCAGTAGGTAGTAGTAGTGAGTAGGCAGAGAGTACGGACCGCCATACAACTCTGTCTTGGCACACACTCCTTGCTTCATTCACATTCATACAAAAAAAACATTATAAATGTACCTTACAAAAACATTATAAATGTACCTTATGCACAACCTTTATACTCCCAAACAATATCTATAAAATGTTACCTCCACGTAACAACTTTATTCTAATATTTATTTAATGTCATTGTTCTCTTCTTTTCCCTTTTATTTCTTTTTCCTTTTATTACTTTCCATTTTTTGTGCACAACCTAAACAATATCTATAAAATGCAACCTCCATCTAAAAAACTTTGTTCTAATTTTCATTTAATTTCTTCTTTCTCCTTTTTATTTATTTTTATTAATTTTTACATTTAATATTATATAATTTATGTACACTACCTCTGTCTCGACACAGGAATATCCTAGTGAGACAGACATGGACCAAACCCATGTATTTTTTTATATTTTAGCGAGAATAAATAAATATATACATCGTCTCATACATACTCTTCTGTGATTCTGACTCTTTACATGACCCGATTCAAGTTTTTTTGTTGTTGTACAAAATGAACATTTTTTACTTAATACTAACAGTAGGTATAATATAAATTGAATAAATGCACAGTGTCTAGTTTCTAGTTAATGATAATTACCTCCCTAATTGAGAAAGTTCTCGTGCTTAGGGAGGCAGTACTATCATGGGTTTCTTGAAATTATTTTTGTATGATTGAAAATGAATATTAAATGAAAATAATAAATTCTAGACTATTTTAGTGAAAAGTGTATTTTGATCGTGCTTGATCGTGCCATGTCTTCCTCGGGCGTCCTTGACTTCTTCTTCCATTCACTTTCGCATCATTTATTCTTTTCTCAGTCCTTACTTCGTTTATTCGCTCTGCATGTCCTGTGACAATTCTGCTTCAATCTCACAATATAACACTCCTTTGCAAAGAAAACATCTGCTAAATAAATACTCCGATGTCTTTGATATAATTACTACGTCAATATCACAATATAAATATACCTTTTTCACAGAACATTTTTTTTCATCTGGCAGAGCTAAATTAATTGTTGAAAATTATTTAACTCTGGATGTACCTGTTATTAAATTGTTATTTTTTTCTTTTCTTTCACAATATTTTTTTGCACTGTTAATGAGTATTAAAAGTTAATGATTGTGTAAAATGCCTTTAAGGGGCGTAAACAAATAAGTAAATATAGATGTAGGCAGAGAGGATAGAACGCCACACTCCTTGCTTCATTCACATTCATACATACTCGTCTGTTATTCGACTGTTCACATGGCCCGACTCAAGTATTTGATTCATTTGATCGTGCTTTGTCTTCCTCTGGCGTCACCGACTTCTTCACACTCCTTTTTCTCTACATGCCCAAACTATCTTAGCGTCCCTTTCTTGATTGGCGTTCTATTCATTACGCTTACATCAGCCTTGAATTCATTCCGGATATCCAAGTTTTTGACACGGTCATATATGGTTTTACGCATATACGCCTCAGGGATTTCATTCCCATATCATTAAACCTACTTTCATCCTTCCTCTGCCAGTTCCATGTCTCACTGTCATACATCGGGGTTAATATAAGCACTCCATTGTGGATAAGATATATGTAAATCCACAATATACTCGTATACAATTAGTCATAAGTAAGGTGGCTCGTGACTTTATAGTGTTCTAGAATGCTAAGATTGTAAAATAATAATTATTTAAATAAACTAATATTACAAATTTTGTAGCCGAAAATGTGTGTGTGTTTTTTTTTAAATAACGTACATAGATTTTCAGGATTTTTCACTTTTGGTGGTGCACTGTACGGCTAAAAATAGCTGCGCCAATTGAGAATGTTTATAACCCCAGAACTAACTATGCGTGAGTTTTTTTTATGCGTGATGGCCTACGCGGAAAAATGGTAAGACGCTCGACTACAAATCCAGAGGCCACGGGTTCAAACTGGGCGTGCGCAAATATTTTTTTAAGTAATTAATATGTATCATAACACATGTAATTCAAATAAAATAATATTAAGCATATTTGCAACACGTCCTGGTGAAAAACCACCATTCAGAATCGTAACATTGTTTGAAATGGCTTTAGCCGTGTTTGGTGACCAGATTCAAATAGCCAAGTACTTACCAACCATTCTCTTCCCCGTTTCCTTTCCCTCCTCACTACCTTTCACCACACGACATACCCAGTTGGGACTCTTAAAACATAAAAAATGCTTCACAGATTCGATTTTTTGAGACATTAAAATATTGACACAGAATTATAAAAAACTAAATGTTTTTGTCATACAGGTTAGACCAAAGCTAGATATAAAGTACAGTGGCGGCTCGTGACTTTTTAGTGTGCTAGAGTGCTAAGATTGAAAAATAACGTCATCATTGATGTTGTTGTGGCCGAAAACATTTTTTTTTTTTTTCGAAATTTCAACTTTTTGTATGAAGATTTTTCAGAAATCCGTGCAGTGCACCACCAAACCTAAAAAATCCTGAAAATCTTCATTCAAAAAATAAAATCTTGTAAAAAAATAAAAATCATTTTCGGCTACAACAACACTAACAATGTCGTATTTTTCAATCTTACCACTCTAGCACACTAAAAACTCACGAGCCGCCACTGATAAAGTATAACGACTGTTGGTCTCCCAAACAAATAAAATAAATATAGACCGGTTAGTAGCTAAGTAGACTAACACGTCGGATTCCCACCCAGACGTCGTGAGTTCAATTCCTCTGCTAGTTAAGTCCTCCATCACTGCACAAGCAACATCTTCCGCTTATTATGATGGCAGTAGGAGTTTATCAAATATTGTCAGGTTATCTGTAACTCGGGAATTTTTGTCTTTCTTGGAATGACACCTTTGTAATATAGCAGTTAACTTTTCTGTATCATGTCTATGCCAAAAAAAACACAAATTGGTAAAATCTTAGATGGATACTAATACAATATTTTTATACGTAAGATTTTTTCATCTCATCTCCAATGACTGAATCTTGAGATGCCTTTTTTTCTACGTACAATTATTTCAGGTGAATAGATTTAGAAAAAAATCGTCCCATTATTATGAGGAGAATTCAACGTTCGGGTAGACAAGGAACCAATGATGAACAGAGTGAAACAAAAACCAGGCATGAATAGTCAATAGTCCCTATAGTAAATACACATTATTTATTTCTAAACTAACGGACTATTGTCCAGTTACAAAAAAAATACATAACACGAAATGAGAAAAAAGAGCAACAAAGAAGAACAACACATACATCATATTATAATGAAGCAGTGACAAAAATAGGATAAAATATACATTAGAAAGAACATTTAAATCAAAGCCAAAGTCAAGTCAAAGTTTTGGTAGAGTCGTAAAGAATGACAAAAATCATTTAGACTGGCACCAAAAATTTCAAGACCATGGCTTGAGTTGACAAGTCACGACATCCTGGATAGTGTGGAGAACGATACCCATAATTAGTAGAGTGATGATTGAGGAAGAGCAATTTATTGTTTCTGCGTCTACGGCGAAGAATGTTGAACTAGATGAAATTATATCCATTATTGATAGTCATTTCTCAAACAATAATAGTTGTTTTCTGTTTATTTTTTTTTAAACTTCATCCACACTCTTAGATACGTAAAGTTGGTGTTTTTCAAACTTCGTCACATTGAATCGACGAATCGACGATCAAATCGACGATCGACGCCGTTTTAAATATTTGGCATTTAAACGGTCTGTTTTTTTAAATTTTTTTATTTACTTAACTTCATGTTTATTTACAATATTGTACATACATTGTCCTCCACGTTAGGAGTTCACCTGTGCTGTGGAGGACATGTCAATCGCCGATTCTCGGCCCGTTTCAGCTTTTGATCAAATTTTCATCAGCCGTCATGCGTAACTAATCGTGCTCTCGTATTTGACGTCTGAAACACCCCAAATTTTCTAAAACTATTCATCTTAACTAACTAACCATTCCTATAAGTGTTTTTTTTTACATTTTTTTACTAAAAGACTATTGTCATAATTCAATGATTACCGCAATTTTTTTTTATTTGATTTTGATCGGTCTCAGCTAAACGCCGATTCTCGGCCCGTTTCAGCTTTTGATCAAATACTGATCGACCGAAAAACATAACGGCCATACTTTTATGCTTGTCAGCTAATTACATTTTGTTGAAAAACTGAAATGGGCCAAGAATGGGCGTTTAAAGGGGACCAATAAAACGTTAAAAAAATGACGATAATCGCTGAATTGTAACGATGTTAAATGTGACAAGCAAATTAACACGTTATTTTTATAGCCGATTTATAACGTTTTAATGCAATTTCATTCGGTGCAACCAGCCACTAATGGTTAGTGCATAAAACTGTTTGAGATATGCAAATGTCTTTCTTTGGCGATATTTTCTGTATCTCATTAAAAATTACGGCGCATGCCATATCTACCACGTGAATAACCTGATAACGGTCTCTGTGGGCGAGTGGTTACGATCCTTCGCTGCGAATCCACAGGTGGCGGGTTCAAATGAGGCGTGTGCAAATACTTTTGTTGTTGTTGTTGTTGTTGTGATTGTTGTTGTTTTTGTTGTTTTTGTTGTTGTTGTCTTTGTTGTTGTTGTTGTTGTTGTTGTTGTTGTTGTGTTTTTGTTGTTGTTGTTTTTTGTTGTTGTTGTTGTTGTTGTTTTCACTTCACAGACAATACATTTAAAATAACATGTAGTAGACATATTTGTGGTACGTTCCAGCGTATAACCATTCAGAATTGAAACGTTGCTTGATTTTACTTGAGCCGTGTTTGGTGACCAGATCTGAAAATCCAGGTACTCTCGCACCTTCCTCTTCCCCATCTCCATCCCACCCCTACTACCTTTAGCCTCACAACATACCCCAATTGAGAATGCCATAGTCCCTCTGGCTCCAGACGGTTGGAAGTAGATGGGCCTCTTGTGCGGTATTGAATATGATCAAAAACTATGTTCACGCCACTGGGTATAAGGTGGAAGAATAGCCTGGTACTTTTCTAAACTGTGTTCTCTTCTCCCACTTCCTTCACTTCTCCAAGCCTCACAAAGTAATATAAATTAACTTAACCTAACATAATCAAACTACTCCCTCTCCCTTCTCCTGTCTTTTCTTCACCGAACAAATAATCTCGACTCTAAAGTAAAAGTCACATTTATGCTTAACGCAAGGAACCTAACCTTAACATATCAAGTTTGCGTGAACCTAATATAAACAAACTGCGATCATTGTTATATACCCAGCAAAGAGCGAAGAGAGAGAGCTACACATTTTTACCCAACTATACAAATTTACGATAAATCACTTTCTCCGGGTTATTATGTGGTAAACCGCGAGATAGAACGAGATAAGACAAGTTGTCACATAATATCGCACCAATTTTACGTACGTTTTGTTGTGCGACATAACTCAGCAGTTTTTGAGGTTATATCCTTCATTTTTGTTGATAACAATACTGTGAAAAATTGGTTATACAAATAAACAAACCATTATGATCTCGACATGTTCCATGAATGGATGTACAAAGGTGTGCCTATGAAAACCCTAACCACGCCCGAGTCAGAAAAAAAACAGCAATACTAACCACACTGTTTCGCAAAGCAATCCCTTCTGGTATATTATTGCTATTAGAAACCGACAGTATCACTAAAATAACAAAAAAAGTCATACCAGAGGTCACGGGTTAAAATCAAGAGTGCAAATAAAAAAATGATTAAATTATAAGGGTTTCACCTATCACTCCCACATGCAGAGTGCCCTACAATTAATTTAACACGAATAAAAAAATCAGAATGTGCGACGGCTTGCCGTAGTTCCCGGTTTTGCCACCAGAATTATCCGGTAGCGGACAGATACGCTAAGATATTATACAGGGTGTCACAACGCGTACCCGACAGACTTTAATCGACCAGACTTTGACGGCCTCCGTGGTGAGTAACTCGGGGTTTTGTTTATTTTTCAATAGACATGCATTTATGCATTTTCGCATTTGTGTATTTACTTCGAGATTCGTTTTCCACACTGTGGAAAAACAACATGATGACAGGTCGAAACACGGGGGCTCCATCGAGGCCCCCGTTAAGGTAGCCTCTCAGAAGCTGGGCATACTGTACAGGGCCCGGAGATATGAACTTTCATAGTGCACGTCTGCTGACCTTGTAAAAATCGCAAGTGTTGGCATCCTACTGTTGACGGCCTCCATGGTGGAGTGGTAAGACGCTCGACTACGAATCTAAAGGTGGCGGGTTCAAACCCGGTGGGCTAATAAATTAAATTTTTTTAATATGTGTCATAACTCATTTAATTCATATTAATTAATATATACAGTATATTTGCGGTACATAATGCCTGCTTTTAGAAATATCGCTGTTTTCGTATTGCAAACACTTCTTATGGCTCTACTGAAATATTTTCTAATATTCATAAGACAGGTAGATCACTTGAATTTTCGACGACCTCCGCGGTCGAGTGGTTTAGATCCTCGACTGCGAATCCCGAGGTTGTGGGTTCAAATCCCAGCGTACGCAAAAAATATAGTTAATTAATTTGTATTATTTCACAATTAAAATATTAAAAATAATATAAAATGTTTTTGCGGCACGTTTCAGAATGGTAGATACCCTCAGTATCGTCCCGGCGAAAGACCATCATTCAGAATCAAAACGTTGCTTGAAATGGCTTTAGCCGTGTTTGGTGACCAGATCTTAATTATCCAGGTAATTTCCGACCTTCATCTTATCCATCTATTTTTCCTCCGCACTATCTTAAGCCTCACAACATACCTCTATTGAGGATGTAGTCTCACTGGCTCCAGAAGGTTGGGAGCAGTGGTTTTTAGTTTTATTTATTTTATATTCGTTACTTATGCATCAAAGTTTACAAAGTATCTAATAATAATTCATATTCTTTTTTAATTAAAAATAATATTATAACTTATATACTTCTTGATATTACTAATGTATTTTAAATGGTTCTTACAGGCTATTTTAAATTTATTAATTGCTCTAATTCGGTTGGTTTACGGCAGCGCTTTACAACATTTCATCCCTTTTAAAAGTAAACTATTTTGTAAATAGGTTTTATTAATGTTGGTAGTCTGATTTCTTTGCATGTCCTTGTATTGTGTTTGTCAATATCGACGTAGTAGATAATATTGTCAGAAAAATATTTGGATAACAAGTTGTTCTTCATTTCATGTATAAACATCAATGTGTTTAATGTTAGCATCTGCTTCACTTAGTGGGCTGTCGTAAAATCTTAGCTAGTGGTGAATATTAAGGTTTTTTTAAGTTTAAAAAATTGTCCCAAGAGAGCGAAATCAGGTCCACATTTTTTCCTTCAAGTATGCTCAGGAAATGTTGATTAGTAGTAACCTTAGAGTATATAAAGTGGTATCTACCCAAGGCAGTGTAGTCAGTTTTTGGTGATTTTTACCTGACTCAGCGGACCTGGGTGTGGCTAAGACTAAAGATAGGGTATTTATACATCCATTGATATCACATTTCGACATAATGTTTTTGTTTATTCGTAAAACCACTTTTTCACAGTATTGATATCAACAAAAATATAGCATCTAACCTAAAAAACCGTTTAGTTGTGTCAAGTTTAGTGGCATAATAAAAAATGTGGGCGGAGTCCCGCGGTGACCCAGGAGCCCAAGATCATTGTGACAGTACATAGAAGCGGAGTATTATATTTGTTGTCTCTTTCTTTCTCATGGTGTTTGTATCGGTTGGGTAAAAATAATTAGCTATCTCTCCATACATTGTTTCTCCAAGGTAGTAACGTATGCCTGGTATGTCTCATAGCACCCTGTGAATCTGCCATATCACTGCATTCATAAACTGAGTCGATTCGATCGCCAGACTTATAATTGACCCATTAAGAGGAGCGTCCGAATAATCAAGCCCAATATAAAACCATTCAATCAATCGGTCGAAACACGAAAAATGCAAGTTTCGCGAAAATAAAACCACGCTAATACCGTCTGGCAGCTCGGCCAGAACCAGTCTAAAGTATTTCTGAATGATAATGAGCTGTAAATCTCGCTGGGAATGGGTGTCTGGGTTGCATTAATAAAACTTCAATCGGGAATGAGGGCCCGGTGTATTTTTATTATTGGTATTAAATTTGTAAATGCTCCGCAGAATGGGCGAAAAGAACCATATAAAGTTATTGATAATTCATCACAACTCTGTCAGAAACGTAGAAATAGCTTTCCGAGAATCCTCACACTCTAAATGGAAATCCTAAACTTACCTAACCTAACCTAACTTAACCTAACCCTAAGCTGATCTGACCTACCCTAACATAATATGAATTTATCGTATAAAAAAACCTTTGTTAAAAAAACTTTTTTCCACTAATTTATTTTTGATCGAACCGTTTTCACATTGTAACGTACATCTTCAGACTGATAATATATTAAAGTGAACGTTTACCAGTTTGAAGATGCCCGTTTTAAAGAAAAACGTAATACAGAAGAGATGATGTGACAGACAAATATATATATATATATATTTATATAAATATATATATACAAATAAATATATATATATATATAATATCGAAAATAAAACATATTATAATACATTTACGGACGCAAAATACAATACTATCAATAAGTATATTCAGCGGTGTGCACAGACTTTTTGATCAGGGTAGGCAGTAGAAAATACAACGGATTAATTGATAATATAGGTAGGTACCAGCAAATGTTACTAATTAATATTGCATTTGTTTTTCAAAAGCACTGCCTAGACACTAACAAATATAGTAACACAAACGAGCCACTCGAACGCGTACACAGCTAACAGCATACATGCATACATATTTTGTGTGGTCTAGCGAACGTAGAATAATTGATAACTCTGACGTTGGCGACGTTTGGACATACGTAATTACTGCTTTTGACACGTTATAGTAGGACGGTCGGAGCGCTCGCGGCGGTGGGATTATCTGAACTTCGAGCGAATTTTTATAAGTGTAGTTTTATTATTAGATATAATTTCATATTATACCATTCATATTTTGATGCCAGTATGCAGGGTAGGCAGTGCTTAGGTGCGTATATATTTAAAACGTTTTTTCAGTAATCTTTATTTAAGATATCGCACTAAACTTTCGGCATTATAACCCCCCTTCGGAACGGGAGTGTCAAAGTATTTTTAAAGACTTGAAACATATTTCTTGCTAGACTATAATACCTATAATATTTACAACATATACAGCTTTACTAACAATATCCCGTATCTGAAAGGTAGGACTATGTGCGGTCTCATAAAAAAATATATCCGACGTATAAAAATAAACCGCAAAGGGGTTTCCAGTAAAATACGTGTTTATTCATAAATTTATTAATACACCTACTTAGATATGGATCATGGAGTTAATTTAAATAATAATAGAAATTAAACTGCTTTGGCTCACCTTAAAAGTGGTGATGTTATCCTTTTATCTGTGATATCACAGCAACTCCGTGTCTGTATGCCATTGCTACTGGATCATTGGTTTGTTAGTGTTATTTTTATCTGTCTTATACCTCGAACACCTTCGTAAATACGACAAATTACGTATTTTAAGTGCCGCTCATCCGATGTAATTGAGTTTATTATTATAACCAGTGGCGGAGCGACTGTCTGGGCATCCAAGGTCAGCGTTATTTGACCATTTTTGTTTATGTACCCCAAACATCTTTTTTATATTTATGCCCAACAGTCGGGGGACCCATACCACTCTCAGGTGCCGTTTTAAGGAACGGTTCCTTCTATCAGCATGCACATCTTTTTTACTAAAATAAGTTACATACTTGAAGTAACAATATATGGAGGGAGAGATAATTATTTTTACCCAACCTACACAAACTTGCGATAAATCACTTTCTCCGGGGTTTTACGTTGTACACCATGAGAGAGAAAGAGACAACAAATTTCATAGACCGCTTCAATATACTGTAAGGATGATCTTAAGCTCCTGATTCACGGTGGGACCCCACCCACATTTTTTATTATGCTACTAAACTTGATACAACTAAAAGGTTTTTTAAGTTATATGCTATATTTTTGTTGATAAAAATACTGTGAAAAAGTGGCTATACGAATAAACAAAAACATTATGTCGATATGTGATATGAATGGATGTATAAATACCGTAGCCTTAGTTTTAGCCACGCCTAGGTGCGCCGAGTCGATTAAAATCTTGAAGTAACAATATATGGAGGGATAGCTAATTTGTTTTACCCAACGCATCCGAAATTGTAATAAATCACTTTTTCCGAGTTTTTACATCGTACACCATGAGAGAGAAAGAGACAACAAATTTCTTGGAACGCTTCTATATACTGTCGTAATGATCTTAAGCTGGCTATTTTCGCTGGTTAACGGCGGGACTCCGCCCACATTTTTTATTTTGCCACTAAACTTGACACAACTAAACGGTTTTTTAGGTTAGATGCTATATTTTTGTTGATAAAAATACTGTGAAAAAGTGGCTATACGAATACACAAAAACATTATGTCGATATGTGATATGAATGGATGTATAAATACCGTAGCCTTAGTCTAAGCCACGCCCATTTGCGCCGAGTCATGTTAAAATCATCAAAAACATGTCCAAAACTGACTTCACTGCCTTGGCTTGGGCTACCTCTTGTATACTCTAAAATTGAAATCATAAACAAGTAAAAAACTGACTTCACTGCCTTGGATAGATACTACTCTACATACCAAGACATGATCAATACAGTAACACAATAAGATGATAATTAGTATTTTCGTAGAAAGCAACTTTGTGGTTTGAAATATTTAATGAAAATGAAGTAATAACTTGGTATAAGACCACAGATTTAATTTTATTTTTTATGACCGACTGGTTTCGCTTAGCCTAAGCATCATCAGGGTACAAAATTAAACTAAACAAAAAATATAAAGTGTGCGGTTATATATACTCGTACATACAGAGGGAGAACAAAATATAAAACAAAAAATAAAATAAAATAAGAGAACAGTGAGAAAACATTGGAATAAGATTAAAATTATAACAAAGGAACAGAGAGAAAGAGACAAATAATATGAATTGAAAGGCGATTAAAGAGTAGTGAGAAATTTTATGAGTTTACAGGAAATATACCTAATATTAGACCACTGGATAAATTTAACTGAGTATGAAAACAGAAAATCATCACCAATATGTATAAGATTAATCAGAAGTAGTGTAAAAAGTTTTTTTTATGTATGTAAATACCGCATAAGAGTTCCACTGCACGAAGCCAGTAAGACTATGCCATCCCAAATTGGGGTAAATTGTATTGCTGAAGGGAGTGCAAAGGGAATGAGATGGGGAAGGGGGAGGTCGGGAATTAACTGCCATTTCAAGCAACGTTTCGATTATTTTTTATTTATTTTTTATATGAATACCGCACAAGAGTCTCAACTGCTCCCAACCGTCTATAGCCAGTGAGACTATGGGTATGTTGTGAGGCTGAAGGTAGTGGGGAGGAAAAGGAGATGGAGAAGAGAAAGGTTGGGAAGTACCTGACTATTCACATCTAGTCATCAAACACGGCCAAAGTCATTTCAAGTAGCGTTTTAGTTCTGAATGGTGGTCTTTCACCAAGGCGATACTTAGAGTATCTACTACTCTGGAACGTGCATTAAATATACTTATTTAATTATTTTTAAATGAATTAATTACTGTGTAATGACACATATTAATTAAATAAAAGTTATTGGCGCACGCCGGGTCTGAACCCGCGACCTTTGGATTCGTAGTCGAGCGTCTTACCACTCAACCATGGAGGCCGTCGATTCTAAATGCTGGTCAAAATCGTGTGGAGCAAATACAACACAAAAAATTAAAGAATCCTCGCTTTTACCATATCTGGCACACATTTATGAAAAACAACATTAAATATTAGTTATCAAAGATTATTCTCACACAGTAGGTTCTTAAAACCATGGCCCGAGTTTTATAGATATAGATATTAACTGATTATTAATATATAAAGCTGTGACGAAAACAGTATCCTTAAGTATTAAAAACTAGAGGAAGACAGCAAAAGACCGACAGTCGTTTCCTAGAGAACTTCCCTTTTAAGTAGCGCTGATAATTAACGTGACATTAAACAAAAATCCACTACCCGACTGCATCCAAACTATATCACTGAAACTACTCTTCCATCTAGTCCCGTCCTTCTTCCCTTTATCCCATGCCCATGTCCCCTTCCACCCACCTCTCCCCCCGCCAACTTAGTTGAGTTACTAAAATAAAACTGTATATTGTCACACTTTATTTTTAATAATTATTTGTCATCAGTAGAAGAAAATTTGTAATAAGCATGATATGTTTTTTTTTGTGTATGTGTTAATTGTAGATTTGCTGTTAATTTTCCCATAAATAAATAAATGAAAAAATCGCTATTTTTTAATCAAATTCATTAATTCCGTAACGCCAATGATTAAAGTCATAAAGTGACAGCATATTCTCACAGCATATTACATTTAATAAGAGTTGTTTTTTCTGTAACGTGTAGAATATTAATTTCAAAGCTAAAAGGTTGCTGAATCGCGTTTAAACACACGCCTCACTATTTTTCTGTACGGTTCCAAAAGTCCGAAATTCACATCATCAAGCGAGATGCGTTTTTTTATGAGTTTTCAGACATTCGTGACAAGTGTTTTACGGCCAAATAAACACAATTAGGTATGCAGTCTCGGGGTACCTGACGGCTACGTGCCTCCAGAGTTCAGTAAACAAGGCGTCTCACTGCCTCCTGTAGAGCTTCCCTCATTTGGCAGTCTCCGCGTCTTTCACGCTCTCCTCATAACCTCGCAAAATGCTGAAACATCAAAGACAGAGAGACATCTTCTTGACTCGAGACGCTGGTCAGCGCTCGGCGCTCATTCCCAGGTGATATTTCAAGGGTGTTAAAACAAACTCGTAAAACACCGCAGCTTAACTCAATGTTTGAGTTGAATTCACACCGGTGTTTGAGTTAAGGATACTCGCAAAATCTACAAGGAACCCGACAGGGTCGTTTTTTGTTAAATTTGACGAGGTTGAGTGTACTTGTAAACAAAAAATGTGAGTTCACTGATTTTTTAAATACTCCTGAAGCGTTACGCATTCTTAAACAACGGTGCAAAACCTTGATTTATCAAATTAAAATCAAATTTGAAATAAAAGTAACTTTTTTTTAACACCACTTTATTGGATACATACACTGATTGGTGTATGTATCCAATTAAGTGGTGTTAATTTATTTAAATTTTATTTCAAATTTAATTATGTTTTACCACAAAGTGGGTGCTTCGTGTCAAAGTTTAAATTAAGATCAGTTGTAAAATCAGTTTTTGTTCTACCAGTATTTCAATTGAAGCTGCTGCTAAAAGAACAACATCAATAATCATCTCAAAACCGGTGCTCATGAGTCATCCATGTACTCAACAGCTCAATTAGACGTAGCTATGCAGAAAGCATCCAACCCCAAAAATATGAAACCGAGAAAAAGGCGTTTGAAAATATGACGATACAAAAGTGTTAATATGCGTAAAAAAAAAAAAAAAATAAAAAAAATAATAAAAATTCTAATCGGTATTTGTAAAGTAAATATCAGTGTTATTATGAATATTATTATAAATAGATAATTTATAATCTATAAATGTATTTATTTAAATAAATAGTTATGGGTTACCCTACATTTTTAAGTTCTTAGACTTTATTTTCAGTCAAATATCTACGTAAGTAAAAAAAATGAATTACCAATAATCTATTGCATTTGAAGCTGGGATGTTTTCAGCAGATATAAATCTCGTATTTATGTATGGGAAAACATCTAAAACTCGATTGGGGCAAGTGTGGGTTGGACGCTTTCTGCATAACTACGTCCAATTGTGATTTTAATTGTCATCTTTTCTGTTTCCTAGCTCCTACAACACGAGTTTCTTCAGGACTCGGGTACACTCCTTCCCTTCCTTGAAAATACTATTCACAAGCGTTCCTTAAGATGATAGAGCTCCAAAGGAAAACTCGAAGCCTTCTGTGTGAAGTTAGTATATAAATAAAACTAACATAGCGTGAATCAACTGACAATCACCGTGGAAATTGTTGGTCAACGTCGAGCAAAGCTAGGGTTCCCACGAATTGGCAATTTTTATTAGACCTCTTTTAGTGAAAGCCTCCGCGTGAAAGGATGCCAACATTAAAATAACGAACTTCTTTCTAAGTATACAAATTTAACCTAATTAACGTGGTTGCTTGAAATTATTAATTCAATGTTCAACATTCCTTGCCGTAGACTCAGAAACAATGAATTGCTGTTTATCAATCATCACCATACTAACTATGGGTATAATTCTCCAATGTCCAGAATGTCAAGACTTGCTAACTCAAGCCATTTTGGTAGCAGTGTAAATGATTTTTGTCATTCTTTACGACTCTACCAAAACTTTGACTAGACCATGGCTTGAATGTTCTCTCTTATGTTTATTTTGCCTTATTTTTGTCATCGCTTCATTTATTATTATGTATATGCTATTCCTTCTCTGTTGCTCTTTTTTCCATTTCATGTTTTATATGTATTTTTTGTAATTGGACTTTAGTCCGTTAATTTATAAATAAATAAATACCCCTGAATTGTTATATTTAATTGAATCTCATAAACCTGACAGGACAGTTTCAAGTTTAACTACCATATTATTGTGACAATTCTACTTCAACCTCACATCATCTACTACGACCTCTCCGTACTTTTCAACCTTTTTCTTTCCCATCTCCTTCTCCTCCCCACTACTTTCAGCCACACAAAATACCCCAATGGGGATGCCATGGTCCCACTGGCTCTAGACGGTTGGGAGCAGATGGGATTCTTGTGCAGTATTCACTATAAAAAGTATAAAAGATATAAATAAATTTAAAAACAATAAGTTTAAAAAACAATGTTTACGAGAGACGGAAAGGCTGATAAGGATATTGAAAGAAGGGCGAATGCAGAAAACTCCATTAATGAAGGACTGAACGCTGTTGGCGCAAATAAGAAATTGTCCAAAGAAGCGAAGCTAGCAGTCCCCAATGGAGTACTTATACCAACCCTGATGTATGGCAGTGAGGCATGGAACTGGCAGAGGAAGGATGAAAGTAGACTGAATGCTGTGGAAATGAGATTTTTGAGACGTATGTGCGGTAAAACCATGTATGATCGTATTAAAAATGTGGATACCCGGAAAGAATGCAAGGCTGATGTGAGCGTAATGAATAGGATCAAGAAAGGGACGCTTAGATGGTTTGGGCATGTAGAGCGAATGAACGAAGAAAGGAGTGTGAAAAGAATATATGATGCGAAAGTGAATGGAAAAAGAAGTCGAGGACGCCCGAGAAAGACATGGCACGATCAAGTAAATCAAATACATGAATCGGGTCATGTGAAGAGTCCGAATAACAGAAGAGTATGTATGAGACGGTGTATGAATGTAAGTGAAGCAAGGAGTGTGTGCCAAGACAGAGTTATATGGCGGTCCGTCCTCTCTGCCTACCCCTGCGGGGAAACGGCGTGATGGTTAGTTAGTTAGTTAGTTTTTTTTTTTTAATTATGATGCTCCTATGCGATACACCTGGGAAACAAATATTCTGATGTTGATAATATTATTTAGTTTTTTTAATATTTTTTTTTTATATGAATACCGCACAAGAGTCTCAACTGCTCCCAACCGTCTAGAGCCAGTGAGACTATGGCATCCCCAAATAGGGTATGTTGTGAGGCTGAAGGTACTGGGGAGGGGAAGGAAATTGGGAAGAGAAAGGTTGGGAAGTACCTGGCTATTCAGATCTGGTCACCAAACACGGCTATAGCCATTTCAACCAACGTTTCGATTCTGAATGGTGGTCTTTCACCAGGGCGATACTTAAAGTATCTACCACTCTGGAACGTGCCGCAAATATACTTTTTATTATTTTTATATGAATTAAATGTGTTATGACACATATTAATTAAATAAAAGTTATTGGCGCACGCCGGGTTTGAACCCGCAACCTTTGGATTCGTAGTCGAGCGTCTTACCACTCGACTATGGAGGCCGTCAATATTACAATCAATATTACATCAATATTACAATATAAGCGTACCTTAGTACAGTTGTTTTCGTCTGGTAGAGCTAATTTATTTGATGAAACCATTTTACCCTGAGTTTACTTCCTATTCACTACTATTTTTTATTTTATTTCTTGTTTGCACTGTTATGAATAAATAAATATATATTTTTTAAATGCAAATATTTGTGTTAGCCTTTTACGGACGTAAATAAATAAGTGTATCGTATTTAAAATCTCACGGTACTACCTAAAATAATCCGTAAGTCCTTTTACATTGTACTGATTATTTTTGTATTGATGATTTTTACACGACTGGGGTGTGGCTAGGACTAGGGCTAGGGTATTTATACATCCATTCATAGCACATGTCGACATAATGTTTTTGTTTATTTGTGTAACTACTTTTTCACAGTATTGTTGTAAACAAAAATACAGGATATGACCTAAAGAACCGTCGAGTTATGTCCCGTTATGTCGAATTGCAAAACGTAGTGGGCGGAGTCGCCGAAGACGCGAGAGAAGGAAAACATGCTTAGTACCGAATGGTGGTGCTATATAATGTGAGAACTTGTCTCGTCTCTTTCTCTCTTACGGTTTACGACGTAAAAACCCTGAAAAAGTGATTTATCGTAAATTTGTATAGGTTGGGTAAAAATATGTAGCTCTCTCTCTCCTGATATGTTGGTGAGGTGCAAACCCTTTGATTGTGTCTAATCCTTCGAAATTCCTTCTCGTAATGGCACGACGTAATAGGAAATAAAGTCGTGGAATAGATTTACCTACGTTTGGTCACCAACACCGGATGGTGTCCTATTAAGGCACTCGGTTCGTCACTTCTGTCTAGACAGGACTGATTTGGACACAGGGTTACGTAACAAACACTGTGTGAAGTTATGTACAATCCACCTTTTATCCTCTAGTAATTATTTCTTCTTATTAATGCCTTCTAGTTTCATAATGCTGTGCAGAAAGTACGAGGCCTGTTCAAAAGAAAAAAAGAATTACGAATTTTCGCGGGCTGTGTACATTCGGTTATCGATTTTTTTTTTGTTGTTACGTTAGACCATTGAAGTAACAATATATGGAGGGAGAGCTAATTATTATTACCCAATTATTACCCAACCTACACAAACTTGCGATAAATCGCTTTCTCCGGGTTTTTACGCCGTACACCATTAGAGAGAAAGAGACAACAAATTTCATAGACCGCTTCCATATACTGTAAGGATGATCTTAAGGTCCTGGTTCACGGCGGGACTCTACCCACATTTTTTATTATGCCACTAAACTTTGACACAACTAAACGGTTTTTAGGTTATATGCTGAATTTTTGTTGATAAAAATACTGTGAAAAGGTGGCTATACGAATAAACAAAAACATTTTGTCGATATGTGCTATGAATGGATGTATAAATACCGTAGCCTTAGTCTTAGCCACGCCCAGGTGCGCCGAGTCAGTTCAAAATCATCAAAAACAAGTCAAAAACTGACTTCACTGCCTTAGATCGATACTACTCTACCAACTCCATGTTTAGACCCAACTGTCTAGAGCCAGTGACACTATGGCATCCCCAATAGAGGTAAGTTGTGAGGCTTAAGGTAGTGGGGAGAAAAAGGAGATGGGGAAGAGGAAGTTTGGGAACTACCTGGCTATTCAGATGAGGTCACCAAGTATGGCTAAAGCCATTTCAAGCAACGTTTCAATTATGAATGGTGGCCTTTCACCAGGGAGATACGTAAAGTATCTACCACTCTGGAACGTGCCACAAATATACTTTATATTATTATTTTATATTAATTAAATGTGGTATGACAGAAATAAATTAATTGAAATTTTAATAATATCAATGATCTAAAACAAAAATATGAAACAGAAAAAAGGCATTAACTAAAAAGAACAATGGTCATGACCGAGACTCGAAATCGGAACCTCTTCTCTACTCGGCAGTAGCACTTTGCCAATTGAGCCATTAAGACCGTATTATAAAGTGGTATTTTTAACAAAATTTAAAAAATATTATCGTAATATTAAATTACATAATATTTCAATTTCTTCCGATTTTAGGTCTTTTTAAAAAGGTCTTGATGGCTCAATCGGCAGAATGTTACTTTCGAAAAGAGTAGAGGTTCCGTGTTCGAGTCTAGGTCATGACCACTGTTCTTTTTAGTTAGATTATTGATATCATTTAAACATTTAATAATAAATAAGCATTCATGCTTCAAAGTTAACTCCAATTTTAATAAATAAAATTTATTTGCGTACGCTGGGTTTGAACCCACGACCTCAGCGTCATACCACTCGACCACGTAGGCCGTCATAATTTTTACAAAACGGTTATATAAGAATGCTGTTTTATACAAACAATGGCACCATTATTTAATGCCAGACTCCCGAGGACTCGAAATGATTATTCGCTCTCGAGACAGTTGATTGTTCCCGCAAAGCTTGACCTTCGACTGACGCGTCTGATTGCCTAGTGTCTAGGTGAGCTCCGAAGTAGGTAGACACCTACTAGACTAGTATACTTGACAACCTAGCCCAGAGGGCAAATAGCGGAGAATCTATGAAAAATGTTGTGTTAGGCATCTTTAAAGCGTACCCGTGAGTTAAAAATGCGCCCAGCCATTTTGTTGACACAGAAATTGAGCATTTCAGACAAATTTGATATTTGTCACCGGAAAGGCAAAAGGGCTATAACGCCATTTTGGGAAGTTTACACCAGAGCACTTCAAAGTTTTTTTTCAGTAGAATTCGTAAGTCTTCAGTACCTGGTCGGATTTTGAAAAAAAAGTTAGTTGTAGCGACAAAAAGCAAAAAAAAACCTTCGAAACTTGTGTCGCTTGAGTCAAGCCTTCTCCGAAATAGTTAAAATAATTTAGAAGAGCCACAAAGTCTTCAGAATCAAACGAGAGTCAGAGCATTCGATGTGGAAAGAGAACTGATCAAAACTGCATATTAAACTCATTTTTGACCAATGTGTCGCTTAAGCCATTTTGCATTTCCAGCGACGATGTCAACAAATTAGTTTACGGTGTACAGATAGGGAAACGATATCCCCACTCGGCTGGGCAACGTTTTGAAGCGGGTCAAGTAAGGGACTGTAGGAAGATTTTTTTTAATGCGGGCCAAAGAGACCCAAACTAAATGAAAAAAAGAAACTAAATACATATACCGGTAGCTCGTTCCGCATACGTATTAGAGTCAACACACACAAAAACGAGTCGGAGAAACGACTCGTTCTCATGAAGCTGACATCAACTTTGAACGGTGTCGGTCAGGTTTTACGCACGTGCGCGCAGGGTTTAATGCTAATAGCTCCTTCGAGCAGGCTCTATTGAAATACCTGTAGAAGTGACTTAGAATAACTGCGTTGCGTATGTTTATTAGAGATGGCAATCGGTCAATTAACAACGGATTGCTAATCAGACGAACCCCCCTGCTTTGCACAGAATCAAGCAGGCTTACCAAGTATTCGGGAGCTCCAGCACAAAGGTGGCTCCCACGTACTTGAAATTTGCATAGGATTAAAAGATTATTATAAATTTTCTTGGAAGCCTGCTGGAACTTTGCTTTTGGAATCGAACCAGAGGCCAAAGTTTTCAAAAAATTCCTTTTTTCATTCGTTTGCCCAAAGAGAATAATCAACAGGAAAAAACTGCGCTAAAAACGTATCCAGCATCCTCAACAATTAGCACATATCTAAATTGTATTAGTTCTGAGTATTTTTGAGTACATTAGAACACAATCTTAAGTGTGACTTTTGACAGCAGCCGACTATAGCTGAAGTATTTCTACCGTAAGCAGAAACGTGGAAAATGTGTGGAAAACCTTTTATACCTGTTGTTTGTCACATTCGAGTCATTCAACTGCTGAAATGAGAAAAATATGAGTTCTTCATAATACCCAAATACGCACGTGTTATTAATTTACAAGTTATTCACAAAAACACTCTGATTCACCCATAGTATACAATGCAGAAGAAATATAGCGGATGGAGAAATGTTGAGAATATTATTAAATAGTCGATAGGCCTTCTTCAACGCTTTCATCGAGTTACCTGAAGCGATAAAAAGCTAAAAAAAAGTCTTAAACTTGTGTCGCTTGATTCAAGCCTTCTCCCAAATGGTAAATATATTTTGTATGGCTGAAGGGCTACAAAAGTCTTCAGAATCAAACGAGAGTCAGAGCATTCGATTAAAAAAAAAGAACTGACCATAACATATTTAACTCTTTTTTTTAGTAATGTGTCGCCTAAGGCTTTTTTGCCCTTCTAGCGACGATATGGTGTTATTTTCCCGGTGTTAAATAAATATGGAAGCCTCGGTACACATACAAACGTACTACTGGATAGGAAAAAAAAACTATGTGTCACTCGCGCACTCTCCGGATGTTCGACTAGCCGCTAGCCGGGATCCTTCGTGATTCTCATTTCATTATTAGATGGCCACAGTTGATTGAATGGATTAATGAAATAGCACTGCCTTATGCAACTTCTCGGTAGGAGTCGTTACGAATATGGCAACGATGGGCGAGTGCGTATAGCCGAATGGGGAAGTGCGTTTGATTGTAGTGAAAACAAAGATTGTCTCAGGGTCGCTTTCATCCATCAAAACTGAGCGAACACTCAGCTAGGTAAAAAAATATCCTGAGCGGAAGACTTATGCCCTATGCACAAACTAAGCTGATCGCGGACGCAAAATACAAATCAGTCCGCGATGAGTTTGAATCTTTGTAATTAAATAAGACAGCACACGGCGCTACCATCGCTAAACAGTCACTAACGATTTAATAATAATAATTGGCTGATTTCTATAGTACCGTTTTCGTGAAATAAATATCTTCTCAAGGGCGCTTTACAACATAACTAACTAACTAACTATCCATCACGCCGTTTCCCCGCAGGGGTAGGCAGAGAAGACGGACCGCCATATTACTCTGTCTTGGCACACACTCATGGCTTCATTTACATTTATACATCGTCTCATACATACTCTTCTGTTTTTCTGACTCTTCACATGACCCGATTCAAGCATTTGATTTACTTGATCGTGCCATGTCTTTCTCGGGCGTCCTCGACTTCTTCTTCCATTCACTTTCGCATCATATATTTTTTTCACACTCCTTTCTTCGTTCATTCGCTCTACATGCCCAAACCATCTAAGCGTCCCTTTCTTGATCCTATTCATTACGCTCACATCAGCCTTGCATTCTTTCCGGATATCTACATTTTTAATACGATCATACATGGTTTTACGCACATACGTCTCAAAGATCTCATTTCCACAGCATCATTCATCCTTCCTCTGCCAGTTCCATGCCTCACTGCCATACATCAGGTTTGGTATAAGCACTCCATTGTGGACTGCTAGCTTCGCTTCTTTGGACAATTTTTAATTTCGCCAACAGCGGTCAGTCCTCCATTAATGGAGTTTCCTGCATTTACCCTTCCTTCAATATCCTTATCAGCATTTCCGTCTCTCGTAAACATACTTCCTAAATACACAAACTCATCCACTTGCTCCAAGTATTCATCATTCACAACTATATTGCACGCTGTTCTCGTACTATCTCTTTCAAACACCATGACTTTGGACTTACATTCATCATCAACTCATTTTGCATACATACTTGGTTCATCCTAGACACGAGAAACTGTAGAATTAACATAACCTACAACTTAATCACTAAGCTCTCTCTCCATACATTGTTACTTCAAGTATTCATACTACCCATGTAACATTCTACCTAAATTATATGTAAACTGTTAGTATCCCAAATATAATAAAATTTAGAAATGATATATTTTATAATTGCGGCACCAGCAGTATTAAAATCCAACAAAGTGAATTTTATCGTCATTTTTGAGCGCTGAGGCTAAAATACATAAGATGAATTTAAAACGATGCCGCGAATTCTGGAAAGATGTAAGTGCATCGCAGATAAACACATTCCTGTCATCATATTGCCGGCTGCGAGAGGCTGCGGACACTAACCGTGGCCGGTGGTTACAGATGATGCTGTTGAGATGAGATGCATCTCTGGAAAATTGCACACGGGTCATCATCCCGATTCGGCATCATGCCAAAATTTGCGCGACTCCTGGCTGAGTTTGGAATAGTGAACTGTTTCAAAAGAAGATTTGTTCTAAAAGTTGTTGACCCAAACCTATGTGTATTTTGTGTTAAGATAAAAGCGTTTTTTTTTATTTATTTGAATACAACACAACAGTCCTAGCTGCTCTTAACTGTTTGGAGCCAGTGGGACTATGGCATCCTTAGTTGGGGTATGTTGTGAGGCTGAAGGGGGTGTAAATGGAAAGGAGATGGGCAAGTCGGCAAGTGGAAGTTTAAGAATTACCTGGCTATTCAGTTCTTATCACTAAAGACGGCTAAAGCCATTTCAGGCAACATTTAGATTCTGAATGGTGGTCTTTCACTAGGGCGATACTGAGAGTATCTACCACTCTGGAACGTGCCGCAAATATACCAGATATCCAGAGTTGTAGATACTCTAAGTATCGCCCTGGTGAAAGACCACCATTCAGAATAGAAACGTTGCTTGAAATGGCTTTAGCCGTGTTTGGTGACCAGATCTGAATAGCCAGGTATTACCCAATCTTCCTCTTCCCACTATCTTCAGCCTCACAACACACCCTATTTGGGGATGCCATAGTCTCACTGGCTCTGGACGGTTGGGAGCAGTTGAGACTCTTGTGTGGTATTCATATATATTTTTTTTAAATGTCACACTTTATTTATAATATTTGTCATCAGCAAAGGAAAGTTTGTAATTGGCATGATTTATTATTTTTATTATTATATATACGTACAATTTTTTTTGTTGATTTGCTGTTAATTTTCCAAAAATAAATAAATTAAATATAGCCATAAGAAGAGTTTGCAATACGAAAACAGCGATATTTCTAAAAACAGGTATTACGCTCACAAAACAAGCCATTTACGATATTATTTAAGATTTATTTAGGATATCTTTTTGTGTGCATATTTATCAGCGTAATAATTTAATTAAATTACTTTTCGGCTAAAAAAAGAGTCCTCGTTGCGATGGCAACTTCAGCCGCGCGTAAGTTCGGCGTCATGGCGCTATAATCGCGCCCGACCGCAGCGGACCGGCGGACCAATTCGAAGACGCGCCCGCAACGTTGTTTATAGGTTGTTATGACAAGTTGATTGAAGTCCCGGACGTCAACAATCTGTTTATTGGCAAACACATTGAGCCAATCTGTCGGGAAGAAGGTGACGGACAGATAAGTTTGTATTCTCCTGCGTCTCGTAGGATGAAATCTTGGAGAAACAATGTATAGAGAGAGAGAGCTAATTCTTTTTACCCTACCTATACAAACTTACGATTAAATCACTTTCTCCGGGTTTTCACGTCGTACACAATGAGAGAGAAAAAGACAACAAAAATAACACACAGCTTTTATGTACTGTAAGGATGATCTTGGTCTCCCGCGTCTCCGGGGATTCCGCCCACATGTTTTCATATGCGACTAAACTCGAGACAACTAAATGGTTTTTTAGGTTAAATGCTATATTTTTGTTGATACAATACTATGCAAAAGTGGTTAAACGAATAAACAAAAACATTATGTCGACATGTGCTATGAATGGATGTATAAAAACCCAAGCCCTAGTCCTAGCCACTCCCAGGTCTGCCGAGTCCGGCTAAAATCATCAAAACTGACTACACTGCCTTGGATAGGTACCACTCTATGTACTCTAAGGATGAAATCGTGAATGTTTGATAATGGAAGGCTTTGCCAATACTGTTAATGAAAATTTGAATTTTTATTTATTTATAATGCATTTGATTATAAACTAACGGAGTATTGTTCAACGACGACCTGCATGGTCGAGTGGTAAGACGCTCGACTACGAATCCAGAGGTCGCGGGTTCGAACCCGGCGTGCGCAAATAAATTTTATTAAGTGAATATGTGTCATAAAACATTTAGAGTGGTAGATACTCTAAGTATCGCCCTGGCGAAAGACCACCATTCATAATTGAAACTTTGCTTGAAATGGCCTTAGCCGTGTTTGGTGACCAGATTTTAATAGCCAGGTACTTCCCAACGCTCCCCTTCCTCATCTCCTTCTTCTCCCACTACGTTCAGCTTCATAAATATCCCTATTGGGGATGCCATAGTCTCACTGACTCTAGACGGTTGGGAGCAGTTGAGACTCTTGTGCGGTATTCAAGTAAAAAAATATTTATATTAAAAAAATACAAAACGCGGAATGGGAAAAAAGAGCAACAGAGAAAGAATGACAAAAATAGGACAAAATATACATTAGAAAGAATATTCAAATCAAAGCCAAGATCAAGTCAAAGTTTTGGTAGAGTCGTAAAGAATGACAAAAATCATTTAGACTGCAACCAAAAATTTCAAGACCGTTGCTTGAGTTAACAAGTCTCGACATTCTGGACAGTGGAAAATAATAGCCATAATTAGTAGATTGATGATTGAGGAACAGCAATTCATTGTTTCCGAGTCTACGGCAAGGCATGTTGAACTGGATGAGTTGCAACAAGGAAGGTGAGTCAATTATACAATCAATAAATAAATACTAAACGGGAAAAATTACTGGATGTAACTTTACATGCCAAAAAAAACTGCGCTTTGCGTCCAACGGACTGACTTTCTTCTAAAATAAAGTAAAACGTGTTTAATTAATTAAGAATCGAGGTGCACCTATTCTGCAGTCACTCCAGGAAATGCACAAATGCCCCTTGCTTAATGGCCAGCCAACAATGCGGTTGCAGGACCCGTAGTGCTCTCCAATATTTTATTCTAGTTCCTGGGCAAGAACGCAAGTTTTTTCTATTGTTCATACAGAAATGCATTCCAGTGCTGCAGGGGTACGACGCATTTTAGTTGATTAGTTTATGTTCGAAGAAAACAACAACAATACAATTCTTTCCCATGTTTTTAGAATTAATTATCAAACGCTAACTAATTGTTATCCGTGAAAAATCACGGGATGAAACTTGACTACCCAAGAAAGAATATCATTTACTTTAATCTACCCATTTCAAATATAGAATAATAATTTCAAAAATAAATTACAGGTACTTTAAAAGATAATTTTTTTAATTTGTCGATTTTCTGAACCCAGTTTTCTGTTGGTTCCAATTTTGAAAAGTACACACTCGTAAGTGTGTGCGTACTCACAAAGGAAATTATTTTTTGTAAATAACTAAATGATTGCTAAGCGTTTGCAAAATTTACGAAGCAGCACTTGTATTCTTGAAAAATATGGCATCTTGTTTAATTTTTGATAGTTAGATGGATCTTTCAAATCTACATAGCTCACGGTGGAAGTGATGCTGTGAGCTGAAGTTGAAAAGGCTGTGCAAATTATTATGAGACCAAAGCCGAGAGTTTCCTGATTTTTATTTGCTTTTGAATATAAATTTCTGCTTTACAGTAAGACGAAAGAAATGAAATTACATACCATACAAAAGAGTAACATAGAAATTAAAGATACGCAAAGCAATGGAAAGGTGGATGCTGCAGGTCAACATTCGTTGCCGTAGACTCAGAAACAATGAATTGCTGTTCCTCAATCACCACTCTACTAATTATGAGTATCATTCACCACTGTCCAGAATGTCGAGACTTGTTAACTCAAGCCGTGGTCTTGAAATTTCTGGTACCAGACTAAATTATTTTTTTCATTCTTTACGACTTTACCAAAACCTTGACATGACCTTTGAATGTTGTTTCTAATGTATATTCTGTCCTATTTTTGTTATTGTTTCATTATAATATTATGTATGAGCTGTTATTTCTCTGTTGCTCTTTTCTTTCCATTTCGCGTTATGTATTTTTTGTGTAATTGGACAATACTCCGTTTGTTTATAAAAAAATATCGGTGAATGCGCCGTAAAACAAACGCATGTATCAGTCAGCAAATTCATGTCATCCTGTACCGACACATCACTTTACTCGAGAACAACTTAGAACAGATTGGAAACTTAGAACAGATCATGGAATCTGCCTGCTACCAAAGTGGTTGACAAGGATGGTGAAGAATTCAGGATGAAACTGAAATATTCGAGGCCGAAAAAGATATACCACCCCTGCGGATTGCATTCGATCGCATTATTAGGGGAGGGTTCCACTCCACTGCACTCGGTACTGCAAACTGCATACTGCATGAGTATACGGTGCACGGGGGTTGCGTCAAGTGGAACTGTTTTGTTTTATTCAAGGTCTCACGGTCTGACGCAATAAAGAATGCACTATACTCGCTAACACTCTTATTTACTGGGTGTAGAATGAAATGGAACGAAGGTCAGACGAAGGACTCGTGTCCAGGACTGTATGGTGTTAGTTTGTCACTGCATGCCCCTACGAAGATGAAATGTATACAAAACTGATTGTACTGTCGATTACAATCATTGTAGCTTGTATCTTTATCCTCTCATGGGGATATATTTGAAGAGTGTGGTATCGAGAAACGTAAGACCGGGGATTCGCTTAAAACTTGATATTTAATGGCCTCCATGGTCGAGTGATAAGACGCTCGACTACGAATCCAAAGGTCGCGGGTTCAAACCCGGCGTGCGCCAATAACTTTTATGTAATTAATATGTGTCATGACACATTTAATTCATATAAAAATAATTAAAAGTATATTTGCGGCACGTTCCAGAGTGGTAGATACTCTGAGTATCGCTCTGGTGAAAGACCACCATTCAGAATTGAAACGTTACTTGAAATGGCTTTAGCCGTGTTTGGTGATCAGATTTGAATAGCCAGGTACTTCCCAATCTTCCTCTTCCCAATCCTCTTTCCCTACCCACTACTTTCAGCCTCACAACATACCTTATTTTTTGGGGATGCCATAGTATCACTGGCTCTTAACTGTTGGGAGCAGTTGAGACTCTTGTGCGGTATTCATATAAAAAAATTGACATATTGTAGTCAATATTGTAGTGAAAATCTTTTTGGCTGTGTCTTTTCTTTATTGTTATGTTCATTGTCCCCGTAACAAATAATTCAGATAAAATATATTTTCATTAACTAGCCATCAAACGACATATTAAATAATCTTTATTTAAATTACGCGTTATTATATGATGTTATGGTTTGTTAATATATTTCCCAAAAAACAACGACGACACAGGTTTTAAAGTTGTGGTTCGTCTATGATGCAATAAAAAAAGTCATACTAAGTAGTTGAAAAACCATGTTGCGGAAAGTTGGTATTACTTTCAGATGTGGTCAGTATATGGTGCGGTATATTATTGTGGTGTTGAGTTGTGGTCAATCTGTGGTGCTATAAAATGACATTATTTGAGTTTGTGGTCAGCCTTTGGAATGATAATCTAATATTGTACCAAGATACGGTCCGAAAGCATTGCCAAGTTGGTTAGTGCAGAATATTTTTTTAATTTACATTATAATATTTATTGTTAATAATAAAATTAAAATAACTTATCCAGTTCAACATTCCTTGCCGTAGACTCAGAAACAATGAAATACTGTTCCTCAATCATCACAATACTAATTATGGGTATAATTCTCCAATGTCCAGAATGTCAAGACTTGTTAACTCAAGCCATGGTCTTGAAATTTTTGGTAGCAGTCTAAATGATTTTTGTCATTCTTTACGACTCTACCAAAACTTTGACTAGACCATGGCTTGAATGTTCTCTCTTATGTTTATTTTGCCTTATTTTTGTCATCGCTTCATTTATTTTAATAAATATGTTATTTCTTCTCTTTTCCTCTTTTTTCTATTTCGTGTTTTATATATGTATTTTTGTAATTGGACTTTGGTCCGTTAATTTATAAATAAGTAAATAGGTAAATAAATAAATAAATAAATAAATAAATAAATAAATAAATAAATAAATAAATAAATAAATAAATAAATAAATAAATAAATAAATAAATAAATAAATAAATAAATAAATAAATAAATAAATAAATAAATAAATAAATAAATAAATAAATAAATAAATAAATAAATAAATAAATAAATAAATAAATAAATAAATAAATAAATAAATAAATAAATAAATAAATAAATAAATAAATAAATAAATAAATAAATAAATAAATAAATAAATAAATAAATAAATAAATAAATAAATAAATAAATAAATAAATAAATAAATAAATAAATAAATAAATAAATAAATAAATAAATAAATAAATAAATAAATAAATAAATAAATAAATAAATAAATAAATAAATAAATAAATAAATAAATAAATTAATAAATAAATTAATAAATTAATAAATAAATAAATAAATAAATAAATAAACTAAAAAAATAATTTAAAAAAAAATTAATTAATTAATAAATAAATAAACTTAATTACAACATCGTTTTATAAAATCTTTTTTTTTATTATAACTATTTTATTTTTTTACGGTGAATATCGCACAGGAATCCCAATCTTGAATTAAGAATATATATGGAGAGAGTGCTAAATATTTTTTCCCAACCTCTACGAATTTACGATAAATCACTTTCTCCGGGTTTTCACGTCGTAAACTGTGAGAGAGAAAGAGGCAAGACAAGTTGTCACATAATATCGCACCGCGTTTGGGTGTGTAAGTAGGTTTTCCACCTCCCGCGTCTCCGGCGACTCGGCCGACTACGTTTTGCTAAGCGACGTAACTCAACGGGTTTTGAGGTTATGTATATATTTTTGTTGATAACAATACCGTGAAAAAGTGGTTATAGAAATAAACAAAACATTATGTCGACATGTACTATGAATGGATGTAAAAAGATGTGTCCATGAAAACCCTAACACGCCCAAGTCAGGAAAAAATCAACGATCCTGACTACACTGTTTCGCAAAGCTATCCCTCCTGGTATATTATTGCTCTGAGGTTACAACTGTTCCCAAACGTCTAGAGCCAGTGAGACAATGACCACCCCAATTAAGGTATGTTGTAAGATTGCAGGTAGTGGGGAGGGTTAGAAAGTTAGGAAGTTTAAGATGTAGCTGGCTATTCAGATCTGGTCACCAAACACAACTGGAGTAATATCAAGCACCGTTTCGATTCTGAATGGTGGTCTTTCACCAGGGCGATTTCACAAGAGTCCCAAGCTTAGAGCAATATTATATAAGGGGTAACGCTGTAGATCGATCTGTAGTCAGTTTTTACTAGGTTTCACTGACTCGGTTGGACCTGAGCGTGGCTAAGACTAGGGTTACGGTATTTATACATCCATTCATGGCACATGTCAACACAATGTTTTTGTTTATTCGTATAACTACTTTTTCACAGTATTCTTATAAAAATAAATATACCATATAACCTAAAAAACCGTTGAGTTATGTTCAGTTTAGTTGCACATCAAAGCGTGTGGGCGGAGTCCCGAGAGACGCACGAGTCAAAGAACATGGTTGCAATACTTTGAAGCGGTGTGAAATTTTGCCAAAATTTTGTTGTCTCTTTCTCTCTCACGGTATACAACGTGAAAACCCGGAGAAAGTAATTTATCGCAAATTTGTTTAGGTCGGGTAAAACAAATTAGCTCTCTCTCCATAGATATTCTTACTCCGAGGTCCCAAGTCTAAAGACGGTTGGGACTCTAGTGCGGTATTCACATAAGTTTGGAAGTCCTGGCTAAGAGAATAGTGAAAAAAAAATGATCGTCTGACATAAAACAACGACAAACAAAGCGCCGAAGGAGCGCTGCATGTTTTATTTAAACGAAAATGTTTTACGACCCGCGTACGGAGTCTAGGTTCATCGAACCGCGCCGGGCTTATGGGAATTTTTACAAATCACCAGCTAATGAGACTATGAAGCTGCCCATTGATTGGAATACTAATCAGTCCTTATGGAGAATTCGCCGCAGAACCAGGAGCTGAGTACGCAATATCCCAATGGCGATATGCGCGAGGGCAGTCGTGCGCAACAATCAAGGTGAGTTTAAAACGTGTCTCCACTATGAAGGATCTCGGAATCATGTTTGATACTGGGCTGACATTTCATGCTCACATTGAGATGGCTTGTGGCAATTCATTGAGAATACTGGGTTTTGTTTTACGCACTGCAAGGAAGTTCAGAGACACCAGGGTTCTCAAAATTTTATTTAACTCATTAGTAAGGAGTAGACTTGAGAGTAGGTCGATCGTTTGGAGTCCACATGAGGTCAAGTACTCTTTCATGTTGGAGAAGGTTCAGAAGAAATTTCTGAGATTTCTTTACTTGAGGGAGTACGGTTACTACCCGTGGCTCTATCCTACCGACTTTCTCTTGGGTATGCTCGGAACATACCATCTAGAGGTCAGAAGGGATGTGTACATTGCAACACATTTCTTCAGATTGATTCGTGGATGGTCTGAAAACTCAGCTATCATGGAGAGCATTCATTTCTATGTTCCTGATGGTTATCTTCGCCATCGGCAGCATAGATTGTTTTATCTCCCGCCTCAAGCGAAGCGTGACAGTTTAGTACCAAATCGGCTTAAACACCGAGCACACCAACTAGCGTGGTGTTTGGTTGCCACTTTGAGAGCGCTACAACGTGTCTATATATTCGTTAAGTCATTGAATCTATCGGCATTTGATAAGTAGATATATTCATTAGAGAAATCGTTAAATCGGCATGGTAAATATGTGCACCACTTAACATTCCCACAACTAAATAATATAGTCACCACCAAAGAGCGTTCGACTAATTACTCTGGAAGGCACATATCTTTAAAATGCTGGGACGTACGTGCAAAACATATTGACACATGGTCGCTCAGCATACTCTGAAGTTACACGCGCAATCTCGCGTGATACGGCGGACAGGCGAAGCCAAACAAGGTGCGCATTTATTACACGGGCAATTACGGGTAATTAAAAATTACTCCGA
This sequence comes from Drusus annulatus, assembly GCA_022651775.1. Lineage (NCBI taxonomy): Eukaryota > Metazoa > Arthropoda > Insecta > Trichoptera > Limnephilidae > Drusus > Drusus annulatus. The sequence continues at coordinate 665,770 of JAGWCC010000070.1, forward strand.
CTGCATATTCAAAAGACTAATGCGCGTGCGGCACAAATTAGGAAATACTTGAAATGAAAAGCGTCGATTTTCTGAAAACTGCTTGGCAAATGACATGGAAAATGTCAATGTGACGCAACCGTGCAAAAAATGTTTCATAATATTATGTTGGAGATAATTACCTAAGAACTAAATCACTAGGAGTAGGCAAATAGGATGGAAGGCTACCAGTGGCTTGCATAGAGTTTTTGATCAGAGAGGGCAGTAGAAAAAACAGCGAATTATTTAATAATAAAAATAGGTATCAACAGATGTCACTGATTGTTATTGCATTTGTTCTGTAAAAGCACTGCCTCAGCCCTGACAAAGATACTAACACAAACAAGCCACTTAAACGCGCACACAGCTCACAGCATACATACATACATACACATCGTACATACATATCGAAGCCGGAAAGGCAAAAGGGCTGAAGCGCCATTTCTGAAAGTTTACACCGGAGCAGTCTTTTTTTGTTTTACGATAAAATTCATAAGTATTCAGAACCTGATTGGATTTTTAATTAAAAAAATAACTCAATTCTCTCGCTGAGTTACCTGAAGCGACAAAAAGGCTTAAAAAATCCCAAACGTGTGGCGCTTAAGTCAAGCCTTCTCCCAAATGGTAAATATATTTTAGATGGCTGAAGGCCAACAAAAGTCTTCAGAATCAAACGAGAGTCAGAGCTATCGATGCAGAAGAAAAAATGATCAAAACTGCATATTCAACTCATTTTTGACCAAAGTGTCGCTTAAGCCCTTTTGCTTTTCCAGCGACGTTATGTTGTGTAGTCTATTAGAAATAATCCACTCTAATGTTGGCGGCGGTTGAGCATATATAGTTACTGCTTTTGACACGTTATAGACGGTCGGTGGGGCGCTCGCGGCGGTGCGATCAGCTGAACTTCACGCAAATTTTTAAATTGTAGAATTTCTTAGATCCAATATTTTTATGCGAGTACGACAGGGTAGGCAGTGCTTATGTGCCTATATGGAGTGCACGCCTCTGAAGGCTACACACCTCTTTTTTAGTTACTTGTACATCAAAGTTTACAAAGTATTTCTGACGGCCTCCACGGTCGAGTGGTAAGACGCGCGATTACGAATCTAAAGGTCGCGGGTTCAAACCCGGCGTGCGCCAATAACTTTTATGTAATTAATATGTGTCATAACACATTTAATTCATATAAAAATAGTAAAAAGTATATTTGCGGCACGTTCCAGAGTGGTAGATACTCTAAGTATCGCCCTGGTGAAAGACCACCATTCAGAATCGAAACGTTGCTTGAAATGGCTTTAGCCGTGTTTAGTGACCAGATCTGAATAGCTAGGTACTTACCAACCTTTCTCTTCCCAATCTCCTTCCTCTCCCTACTACCTTCAGCCTCACAATATACCATATTTGGGGATGCCATAGTCTCACTGGGTCTAGACGGTTGGGAGCAGTTGAGACTCTTGTGCGGTATTCATATTTAAAAAAAAAAATTGTAATTCATATTCTTTTTGACCTAATAATAATATTATAACTTATAAACTACTTGATATTACTAATGTATTTTAAATGGTTCATACAGGTCATTTCAAATTTATTAATTGGAATAATTTTGATTGTTTCCGGCAGCGCATTATAACATTTCATCCCTTTATAAAGCAAGCTGATTCATGGATTTGTTTTATTCTTAGTCTGATTTCTTTGCACGTCCTCGTATTATGTTTGTGAATATCAACAATGTAGATAATTTTGTCAGAAAAATATTTTGGTAAAAAGTTGTATATACGAGTATAGTATAAATATCAATATTTTTAGTGCTAGCATCTGTTTTACTGTTGGCCAATTTATTTTCTCTGACATTTTAGCTATTTTTTCGTATATATTTCGTTAAGTATAATTCTCATTGGTGGTTTTTTCACAAGAACGTTATTTAGAGCATTGTTCCGCAAAGCGTGTGCCGCGTGGCACACTGGTGTACCGTGGTCATCAGTTGGTGTGCCGCGAAAAGACAAAATCGAAAGCTTTCGCGCTAAGTTGGTGTTATGGATCAGCCATGCTGTCAATGGTAGTAATGAAATGTTTCCAAATGTCATGGCTGCCGATTCAGAAAAAAAAATTGTAGGCTTTGATAGACATTAAAATAAAAATTTTCCGAAGTAGAGCTAGCACATTTTTGGCTGCATATAAAAAATGAGTATCCACTGCTTTCAAAGCGTGCTGTAGCAATTCTATTACCATTTGCCACAACTTACTTATGCCAATTGGGATTTTCAACTCTCACTACTATTAAATCGAAAAAAAGAGAGCTCCTGAGGACGACCAATGAAGAGATGAGAGCAGCCTTATCAACGATTCAGTTAAACAGGCTCAAATTTCTCACTAAACATCTTTTCATGCTAAGTATATTGATTTTAGTAATAAATAAATATTAAATAAACGTTGCGTTTTTCTTTGCTTTACCTCTAAAATTTCTTGATTTGATAGGTGTACCTTGAACACAATAAGTTTGCGGAACACTGATTTAGAGTATCTACCACACTGGAACGTGCCGCAAATATACGTTACATTATTTTATATGAATTAAATGTGAAATAACACATATTTATAAAATTAAATTTATTTGCGCACGCCGTGATTTGAGCCCGCGACCGCTGGATTCGTGGTCGAGCGTCTTGACCACTCAACCACGAAGGCCGTCTATGTTTTAGCCCGGGCCCGAAGAAGCCTAACTCAAATTGTTTTGTTCGTTCCATTACTGAAAACGCTGTTTCAGGTTCAACGGCCTTGGCAGTGCTGCGGGTGCAGAGTATGTTTAATGGTCTTGTTGATATTTGAAACGACGTTTGTTTGAAATTCCTGTGGCAATCACTTCTTTCATTTTAGAGTGTGTTTAATTCGTAGTAAATCATCTTACTTAAGGATGTGAGTGGTCGTCTAGACATATCAAAGCCGTACACATGTAGTCTGTAGTACTACACTATTAAAGCAGTGCTTCCCAAACATAAAAACACAACAGAATCCATATTCTGCCCCGTGGCATGGCACTGAAGAGATTCATTTATTTATTGAAAATGAAACAATATCTTTGTATAAGACCAGAGATTTTATTTTTATTTTTATTACCACCGGTTTTGCTTAGCCTAATCAGGGTACAAAATTAAACTAAATAAAAAAAAAATTGACAGTGGTTCAAACCACTAGGCCTAAGTTTGCTTGTAAAATATATATTCATTTTTTTTAAATATATTTAACCCTATACTACAATTTTGTTCGTACATTAAATACAAAACATGAGAAAAAAAATCTACATTATTTCGACATTTTTTCACGAATTTCACAGTATTACATACAAAAAGGGTATATGCATGATGTTTTTAATTCTTTTAAATCTCTAAATTTTGGGGTCAAATTTGATTAGGCTACGTTAGGTTAAGTTAGGTTAGGTTTTGTTAGGTTAGATTGCATAAATGACAGGTTTTTAAATACACATATACAAGAGCTTATTCAAAAATAAATTTGTTGCAACTCATCCGGTTCAACATTCCTTGCCGTAGACTTAGAAACAATGAATTGCTGTTCCTCAATTATCACTTTACTAATCATGGGTATCTTCTGTCCAGAATGTCGAGACTTGTTAACTCAAGCTATGGTCTTGAAATTTTCGGTACTAGTCTAAATGATTTTAGTCATTCTTTACGACTCTATCAAAACCTTGACTTGACCTTGGCTTTGACTTGAATATTCTTTCTAATGTATCTTTTGTCCTATTTTTGTCATGTCTTCATTTAATATTATGTATGTGCTGTCCTTTTTTGTTGCTCTTTTTTCCCATTTCGTGTTGTTTTTTTTGTAATTCGCCAAAAGTCGGATAGTATATAAATTAAAAATTAAAATCTAAAAAAATACAAAAATAATGTCGCCTCCGTTTGAGAGGTTCAGGTTCAGATTCCTACGCATGTTTGGTTGGAGACACATAGGATGTTGTTTACAGATCTGTTCGGAGAGTCAAAGACTTTAGCTCCTGATGGCCACCATTCGATGACCTCAAAACCAGCACCGAATCTACCATAGGTGTGAGAAGGAACGTGTAATCAGGTCAACTTCTCCAAACATGTTTTTTAACCCTTATGTGACTGAAGAAAACTACACCTTTTCAGAATTTGTTTGAAGGTTTTTTTTTTTACAGTATATAATTTGCTGAAGTTTGCTGGACCCCTTTTATGACGTAATACATTTTGACTCACTTCAAGACTTGGAGAGGTGGATAGGAATTTCACCCAGTACCATATTTTCTTGGGGTTTTTAATCCAGTGATTAAAAATAGTATTAAGGATACAGGTGGTGTATTTTGAACACAACAGTAAATCATATTTATCATTTAAAATAAGATAAAATGATTAATAAATATGGACAAGTTTCAAATTTCATATAAAACACATGAGGGTACACGGGTACCCTTTCAGTCATAAGAAGTTGTATGTTTTACTTAAGCTCTTTCCGCTCACATACCACCCTCCACATATCCAACGGTTTTGTTTGTTCATTTTCGCTATTGTGGATAGGTTAGAATGTTTCAGCTGGTTAGACTAACTGGAACATTGAAAAAAAACTATTTTGAAAACCGAAAAGGGTACTTGGGTACCCTTTCAGTCACATAAAGGTTAAATGAGGGGCTTAGAAGCAAAGGCAGCAATCTCCAAATACGGTTCTGTAGCATTGTCAACTTTTGAATGATTATTATAAAGAATTGGAGAATGAAGTGTACAAAAATGTTTGTGCACATTAAACTAGAACTAAAAACGTTTCAAAGCCTTTTGAAAAATGTGATTACTTTTGAGATATCACAGTTTAAACCCTTTTGTTTTCTTTCCTTTTTTTCGTAACTTCGTCTTTCAACTTTATTTTACTTTAAAGTGTTACTCTAAGATTACAACACCACTTCAAAGTTCAATCCTGCAGAAATCATTGCAGTCTTGCAGATAGAGTACTTAACTTGGACCACGTTGTAATAGCATCCCTACATGTTTAGACCATTAAAATTTGAACCGCTAAAAATAATATACAGTATGAATGGCCTAATGAACGTCTGAAGAACTCGACCATTGGGTAATAAAGACCAAAGGCAGCTTGGCTGTTCTAATGGCACATGCATTGTGTTAGCGAACACCAGATAGGTACGCGCAATGTCCCCGGTTAATCTCTGATCTAACTTCAGAGTAAGAAACTATAACAAATTTGATCAACGAAAAGGTCACAAAAAGCATCCTCTTTTTCAGTTTGGGCTATAAAATGGTTTTTCCTTTTAAAAAATTACGTGCTGATAAAAAAAGTTAAAATTTAAAAGTAACTTACGGCACTGTACCTTCCTATGAAGCACGGCCATCTTTAGAGAGAAGCGGCGCAGAAGACCGATTCTGGTCGGTGCGCAACTCGTCGAAAAAGGAAAGAAAACGGCCAGTCCAGTTTTTTTCACATACAGCAGTGTAAGATTGGCATATTCAAAATATGTAAGGTTGGCATAGTCAAAATACGTAAGGTTGGCATAGCCAAAGTATGTAAGGTTGGTATAGTCAAAATATGTAAAGTTGGCATAGTCAAAATCTGTAAGATTGGCATAGTCCAAATATGTTAGGATAGCATAGTAAAAATACGTAAGGTTGGCATAGTCAAAATATGTAAGGTTGACATGTTCAAAATATGTAAAGTTAGCATAATAAAAATATGTAAAGTTTTCATAGTCAAAATCTGTAAGATTGGCATAGTCCAAATATGTAAGGATGGCATTATAAGAATACGTAAGGTTGTCATATTAAAAATATGTAAAGTTAGCATAGTCAAAATATGTTAAGTTGGCATAGTCAAAATCTGTAAGATTAGCATAGTCCAAATATGTAATGAAGGCATAGTCAAAATATGTAAAGTTGGCATAGTCAAAATATGTAAGGTTAACATAGTCCAAATATGTAATGAAGGCATAGTCAAAATATGTAAAGTTGGCATAGTCAAAATATGTAAGGTTAACATAGTCAAAACAAGGGATTCCGAAATATAGTCGGTAGATGTTTTAAATAATTTGCTCATACACAGACGTATTTGAATACATTTTGAACAATTTTTAATCTAAACAAATAAGCGACACCACAAAATCTCAACCCAATAATATATAATAATTAATTATTATTTTGATTGGTAATCATTCGAATGAAATCTAATTAATTTTTAAAACGAAATTTCACGAAAAATTAATGACGAGATAAGAACTAATTTAAGAAATATTGCTCGAGTTTATGAAGTATAACAGGAATCGAGTTTCCAACTAAGAGGGTTATTTTTTTATCAACTTTCCACAGAAAGGCCACTCTAGGTCCTTTATCAGCGGCACTGTGTAATAACAAAAAACATTGCTGCAATGGGTTTATTTTTGTTATTGATGTTAGTAATTTGTTATTTTAGAAGACATATCATACACGGGTAGTGAACTCCAAGGACGTAGACGTCCAGCGGGCAAAAGGGGATTTCCCTATAATGTCCGATGTAACCGACTCATAAAAACATAAATAAATGTATATTTAAACATTACCAATGTTTAAAAGATATATCTATGCGTTGGCAAAATAAACAACGAAAATTATTGCTGAGGCTTGGATTTTAACTCCATTTTCAGCTAGCCGAGTGACTGCTCTAAGCTACCGAGCTACCGCGATAACCTTCAACATTTTAATGACCTTTCAAAACTTATAGTCTTAACTATTTTAATATTAACATTAATATATATATTTTTTAAATTAGATCAAATGTGAGTCTTGGGCAAACCCTTCGTTATAAGAGTAGTATGTCGCCTGAAGTTTCGTATAAATACCTTAAAAGCGCGCTATTTAGTTGTTATGTACCCACCCATTCAGGAGATAACACTTTGGACCCATTTGGCCGACTTTCTATTATCCACAGAAATTTGTTATCACCCCTAAATTATTTTTGCTATGATGAACTATGTATTATGTAATTATTTGGGTAATAATCTATGTTAAATAATAAATGTTATGTTGAACTTTACCCCAACTGATATTGACATATCTTGTAGACATTCTACCAATATGTGAGACGGTTCATTCTGAAGATTTAGTTAGTCTCACACAGTTAATATCAGTTGGAGTAACACTACGCTTCTGGTGTAGGTAATTATCTTGTAAAACCTCATACTATGAAATAAATACAAATAAAGTGCAAGTAAAGTGTTTTACTACAAAATAATCCATAATATAGTAAAACTTAAAAAACCTGCATAAAACCTTTTCATAGTAAATACTGCACCAGAGTCCCAACCATCATAGAGTCATAGAGCCAGTAGGACTATGGCATCCCTAATTAGAGTATGATGCGAGACTGAAGGTAGTAGGGGGGGGGAGGAGATGGAGAAGAAGAAGGTTGGGAAGTACCTGGATATTCATATTTGGTCACCAAACACGGCTAAAGCCATTTCCAGCAACGTTTCGACTATGAATGGTGTTCTTTCACCAGGACAGTACTTTGGGTATCTACCACTCTGGTTAAATGATGGCTTTGTTATTATTAAAATAACTAAGTTTTGCCTTACTATGTCATCAAAAAAACAATAAAAAGTAAAATACAGTCGAATTTGGTTATAACGATCGTGAAGGGACAAACAATTTTTTTCCCTATAGCCATTACTCGTTATAAACGTAAGTAGGTAAAAAAAAGTACCTACCTACTAATATCGATATTTATGCCAGGGTATGAAAGCTTGCATATTATTAAATTTATTGTTTTAAGAAACAGGAACAACCAGATACAAATAAGACATAGAGTACAAACGAATTTGTAAAAAGGGAACAGAACTGTTAAGAAAAAAAATTGAATGGCTTTTATTTTAAACGACACTTTTGTAGACCGTCCGATAGTACGGTATAGAAATGCTTCTTAGAGCGACAACTATCAGGGATTATAAACCCTCCTTAACGTGATTTATCGCCTTGCCGGACGGGTGGCTTTCTTTGTCTTGTTTATGACATTTTTCGACTGTTTCGAGAATTGTTTTTTTCCCATACCCGGGCTCATTGCGTTGACAATATTATTTGGACGTTATATCAGTGAAGCGACGTCGTTATGACCCCACACGATTGCATTAAAATAAGCCCAAACTACCATATCACCAAACAATTGTTCTTTATAGCCGTGACCTCGCTATTACCGTGATCGTTATAACCAAGTTCGACTGTGTTCGTAAAGCCGGCAGGTTAAAGTTAGTAGTTCGTTAAGGAATCCGCTATAAAAGTTAGCACCGCGATAGCTCCTAGCGCCGTTCCTTATTTCATTACTTTCCAAGTCCCAAACTTCCCAGACAACGCCGGGGCCCCGCCGTCTACAAACTGTCCAAACTTCCTGTACCCGACGTGATCAGGTACACAAGTAAACTGTAATAGGGGGGGCGGTCCCGATCTGCGAAGTGCTCCAAGTGGTCGTCTCGTTGTAAGGGAGTCGACTAGGGTTGACTTGTAGGGGCTGGTTCTGCTCTCAAGTGAAGATGCTGCGGCGTGGTCCGTAGAAAGTTGTAGTCAGGCGGTCCAGGGGGGCAGGCGATGGTCAGAAGAAAAGGCAGGAGTCAAGTTGTAGGCGATGTCAAGCGGAGAGAAGTCAAGGTAGGTAGATGATGCTGGCGGAGGATGCTGGTGATCTGCCTTTTCTCCCATTATTGCGCAATATTTCATTGCCTTGGGAGCGCACAGCCGAGGCGTATGAGCGATGTATGAGAGGGATTTAGCATCCTCTTTCGCTCTCTCCCCCAGCCGGCTGGCAATTTTGTGGGACAGATTTAATTAATCTATCCCCTTCTCCCTAAGCATCACCTTTAACCTCAACTTCTCCACACTCTTCCATCATTTTTTATTAAGGTAAGAATAAACATTTTAAAAACACAAGTACAAAAAGGGTGCCCGTTTTTTGGGCTAAAAATCTTAATTACTAACTTAGCCTAATAATTACATACTTAAATTAACATTGTTTTTTGTGGCTGGGAGTCAGGCCTTTTACGACGGTATAATTTATTGGGTCGTGTGATTGACCTGGCTCCCGTTATAAGGTCGTCAGACAGATTGATTTCTCTCGCCTCGGTCCGCGCTGAGACTTGCAAGCTCGGTCGCGAGGTCCGCTCTAGGCCGCTCGCGTTTGCGTTATTCGCAGCCTGGGTCTGGGGATTTTGGCCTCAAGGTCAACCTCTTGTCTCATTTGAGGCCGAGCGAGCCGAGAGAAACATACATGAAATTATAAATTTACAATTTGTATTGAAATCTTAGATCTAACTTATTTCCTACATTAGCGCCGCTGTCGGGGCATTCGCGTCCGACACACTCCCCCGTGGAGCTCTGCTACACTGCTCGTCTGGAGGCGTGATGTGTCCTCGATCGGCGGTGACCTTGGCGGCCGGACCCCCAGGCGCGGTTTTGTTGCCGCAAGTGACCTCTGGGGGGGGTCGCAGCGGGGCTCCTTGTGGCTGGGCAGTCTCCGAGGCTGCCAAGAGGACATGCGATTTTTATCGCGGGCCGTATGTAGACAACCGATGCTGGTTTTGACCCTCACGGTCCTGATTTGGCCGTCTGGTGCGGCTATGGCTTCCAAGGACCCTTCCGCGGGGCCAGCTGTTGCGGGGCAGCGCGGGGTCCATCACCAGTACCAGGTCATCCTTCTTTATTGGCGGGGATGGTTGCTGCCACTGTTTACGGGTGGCGAGGGTCGGCAGATATTCGCGGACCCACCGCCGCCAAAACATATCAACCAGCTGTTGGCCTATCCGCCACTGCTTGCGAAGGCAGACGGTCTCCTCGGCTGCCTCGAATATTACCAGGCGGGGTCTGTGTCCTGCCGATCCCAGCAGGAAGTGATTCGGTGTGAGTGGCTCCTCGTCACGGGGATCGACCGATAGGTGTGTTAGCGGCCTGCTATTCACCGTGAATTCGGCCTCCGCCAGTGCTGTATGTAGCGTCTCTTCGCGGGGCGCTCTCTCCTTGAGTGGCAGTGAGCGCCCGCTTGACGGACCGCACGAGGCGCTCCCATGCTCCCCCATGTGGGGACTGCGGGGCGGGATGAACACCCTCCATCCCTTCAGTTGTAGCGAAGTTCTGTACTCGCGGGTCTTTGCGGATGTCCTCCACGGCGTCCTTTAGTTCTTTCTCGGCGCCGTGGAAGTTTGTCCCGTTGTCTGAGTATATTACCGCCGGTAATCCTCGCCGGGCTGACATCCTTTGCAATGCCATTATTGCTGAGTCGGTGCTCAGTGAAGTGGCCAACTCAAATGTATAGCCCGTGTTGATAGGCATGTGAACAGGGGCGGCGTATCTTTTCTCTCCGCCGGCCCACGGTCACTTCGAGAGGGCCGAAATAATCGAGCCCGCAATTTGTAAACGGGCGCACTCTGTGGGCCAGCCGTGCGGCCGGTAGCGGGGCCATCATCGGCGGGAACGGCTTGCTTCGCCGTATCTTGCACGTAGGGCACAAGTGTATTAGCCGGCGGAGGTTTGAGCGTAGCTTCGTAACATAAACTAGCTCGGATCTCCGCCATCGCCTTTTGTCGATGCTGGGATGATCAGCCTTGTTATGGTAATGGCTGATCATCAGTCGAAATAATACGGCTCTCCGCCGTCTAGGATTATCGGTGAGTCAGGCACCCCCTGACTCCCTTTTAGCCTCGAGCCCATCCTCAGTATATCGTTATGTGGGTGGGGGCGCGAGTGCTAATAGGCAGCTGTCGGCTGCTATTGTTTTCCTTTCTGGATTTCACAGAGCTCTGCGCCGAAGGATAATTTTGCGCGTGCTTTATCCATGTGTGTTCCGCTGCGCGGACCTCTTGCAGAGCTGAGCGGGCCCTCGTCTGGTCTGCTGGCACCCTGGCGGCATCTCCGAATGAACCGCAGCATCCATGCCGTGGTTCGGAGCAACCGGTTCCATGAGGAGAACCGGCTGACTGCGGGGAAGCGCCTGTTCTGGGAGTGTATGTCACCCCGACATACTTCGCCCTCACCTCCATTGTTTGTTCGTCAGGCCGGGCCGCTAGAGCTCGTTCTTGGGGCCATTGGGTCTCCGGTGACGTCATAAGGGAGGGGCCGGTGAACCATCGCCCGTCCGGCGAGAGGTCCAGCAGCTCGACGTCTCTTGTCCCAATGTCTGCAGGGTTGAGCTTCGTGGGGACCCAGCGCCAATCAGCAATATTGCTAAGCTCGTCGATCTCTCCCAGACGATTGGCGACGAAGGTGGAAGTATGTCCGTGGATCCGTCCTCAGCCAGCAGAGTACTGTGGTGGAATCTGTCCAAAACACAGTCTTTTTGGATAAGCGCCTGGCATTCTTTCTTTATGTTGGCCGCTAGGCGCGCGGCCATCAGTGCGGCTTGTAGCTCTAGTCGCGGGATTGATAATGGCTTCAGAGGCGCCACTTTACACTTAGCTTAGCGGCTAGAAAGGTTGCCGTCTTCTCCTCTGGTGCGGTTTCAATTAAATAAGCCACCGTGCAGCATGCCGTCTCAGAAGCGTCGCAGAACACGTGAAGTGTAAAGTGGCTCCTTTTGTTGCGCAAACAGCGCCTTGTTATGGCTACATTGCCTTGTTGTAGCGAACGCAGCCACTCTGTCCACTTGGCGGCGTGCTCGGGCTTTATTCTCGTCCCAGCCTGTGTTGGACCGCCACACGTCCCTGAAGCAGCATTTTCGATCGGATCGTCAGGCACGCCACGAAGCCCACCGGGTCAAAATTCTCATGACGTAACTCAATAGTTGTCGTTTCGTTGGTTGCGTGACGATTTCTCCGTCTATGTCTGTAAATTTTTGTACAGGAACCGGTCGCTCGCCGGCTCCCCATACTAGGCCCAATATGCGCTCGCTCGCCTCCCGCGCCGCCGTTGATAGGTATCGGAGCGCCCGCCTTTTGGTCCGGGCGCACCTCGGCGATAGCCGCCATACATATTGTTTGAGGCCCAGTTTGTCAACACGAATCCCTCCGTTGTTGCAGCGCTTTGGATACGCGCTGTTCACAAGGGCGGCGGCCTCCTGCGGGGGTATCGACGGCGTCAGATAATCATCCATGTAGAATTTATTGCGTATGGCGGCCGCGGCCGCGGGAGCTCGTTCACATTCCGCCGCGACCTTGTTCCTCACAAATTGGGCACTACTCGGAGAGCATGTTGCTCCGAATGTCATTGACGTCATCTTATACGTCCTTGGTTCCTCGTGTGGTGTTGGTCTCCACAAGAAACGTTGCGAGTCCTGATCCTCTTCTCGGATTTTGATTTGTAGGAACATCTCTGCTATATCGGCCGTTATTGCGACCTGCCCTTCCGGAAGCGTAATAGATTTCCGAAGTGATGACAGCAGGTCCGGGCCCAGTTAAGAAGGTTGTCGTTTAGTGACGTACCTCGGCAGCGACTCGCATCGAAAACTACCCGTATTTTTCCAGGTTTGTTTGGGTTTTGCACCGCGAAGTGCGGTAGGTACCACTTTCGGTTTGCCGGTTTTGCGGTTTCGACCGCGGATAGCTCTCTCGCATATCCGCGGGATACTAGCGATTCTATTTTCGCTTTGTAGGCCACTGCGAGCGGGCCGTCTCTCGCTAGCTTTGCGTTCCAGAGACATTAGCCGGTTCATTGCGCATTGCCTGTTATCTGGCAGGCTTGAAACGTCTTCTCGCCAGAGAAGCCCGGTCTCCACCCTCTGCTCGCCGCAGCGCTTCGGGTGGTTGCTTCCATTATTCGATCCGCCCGGATCGTAATCGCACCTGTGCGGGCGGTCGCCGTCACTCCCAGCGAGTCGACGGCGAAATTTTTTCTTTATGAGAGCGCGATTTATACGCTGCTCTGCTCCGCTGTCCGCTTCTCCCTTGCAGGCTCCAGCGTAGTCATGTGGGTGGGGTGGGCTCCGCCGTGCGTGATCCATCCCCAGCGCCGTGCAGGACACGAGGCGTTTATCGTGCTCGCCTCGCACCTCGCGGGAGAACAATTAGGCTGGCATTGTCTTGCCCCAGTAATAACCGCGGCTTCACCGGCCGGCTGCCACTAATCACTTGTCGGGGGCAAGTTTGAAAGCGCCCGCACTGTTTTAGCCTTCACCGCGAAGGTTTTCCGTCCCCACTGATATCCATTGTCACTTGCCGGGATGATTCGTCCGACGAGCACATCCCGTTCGCGCCGTGTATGCGTAGACCGCAAGTAGGGCCCCTGTGGCCCCGATTGCGTCAGCGATTTCGGCGTCGATGAGAAGTCACGGTTGACCCCTCATCGAGCAGCGCGTGCACTTGAACTTGCCCTTTGGGGCCACTTAAGGTCATCACCGGAACGACCTTTAACATCACTTGATCAACGCGCTCCCATGTATTCGCGACTGTCTGGCCCGGGGCCACGGGGATACGCGAAATCATGTAACAAGCAGTGGTGTGGAAACGCCAGCACGTTCCAACCCCGCAACTCACTTTCACTTTGCACATTTTTAATTGATGTGTCCCATCCAAGCACTTGCGACACAATTTTTCGTTTTTCACTAACTCCCACCGGACGGAAAGAGGTTCCGCGGCAAATTTGGGGCACTTCGACAGCGTGTGCGAGTCCTTGCACGCGGGGCATTTTGCATCGTCCCCGTTGGCGAAGTACACATTTTCACGGCGCGGTCTCGGCGCTCGTTCGGGAATGTTCGGCACCTTGGTGCTCGGGCGGGCTCGGCAAGAGCCGGCTCGTGGTATCGCGTTCGTCAGCCGTTTCAAAAAGGCTGCCAGTTGCACTGAGGCGGCCTGTGTTTTGCTCCGCGACGTGATTGAGCCACAAGCCCTTCAGGGCGAGCGGCATCTTGGTGGCGATGTCATTCAGTAGCGCCGGGTTCGTCAGGTAGTCGCTATGTAGGTTTCCCGAGCGATGCAACAACATTTTGCACCGTCCCGGAAAAGTCAACAAGGGCCTCGGTTGGGGGCATCTTCGCTGAGCCGCCCGAGCCGCCTCACTTTCTCCATCATCACCGTGGCGATGGAGTGAGCGCTTCCGAATCTATGCTCCAAGACGTCCATGATCTCTGGGACCTGCATCGGGTCCATGAGGGAGAGGGCTGACCGCCTCCCGGGCCTTTCCTTTGAGCGCCCTTTGTAAAGCGCATCAGGTTTTCTGGCTCCGTCATTCCGCACGTCACTGTCGATTGATAGAATTGAGCCTTCCAGGCTGGCCATTCTACCGCGTCCCCGGAATAGAGCGGCAAATCTTTAGCGCTCGATTGCCGCGCAATTAGGGACGCCATCCTGTGGTCATCGTCCGCTTGGGGCCGCGGAGTACCGCCGGCCTGTGAATTGCGGAAGGCCTCCGCCAGTGCGGCGGCAATTTGTGAAAAGCGGGTCCGTCCCGCTATTCACCCAGTCCCTTGTTTGGCGAGCCGTTTCTTCGTTGAAGGAATAGTTGCTCGCATTTTGCAGTGGAGTACCGCTGGCTGGGCCGGGCTGTGGCATCGGTGGGGGGCCGGTCCGTGTTGGTAGGGCCCCGCTCGCTCGAACGCCGTGTTGAGCGGCCGCGCCGTAGTAGGCGTCGAGCTCTGCGCCACCACTGGAGCCCCGTCGTATGTCGGGGGGCTGCTCGTTGGGGCGGCGGTGGGTGTTGGCTGCCTCAGAGGCGCCACTGTGGCCGTCGATTGATCGCCGCTTGCGTGATGGGCGCAATCCGTCACGGCCATGTGTGTTTCGGAGCTGTAAATTGCTCCGGGTCCCCTAGCAGCTGTGTCCGTCACTATGGGCTCTCCGTCTTGTGGCGGTGGGCCGCCAGGCTGCGGGGTGTGTAAAGGGGAGTCTCAGCGCCGAGATCAGATCTGCTGTCCGCTGAGCCTCTTCCTCCCTTCATGCGCTTCATGCGCCGTCTCTCCGACCGCAGCTCGCCGCAATTGTCGGACTGTGTCCTCAGTAGAGGCCTCGCTTTGAGAAGAGGCCTCGTCATCCAGAGGAATTGGACTTCCAGTTTGTAAGGCTGCGGTCCTTGATGTCCCTTCTCAGCAGCTTGTGCGGCGGCCCGGGCTCGTGCGGCGCGGGCTGCTGTGCTGCTGGCAGGTATCGGTGCTTCAGAGCTACCGGCGGGGGTTCTCCATGTCTCCGAGATGTCTCGAAGGATCCTGGAGTCCGGGGGCGCTATGCCGGCCGCCCCGGGTGTTGTGAGATCATCCTGGCCAGGCGTTGACGTTCCGTCTGACGTGCTCTTCCCAGAGCGTAGGGAAGGCGCCATCCTTGGCGCTGCTTCACAGATGGATCCGGCTCGTTAGGACCAACTTACCAACTTAACACCCGACGTGATCAGGTACACAAGTAAACTGTAATAGGGGGCGGTCCCGATCTGCGAAGTGCTCAAGTGGTCGTCTCGTTGTAAGGGAGTCGACTAGGGTTGACTTGTAGGGGCTGGTTCTGCTCTCAAGTGAAGATGCTGCGGCGTGGTCCGTAGAAAGTTGTAGTCAGGCGGTCCAGGGGGCAGGCGATGGTCAGAAGAAAAGGCAGGAGTCAAGTTGTAGGCGATGTCAAGCGGAGAGAAGTCAAGGTAGGTAGATGATGCTGGCGGAGGATGCTGGTGATCTGCCTTTTCTCCCATTATTGCGCAATATTTCATTGCCTTGGAGCGCACAGCCGAGGCGTATGAGCGATGTATGAGAGGATTTAGCATCCTCTTTCGCTCTCCCCGGCCGGCTGGCAATTTTGTGGGACAGATTTAATTAATCTATCCCCTTCTCCTAAGCATCACCTTTAACCTCAACTTCTCCACACTCTTCCATCATTTTTTATTAAGGTAAGAATAAACATTTTAAAACACAAGTACAAAAAGGGTGCCCGTTTTTTGGGCTAAAAATCTTAATTACTAACTTAGCCTAATAATTACATACTTAAATTAACATTGTTTTTTGTAGCTGGGAGTCAGGCCTTTTACGACGGTATAATTTATTGGGTCGTGTGATTGACCTGGCTCCCGTTATAAGGTCAGACAGATTGATTTCTCTCGCCTCGGTCCGCGCTGAGACTTGCAAGCTCGGTCGCGAGTGTCCGCTCTAGGCCGCTCGCGTTTGCGTTATTCGCAGCCTGGGTCTAGGGGATTTTGGCCTCAAGGTCAACCTCTTGTCTCATTTGAGGCCGAGCGAGCCGAGAGAAACATACATGAAATTATAGAATTTACAATTTGTATTGAGAAATCTTAGATCTAACTTATTTCCTACATTAGCGCCGCTGTCGGGGCATTCGCGTCCGACACACTTCCTCTGAAGTGATAATAAATAATAACGAAATATTCCCCGCTCATAAACCAGTTAGCAACTAATTATTTTGTTTCAACACTTAAAGAAGGAGTCATTCCAGCGATTTGGACCCTTAAACCAGCAGACAGAGGGATGGCCTTAGAATTAATGAATTTCACAAGCCGCCCTCAAGACAGGCGTCGACAACCAACATTTCTATATCTCTTCTTAAAAATGTTATCGAATCATTAAACTATTCATTTCCAAATTGTTGCCTATGATTTTTATGCCTGCGTGGTCGAGTGATAAGGCGCTCGGTTACGAGTACAGAGACCGCGGGTTCACACGGCGTGCACAAATACATTTTATTTATTCAATACGTATCATCACACCAATAACGTTACAAATATATAAACACGTTATAGCCTTAGGATATTAACACAAAATGTGGCAATTCATCATTCAAATATCAGTCACGTATCATCATGTATGACAAAGATAGATATTCATAGAATATGTGCGTATGAACGAAACAGATCTACGATCGGACAGATTGAAATGGCACTTCGCTTACTCGCTTCCACGAAGACGTCATTATGTTGGTCAACAATGGAGATAGTTGTGTTGTCTAAAATAATGAGTAATTTGCAGTTATTTGCGCGTACTTATAAATGAAATGTTATTCCTTGGCTTTTAGTAGTCTTTGCAGTATAATTGAAACCCTTTCTCATCACACGCGAGGGCATTTTGGCACTTCTTTTGTAATTTGATCAGATATAGTAAACGAACTCAAGCGACGCGTGACAGTTTAGTACTAAATCGGCTAAATCACCGAGCACACAAACTAGCGTGGTTTTTGCTTGCACTTGGAGAGCGCTACAACGTGTCTCTAAACTTGTAACGTTAATGCATCACACATTTAATTCATATAAAATTATACATAGTATATTTTCGTAGAAAGCAATCACTTTGTGGTTTTACATATTTATTGAAAACGAAATAATAACTTTGTATAAGCCCACAGATTTTATTAGTGTGCGGTTATAAGACCATACAGAGGAATAATACAATATCAAATAAAATTATGGTAATAATGTTCTCGCTCTGTATGTATATATGACCGCACACTTTTTTTGTTTAGTTTCACTATGTACCCTTATGATGCTTAGGCTAAACGAAACCGGTCGGTTAAATTTTTTTAACAAAATCTGTTGTCTTATACAAAAGTTATTTTTCCATTTAATATATAGTACGTTTCCGGCACGTTCCAGAGTGGTAGATACTCTTAAGTATCGCCCTGGTGAAAGACCACCATTCAGAATTGAAACTTTGTCTGAAATGGCTTTAGCCGTGTTTGGCGACCAGATCTGGATAGTCAGGTACTTCCCAACCTTCCTCTTCCCCATATCTTTCCCCTCCCCGTTACCTTCAACCTCACAAGATACAATTAATGATGCCATAGTCCCACTGGCTCTAGACGGTTGGGAGCAGTTGGAACTCTTATGCGGTATTCACTTAATAAAAAAAATAAAACATTATTGCAAAATAATTCAAAATTAAAATCGAAACAATTTTTCAAACCAAAAGCAAAATGTGTTTTGACGATGTCATATGGGAAAAAGTTTGGAACACATCAGTTTTACTATTGCCAATTCCCTTTTCTTCTACCCTAGGTCTTGACAGCACGGGCAACAACCATTAAATATATTTATAAATGTAAATGTGTTTGTCGTAAGTCACTAGTTATAAGTATTAGGCAAAAGTCAATATCAATAAGTCTTAGTTGTCACTCTAAAGTCACTAGTCGAAAGTTTTGGTTATAAATCTAAATTTGAATCACTAATCATAAGCTTTAGCTGTAAGTACATAGTTATAATTTATACGCCCTCAGTTATTAGTCTTAGCGATTAAGTTGTAAGTTATGTTGAGTTGTAAAGTGCCCTGAGGTGCTTGAGCCGATTTCTTTTACTTGAAAACTATATCTATATTTTTTTTTTAATATGAATACCGCACAAGAGTCTCAACTGCTCCCAACCGTCTAGAGCCAGTGAGACTACGGCATCCCCAAATAGGGTATGTTGTGAGCTTGAATGTAGTGGGAGGAGAACGAGATAGGGAAGAGGAAATTGGGGAAGTACCTGGCTATTCAGATCTGGTCACCAAACACGGCTAAAAGCCATTTCAAGCAACGTTTCGATTCTGAATGGTGGTCTTTCACCAGGGCGATACTTAAGAGTATTTCTACCACTCTGAAAGGTGCCGCAAATTTTTATTATTTTTTATGGTATGAATTAAATGTGTTTTGACACATATTATTTATTAAAAGCTTTAAAAAGAAAGACAAACATTCCTTTGGATTCGTAGTCGAACGTCTCACCACTTGACCATGGATGCCTTCAAAATAGTAATATATACATCATAATAATATTAACATTAGGGTACCTGACCTGTTAAAATTCAAAGCCATTTTCGATTGGTACTTTTTAGCCAGCAGAAGATATTGGAACATCAACTTAACGCTGCCAGGTGGGAATCCGACGCGTTTATCCAGAAATGAGACCGAATATCATCCAAAATTTATTTTCGCATTATTGTTTTTATGAATTTTAGTTTATTTTTCTTTATCATTTTTATTGTGTGTATTACAACTTTTATTTGATTATTTTTATTCCGTCAAAATAATAATATTAACATTTGGGTACCTGGTCTGTTAAAATTCAAAGCCATTATTTGTATGAAAAAGCAAGATTTTAAAACATTTTCAACCGTTCAGGTCCCCTTCCGTGAGCTCGGGTTAAAGTTTGCCCGAGAAAGTGATCAAGCAAGATTGAATAAGGGGCAGAAGTTGACTACCTTACGGCCGAAGTTTTACACCCTGTCCCCGTCTGGGAAGTATGTCGAATCTGGAGATTTGAATTTAAGGTGTGCCTGGGAAATTGGCCCATATTAAAATAACGGCCGCCATCCAGAAGTTGGCCAACTGCTGGTTAGTTAACGTTGGGATTGTTGAATAATACCATTAGTCAAATTGTAGGCTGACTACTTCCATTTACGCAAAAACGTCGCTATACAAATTATCCAAATATTATATTTAATTTTTTTATAGTTGTCACCGCACAAGAGTCCCAACTGTTTTCAAATGTCTGAATCCGGGGAGAAAATGGCATCCCCAATTAGGATATTTTGGGAGGCTTGAGGTAGTGGGTAAGGGAAGGATATGTGAAAGTGAAAGGTTGGAAAGTACTCGGCTATTCAGATCTGGTTACCAAGCACGGCTTAAAGCCATTTCAAGCATCATTTTGATTCTGAATGGTGGTCTTTCACCAGGACGATATTTAGAGTATCTACCACTCTGGAGCGTGCCGCAAATTTAGTATATATTATTTTATATAAATTAAATGTGTTATGACACATACAAAATCGAATAAAAATTATTCAGGCACGCCGGGTTTGAACCCGTGACCTCTGGATTCGTTGCCGAGCGTCTTACCACTCGACCAAGGAGGCCGTCATTTCTTATGGAGTAGGAAAAAAACTATGGCAAAATCGTCCAAATTCAAGGAAACAGTTTAAAAGTCAATCTGACCTCCAAGAAACTGAGCGTCTTGGAAAGGGCTGGTAGAGCGTTTGAGAGCCACCTCTGGGCTAGAGCTCTCAAATACTTGATAAGCCTGTTTGATTCTGTGCAGGATAGTACTTCTGATTAATAACCAACGGATTACTATATTTATAATGCACAGACGCAACGTAGGTATTATGAGTCTGTTCTACGGGTGTTCAAATGGAGTCTCCTTAAATGAGCTAGCAGCATTGATCCCCACGCGCCGGTGCACGTTCGTGAAACTCGACCGATACGAGCGGAACATCCGATCTTTTTTTCCTTCTCCGACTCTTTTTTGTTTAAGTTGGCTCGTGGGCGTATGTAGAAGTCATTTTTATTTTTTTATAAGAGGAGATTTTTTTTAAATAATTTTTATTGAAAAGAAAGACAAACATTCCCTAGTTACGAATAACCTGACAACATTTGAAAAACTCCTACTGCCATCATAACAAGCAGAAGATGTTGATTGTGCAATGACGGAGGACTTAGCTTGTGAAGGACTAAAACCCAGGACGCCTGGATGGGAATCTTATACATTTATCAACTCAGTCACTAACCGGTCTAATATTATAATTTGCAATCAAGAAGTTAATAGAATATACAGGCATTTACAGGTCCAAATGAAGGATGTTATAAATAATGATCTTACCAAATAAGTGTCACTATAATGCTATCGAAGAATAAACCAAATTATGTTTATCATATTATTCACATTCTCAATTTTCATTTAACAATAAATAACTTCCTTTGTGAGTACGAACGTCTGTACGAATGTCTTTTAAAATTTGAAACTGATTTCAATTGAAATTATAATTTTTTTGTAAAAAGCAATTACTTTGGTTTGACATATTGAAATAAAAGATAGCTTTGTAAAAGACCATATAATATATATTATAAGGTGGCAAATACATCTTTCGAGTTTACGGAAAATACTTTGCTTTACATTGGACATAAAATTATTATTTTTAGTTTCTTATTTGGAAGAAAGATAATATTTAATTGGATTTTAATGAATAATCATTCCATGCGGATTCTGCGTCGAAAGAAACATTCCCAACTTCTCAAGTAAATGGAATAGTTTCGCTAGTTTCATATTTTAATTAATCAATTTAAATGTAAATTAATGGTTTTATAATTTAGACACGACCTGTCGACCAAACATTCTCCTAGGCAATTTATTGCTCAAGTTATAGAAGAATAGAATATAGAAATAATTAGAAACGAGGCGGTTTTAACTTAGTAAGTGGAGGAAAAGTTTTCCGTTTTAATTACCTCATAGGGGAGGAGAATCTGTTTAGTTTTTTTCTTAGAAGGCAATGGAATTTACTGGAAAGCTAATAACACCTTTAGAAGGTACCCTATAAATACATCTGGAAGGAAAATTACCGAAAAAATGGCTGTATCTAATAGAATAATCTTTTTTACATGTTTAATAAATTGAGGAAATATACAATGACTCTATATATTCTATAGTTAGGTGAAGTCAAAATGATAAAAAACAAAACATAAAATTTCACTAAGAAATCTGAAAAATAAATTAAAAATTAATCGTGACGTTAGGCACACGGTACACGTCCCGTCCGACCAGCTGTCGTGCGGAGAATGATAGAAAAAGACCAAGAAACGCCAAATGGCGAAACCTATGTTGGATGCACGGCACGAGGGTTGAGTTTTCGGTAGCAGCCTAGAATTTTAATTAATTATAATCAATTTATCGTCACTCGGAAAGGCAAAAGAACTTAAGCGACACTTTGTTAAAAAAATAGTTAAATATGCAGCTTTAATCAGTTTTTTTTTCTGCATCGAAAGCTCCGACTCATGTTTGATTCTGAAGACTTTTGTGGCGCTTCGGTCATCTAAAGTATATGTACCATTTGGGAGAAGGCTTGACTCAAGCGACACAAGTTTGGGACTCAGGTAACTCAGTGTGAGCATTGAGTTACCTGAGCTAACTTTTTTTTTCAAAATCCTATCAGGTACTAAAGACTTTTAAATTTTATGAAAAAAAAACAATTTTAAAATGCTCTGGTGTAAACTTCCCAACATGGCGCTTCAGCCCTTTTGCCTTTCCAGCGACGATATTACTACAATCTAAAATTTTACGAAATCATTTTACTGTAAGAAAGCGAATGGGAAGGGTCAGTTTTCATGGATCTAAAACATAAATTACTTACATCCCTTACAACGGATGTAATTGAAAACATTTGATATTATTTTTACAGATAAAGCAGAATCAATTCAAAATCTCGGCAAACCTCTCATTTTTTTGTATTACCGTTTTATGTCATCTTAATGATAATATGATAATTGAATAAAACTAATATTTATAAAATTTGCAGTGGAAATTCACTGGGGTTTAAAAACTTAATATATCTTTTTCCACTTGTTTCATCTGGGTCATACGTTAGTGGAAATAATAATAATAATAACAGTGAACTTTAAATAGCGCAGTTTTGGGATATTTCACCTCAAGTGCGCTTCATGCTAAATTAATTATGCTAGTAAGATTAACTAACAAGGAGAAAATAATACATAATATGTATACAAATTAAAACTATCTAAAATAATTATCGTTATCATAAATCACGAGAGAAAAGGTTCAGATATGGGTAGAACAGTGTATGTGTACATCAACAGATTAAAAAACAATTTACTAGGAGCTAAGGGTATAAAAATTCAGATGAAACAAATTAATTCATATAAACACATTTGTCAAATCAAAGAAAAGGAAATTTGATTGAGGACAGTTAATATGTTGGCATATGTTAATATTCAAGTATTGTAAGTAAACGATTCTAAAAATGCAAACAGTGTAAATATAGCAAGTAACAAAAGAAAATAAATATTTTATGACAATGAGTATATGGTTTTCAGTAGATAGTGAGGACATTGAGTTATAAAATTCGTAAATGTAATTAATAATTAATAATTCGAAAATTCCTAAATGATTGATTCAAGACGCGTCATTTTTTATAGGTTTTGTTGAGAATTTCGTATGTTTTTAACAGATGATTGAACTACTTTTTAAAGCTTTTTTTTCTTCATTTTGTTCTGCAGAACGACACCTAATTAATAATTGTATATTTTTTTTCGATTCAGTTGTCCTTATTTATTCAAAGATCGGTATTTTTTTCTTTATTAAGGGTCAGCACCCAAAAATACTCACTTTTTGGCTTTCTAGTACAAGCAAAACTACAAATTATTTATCTGTAAATTATATACGGGTAGTTAGAAATATGTCTAAGGTTTCCAGTGAATACAATTCTTAAACAGTAGTCTTTCAAATTCTTTATGAAATCCATACTGGAATTTTAGGAAAAACGTTCAAAAATGCCTTCGCTGTTTTTCAAACTGCACCGTTTACCGACATTTTAGTATTTTTTCATAGTATTCAAAGGATTACAGTAAAAAAATAGTATTCACTGGAAACCTCAGACATTTTTCTAATTACCCATAGAAAAATTTCTGATAAATCATTTGTAGTATTGCTTGTATTAGAATGCTACAAAGTGACGTTTAGCCTAATTATTGAGTGCTGACCCTTAAGGAAATGAAAGCCTTACCAAAATATCAAAAACTTTCGTTTGAATATTTTTGTTTTAATCCCATTAGAGCAAATGAAACGGTTTCGCATAGTAGATCATAAATCTGTCCAAGTCTACTAGAAATTTATTAAGTTCATACTATAAAAAAAGAATTAAAACTTTCCTAAGTACCTACTTATAAAAGATCATCAGTAGGCACTTAAAAATATACGTTTTTTGAGGATTATCAAAATTCCAATCGAGTAGTTGCTTATTCGACAGCACTAATGAAAAATGTATTATTTAAAAACAACAAAAAAATGCGAAAATCTTTAACCATTGAACCCAATAGTAATCTTGTAGAAAATATTGCTAGGGCGATGTTGTTTTAAAGCACGTGATTAAGAAAGGGACGCTTATAATGTTTTGGACACTAATGGAAAATGAAAAATGGAAAGGAGTGCCAAAAGATCATATTTCGCGCAAGTGAATCAACTTACTAACTAAACATCACGCCGTTTCACCGCAGGGGTAACCAGAGAGAACGGACTGCCATACAACTCTGTCTTGGCACACATTCCTTACTTCAATCACATTTATACATCGTCTCATACATACTCATACTTTCCTGTTATTCTGACTCTTCACATGGCCCGATTCAAGTATTTGATTCACTTCATCGCGCCATGTCTTTCTCGGGCATCCCCGACTTCTTCTTTCATTCTCTATGGCATCATATAGTCTTTTCACACTCATTTATTCGTTCATTCGATCTGTTAATGTCCAAACCATCTAAGCGTCACTTTCTTGATCCTATTCATGACGCTTACATCAGCTTTGCATTCTTTCCGGATATTCACATTTTTAACACGGTCATACATGGTTTCACCGCACGTACGTCTCAACGATCTCACTTCCACAGCATTCAGTCTACTTTCATCTGTTCTATGCCTCGCTGCCATACCTCAGGGTTGGTATAAGCACTCTATTGTGGACTGCTAGCTTCGCTTCTTTGGACAAATGAATCAAATACTTATACTCGTATAATCCAGTTGGGTCTCAGACACGAAACAACAGACGAGGGCATAGACATAAAATACAAGACACGTCATATTCATACAAATTGAACGATAAATTTGGCAAGTTCTGATATCTCATAACGCATGAAAAGGATAGCCATACCAAGCAGAATATGCGTGTATGAATGAGATAGCTATATGGACGTCCCGCGTTACATTCTCCGCGTTACAAGCCCTCTCTTCCCTAACGAACTTACGAGCGAAGTAGCATGCGACGTACTCGTGTACTGTCGCTAGGTTTTCTTCCACACACTTATGTATTTCTGCATTCGCTATCTCACTTATACCATTTGGTTTGTGAACAATTGTATTAATTGAAACAATAAGTGATTTTTGTGTACTTCGCATGAAAAGAAACTCCATGAGATTTGTGTTTTTGTTCCCGAATGATTTTTACACTTGTCAAAAGCACAGGAAGGCATTTTATCTCAGAAAAGAGCTTACAGCGATGCGTTTGTGTCAGCTGGTGACAGCTCTTTTGTCAAACGAATGTTTGTGCAAGACTAAACGCAGTAAATCTCAGGTAAGCCACGTTGGCTTAGTTTCGCGCCTTGTCTCAGTAACGTATCTACATTATTTAATTCATCTAAGGACGAGGGTAAGAATGTGATTAAAGTAAGAAATGTATTCCAGGACAGAGTTATGTTTTGTTACATCCTCTCTGCCTACCTCTGCGGAAAAACGGCGTGATAGTGTAAGTTAATCAGTCCACTGTCAATTTCCTAGAAAACGAAACAAAAAACAAACTTCACATGAATATTTTACGACTACGCCAATATTAAATATGTGTATAAAATTATTATTATTAAGATAAAGGGGGTGTTAAAAAACAGCACTTAAAAGCTTTCGAAGAGCTTAACTTAAATCTTTCTCCCCAGCATTCAGCCTCCGAGTAACCTCTCCGTGTGTTTTATCACCTCAGACGCTAGTTAGAAGTTAACTGTTTATTGTTCCAGCCGGCGGTTAACTCCACCTTCTAGTCTGGAAGAATATTATCCTAACGCCAAGGTGATCTTGTTAATTGGGCGGGCGTCTGGCGTAATACTATCGTGACCTACATTAGGTAATTTAAACAATTTCATCAAACCCTTTCGCGTTTATGTGTGCCTGGTAGCCGCAGGGTCAGACCCGCAGCATTTGGAAATTCAGTTTGATACATTGATGATTTTATATGTTGATAATACTGAACAGAGAGGTGTAATCTATACCGCCAGCCTTTCGACTCCTAGACACAGGCAAACGAAAGTAATCAGTCGGAGAAATTTTAATTTAATTTATTATTTACGATAGATAAGGCAAGATCTAAAAAGTTTAAGGTTTAAATTCAATCCTATCTCTAACGTGAATTTAATTTGTTTGTGGTAGGAGTTTCAAAGGTTTCATAGGTTGAGGAAGGTAGTAAGCTGCCGTTTGACCGGCCTTTTATACAAACAAGTATTTAGGAAAATTTCTCATCAATGCTAAAAATAAAGATGACAAACCAAATTTTTAAATTTTTGACTTTGGGAATTTATAAATTGGTTTGTAGTGATTGTTCTATATTTTGTATTGGTTAAACTATTCCCTTATGCCGATATTAGAATCAAAGAACATCATCACGGTTTTTCTGAATTCGCTAATCATCTTTTTGAAAAAGATCATACCTTCAATAAAAACCCCGGAGCTCATATATATCATGGCATTATATTAAATAATTGAGAAGCACTAGAAATAAAGAAAGCCATTTAAAATTAAAAGTCATATTCTTTTTAATAATCAGGTAAATTTGTCCACTAGTCCAATATTAGGTATATTTCCTGTAAACACATAAAATTTATCATTATTCTTTAATCAACTTCTCGGTTGATGTTTCGTCTCTTTCAATTCAAAGTATATCTCTCTTTCTCTTTGCTCCTTTGTTATAATTTAAATGTTATTCTATTGTTTTATTTGTTTATAAACTAACGGACTTTTGTCCAATTACAAAAAAATACATAACACGAAATGGGAAAAAAGAGCAACAGAGAAAGAACAGCACATACATAATATTAAATGAAGCAATGACAAAAATAGAACAAAATATACATAAGAAAGAAAATTCAAATCAATGCCAAGGTCAATTCAAAGTTTTGGTAGAGTCGTAAAAAACGATTTAATTATTTGATTGGTACCAAAAATTTCAAGACCGTGGCTTGAGTTAACAAGTCTCGACATTCGGGACAGTGGAGAATGATACCAATTAGTAGAGCGATGATTGATTGATATTCTCATTGCTTAATTTATTTTATTTGATATTTTGTTCTCCCTCTGTATGTATATATAACCGCACACTTTGTGTTTTTAGTTTAGTTTAATTTTGTACCCTGGCTAAGCAAAACCGGTCAGTCATAAAAAAATAAATAATATTCGTGGTTTTATACAGTCATTTTTTCATTTATTTTATGGTTTTTGTTGATATATCTGGTGACACTAATAAATACAGAAATTTGATTAATTTACAAATGCATTGAGAAAAAATGCTAATCGATTACCAGCGCCCCTTACTATTTAACGCCCTGGTTACACGTTTCATCCGCACTCAGGTAGATCCGGCTCTCGTTACCAGGGACATTTTATACCGCCAGCTTCAATTTTATTACAAGATTAATCTTTGTAAACAAATATTTTACGCAGTTCTAGGAAGTCTTGTTTCTGAATCTTATGTAACATTTTCAGGAATTGTTTTCGTTTGGGACTTTTAAGTCTTTAAAAAAAAATCCCAATTAAGACTCTCATATTTTCAGTCCGAAATAATTTTATGAAAAAAATTTAAACACGTGTCAAATCTTTAAGAACCAGTTTAGAAATGTTTCATACAGCGACAAGGCTGATCCACACCAACGTCCGGTTCCGCTCAGTGCCGATATTGTTCCGCAAAAACAGTGGTATGAATATCGATCAAGGAGTATGTGCCAAGACAAATTTGTGTGGCAGTATATCCTTCTGCCCACCCTTGTGATATTTAACTACTTATTTAGTTAAATAATTATTTTTAATTGTAAAAATACTAACATCGCAGATTTTTAAACCATCACTAAATAATATTTTTAATAATTAATAATTAATAAAAATATTATTTAGTGATAAAAAAATGGTTTAAAAAAAATCTAAGTAACCGATCCAAGGGTTATCTGCCACACAACTTTGTCTTAGCCTACCCTTGATTGATATTCATACCAACAATAAGCTCTCTTTGGGTACTGAGCGGAAATTGTGAACAGCCTTTAAAAACTAAAAAACCTTTGTATAAGACCACGAATGTTATTTTATTTTTTAAGACCGACTGGTTTCGCTTAGCCTAAGCATCAACAGGGTACAAAATTAAACCAAACAAAAATGCAAAGTGTGCGGTCATTTATACATACAGAAGAAAAAACAAATTATAAAATAAAATAACGAAAAAATGAGAAAACGATACAATAACAATTAAATTATAACGTAGGGACAGAGAGAAAGAGACAGATAATATTAAATGAGAGAGAAAAAACGTCAAATTAGAAGGTGATTGAAGAATAATGATAAAATATAATAGTATTCAGTTATAATGTTTTATAACCAATTCAAGATTCAGGTATTCTTTCTTACATCTTTTTTCGTATCTTAAATTCGTTTATCATATTTGATTTGGCGTCATAATATTTTGCAACCAGGATGTTCGGGGGTGCAATTTTGTGGGTTTCGCGTAAAAAGGGAATTTCTCGCTGCACAAAAAGACAGTTTGGGGATGGATCTGGAAGGTTAAATGTTTGTAACTTGTAAAATAAAATCGACTAGGTTAGTTGTTTTTTTTTTAGTTAATAATAAAAGGTGTTTTCGCGATACGTTCCAGAGTGATAGATACTCCCAGTATCGCTCTGGTGAAAGACTAATATTCAAAGTCGAAAATCGAAAGTCGTGGGTTTAGTGACTTTGGTCGTGTTTGGTGACCAGATCTTAATAGTCAGGTACTTCCCAACTTTCCTCTTACCCATTTCGGCCTCACAACATACCTCAATTTGTGATGCCGTTGTTCTAAATCTGAAAAGCTCACACTCGTACGTACCTACCTACTGAAAAAAATATTATTTGGTGGTAAATTATAATTATAGTGAATACTGCAAAAGAATCACAACTGCTGCCAACCGCCTAAAGCCAGTGAAACTATAGCATCCCCATTGGATTATGTTGTGTGGCTGAAGGTAGTGAGGAGGGAAATGATATGGAGAAGAGGAAGGTTGAGAAGTACCTGGCTATTCATATCTGATCACCAAACACGGCTAAAGCCATTTCAAGCAACGTTGTTGCCATTTTTTTATTTTTAACCATTTTTTTATCACTAAATAATATTTTTAATAATTAATAATTAATAAAAATATTATTTAGTGATAAAAAATGGTTTAAAAAAAAAAAAATCTGCGTTGTAAGTATTTTTACACTTCAAAATAATTATTTAACTAAATAAGTAATTAAATATCACAAGGGTGGGCAGAAGGATATACTGCCACACAACTTTGTCTTGGCACATACTCCTTGATTGATATTCATACCATATCAATAAGCTCTCTTGCGGAACAATATCGGCACTGAGCGGAACCGGACGTTGGTGTGAATCAGCCTTTAAAAAAACTAAAAAACCTTTGTATAAGACCACGAATGTTATTTTATTTTTTAAGACCGATTGGTTTCGCTTAGCCTAAGCATCAACAGGGTACAAAATTAAACCAAACAAAAATGCAAAGTGTGCCGTCATATATACATACAGAAGAAAAAACAAATTATAAAATAAAATAACGAAGAAATGAGGAAACGATAGAATAACAATTAAATTATAACGTAGGGACAGAGAGAAAGAGATAGATAATATGAAATGAGAGAGAAAAAACGTCAAATTAGAAGGTGATTGAAGAATAATGATAAAATATAATAGTATTCAGTTATAATGTTTTATAACCAATTCAAGATTCAGGTATTCTTTCTTACATCTTTTTTTCGTATCTTAAATTCGTTTATCCTATTTGATTTGGCGTCATAATATTTTGCAACCAGGATGTTCGGGGGTGCAATTTTGTGGGTTTCGCGTAAAAAGGGAATTTCTCGCTGCACAAAAAGACAGTTTGGGGATGGATCTGGAAGGTTAAATGTTTGTAACTTGTAAAATAAAATCGACTAGGTTAGTTGTTTTTTTTTTAGTTAATAATAAAAGGTGTTTTCGCGATACGTTCCAGAGTGATAGATAAATACTCCCAGTATCGCTCTGGTGAAAGACTAATATTCAAAGTCGAAAATCGAAAGTCGTGGGTTAGTGACTTTGGTCGTGTTTGGTGACCAGATCTTAATAGTCAGGTACTTCCCAACTTTCCTCTTACCCATTTCGGCCTCACAACATACCTCAATTTGTGATGCCGTTGTTCTAAATTTGAAAAGCTCACACTCGTACGTACCTACCTACTGAAAAAAAATATTATTTGGTGGTAAATTATAATTATAGTGAATACTGCAAAAGAATCACAACTGCTGCCAACCGCCTAAAGCCAGTGAAACTATAGCATCCCCATTGGATTATGTTGTGTGGCTGAAGGTAGTGAGAGGGAATGATATGGAGAAGAGGAAGGTTGAGAAGTACCTGGCTATTCATATCTGATCACCAAACACGGCTAAAGCCATTTCAAGCAACGTTTCGATTCTAAATGGCGGTCTTTTATCAGAACGACACTTAGAGTATCCACCAAAATTGGGTAATTTAAAACTGAAAATCAAATGGAAAAAATACAATAATGGCATAGTTTCATATTACAGCAGATGCACTAGTACCTATGTCGATGATGAGAATCAAAATTATCAATATTATTTTCCGATTTCTACTGATATAGACTGCCATCTTTGTAATGGCATGCAAAGCTCAACTAAGCACATATAGAATACCTAGATAGTGTCTTGGATAAACAATAAATATTAATGATTTGAGGGGCTTAAAGGGGCTTTTTGAGAAGCAAAGGCAGCAATCTCCTTCATTTTAAATTATTTCTTGGAAAGTGATTTAACGTTTAATGCACTTTTCTTTCGTGAATATGTTGATAAATTTAGAGATAATTGTTTCAAATTGTTCCTAGTTTAATGTGCACTAAACATTTTTGTACACTTCACTGTCCATTTCTTTATAATAATCATTCAAAAGTTGACAATGCTACAGAACCGTTTTTGGAGATTGCTGCCTTTGCTTCTAAGCCCCTCATTTTCAAGGAGTTATGAGATCGATTAAACAGCCGGTTTCCAATAAGGTATCGGCAGCTCAATTGGCAAAGACGTTACCGCCGGGTAGGGTAGAGGTTCCTAGTTCGAGTTTCGGTCGCGACCGTTATTCTTTAAAGATTATTGATATTCTTTCAATAATTAATATAAAAAGCGTAAAGCTTATTTTTAACTAAGGGTGAGACAATTTTTTCAATTCTCAATAGCGCTGCTTTATTGAAGTATTTGATTATAATTTTTTACACTTCGCAGCATGAAAAGAATCCACAAAATTAATACGTTCGCATCCGACCCACAACAGAGATTGAAACAATTGAAAAAAGAGGAAATGGAAACAAAAATAGTCTTTAAAATCTAGGTGGTCTTTATGAATCGATTTAAACAAGAAAACAAACGTCACAAAGTGTCCAAACACAAGAAACGTCAATAAAGCCTGCAAGTAACGCAGGTAGTCATCCATTATTAAAACGCAAATTTTTAACGCTTTACAACGAAAACGAGCAAAAAACCGACGTGTTTTATTTGCCGAAATCCAAAAACCCGCATAATTTTAAGTGACAAAACGACGATGCATTCTGAAATAATTGACAAAAGGATTCTACGTATTTTAATGCAGTGGTCACCGTAAAGGTGAGAACATAAGAATGAATTAAACCATTGATTTTTAAACATACCAGATGGAACATTCGGCATCATAATTTTAAACATTTTCTGAAATCAAGAAAATAAATATGCGAGGCCTGTTCAAAATAAAAGGTTAATTTTGAATTTTCGCGGGCTGTGTACATTCTGATTATCGATTTTTTAGTTTTTTTTATATTGGTACACGTATGTTTATCATATGTTAGCATTATCAGCCATTTTGGATTAGTGGTTTGTTTTTGACAACTGAAAAGGTTAGTCACGTTTTTGTGTGTTCTTCGATTTTTTACTTTTGAAAAAAATGGACCAAAGAATATGTTTTAATTTTTTTAATTAAAATGGAATAAAGTGCTCCAACGCACTTGAAATGTTGACAATGTACAATGTACACTTTCATTTTATTTAATAGTGAATACCACACTAGAGTCCTGCTCCAAACCGTCTAGAGCCAGTGACACTACGGCATCCCCAATTGTGGTACGTTGTGAGGCTGAAAATAATGGGGAGGAGAAGAAGATGAGGAAGAGGACGGTTGGAAATTAACTGGCTATTCAGATCTGGTCACCAAACAGTCATTGAAGCAACGTTTCGATTCTGAATGGTTGTTTTTCACCAGGGCGATACTCAGAGTATCTACCACTCTAGCTTTACCAAGCTCTTTGATATAATACTATCGACCTTGTCTCTACTCATACGTATTCATATAACGCAATATTATACATCATCTTGTTATTGTTTTTAGATTATGCAATCATTAAAAATAAAAATTATTTAATTTTATCATTATATTTATTTATAGTTGATCTTTTTTGTTTTATGGAAACTCCATTAATGGAGGACTGATCGCTGTTGACGCAAATAAAAAAAAGATAAACTAGCAGTCCACAATGGTGTGCTTCTACCAACCCTGATGTATAACAGTGAGGCATGGAACTGGCAAAGGAAGCACGAAAGTAAACTGAATGCTGTAGAAACGAGATCCCTGAGGCGTGTATCTGATAAAACCATGCATGACCATGTTAAAAATGTGAATATCCGGAACAAATGCATGGCTGGTGTAAGCTTAATGAAAAGGATTAAGAAAGGGACGCTTAGATGATTTGGGCATGTAGAGCGGATGAACGAAGAAATGCATGAGTGTAATGAGAATAAAAAACGCAAAAGCGAATGGTAGGAGAACACGGCAAGTGAATCAAATACTTGAGTGGGGCCATGTCAAGAGTTAGAATAACAGATGAGTATGTATAAAATGCCTTATTTATGTGAATGAAACAAGGAGTGTGTGCCAAGATAGAGTTATATAGTGGTCCATCCTCTCTGCCTACCCCTGCGGAGAAACGGCGTGATGGTTTGTTAATTACAAATTTTTAAATGTTTTCCAATCATACTTTAGAATCTATTGTACCACAATGTACAATTTTTATTATGTACTATTTTTCGATATTAATATTTTACTATGTAGGTACAAAAAAAACTTCTTTTCAAATTGCCATCCCAACACAGGCTTATGCCTAGTGGGATGGGCAATTAACCAACTAATAAAAAAATGTATGTTCAAGTAAAATAATTTTAAAATTTTTTCAAAAAAAATCACATTCCAAAAATAGGTTTGTAAGTTGGAAATTTTAACTTGGAAACATTTTTACAGCTTTAATACTTCTTTTTCGTGCTCTAAAATCAATACATCATTTGCACATTACCAATACACACACCTAGAAATAAAACACCGCAGTAATCATAGACATAAAATACAAGACACGTCATATTCATACAAATCTTACGAAAAATGTAGCACCACTAATGTTGCACCACCAAATGTTTCACCCGCTTATGAAAAGGATAGCCTTTCAAAGAATATGTCTGTGCGGAAGAGATAGCTATATGAAGCGTGTTTCGAAGGTATGTCTCGTTGACTTGGTTTAGTGGAAGTAGGCGCGTTGTCTCAGTAACGTATCTAAATTATTTAATTCATCTAAGGCAATAACTTACCTTGAGACCAAATTCGTTATAAAAAGGGACTCTCAAATTGTATCAAAAAAACATTTCAAGGTAAGTTTAGGGAAACGACAATTTTATAAAATGATATTTGATATACACCCCCCTACGCTTTTATCTTTATGCATTTAAGATTATTTTTCATCGCTACTATGTGCTACCTATATTAAACTAATAACACTTAAATCATTTCTGTAAGCATTACTTTATCTTTCTCCTCTTACTTCACCTTTCTACACAAGCATTTGCTTAAGACAAGCTTAGTATGCAACGAAGTGTTTTATTGATAAGATAATATACTTGTTTTTAAAAAAGAAATTAAGAACCACCATCAAATTAAAATAATGTTCATATTAAATTAAAAATAACATCAATAATACGTTGCATGACATAAAGAAGAGTCACATCTACGAGTAGATAATATTTTATGAATTTTTCTACAACATTAATTTTTTTATTTTTTGCTACCGGTTTTGAGTTTTGAACTATTATACTCAGGATATGCGAAACTGGTGTCTTAATGAGTTGTATCCATATGAATTCGACCCTTCAAAACCCAGTGTTAATTTCAATTAACACGAAGTTGGTTATTTTTATTTTTTTAATAATCTTCTCTAGGGCGACTTTTTTCCCGCTGGTTGTAATTGTTAATCCCGCCACAAACACTACATCTTTTTTCTATTCCTGCTGCAGTGGTTATGCTCGGTCTGGGATGCATTAGTAAGTTTATTTTTTTATATCAATATTTATTAACGCTATATTGCAAATGTATTTTTTCTTTGATAAAGATTTTATTCGTGTGTATTTGTTTGTATGTTTATTTTACTTAACTAATTTGAAAAACCCCTTCTGGGGTCCAATGTTGATTCAAATTAACGTAGAATAATGTCTAAGCTATAAAAATACATTTCGTCGCTAGATAGGCAAAAGGGCTGAAGGGCCATTTTTGTAATTTTACACAGAAGCCCTCTAAAGTTTTTGTTTTTGTCTTACAATAAAACTCTTAAGTCTTCAGTTGGATTTAAAAAAAATGTTAACTCAATGCTCTCACTGAGTTACTTTGAGCGACAAAAAGCATACAAAAGTCTCAAACTTCACAAATGGTAAATATATTTTATATGGCTGAAGGACCACAAAATTCTACAGAATCAAACGAAAGTCACAGCATTTGATGCAGAAACTGATCAAAACTGCATATTAAACTCATTTTTGACCAATGTGTCGCTTGAGCCCTTTGCCATTTCAGTCACAATATATCTACATATACCGGAAAATTTCTAATAATTTTAAACATTACTTTCTAAATGTGGGAACAATTATGTTGGTATCAAAGGGTTAAATAAATACACGATAAGTGTATTTTGTCATGTGATTTGCACTCGTCTGTGTCAAAATCAAATGTTAGTGTGCGTCGAACGATGTATTATTTATTATACAGGATGTCATATTTTGAGAAAAAACTTAAATTGAAGTATGTTCGTTTTGATGAAGTTGGGGTTTCTCCCGTATGCAGTTGACAACAGAGGAAGTAAAAATATTAATTTACAACAAAGTATTTGTTACTATTTGTCTAATAAAAGTAATTCGCCGTTTCACGGTATATGACGCGCAGTTTAGTTTTCATAGAAATTAACAAACATGATAAATAGTTGAATAAAAAATTATTACCGTAAGGTAACAGCAGACGACAGAACTAAATGCCCTAATCACGCACAACTATTAACTAGTTTTTACACTGTAAGATCATCTTTGTATACGTGTTAGATTTGATAACAAATTCTCTTTGTAGATTCAAAGAGAATTTGTTATCATGGGCTCCGACAAACACCGCATTTTTATTTTTATTATGAATACCGCACAAGAGTCGCAACTGCTCCTAACCGTCTAGAGCCAGTGAGACTATGACATCCCCAATTGGGATGTTGTGAGGTCGAAGGTAGTGGAAAGGGGAAGGAGATGGAAAAGAACAAAGTTGGAAAGTACCTGGCTATTAAGATCTAGTCACCAAACATGGCTAAAGCCATTTCAAACAACGTTTCAATTCTGATTGGTGGTCTTTCACCAGGGCGATACCATGAGTATCTTCCACTCTGGAACGTGCACGCAAATTTATATATATATTTTATGTTATATGAATCAAGGGTCAGTACTCAATAATGACGCTAAGCGTTACTTATTTATTTATTTATTTATACTGGGTTTTAACAGATGTTATCAGTTTCGTGAAAAAATCCAGTTATAAAAAACCAGTTAGTGTACAATCATTGATAAATACAATACAAATAGACAAGATACATTAAATTTTTAAAAAATTGTTGTTACTTTCTAGCATTCTAATACAAGCGATATTATAAATGATTTATCTGGATTTTTTCGATAGATGGTTAGAAAAATGTCCACCGTTTCCAGTGAATACAATTTTTTTTAACTGTTATCCCTTAAATTCTTTGAAAAACAGACTAAGACGTCAGTAAAAACTGCACTTTGAAAACCAGCTCAAGTCATTTCTGAACGTTTTATCTAAAGTTCTAGTATGTATTTCATAAAGAATTTGAAAGATTACTGTTTAAAATTCTATTCACTGGAAACCTTAGACAATTTTCCAACGAGCCGTATAGAATTGACAGGTGAATCATTTGTGGTATTGCCTGTACTAGAAAGCCAAAAATGTGTATTTTTTAGTGCTGACCCTTAAATGTTATATGACACATGTTAATTAAATAAAAAATATTTGCGAACGCCGGGGTTGAACCCGCGACCCACGGATTCGTGGTCGTGCGTCTTACCACTCGACCACGCAGGCCGTTAGCTGGAGTTATCACTGGAGGAAATAAAATTTAAAAAACAAAAAGGTGCCGCAAATGACGCCCTTTTTAGAATTAGGTACCAATTTAAGAATTCTCATTTGGAATGTGTTTTCTCGGCGGGGGTTCACAGATGGCATCTGGTTGCAATATCAATAAATATTTCAATAAATCCAATGAAAAAAAGATGAGAAGGCAACCACGCTTCCGCCGGCGGGCAATAGATGTCACCGCAAGTATTTAATTATTAGTGTTTTGCGTGTGAATTATGTTATTGTCTTGAGTTTTGGCCGTTGCAGACAGACGGGGGAAGCTGTGAGTTGTGGCCTTTATCTATGTACTGGCGTCTATAATAAGGTAATGCGGGTTGTTAGAGACCTTTCTAGGAATAACACAATACGCTTGAGGTTCACTTGAATAATTCGGTTTCTAGAGGGTATTTCAATAAGAGGTGGTAAAGGTTTTTGGAAAAAAATGTTAGACGAATCGATCTAGGTTTCATTATCTGTAGTAAGTTATTGATTTTGTTTAGTTTAAAAAAAGGTAGCGCATTAAGGCGATGATTGATGGTCGAAAGAATCATTCGAGGAAAATGTTAACGAAAAACTCTCAGACGTTATACCTTCGACCTGCTTACCAAAAGAGTATGGAAATAATTGACTAAAAAATAACGTTTATCTGGTGTGTTGAATTGCATCATGGTTTATTTTTACTGCGGTGTAAAACATTGATTGTAATGCAGATAAAATTATCACCGTAATTAAATCCGAATCAGGCAATTCTCGAACTTTTCGACAAGCCTACTCGTAAATTAAAAACATTTTTTTACACAAATTTAAATATTGTTCGAGATATACGAAAACTTTGCAATACTTCCAAAATTGAATGAAAGTGGTTTACTGGGAAAATCTGTTTGTTCTGTGGAGGAAAATTGAATAAAAACGGGTTTGCAATGATATTTCCAAAACTCTTTTGAATTTCCAAATTTATCATTAAGTTCAATTTGCAATAAATGTAACTTTGGTATTTGGGACTGTGTTCAAAACACAAATTGTTTTGAGAATTAGATATGAACGGGTAAACATTCAAGATCCAGAGAAACTAAAGAGCATGCTGATATTGAACATAAGTTAAATCCTCTCAGAAAAAAATGTCATTAGAAACAGCTGGCTAACTTGTAAATGCATTTAACGGGTTTTTGGAAAGTTCAAAATTTGAACGAAGTATTTCCGAAAACTCTTGAAACCCGCTGAATAAATCTATCAATTAAATATTTCTTTATGTTATATCTATCATTCGATCAAAGTATAAATTATGATAAATATAATGTGGTTTTGATTCGACCACAATACAATACATTGTGGTCGTATTTTATTGCAACTTATCCAGTTCTAAAAACCGTTTCCTTGCCGTAGGCATCAGAAACAATGAATTGCTGTGACCCCTCAATCATCGCGACACGGTTTATTATATTTGGGAATCATTTTTCTCCACGGTGTCCTTAAAAACCAGGAGGACTTGTTAACTCAACCTATTGTCTTGAAATTTTTGGTACCAGTCTAAATAATGTTTGCCAATCTCTACGATCAAACCAAAACCTTGACTTGACCTTGGCTTTGACTCGAATGTTTTTGGTTCTAATTTTGTAATTTCTTCATTTAATATTATGTATGTGCTGTTCTTTCTCTGTTGCACTTTTTTCCCCATTTTGTGTTATGTGTATTTTTTTTGTAATTTGACAATGGTCCGTTAGTATTTAAATAAATAAATATTCCATATTCTACCAAAAACTTGATTTACTTTTGGTTCTAATTTTGCCATATTTGCACTTTTATTAAAAAAAATTTTTTGATAATTTGACAATGGTCCGTTAGTATTTAAATAAATAAATATTCCATATTCGTAAAAAGCATTCACTTTTTGGCTTGCCATATTTATTAAAAAAAAACTGACCACCCTTCCATCATCGGGACAATATTAAATTTTAATATTGTCCTGATGATGGAAGGGTGCTTCCGAAACCGGTCGACATAATATTGAATAATAAAAGTGGTTATAAACAAAGTTTATCTGTTTCATTTATAAATAAATATTCATTAATGGAAGTGGACGTTATTTGGACACCATCTAAAAAAAATTCAAACGATTTTGTTATGTTTTGAAACTTCGATTTTCTTAAATAAAGATGGCAGAATCTAGCGGACAAATTATGAAACATTAATAATGATGTTCAAATAATAAATACGTAATAAAGAATTGATCTCGGCTTGGTCAATTATTTAAAATGAAAGATTCAGAAACTCTTGCTCTTCTCAGTAAACCTAACCTAGTATGCCCTAATGTACATAGCTACATAGCTTATATCTGTCGCTCACAAGCTAAACCAACATAATAATGTTTTATATTTTGGGCAGAGAGAGTCGATGCCGAGGCAGGTCAGGTTTTATTTGATAGGCTAGGTCAGGTTTATTTAGGAGTGCTGGGGGAAGAAAAGGTTTTCTGATCGACACAGTTGACGCGTGACCTTCGCTGCTATAATGTTGTGTTATTAGACAACTAGTGTTCTTGAGAGCAGTAAGCTCTTTGGCTCTGTGACAAGAGATCGTGGATTATTGGGTTAAATTCCCGGTGTGGGCTTGCACTTATGGGAATTTCGCAAGATATTCATTTTGACTTTATTCCAAGTATGAAAATTGTCTCAGCAAAGAGTTTCGACTGTTCGGAAAATGTGATTTCGTATTAGGAAATGTTGTGACGCCGAAGTAAGTAGGTAAGTGGAAGGGGAAGAAAAAGGTAGTGGAGTACCTGGCAAATCCAGATCTGACCACGAAACAGAAAATCACCACCAAGGAACGAGGTGAAAAAGATATTTGTAGAACAATTGTTTTTTTTTTTAAATATATTCCTTGTCGTAGAACAAGAAACAATTAATTGTTGTTTCCCAATCATCACTCTAATAATTATGGGTATCTACTATATCCAGAATGTTGAGACTTTTTAACTCAAGCCATGGTCTTGAAATTTTCGGTACCAGTCTAAATGATTTTTGTCATTCTTTTCGACTCTACCAAAACCTTTGACTTGAATATTCTTTCAAATTTATATTTTTGTCATTGCTTCAGTAAAATATTATGTACTCGTATGTGCTGTTCTTTCTCTGTTGCTCTTTTTTACCATTTCGTGTTTTGTATTTTTTTGTTGTAATTGGACAATGGTCCATTAGTATATAAATAAATAATAAACTACCATCACCGGGTTTCGAAACCGTGACATATGGTTTCAGAGTCAAGGATCTCACCGCTCTCCAACAGAGACAGTCATATTAGAATTGGTTTAATAGACGATGACGCAACCCATCAAGCCAACAAAAGTTACCAGATAACAACAACACAAACTACGCTAATGACGCTAATAGTCACTAGCCGCTAGAGACGAGTGGCTGGTGCAAATAGGCATGCCACTGATAACCCCGTCATAGCATCTTCCTCCTTCACACAAACGGCGTGTGTAAGCGAAAGAGAGGTTTTAGCGGAGCTCTCGGCGGCAGGACCGCAGTGGCTGGTTGGTTAGAGGCGGCCTGTGGACCCGAGGTCTGTCTAGACGCGCGGGCGGCCCCCTCCGCACCCCTCCCCCCCTCCCGCAACTACTGCCCCCAGCAGACAGGTGTCCGGTCGGTGCATTACCAAGGAGGTGGCCAACATGTGAGAAAGGTGTAAAATCAAAACTGAGTTATGTTGAAAATTATTATTGCCGAAGGTTAATATTGAAAAGGGGGTTATTTATACTATAGTTCGCTTTTGTATAAATTAGCGTTGTGACCGCTTTGAAAGAACTACTTCAAAGAACTACTTCTTTTGGCAACAGTTCCTACTGCATTCATTGTTCACTGAACAAATACTTCAATTGATGTTAATAGTTCATTTTAACGTTCATTCATTTCAATAACTTCGTTTCATTGAACAAATATTTCAAGTTGGTATTTTCAAGTTGGTACTTCATTTTAGTCTTCATTCATTTCATTAATTTCGTTTCATTGAACAAATACTTCAAATGAAGTTGGTATTTCATTTTAGCGTTCATTCATTTCATTAACTTCATTTCATTGAACAAATACTTCAATAAAAGTTAGATTACAAAGAACTACTTCAATTTGTAGTAGTACAGCTATGAAAGTGAACTGCAAAGCCTATAAAGAAGTACTTCAAATGAAGTCTGACTTCAAAGTTTTGATCTAATAGCAAGGAACCAGCTCCATTTCTTTCCACTTCCAAAGCGCTTTTTTGCGTTCTTTTCCATTTCAAATCTCTACCGACTAGTTTCTTTTTTTATTTTGGGAAGGAACCGGTTCCATTTCTTTTCACTTCCAAAGCGCTACCGACTAGTACGTGCTTTGACGGCGAGGAACCGGTTCCAAAAAGAACTGAACAAATAATCGGATAAATTCAAATCTCGCGAGTTCGACTTCAATTGAAGTGTTTACTGCGAAGGGTTTATTTTAAAGAACTAGCAATTCGTGAAGCATTCACAAAACATTGAAGTTTTTCTCAACGCTAAGATATACTCGTATATTTACAGTAATCTTAATATATATATTTTTAAGTAGGAACTATTAGGTTCTTAAAATGAAAATGTTCATTTTATTAAATTGAGTTATTCAATCTGCCTAAAACTACTAGAAGGAGGAAAAATGCGTATAATATTTGGATTATTTGTATGGTACCATTTTTCTGAAAAATCACATCAAGTATCCAGCATATTCATATTTATTTACATTATGTGCTAGGATAATAAATATATGCATACTGAGGCACCTGGTAGGACATTTTAGAAAAGCCCAAATATTTTAGTTGTTTCTAGTTTGGAGAAAGACACAGTTTTGCACTCATTGGACATGATATTGGCAAAATTGTTTTTGTGTTGACTTAAATTATTTATGTTTATGGTTAGATTTTAGGGTAAAAGACCAAATTTCATAATGGGGTTTCCAATTTATTAAACAGTTCAGTATTCGGTTGAATTTATATATCTAAGGGAGATTTTTCGCTCAATAAGAATTGAGTTATGGTAAAAAGCTTCTGCAGACATTATCCATAAGTCTAACTAACTAACCATCATGCCGTTTCCCCGCAGGGGTAGGCAGAGAGTACGGACCGCCATATAACTTTGCCTTGGCACACACTCCTTGCTTCATTTTCATTCATACATCGTCTCATACATACTCTGACTGTTATTCTGACTCTTCACATGACCCGATTCAAGTATTTGATTCACTCGATCGTGCCATGTCTTTCTCGGGCGTCCTCGACTTCTTCTTCCATTCATTTTCGTATCATGTATTCTTTTCACACTCCTTTTTTCGTTCATTTGCTCTTCATGCCCACACCATCTAAGGGTTCGTTTCTTGATCCTATTCATAACGCATACATCAGCCTTGCATTCTTCCCGGATATCCACATTTTTAACACGGTCATACATGGTTTTACTGCACATACGTCTCAAAGATCTCATTCCCACAGCATTCAGTCTACTTTCATCCTTCCTCTGGCAGTCCATGCCTCACTGCCAAACATCAGGGTTGGTATAAACACTCTATTGTGGACTGCTAGCTTCGTTTATTTGGACAATTTCTTATTGGCCCATAAGTCGATACTAAAAATAACCTCATTATGTTAATAACACGTTTTTTGCGTTTTTTAAATCGTGCTTTTACCTGATTGAATCATAATTGCGGCAAAAGTGAACACCGTGTCACGAAGTG
This sequence comes from Drusus annulatus, assembly GCA_022651775.1. Classification (NCBI taxonomy): domain Eukaryota; kingdom Metazoa; phylum Arthropoda; class Insecta; order Trichoptera; family Limnephilidae; genus Drusus; species Drusus annulatus. Next base: position 707,658 of record JAGWCC010000070.1, read on the forward strand.
CGAGACATACAAACGTCGTAACAAAATTATGTTTGTCTCGCAGTTCGCGACATTGGACCGGCAAGGGTTAAAAGTCCACGTAATATTTTTTTTCATAACAAATTAACCTTTTAAAAAGTGCGTCACTTATTCATTTAACCGTTTGTCGAACCCTGGTGGCAAGCGGCGAGTGCAGCGTTGCATCGCGCCGCAGACAGAATGCAATTTTCACCTCACTTCGAACTGCACTCGGTTCCTGATTCTGATAGCAAGACATCAGGAGCTGATATTTGGGGGCCGGGTGCGGGGAACGAGAGGAAGGCGGAGGCGCTGTCGCGAGACGCTGAGACGTGTGTTTGTTTTTTGAAAGGCGCATATATTATATTATGTGTAGGCTATATCGACTGTTTACTCAGAGCAATAATACACAAGAGGGAGCGCTGTAGAGAGAGTTGTAGTCAGTTTTACGTGGTTTGCCGGACTCGGCTAGACCTGGACGTGGCTAGAACTAGGGCTAGGGTATTTATACATCCATTCATAGCACATGTCGACAGAAGGTTTTTGTTTATTCGTAAAACCACTTTTTCACAGTATTGTTGATAATGTTTTCACAGAGTGGTAGATACTCTAAGTATCGCCCTGGTGAAAGACCACCATTCAGAATCGAAACGTTGCTTGAAGGGGCTTTAGCCATGGGCGCCCGCAGGCGTGGGGGGGGGCAAGGGTAGGCACTTGCCCCCCTGGATTGATTGAAAATAGTAAAATAATGTTACAAATAATGTTAACGCATAGACTGAATTTCGTAGTAAATGATCTTAATAATGTTGCAGTGATACGAAATACTATTGGTACGCTATAGTAAATTAAAACTACATTAAAACATTACTTAAAATATTTTGCCCCCCTTTAGAAAATATTTTGCCCCTCTCTAGAAAATTTTCTGCGGGCGCCCATGAGTAGGATGATGATGTCAAGTCAAAGCCTGAAAAAGGTTGAAAAATTATAAAATATCTATAGTTTTAAAAATACCCACAAACGCATCTAACGCACCCCGTGTAAACCGTCTCCCAGAAGGTGGTAAAACTACCCGAATGTATTTTTGAAGGAATGGTAAAGCCACCTCTGTCAGTCATAAAACTAAAATCCTTAAGTCACAGATGATTCACTATGAATATCAATATACATCCCTTACGGACTCTAATGGTATATATCCCATTGACTTACTTCAAATTGTACCAGTTTGAAGATGCTTGTCATAAAGGTGAAACCGGTCAGGTCTTAAATAAAAAATAGTGGAATAAAGTTTAAAATTTGGTATTATCAAAATCATTAAAATGGAGTTCCACCACGAATTAACAATTTCAAAATTAGAAATAATAAAAATAATATACTTGTAGATAAAAAAACAGTTCAAGGCATTGATTTTAGTTTGAGAAATCTCGACATTCTTAACAATAAAACCTATAAAATAGCCTCTTTACGTAATTAATTATTTCAAAACTGTTATACTTAAATATTCAATGATATACATTAGTCATTATTTCATTGTGAGTCAATCAACAGGTCGCAAAGAAAGGTATCACTTCGAAATGTGTATAAATTCATGGAGGTTTTTTTGTCTGTCCCAACGAAAACTTGCAAACGGAACCTTTTAGCGATACGAAATCCTTACAGAACGATCTACGACGAATTTATAGGCCAATACATGCTGTTTTTAGCTGTATTGTTGCTTTTATCCCCAGTTATGTTCCTGTGAAGTTTTCGTTGAAAACAACAAATATATATTTCAGAGTGCTATATAGGTGCGTACTATTAGTATTGCCTCAGTATAATACCACCATTCATTTAGCCAATTTTGTGACTAGATCTGAATAGCCAGGCATTTCGCAACCTTTCTATTCTTCAACTCCTTCCCTTCTCTTCGCCCCTCAGCCTCAAAACATACTCCAATTGAGGTTGCCATAATTCCATTGGCTTCGGACAATTGCGACACTTGTATGGAATATACAAAACAAAATAAAATAGGTAAATTTAAAAAATAATACGCAGAATGGTTCACTAAAAAAAATTCAGTACATATCGCCGCTGGAAAGGCAAAAGGGCTCAAACGACACATTGGTTAAAAATGAGTTAAATATGCAGTTTTGATCAGTTTTTGTCGAATGTTATAGCTCTTATTTGATTGTGAAGAATTTTATGGTCCTTCAAATATATTTACATTTACGTTCAATATTCCTTGCCGTAGACTCAGAAACAATAAATTGCTGTTCCTCAATCATCAGAATACTAATTATAAGTACAATTCTCCAATGTCCAGAATGTCAAGACTTGTTAACTCAAGCCATGGTCTTGAATTTTTTGGTGGCAGTCTAAATGATTTTCGTCATTCTTTACGACTCTACCAAAACTTTGACTAGACCATGGCTTGAATGTTCTCTCTTATGTTTATTTTGCCTTATTTTCGTCATCGCTACATTTATTATTATGCATATGCTATTCCTTCTCTGTTACTCTTTTTTCCACTTCGTGTTTTATATGTATATTTTGTAATCGGACTTTAGTCCGTTAATTTATAAATAAATAAATAAATTTACTGTTTGGGAGAAAGCTTGACTCAAGCGACATAAGTTTAGAACTTTTTCGCTTTTTGTCTCTTCAGGTAACTCAGTGAGAACATTTAGAGTTTTTCAAAATCCAACCAGGTACAGAAAACTTTTAGAGAATTTTACTGTAAAAAAAAACATTTAAGTGCTATGGTGTAAGCATAAAAAATGGCGCTTCAGTCCTTTTACCTTTCCGGCTACGATATGTGCTGACAGATGTATTTTTTGTTGTTGAAAAGAATTTAAACAAAAAAGCAACGCCAATGGAAAAGTGATGAATGATAATACTAGGTAAAAAAAAAATAATATATTACTAGAAACCAAGCTCCCCGGAGGGGATATTTCTCAGAAATGGCGCTATATAAATTATCCTAATATTATAACACGTTCGGAGCCGGGTACGAAATCCTGTAAAAGTAGTACGGAGGTTCATTATCCGCCGTATTAAAAATATTTTTGCATAAAATTATTTTATTGAATACGTTGTGTGCATTGTTAGAGTGCGCATTATAATGCAAGTGCAGCAAGACTTGCCAACCATGAAATATTTACACAATGCACATATTATTATGCTCTTTTTGCATCTATGGAAGAAACAAGGAGGCTTCGTATGAAAGGTGGAAAATATTGTATAAAAAACACATAAGTAATAAACTGACATTTCACAAGCAAAATAAGAGTTATGTGTTGGCTTAGAGTACATAGAGTGGTACCTATCCAAGGCAGTGTAGTCAGTTTTTTATTATTTTTTCCGGACTCGGCAGACCTGGGCGTGGCTAGGACCAAGGCTGGGGTATTTATACATCCATTCATAGCACATGTCGACTAAGGGGCTATTTCACCACCTCTCAATAAACTACTATTCATTAGATAACTCTAATCATCGGAATATTCGTTAGTTATCTTCTTCCGCAAGTTTGGCTGGCAACGCCGCTTTTTTTCAAACCTTATCCCGTCCGCTGTCACGTCTGTCAATACAATGCCGATTCCCGTTATTTCTATCATAAACATAAACTAACTTTCACAACACAACATTCGCGCGCGAAGCTCATTACATCCCTCTCACCAAATAGTTAAACGCGTCTCTATATTTAAATAAAACATATTTCTAATTTATAACTTTATTATTAAATTATATTAGTGAAGTGCATTGAGGAGTGTCTATTATTGCTTGGTGAAGGTTGATAGTTTGTAAGCATGAACATGTTGTATGTGGGTATATTGTACTGCCATCAGAAGAGAGATACTAACTACTGGGGTGCACTTTACGTTGACAGCTTCTTGAGAAGTGGTAAAATAGCCCCTGAATAATACAATAATCGGCAATCGGCATTGTATTGACAGACGTGACAGCAGACGGGATAAGGTTTGAAAAAAAGCGGCGTTGCCAGCCAAACTTGCGGAAGGAGATAACTAACGAATATTCCGATGATTAGAGTTATCTAATGAATAGTAGTTTATTGAGAGGTGGTGAAATAGCCCCTAAATGTTTTTGTTTATTCGAATAACCACTTTTTCACAGTATTGTTAACAACAAAAATATAGCATATAAATTAAAAACCTTTTGGTTGTGTCGAGTTTAGTTGCATATGAAAACATGTGGGCGGAGTCCCCGGAGACGCAGGAGACCAAGATCATCCTTACAGTACATAAAAGGGGTGTGTTATTTTTGTTGTCTCTTTCTCTCTCATGGTGTACGACGTGAAAACCCGGATAAAGTGATTTATCGCAAGTTTGTATAGGTTGGGTAAAAATAATTAGTTATCTCTCCATACATTGTTACTCGAAGTGTGTAGGTATAATGGACAGAGTTGACACAAATGCACTACTCACACAGACGGTTCAACACTTGTTATTTGGCAAAAGAAATTCCAGTGATCAAAAAATAAACATTTTCTATATAACAATAAAAAACAGACTGTCAAACTTTCGAATTGCTGAAAAAAGTTTTCTAATGTTCAAATTCGTCGATCATTATTTGACGGCCTCCATAGTCGAGTGGTAATACGCTCGACTACGAATCCAGAGGTCGCGGGTTCATGCCAGGCGTGCGGAAATATTTTTTATTTGATTGATATGTGTTATAACACATTTAATTAATATAAAATTATATACAGTATATTTGCGGCACGTTCCAAAGTGGTGGATACTTTAAGTATCGCCCTGGTGAAAAACCACCATTCCGAATCGAAACGTTGCTTGAAGTGGCTTTAGCCGTGTTTGGTGATCAGATTTGAATAGCCAGGTACTTCCCAACTTTCTTCTTCCCTATCTCCTTCTTTTTCTCACTACCTTCAGCCTCACAACCTTGAAGTAACAATATATGGAGGGATAGCTAATTTGTTTTACCCAACCCATCCGAAATTGTAATAAATCACTTTTTCCGAGTTTTTACATAGTACACCATGAGAGAGAAAGAGACAACAAATTTCTTGGATCGCTTCTATATACTGTCGTAATGATCTTAAGCTGGCTATTTTCGCTGGTTAACGGCGGGACTCCGCCCACATTTTTTATTTTGCCACTAAACTTGACACAACTAAACGGTTTTTTAGGTTAGATGCTATATTTTCGTTGATAAAAATACTGTGAAAAAGTGGCTATACGAATACACAAAAACATTATGTCGATATGTGATATGAATGGATGTATAAATACCGTAGCCTTAGTCTTAGCCACGCCCATTTGCGCCGAGTCATGTTAAAATCATCAAAAACAAGTCCAAAACTGACTTCACTGCCTTGGCTTGGGCTACCTCTTGTATACTCTAAGCTCACAACATAACCCAATTGGGGATGCCATAGACTCACTGGCTCCAGACGGTTGGGAGCGGTTGGAACTTACTTGTACGTTGGGTATTCACTATAAAAAAATCAAATCCCGACCTGTATAAATAAATTTGATGTAATCAATTAAAATAAAATCAAATGTAGTATACGAGTATTTGGGGCACGTTTCAGAGTGGTAGATACTCAATGTATCACCCTGGTGAAAGATCCCCATTCAAAACGAAAGGTTTCTTGAAATGGTTTTAGTCGTGTTTGGTGACCAGTTCTGAATGTCTAGGCACTTCCCAACCTTCCACTTTCCCATCTCCTACCTCTCCTTACTACCTTCAACTTCACAACATACCCTGAGTGGGGATATGTCAAACCGTCAATTATCTAACGTCACCCGAATTCACTACTTATTTTAACAAATTTATGTATTTAACATTTTTACTTTACCTACATAACTGTAAATTAAAGGGTCTTTTTTATTTTTTAGCAATAAGAACATGTACGATGGAACGTGAACGAACGCTCACCAACTAACTAACTTACTACCACGACGTTTCCCCGCAGGGGTAGGCAGAGAGGACGGACCGCCACACAACTCTATCTTGGCACACACTCCTTACTTCGTTCATATTCATTCGTCGTCTCATACATACTCTTCAGTTATTCTGACTTTTCACAAGGCCCGACTCAAGTATTTGATTCACTTGATCATGCCATGTCTTCCTCGATCGTCCCCGACTTCTTCTTCCATTCACTTTCGCATCGTATATTCTTTTTACACTCCTTTCTTCGTTCATTCGCTCTACATGCCCAAACCATCTTTGCGTCCCTTTCTTGATTCTATTCATTACGGATATCTACATTTTTAACACGGTCACACATGGTTTTACGCACACACGCCTCAGGGGTCTCATTTCCACAGCATTCAGTCTACTTTCATCCTTCCTCTGCCAGTTCCATGCCTCACTGCCATACATCAGGGTTTGGTATAAGCACTCCATTGTGGATTTTTTTCTATTCTTAGGTCTCAACTGTTTTTTCCTAGAACCGCCCCTCACCGATATATTTCTAGTGTAGTGTGTCATCTTGTTTTATTATTATTATTATTATATGTTTATTTTTGATCTTCATTACTTAGTTCAAACTTCGCAGCTTTACCAACAAATTGAAATCTTTTGAAGGCCACCCAATTGTTTGGTATTTTATAAGTCGTCCTATATTACAAAATGTGAATAGCAAAACATTTCGAAGGTTATTTGACAAAAAAGTGTTTTTCTAGTATTTAAAGCGCCCTTGAGTGAATATTTCGTAATTATGGCACTAAAAAAATCAAAGAAAACTACGTCTAACAAACACTATACATTTTGATTTAAGTCAAAACCTTAATCAAATTTTCCATTTGATAAAAACTAACCTGTCTCAATTCTCACAAACGTGGCCTTCAATATATTTGGTAACACAATATTAAATTTCATTATAACACGATCAACGAATAAGATTTAGGCCTCGAAAATGATTTCTAAAGATATATTTTTTAATATTCTCGAAGAAAAATATACATTTTGGTTCCAAAAATTTGATATCCTTAGGGACCTAAGATTGCTTTAGTCTTAAATATGGTGAAAATGGTGATAAGATAATAATAATACGATGCAAAAAAATACAACTATTATACTGAGAGGAGTTGGGTTAAAAACTAATTTAGCTTTTAATCATAAATGCCTTAAAATAAACCTAAAACGATTAAAACTAAATCCTATACTACGCGTAAATAGTTAAAATTACAAAATTTAATAAAAAATACTTGTTCTAGCTCAGTCAAAATATTTTGGCACTGACTCTTCAAATTTAAAAATATTATCGTTGCAGCATAGGCAAAAGGTCATAAGCGACAATTTGATCAAAAATGAGTTAAATATGCAGTTTTGATCAATTTTATTTTTTGCATCGAATGCTCTGACTTTCGTTTGATTCTGAAGACTTTTGTGGCCATTCAGCCATTTAAAATATATTTGCCATTTGGGAGAAGGCTTGACTCAAGCGACACAAGTTTGAGACTTTTTTAACTTTTGGTCGCTTCAGGTAAATCAGTGGGAGCATTGAGTCAACTTTGAAAAAAAATCCAATCACCAAGGCTTATGAATTTTATTCCAAAATAAATGAAAATATTATAGTGATCTGGTGTAAACTTCCCGAAATGACGCTTCAGCCCTTTTGCCTATCCGGCGACGATTTGTTACTCTTGGTGATGTAAAGTGTGTAAAGGCCATGTTTTTGTACCAGATATAAATTGTAAAACAATTCAAAATATGAATTTTTTGTAAGGTCGAGTGGCTTAGACGCTCGACTACAAATCCAGAAGTAGCGGATTCAAATCTTGGCGTACGCAATAAGGTTATATTTAATTAATATATTTTATTTCACATTTAATCAATGTAAAATAATACATAGTAGATAATCATAGAATCGTCCGGGGAAAACCACCATTCGAATCGAAACGTCGCTTGAAATGGCTTTAACTCTATTCGGTCGCCGGATCTGAATCGCCAGTTACTTCCCAGCCTTCCTCTTCCTCATCTAATTTCCTTTCCCACAACATTTGGCCTCAAAACATACCTCAATTCTTCAAGCCTTCAGAACCTGGTTGGATTTTGAAAAAAACATTTAAAACTCAGGTAACTCAATGCTTTCACTGAAGCGACAAAAAGTCCCTAACTTGTGTTGTTTGTGTCACGGCTTCTCCCAGATGGTAAATATATTTGAGATGGCTGAAAGGCCACAAAAGTCTTCAAAGAATCAAACGAGAGTCAGAGCATTCGATGCAGAAAGAAGAACCGATCAAAACTGCATATTCAACTAATTTTTTTACCAAAGTGTCGCTTAAGCCCTTTTGCATATCCAGCGACGATATTATCTTGTCACAGTCAAAATATTTTACTATTTTGACTGAGCTGGAGCAAGAATTTTATTTTATTTTACAAATTGAATTATTTACGCGTAGTAAAGGACGATATATCACTCTCCATCGACTTTTAATAAAAGTAAGTCCACTGGACACAGAGGTGCGCCTCACTGGCAACAATCACACTCACGTCACAGGTCCGACATTCGTGTCTGCCAGCTATTAATGTGATTTCCGCTTCGCGACAGGGCCGCTTCCGGAACTTTATCTGAATGGCGTACACAGAGCTCACTTTAAAACATGAGCCCTCTTGCTTGTTAACGCTGTGTGAACGTTACGCGTGGCGTAAGGTCGGAATAGCGAAAAACTCGACTTATTACCACGGATCATAATATTATTAATAATAATAATAATTTTGGACACATTTTTATAGCGCCGTTTTTGTGAAAAATCACCTCAAGGGCGCTGTACAGATCTTGTTAAATTTGTAATGTTTATGTAAGATGGAATGCGGCCGCCCCAACAGATTTAGACCAACGTGGGCAAATGTCATCTGGCTGTCGTAAGGGTGTCACTTGGGTGATTTGTTGGATGCCTGGTTCGCTCGCGTTCGGGAACAGTTGGTCGAGATCGGCACTCCCCCGCCCCTGCCGGTTCCCGGGCCTGCGGTCGAAGGGACACATCTGGACAAGAATCAAAGCAAAAAGTGACCATTCTGGGCTATGGCACTGCATTTAAAACACTGATATTTAAAGATTTAAATATTTTCTTAAAAATCGAAATTACGTCGAAGTTAGTCACTTTAAAATTATTTAGAGTTTATTCACTCAACCTATACACAACAACGGTAATTTTAAGTGTAATTTTAAAGAAGTAATTTGTGAAATATCCTACTCATTTGGCGAAAAATAACAAGAAAGACTAAAACACGTCAGGCAGCTGCGAAAGCGCCACGCGGATCATGCGCCTAATAATCACCTACGTCTGGCTTAACCTTTCCTCAACTATGATGTATTACGACTGCACATTACTTCTAAAAAGTTTTATATCTCTATAGCCATCATAAATACTGGTTTCAGATTTTAGGTATTCCTCCATAATTTTAATATTCACGCATTGAATGAAAAAATAGTGTTAATATCAATTAGCACATTCTAAAAAAACCGCTACGGGATGCGAAGATTCGCGAATAGTGTACGACACTATTACTTACTATTTTTTTTTTGTTTTTTTAATATGAATACCGCACCAGAGTCTCAACTGCTCCAAACCATCTAGAGCCAGTGAGACTATGGCATCCTCAAATGGAATATGTTGTGAGGCTGAAGGTAGTGGGAATGGAAGGTTGGGAAGTACCTGGCTATTCAGATCTGATCACCAAACACGGCTAAAGACATTTCAAGCAACGTTTTGATTCTGAATGTTGGTCATTCGCCAGGGTGATACTTAGAGTATCTACCACTCTGGCTGGGTACCTCTCACTCTTACTTGACTTCGCTATATGAGTCCCGAGAAATGGAATCTCAGTTTGTAGTTGTGCTTTCTCCTTCTAGATAAACAGCGTCCACGAGCTCGATTTAGTGGCAATAGTTTTCGACCATTCCTTGGAGGTGGTACTATCGCCCGTTTCGTGACCGGCAGCCGATGATTTTTTCATGTTTTCAGCTTTTAAATTCAAATTATTATCCTTTTTGACATAAAATATGATTAATTTAAGCGATTGGCCATGAATATTCTTATTTTTCTGTTTAAAATCGCTAAATTTTACCTGTGTAAATGATTACACAGCGCCGTAATGCAAACACTAATTTAGCACAGTAAGGGGAAGGTTAACTAAACCAACGATAACCAGAGACTAGAAGTCTAATAAGTAAGACGGTAACAGTTAAATATACATATTTTCGTAGAAAGGAATCACTTTGTGGTTTGACTTAAGGTGATTTTCTTAAGCTCTGTATAGGACCACGGATATTATTTTAATGTTTATGACCGACCGGTTTCGCTTAGCCTAAGCATCATCAGGGTACAAAATTAAACTAAATAAAAAATGCACAGTGTGCGGTTTTATGTACATACAGAGGGAGAACACAATACAAAATAAAATAACATTACAATGAGAAAACAATAGCATAACGTTCAAATTATAACAAAGGAACAGAGAGAGAAAGAGACAGATAATATGAATTGAAAGAAACAAAACGTCAACTGAGAAGGTGATAAAGGAATAATGATAAATTGTTTGAGTTTACAGGAAATATACCTAATATTGGACTACTGGACAAATTTACCTACTTATTAAGAATATGACTATTCATTTTCACTGATTTCTTTATTTCTAGTGTTTCTAAATTATTTGATTTCTAGCCGTGATATTTTTTTGAGAAGAATATGAGCACCGGTGCTTTTATTGAAATTATGGTCTTTGTCAATAGGATGATAACCGAATTCAGAACAACCGTAGTTATTTAAACATCTAAGATATTCTTTGATTCTAATGTTGACATTACGGGTTTTTTTACCAATATAAAATGCAGAACATCACAGTGAATACCGCACAAGAGTCCCAACTGCTTCTAACTATCTTGAACCAGTGAGACTATGGCATCCCCAATTGGGGTATGTTGTGAGGCTGTGGGGAAGAGGAAGGTTGAGAAGTACTTGACTATTCGGATCTAGTCATCAAACACGGCTAAAGCCATTTTAAGCAACGTTTCGATTCTGAATGGTGGTCTTTTACCAGGGCCATACTAAGAGTATTTACCGCTTTGGAAAGTGCCGCAAAAATGTTTTTTCAATATTCTGTTTGAATTAAATGTTTTATGACACATATTAATAATAATAATAGTTATGGCGCACGCCGGGTTTGAACCCGCGACCTTTGGATTCGTAGTCGAGCGTCTTACCATTCGATTTTGGAGGCCGTCAGTGAGTCAGGCCCGAGTGACTTAGTTTGTCATATTTTTCTTTGGAATTGATAAGAAATTAACCTAAATGATTGTTAATATAAAAGGCCGGTTGTATTTCGGGAGCCTGTTTTTTTTGCGCTGGAGAAAGAAAAATTATTGATAAATAAAACATTGGTAACCAAGGTTAACATCATGAAATAAATATATTGCATTAACCTTTATGTGACTGAAAGGGTTCCCGGGTACCCTTTTCGGTTTTCAAAATAGATTTTTTACTGTTCCAGTAAGTCTAACCGGCTCTAACACTTCCTGACTTCTCTACAATAGTGAAAATTAACAATTAAACATAATAATAATAATAATAATAAAAATAATAAATCTTTATTTAAATACAGTTAACAGTAATAACAGCAAAATAATAAAAAATAAAAGCAGAATAATCATGTAAAATACATAGGGTGTATAAAGGTGTTGGTACATTTATATATTTTAACAAGAGATCTATACATTGTAAACAGTAAACATATATATATTACAGAAACATTAATTAAATAGAAATATAGACCATTATCCGTATTTGCTCAATACATATAACTTAGTTTTTGTATATTTGTATACAGTTATTACTTTTTTTTTCTCGTAATCTGCCTCACTAGGCAAGCCTGTGTTGAGGCAGTAATTTTTTCCGATTGTTTTGGTTACTTCAAATTAAATTAATCTATGGATAATAATCTAACCGTTGGATATGTGGAGGGTGGTATGTGAGCGGAAAACGCTTAAGTAAAACGTACACCTTCTGGTGACTTAAAGGGTACCCGGGTACCCTCAGGTGTTTTATATGGAATTTGAAGCTTGTCCATATGTATTAATCATTTTATCTTATTTTAAATGTTAAATATGATTTACTGTTGTGTTCAAAGTACATCACCTGTATTCTTAATTCTATTTTTAATCACCTATTTAATTTAAAAACAAAAGAAAAGATGGTAGTGGGTGAAATTTCTATCCACTTCCCCAAGTCTTGGACTTGTCGAAATGTTTTACGTCATAAAAGTGGTCCAGCCTTAGAGTACATAGAGTAGTATTTATCCAAGGCAGTGAAGTCAGTTTTTGACTTGTTTTTGATGATTTTAACCTGACTCGGCGCACCTGGGCGTGGCTAAGACGAAGGCTAGGGTATTTATACATCCATTCATATCACATATCGACATAATGTTTTTGTTTATTCATACAGCTACTTTTTCACAGTATTTTCATCAACAAAAATATAGCATATAACCAAAAAACCGTTTAGTTGTGGCAAGTTTAGTGGCATAATAAAAAATGTGGGCGGAGTCCCGCGGTGACCCAGGAGCTTAAGATCATTGCGACAGTAGATAGAAGCGGTCAATGAAATTTGTTGTCTCTTTCTCTCTCGTGGTGAACGACGTAAAAACCCCGAGAAAAGAATTTATCGCAAGTTTGTATAGGCTGGGTAAAAAGGATTAGCTCTCCCTCCATATATTGTTACTTCAAGGGTCCAGCAAACTTCAGCAAATTATATACTGCAAAAGAAACCTTCACATCAATTTTAAAAAAGGTGCAGTTTTCTTCAGTCACATAAGGGTTCAACAAAGTACATTTTTTTAGTATGTAAAAGGGTGTACCGAAGCCCTGATCAGTGGTGGCTCGTGAGTTTTTAGGGTGTTGAAGTGGTAAGATTGAAAAATACGACATTGTTAGTGTTGTTATAGCCGAAAATGTATTTTTTTTTCAAGATTTTATTTTTTGTATGAAGATTTTTTTAGGATCTTTCAGTTTTGGTGGTGCACTGCACGGATTTCTGAAAAATCTTCAAACAAAAAGTTGAAATTTCGGAAAAAACAAAAAATATTTTCGGCTACAACGACATCAATGATGACGTTTTTCTCAGTCTTACCACTCTAGCACACTAAAAAGTCACGAGCCGCCACTGGCCCTGATGCGGCCCCGCTTGGCAGAACCGATTACGGCTCGGGTGGTCATTATTTCGGTTCCCGGAGCCGCGGCAAATGCGCCAGCAAGAAACAGGCAGCCGACGAGCGCCAGTCACAGCCGCAGCCACCAGCAGCAAAAGACGGCGATCATTATGTATGACACGGAAGCGGAATCTATCATCGCAGGGCGGCAATTACAGAAACACGATGGACGCACCGGGTGCACCCGTACCAGGGGCATGTACAAGGCTTCACTGTTACATACGTGCACCGTAGGTGGCTGGCGAGAACGATGGGTCGACACGAAGAGTTAGAGCTGTTCAGAAGAGATAGAAGCAAAGTATGATTTGAAAATTTCACGAGCAATACTTGGAAGCAAGTGGATGAGATTGTGTGTGTTTTTTTTTTTACAATAACCCCACACAGGAGGCCTTGAGGGAAACAATTTCCCTCAGGGCGTATGTCATCTTTGGGGATGCTGTGTGGAGGGTCTTTTTGAGGAAAGGAAGGAGTGAATTCGGGTCTTGAAGAGACCCATGTTGAAGGAGGGAGGAAACACAGAGGCCGGCAAATCGTTCCATAGCCGAGCTGTTGAACATAAGAACTAGTCGTAAAAGCGACCCGTTCTCATGTATCGAATGTCAACCGTGTTCAAATGTTGGGTGTATCTAAGTATTATCCTCAGAGCAATAATATACAAGAGAGAGCGCTGCTGTAGTCAGTTTTTATGAGATTTGCCGGACTCTGGTTAGACCTGGGTATGGCTAGGATTAGGGCTAAAGTATTTATACGATCCATTCATACATCTCGCATAACCACTTTTTCACAGTATTATTATAAACAAAAATGTAGGATTTAACCTAAAAAACCGTTGAGTTTTATCCATTTATCTCGCGTATCAAAACGCGTGAGCGGATTCAACGGAGACGCAAAACACGAAGAACACAATACTTTAAAGCGGTGTGATAATTTGGGAAAATTGTTGTCTCTTTCATTCTCGTGGTGTATGACGTAAAACCCGGAGAAAGTGATTCATCCCAAATTTGTATAGGTTGGGTAAAAAGAATTAGCTCTCTCTCCATATATTGTTACTTAAAGGTATTATCCCTGAATGAATTTAACACGAATCTTATACAAGCAGTCGCGTCCTTGTACGAGGGAAGCGTTGCATGTGTTAGAGTGAACGGTGATTTTACGAAATGGTTTAACATCACAAAAGGTGTAAAACAAGGTTGTGTAATGTCACCGTGGCTGTTCAATTTGTACATGGATATTTGTACGCAATAATTGAAAGGTGTGGGCTTGGGCGCAAAAATGAACAATTTGAAAATATGTTGCCTATTGTATGCGGACGATGCGGTGCTGATTGCTGACATTATGGAAGATCTACAGTTTCTCGTGTCTAGGATGAACCAAGTATGTATGCAGAATGAGTTGATGATGAATGTAAGTAAGTTAAAAGTCATGGTGTTAGAAAGAGAGAGTACGCAAACAGCGTGCAATATAGTTGTGAATGATGAATACTTGGAGCAAGTGGATGAGTTTGTGTATTTAGGAAGTATGTTTATGAGAGACGGAAAGGCTGCTAAGAATATTGAAAGAAGGGTAAATGCAGGAAACTTCATTGATGGAGGACTGAACGCTGTTGGCGCAAATAATAAATTGTCCAAAGAAGCGAAGTTAGCAGTTAACAATAGAGCCCTTATACCAACCCTGATATATGGCAGTGAGTCATGGAACTGGTAGAGAAAGGAATAAAGTAGACTGAATGCTGTGGAAATGAGATCCCTGAGGCGTGTGGGCGGTAAAACCATGTATGACCGTATTGAAAATATGGATATCTGGAAAAAATGCAAGGCTGATGTAAGCGTAATAAATAGGATCAAGAAAGGGACGCTTAGATGGTTTGGGCGTGTAGAGCAAATGCACGAAGAAAGGAATGTGGAAAGAGTATATAACGCGAAACTAACTCCACATATATGGTTAAATATTTAAATTGTATATTAAATGGAATATTTTACTACTATCTGAAATCAAGCCTTCCGTTTTCAACCATCAAAACTTATTTCCTTCTCCAAGCCCATGGGTTCGAACCTCGGATAAGACAGTGTTCAGTTCACGCCAATCAGACAGTGACCTTGCGGGCACCTGGGCGGAGGCGGTGCAGTGAGCGGATATAAATGGAAGCCGCCTACGCCCTTCCCGCGCCTCTTTGATGCACGAACTCGGATATCGTCATCGGTGCTTAAACTAAAGCGCAAACGTTATGCAAATTTCAACTGAGAAAACGAGAACTCCATTAATAAAAAACATACCCAAAAATACACCCTTTTGGAGTTCTAGTACAAGAAAAACTATAAATAATTTATCTGTATCAACTCATGTATTCAATTATATATTATTTTTAAAACATTACTTTTTTTTAATGAGTTTTAAAATAAAGCGAGTAAGTGTATTAAATAGTACACAATACCCATAAATAAAAAGCAATCGAACAATTCTAAGAAATATAAATTATAATGAATGCAAAGTATAGACAGTAGAAAATAAAACGATTTAAATATAATATTTCATCAAAATGATGTATAAAAAAAAACAATGAATAATTACACAAGTAGCAGGAATGTTTGTCGTTTGAACGAATCTTCATTTATGCAAAATATATGGACATCCGAAGCGATTTGATTCAACAACAAGATTGTCCTCCCCACCGGCATGACCATTGGCAAGTTAGTCCTGCAGGCCGGGAGATAAAACAATCTATGCTGTCGATGGCGAAGATAACCATCAGGAACATAGAAATGAATGCTCTCAATGACAGCTGAGTTTTCGGACCATCCACAAATCAATCTAAAGAAATGTGTTGCAATGTACACATCCCTTCTGACCTCTAGATGGTATGTTCCGAGCATACCCAAGAGAAAGTCGGTAGGATAGAGCCACGGGTAGTAACTATACTCCCTCAAATAAATAATATAATCATGTAGTTAAAAATACATTTAAAGTTTCAAGTGATTACAATTAGTAAACAGTAATCTTTTAAATTATTTCTGAAATGCATACTGGAATTTTATGTAAAAGGTTTTAAAATACCTTATGGTTTTCAAACTGCACCTTTACTGACATTTTTGTATGTTTTCCGTAGAATTTAAAGGATTACAGTTGAAAAAAACGTATTCCCTGGAAACCTCATACATTTTCTACCTTATTAGAAAATTTTCAGATAAATCATTTGTTTTTTATTTGGGAAAACATACAGTTTTAAATACATTTTGATATATTAAGTAATTACATTGTTGATTAACCAGTGAATTTTCCGCTATAAACTATAAAAGCTACAACAATTTTTTTTTATCAAAGTGGAAGAAAAAAAATGATAATGTTTAAAAAACAACATTTTTACAGAAAAAATTAAAAAGAATGCAATAAAATTAAAGTTATGTCAATTAGTTTTTAAGACAAGAAGTAAGATATATCATACATAGAAGAAATTGAATAAAACTATATAATAAATAATACATCATAGAATGTAACCCGAGATGATTAATTAAAAAAAAAAAAAAAAGAAACACAACATACTGTTTATAAAGTAGAGACAAATAATTAACATATCTTAGATGTATAATTTAGATATCGCATGTATTAGAATGCTACAATGTAACGTTTAACGTCATTCTTGAGTGTTGACCCTTAATTTTAGATGCTTCCTTTCAGCGTCCTCTGGAAGACAAGTGGACTTTCTGCCGCTTATAAAAATGTTAGCTTAATCTATTACTATTGAAATTTTTACTGTTATTTTAAATGCTGAAGTTATCTCATGAAGTCGTCTTTAGGGACCTCGGTTCCCCTGTTAAAATAAAATCGTTGAAAACGAAAATTTTGAAATTTATTTCGCCAAGTTATTTTGCGGACTACCTCAATTTTTGCCGCGTTACTCCTTCCCACACCGGAATTGGATAATTACTTTTGAAATGCGAATTTGTCTGCTTCGCGTCACGCCAGATGCACCGGGTGGCTCAAAAGCTCGGCAAAGTGGTGTCAGTAAATAAAAAGTTCAACATTGTTTCAAATGCTACATACTTACTTAATGCTATATACATACAATAGATGTGTACAAAATGTAGTTTAAATAAATGAATAAATAAAAGTTGACAAACGCGTTCGAAAATTCCTCTGCTGGCCAAGTCCTCCATCATTACACAAGCAACACCTTCCGCTTCTTATGATGGCAGTAGGAGTTTTTCAAATATTGTCAGGTTATTCGTAACCCGCGAATGTTTGTCTTTCTTTTTAAAAAAAGAAAAAAAAATGACCACGTCTATTATTTTAATTTTTATTACCAACCGGTTTCGCTTAGTCTAAGCATCATCAGGGTACAAAATTAAACTAAACAAAAAATGCAAGCCGGTCGGTCATAAAAATAAAATAATATTTGTGGTCTTATACAAAGTTGTTTTTTTCATTTCTTTAAATATGTCAAACCACAAAAAAATTACTTTCAACTAAAATATGAAATGTACTTTAAATTAATATAATGCAAGAATACTGTGTTTGTTTTACCAGTATTTCAATGGAAGATGTTCTGAAAAACTAGCAACATCGATCGCTTCCGCACCGGTGCACAATATTTTACCGTTGAAGTAACAATATATGGAGAGAAAACTAATTATTTTTACCCAACCTATACGAATTTGGGATAAATCACTTTCTTCGAGTTTTTGCGTCGTACACCATGAGAAAGAAAGAGACAACAGAATCTCCCAAATGATCACACCGCTTTAAAGTATGGTTAGAATGTTCATCGTGTCCCGCGTCTCCGTTGACTCCGCCCACACGTTTTGATACGCGAAATAAATGGGCATAACTCAACGGTTTATTAGGTTACATGCTATATATTTTGTTTAAAACAAATACTGTGAAAAAGTAGTTGTACGAATAAACAATAACAATATGTTGACATGTGCTATGAATGGATGTATAAATACCCTAGCCCTAGTCCTAGCCACGTTCAGGTCTAGCCAATTCCGGCCAACTTCATTAAAACTGACTACATCCCAACCGTCCTCTTCCCCATCTCTTTCCCCTCCCCACTACTTTCAGCCTCACAACATACCCCGATTGAGGATGCCATAGTCTCACTGGCTCTAGACGATTGGGAGCAGTTTAGACTCTTGTGCGGTATTCATTAATAAATTTGACGGCCTGCATAGTCGAGTGGTAAGACGCTCGACTACGAATCCAGAGGTCGTGGGTTCGAACCCGGCGTCCGCAAATAAATTTAATTTAATTAATATGTGTCATAACACATTTTAATTGATATAAAATAAAATATAGTATATTTGCGGCACGTTCCAGAGTGGTAGATACTTTTCGATCGCCCTGGTGAAAGACCGCCATTCAGAATTGAAACGTTGCTTGAAATGGCTTTAGCCATGTTTGGTGTCCAGATCTGAATAGCCAGGTACTTCTTAAACTTCCCCTTCCTCATCTCCTTCCTCTCCCTACTGCCTTCAGCTTCACAACATCCCTCTATTGGGGATGCCATAGTCTCACTGGCTCTAGACGGTTGGGAGCAGTTGAGACTTTTGTGCGGTATTCATGTAAAAAAAAAAAAGGAAACAAGTCTTGCCTAGGGAAACAGCCCTAGTCTTGCAAATCTTACTATCGACGGCTATTCGAATTCATGATTTTCCGGTAGAAAAACACACGACCATATTTATAACTAAAAGCCGTCAAATTCTATTTTTTGTATTTCAGTCGAAACGATATTTTCCGCCTACCCTGTGGAAATATTTGTTTTCCTTGAAGCGTTAATGCAGTCATGAAGCAGCGTAACTCATTGCGTAATCACGAGCTCAAAATACACTCAGCTGAGGTTCAGTCCGCTTCATTAGTAGTAATTATTCACTCTAAGCTCACTTAGTAGGGCGATATTTTGGCTTACTTTATTTTGGTACAATGCCACACAAAACATAGCAGTAGAGGCGCGAAGACAAAGGATCAATTAAAAATATCTGCACGGCCAGTGGCGCCGGAGCCAGTCGACTAGCAGAAGGAAGGATAGAGTTATTAGGACGTCGTATGAAGCCAAAACATCTGGTACCAACAATAACGCACAGTATCTTCATAGATGACCCACCTCAGTCTAGAACTTGAAGTAACAATACATGGAGAGAGAGCTAATTCTTTTTACCCAACCTATACAAATTTGGGATAAATCACCTTCCCGTTTGTCGCATATCATGAGAAAGAAAGAGACAACAAAATGTTCTAAATTATCACAGCGCTTTAAAGTATTGGTAGAATCTTAAAGTAATAATGTATGGAGAGAGAGCTAATTATTTTATTTTTACCCAAGCCATATAAACTTGCGATAAATCACTTTCTCCGGGTTTTTACGTTGTACACCGTGAGAGAGAAAGAGACATCAAAAATATCACACCGCTTGTATGTACTGTAAGGATGATCTTGGTTTCCCTCGTCTCCTGGGACTCCGCCCATATGTTTTGATTTGCGACTAAACTTGACACAACTAAACGGTTTTTTAGGTTATATGCTTTATTTTTGTTCCTAACAATACTGTAAAAAAGTGATTATACGAATAAACAAAAACGTTACGTCGACATGTGCTATGAATGGGTGTTTTTTTTTTTTTTTTACATGAATACCGCACAAGAGTGTCAACTGCTCCCAACCGTCTAGAGCCAGTGAGACTATGGCATCCCCAAATAGGGTATGTTGTGAGGCTGAAGGTAGTGGGGAGGGGAAGGAGATCGGGAAGAGGAAGGTTGGGAAGTACCTGGCTATTCAGATCTGGTCACCAAACACGGCTTAAGCCATTTCAAGCAACGTTTCGATTCTGAATGGTGGTCTTTCACCAGGGCGATACTTAGAGTATCTACCACTCTGGAACGTGCCGCAAATATACTTGTTATTATTTTTATATGAAAAAAATGTGTTATGACACATATTAATTGAATAAAAGTTATTGGCGCACGCCGGGTTTGAACCCGCGATCTTTGGATTCGTAGTCGAGCGTCTTACCACTCGACCATGGAGGCCGTCAAAGGAGGATGTATAAATACCCTATCCCTAGTCCTAGCCACGCTCAGGTCTAGCCGAGTCCGGCAAACCTCATCAACATTGACTACAGCAGCGCTCTCTCTTGTATATTATTGCTATGAGGTGTAGACTATCTCTGTAATGAAATGGCATTATCGAAGAGGCTAAAGCCGAAATCGAGAGATTGGAAATCGGCAGCAAGAAGAAGTAAGATACGATACAAAATTCCAACTGTAGTCCAATAAACTGCATGATATTAAGCGCCCTTGTGGTGATTTTCCCATAAAAACGGCGCTATAAAAGTTATCCATTTATTATCATTATACGAAAAAAATTCTCCCCCAAAATGTATACTAACGGCTCATGCAACTTTATAATAGACATTAGACATTTAAAAAAAAAAACATTTATTGTGTTTTAGTAACGCTTTTAGACAATTATTATTAAATCATGCAGATTTATTTATTATTATTCTAGTTGTTACCGGTGAAAAATCACGGGATGTAACTTGACTTGTCAAGAAAAAACGTAAGTTGCTTTATTCACACATTTTAAATATAGAATAATGTCTGGTAAAATACATTATAAATAGGTTCTATTAGGTAGGTGGGGATTTGGAAAGATTATTTTTCAAATTTGAAAAGTTCCCACTCGTACGATGTACGAACAAGCGAAATTATTTACAGCAATTAATGATATTTTGTTTGTTTCAGTTATTTATTTTTATTTTTATTTTAATTTTTTTTATTTTAATTTTTATTTTTTTTTTTTTTTTTTAATTTTTATTTTTTTTTTTTTATTATTTTTATTTTTTTATTTTATTTTTTTTTTTTTTTTTTTTATTTTTTATTTTTTTTTTTTTTTTTTTTTTTTTTTTTTTATTTTTTTTTTTCTATTTCTTATTTTTTTTTTTTCGTTTCGTAGAAAGCAATTTATGATATATTTTTCATTTCTTAATGATATTTTTCCTTGACAGTTTGTTTGAGAGCCATTTTTCTAAGGCCTATTGATATAATATAACTAATATTAATTAATTAATATAATATTTCAATCTATGAATAATTAATACAACTACATCTCCACGTAAAAAAGGTTTTTAAATGTGATCCTTACTTAAGAATGAACAATGTTATTTTCAACCACTACAAGTAAATAATAAGAGGTCATGTTTCAAAATGTTGTTTTCTTTAACTGTCAGTCATTTTTATTAAACCTCTTTTCTAGTAGGAATGACCGCGGTGCGGCTTCGTCAACCATATCAAGTGACGTTTATATGAAACGGTTAAAATTGATCCATAAATTGCATAAATATGATTACAATTTATCCCATGAACGAAGTCAACGACACGGTAACCAGAGTCGAGCTCAAATCGTCGCCATCGTCTCCGTGTCAAGTGTCACGACCGTAGGCATTCGTCTCGGCGAAATAGAACAACAACTTAACCTTATCGATGCGAAGAACGCTAAGTATATATATTTTAAAAATTTAGTTACGCATAAACATATCCGAGAAAATCTGAAAACAATTACAATGATGCCGTGTTTAAAGTAATGACGTAACAAATATGTAGACACGACTTACCTAATATGTCTTTTGAACTGCACAAGAACAATGTTGAAAAATTCAAAGAGATCCAGAGATATCATTTAGCAGTACCTTACCTCGTGTCATGCTATACTAGGGCAGCACGTCTATACTGCTATGAGGAATATACAGCAGATCACGCTGAAGTGTGGATAGGAAACTTCATGGGAATATTTTCAAAATAACCGATAAGGTTGTGAAATTTCATTAAATATTAAATTATTCGAAGATATATTTTAGCAGAATTAAGTAACTCTTGATGCCATTGAAGATGTGAATAACCCAGTATCTCGCTAAGACCTCCACCGCACTAAAATGAACAAAGAGATATTAAAAGAAGAACTCCAAAATCAGAATGAAATTCCGTTGAAGAGTTGTTCCGGGCTACTCTCTACAAAATTCAGATTATCCTGATGATATCTTAGATGATAGCGAAGGGTACCAAAAGAAGGGGAATTCTAATATTCACAAGCTGGATCGAGCTACTTATCCATTCTTCGTCAGAAATACAAAAAAATACAACTTCCAATATGAAAGGGTGTGTACCAGAAGATAAAAGACCACCGCCTCGGAGCAATAACATATAAGAGAGAGCGCTGTAGAGAGAGCTGTAGTCAGTTTTTACGAGGTTTGCCGGACTCGGCTAGACCTGGGCGTGGCCAGGAATAGGGTTAGGGTATTTATACATCCATTTATTGCACATGTCGACATAATGTTTTTTTTTATTCGTATAACCACTTGTTCACAGTATTTAAAAAAATTATGTAAATAACATGTAACCTAATAAACCGTTGAGTTATGTCAATTTATTTCGCGTATCATAACTAAGACATAACGAAATGCGGGACACGAAGAACATTCTAACAATACTTTAAAGCGGTGTGATAATTTGCGAAAATTTGTTGTCTCTTTCTTTCTCATGGTACACGACGTAAAAACCCGGAGAAAGTGATTTATCCCAAATCTTTATAGTTTGGGTAAAACGAATTAGCTCTCTCTCCATATATTGTTACTTCAAGACCACCGCCCGAAAATTATAATTTTCAGCTTGGGGTTTCTTTACGGGAATGTCAGCGTGCGCACTCAGCGGGTTACTACCCACTAGAATTCCTTGCGCAGTGTAAAAATGTAATCAGGGGAATCTCGTGCAGTGATCTCAGAGTATAATGCAGTGATACGAATTGCCCAATGCCCAAACGCCGGGGGTCGATGCGTTGGCCGGAAGACAGGGACAGGGACAGTGAAGAGGGGCGGGGGCATGGGCCAGGGGACACTGGACAGTGGACAGTGTGGACACGGTGCGCGCAGGTTAAATATAGAGCACAACAACATCATGATATGAATCGGGAACGCGTGCATTCCGCTAATCCGACCATTTATTTATAAAAAGACGCGCCTAACGGACGCGCCATTTTCAACACTTTTATGA
Organism: Drusus annulatus; assembly: GCA_022651775.1. Taxonomy (NCBI): domain Eukaryota; kingdom Metazoa; phylum Arthropoda; class Insecta; order Trichoptera; family Limnephilidae; genus Drusus; species Drusus annulatus. The sequence goes on from JAGWCC010000070.1 coordinate 730,859, forward strand.
GACGGTGAAAAAAGATGGTGAAAAAGATCTCTCTTGTGCAAACGGTGATATTTAGATCAACTTTACTCGCAAACTATCATTGCAAACTATCAGCAACGTCATCGGCTATCGGAAGGCTGCTAAGTTTGGCGATCGCGCTGCAGGAGTATCGGGGCCGAAGGCTTGGAATAAACTCCCTCCGGAACTAAGATGTATAACGAGCCCAACAGAATTTCTGTCCAAACTGAAAACTTACCTTTTCAGACTCTCATATCCTTAAATTCGTTAAAAGAATCTCAACATAATCTGTCTCTTGACGAATCATATACAATTTTTAACCAAATCCTGTACTGTACGACAAATTCAGAAAGTCCATTTTTTAACTTCGCTCCCATGCCCTAAATCGAAAAAAAAAAAAAAAAATCATAATTTTAATTTGTATTTAATAAGTGTGTGATGGGACCTGCCAGGTAAGTATGTTCCGATAAATTTTCTAATTTTAACTAGGAATCAATATCTGATAATAGAAAATAAGATCTGTACAGCGCCCTTGAGGTGATTCTTCACAAAAACGGCGCTATATAAATCATCCAAATATTATTATTATTAATACATTTTTAAAGTCAGAGAAGACGGAACGCCACACATCTCTGTAGTGACATGACCCAACTCACGCATATCTTACCTTCCTGGGATATCCCCCGACTTCTTCCATGCGTGCCTGATGCTTCTGTTTTATTTCGTCCGCTGGAATCAACATTTTTTTAATAGTCATACTATTCTCAACTTTAATTTTTAAAGGACATCCTTATCCATTTTTCTTAATTCTCGGATTTACGTCACGAAGGCTCTCATTTTTTTCGCGTTTATGTAAGTGGCAAAAGAGATTTACCAATCCTCCATCAATTTCTGTTGCAACTTATTCAGTTCAACATTCCTTGCCGTAGACTCAGAAACAATGAACAATTAATTGCTGTTCCTCAATCATTACAATACTAATTATGGGTATAATTCTCCAATGTCCAGAATGTCAAGTCTTCTAATCTCAAGCCATGGTCTTGAAATTTTTGGTAGCAGTCTAAATGATTTTTGTCATTCTTTACGAGTCTACCAAAACTTTGACTAAACCATGGCTTAAATATTCTTTCTTATGTTTATTTTGCCTTATTTTTGTCATCGTTTCATTTATCATTATGTATATGCTGTTCCTTCTCTGTTGCTCTTTTTTCCATTTCGTGTTTTATATGTATTTTTTGTAATTAGACTTTAGTCCGTTAATTTATACATAAATAATTCCATGATTACTTGCGTCAGTATCATTCGATAATACATCAAGATTGTCTGAGTTCTACTGTCCGGAGCTAGTGAACTTATGGTATAAAGATTTTTGAAGAAGAAGATAAAAAATGCAGTCTTAAAGTATCTGGTTACTCAGATCTAACTAAACCGCTAGCGGAACAGTTTTGAAAATCGCGTATCAATAGAAAACTTTTTTGGTTTGGGTGCTTTCACGGGTCCGAATAACAACAGAACCTCCTGTAGATAAGTTAGGTATCAAAACTAATTTTATACAAGTGTCTTTCTTCTCGTCTGCCTACGGTTTCGTCTTTCTTCGAGTGTACACCGTCTTAAGAGGTTTCTTTTCTCTTCTCTTGTCCTACCGTCTACTCCTCCGCCTCTCACACAGTGGGTGCTATACTTGTACACCATCTACAGAATGTAGTCCATGCAAGAGGCTATGGATGGTCGGTGTGACCGTGTGACGGTGTGACGGTTTGACGGTGTGACGGTGTGGCGATGTACCCGTGTACCGGAAGCCGCGGGGAGCGGAGAAGCCTTCGAAAAGTCGCCACTTGCAGAGTGGGTCACGTGGCGGCCACTGAGCGCTGAGCCCGCCAAAACATCCTCCAAGGGCTGTCACCACGAAGGCTGCATTTTACGTAATATTATTTTACACCGTGCAATAATTTTACTAGTGAAATAGCGAGGTTTCTATGACATCCTTCGTAGAGTTTGATTGGTGGTGCACCTTCTATGCTAACAAATAAAACTTTTTTTAATGTGATTTTTCAATTTTTTTTGATCGTGCCATGTCTTTCTCGGGCGTCCTCGACTTATTCTTCCATTCACTTTCGCATTATATATTCTCCTTTCTTCGTTCATTCGCTCTACATGCCAAAAAAAGTGGTTATACAAATAAACAAAACATCATGTCGAGATAAGCTATGAATGGATGCATACCAACCCTAGCCCTAGCCACGCCCGAGTCAGGAAAAAATCAGCAATCCTAACTACACAAGGTATCTCTCCTGGTATAAATTTGCTCCGAGATTGCATGTTACTATTTCCACTGAAAGCTCGGGGTCTAAAAGATTGTCCAATCATCGATTCGCCTTATATATATATATATATATTTAAAAAAAAAAAAAACTTTTGTTAAAAACTTCATTTTAATATTTTACTGCCTGAATGTTCCTTACAACCCTCAAATTAAAATGAAGGTTTCGAAGAAAATCGATATGGCACAAGAGGTCTGGTCTCCGTTAGAGACTGTGCTGTATCTCTTGATCTTTCTGAAGAGGTAATTGATTAACTTAAGTCTTTCTTACATTCGAGAAAAGATTTTTTAATTACTTCTACCTATATATTGACAGGACATTACCAAACTCCGATTCAAGTCCTTTTGTCCGAACATGGTTGACACTTACTGTGTAAGAACGAATCGTCAATACCTTGGAGTAACAATGTATGGAGAGAGAGCTAATTATTTTTACCCAACCTATACAAACTTGGGATAAATCACTTTCTCCGGGTTTTTACGTCGTACACCATGAGAGAGAAAGAGACAACAAATATAACACACCGCTTCTATGTACTGTCGCGATGATCTTAAGCTCCTGGTTCACCGCGGGACTCCGCCCACATTATTTACTATGCCACTAAACTTGACACAACTAAACAGTTTTTTAGGTAATATATATATTTTTGTTGATAACAATACTGTGAAAAAGTGGTTATAGGAATAAACAAAAACATTATGTCAATATGTGATATAAATGGATGTATAAATACCCTAGCCTTAGTCTTAGCCACGCTCAGGTCCGACGAGTCCGGTAAAAATCATCAAAAACTGACTGTACTGCCTTGGATAGATACCACTCTATATACTCTAAGCTCAATACACTTCTCAAAGATCTACTCCGGAGTTCGACTCTGGAAAGACTTGTCAACTCGTGTGCTTCCTCCCTCATCTATTAGAAAAATATTACCCTAAATAATTTAACAACATAAATAAAATTATTGAAGCAATATCAAAATTTTTCAAAAATATTTTTATTTCTTATAAAAAGAAAGACAAACATTCCCGGGTAACGAATAAACTGACAGTAATTGAAAAACTCCTACTGCCATCACAATAAGCGGAAGATGTTGCTTGTGCAATGATAACGACTTAGCTAGAAGAGGAATTGAACTCACGACGCCCAGGTAGGAATCAGCCGCGTTTGTCCACTCAGCTAATACAATAAAAAATATATTGGTTTGCGACCGAGATCTCTACTCTATGCGGAAGTAATAAATTAACCATTTTTTCCATCGAAACATTTTCTGAATTCCGTCATTTTATAAATCTCATATTTCTTGAAAATTATTAATGTTTATTTTCTCATTTTTTTTTTAACGGACTCAATCTAAACCATAAAGTAGAAATTCAGTGTACTGAGGCAGCAAACACTCGGAAGCTCTGGCGTCAAGAAACATTAATTGCTTTTCCACAGGAAATATCTAAGATGAAGCGTAGAGTTTAGAAAAAACCAGACAAGATCCCACTATATATTGGTTACGCAGTGATGCGAATAACACAAACTTTAGATTGGAAGTATTGCTGCATATCAATACACATTCGACCCCGACAAACAGCATTTTGTCTTGCTCACACCTACTTTTTGTTTTTAGCAAAAACGGGACAAAAAGTGTTATTAAATGTAAGCAGAGAGGATGAACCGCAAAGAGAATTTTCTGAAGAAAATACAGTAATTTTTTTGAGATTCGCTTTTGTTTTCGAGTACGAAATTGTCATATTATTTTGGTTAAATTCAAAAGGTTACGGGGTTAAGCGTAGATCTGGTTAGAATAGCTTATTAAGGGTCAGCACTCAAAAATGACACCAAACGTTACTTTCTAGCATTCAAATACAAGCAATCCTACAAATTGTGTATCTGAAAATTATCTATGGGTAGTTAAAATGTCTGAAATTTTCCAGTGAATAAAATTTTACAACTGTAATCCTTCAAATTTTATGAAAACGTACTAAAATTTCAGTAAAAGGTGCAGTTTTAAAATCAGAAAAGGCATTTTTGAACGTTTTGCCTAAAATTCTGGGATGCTTTTCATATTTAAAAAAAAAAAGTTTAATAATTGTATTCACTGGAACCTTTTTTGACATTTTAGAATTTTCTTACATCCCGTATTGAATTAACAGATTAATCATTTGTAGTATTGCTTATACTAGAAAGCCAAAAAGTGTTTATTTTGGGTGGTAATCCTTAACCATAAAGTTTTATAAAATAAAAATGCTCCAAAAATAAACCACGCCACTGGTAAAAAAAAACATTTTTTAATGGCTTCTCTACAGTTTGACATAGCCTTCGGAAGGCGAAACAGCTGTCACGCGTAAAAATAATTTTAAAACAAAACCTTTTTACAAAAAAGTTAAAATTTTAAAAATAATAATGTTCCATTGGTTAAACTTCTGTTTATTTGAGTTCTCTATGTGCTGTAAATGATAATATTTTTCTGCTGTGCCACGAGTTTTCGAACACCATGTATATGTAAAATTATCAAAATCACGAGCCAAACCGGGTATGTAATAAATAATGTAATAATGTTCCTTTCATAACACAAAGTTATATTAGAACAAATCAGTCTGCGCCATAGTGTATTTGTGGTTTTCCAGCAAATATCCTAAAATAAACTGTTAAAATAATAAAGATCCGGTTTATTGTATCAATCTTGCATTTTTTACGCGTAACTAACATATGATGCTGTGATGTTTTGGCGCGGACGTGTAGCGTATGGGTCGTGAGCTCCCAAACCATGGGGCACAAGTTAAATGTAATTTTTAATAGAAATAACTTACTCATTAAATTGTATTTAAAAAGAGGTCTCAAAAACTTCAATTTTTCCTAAATTTGCTTACTCATTCCCCCTCCTTTCTCAAAAATATGTAGTAAATGCTTAGATGAATTAAAAATGTAGATACGTTACTGACACATCGCGCGTGAATGCACTAAACCGAGTCCGCGAGACAACTTGAGATTTACTGTGTTTAGTATCACACAAACGTTCGTTCGACAGACAAGCTGTCACCAGCTGTCATAAACTCCTCGCTGTAGGCTACTTTCTGAGAAAAAATGCCTTGAGAGGGGTAAAAATCATTCGGGAACAAAAATCATATCTCACGGTTTTTTTTTTACATTAATAGTTACCCACAAATCATTTACTATTTCAATTCAATAAATACAATTATTCACAAGGTTCAAAGGTTCACGAAAACGGTATGAGATAGCGAATGCAGAAATACACAAGTGTGTGGAAGACAACCACGGCTAGTGGCGCGAAACCGATTATAACAGTAGCGTTGGACGTTCATATAGCTATCTCATCCGGACACACATATTCTTTGAATGGCCATCCTTTTTATAAGCGGGAAAGAAGGTGGTTCTAGTGGTGCTACATTTTTCGTAAGAGAATTGTATGAATATGACGTGTCTTGTATTTTATGTATATGAGTAAATGTCGCCTGCGGTCCATACATTTCAAGTTGACCGACGGTCCACAAAGTCTTTCCATATATTAAATCAACTCCCAGTTCGACACCGCAAAAACCTTTAGTATTTTTCAAAATTTGTAATTTAATGGTTATATTTTTATCATACGAGGCCTGTTCAAAATAAAAGGTGAATTTTGAATTTTCGCGGGCTGTGTACATTCGATTATCGATTTTTTATTATGTTGGTACACATATGTTTATCATATGTTAGCATTATCAATCATTTCGGATTAGTGGTTTGTTTTTGACAACTGGAAAGGTTAGTTAGACTCGCCGAATGCCACAGTCAACATTTTAAGTGCGTTGGAGCACTTTATTCCATTTTTAACGCAAAATTTAATACATATTCTTTGATCCATTTTTTTTCAATAGTAAAAAATCGAAGAACACATGAAAACGTGACTAACCTTTCCAGCTATCAAAAACAAACCACTAATCCAAAATGGCTGATAATGCTAAAATATGATAAACATATGTGTACCAACATAACAAACAAAAAAATCGATGATCGAATGTACACAGCCCGCGAAAATTCAAAATTCACCTTTTCTTTTGAACAGGCCAAGTATAATATTAATCAAATAAAATTGATTTGCGCACGCCGGGCTTGAACCCGCGACCTTTGGATTCGCAGTCCAGCGTCTTACCGCTCGACCATGGAGGCCGTCAGTTGGTTAGTTAATTTTGACCTCATCACAAACGATCTGAAAATCTAAATATAATACGTTTCCCCACATGTTGACAGCCGTGCCAGTCCGCCCAGTTATATCCGTCATTGTGTAGGAATTTGTTTACAAAAAACCTCCGTGTCTAGAAAAATAGCCGCACCGACCGGCCCGCCTGGAGCCTTAGCACCGTTCAACTCCGACTAGCGGAGCCCGCCTTGGAGCAACAATGTATGGAGAGAGCTGATACTTTTTACCCAACCTATACAAACTTGCGATAAATCACTTTCTCCGAGTTTTTATGTCGTACACCGTGAGAGAGAAAGAGACAACAAATATAATACACCGCTTCTATGTACTGTCGCGATGATCTTGACCTCCTGGGTCATGATTTCTACCGAACTCGACGGACCCGGGCGAAGCTAAGACTAAGGGTTCAGTTGTGTCAAGTTTAGTGGCATAATAAAAAATGTGGGCGGAGTCCCGCGGTGACCAAGGACGCCAATATCATCGTTACAGTACATAGAAGCGGTGTATTATATTTGCTGTCTCTTTTTCTCTCATGGTGTACGACGTGAAACCCCGGAGAAAGTGATTTATCGCAAGTTTGTATAGGTTGGGTAAAAATAATTAGCTCTCCCTCCATATGTTGCTACTTCAAGGTCAAAACCAACTATCCAATTTGCCTTTATTAAAACCCTTTTGCGGTATTCACTTTAAACTTATATTTTTTTAAGCCAGGAGAAGATCGAAAATGCGTTGGACTGATCAAGTCTCACTGGCATCTACGAGTATGAAACAATGGCTCAAGAAAGAGATACACGACGAGTATTTTAGAAGTCATATAAGTAATTATGCTGAGTTCTTCAAATTGGTCACATCTCGCCTTTTAATATTTCTGACTGTATTTGAATAGTTTTTAGGCGTACAAAAATCAAACAATGTCAAACATGTTCCACCGTTGAAGACACTTTCAGTACAGTATCTTCCTGGCGGAAGACCATAATTCAGAGAGAAACATTACCTTCAATGGTTCCCATGATTTTAATCCGTCTATTAAGATAAGGAACAGGGATAGCCATTGATTAAAATAAACAAGGTTTTTTCCGGGATAGAAAAAATTCTCTATTACGCCCTGGTGAGAAACAACCATCACGAGAATCGAAAAGTTACTATGCATAGTGACTAGACCTGAATATCCATGTTCAACCTTCTTCTTCCCACCCTTTTACTTTACGAATCATCCCCAAAATGGGATGCCATAATTCCACTGGCTCCAGACAGTTAGGGCTCTTGTGCAGTATCATTTCAATTTATTTCAACAGTAAACATTTTTGACTATGTATTATATATTTATGAGAACTAAATAAGTGCTCGTAGATGAATGTTTTCCTCCGTCCTGAGAACTTTGCCAGTGGCGTAACAACCGTTCGGGCAACCTGAGCAGGCAATGGGGAGGGTGTTCAAGGGGACCCGCTTCCGAAAATAGTGAATACACCCAACAATATAAAGATTTAAAAAAACTAAACAGTTTAAACGGTTAGTAGCTGAGTGGACAAACGTGTTGGTTTCCCACCCGGGCGTCGTGGATTCAATTCCTCTGCTAGCTAAGTCCTCCATCATTGCACAAGCAGCATCTTCCGCTTATAATGATGGCAGTAGGGAGTTTTTTTTTAAATATGAACAAGTTATTCATCTTTTCGGTTTTTTAATACACTTTTTTGAAATTGGGTAGTTTATTTTTTACCTTTCAACTGGAAATAATGCGATTTATTTCATATAACGTTTTCTAGACGGACTTCTTGCAACGAACAAATATTAATACTGTGACGTATTACGCGTTAAAAGCACATTTGTTTTCAAAAATTCGTTGTGATGGGTGTTAATAATGACATCAGTGAACTTATATAACGCAGTTCTGTGATCTCAAGTGCGCTTCATACTAAATTAACTAAGCTTATAAAACTATCTAACAAAATATGTAAATATTATAAAATATGTATACAAATTAATACTATCTAAAATTATGATCGTGATCATAAATCTCGAGCGAAAAAGGTTCAGATATGGGTATAACAGTGCATGTGTACATCAACAGATTGAAAAAAATAATTTACTAGAAACCAAGGGTCTGAAAATCCAGATGAAGCGTACGAATTCATATTAATAAATTTGTTGTTTAAACATGTTGGTACTTAAAAACATTAATATTCAAGTATTATAAGTAAACGATTCTAAAAATACAAACAGTGTAAATATAGTATCGTATAACGTCGGTGTAAGTCCAATATCGCGTATGAGCCAATTATTTCAAAATACGTTTTTTGCGCTTTCAGTTGAACGACACAAGCCGCATATCAAGTTCCGAAATTGACCAATCGAATGCGTGCACTCGATCAAAGAAGCAAGCAAAACCGCGTGAAATGGAAACGTTTTTTGTGTCTCCTGAACATTTTGACAAATGGTTCTTTCGCGGTATTGCACTTACATCGACGATAAGGTTTTTGTTCGGTTAACAGGTATGCCCGGGAACCGAGAGTCTGTCGCTATGCCACTGACATTTCAAATCCATTTTCCCAGCAAAGTGCAGTAGACGGTTTTGAAACTGTTCAAGTGAACTGTTGACTTATTCATTTAGGGTTTCAAATTCGATATTTGTTTAGTCAAAATTTTACGTGGGCTCATTCAATACCTAATTGTTTTTCGATAGAAATGTTTTCACAAAAGCTTTATTTCTTATTTACTTTCAATCTTTGATTTATGAGTAATATTTAGTTCTTACTAGAGATGGTCGATATTCCTGTTTCGGTTAAAATGAACCGGTTCCTAGCCGGTCACTGGAACTGTCGATATTATTTCTCCGAGGAACCGGTTCCAAATTTTCGCAAATAAAAATATCGATATCCTTTGTCCGTTATTTTCGTGTTTTTTTGGACGAGGAATCGGTTCCAGGTATTTTCGTTTTCAAATCTCTATCGACTAGTACTTTTTTGGCGAGGAACTTTTGTCGATTTGCTAGTACTTTTCGAAAAAATCTCCTTAGTGGAAACTTCTGGCACCAGGAACCGGTTCCAAAAAGAACTGGAAAATAACTGGTTCCTAGCCGGTCACCGGTAACTGGAACTACAGGTACACCCAATCCTTATATCGACCATTTCTAGTTCTTACCTAGATTCACAATAGATATCTCGTCTTATTTTGTTTATTCAAGCAACTTATAATTAATTCAAGCCTTGTTTTGTGTCTAGTCTAGTCAATATTATTGAATAATAAATTTATTCCGGAAAAATATGTTGTGTCTAACGTGCTTCCATTAATAAAATGTGGACATTTGATAGAATTGTTCCATTATTTCATTTTTTCTTTCATAGAAATTATTTGAAAATCGAAATGTTGAAATATACTGGGAGGGATGTGTCGATATCGTTTCCATTTGGAATTTGGATTGATTTAAAGGTGATAAATAATAATTTTTTGATTCAAAACTCGTGAAAGAATTTATATTATTCATAGCCCTGTAACAGTTTTATCTGATAAGGCCGTGCGACCACGACATCTATTTTTTTTAAAATTCAATCGATTTTTAAAGAGTCGTTGACATTTCACAAAAAACTCAAACTAGAAAATCAACAATTAAAAATGTATACACTTTCTTATCAAATACAAAATATTTTCGAAGAAAGCAATCATTTTGTGGTTTGACTTATTTAATGAAAATTAAAGAATAACTTTGTATAAGACCACAAATTTTATTTTTTATTTTTTATGACCGACAGCTTAGCCTAAGCATCATAAAGGTACAAAATTAAATTATACAAAAAATACAAAATTTTACGGTACAATATACATACAGAGGGAGAACACAATATTAAATAAAATAAGAGAACAGTGAGAAAACAATAGATTAACATTTTAATTATAATAACGGAACAGATAAAACAGATTTTGTGAGCAAAACCGGTCGGTCATAAATATTAAAATAAAATCAAAGTGAAATTTTTTTTTTGGGTAATCATTCTACATTTGAATTTGTAAATATGTACACATACAAACAGGCTAATTAATAATCCAATTCATCATTATTTTTTCGACCGGTTGGTAGCTGAATGGATAAACGCGTTGGATTCCCACCCGGGCGTAGTGGGTTCAATTCCTCTGCTAATTAAGTCATCCACCATTGCACAAGCAACATCTTCCGCTTATTATAATAGTAGTAGGAGTTTTTTTATCGTCAGGTTATTCGTAACCCGGGAATGTTCGTCTTTCTTTAAATAAAATATTAACTATGTAACATTTTGGTTTCCTATGTTCTTTGTATAATAATTAGAAATGAAAATGAAATAATAACTTTGTACAAGACCACAGATTTAATTTTATTTTTTATTACCGACCGGTTTCGCTTTGCATAAGCATCATCAGGGTACTAATTTAAACATAAAATTAAAAGATATATTAATTACTTTGATTTTGTACCCTGATGATGATTAGGCTAAGCGAAACCGGTCGGTGATAAAAAATAAAATGAAATATGTGGTCTTAATGAAGGTTATTATTTAATTTTACAGCTTTTATATATTTTCCTTGCTTAGGGTTTTTTATCCAGTTAAGACCTTTTCCCTAAGAACTAACTAATGTAAACTTAAATTCAGTCAATTAAATACAACCATCAGATGGTGATAGTAATAAGGCCTAATGAGCCGCAGTACTAGTTAGATAGACATTATGAGGGGTATTTGTATAAGCACCAGCTAGTTAGCAGAGGATTGCGAAAGAATCCATAAAATCGAAAAAAAAAAACATTTTTATTAAATATAATAATAAGTTTACGAAAATACATGTTATTTTGGAAATTACGAACTTTGCCTTATAAAATAAAATATCATAACCAATATGTCCATCTTATTATTCCAGATTTATTCTGTAATAAATTAACTAAATTCAATTAATTTTCCGTTATATCGTATCAGGGGCGGCTCGTGAATTTTTAGGTTGCTAGAGTGCTGAGATTGAAAAATACGACGTTTTTGATGTTGTTGTAGACGAAAATGATTTTTATTTTATTAAAAAAAAATACATATTTCGTATGAAGATTTTTCAGTTTTGGTGGGTCAATGACCCCCCCAAACTGAAAAATCTTGAAAATCTTCATACAATATATATTTACATATGTATTTTTTAAAATTCATTTTCGGCCACAACAACATCAATCATGACGTTTTTTTTCAATCTTAGCACTCTAGCACACTAAAAAGTCACGAGCTGCCACTGTATCGTATTAAAAAATGCGAGTTCCTGCTGCCAAATTACGATGTTCTTTAAGAATCTGTCTATTATTATTCAACGAATTAGCGATGTTTTTCGTCTGCATTCGCCGGAGATATCTGCGGAGGAAGATCTCTGTTTATGTTGCAAAGCAGCTTCCAACAGGTTTGTTTGCATCTGCATTTATCTAACAGACTAAACAAAACAGAGGAATAGAGGTCGTTGTTAAGTGTGTTATGCTCGCAGCGTTATGTAAGACCTCCACAGGGCTGCGCGGAGAAACAGGTCTGCTGTAATTATCGCTGTTGGAATTATCAGGAAGAAGACATCATTAGATAAGCCCACAAAATAATCACACCAAATCAGACGAGTGCAATATTATAACATTGACCGGTAAACACCTCTGTACAGGTTTTCCTAGCTATGCGTGTACGCAACAGTTATTGATTCCCAATTTAATGTAATGTAATGAGTCAACCAGTTGATCACATGTGCAACCTCAGAGCAATAATATACAAGAGAGAGCGCTGCTGTAGTCAATTTTTATAAGGTTTGCCGGACTCGGCTAGTCTTGGGCGTGGCTAGGACTAGGGCTAGGGTATTTATACATCCATTCATAGCACGTGTCGACATAATGTTTTTTTTTTATTCGTATAACCACTTTTTCACAGTATTATTATAAACAAAAATGTGGGATATAACTTTGAAGTAACAATATATGGAGGGAGAGCTAATTATTTTTACCTAACCTACGCAAACTTGCGATAAATCACTTTCTCCGGGTTTTTACGTCGTACACCATGAGAGAGAAAGAGACAACGAATTTCATAGACCGCTTCTATATACTGTAAGGATGATCTTAGCCACGCCCAGGTGCGCCGAGTCAGTTTAAAATCATCAAAAACAAGTCAAGAACTGACTTCACTGCCTTGGATAGATACTACTCTACCAACTCTATGGATATAACCTAAAAAACCGTTGAGTTAGTCCATTTATTTCGCGTATCAAAACGTTTGGGCGGAGTCAACGGAGACGCGGGACACGAAGAACATTCTAACAATACTTTAAAGCGGTGTGATAATTTGGGTTTTTTCGTCTTTTTCTTTCTCACGGTGCACGACGTAAAAACCTCGGAGAAAGTGATTTATCTCAAATTTAAATAGGTTGGGTAAAAAGAATTAGCTCTCTCTCCGTATATTGTTACTTCAAGTGTGCAACTTACCCATGTCACTAAATATTCTTACCCATCTCCTATTGTATCCTAATTGCATCCTTTAATGTATTTCTGTCTAATAAATGATATCCTAACATCGCTTTCTAAAAATTATTTTTTTAACATGTATTATTCCATAGACCACATGTTTGGACTCTGATACTTTTAGTTTGACTATGCCTATATGCAGGTATAAAACCTGAGCTATTTTTTAAAAATAGCCACTGTATTCACTAATCATTACCATTCCATTCAATTCTTATAGCACTCCTGTGCAGTAAACAATGTTTAGTTATAGTTTTCAAATTAAAATAGTATTAAATAAATTCTTCCAATAAAAAGTGTTCAAGAGAAAGTGATTATATTTTATTCTACATCCCCTAACAAAAGCGCGCCTCACCCAAGAAGCATTCTGTCGGTCGCAGCAGCAAGTATTACAAATGATTGCATTATTAACAGTGCTGGTCAATGTTGATACACTGGTATGGTAGATAGATACTGGTAAAAGACCACCATTCAGAATTGAAACGTTGCTTGATCGTTGCCATATCACTTTGAATCGAGTCGTTTATTCTTTTTAAACACAAATCTATAAACTCTCACAGATGACACTTTGGCGGCTTCCGTGGTCGAGTGGTAAGACGCCCAACTACAAATCCCAAACATATTTAACTAACATAAATTAATACACGCTATATTTGCGACACGTTCCAGAGTGGATACTCTAAGTATCGCCCCTGGTGAAATACCACCACTCAAAACCGAAACGTTGCTTGAAATGGCTTTATCCGTGTTTGGTGACCAGATCTGAATAGCCATTGGCCAATTAACGACCTCCACGGTCGAGTGGTAAGACGCTCGACTGCGAATCAAACCCGGCGTGTGCCAATAACTTTTATTTAATTAATGTGTGTCATAACACATTCGATTCAAATGTAAAGTTTATTTGCGGCACGTTCCAGAGTGGTAGATATTCCAAGTATCGCCCTGGTGAAAGATAACCATTCAGAATCGACACATTGCTTGAAATGGTTTAAGCCGTGCTTGGTGACCAGATCTGAATAGCCAGGTTTTTCCCAACCTTCCTCTTCCCCATCTCCTTCCCTTTCCTAATATTTTCAGCTTCACAACATACCCCAATTGGGGATTCCATTGTCCCACTGACTTTAGACGGTTGGCTGCAGTTGGGACTCTTCTACGGTATTCACTATAATGAATATTTTTAAGCCATGGTCTTCCCAACCTTACTCTTCCCCCTCATTCCCCTCTCCACTATCTTCAGCCTCACAACATACCCCAATTGGGGATGCCATAGTCCAACTGGCTCCAAACGGTTGGTAGCAGTTGAGACTCTAGTGCGGTATTCACTATAAAAAAAAAAAATTAAAGCAGGTGATTTTGTAGTACGGCTCCCGAATTATCAGATCCGCTTCTAGCTTTACCAAAGGAGCGACAAAACACGCCAAACAAACAAAACATCACACGACAAGAAAACATATCACCAAGATCTAGAATAAGTCAAAGTCATTCAAACTCACCGGCTACTTCTCCAAACTGCATGAGATGTCCAACGACTATTGTGGCCAGCAGCTGCAGCAAGGATCGGACCAAAAACAGCCGCCGAGAAGTCGATCTGGATGGTGTCGGAAGGTCTTCCGCAGCTTGTTTGAAGACGGTCGCACAGCCGCCCCTGGTGTTGGAAATCGTCTTAAAACCTCTCAAACAAATCGAAGCACCGTCAATCTCTTGATTTGGTATCACTTCGGATGTACAGCTTTTTCCGTTGTCAAGTTCCTCTTTTTTGTACGTTTGGTGTAGGACGCCCAACGTGGCACTCGAGTTCGAAATGTGCTGCGAAAATTCGTTTTGTTTGAGGATGTTTTGTTGGATTTTGTCTGGTTTGAAGAGGTCGCTTCGTTGGGTGTTGTCTTTTTTGATTCGGAGACCGGGGCTCGGGTTCGAACCCTGGGTGGAGAGGGGGAGAGCTTGCCAATGGGCGGCTCCCATCGCGCCAGGCACCTCCGGACCACCCTCCTCCACCCTGGACACCTTAGTCTTCGTCAGCCTGTGAGCCGGTGTCAAGTTTCGTTCGATCAGCGCCAGCCTGCTAGATTTAAGACGAGTCCAATTGCTCCATTTACGGCAGTACCATTAATCGAATGAACCAACTATTTACTTATACAATTTTGGTATTGGTTTCAATTCTTATGCATTTGATTTTAGTTACCAAACAAAATATCTTCTTCAATATTTCAAGCGGAACATTTTGATAATGATTTTTAAATGGTCCTTTTTTGGTCACGCAATTTCTTCATTCAATTAATAAGGTCCTCTTTCTTCATTAATTTAACAGATGTTTTCAAAAGCTTGGTGCTTGATTATCCACGTTTGTTTTAACTGTTTTATTCGCGTAATTAGTTTGTGTTTCACACTTTGGCTTACGTCACACCGTTTAAAGCAGTCTCCATTATTTTTTTCGTTTTGAATAGCAGACAGGATCTACATTTATAAGAAGAGGAAAAAATACGTCAAGTGATTTTTTTGCGGTGACAAATAGATGGTCAGCTAAATGAAATGCGAAGGCAGTTTTATATACATATTTTTTATGCACCTTCTTATAATAATAAATTGACTCATAAAAAAGTTTGTTGTTAGAAAATTGATGTGCAAGATATGTCTTAAATACTTTTGAATCTTATATGATTTTCAAAGCTTACCCTTGGTACTTAAATACAAATACTAATTTTTTTTTTCTTAGTTTATTCAACTAGTATGGAATCTATCTGAACAGAAAGGTTCTATCAAGGTGCTTTAAGATATTTTATAGTTCTTCGCTACGTCTTCTAAATAATATTTCACAAAATATACGCTTTAATAATTACCTTAGTAATAATAATTTAATACTACCAATTTTTAAACTTTATTTCACTATTTTTTGTTAAGACCTGACCAGTTGTACATTATGACGGGCTCCTTCAGACTGGTACAATTTTAAGTAAATCTATGGTTAATATTATATTAATTTCCGGAATGGGCACTTATTGAGTCTATATAATATTAAACTTCTGCGTCTTTAATTATCTCATACACAGACTCTCCATGTACCATTGAATTATAAATTACAATAAAGAATTAAATACTGTAAAGGTACTAGCTAAAAATGATGGATGTAAAGTGAGGTGAAGACTCTCTGCTAAATAAAAATAATAAAAAAAGAACTTATAATAACCGAAGAATAACCAAGATAATGAGAAGAAACTTAACTAACAGTGGGCAAAACACCCGTACAGAGGTGAGATATCAAATTAAATATCGAGATTAGTGAATAATAAAATACATAATACAGCTTTTTACAATGTAAACTCATTGGGAAAAATACTAATCAACAAAAAGATAAAAGGGAAAAACTTAATAACTCGGGAGTGTATATGATTAATTATGGCGACTTTCCATCATTTAATGTAGGTCAAACGGATAGAGCCTTTCACACTAGCATAAAGGTCCTTTTTCAAGCTGAGTCAATAGTAAAGGGGAATTTTCCAACGTAGCTAATCACTTATTAGACAGTCATTACTCATTTCATAAAGATAGAGATGTTGAAATATTGCATGTATGCCATAAGGAAAAAAAATTAGACAAATTAGAATCATTAAAAATAAATAGACTTATAAATAAAAAATAAGAAAATTATATAATGAAAAGTTAATTAGAAAAAAGACTGACTCTCCGTTAATATATCCATTATAGTTAAGCTTTGTTTTTAAGTAAATATAAATATTTTAAGCATGCAATATGGAATTTTTGTCGCAGACTTCAGGGAAAATCTACAAAGTAAGTACCCTGACGTGTACCTATTATTATTATTATAAGATATTTTAGCAATCCGACAGTGTAAATAATATACCTTCTATAAAATACATTTAAACAAGCAGAGACGGGATAATCAAAGAGTAAATTTAAAAAAAACAGTCAGCTGTTAAAAATAAAGCTGCTTTAAACCCATAGATGCATCCAACTCATCACTATGTAGCTTGTATCCCAAAAGGTAATAAAACTACCCCAAGGTATATTTAGAATGTAATTTTAAAGCTGCCCCTGTCAGCAATAAAAGCAAAACCGTAAGTCAAAGATGTTCACTGTGATATAAATTCAATAACCATCTATTCTGGACATTAATAGTATATAATTTTATATACCATAGATTAATTTAAATTTTTACTATTCTGAAGATGCCCTTCACAAGGTGAAACCGGTCAGGTCCTAATAAAAAAATAGTGGAATAAAGTTCAATATTTGCTTGTATAAAAATCTTTAAAGTGGAGTTCCACCACGAATTATCAGTTTCAAAATTAGAAATAATGAAAAGTAATAATAGTTTACTTTGGTTGCTCTAGATTTTATATTAAGCTTACCGAATTAAATTATTTTGAAACTCTACAAAGCTTTATCAAGCACCTAGTTAGCAACACAAAAATACATAATTGAATCGACACAAAGTCAACAAAAGTACAAACGTTTAACAGATATGTATGTGGAAAATGATAAAATTTCGATATCCACATAATTTAGTATTTTTTTTAAATACTTAAAAGATCTGCTATATACGGTGAGAAAAAATAATTTTAATGTATTTTTATAACAAGGAAGAGCATTTAAATAAAGTTATTCAAGAACGATAACCTACATTAAGATTTGTGTGCTATTTACGATATAATAATAAGATCTGCAGTATAAATATTGTCAAAACAACTAATCCAAATAAACATAGTGTGAGAATTTTAAATATCAGACATTTAAATGAAGATATTTTAAAGTCTGTAATCTACTGAACATTATAGATACAAGCATTTTAAACAGTATTTAAAAATTAACATTACGGTCAAATGAGCGATATTAATATTCGGTCTGGAATGTTTTGTGAAGCCATTTAATTCGAAAATTTTTTTTTTTAATTGCGAACAAAATTAAAATATTCAATGTGAGCATGTTGAAAATGGGTATTTTTAAAAGGAGTATTTGAATATGAGTGTGTCGTGGAAGCGTTAAATAAAGTTCGGGTGTAATGAACGACAATGTGTTTGCAGTTATTTGTAATGGTTACTTGTTTAATCTTAACGACTCTACTCTACTCTCGACTCTCGTCTCCTGTGGGGTCTCATGATTTAGCGAATGGCAAACATCGCATTCCTGGGATCCCTGCATTGTATATTTATTTTCAAATCATTTCATTCATGAAACGGCGTACGAAAATTTTACTGGCAAGAGTGAATGCGTGCGGGTAAAAATATCCAAGAATTTCGGTTGCAGCCTAATTGTTTTCAAAAGTTCAGATTGTTTTGATGAAGTTCTTGTTTTGAATAACGAATCATTAATTTAAATTCAATGTAATGTAATATGTAATAATATTTTTCTTTGTCTCAATAAATTATTTTTAATTATCGTTATATTTGATATTTAAATGAAATCCAAAAACACTTAACCTACCTGCGTTAGCTTGTTTTATCATACATATAATACTACACATATAATTTTTATAATTTGTTTTAAATTCGGACTTCAACAATGACATTGATTTCACTCATAGTAAAAATTCAAATCAATTACTGTCATGTACAAATCATGTGACGTTTTTTTTTTAAGATTTCTAAATTCTTTAAAAAAAAAGATTATGTAAATAATACGTTTTTTCATATTTTTTTATAAAAATCAAGTTTGAATCAGCAATCTACCTTGATCCCTAACAAAATCGCCTGCACCGAAAAAAAAACCTTTTCAAAATCCGAAACTTTTTTTCTAAATCAACTTGTTTTGATTTGGCGCGCGAACGACTAGAAAACTCTCCCCAGCGACGAGACACACGCCCTCTCTCTGCTGACTCCCGACGAGAACTGAACTCAACTGAAACGTATTCCGCCGAGATGCCCAGACGTGCATCCACACCCAACAAACAACACCTCATAAAGTCAACCATCAAACCAAAAAGTCATAATCAAAATTACGAAAATATTTTTCCAGCCTTCCAAATGGTTGAAGACTTTTTATGGGGTGTTAGGAGATTTTCACCAGCGGCGGTGGGGGTAGTAGATACGGTACACGTTTTGGCACGTGTGACTCGCCCCACGTGGCCGCCCCAAGCTCAACAAGTTGTGCCCCGCCCCCTCCTCCCCAACCGCCGGTGGCCAGTAATACATTTATTTTGGAAAATGTTAGAATTTTAAAAAATATCTTTGTTTATTTTATCAATCGTAAACATGTTTTGATTCAATTAACGAAAAAAATACATGAAAACTTTGACGGATAGAAGACTCGACAGATTTCGGATCATTTAAGAACTAGCCAGTAGTACATTAAATGTTATATATTTTTCTTTTTCCACAATCGAGACAAATTTGAAACGTATTTAATAGAAAGGTGGAAATTAAGTCAAAAGCTGAAAACATTTGCGTTGTAAGTTGTACTAGAAATTGTACTTGATTCCAATGCGACCCTACAGAGAAATTGTTAATTTTCATAATATACACGAATTTTCTGCTTAATAGTTGAGATTAACTTTATAAAATATATACTTCAGATATACCTACGAGATTTTATCACAAATAAGTTAGTTAATAAGTGTTAATTAAACTATTGTTAACTTTTCAAATTAACTTATTAAACTCGTAATTTAGTTCATTGCATATTTTTATTTTACTAAGAGCTTTTTAAAATTTCACAAGTTGCAGAGCAGTGAGAAATAAGAAGACACCAAGAAACAGGTAGTAAAGCGAGGATTAAAAATATATCGGAATCCAGTAGAATGAAGTTCGAATCTACTAGGACTTTTGACTAAACAGCATATTCTATGAAATAAAAGGTTAAATATGCAAACTAATACTGAAATTTAAATTAGAATTAACTAATCAAAGTTTTATTTTATTTATTAGTTATTGAAACAATATCAATAATTGACAACAAAATATAAAACAGAAGAATAGATAGAAAATAAAAATATTGCGTTGCAACCGAGATTTGAATTCGGTACCTATACTCTTTTCGGGAATAATAATGCAATTTTTTGTTCAAAATCATCACAAGGGCGCCCTGCAAATTGAGCTACCGGAACCCTTTTGGAAACCATCATTTTTATCCATCTCATATTTCTTTACAAATTATTCATATTATTTATCAGAAATATGAAATGGACAGAAACCACGGTTTCCTTAAAAAAATATTATGTTTTAATAATTAATATTTAAGTAAATCTATTTTTTCAGAGTTTTAAAACTGTTTCAATTTTTTTTTCTTTTTGAACATTTTAAAAAATATTTGAAAAATAATGCAGCTTCTAGTCTTACTTTTTCCCGTTTATACTGTTATTTCAAAGCTCCATAATTTATGAAGATAGTGATGTTGCAAGACAGAAAAAACGTGCAAAATTGCATGGTGCACAAACAGATTAACTGCTTTATAATTATTGAAATTTTACAATGTGATCCCAAGCTTTCCTGGTTTTTAATCAAATATTAACTTCTTCCAATGTTTCTGGATGTCACCTTTCAAACGTATTCTTGGCCATCGTTAGAGTATATAGAATAAAGAAATAAAAAATAAAAAATAAATAAATAAATAAATAAACAAAAATAAAAGTACTAACAAACGTCTCTGATTGCTACTGGATTTGTTATGTAAAAGGTGATTTTTCACAAAAACGGCCTTAGACACTAACAAACGTCTCTGAGATACTAACTGCCTTAGACACTAACAAACCCACTTGAACGCGCAACAGCTCACAGCGTACATGTTTTGTAAAGTCAAGTGAATATAATATAGAATAATCTGCTCTGACGTTGACGGTGTTTGAGCATATGTAGTTACTGCTTTTGTCACGTTATAGTAGGAAGATCGGTGGGGCGCTCGCGGCGGTGCGATTGGCTTAATTTCGCGCGTATTTTAGAAGGCGTAGATTTTTTATATTTTATTTTTTCAAATATTATACATATTTTGATACGAGTACGGCAGGGTAGGCATTGTTTATGTGATTTTTATGGAGTGCACGCCTCTGGGAGAAAGAGATGGCGAATTTATAAAAAAAATCGTTCAACAGTTTTTTTTTTAATATTGCCTTTTTTAAAGTGTTTGACACCATCACCAATATCAAGCAATAATTTGCAAATTATGAGGGCATACAACGTTATAATACTCTTCTGACACATACTCCCTATTTTATCCAATGACGTTACAAATATATAAACACGTTGTAGCGCTGTAAAAGTGGCAAACAAAAACCACGCTAGTTGGTGTGCTCGGTGTTTAAGCCGACGTAATACCAAACTGTCACGTGTCGCTTGAGGTCGTTCACTATATCCAATCAAATTACAAAATAAGTGCCAAAATGCCCTCCTGTGTGGCGAGAAAGTGTTTTAATTACACTGCAAAGACTACTAAAAGTCAAGGAATAACATTTAATTTCTCAGTACGCGCAAATTACTGCAAATTACTTATTATTTTAGACAACACAACTATCTCCATTGTTGACCAACATAATGACGTGTTCGCGTAAGCGAGTAAGCGAAGTGCTATCTCATTTTTACCAGAGCATTCCGATTCACATCAGTTTCGCTCATATACACATATTCTATGAATGTCTATCTTTGTCACACATGATAATATATGACTGATATTTTAATGATTAATTTACTGGGAACGTAAATGTGTCTGTTACTTGCCACATTTTGTGTTGATATTCTAAGGCTATAACGTGTCTATATATTTCTGTAACTATTAATTTAATTGTAATTGACTTTATCCATATTCATAAAACGAATTGATACACTCCTCTGAATCTTGACTTGTCTCGATTCATGTATTGCTCATCATTCATGTCATCCTGGGGAAATTTTTCAGATAACCAAACACAAATTTAGTTATCATTTGTGTAACGAAGGAATATTCACCATAAATCATAATTGGTCACCCGTCACCGTTTACTTTGAAACTGAATTTAAATAATTCACGTCATGTGCAGGTGATCATAATTTTTATCGTAATATGCGTTTTTGCGTCCGCGATAAGATTATTGCATTTATCAGTGCCTTGATATGTCAGTAATTTAGGTGACCTATGATCAAAGTACTATTTTATGTCTCGTCAATGAGTTATTTATTACTAATTCCTAATATATCGTCTCTGGAAAGGCAAAATGGCTTAAGCGACACTTTTTGCAAAAAAATAATTAGATATTCAGTTTTGATTAGAGATGGTCGATATTCCTGTCCCGGTTAAAAGGAACCGGTTCCAAGCCATGATATATTTTTTTTGGCGAGGAACCAGTTCTTTTCGTTTTCAGAATTTTTCTAGCAACCCCCCCCCCCTCCCCAATGAAAGTTATTTTTTTGCGGTGTGATTTTTTTTTTCAAAATAATAAAACGATTTTCTCGGAGGAACTTTTCTGGCACCAGGAACCGGTTTCAAAAAGTACTAGATAAATAACCGGTTCCTCGCCGGTCACCGCTAACTGGAACCGCAGGTACACCCAATTCTGATAACGACCATCTCTAGTTTTGATGAGATTTTTTTTCTGCATCGAAAACTTCGTTTGATTCTTAAGATTTTGGTGGCGCTTCAGCCATCTAAAATATATTTACCATTTGGGAGAAGGCTCGACTCAAGCGGCACAATTTTGGGACATTTTTAAACTTTCTGTCACTTCAGGTAACTCAGTTAGAGTATTGAGTTTTTTTTTTAATCCTACCAGGTTCTGAAGACTTATGAATTTTATTGTAAAAACAACAACAAAAAAACTTTAAAGTGCTCTGGTGTAAATTTCCCAAAATGGCGCTTCAGCCCTTTTGCCTTTTCGGCGACGATATCTGATGCATTTAATAAGTCCCGTAATTAGAATTGACACAAACAGAATATAATATAACAGTAAATTTAAATAGCGCAGTTTTGTGATAGTTCACTTCAAGTAAAAAGTAACTCTTACATGATTACTTAATGTTGTTAAATGTTTTGGGCATCATGTCTGTTATATGTACTAAAATAAATTAATAAATAAATAAAAATAAGTGCGCTATACACTAAATTACCCAACCTAATGTAACAACGAGAAAATATTATATAACAGATGCGTCTGCTAATTAAATTATCTTAAATCATGATCGTTATCATAAATCATGAAAAAATATTCTGTTATGGGTATAACAGTGCATGTACTCGTATTAAACAGATTAAAAAACAATTCACTAGAAGCTAAGAGTGTAAAAAATGCAGGTGAGGAGTATCTATAAATATGAACAAATGTGTTAAGACGAACAAAAAGAAATAACATTTAAGACAGTTAACGTGTTGATACTTAAAACAATCAATGTTGGAGTATTAAAAGGTAACGATTCTAAAAATGCAAACAGTGTGAATAAAACAAATATAGGAAAACAAGAAAATATATCAAACTTAGGATTGTGTGTATTGGTGCTTATTTATTCACTTCCGACAGTAATATCCTTCGTCACTGAAAAACAGCTTTTTGTGTTCGTCTTCTCAATGTTTTTTTAGCAAGAAAGGGACAACAAGTGTAGGGACTTAGCTGGCAGAGGAATTGAATACACGACGCCCGGAGGAGCCTGACGCATTTGTCCACTCAGCTACTAACCAGCTGAACTGTTCCTAATATTTTCTTTTATCAAGTCAAATAACCAATAATAAGCAATCCATCTGTGAGTACTGTGTTCGAGCCAATTCTAGTTGCGATGTACTACTGGCGACAGAGATAATCATTTAGATCGGTTAGTAGCTGAGTGAACAAACGCGTCGGATTCTCATTCTGGCGCCGTGGGTTCAATAACTATGCTAGCTAAGTCCTTCATCATTGCATAAGCCACATCTTTCGCTTTATGATGGCGGTAGGAGTTTTTCAATTATTTTTTTTTCAAGAATGATAAACATTCCCGGGTTACGTATAACCTGACAATATTTGATAAACTCCTACTACCATCATAATAAGCGAAGATGTTGCTTGTGCAATAATGGAGGACTTAGCCAGCAGAAGAATTGAACACACGACGCCTGGATGGCAATCCGACGCGTTTCTCCACTCAGTTACCGACCGGTCGATATATATAAATAATAATAATATTGTAATATTGTCAAATAAATATTGTCAGGTTATTCGTAACCTGGGAATGTTTCTTTCTTTAAAAAATAAATAAAAAATATTTTTGCATTAATGATTGATTACAATCTAATGATTTAATTATCCCAAATTTTCAATTTTGTTCGACTATTTCAAAAAAAGTAAATTTTTTTTATAAAAAAACATGATTTTATTAAATCATTAAATTGGAGTTCCCCCAGGAATTAACAGTTTCAAGATTAGAAATGGTTACAATCTGAAACCAACATTATGGAAGAAATAACTATTTTGCTACTCGTAAAAAATCATCGGATGAAATTTTACTTCCCAAGAACATATATTAATTCCTTTAATCCACCAGTCTATAAAAGTTTGCATTCCGTCCATATTTTGTGGCCGCGCCAGACTATAAAGTTTAACATTCCATCCATATTTTGTTTCCGCCCTAGACTAATGATGTTTGCATTCCATCCATATTTTGTTTCCGCGCCAGACTATAAAGTTTGCATTCCATCCATATTTTGTTTCCGCCCCAGACTATGAAGTTTGCATTCCATCCATATTTTGTTTCCGCGCCAGACTATAAACTTTGCATTCCATCCATATTTTGTTTCTGCCCCAGACTATGAAGTTTGCATTCCATCCATATTTTGTTTCCGCGCCAGACTATAAAGTTTGCATTCCATCCATATTTTGTTTCTGCCCCAGACTATAATGTTTGCATTCAGTTCTTATTTTTCTCCACGTCAGAATACAAGATCTCGCACACCGTACCTGTTTATTTTCCGTAGTGGATTATCAAAGTTTGCATTCCATCCTTATTTCTTAGCATCATCAAAGTATGAATGTTCGCAATCTATCTGTATATCTTTTCCACACCAGACTATCCAAGTTTATTTGGTCGTTAAATCTTTACTTGGCACACAAAAGTTCCTATATTAATACGTCTAAACAGCTATGTACGATTTACCTATGAATGGTTCACTATTCTCTCCGATGCCAGAGGAAGTTATTAAACAATATTACGACTGTCTGAAATATGTTCAACCGCAACTTCATGTTGTGTTAAGGTAAATTTATTTCAAACACGAACCATTAAACATGTCAAACAATCTTGTTTGCCGGTATCTACGCAAAGAAGAAAAATGCTAGCGCTTATTCAAACAAGTCGAACCCAAAGTTTATTTACCAAAGCTCGAACGAAAGTAAAAACTGAAGGATGCGTTTTTACGATAACACGAAATATCGAGGGTGAATAAACTGCGCAGTGAACACCTGCACCCGACCTTTTTCACATTGAAAATACAAAACACACCGAATCGAGAAAAACTCCTCGGAAGCACATCGCGCAAGTCAACGCGCACTTTTATTCGTTGCACCGAAAACTGCAGTCGGGGGCGGCCGCTAATTGCACCCGAACACGCGCTCCTCACATAATCCCTCCGAGGCGAAACCGCACCAACAACAAAAACAAAAGAGCGTCGCTCAAACGTCAGATTCGGCGAATTTCCCGCGTGTTCTATGTCCTTCGGCGAAGCATAGACAAATCGCGCGCGCTTTTTTTGGCGGAATTCGACGGACGCGGACCGCTCGCGGCGTAGGCTGTTCTTGCATTGAGCGCGGGGCACCGGCCGCGCGACGCGCGTGGTACTTGCCCGCCGAAACTGGACGCGCCGCGGTCTTTGGTCATTCGCGGAACCATTTCGCGAGGAAGAATCCCGCCGGTTTGAAGGCACATCCCCGCGGGGAGACTCGCCGCCGCGAAGGCCGGCCAACCAATCGAAAACATCAACCAAATCACCCAAGACCGAACCTTTTCACATTGATATGAAAGTTAGATTTATTAAGTGCCTCCGGTGGTGCACACGCACTTGATTTTACAGAGACGGGCCAAAACACGTCTTCGCGCGGCGAACGCTAATGCCAAAACTGGCTTTTGTCGCAATGTGATTGTGTTTACCTCTGAGCGTGATGAATATTTTTAGAAATGCGTTATATTTTTTAAGCGTTTGTCCATTTTGCTTGTTTGCGCGTTGCAAGGTGCGGCGATATCATTCGGACCGAAAGTTTGTGCGGAGCGAATCTGGTGGAAGGGAGAGGGGGAAATAAGAGAGGCGGTATCGCGGGTGCGATAGTTCCACGGCGGAAGTCGCGGAAAAAATGATAACTCGAGTCAGGAGGTGATGTTCTTTTTTCGAATCGGATGACCGGTACGCACTTCGCGCGAGACGGCGGGCGGAGGCGGATCGTTCGCCGCAGTTTCGTGGCAATCAGCAACAAAGCCAAATAAAAGAGGTTGCGATGCAGCCTTCCGCAATTGAATCCACCTTTCTTTTTGGTGAAGTGGGGGCACTTTGACTCGCCTTTCTCCGCTTCTTGTAAATCGGAACCAAAACAATACTGTTTTATATTCTTGACAAGTCCAACTCATCAATGTACAGTCGTTGCATTTACAGAATAACCTATGGCCTATTTTGGAAAATGTGAGTGATTAGTGTCATTCGAAGAGTGTTTTCTTGCCTTCCTTAACAAACTATCCCATGTGACTACATCGTATTGTTTTGAAATTATAACAACAATTAAAGTATTCTGCATATATTTGTCATGCAACACTCTGTGTATATAATATATAAAGAAACCGCCCGTCCCCCGCTCCGACCCGTACTGTCCAATGCTGTGCGTACCCTGTAATCCATGTGTGTACCAAGTGGTACAAATGAGGTTTTTTTACATTAACTCCTCAGAGAAATGATTTCCAGCAGGGCCTATGTCGTATTTGAGGATGCTGTGTGGAGGGTCTTTTTGGTAAGGACATCACTGTTTGAAGTTTAAACATATGCACCTTTTGGATCCGAAACTGGGCTAAAACGCCGAATATGTTTTCAGCTTCAGATGTATTTGGAAAACAGTGGACTATAAACGATAACTGTACTACTTGATGAAAATGTCTAATTGTAGCTTGTGGAAAGATTATATGGAATTAAGGAAAAATGGGGAACTATTCACTCACCGATGAAGTTGAAGTTCTTGATTATTCTTACACATTTGTATTAGTAACGAAACGAATCACAACAATATGATGAAATTGAACAATTATTGAAAATGTCGTCATTAGAAAACCGCAGGAAAGACTTCGATTTAATTTTCATTTACAAAATCATTAATTGTTTTATTGACTCAACTTCTCTGTTGCAACTTATCCAGTTCAACATTCCTTGCCGTAGACTCAGAAACAATGAATTGTTGTTCCTCAATTATCACAATACTAATTATGGGTATAATTCTCCAATGTCCAGAATGTCAAGACTTGTGAACTCAAGCCATAGTCTTGAAATTTTTGGTAGCCGTCTAAATGATTTTTGTCATTCTGTACGACTCACCAAAACTTTGACTAGACCATGGCTTGAATGTTCTCTCTTATGTTTATTTTGCCTTATTTTTGTCATCGCTTCATTTATTTTAATGTACATGCTATTCCTTCACTGTTACTCTTTTTTCTATTTCGTGTTTTATATGTATTTTTGTAATTGGACTTTAGTCCGTTAATTTATAAATAAATAAAAAACACCTCACTTAATTTAAGTATTTTCTTATTCACAAAAAAACCACATTTATTTTATAATATTTGGAGATCAAAACAACAAACTGACAAAACACTTCTGTCTGATTGTCAACTGTTTCGAACACGGTGTTGTTGAATACGGAAATCGAATAGCGAAATGGTTGGATAGGTAGGAACTGGATAAAAAACACGAAGTTAAGAACCTAACAAACAATCACTTTGAAATCCAACAGCACCAATACACACAATCCCAAGTCTGTATTGTTTTGGTGAACTCTAATTACGCGACCTGTGACGCCGCAAATGCCGCATGGGTCATCCTGATAACGCGACGATCGTATATTTTTATAGCATTTTAAAAAGCATGTGCTCACCGCCGATGTCGCTCAGTAAATCACCTTTCAGCCTAGATAGCCGGCGCCAGAGTAAAAAAGACACGGCGGATTCTAGGCACGCGCGACCTTGGCGCGCAAACAGCCCGCACCTTTTTACCGGCGCCGCCGTATTTTCCGATTGAATAACTGACTGGCCAGACGGTCGAGTAACTTTTAATTCGCGACGGTCGATGTGCTTGCATCCATAATCAGTTTATAAATAGACACATATAAATGCGGGCGCAAATAACAAACAATGTTTATTTTTAATTTGAAAGTCGGAAAGGTAAAAACCAGAGGGCAGGGACTCTCAAGCTCGACCTCGCGGTCAAATATATATATTTAAAAAATAAAAATAAACTGTCATAAAAAAATGCACCTATCCATTATAACCTTAGAGTATACAAGAGGTAGCCCAAGCCAAGGCAGTGAAGTCAGTTTTGGACTTTTTTTGATGATTTTAACATGACTCGGCGCAAATGGGCGTGGCTAAGACTAAGGCTACGGTATTTATACATCCATTCATATCACATATCGACATAATGTTTTTGTGTATTCGTATAGTCATTTTTTTACAGTATTTTTATCAACAAAAATATAGCATCTAACCTAAAAAACCGTTTAGTTGTGTCAAGTTTAGTGGCAAAATAAAAAATGTGGGCTGAGTCCCGCCGTTAACCAGCGAAAATAGCCAGCTTAGGATCATTACGACAGTATATAGAAGCGGCCCAAGAAATTTTTGTCTCTTTCTCTCTCATGGTGTACGATGTAAAAACTCGGAAAAAGTGATTTATTACAATTTCGGATGGGTTGGGTAAAACAAATTAGCTATCCCTCCATATATTGTTACTTCAAGATTATAACTAACTAACCATCACGCCGTTTTTCTGCGGAGGTAGGCAGAGAGGACGGATCGCAGTTCAAATATGTCTTGGAACACACTCCTTGCTTCATTTACACTCATACATCATCTCATACTTACTGTTCTATTATTCTTCACATGGCCCGACTCAAATATTTGATTCACTTGATAGTACCATGTCTTCCTCGGGCCTCCCGGACTTCTTCTTCAATTCACTCACGCGTCATATGTTATTTTCATACTCCTTTCTGCGTTCATTCGCTCTACATACCCAAACCATCTAAGCGTCCCTTTCTCATCTTCCTTTTCACTACGCTTACACCAGCCTTGCATTCTTTACGAATATCCACATTTTTTAACACGCTCATACGTGGTTTTACCGCACATACACCTCAGAGATCTCGTTTCCACAGCATCCAGTCTACTTTCATCCTTCCTCTGCAGTTCCACAGTTTTTGCCTCACTGCCATACATCAGGGTTGGTATAAGCCTTAGAGTATATTGAGTAGTATCTATCCAAGGCAGTGAAGTCAGTTTTTCACTTGCTTTTAATGATTTTAACCTGACTCGGCGCACCTGGGCGTGGCTAAGACTAAAGCTACCGTATTTATACATGCATTCATATCACATATCGACATAATGTTTTTGTTTATTCGTATAGCCACTTTTTCCCAGTATTTTTATCAACAAAAATATAGCATATAACCTAAAAAATCGTTTAGTTGTGTCAAGTTTAGTGGCATAATAAAAAATGTGGGCGGAGTCCCGCGGTGAACCAGGAGCTTAAGATCATCCTTACAGTATATAGAAGCGGTCTATGAAATTTGTTGTCTCTTTCTCTCTCATGGTGTACGACGTAAAAACCCGGAGAAAGTGATTTATCGCAAGTTTGTGTAGGTTGGGTAAAAACAATCAGCTCTTCCTCCATATATTGTTACTTCAAGATATAAGCACTCCATTGTGGAGTGTTAGCTTCGCTTCTTTGGGCATTTTTTTTAATTTGCGCCAACAGCGTCCAGTCCTCGCCATTTTCATAAAAGTACAATATAAATTTTCCTAGTTTTGAATATCGATGGTGGATTATTGATGGCCGGCAAACAATATTTTTTTTAAATATAAGAACGTGAGAATGAGGAGGGGTATGAAGGAAATATATTTCGATGAAAATAATGATTAAAACATATATCCACATTAAATTTATCTAAATAGAATAAATTAAATAATTACTTGGTGATTTATTTCTAAATTTTATAGATACTCGTATATTAGTCAAGTCAATATAAGAGTGGAGGATCATCTCAGTTTCTTACTTACAGAATCAAAATGTTGCAAGAAATGACTTGGCCTTGCTTTATGACTAGATCTAAATATCCAGGCATTACCCAACTATCATTTTCACTTTCATCTTCCTCTCCTCACACCCTCTCTTCATCATTAACATATTAAAAAAATGGGCTGCCATAGTTTTTCTCTTGTGCGGTATCACATGCAATTAATAATAATTTACAATTAACTGAAAATGCAAAGGTTGCAGCCGTCACCTTTGATAAATGCTTTAATTTGTGGTTTCGAATTTAAAATAGCCAAGGTATTATGTTTTCGTAGGAAGCAATCACTTTGTGGTTTGACATGTTTAATGAAAATGAAATAATAATAATAACAGTTCTGAGGATAAAGATGACAAACAAAGTCACTCAAGAGTCAATCGAAATAACAATTCTGAGGATAAAGATGACAAACAAAGTCACTCAAGAGTCAATCGAAATAACAATTCTGAGGATAAAGATGACAAACAAAGTCACTCAAGAGTCAATCGAAATTTTATTCCGATTACGCTACTTCACGATTTACTCACTGTATCCCTTTTGACGTGTGTATCAAGAGTAAACTAGCGTTATGTAAATAAGCAAACTCAAACTCATAGTATCCAAAAGAAAACATAACGTACCTAACTTCTTGTTTCAGGTTTCGATTAGAAGATTTCACCTAGTTAGCAAGTAATGCAGTTAGTGGTGACCTTGGCGCGTGCAAGGCAATAAACCTCAGGGCAGACGGCAAACCTCGCAAAAGACAATAAACATCATGGCAGACAATAAACCTCCCGAGGCCTGGGGTGGAAATGGCAGTGGGGGACAAGTGACTTATTTATGGCTTAATTTTGCGACTATCGTTAAACTAAATTAGCGAAATTCGAGATGCGACGATTCGGCAACGCGACTTGTTATTTTTTAAGCCGGTCTACGATCCGTTGCATCCATGGAAAAGTTTATGAAATCCGAACACTTGTTTTGGAATATTAAAATGCTTCACTTTGTCAGAGCAAATGTCTCTAAAACAGCAAAAATATATCGTCTGATGGTTTGAAAATACAATTCAAGGCATAACACTAGTCCTTCAAAAATATTTCGATTAGAATGTGAAAATACAAGAGCAACCAAGAATATTTTCCGACTCATCAACCCCTCAAAATAACAATATAAGAGTCTTCTACTAGCATCGTCAGTAGCAGAGAGAGGTTTCCCATTAGAAATAACGCCGACGTTGGCGCAACGATATTGATTTTTTAAAATAATAATCCCCTATTGGGAGAGTTGAATCAGTTGGATCGTTGGTGCCATGGGAGGTGTTATTTTACAACAACTATATATTTCTGGCCGCCGGTAGATTTGTTTGACGGCAAGCACCATGTATAGGCCGTTTCAGATAGGAAAATCCACAAAGACGTCTAGTAGTGAGGTGTACAAGCAAAAGACCATTCAAAATTACGCATAATATCGTTCACGAAGTATACACCCTTACCCCTTTTGTCTATTTGGGGCTAAAGCTAAAACAATAGGTGCATACTCACTGAGTGTTGAGACTGCGTTGTATTGAATAATATTCGTGTGTAGCTATCTATATCTAACTGTTGGCGCAAAATTTCGTCAGTAGCGTTGGACATTGACGGTATTTAGCTGTTATTTCCAACGGCTGGTTTTATATTGATACAGTGCTAATTTCCAGTGATCAATCGATGCTTTCAACCTATTTCAAGCTTTAGATACCATCTTACAAAACTAAATATAAATATTATATTCACAATAGAATTATAATGTGAACATCTAAAGCATGATAAACCTTTTTCTCGAGGATAAAGAATCAGTTTTATGACTTAGCTCAGCTGGATAATATGCACACATTTTGATACAGCGGGTGACCATTTGTGGCACCATTATAATAATAATAATAATAATATTTTTATTAAATTTCTTATACATTACAAATTTTTTGAATTTAATGCATATAAGAAATAAGTTATTTTTTTTACAAAATAAATACAAATTAAAGTAACAAAAAATAAAATTTCAAAAAAATAAAATTTCAGGCAGTGGTGATGATCAGGTCAATGAGGAGAAAACTCTTTCAAGAATCAATAGGATTTCACTTCTGAATCTCTCCTCACTGACATGAAATAAGTCGATATCGGAAGAGATTTTGTTCAGGAGCAAAATACTTCTCCCCACCGGCAGAACCATTGGCAGGTTGGTCCTACAGGCAGGAAGATAGAATAATCTATGAAGACGCTGTCTTAGATAGTCATCAGGAACATAGAGACTTACGCGCTCCAAAATAGCAGGGTTTACAATATAGCCCCGCAGCAGTCTGAAGAAGTGAGTGGCGGCATACCCCCTCTCTCCTGAGCTGTAAGGAGTGAAGTCCGAGCGTGCCCAGGAGAAAGTTCGTTGGGTAGAGCCACGGGTAGTGGCCGTACTCCCTCATGTATAAAAATCTCAGGAACTTTTTTCTGGACCCTCTCCAAGATGAGGGAGTACCCCACCTCATGAGGATTCCAAATAATTGAACCACTCTCCAGCCTACTGCGGACCAAAGAGAAATAGAGTGTTCTCAGAGTTCGGGCATCCCTAAAAACTCTGACGGTTCTGAGAACAAACCCTAACATTTTCAATGCCGACTGGCACACCCCTTCGATATGAACACGAAATGCAAGCTTACTTTCGTACACAATCCCAAGATCCTTTATAGTGGAAACGCGTTTGAGATTATGATCGAGCATAGTGTACCTGTGGTAGGTGAGACTAAATGCTCTGGTAAAAGAAAGGACTACACATTTCGAGATATTGAAATGAAGCTGGTTTTGTCGACTCCATTCAGAAATGTTATCGACGTCAGCTTGAAGAAGCAGGCAATCCTTAATACTTCTTATTTGTAGAAATATTTTAAGGTCATCTGCAAAAAGGAGAAAGCGAGAAAAACGGATGACTTCGGCAATATCATTAATAAAAATAGAAAAGAGAAGTGGACCTAAGATTGACCCTTGGGGAACACCAGAAAGAACAGAAAACTCAGCGGATTGGAAGATTCCGTGTGTGACAAATTGTTTTCTGTTTTCGAGGTAACTTCTGAAAAAAAATTGAAGCATATGAAAGGAGAAGCCTATTTGGGCAAGTTTGGCGAGCAAGATATCATGATTCACGGTATCGAAAGCTTTGGAAAAATCGTTATATGAACAGTCTACTTGGTATCCACTGTCTAAGGATCTAGCAACATAATCAGTGAATACCATCAGATTGGTTTCAGTGGATCTTCCTCTTCTGAAACCATGCTGTTCAGGTATAATGTACGCGTCAATTTGAGGCAAAATAAGTTTATAAATTAATTTTTCAAATAATTTAGCAGGAGCGGATAGTATGGCAACTGGTCTATAATTTTCAATAGATTTTTTGGAGCCATTCTTAAAAATAGGGCAAATTTTGGAAACTTTCCATAATTCTGGAAAAGTGGAAGTACTAACAGCTAAGTTAAAAATAAAACATAATGGTTTTTTAAGAAACTCAGCGCACCCTTTAATAAAAAAAATACGGGAACAAAATCTGGGCCGATAGAGTGTGAGTTCTTCATATATCTAATGGCACTCGTAACGTCAGATTCGGTAAATATACCTAGATCGACGTTTGAAGCTCCTCTGGTATTAAATGTGACCGCATTATTAATATCTAGAAGGGAGGGTCTTTACTGTAGACCGATTGAAAATGATCAGCAAATGCGTTTGCCACACCCGAGCCATGAAATTCTTGATCACCTTTCATCATGGTATCTTCAAGACCACCATCCTTCCGAAGAGATTTTATGTAGTGCCAGAACATCTTGGGATCGTGCACGATGTTACCTTCGATTGCAGACACATAGGCTCGATAGGCCTCACGAACCTTGCGCCTAACCAATGCCCGGTGAGAACTAAACAGATCGTATTCACTCTGAAGGCCTTCAGCCTTCCAACGCTTATGATGGGCGTGCTTGATCTGTATGTTCGAGATGACTTCTCTCGAAAACCACTTCGGATACTTGCGACCACCACCGCCTGCGAGTTTTTGGGGAAAGCATGAATTAAATACATCGTAAATACAATTGTAAAAAATATTGCGCCGCCTCGTTTACTGTAGTTGAAGTAAAAAAGGTTTTGCCAGTCTATCCGGCTCATCGAATCGTACAAGTTGAAGACATTCCCTTGACTAAAGTTCCACCCTCTTGAGATTTTGTTTTGAAGGATTGGAACTCTAGTACTTTTTGGAAGATCTTCTGCCTAAACTGTACATGAATTCGATGGCCGGATGATAGCTGTCCTCTGGTACAAGCGGCGCAACACTACGTATCACCTCGAGATCGACATTACACAGAACAAAGTCAAGGATTCTGGAATTGGAATTTAGAATGCCATTACACTGTGAGAGTCCAAAAACCGCGCATAAGTACTCTAAGTCTGATTTTACTTTGGAAACTTCCCAAACGGAATGCAAATTAAAGTCTCCCAGTATAATGACATTTCTTTGACCAATCCCATCGAAATTTGAATGAATTCTGTCAAAAATTGCCTGAAAATCTCCCACCTACTGCTAGGCGGAAAATAAACAACACAAATGAATGTGACAGAGAGTTTGTACGAGACTTTTACCCATAAATCCTCTTGCTCAGTTTCTAGAGAGAGTATGCGTTCGACCTTTAACCCATCCTCACTCTTGAAGGCAAGGAGACAACCGCCACCCTGCCTGTGGCCACTGCCATTGTCTCGATCCCTTCTGAAAACTAAGAAGTCACTCCCGAAAAGTTCAGAGGTCAAAACACCCACATTTAGCCATGTCTCGGTCAGCGCTATGACATCACAGTCACCGGCCGCAACATTATTGTAAAAACGCGAGCATTTTGTTTTTAACCCCCTAACATTCTGGTAGTAGAAGAGCTTTGTTTTGTGTAAGTTCAGTCAGCTGCTGCCGACCGCGACCGCTGGAAGACGTGGCGCCGCCAGCCTAACTTCCCATTCTTTGATGAATGTGCGGCGCGGCCAGTGTTTTGCTTTCAAAACCTCGGCAACAGCCGACTGAGGCATGCCGATCTTAAATTACGATCGATCTTATGCAGACGGTTATCATTTTGTATTTTTACGATACAGTCGATGTGTCCTTACTTTTCGATAAATATTTTATGGCTGGAGGTGAGTATGGGGGAAATAAAAAAATACTATATTTTAGTCTTCATGAAAAGGGTAACTGGACCGACCGTAGTTAACCTATATTTTTAATGTCCCTCACTTGCCAAATAAGGCATCGGATAGTGTCCACTTGCAATCCCGCTGTAGAGAGTTGATATATTATTTCATGTGGTAAAAATAACCTCAATTATGTGATCTAATTTAAGATAAATAAATTAAATAAATTAGCAGCTTTGTAGTATAGTATTAATTGGTGAGATTTGAGAACATAAAAATATTATTCTTGGATCTGGCAGTATATATTCAGGAATGGTGACGAAGGCGATCAAAAATTTTATTTTTTGTTCCGTAAGGGCTGAAGCGCCATTTTGGAAAGTTTACGCCAGAGCACGTTAAAGATTTTTTTGTTTTTTACAATAAAATTCATTAGACTTCACTAATTCGTTGGATTTCAAAAAAAGTTAACTCAGGTAACTCAATGCTCTCACTGAGTTACCTGAATCGACAACAAACTAAAAAAGTCACAAACTTGGTGTGGCTTTAGTCAAGCATTCTCCCAAATGATTAATTTAATTTATTTATTTTTTAAAAGCCACAAAAACTTCTGACACAAACCAGAGTTAGAGCATTCAATGCAAAAAACTTGTTAAAAAGCCCTTTTGCATTTCCAGCGACGACATTATGTTCATTTACCCTCTACCTGAATCACAATTTATTTCTGGTAGAAATATTCTTTATTTTGTTTTTAATGATAATTTCATTTTTGAGGACGAGTGTGAACTTTTCAAATTCGCAACCGATGATAACTGAAATCATCAAATTAAAAAATGAACTTTTCAAATCCCTATCTACCTAATAAAGTACCTACCTAAACCATTACATATATTCGTAAATTTAGATATGTTAGTTGTAAGTATTAAGCATAAGTCAATATTAACAAGTCTTAGTTGTTATTCTAAATGTTAAGTCACTAAAGTTTTAGCTGTAAGTACATAGTTAAAAGTTATAATTTATACGTCGCTAGTTATTAGTTTTAGTGATTAAATTATAGGTTATCTTAATTAAGCTGCAAAGGGCTCTTAAGGTGATATTTCTTTCATGAAAACGTATCAATGTATCTTAGCAGAAATTATTCTATATTTGAAATGGGTAAATTATTCACTGTATTATTGATTCCCTTATTTGTCGCAACTCATCCAGTTCAACATTCCTTGCCGTAGAGTCAGAAACAATGAATTGCTGTTCCTCAATCATCACTCTACTAATTATGGGTATCATTCTCCACTGTCCAGAATGTCGAGACTTGTTAAATCAAGCCACGCTCTTGAAATTTTTGGCAGCAGTCTAAATAATTTTTGTCATTCTTTACGACTCTACCAAAACTTTGACTTGATCTTGGCTTTGACTTGAGTATTTTTTAAAATTATATTTTGTCCTATTTTTTATAATTGCTTCATTAAAATATATTCTATACGCCGTTCTATCTCTGTTGCTCTTTTTTCCCATTTCTTGTTGTGTATTTTTTTTTTTTATTGGACAATTGTCCGTTACTTTATAAATAAATAAACAAAGCAACCAATATTTTTCCTTGCAAAGTCGAGTTACATTTCATGATTTTTCACGGGTTATATTGTATAAATAATAAATTAATTAAATCAAATTTTATTTGAAACCTCTGAAATAAGTGCAGCACGCTCATGGTCCACATAAACTAAAACACTTTAACACCAGCGATAAGACAAGAAGTGCCACGCCAAGGCATAAGTTAAGCAAAGTTTAACGTGGAAAAATCACATAATCTAGTCCCTCGATGTTAGTTAGCGTAGCGGAATGGACACGCTACGAGATAATGACGCAAAGTGTCATAATTTAGTGGTTAAAAGTCGAGTAGATAGTACCCACTGTCGTAGTTATGTCTGGGTGGATACATTAAGATGCACGGCACTGTACATGAAAATTATAGGGTGTCATAAAAATGGTTGAATTATTTTGTGATATTTTTTAAAAATGTTAATACCGCACAAAAGTCCCAACTGGGATCCAATGGGACTATGGCATCTCGAATTAATATATTTTGTATGGAAGGAAGAAAAGAGGGGAATAAGATGAGAAAATTCAATTTTTCAAGCGTCTGAAATACGTTATCCGTTCGTACGTTTATCTGAACGTAGTAATTCTCAGTATCGCCCTAGAGAAAGGCCAGCATTCAGAAGCGAAACGTTGCTTTTAATGTCTTTAACAGTGTTTAGTGACCAGGTCTGAATATCCAGGTACTTCCAAACCTTCCTCTTTTCCACCTCTTCTTCCTCTTTTCTTAACGACCTCTAAGGTCGTGTGGTTGAGATCCTCGACTGCGAATCCGGATGTCGCGAGTTCAAATCCCGGCGCATTCAAAGAGATTTTATTCAATCAGTATTTTATTTCACATTTAATTAATGTAAAAAATGCATATATAGAACATTTACGGCTCGATTCAGAGTGGTTAATATTCTTAGAATTGTCTTAGTGAAAAACTACCATTCAGAATCAAAATGGCTTTATCCCTGTTTAGTGATCAGATCTGAATGGCCAAGTACTGCTCAACTTTCCTTATTTCTTTCTCCTTCCCTTCCTCACTCAACAAGCCTCAATGGGGGATGCTGTATGCCCACACACTTTGTGCAGTTGAGACATATTTTAAAAAGACATCTCAGTCGACTGAATCAAGTAAATGTTAAGGCGTTGAATATAATATGATATTTTCACAAATATCAATTACAAATGAAATCATAGAAGAATGTGTTTATGTTAGAGAAGCAGAGCAGCGTTTATTTTTTTCTGCGATTGCATCGATCTTGATTGAATATCAGATTTAGAGATTCTTTAGTATAATTTTAATAACTCTAATTAACAAAGACTTTTTGGCTTTCTAATAAAAGCAATACTACAAATAATTTATCTGTTTATTTTATACGGGTAGTTAGGAAAATGTCTAAGGTTTCTAGTGAATACAATTCTTAAACAGTTATCTTTTAAATTCTATATCAAACGCGTACTGGAATTTTAGGTAAAACGTTCAAAAATCCCTTGGCTGGTTTTCAAACCACACCTTTTACTGACATTTTAGCAAGTATTTCATAGAATTCAAAAGATAACAGTACAATATTTTTATTCACTGGAGACGTAAGACATTGTCCTAACTACCCGTGTAGAATTTACAGATAAATCGTTTATAGTATTGTTTATATTAGAAAGCCACAAAGTGACGATTAGCGCTTTTTATTTTGGGTGCTGAGGCTTAAATTGTTACAATCTTACTTATTAGATTTTTACGCACCAGTTCAGCGTTGGTTTAGTTACACCGGACGTATGCTATAAAATTAGATGCATAAGCTGTCGTTATAAGGCAAGTCTTCCGCTATTCTGACGTTACACCACGCGTAACATTAACACTTCGTTTATATTCATTTTTAACTTGAAACCATTATACTCAAAAAATATTCGATTTCACCAATTTAACAATGGCAACATGTTTGTAGAAAGGAAAATTACTAAGACCCTAAGGCAGTCACATATAAAAAATTTAATATCCCAGCCTATAAAACTGCTTATGGACAAAAAAGTTTGAAGTACAACGTCATTAAGCAATTCAATTTTCTACACAGCACCATTATAATAAAAATAATAAAAGCTCCTTTAAAAGCAAAATCACTACTTATAAGCTTCAGCACCCAAAAATGGCGCTCAACGTCACTTTTCGGCTCTCTAATACACATGATTTATCTATAAATTCTACATGGCCAGTTAGGAATATATCTAAGGTTTCCACTGAATAACAATTAAGGCTGTAATCTTTTAAATTCTATGAAAAACATACTAAAAGGCACAGTTTAAAAACCAGCACCAAATCCATTTTTTAACGTTTTACCTTAAATTCCGGTATGCATTTTATGAATATTTTGAAAGATTAATTGTATTCACTGGAAACCTTAGACATCTGCCTAACTACCCGTATAGAATTAACAGATACATCATGTGTAGTATTGATTAGAAAGCCAAAAAGTGTGTATTTTGGGTGCCGACCCTTAAATGCCAAATTTAATTTATTTCTTTTATTATTTCTTACTATGTAGATCAGGCCTGGCCAACCCAAATTGCACTCCAGGCCGCATTGACGATCTAAATTTTTCCCAGGGGCCGCACATACAAACAATTTACAAAAAAAAAAAAATTGTTACAATAATTTCATACTTGTTGATTTTTGTAAGGATTATAAATAGTTTGAATGCAGAGGTAACCTGAAAGTTAAATCGGGGTAAATTTGAAAAAAAAAACAATACCACAACCTGATGTGAAAAGAAAATACGCATTGATCCAACAAAAAAATGTATTTGTGTATTAATGAACGTAAAATAGTTTTAACACTAAAAAAAATTTTTTGAAGGACCCGATACTTAAAAAAACATTATTTGTCATACATGACCGCGGGCTGCATGTAGGGGCGTCGCGGCCCGCATGCAGCCCGCGGGCCGCGGGCTGGCCAGGGCTGATGCAGATACTATATTATCAAAATCGTCATGTACTAAGTAGCTAAAAAACCACATTTACAAAATGTAATTCCAACACAGGTGTATGCCTAGTGGTGTGGGCAATGTACCAACCAATAAAAAAAATATCTCCAAGTAAAATAATAATATAAAATAAGTAAGGTGTGTGATGCTTGACTTTTTCTGAGAAAAAAAAATTCAAATATTATTGTATTTTTTGTTTGCTGTTTCAAAAACGACCCTGTGTGTTTGTTTGTTGGCTTGTTGGCTTGATGGCTTGCTGGTCGGCCGGCCGTTCCTTGGTTCGTGACCTCCGCGTTTAACGACCGATACAAGCCCCTCGGTGTATCTGCCGGCCGCTATCGCCCGCTGCATTGCCACTTTTACCTCCCAATTACATTTTACACATTTTGTTTATGGAACACGTCCGACTGGTGGCCAGCCCTTGGCATCCCCGCTCGGGGTATGTTGTGAAGTTGAAGGTAGTGAGGAAAGATAGGAGATGAGAAAGAGGAAGGTTGGGAAGTATCTGGACATTCAGAACTGGTCACCAAACACGACGAAAACCATTTCAAGAGACCTTTCGTTTTTGAATTTGGGTCTTTTACCAGGGCGATACTGCATATATATACTTGAAGTAACAATATATGGAGGGATAGCTAATTTGTTTTACCCAACCCATCCGAAATTGTAATAAATCACTTTTTCCGAGTTTTTACATCGTACACCATGAGAGAGAATGAGACAACAAATTTCTTGGACCGCTTATATATACTGTCGTAATGATCTTAAGCTGGCTATTTTCGCTGGTTAACGGCGGGACTCAGCCCACATTTTTTATTTTTCCACTAAACTTGACACAACTAAACGGTTTTTTAGGTTAGATGCTATATTTTTGTTGATAAAAATACTGTGAAAAAGTGGCTATACGAATACACAAAAACATTATGTCGATATGTGATATGAATGGATGTATAAATACCGTAGCCTTAGTCTTAGCCACGCCCATTTGCGCCGAGTCATGTTAAAATCATCAAAAACAAGTCCAAAACTGACTTCACTGCCTTGGCTTGGGCTACCTCTTGTATACTCTAACCGTCTCACTTATTAGATTTTTACGCGCCTACGTAGCGTTGGTTTAGTTACACCGGACATAGGCCATTAAATTAGACAGATAAACCGTGGTTTTAAGGCAAGTTTATCGCTATTCCGACCTTATAACACGCGTAACATTTACACCTCGTTTATAAGTAAGGGGGTGTGTATATATACATACTGCGATATGCACGGCGGGATTTGATTCTCTGGGTTCTCTGTATTCGTAGACAATCATCTCACCACTAGGCCATGGAGGCCGTCAAATATTGGCAGGGTTTTTTTTTCATACATTATACACAATAATACAACGTTTCACAAATAATCCACATGTAAATAAGGTGTATACAATGTCGAGGGTAAGCTGTAATACAAGTGTGAATACATTATGACCCATTCAACATTAGTTTCTAACTAGGCAGATGCAGAGTTGTGAGAAACTAATCATGCTCGTGACAAGTTGTGCAAATATATAGCTAATTATTGGAATAATACAGTTTTAAATATAGTTTAAAGAAATATGGTTTTATTGTAGAATATTGTTTCAAACATTGCATTGAACATCAAATCGTTGCATCGATCGGCGCCATTTTGAATTTTCCCCGTTTAACGCCGTTGAGATCATCTGTCAAGACAACGGCCATGTTGTAACACTTGTCAGCTAATCGCCATCACTCCGAAAGCTGAAACGCACCGAGAATCGGCGTTTAGTGAGGACCGTTACTGTCAAATTTTCAAAATGGCGCTAATTGACGATTTGATGTTCGTCAAATGTGACGAGAGTTTGAAACACTCCGACCTAAGAACGGAATATTATATAAATATATTATATAATATATGCAAAAGCTTAGGCAAAAAAAAATTGCAAAGGACGACCACCGTGGCCGAAAGGTTAAGATCCTCGGCTTCCTTCGGATTCAGAGGTCGCGGGGTCAAATCCCGACGTGGACAAATAAATTTGATGTGATTAGTGTCATTACACCGTTTGCGGTATGTTTCAGAGTGGTAGATACTCTAAGTATTGCCCTAGTGAAAGACCTACGACAAAGACTAAAGACGTTGCTCGAAAAGTTCTTAGCCATGTTTAGAGACCTAATCTGAAAAGCCAGGCACACCCCGTTCCCATTCCTCATCTCCTTTCCCTCCCCACTACCTTCAACCTCACAACATATCCCAATTGGGGACGCCATAGTCACACTGGCCCCGGGAAGTTGGGACTCTTATAATAATAATAATAATAAATGGATAACTTTTATAGCGCCGTTTTTGTGGAAAAATCACCTCAAGGGCGCTTTACAAATTAATTTATCTAACCTATAATTTATCACTTAGGCTTATAACTAATAACTTACAGTTAAGATTTATTACTAATGGCTTACACCTAATATTTTCAACCAGTGACTTACAATAAGGAATTATAGCTTGTAACTAACAGTGAAATCGATGCTAACATTAAAAACATTAATATTTACAGACATTTAAAAATGTCAGACGAACTAAATCGGCTAACAGTGAAATAGATTCTAACATTAAAAACATCAATATTTACACACACAATAAAAGTAAAAATAAAACTTTTAACCAACTTATTACGAAATTATTTACAACGTGGATATTCACAGACATAGTACAAGAAAATGCAAATAGATCAGACTACCCGAAACAATAAATCCAATAAACAAAAACAGTTTACTCTATATAGGGATGAATTTTACGATATTTACTTAAAAAATAAATTGACAAACATCAAACTTGGCATTCGGTTTTTTTATGTTACTTCTGTACCAGGATCCCATCAGCCCGGAACCAGTGGGTCTATGGAATACCCGTTTTGTAGTATGTAGCAAGGCTGAAGGAAGTAGAGAGAGGAAGGATATGAAAAAGAGGAAGGTTGAAAAGCAGCTTGCTATACAGCTCTTTTAACTAAACGGGGCTTACGCAATTTCATGCAACACAAAGGATTATTTGTTTTTTAAAGACAAACACTCTCGGGTAACAAATAACTTGAGAACATTTGGAAAACTCCTACTACCATCACAATAAGTGAAAAGTGTTGCCTGTGCAATGATGGAGGACTTATTTAGCAGAGAAATTGAACTCACGACGCCTGGGTGGTAATCCGACGCCTTTGTTCACTCAGCTACCGACCGGTCAATGTGTTAATTAGGTGTATTGTTTTCTTCTTTGTATAGTTTTGGTAGGAGGAGGTAGTTCAGCTGTTTTATTATTTTTACATTTATTAATCAATTTATAAAGCCGTCTTTGGTATATTCTAAAAAAAAAACTCTTCCAGAGACAAAACAATATTATGTTGCTACCCTAATGGAGCTATCTGGAACTTGGATACCTCATCCATAAATCCATAAGGAAGTTTAACATTCTGCCAAATATTATACTCTATCGTACATTAATTACTTTTAGGTAAATAATTAATGTCCTTGGAAGTGGTGCTAACTTGCCTCCTTGGTATTTGGTAGGTACAAACAAGTGATGGACATAAATACGACAAATAAAATCCATTATAAAGACCAGGGGCGGCTCGTGACTTTTTAGGTTGCTAGAGTGCTGAGATTGAAAAATACGACGTTTTTGATGTTGTTGTAGACGAAAATGATTTTTATTTAATTAAAAAAATACATATTTTGTATGAAGATTTTTTTTCAGTTTTGGTGGGTCAGACCCCCAAACTGAAAAATCTTGAAAATCTTCATACAATATATATTTATATATGTATTTTTTTAATTCATTTTCGGCCACAACAACATCAATCATGACGTTTTTTTTCAATCTTAGCACTCTAGCAAACTAAAAAGTCACGAGCCGCCACTGATAAAGAAATGTTTTTATGTTACTTTTCCATCCATTCTCACCCCTTTTACCCTCTTGAAAAGTGTTATAATGAATATTAGATAACGGCCAACGTGGTAAAGAGGTAGGACGCTCGTCTACGAATCCAAAGGTCGCGGGATCAAGCCCGGCGTGCACAAATAAATGTGATGTACATAATGTGAATTATTTCAGAATTAATTAGTATTAAATAATGTATCGTTGCCGGAAAGACAATAAGTCTGAAGCGCCTTTTTTGGAAGCTTCCACCAGAGCACTTTAAGGTTTTTTTTACAATAAAATTCTTCAGTACCGTGTTGGATTTCACGTCCATCCGTGTTTGAACTCAATGCTCTCACTGAGTTTCCTAAAGCGACAAAAAGCTAAAAAAAAGTCCCAAGCTTGTGTCGCTTGAGTCGAGACTTCTCTCAAATTGTAAACATATTTTAAATGTCAGAGCATTCGACGCAGAAAAAGAAA
Source organism: Drusus annulatus (assembly GCA_022651775.1). NCBI lineage: Eukaryota > Metazoa > Arthropoda > Insecta > Trichoptera > Limnephilidae > Drusus > Drusus annulatus. The sequence continues at coordinate 775,127 of JAGWCC010000070.1, forward strand.
CTGATCAAAACTGCATAAATTTAACTCATTTTTTTGACCAAAGTGTCGCAAGCCCTTTTTCCTTTCCAGCGACGACATATTATGTCAGTACAATTTTTTTAGAGTGCGTTCTTTCTAATGAAAAAAAACCAATGTAATTTTTTCCGTAGATTATCACGAATCACTGTCATAAATTTCGCGGTATGAGCTTAAAACGCGGTATATAGTATATGGATCTCACTGTGTTTAATCCGTTACACGCTTTCTGAGAAATGATAATTGGTCCAGATAGTAATTATCATCTAGAATTACGGCAAAGGACAACAATAACAAGATAACAATTATTGGCTTAGCTAACAAAGAGATCATTGTCCTTTGAATATTCATAAGTCCGTATTTGTCTTGCTTATTGTATGCGACTTAGACATAACGTCTTAACGTAGGTACGTATTATTATGGAGAGAGCATTATCAAGAAATTAGCCCTACTATTGAATTACTTCTCGTAAACTCCCCACTGGGGTAGTTGACCTAGTGGGGCAGACTAAACAAGGGAGGTGTGATCAAATAGTATGGAATGAATAAATAAAAAAGTCAAATAAATTAATACTTATAAATAAAACACATAAACTTTGTTTATAATCACTTTATTATTTAATATTACGTCTACCAGTTTCGAAAGTACCCTTCCATCATCAGGACAATATTAAAATTGAATTAATATTATCCTGATGATGGAAGGGTACTTTCGAAACCGGTAGACGTAATATTAAATAATAAAGTGGTTATAAACAAAGTTTATGTGTTTTATTTATAAATATGGCAAGCCACAAAGTAAATGCTTTTTACGAATATGTATATTAACAGTTGTTTTTTTCATCTGAATATCGCACAAGTGTTTTAACTACCTGGAGGGATTACCACTGGACTATGACATCCCCAATTTATTAGGGTATGTTGTGTGTTATAATCATTTAAAAATATTATTCTCTAAGCTCAAGAGTCAGTTCTCTTCTTTGGCGCAGAAATACAAAACAAAATGAAACAAATAGAGAATCAAATGTACTCGCAACTTTACTATCCTTAAATGATAATATGTAATAATGATTTAATATATATATTTTTGAAAAATCTCACAGAAAAATTGAAGAAAAATTGATATACTACATTCTTATACAACTGCATTACATTTTCTTGGAAGAAATTGTCCATGTTGTGTGACATTTGGTATAATTAAATTAAACAAATTATTTTCTAAGATTAAACACATTGATGTTTATACATAAAATGAAGAACAACTTGTTACCAAAAATATTTTTCTGACAGAATTATCTACAATGTTGATATTCACAAATATAATACAAGGGCACGCAAAGAAATTAAACTACCAGAAAAGAATAAAGCCAACACACAAAATAGCTTACTTTATAAAGGGATGAAATCTTATAATGCGCTGCCGGAAACCATCAAAATTATGCCTATCAATAAATTCAAAATTGCCTGAAAAAAATATTTCAAATGCATATAAATCAGAATAATAAGTAGTATATAAGTTAAAATAAAAGTCAAAAAGAAATTGAAATAATAAGCTACTTGTAAACTTTAATGTACAAAGAAACTAATATAAAATAAATGATTCCACCATATGTATAATTTTTAATTATGATAAATATATATATTTTTTAAATACATATATGTGAAAAAACGCATACAAAATGTATTTGCGCACTCCGAGCTTCGAGCCTAGGACCTCTAGGTCAGGTGCCGAGGATCTTAACTGCTCGACCAATGACAATACTGCATGTTGAAGTTATTCGTAACCCTCCACACAGCATTGCCAAAGATGGAATAGGCCCTGAGGGAAATTGTTTCCTTCAAGGCCTCCTGTGTGGAGTTAATTTAAAAATAATAAATAAATAAAAAAAACTTAAGAACATTTTTTATTAAACTGTTAAATCTTCCTCATAAAATTCTATCAATATATTATTATAAGGAAAGATATTACCATCATTATTGTATAATAAATACGCAGGTACTTCAATCTCCATAGTATCAAATTCATAGATATATTATAATGAGAGATCCAATATTGGTGATAAAGTTTACATCAATTAGAATTTCACGAGAAAATACTCCTGGGGCAGGGGTCGAAGAACTGCCGTAATATTATGTTACCAGTTGTTAGGTTGTTACTAGTGAAAAATCAAATTATGTTACTTGACTTGTCAAGAAAAAACATAAATTGCTTTGATCTACCCATTTCAAATCCAGAAAAATGTTTGCTGAAATACATTATACTCGTAGGTAGTTAGGAATTAAAAAAAAAAGATTATTTCAATTACCAACTGTTTCAAATTTGAAAAGTTCACACTCGTGCTTACCTACGTACGAAATTATAGTTAATATCATAGATTAGAAATCACAATTTTTTTTTTTTTTTTAATATGTGGGTATTATAATAAAACAAAACATTTAGTTTTTTTTTTTTTACTTTTAGTCCTTAAAAATATACACTTCAGAGTATTTTTGGCTTTTTCCTCTAAACGGATGGTTTCAAGGATTTTTTATACATCTGGAATGAAATTTTTTTTGTGTTTTCAGGATTCTCTGGAAATGTAGAACAATTTTATTACATAAATTAATTAATAAAATATAATTACAAGAATGCGCTTCTTGGATTTCTCCTCCCCTTCTTTACGATAGGGTAATATTGTCAACAATTACATATAGGAACATTTAGAATAGTTCTGCCATCCCTAGTTTGAAGTTCTTGGGTAGTAATTATTTATAGATAGTTCATCTGAAGTGCGCTTCACACTAAATTACTTAACATAATATAACAACGAGAAAATAATATATAAAACAGATATGCATGCAAATTAAAACTACCTTCAATTATGATCGTTATCATAAATCATGAAAAAAATCAACAAATCAAAAAACAAATCAGGAGTGAAAAAAATATTAATTTAAAGTATGTAACAACATAAACAATATTGTTAAATCAAAGAAAAGGAAATAATATTGAAAGGCACTAATCCTAAGTCCAGTTATAAGTTATAATTTATAATCAACCAGTAATTAGTCTTTGTGATGAGTTGAAGGTTTTATAAATTAAGTTGTAAAGCGCCCTTGAGGTAAATTAACAAAGATATAACGTTAATGAAATTTATAATCTTTTTATTAAAATCAGTCAATTATTGTTGTAATTATTATCATCACAATTCAATAATTACAGCCATTTATTTTACATTTGACCGGTTCCCGATAAGCACCCATTGTCGGTTCGTTTCAGTTCGTTTTTTTAACAAATCGCGATCAGCTGAAAAGCATAACTGTCATGTTGTTATGCTAGTCAGTTAATTTTTTTTTCAAGGTTAAATGGGCCTTGAATGTGCGTTTAACAGAGACCATTGAAATATTTGTTTAGTAATAAAATGTCACCAGTCGTTGAATTGTGACGAAGTCTAATGTGATAAGAGTTTGAAGCAACTCAACCTAACAAGTAAAAGTATTTGTGCCCCATTGAACGATTGTTCTAGATCGACGTGGTTACAATTTCGACATCATTGTGTTAATAATAACAGTATTACTCGTAAGTAATCCTTCCCCATTGCTGAATATCAACTAACTACGGAACTGTAAACATATTATGTGTTTATCTTACGAATGCTTTATTTTCTTGACGATTTGCGTATTTCCTCGTTGTTGTAGTTATTAAGTGATGTATGGGAAATACGATTTATTAACTACAAACACATGACTAAGGAATCTGTGTGGTCTATTAGGCAAGAAGAGAGGCCCATAAGTTGAAATACTGGATTTTTTTATTTTTTTATTTTAGAATATTAGGTACGAAATACGTATATTAAAAAAAGATAATTTATAAAAAAAATAAGCGGAAACACTTCACAAAGACTAGCTTTGCCTTTGTGTAGGAATCATTGAGATTTTATGGCTTTTTTAAAGGTTTGAACAATAGATTTAAAATCAAACATAAAAATAACGCACTTATATTTAAAATGTATAAATTATAAAAAAATTATAAGTGTAATAAAAAAATAAGAACGTGAAAGTGTGACAGTAAACAATGTATTATACTTTTGGTAACAACAACTGGGGTACAATTGAGTTCGAAGATACGAGTATACTTGGCCTGTTCAAAAGAAAATGTAAATTTTGTATTTTCGCGGGCTGTGTACATTCGATTATCGATTTGTTTTGTTATGTTGATATACATATGTTTATCATATTTTAGCATTATCAGGCATTTTGGATTAGTGGTTTGTTTTTGACAACTGGAAAGGTTAGTCACGTTTTTGTGTGTTCTTCGATTTTTTACTTTTAAAAAAAATGGATCAAATAATAAAATCCATGATTTTTTTTTCCACAACTCCAGGACGCTAATCGTCATTTACATCTTCTCGGCCTTCTGTAAAGCGCTTGTACCACTTATAAACACTTTTTTGAGACAAAGTAGACTCGCCGAATGCCACAGTCAACATTTTAAGTGCGTTGGAGCACTTTATTCCATTTTTAACGCAAAATTTAATACATATACGTTGATCCATTTTTTTCAAAAGTAAAAAATCGGAGAACCCACAAAAACGTGACTAATCTTTCCAGTTGTCAAAAACAAACCACTAATACAAAATGGCTGATAATGCCAACATATGATAAACATATGTGTACCAACATGACAAAAAAAACGATAATCGAATGTACACAGCCCGCGAAAATTCAAAATTCACCTTTTCTTTTGAACAGGCCGCCTATTATAGATAATATTACATTATATATGGTTACCCGTGGCGTTCATAAGGTTTTTGATTAGGGTAGTAGGAAAAAAGCGGATCAATTGATAATAAAGATAGTTACCAACAAATGTCACTGATAGGTATTGGATTTTTTTCTGTAAATTCACTGCTTTATACACTAACAAAGATACTAACATAACGAGCCACTTAAACGCGCAACATCTCACAGCGTACATATTTTGTGTGGTCTAGTGAACATAGAATAATCTACTCTAACGTTGACGGCGTTTGAGCACATGTAGTTACTGCTTTTTACACATTATATTAGGGTATTACGCGTATTTTTTAAAGTGTAGATTTATTTCGTTTGCAATAATTTCATATTATTTAATCCAATATTATACATATTTGTATTCGAGTACCGCAGGGTAGACAGTGCTTATGTGTCTTGATGGAGTGCACGATTACGATACTGGATGAAACTAACTTCCGTGACGCCACTGCTTAAAACATTTTTACTTCAAATTGTTTATTTATTTGTTTAATTTTTTTAAATGTTTTTGTAAGGGATGTAAATTTTTGTTCATTTTTAAAAAAAAAGTTTTTTTTCTTAAATTTATAGAACTCGATTTAATTTGGTTATAAAAAATGTATGTGATTAAATTCAACATTATTATTATTAAGTTCTGCCAGTTTTTTTGTGACAGCTGTTTCAGAGTTCAAGACATTTAACAACTATTGCTTTGTCAAATATGAATAAATTGAATAAATAAAAATGTAAACATCCTCGGTTAGCTGAGATCGTACGTGACTTGTAACGCAGAGTTCTTTTTTGGACACGACTTATGCCTCAAAATTAAAGGAAAGACGGTTAAGGCTTTAAATAGTGATCTTTCGAACTATCCTCCAAACGTCTAAGCTTCGATGGTGAAATAATGATCAGGAACAACTTGGAAAGCTTTGAATCTGCCAACAATTTTTACTATCACAGGCAGTTTCAGAAGGAAAATATAACTAATTTGAGGACGAGCATAAAGCGAGCGAGTTTTTTTTTAACGTTTTACTTTATATTTGAATGAGCAATGAACTTAAATGTCTATGGTATATTCAACAACACATTAAATAGAAAATTTTCGTAGGTCTTTTCGACTTCTGGGCCGTAGACAGGCCATTGAAATTGATTATCTGCAGAAAGAATTTGAATATTTGAAAAAAATTGTTTAATCTTAGCATAAGTAAGAAAAAAATTGAGCTTAATTCGGGCACTCGGACACGCCCACAACACACTTCTGTCGGTTTATCTCTTCAGTGTATAATGTATTATCTCTTCTCTTAGTCTGAAAACAGTTTTATTTTTCCCGTGCAACAAATGGAAAATAAATCGCATTACCATTTAAGCTCCGAGTAATGTCCGCCGTCGCAGAAAGCGTCGGGACGCCTTAATCCCGCCATAAATCTATCAAGGCGCAAGTTTTCCCGCCGATTGGTCCATTTCCGGCCGGCGACATTATTTGGCGGGAGTTATGGATTATTTCCCTCCGTGGCCGCCACTTCCGGCTTTGGCGCTAGGGCCAAGGTCACGAGGGGGGACTTCCTGTCTAGCCAAAGGGCATCAGGCTTTCGGGGCGGAAGGGAGGCATGATTTATATTATTCTATTTTCAAAATAGGCAGGAAGCTGATTTATACCACGGAAATTGAGTAAATATTGCGTTCAAACGTTTGATTTTATTTTTCAAAGTAAAGTATGTAAGCTTGGGCAAAGTAATTTATTTATATATCCTATGGATATTTCCAATACAAATAGAAATAGTTTAATTGAAATATCGTATTGACAAATAAAAGTCCTTGTTAACACTTCGTTACGATTTTTTTTGTGAATACTGTGTAAATGAAAATTTAAATACCGACACCGGAAAGGCAAACTTTTATTAAATATGTAGTTTTAATCAGTTTTTTTTTCTGCTTCGAATGCTCTGACTCTTGTTTGGTTCTGAAGAGTTTTGTGGCCCTTCAGCCATCAGAAATATATTTACCATTTGGAAGAAGGTTTGACTCAAGCGAAATGAAAATTTAAATATCGACCCTGGAATGGCAAAAGGGCTTAAGCGACACTTTGGTCAAAAATGAGTTAAATATGCAGTTTTAATGAGTTTTTTTTTCTGCATAGAATAATATGTCTCTTGTTTGGTTCTGAAGACTTGTGGCCCTTCAGCCATCTGACATATATTTACCATTTGGGAGAAGACTTAACTCAAGCGACAAAAGTTAGGGATTTTTTTTAGTTTTTGTAAAAAAAAGTGTTTCTGTTATGTTGTTGTTGTTGTTTGTGTTGTGTTTTTGTTGTTGTTTGTGTTGGGTTGTTGTTGTTGTTTGTGTTCAATGCGATAAAAGGTGTTATTTCATATTTATTTGTGTGAGTAGATAAGTGTATTTGTTTGTATTTGTGATCGTGTTTTGGGATGGTGTATTTCTAAAATAAAAATACAATTTAATTTTGGAATGATTAAGAACGAGACGCTTATATCGTTTGGGCATGTAGAGCGGATGAACTAAGAAAGGAGTGTGAAAAGAATATTTAACGCGAATGTGAATGGAAGAAGACGTCAGGGACGCCCGAGGAGTACATGGCACGATTAAGTGAATCAAATATTTGAGTCAACTCATGTCAAGAGTTAGAATAACAGAAAAGTATTTATGAGACGATGTATGAATTTGAATGAAGCAAGGAGTGTGTCCCGAGACAGAGTCGTTTGATGGTCCATCATCTCTGCCTACCCTTGCGGAGAAACGGCGTGATGGTAAGCTGGTTAGATTTTGGACAGGCCGAAAACTAACAGTAAGTAACTATTGCGTATCGTACATTCAAACTGACTGTCCCCTCTTAAAGTTTAGTTTTCTTTTAAAATTAATTTATTTGGTTGATAACTAAACAAATGACTTTTTGGCAACAATTTTTCGTTACATGTCATATTTTCATTACATATTTAGGTCAAGTTAAAGGAAATTGCTAATTTAAAACTAACTAACTAACCATCACGCTGTTTCTCCGCAGGATAGTCAGAGAGGACGGACCGCCATACAAATTTGTCTTGGCATACACTCCTTGCTTCATTCACATTCATACATCGTCTCATCCATACTCTTCTGTTATTCTGACTCTTCACATGACCCGATTCAAGTATTTGATTTACTTGATGGTACCATGTCTTTCTCAGGCGTCCTCGACTTCTTCTTCCATTCACTTTCGCATCATATATTCTTTTCACTCTCGTTTCTTTGTTCATTCGCTCTACATGCCGAAACCATCTAATCGTCCCTTTCTTGATCCTATTCATTACGCCCACATCAGCTTTGCATTATTTCCGGATATCCACAGTTTTTAATACGGCCATACACGGATTTATCGCACATACGTCTCAAGGATCTCATTTCCACAGGATCCAGTCTTCTTTCATCCTTCCTCTGCCAGTTCCATGCCTCACTGCCACACATCAGGGTTGTATAAGCACTCCATTGTGGACTGCTAGCTTCGCTTCTTTGGACAATTTCTTATTTGCGCCAATAGCGTTCAGTCCTCCATTAATGGAGTCCACATAATGATATTTTGCAGATTAAAACTAATGGGCCATTGGACCATAGCAACTAGTAATATATCTACTCCCTTTGATAGAGGTACCTCTAGATTATTTATTTTTTAATTTTTCAGTATTAGAGAGAATTCAAATCAATTAAAATGTATGTAACTACCCCACCCCACACGAGTCCCCAATGCCTGAAGCCGGTGGGAGTTAGGGGCATTTCTATTTAGGGAATATCCAATAACGCATTATGTCCTACGGGTTGACTATAATGTATTTCTGAAACCAGCGCCATTATCGTACTAAAGTCTAGAAGGAAAACTACTTCCTTCAGAGAGCGATTGGGTCAGGGATGATTTACCGCTCGATCTCCGGTAGATGTCGCCTTCTTTCCGGCTGACTGTACCCCAGTACGTATACCATTTTATATCGTCGCCGGAAAGGCAAAAGGGCTGAAGCGCCATTTTGGGATGTTTACACCAGAGCAGCTTTTAAAGTTTTTTGTTTTACAATAAAATTCATAAGTCTTGTGGTATAAAGTGTAACCGGTTCGGTCAAAAATAAATGAGGTTTTTTTAATTAAAAATTCAAACCACCAAATAAGATCAATGGTTTGACAATATAATAAAACTACTTTTTACCCTTTAAAAACAACGGGATGTTATTCAACTTGCCAAGAAAAATAGTTGCTTTAAACCACATTTCAAATATGGAATAATATCTCTTTATCTCGCTATTTACTTGATGGATAACATTATTCAGCGGTGGTGAAACAGATAATATACGCTAATCGAAGAGTGGCACTAATCGGCAGTTCAATCAGATGTTGTTAAATACCCCCCCCCCCCATGGGGTGAATTGTGACAAAAACAAACCTACTCGTATAAACATAACCAACTAACTAACGATCACGCCGTTTCCGCGCAGGAATAGGCAGAAAGGACGCAACATGCCCAAACCATCTAAGCGTCCCTTTCTTAATCATATTCATTACGCTTACATCAGCCTTGCATTCTTTCCGGATATCCACATTTTCAATACGGTCTTACATGTTTTTTTCCGTACATACGTCTCAGGAATCTCATTTCTAAAGCATTCAGTCTACTTTCATCCTTCCTCTGCCAGTTTCATGCCTCACTGCTATACATCAGGGTTGGTATAAGCACTCCATTGTGGACTGCTAGCTTCGCTTTTTTGTTCAATTTCTTATTTGCTCCAACAGCGTTCAGTTCTCTATTAATGGAATTTCCTGCATTCACCCTTTGTACAATATACACAAGATAAACTTAAATGTATGTACTAGATACGAAAATATCTAACTAGTCGTAAGACTGTAACTAAAGGGAAGTTTAGGAAATTCTAGATCCTCAACTTTGACAGAAGGCTAACACCCTCACCCGAAATAATCTTTCTCATAGTATGGAAGGATTCTGTGTTAGTATTTGTAAGGAATTTATTTTGCCCTAATCATGAACTGCTATATTACTGGATGACGTGTACAATAAACGGCTTAAGGCCAAGGACGTCACAAATATATAGACACGTTGTAGCGCTCTCAAAGTGGCAAGCAAAAATCACACTAGTTGGTGTACTCGGTGTTTAAGCCGATTTATTACTAAGCTGTTACGCATCGCTTGAGGTCGTGTACTATGGTATGTCTAATCAAATTTCAAAAATAAGTGCCAAAATGCTCTCGTGTGTGATGAGATAGTGTTTTAATTACACTGCGAAGACTACTAAAAGTCAAGGAATAACATTTTATTTCTAAGTACTCGCAAATTACTGCAAATTACTTGTTATTTTAGACAAGCACAACTATCTCCATTGTTTACCAAAATTATGACGTCGTCGCTTAAGCGAGTAAGCGAAGTGCTATCTCATTCTTACCAGAGTATTCCGATCTTACATCTTTTTCGTTCATACACACATATTCTATGAATGTCTATCTTTGTCATACATGGTGATGAATATAATATGACCGATATTTGAATGATGAATTTTCTGGTAACGTAAGTGTGTTTGTTACTTGCCACGTTTTGTGTTAATATTCTAAGGCTATAACGTGTCTATATATTTCTAACGTTATTGCTTTAGTCCATTTTCGTGTTTCCACAACTACGACGAAGGTTAAGGTTATCTCCACTATTAACGTTCACAATAACTTTGCCGTAGCTTGAATTCGATACAAACGCGGAATTAGTATGCTAGATTAAGCCCTCGGTTCAATTTAATAATGAATTAATTAAATTGGGGATGGTGAATAAATGATATACGTAGTAACCAACAATGACATTAGCATTGAGATAAATTGGGAACACTTCGCTGATGCATTTGAAATAAATTAACAGAATTATATCCACAACAACATATCTTCTTTGGAAAGACAGAAGGGATGAAGCGCCATTTTGGGAAGTTTACAACACAGCACTTAAAAGTTTTTTTTTTTTTATTTATAACAATATTTACAAGGTTTCAGTGCCTGGTTGGATTTTTAAAAAAAAAAAGTTAAATCAGGTAACTCAATGCTCTCTTGAAAAAAGCTAAAAAAGTCCCAAACTTGTGTGGCATGAGTCAAGTCTTCTCCCAAATGTTAAATATATTTTAGATGACTGAAGGGCCACAAAAGTCTTCAGAGTCAATTCATTCGATTGCAGGTAAAAATCTGATCAAAACCGCATATTTATCTAATTTTTTACTAGTGTCACTTAAGCCTTTTTGCCTTTCCAGCGACGACATTGTACTTAAATAAATGGTTAAAGGTAAGCTAAAAATACCCAAAATAAAATGGATGTCCTATTTTATTCAAAAGGTATGACATGCATCTAGTGCGCTCGTGAGTTTTTTTTTTATCATTATAAAAGGCCATATACTCGTAAACTATCGATTTTTCATGATTTTAGAAGGAACTTTGACATTGAACTTTGTTCTCAATATAATAATTTTATAACATTTGTGACTAAATGAAATTTTTTTAAGATTTTTTTTACTCTAGTAACTTATATAAAATAAAACATTCTAAAAAATGCATTCATATGGTCGAAATTCGGAATTACGATTGACAAAATTGTGTTATAACTTATATTTATCGTTTGTTATTTCAAATTTCGACCAAAAAACGATTCTTCAGATTTTTTTTTAAATTATATATTTCCAAAGTAGTTATACTTTGGAAATAAAATGAAAAAGTGTGAGTTTTTATTGCACCTAGAATCTTTTTTTTTAATATACTTTATAATTCAAATAAAATAAAAACTCCAGAGCGTACTAGATATTTGCCATAAGTACCTGTTAATTCAAAAAAAGTTATTAAATCCAAATCAAAATGATTAATGAAACAGGCCCCATGGGCGTCCCTCTTAGGGAAATGTATTGCAAAGACATATTTTTAATCTTATGAATTTCATCATTGAATTCTTACCATACTGTTGTTATTGTATTTGCTGTTATTAATTGCACAAAGGGTTTATGACTGATGATGAGGGTTAATGGGTCACGTGAATGGTATTTAGAAGGGCTGTTGCCTGTTTACCTGTGTCACTTGAATAATCACCTTTGGCGGATATGTATCTAGGTATGTGGACATACCGGTACTTGAATATAACTAATTAACCATCTCGCGGTGATAGGCAAATGGGATGAACGACCACACAAACGCCTCAGTACACACTTCGTGCTTCATTAACATTCATTCATCTTCTTATACATAATGTTTTGTTGCATGAACTCTTGATATGACTCGACTCAAGTATTTGAATTAATTATTTCTACTTTCTTTGTTCACCTTCTCTACCAGCTCAAATCATTTGAGTTTCATTTTAGAATTACATTATATAAGCAATGTTTAAACAAAACAAATCTATTTTAATCCGTATGTCATGTTATGTCGATGACCGAAAATCATTTTACCGCGAGAGAAAATGTCTTTTCGGTTTACTGTTATTCTGAGAACAGATGGTAAAAGAAGTTGTAGTAATCGCAACGATAAATTTTCTTTTAGTACCAGGGTGTATTCTACAGAAACCGTCAACGTAATTATTAATTTTCCCTTAGTACCAGAGTGTATTCTACAGAAACCGTCAACGTAATTATTAATTCCTAAGAAGATGTTGGGCTATACTGTAGGGATATTTCTTGGAATTCATTAATATTTCATTATTGATACAACATCAATAATTTTTCAACGAAATAACATGAAACCGAAAAAAAAGTTGAAACCGAGACTCAACCTCGCCTCTACACTATCCACAGTATTTACAAAAGTTCCGGTAGCTTAATTAGCAGAGGCGTTTTATATTTCGTTGAAAAATTATTGATATTTTTAAAAATTAATATATCACAATAAAAGCATAAAACTTTGATGAGATTATTCTGATTTAAAAAGTATTTGTAAGTAATTGGTTTTAATATTCTATCACCAGTGGTGTGCACAGAGTTTTCGATCAGGGGTAGACAGTAGGAAAAACAGCGGATTAATTGATAACATGGATATGTGCCAAAAAATGTCATTGATTCCTATTAGATTAGTTCTTTAAAAGCACTGGCTTAAACACTAACAAAGAAAGTAACACAAACTAGCCACTTGAACGCGCAACAGCTCACAGCATACATATTTTGTGTAGTCTAGTGAACACATCTACTCCGATGTTGGCGGCGTTTAGACATATGTAGTTACTGTTTTTGATTCGTTAGAGTAGTAAGGTCGGTGGGGCGCTCACGGCGGTGCGATTAACTACATTTTGCGCGTATTTTTTGTATTTATATGTCCACTTATGTATTTTTTGCAATAATTTCTTATTATTTGATCCAATATTATACATATTTATTTGCGAGTTTAGCAGGGTAGGCAGTGTTTATGTGCCTTTATGGAGAACACGCCTCTGCCTATCACAAAAACTTGAGAAACTAGTGGTAATTACACTGAAGTGGGTTTTGTACCCTTTAATTGCTATTTTCTCTTTAAATCCCTTTTTCAACTAACTACCAATGATCACTTGTATTTATTTATGTATAAATGAAAACATATAAAAATCTTAGTTGAACTTTTTTCTCGACCATGGAACTGTTCTTCTGATTTAAAAAAAAATCGGTCTCAAAACAAAACGTTTGTTAAATTTAATATAAAAAAGTTGTCCTCCGGGTTTAAGAACATTATGTATTTAGCTGACACATTCTTTAAGAATTCAAACCTCTCCTTGAAATGTTTTAGTTCGATTTTCGGAATTTGTATAGGAAATTGGATCGTTATATATTTTTATTAACTAATTCACCTTTTCCCGGAAAAACATTAAATTTGTACCGGAAAATATTTTCATTCAAATTTAAATATACTTGTGAGCGGTGGCGGCTCGTGGCTTGTTGGAATGCTGTAGAGTGCTGAAATCGAAAATTGCGACGTTATTATAGTCGACAAGTTTGATTTTTTGTGTGGAGATTTCCAACATTTGTACACGGTTGACATCCAATACATGAGAACGGGTAGCTTTTACGACTCTGTGTTTCCTCCCTCCTTTAACATAGGCTTTTTCAAGACCTAGGTTCATTCCTTCCTTTCCTCAAAAAGACCCACCACACTGCCACCCCAAGATGAAATAGGCCCTGAGGAAAATTATTTCTCTCAAAACCTCCTGTGTGAAGTTTGTGTAAATTATTATCTAAGTATTTTTTCAGTTAGGTGCGACACTACCCAACAATGCTAAAAAGTCTTCGTACATTTTTTTGTTTAAATAAAAATCATTTTATATTTCAATGCCATCATCAATGTCGTTATTTCAAACTTAGCGCTCACTCACACGAGCTGCCAGTGCTTATGAGAGTTAGTAAGTACATTGGTAGAACGATCGTTATCAAAGATTTTGATTAGGTTGTGAAAAGGTAAAAAATCTTCACCTCCGTAATGCCTCCGCATTAAAACATACCAACAAATTATAAAAAATAATAATTTATCGAATTTGTACATAAATTCCAAGATGTTATCAATCAATTTCCTGGTCGATTCCAACGACGTGTCGTCCATACAAAAGTGGGCACATAAAACTAAATCTTTCCGCATAGCTAAAATAATGTATATTCCTAGAAATATTATAGTGCCAAGGCCGTCCAGGGAACGTGTGATACTGTATCGATTTGAACGTGGGAAAGTGGTAGAAAAAGTCCACCAAAAACGACAGGTCAAAAAAACTCGCATGCCAGTTTTTTCACGACAGAAGAAGCGGATTTGATACCAGAATGCTGGCGTGACTCGCGCAAGGCCTTCGAAGGTTAACGATCGCTGATTTCTTAGAAGATGCATGGCGTTGGAAGCTGTAAGTTATTTCTACCCTCAATTTTAACGGATATTTTTTGTGTTTTCACCACGTATAATCAAAATTAAATAAAATGAATGAATGTTGAACTGGATGAGTTGCAACCTAGAAGTAACAATATATGGAGGGAGAGCTAATTATTTTTACCCAACCTACACAAACTTGCGATAAATCACTTTCTCCCGGTTTTTACGCCGTACACCATGAGAGAGAAAGAGACAACAAATTTCATAGGCCGCTTCTATAAACTGTCGCAATGATCTTAAGCTCCTGGGTCACCCCGAGACTCCACCCACATTCTTTATTATGCCACTAAACTTGACACAACTAAACGGTTTTTTAGGTTATATGCTATATTTTTGTTGATAAAAATACTGTTAAAAAGTGGCAATACGAATAAACAAAAGCATTATGTCAATATGTGATATGAATGGATTTATAAATACCCTATCCTTAGTCTTAGCCACGCCCAGGTGCGCCGAGTCAGGTTAAAATCATCAAAAACAAGTCGAAAACTGACTTCACTGCCTTGGATAGATACTACTCTATGTACTCTAAGGTTGCAACAAAGAAGGTGAGTCATTTATACAATTAATCATTTTGAAAATGCAAATTAAAGCAAAGTCTTTCCTACACTTTTCTAATGAAGAATTTTTTAATGTTTGTTCAGTTTATATGAATAATCGCCTCCTTGTCGCCCTTATCCGTGCAATTCAGCGTAAGAAGCGATGTTGTACGGATTCAATATGATGAATATGACATCCTGGCGGAAATTGTATTTTATTTCCCTGATAGTTTCACGCGAGGCCGCCAACACAGGCTTTTGTTTCTTCCCAGGCGCAGAACTAACTTATCAATGGTGATGCCCCTGGGAAGACTAACTAGGTTAATTAACTGTCTCGCAGGAAATTTGGATATTTTTCACACGAGCTACAACAAGTTTAAGCAAGAACTAGCTATTAAGTTCTAACTATATTATGTACTTCTTGAAAACTTTTTTTTTTGTTTAAACTTATTTTTACCTTAATCTTTTTTGTAATTATGATTACCATGTTTTGTGTTTTTGCAATGTTTTGGTGTAAAACTGTTTTTGCAAATATAAAAAATATATATATGAACGGTATAGAAAGGGGACCAAATGGCTGTATTTTTATTATTTTTTATAGTGCATATCGCACAAAAGTCCCAACCAGGGCCGGTTTCACCACATCTCGTGCCCTGTGCAGTACGTATCGATTACGCCTCCCCCCCCCCATTTTATTTTTAAAAAATATAGTGACAAAAACTTTTTTCAATACTTTTTCGATACCCGTTGAATGCACAGTGATGTTGCCAGCGCAATAGAAAACATTATTAGTCCATGATGTGGGTAATTTTTAAATGATTTAGGGAATGTTTTAATTTTTTAAATGATTTTATGGATTCTTTCGTAATCCTTTGCTAACTAGCTGGGGCTTATTCAAATACCCCTCATAATGTCTATCTAACTAGTACTGCGGCTCATTAGGCCTTATTACTATCACCATCTGATGGTTGTATTTAATTGACTGAATTTAAGTTTACATTAGTGAGTTCTTAGGAAAAAGGTCTTAACTGGATAAAAAAACCCTAGGAATGCTTAAGTGAATTTAAATACGATCTATATTTTTACGGCGCCCCTTCAGAGATGGCGCCTATGTTTCTGCACAGTTTGAACGTATGGTGGATCCGGCGCTGGTCCCAACTGCTCCCAACCTTCTAGAGCCAGTGAGAATATGCCATCCCCAATTGGGGTATGTTATGAGGCTGAAGGTAGCAGGGAGGGAAGGAGATGGAGAAGAGGAAGGTTGGGAAGTACCTGGCTATTCAATTATGGTCACCAAACACGGCTAAAGCCATTTCAAGTAGCTTTTCGATTCTGAATGATGGTCTTTGAGCTGGGCGATACTTAGAGTATCTACACTCTGGCCAAATGACACTGGCATATTCTAGATGAGGGCGAACTAATGATCAGCAAAAAGTTTACTTTTTGAATTTTTTGTATATTTTGTCCTATTCCTGTCATTGTTTCATTTTAATATTTTTTTGTGCTGTTCTATCTCTTTTGCTCTTTTGTCCCATTCCATGTAATGTATTTTTTTGTTATTGGACAATAGTTCGTTACTTTATAAATAAATAAAATATGTGTGCAGTGAACCTCTGATTTCGAATAACTTAGTTTAAAAGACGAGCATTTTTTCATCAAATTTTAACTTGATAAACTAGCGATGTCTTGCTACACGAGCAATTCATCTGTAAAATGTGGAAAACGGTGAAAATTTCTCAGAAAAGCACCAGCCGAGGGAGGCTGTAGTAGTGCGAGCGATGAATTTGTTCAAAAACAATGCCAAGTCACATTTCCATGAAATCTGAAATAAAGAGTATAAATATTTTTATTTTCTTTACTTATTTACATTAATTGTTTAAATCGTTTTTATATAAATGTAGTTATTAAAGTTTTGAAAGGAACCTTCTGAGCTTCCATTGTTTCTTATTTATTTACACCCGTTAAAGGCTTTTACACATTTATTTACAAAACTTACATTTAAAAATATATATATACTCATAAGCAGTGCAAACATATTGTACAAGAAATAATAAATGGTAGTGCATAGGAGGTACATCCAGAGTTAAATGTTTTCATCAAATAAATTAGCTCTACTAGACGAAAAAAAATATTACTAAGGTGCGCTATTGTGAAATTGGTGTACTAAATATAACAACAACATCGGAGTATTTGTTTCCCAGATGTTGAATTTGTCGCATGGGAGCATAATATTGTGGGGTTGAAGTAGAATTTTAACAATAATATGGTAGGTTCTGTCTTGTGACTGTCCTGCCAGGAACATGAAAGGCAGTTAACAATTCAGGGGTAAAAAACATTGAATTAACAATTTTAAACAAGCACGTTGAATCGCGAATAATTCTACGTTCAAACAATTTTAATAAACCCAATGAATACAGTAAGTAATCGTAATCTAGGCATTCTATAAGATTACCGATTCTAAACTTTACATATTTTTAGAATTTACGGTGGATTCTTTCAATAGTTTTTGAATGAACGTATGGTGAAATTGCTTTGATATACCGACCGTGGCTGAGTGGATACAGGCGTCGGATTCCCATTAGAGCGTCGTGGGTTCACTTCCTATACTAGCAAAGTCCTACATCATTACACAAGCAAAATCTTTCGCTTATTACTATGGTAGTGGGAGTTTTCAAAAATTGACAGGTTGTTCGTAACACGGGAATGTTAGTCTTTCTTCAAAATATAAATCAATAAATATTTTAGGAGTGTTTTGGATTATAAATACGTATCCGGAACAAATTACGCTTGTAAACCAAAGATTCACTTCTTATTGTTTTTCTATTGGTTTGAGTTGTTTCTAGTAGAAAAAATAAATGTACTCCCTTAGTAAGATATATTTTATAACTAGACCTGAATAGCTAGGTAATTTTTATTTTTGGCTTCCTCTCCCCCTTTTCATTCTGCTTCGCAAATTTATTCAAATGTAGCTTCCTTAATCCTACTAGCTCTAATAATTGACCTGTTTAATGGTGTCACATTGATAAAAATCTATCAATCGTGTGTAGATACTTGAATCGATGATGATGATAGCTATTTTTTGTCAAACCACAAATATTAAATGTATTTTTTTTTTAAACTTAACTAAAACACATAGAATCTAAATTAAGAAACAGTATAATTTTCATCAGCTTTTTCTGTATGGCAGTTATTTTTTAATTTTTGTTTTTACATAAATAGTTTTATACCAATTACAATGAAAAAGCGATAAAAAGAACACAAAAATGGTAATCATAATTATACAATTATAATAGTACATAATAAAATTAAAATTGAATAGTTAGTTCTTGCTTAAACTTGTTGTAGCTCGTGTGAAAATATCCAAATTTCCTGCGAGGCAGTTAATTAACCTACTTAGTCTTCCCAAGGGCGTCGCCATTCGTAAGTCAGTTCTGCAGCTGGGAAGAAACAGAAGCCTGTGTTGGCGGCCTCGAGTGAAATTATCAGGGACATAAAATCCAATATCCGCCAGGATGTCAGGTATTATTAATACACCGTTCATAAGTTTATGAGCAAAAAGTAGTAATGCTATATCCCTCCTCGAACTAAGGCTGCAGATACCCAGCATTCCCGAGATAAAAGCTGTTGGAAACAACCAAACTCTATCATGTAGAGGTACTTACGGTAAATAAATATTTTGAATTTTCTCGACTATTAGTACATAGGCGGTGTCCTCTGGCCCCCATACCTGAGATCCACTCTCGAGAATGATTTATGTTAATGCAATAGTTTTAAGCTTTCAACTTCATTTCCATGACGAGTTATGGAGCTTACATCAAACAAAGTTTAAAAAAATAAGCAAGAATATAATAAGACAAAACGCAATACTGTTTATCCATATCTTTCAATATAAAATATACGTTTGAATTTTGGCAATATTTGAGTGAGGCCGGGTAGGAACAACTAGTTTAATAAAAAAAACTATAAAATGAAAAAAAACTACTATCTATTAAAAAAACCAAAAGTGCTTAGCATATTTAATTTCACACTACACATGCAGATAACTCGGATTATTATTCTTCTTCTTCTGGTGCCCCCCTTTCTTTATCGGAGGTTGGCCATCATGAGAGTAGTCTTCATCCTGCAGGCTACAGCCCGGAACGACAAATAATTGAAATGTACAAGTTAAAATTTTGACAAGCAAAATATCATATGACCAAAAAACACAAACAAATAATAAAATACACCTGTCGTGTTATTATTTTTCACGCGTCTAAATTTGAAATAAATCACATTTACCAAGTATAATTAATTACGTGCTTAATTAACTTCCAGTAGCAAACAATAAATATAATAAATAATTAATTGACACGTGTGTAATTGACAGGTGTGTGCACCTAAAGAATATTTATACACAAATAATACCTGTTTGAATGCCATAAAATTGTGCCTTTTTCTCGCTATAGTGATAAAATTTTCTTACCACGCAATAAATTAATGATGTTTATTTAAACATAAATATATTATGGCTACTAGTTGTTACCTATGAAAAATCAAGGACTTAACTTGCCAAGAAAAAATATTATTTGCTTTAATCCACCCATTTCAAATATAGAATAATATCTGCTAAAATACATTATAGATAGGTAGGATTTTAAAAAAATATTCCCTTTTGCCTTTCCAGCGACGAAATATTATTTTATGTTAATTAAATGGGTTGTGACACATATTTATTAAATTAAATGTATTTGCGCACGCCGGGTTTGATTCGTAGTCGAAAGTCTTTCCACACGACCACGGGGGCCGTCAAAGTGTTATCTGTGAGAGTTTACAAATTTCTGTACGATTTTATTCAAAGTGAAATGGCAATGTGTAAAATGAAAGTAACGATTTTGGTGAGTAACTCAGGGCTCTGTTTATTTTTCAATAGATAATGGAGTATATGCATTTATGTATTTACTCCGAGATTCGTTTTCCACACTGCGAAAAAACGACTGGTGACAGGTCGAAGCATCGGGGCTCCATCGAGGCCCTAGTTAAGGTAGCCTCTCAGAAGCTGGGCATACTGTACAGGGCCCGGAGATATGAACTTTCATAGTGCACGTCTGCTGACCTTGTAAAAATCGCAAGTTTTAGCGTCCTACTGTTGACGGCCTGCATGGTCGAGTGGTAAGACGCTCGACTACGAATCCAAAGGTCGCGGGCTCAAACCCGGCGTGCGCCAATAGATTTTATTTAATTAATATGTGTTACAACACATTTAATTCGTATAAAAATAATAATAAGTATATTTGCGGCACGTTCCAGAGTAATGGATACTCTAGGTATCGCCCTGGTGAAAGACCACGATTCAGAATCGAAACGTTGCTTGAAATGGCTTTAGCCGTGTTCGGTGACCAGATCTGAATAGCCAGGTACTTCCCAACCTCCTTCCCCTCCCCACTACCTTCAGCCTCACAACATACCCTACTTGGGGATGCCATAGTCTCACTGGCTTTAGACGGTTGGGAGCAGTTGAGACTCTTGTGCGGTATTCATATTAAAAATAAAAATGTAAAAAAGTTGGCAGCCACCTTTGGTCTGGTGCTCCGAAATACCCGGCGGTCCGTTTGATAGATTCCCCTATCTTAACAAGGAGTTGCATGATCGATCGATCTTTGGAGTACAGACGTCGGATGGTAATGCTGTCTTTGTTCTACCGGTATTTCAATGGACAATGTTCCGAGAAATTTGCGTCATTGATCACTTCGGCACCGGTGCACAGCGGGGAAACTTGCTCAACATTTTTACACGGTTGACATTCGAGACACAAGAACGGGGCGCTTCTGCGACTAGTTCTTGTTTTCAACAGCTCGGCTGTGGAATAATTTGCCGGCCTGTATGTTTTCTCTCTTCTACAACATGGGCTTCTTCGAGACCTAGGTTCACTCCATCCTTTGCTCGAAAATACACTACAAACAAACCAAACATTGATCCATTTTTTTCAAAAGTAAAAAAATCGAAGAACACACAAAAACGTGACTAACCTTTCCAGTTGTCAAAAACAAACCACTGATCCAAAATGGCTGATAATGCTAACATATGTGTACCAACATAACAAAACAAAAAACGATAATCGAATGTACACAGCCCGCTAAAATTCAAAATTCACCTTTTCTTTTGAACAGGCCTCGTATATGGGATATCATATATATATCACGTATAGTATATCACATTTATGATAGTAGTAGGAGTTTTTTTTAAATATTCTCATTTTATTTGTGATCCGGAAATATTTGCCTTTCTTTTTTAATCAAAAAAGATAAATAGATATAATAAAAGCCTCCTGGGTGGAGTTAATTAAAAAAGGTACTTCTATATATTACCTGATAAAGCGCCTCATAATTTTGCCTCAATAAACAATCATAATCTTTCAGCCAATTCCGCGTTAAATATTAAAGAAGGTAGTTTTTTAATCCCCACGTATGTTGAAAACATATAAAAAAAAGATTTTATGGAAGTGTCGCGACGACTACGGTGTACCCAAAAACACTCGTGAAACGGAGTGTGCATGTGCATCCGCTTGTGCATTCGCAGTACAGCGGCGGGCACCATCATATACCCGTCTCCGAGATTGGATCTGGACACAAATCATCCGATTTTATGGCCGCAACTGTCCGTTATCTGATTGGCGAGCTGACGCGCGGTCTCCGTATCTCTCCTCGTCTTCGAGATGAATCTTCTCCCGTCTCCTCTCGTTCACCTAAACCTACTGTATTAATTAAACTTTCAAGTTGAATTGCCGCAACTTTCGTTTTGTGGTGGCCAGCAATACATAGCCGTTATAAAAAAACACCCCCAACGGCACCAACGATCCAACTGTTTTAAAATCAACATCTTTTCGTCAACATAGGTGTTATTTCCAACGTGTATATTCAACAGTTGATAATTGCCAATGCAATTATCGTCAACGCCCAGTACGTTTTCACTCCACGAATACATCCTCCCATAGCTTTTTTCTACAAAACAATTGAATACTTTGCCAGCACCTTCTGCTCTTGAGTGAATGCAGTTTTTTCACCGACACAATTTATTGTATATCGACTGGCTTGCCACTAATGTACATGGCTTGTTCAAAAGAAAAGGTGTATTTTGAATTTTCACGGGCTGTGTACGTTCGATTATCGATTTTTTTTTGTTGTTATGTTGGTACACATATTTTTTATTATATGTTAGCATTATCAGCCATTTTGGATTAGTGGTTTGTTTTTGACAACTGGAAAGGTTAGTCACGTTTTTGTGTGTTCTTCGAAATGGATCAAAGAATGGCTTGCTTGAAAACTTATTTTGTTGAAGATTATTATCTTTTTTTTTCCCAAATATATATACACACATATATATATATTTATGTTTTTTTTTTTAAATCGTCATGGGTTTTATTTATTATATTTACATTATTGCTATATTTTCATGTTTGATTGTTGTTATTTATGTTTGTTTTTATTTGTATCTGCCTAAACGGTAAACCGGTCAGTGTTTTTTTTTTTGTAAACTTTTTGCGTAAAATAAACAATAAGAACTTTTTTAAACGTTTGAAATAAAATATATGTTTCAAATAAAACTGTTGAATTTATAATTCATTGGAATATCAACTGAGCCATAGTTAAAATGTTTATTTTGTTTGAGACAACAGCTTTAGAAACAATTTTCGTCGACAGGTTTCAGTATTTTATCAGTAATGTAAAAGGTAATTTATTGTTACAAGCCACTAATTAATGACGAAACGTTATTTTCGCTTGATTCATAATTTTAATCAAGACCATACTACTAAACTCAAATCAAAGAAAACCTCCGTAGTCAAGCGCTTAAGATCCTCGACTTGCACAATTGAAAAAAAAAATAATATGAATTATTTAAAATGTAATTATTGCAAAATAGTCTACAGTATACCATAGACATAAAATACAAGACACGTCATATTCATACAAATTGAACGATAAATTTGGCAAGCTCTAAGATCTCATAATGCATGAAAGGGATAGCCATAACAAGCAGAATATGTGTGTAGAATGAGATAGCTATATGAACGTCCCGCGTTACAAGCCCTCTCTTCCCTAACGAACTTACGAGCGAAGTAGCATGCGACGTACTCGTGTACTGTCGCTAGGTTGTCATCCACACACTTATGTATTTCAGCATTCGCTATCTCACTTACACCATTTGGTTGTGAATAATTGTAATAATTGAAATAAAAAGTGATTTGTGTGAACTTCGCATGAAAAGAAACTCCATGAGATTTGTTTTTTGTTCCCGAATGATTTTTACACAGAACCACAGGAAGGCATTTTATCCCAGAAAAGAGTATACAGCGATGCGTTTGTGGCAGCTGGTGACAGCTTGTTCGTCAAACGAATGTTTGTGCGAGACTAAACGCAGTAAATCTCAGGTATGCCACGTTGGCTTAGCTTCGTACAGTCACGCGCGGTGTCTCAGTAACGTATCTACATTATTTAATTCATCTAAGCAGTATACTCGTATTTGCACTACTTCCCGCATTGGTGGATACTCTTATTATCGCCTTGATGAAAGACCACCATTCAGAATCAAAATTTTACTTGAAATCGCTTTAAGCCGTGTTTGGTGACCAGATCAGAATAACTAAGTACCTTCCAACCTTTATTTTTTTCCATTTAATTTCCTTCCCCACTTAATCATTCATCACTCAATAATTGGTGATGCCATAGTCTCACTGGCTCCATATAGTCGGGAGTAGTTGGGACTCTTGTATGTCTCACATTAAACATATTTACGGGTTTTATTCATAAAAGCGGCGCAATGTAATCACCAACATTTTACCACGAATAAATAAAGACGATATGATTGTTTAAGTAAGTCTAAGGATTCAAAATTATGTTCATTTAATTTTTGAAGCGATCTCTTAATACGTAGGTACAGATATCAGTTGGTAATAACACTAAAAATAATAATATTTTTTGATAATTTGTATAGCGCCGTTTTTGTGAATAATTACCACCAGGGCGCTGTACAAATCTTAATTTCGACTTAATATTAATTCCTAGTTTAGATAAATATACAGCAACATACTTACCTGATAGGTCACTTCTGGCAGGACAAAATTCAACTGATTTTTACAAATATTTTTAGTTTTTTTTTTCGATTGATTAGACGCTCGACTAAGAATCCAGTTCAAGCCCGGTGTGCGCAAATACGTTTCATTTAATTAATATGTGTCATAACACATTTGATTCATACAAAATAATGTATGGTATATTTGCGGCACCAGATTTGTAGATACACTAATTATCGGCCTGGTGAAACACCACCATTCAGAATCAGAAACATTGCTTAAAAATGTCTTTAGCGGTGTTTTGCGACCAGATCTGAATAGCCAGGTACTCCCAACTTTCATCTTTCCCATCTCCTTTCCCTCCCCACTACCTTTAGCCTCACAACATACCCCAATCAAGGATGCCATAGCCTCACTGGCTCTGGACAATTGGGAGCAGTTGGACTCTTGTGTGGTTTTGTAAAAAAACTGTAAAAAAATGATTAGTTCAATAAATTCATAACGTGTTGACACTGAGAAACTGTGTTTTTTTTTTACACAATAATTTATATCCTTCTACGCAAATTAAAATGCGAAGCAATCGTTTTCTTAGTATGAGTTTTAATGATTTTGTAATGATCGCAATGCGACCTTCAGAAAGCTCCTTGGCTAAAGCGCGCTTTTGTTCGGGGACTTAGAATAAAATATAATCTAAAGTTTAAGTTTAGACTTACGGAATTCAATACTTCGTTTGTGTGAAAGCACTATGAAACAATACATGATTTAAATATAATCACTTTGCCTTGAATACTTTTTACTGGGACAATTTATGTAATATTATTAGTAAAACCTTTAACTGAACATGGTTTACCTCCGCATGGGAGTGCGATGTGAATAGGAATGGTAGAATGGTAGAATAATAATAGAGTAGTAATGGTAGGCAAAGAGTGTTTTTTACAGAAATGCTCTGCTTTTATACAATAACGGTCAATTGCTCAGTGTCAGAGTTCAAAAAAATGTGGTCAATGGGATAATACATGTTAAAAAGAATTTTAGAAAGCGATGTTAGGATGTAAGTTATGAGACAGAAAGACATTAAAGAATGCAATTAAGAAATACAATAGGACATTGGAATGAATGCTTAGTGACGTGGGTAAGTTGCACATGGGCGCAACTTGTTGGGCCATCACTTTTTTTTCATATTTCTAATTGAACTTTGCGAGAGTTGTCACAAAGTTGTTTTTTTTAATTACACATTTGGTGATACAAAAAATAATTACCGTTTTTTTTTTTTATTGTAACTCTTCTGTACAAGCAAATTATCTGCTGCCATTTTTACTGTTGTAACAAAGAACGCACTTTTGTCTAATGTTATTTTTTTGGTTTGAACCTTGAACAAATTAAGCTTTGAAGTTTTCGGCGTCAACTTACATACGCCCAGCAACAGAGACATTACTTAAAACCACGCCCGTTAAAAAGCGCGTTGCACAGATTTAAAAAAAATAATCTTAGGCTTATAATAAATAACCAAATATCTAGGGCACATCATCACCAGCAAGCTAATGGATGACGACGACATTGACAGGCAAAGGCGAGCACTCAGTGTGAAATCAAACATGCTCAGTAGAAGATTTCGGCTCTGTAGTCCACCAGTAAAAAGGACACTCTTCCTGGCGTTCTGCACTACCCTATACACGTGCGAGCTCTGGACCAATTTTAAGAAGAGTAGCATGGAAAGGCTTCGGGTCCAGTACAACAACGCCTACCGCATGATGTTCAGTCTTCCCAGGCACTGCAGTGCTTCCGGTATGTTCACCGAGGGGCGAGTTCCAGGATTTGCAGCCCTTATGAGAACCAGGGTAGCAGGAATGCGGGAAAGGATTAACAACTCCAGAAATAACCTCATCATGGAATCCCGTCAGATCCCGAACTCAAGCATAGAAGCGCATTGGAGTAAATTATTGGCCCCATCAATCTTAACGCTGCCAGGATGGACTCCCTCTTGATGGCGTTTTGTAGAAATGAGGCCTAATATACTCCATTAATATTTTCTTACTTACATTCTTTATTTATTTTTTTACTTTTTTTTTTATTATCATTATTATTTTGTTACTATTATTATTACAATGTATTGATATCAATTATGGAAGGTATTGCATTGCACTACTCCTGCATACCTTCCGGAATAAAACTTTTATTATTATTATTATTATAATGCGGCCATCATCGCAGTGGAATAAAGTACTCCGAAATCCCCCGATCTGACTGCCAGCCGTAAATCACGATTTTTACTGATCACATAAAGGTTCGAAAGATTCGAAAAATGCATCGAAGGGACCGAACCCCAGACAGATGCATCAATTGTATTCTTTATTGCTTTCGGCTGCAGACCTGACGGCAATTGCAGCGGAGAAGAGGACAAAGCCAGTAACTGAGAATCGAAATACGTAAAAATGGTATTAAAGATTGGGTAATTTGGCTGTGCAGTGAAATTAAGAGAAAAATTGTCACGTTACTTGATGAGTCACTGGTAAAACAAGCTATAGTATCGATTTTTTACTATATTTTTTATTTTATTTAAGGAGAAAACACAGATACAGACGGTAATTTGTAAAAAAATAATAGACATTCACTGGAGAGTTCGCCTCGGAATAACATAAGTATCAGATAAATAAATCTTAACAGATAATAAAGACAAATAAAGGGAAATAAATAATTAAAGATAAGGTATCTATCCAAGGCAGTGTAGTCAGTTTTTGATGATTTTTACCGGACTCGGCGGATCTGGGCGTGGCTAAGACTAAGGTTAGGGAATTTATACATCCATTCATGGCACATATCGACATAATGTTTTTGTTTATTCGTATAACCACTTTTTCACAGAATTGTCATCAACAAAAATATAGCATATAACCTAAAAAACCATCTAATTGTGTTAAGTTCAGTGGCAAAATAAAAAATGTGAGCGGAGTCCCGCGGTGACCCAGGACCCCAAAATCATTGTGACAATACATAGACATTTTTACTACTTTTTAAAATCTATTTTGCCATGTATAATTCTCATTCCTCTTTATTTTTTATTTTTGTTGAGAATTTGAAACTTGTTCTATTATATGTCGTTACACAAGAAAAGAATAATTGAACAGTAATGCAAATGTGGAGCAATAATAAAGAGGTGATGAAGCAATAATAATGAAATCTTAGATGTAAGTTACTAGTTATAAGTTATACTCAGTAGTAAGTTACAAGCCATAAGTCCTTATTGCAAGTCACTAGTTGAAAATATTAGTTGTAAGCCATTAGTAATAAATCTTAACTGTGGGGTTATTAGTTAGCTTAAGTGATAAATTATAGGTTAGATAAATTAATTTGTGTCGCCCTTGAGGTGACACAAAACGGCGCTATAAAAGTAATCCATTTATTGCCAGTATTATTAAGCGGTGTATTATATTTGTTGTCTGTTTCTCTCTCATGGTGTACGACGTAAAAACCCGAAGAAAGTGATTTATCGCAATTTCGTATCGGTTGGGTAAAAATAAATAGCTCTCTCTCCATACATTGTTACTCCAAGGGTTGCACAGAAAAATAAAAAAGTGCAGTGTCTAAAGGAAGTAGCAGCAGGTAAATAACCCTTACAAATATTTTTAGAAGCATTTAAAGGGAAGGAAAAATAAATAGTTAAATGAAAATGGTGTTACACAGAGAAATGAAAAAAAAGCACACAATATATATAAACAATGTACGACTAATGGAAGAAGAAGCCGAGGTCGCTCGGGGAAGACATGACATGATCAAGTGAATCAAATTCTTGAATCGGGCCATGTAAAAAGTCAGAATAACAGAAGAGTATGTATGAGACGTTGTATGAATGTGAATGAAGCAAAGAGTGTCTGCCGAAACATAGTTGTATGGTCCGTCCTCTCTGGAACGGCGTGATGGTTAGTTAGTTATGTACGACTAGGTTGTTTTAACAGCTTTCAATTTTCTACCAAAAAGTACTGCATATATCAAAGAGTATGTCGGAATCTATTAACGTTTGGTTTTGATTAAATAACTCGCACAATCTTCTGATTGTCGAGTCGTTAAATCTAGTTGTTCTGGGTGGTATTTAAAGGTTGATTAGTTTTTGTAAGGTAGGACAGTCGAACACGTTATTGGAGAATTATTAATATTACGAAAATTATAGGTTGAGACCGGTCAGTAACTGAGTGGACAAACGCGTCGTATTCCCACCCGGGTGTCGTGGGTTCAATTCCTCTACTAGATAAGTCCTCCATCATTGCACAAGCAACATCTTCGGAGCAACATTGTCAGGTTTTTCGTAACCCGGGGATGATTGTCTTTCTCTGACTGCCGAATGCCAGAACTATGATACGATCAAGCCTCTATCCTCGTCGAAAAGAAGAAGATGTGAGATAATTTTTAAGAATTAAAAAAACTTGGTGTTGTATTTCAAAATTATAATTTGTTAGGTTCTTATCTTCATGTGTTTCGTCCAGTTCCTACCTATCCCGCCATTTCGCTATTCGATTTCCTAATACGACACTTTGTTCGAAAACAATTGACAATCGAAACAGAAGAGAGTTATGTGAAAAAGTGTGTTTCGTGTTGGTTCGTTGGTGTCTCGCTTGGTCGTCGGTTTGTTGTTGTTCTTCAAGTAATATTAAATTAAGTGTGGTGTTTTGTTGTGTGTAAGAAGAATCAAGAACTTCCATTTCAACTACATTGGTGAGTGAATGGTTTCCCGTTTCTTTTTCACTCCCAATAATCTTTCCACATCTATAATTAGACACTTCCATCAAGTAGCATAGTTTATCGTTTTACAGTCCACCATTTTCCAAATTCATCTGAAGCTAAAAACACAATCGGTGTTTAATCGCAGCTTTGGACCCAACACTTGGTTTGATGTTAATTAGAAGAAATTTCGAGGTTAGAAAACTATTGACTGAAGTCCGGCATAATCTCTTATTTCTCAGAATGAACGATCTACAAGTTAAAAGAGATGTACTCGTATTGTTACAAATATCTTAATATAAATTCTGTATGGATTAAAAATTTGCCTACCATAGAAACCATTCCCTTTTATGGTCCAGATAATTTTCTACGTCAACGAAGGAACAGATTTTTTTATATCCTAGTCTGCTGGAATAACTTGTTTAAGCCAAGTGCGGGAGAGCAATCCTGTTGAATCAAATCTCTTCGGATCAACAATCGCTTCATGTTTTCCTTCAGCGAGCTTGCAATCAAACGGCAATCTTTACTGGAGGTGGAAAAGTAATACTTCTCCTGTGTCTTATTTATGCGCATATTAACTATACATTGTTGCACTCTTTAGCGTCTGAAGTTTAGTTGGCCACTTGTTAATAGTGTCTAACAGATAACCCCCATGTGGGCGCAACTGCATGGCCCATTACAGTTCTCATAACGAATTCACTACATTATTTCATAGACATAATGAACATTACTCAGATTTGCTTAATCCTAAAACATAAATCACACTAAAATATAACTGTAAACATAAACATATAAAATTACGATTTGCAGTAAGCGATAAGACATTCCTTCATAAAATACCAGGCTAGTACTAGAGATACCTTATTTAATCGGAATCTACCCTTGGTTGTAAAATGGTAGATGATATATTTTTCACGTAGTAACGTCGCATTTGGGAACGAACAACCTACAGTGTATTTTAGTAGAAATTATTCTATATTTGAAATGAGTGGATTAAAGCAACTAATGTTTTTTCTTGGAAAGTCAAGTTGTAACCTGACGTTTTTTTTACAGGTAACAGCTTCAACTTTATACGTATGCAAATTATTCAATTATTTTTAATTTTTTGAGACTTTGTCGTACGATTTTAAAATGTCACATATATTACGCTCGGCAAAGGTGTGCTTAGTAAAGTTTGTGCACCCTCGTAACGTTGCATTAAAAGCGTCATTTCAGCGAAGCTAACATGACCGCCGAACTGCACTCCACGCTAGTGCACCCGGCTGCAGCAAAATCAACAATTTAAATTAATTATTCTGTTGGTAAGGCGACTTGCTTGAACTCTGCAGTACCTACCTGCCGCAGGAGTACCAACCTAGTGACTTGAAACAGTGGCGTTAAAGCAGTGATCACATTGAGATGTTTATAATAATAATTGATAACATTGCTTATTTGCTCATCGCGTTAATGAGCAGACAAATTGAACACTGCGTAGATGGAAAAGATATATTGTGAACTTCTTTATGAACTTTTTTGCTAATTTGTTATTTTCCACCCGAAAAAGTAGCTTTGGGAAAAACTTCAATGTTTTGTAAATGCTTCACGAATTGCTAGTTCTTTAAAATGAAACCTTCGCAGTGAACACTTCAATTGAAGTCGAACTCGCAAAAAAGAGATTTGAATCTATCCGGTTATTTGTTCAGTTCTTTTTGAAACCGGTTCCTCGCCAGAAAAAACACGTCCTAGTCGGTATGGATTTGAAAATGAACAGAACTGGAACCGGTTCCTCACCGAAAAAACAAAATAAAAAGTACTAGTCGGTAGAGATTTAAGAACGAAAATAACTGGAACTGGTTTCTCGCAAAAATATCACGTACTGGTCGGTAGACCTTTAAAAACGAAAAGAACTGGAACTGGTTCCTTGCCAAAATAAAAATCACGTTACTTTAGATCGAAGTGCTTGTAATGAAATACTTCTTTACAGGCTTTGAAGTTCACCTTCACAACTGTACTGCTGCAAATTGAAGTAGTTCTTTGTAATCTAACTTCCATTGAAGTATTTGTTCAGTGAAATGAAGTTAATGAAATAAATGAACGCTAAAACGAACTACCAGCTTCTATTGAATATTTGTACAAAGAACAATGAATGAAGTAGGAACTGTTGCCCAAAGAACAATGAATGAAGTAGGAACTGTTGCCCAAAGAAGTAGTTCTTTCAAAGCGGTCACAACGCTACGAAAAAGCAAATAACGTACAGGGCATTTAAAACTAAACGTAGATATTATATTTGAGAGGACACACAACCCTAGAAATACATCTGCGAAGGGCATAATAAAAAATGGCGGAGACGTTAATTCCTTTGCATTTAAATTATTTATTTAAATACTAACGGACTAAAGTTCAATTACAAAAAAAATACAGAACACGAAATGGGAAAAAAGAGCAAGAGAGAAAGAACAGCACATACATCATATTAAATGTAGCAATGGCAAAAATAGAACAAAGTATATACAAGACAGAACATTCAAATCAAAGCCAAGGTAAAGTCAAAGTTTTGGTAGAGTCGTAAAGAATGAAAAAAATCGTTTTTAATATTTGATCAAATTGCGGAAAAAAATATTACTTTTTTATTTGTAGGTAGGTGAAGTTAAAATGTCAAAAAACATCAAATTTTACCAGGAATTCGTTAAAATATATATTTTTTAATTCATAGTTACGTTGGGCACGGCTTACACGTCTGTACCGGCCGGTTTTCGAGCGACGGATGATGCGAAAGAAAGCGAATACTGCACAAGATTCCTAACTCCTCTAAACCGTCTGGAGCCAGTGGAACTATGGCATCCCCAATTAGGGTATGTTTTGAGGTTGAAACTAGTGGGGAGTGGAAGGAGATGAGGAAGAGGAAGGTTGGTAAGTACCTGGCTATTCATATCTGGTCACCGAACACGGCTAAAGCCATTTCAAACAAACTTTCAATTTTTAATTTTAGTCTTTTACCAGGGCGTTAATTAGAGTATCTACCACTCTGAAGCGTGTCGCAAATATACTTCATATACGAGTAGGTTATTTCACGACAATTAAATACAATTTATTTGCGCACGCTGGGCTTGAACCCGCAACCTCTGAATTCGTAGTCGAGCGTCTTACCACTCGAACACGCAGGCCGTCAGAAGGGGTATGGGGTTGAGTCTGCTGCAGCAGTTTTAAAAAATCAAACGTTTGAAGGTTTGAATTTAATTAATTCTGATGAACATATTACTATATCTATAGTATTAATATGCTAAGCCGTCTTCTGTTCATGATTCGTTAGATCGCCGCGTGGGGCGCTAATGTCTGCAAAAATACTTTATCCGATACGACACACGGAAAAAAACTATAAATGTTAATTTTCGCTCATACGTAATTTTTTGTCGATTACGCTACTGCACGATAAACTCACCATGTCCCTTTTGACGTGTGTGTCTAAACAGTTACCTAGTCTCAAATATTTTCCCAAGAATATCTCGGGAAGTAATCAATTAATTTTTTAGTGAAAGAATAATTGCAGTACTGTTCTCTGCTCCCCCTTATATCTTCTTGAAGATTTTATTTTGTATTATAATTGACCAGGTGACAGAGGTATTTATTCCAATTTCTTGATGAATTGTCAATTTTTCAATGCATTTGTCCACGGCCCGCAGTTGAGAATCCCGCTTTCTCCATAAAGCTCAAAGTTTACGGTTCAGGCGCTTATCTGCCCGCCTGACTGCAAATATTTAAGATATTTACGATAAACAAAAATTGCTTATGGTAAGTGAGTGGATACATAGATAATATCGTCTGTGGAATCTTCCATGCAGAAATACCTACGAGGTATTATTATACCGTCGCTGAAAAGGCAAAAGGGGTTAAGCGACAATTTCGTAAAAAACTAGTTAAATATGCAGTTTTGCTCAATGACGTCACAAATATATAGACACGTTGTAGCGCTCCCAAAGTAGCAAGCAAAAACCATGCTAGTTGGTGTGCTCGGTGTTTAAGCCGATTAAAAACTAAACTGTGACGTGTCGCTTGAGGTCGTTTACAATATCTAATCAAATTACAAAAATAAGTGCCAAAATGCTCTCGTGCGTGATGAGAAAGTGTTTCAATTACACTGCAAAGACTACTAAAATCCAAGGAATAACATTTTATTAAGTACTCTGCAAATTACTGCAAATTACTTGTTATTTTAGACAACACAACTATCTCCATTGTCGCCCAACATAGTGACGTCTTCGCGTAAGCGAGTAAGCAAAGTGCTATCTCATTCTTCCCAGAGCATTCCGATCTTACATCTTTTTCGTTCATACACACATAATCTATGAATGTCTATCTTTGTCATACGTACATGGTGATACATGACCGATATTTGAATTATGAATTTACTGGTAATATAAGTGTGTTCTGTTACTTTCCACATTTTGTATTAATATTCTAAGGCTATAAGGTGTCTATATATTTGTAACGTCATTGGTTTTGATCAGTTTTTTCTTCAGCGTCGAATGCTCTGATTCCTGATTATTTTTTAATATTTTTGTGACCCTCCAGCCATCTAAAATATATTCACCATTTGCGAGAAGGCTTGACTCAAGCGACACAAGTTTGGTACTTTTGTACCTGAAGGTGTGTGCAAATTAATTTGTATCTAATTTAAATATTCCGTAACACATTTAATTAATATAAAATAATAGACAGTATATTTGCGGCACGTTCCAGAGTGGTAGATACTTTAAGTATCGCCCTGGTATAAGACAACCATTCAGAATCGAAACGTTGCTTGAAATCGCTTTAGCCGTGTTTGGTGACCAGATCTGAATAGCCAGGCACTCCCAAACCTTCCTCTTCCCCATCGTCTCCCCCTCCCTCACTACCTTGAACCTCACGACACACTCCCATTGGGGATGCCATAGTTTCACTGGCTCCAGACGGTTGGGATCAGTTGGGACTCTTGTGCGGTATTCACTGTTGAAAAAATATACATAATATCATGTATTGTAATAAAATGAAATGCACATTGTTTTCGAGGAAAGAAAAATAGGGATAAAATCAGTAATGTTGAATATTATGGGATCATATTTAAATTTTAACAAATATCACTAGAATGTATTTTTATTTGAGCATTCGTCTATAAATTATCATTTTTAAAATTATTTTGATATCTTGCTAGCATACATAGCAATCCCAATGAGTTATAAAAACTCACTCTGGGACAATGAAAATTAAAAAACACATGAGTTACAACAATTATACAATACAGATTAATCAAAAAACATAAATCAAACAAATACATAAAAAAATACACTAGGGATAATTAATGTAAAAATAAAATACAACTTAATTATAAATAGAAACAAACAGAATAAAAAAAGTTTAATTTATGTTCATCTCTTAGTTAGGGTACTCGTCCGAATGTTCGTCTCCGATTTATTGCTGCAAAATAATACAGCTTTGCCACAGAGTACCCAGCGCAACCATAACACTTTGTTTGTCTTTTTTATTAGTCTCTGGCATCGAGCGGCGGTAATGGTTGTTGAAAAGAAAAATAAACTCCACGTACAACTATCAATTTATTTATAAACTAACAAACTATTGTCCAATTACAACAACAAAAAATACATAACGCGAAATGGGAAAAAAACAACAAATAAAGAAAAGCATATACAATATATGTTAATGAAGCAAAGACAAAAATAAGACTACAATTTACATTAGAAAGAACATTCAAGTCAAAGACCGACCAAAGTTTTGGTAGAGTCGTAAAGAATGGCAAAAATCATTTAGACCGGTACCAAAATTTCAGTTTCGACACTCTGGACAGTGGAAAATGATACCCATAATTAGTAGAGTGATGATTGAGGAACAGCAATGCATTTTTTTTCGTTTCATGCTTGAGTTTATGGCAGGGAATGTTGAACTGGATGAGTTGCAAAAAAGAAGGTGAGTCAATAATAGAATATATAATGGTATAAAAAAGTGTTATGATGAATATCAAACTGTAAACGCCAATAATGGACATAACTACAATTAATATTTTCTTTCGGATTAGGTTTGATTCAGCTTGAACGGCTACGCTTAGCTGGACATGTAGTGAATATGGAAGGGAATCTACCACCGAAAATATATATATTTTTTAAAAGCCTACAATACAAAGTAGCGAAAGCGTGAAGATTATTTGAGGTTATGTAAGAATATTCTGGTGTCTGGCGGACAAGGTGCGAGCATCTATAATGATTATTTAACAAGAGGGTGTTAATTCCTTTTATGTATGTATCTTCCATATTCTTTTTATTGCACCGTACAATAATCTGACCGCCACAAGACGGGCATTTGCCTAGTCTGGTGGTCTAAAAAAGAAAAAAAACACCTGTAATTTCGAACATTATAATAAATAAAGAAAAAAAAGCGCTGATATATCAATTGGTAGAATAACTGTCAATAATAAGAATTTGAATGCTGGAAAAGCTTCGCTGAGCTAGGCTTATAGCAATGATGGAAGATCAACCACCAAAGAACCTTCTTTGTAATAAATTTAGGGCTTATAGCAAGAGTAAAATATCAACCACCATTTAGATTTCTTTGTAATACCCTAAAGGCGTATGGGATGGATGAAAGATCAACCACCAAAGAACCTTATTTGTAAAAACTTTAGGGCATATGGCAAGAATAAAAGGACAACCACCACATAGACTTCTTTGTTACACCCTTAAGGCGCATGGCATGCATGAAAGATCAACCACCAAAGAACCTTCTTTGTAATAACTTTAGGGCATATGGCAAGGATAAAATATCAATCACCACATAGACTTCTTTGTAATACCCTAAAACCGCATGTCAAGGATGAAAGATCAACCACCAAAGAAATGTGTTTGGAATAAAGAGCATACCTATAGCAGGGGTGAAAGATTTCTTTGTAATAGCCAAAGGTAGAGTGGTAGATACTCTAAGTATCGCCCTGGTGAAAGACCACCATTCAGAATTGAAACGTTGCTTGAAATGGCTTTAGCTGTGTTTGGCGACTGGATCTGAAAAGCCAGGTACATTCCAACCTTCCCTTTCCTCATCTCCTTCCCCTCCCCACTACCTTCAGCCTCACAACATACCCTATCGGGGATGCCATAGTCTCACTGGCTCTAGACGGTTGGGAGCAGTTGAGACTCTTGTGCGGTATTCACGTAAATATATAGCAACGATGAAAGATCAACCATCAAAGAAACTTCTTTGTGAAAGTCTAAGGGCACATGGCAAGAATGAAAGATCAACTACCACAAAAACATATTTGTAATAACCTAAGGGCATATAGCAACAATTAAAGATCAACCACAAAAAATACTTTTTTGTAATAGCCTAAGAGCGTATAGCAACGATGAAAGATCAACCATCAAAAAGACTTATTTGTGATAGCCTAAAAGTACATGGCAAGGATAAAAGATCAACTACCAAAGAGATTTCTTTGTAATAGCCAAAGGGCACATGGTAAGGATGAAAGATCAATCACCAAAGAGATTTCTTTGTAATAGCCAAAGGGTACATGGTAAGGATGAAAGATCAACCACCAAAGAGATTTCTTTGTAATAGCCAAAGGGCACATGGTAAGGATGAAAGATCAACCACCAAAGAGATTTCTTTGTAATAGCCAAAGGGCACATGGTAAGGATGAAAGATCAACCACCAAAGAGATTTCTTTGTAATGGCCAAAGGGCACATGGTAAGGATGAAAGATCAACCACCAAAGAGATTTCTTTGTAATAGCCAAAGGCCACATGGTAAGGATGAAAGATCAACCACCAAAGAGATTTCTTTGTAATAGCCAAAGGGCACATGGTAAGGATGAAAGATCAACCACCAAAGAGATTTCTTTGTAATAGCCAAAGGGCACATGGTAAGGATGAAAGATCAACCACCAAAGAGATTTCTTTGTAATAGCCAAAGGGCACATGGTAAGGATGAAAGATCAACCACCAAAGAGATTTCTTTATAATAGCCAAAGGGCATATAGCAGGGATAAAAGATCGACCACAAAAAAAAAAGCCTACAAAAGAGAGAAGACTTATAATAAATAAGGTTTCAGTGTGAAAGTCAACACCGTGTCGTTGGAAATAAGAGTCAAAGAGAATCAAAGAGAGACAGCTGGATAGCTACAGGAGTGGTAGTGGTATATAAAAAGAGACAGGACTCTCAAAGATGTTTAGTGCCATTGACGATGTCGACAATATCAACTTCTAGAAATGTGATAATGTCTGTACCGTCAATAAATATATTTGAATTACGTGCAGATATTATTTTGAAAGTATGAACATCATTCGGCATCTGCACTCTGCCGGTCCAGAGTTATCTTCGAATCTGAATATATAAATTGTTTTCGGTTAAAGATTACGTAGACACGGACATCTCGATAAATTAGTGTATGTACCTACATTCCCCCGTCATCTCTTGGATTCACGCTTATAAAGGTGCAAGTCATTGAACAAAATAATAAATTTGGAAAAATTGTCTATAAAATCTTTTTACTCCTATCATTTTATTTTTATTTATTTTATGTACTAACGGACTATTGTCAATTAAAAATACACAACACGAAATGGAAAAAAAGAGCAACAGAGAAAGCAAACCACATACATAATAGTTTAATGCAGCAATGAAAAAAATATACACTTGAAAGAACATTCAAGTCAAAGTCTGAGCAAGGTTTTGGTAGAGTCGTAAAGAATGGCAAAAATCATTTAGACTGGAACCAAAAATTTCAAGTCCATGGCTTGAGTTAACAAGTCTCGACATTTTTTTTTTACATGAATACCGCACAAGAGTCTCAACTGCTCCCTACCATCTAGAGCCAGTGAGACTATGGCATCCCCAAATAGGGTATTTTGTGAGGCTGAAGGTAGTGGGGAGAGGAAGGAGATTGGGAAGAGGAAGGTTGGGAAGTACCTGGCTATTCAGATCTAGTCACCAAACACGACTAAACCCATTTTAAGTAACGTTTCTATTCTGAATGGCGGTTTTTCACCAGGGCGATACTTAGAGTATCTACCACTCTGACAATCTGGACAGTGGAGAACCAAACCCATAATTAGTGATTATCATGTCACACCTTTACTATTTAACCGTCTGGAGCCAGTGAGACTATGGCACCCCCAATAATGGTATGTTGTCAGGAAGATTGGGAAGTATGTAGCTGTTAAAACTGGTCACCAAACACGGCTAAAGCCATTTCAAGTAACGTGTCTATTCTGATTGGTGGTCTTTTACCAGGGTGGTACTTAAAGTATAAACCCTTTGGGACGTGCCGAAAACTTACTATTTTTAATTTTTTTTATGGATTCTTTTGTAATCCTCTGCTAACTAGCTGGGGCTTATTCAAATACCCCTCATAATGTTTATCTAACTAGTACTGCGGTTAATTAGGCCTTAATACTATCACCATCTGATGGTTGTATTTAATTGACTGCACTTAAGTTTACATTAGTGAGTTCTTAGAGAAAAGGTCTTAGCTGGATAAAAAATCTTAAGCGAAAATTTACTTTATAATTTTTTTTTACATATGAGACGCTTGACTACGAATCCAGAGGTCGCGGGTTTAAGCCCGGCGTGTGCAAATACGTTTTATTTTATTAATATGTGTCATAACACATTTAATTTAAATAAATGTATCACCCTGGTAAAATGCCACCATTCAGAATCGAAACTTTGCTTGTAATGGCTTTAGCCGTGTTTGGTGACCAGATCTAAATAGCCAGGTACTTCTCGACCTTCCTCTTCCCCATATCCTTCCCTTCCCCACTTCCTCCAGCCTCACAACATACTCTGATTAGGGATACCATAGTCTCACTGGATCTAGACGGTTGGGAGCAATTGGGACTCTCGTGAGGTATTAACTCTTATTTATTAAATAAAAATATATATAAATTAACCATTTATGGAGCGAGAGATAATTATCTTACCCAGCCTACACAAACTTGCGATAAATCACTTTCTCCGGGTTTTCACGTCGTACACCGTGAGAGAGAAAGAGACAACAAATTTTATAGACCGCTTCTATATACTGTCGTAACGATCTCAAGCTCCTGGTTCACCGCGGGACTCCGCCCACATTTTTTATTATGCCACTAAACTTGACACAACTAAACGGTTTTTAAGGTTATATGCTTTATTTTTGTTGATAAAAATACTGTGAAAAAGTGGCTATACGAACAAACAAAAAACATTATGTCGATATGTGATACGAATGGATGTATAAATACCGTAGCCTTAGTCTTAGCCACGCCCAGGTGCGCCGAGCCAGATTAAAATCATCAAGAACAAGTCAAAAACTGATTTCACTGCCTTGGATAGATACTACTCTATGTACTCTAAGGCTTATACCAACCCTGATGTATGGCAGTGAGGCAAAAACTGTGAAACTGGCAGAGGAAGGATGAAAGTAGACTGGATGCTGTGGAAACGAGATCTCTGAGGCGTATGTGCGGTACAACCACGTATAACCGTGTTTAAAAATGTGGATGTTCGGAAAGAATGCAAGGCTGGTGTAAGCGTAATGAAAAGGAAGATGAGAAAGGGACGCTTAGATGGTTTGGGTATGTAAAGCGAATGGAAGAAGAAGTCGAGGAGACGCCCGAAGAAGACATGGTACTATCAAGTGAATCAAATACTTGAGTCGGGTCTTGTGAAGAATAATAGAACAGTAAGTATGAGTGTAAATGAAGCAAGGAGTGTGTTCCAAGACATATTTGAATGGCGATCCGTCCTCTCTGCCTACTTCTGCAGGAAAACGGCGTGATGGTTAGTCAGTTATAATGAATACGTTAATAAACAAAAAAGTTAATGAATAAAAATTAACTGTTAAAAATAAAATTCATAGACTTGTGCTAATATACCCCTCAGGGTTATATTAGCACAAGTCGCGTTTAAAGTCTCGCTACTGGTTTTACGCTTAAGACGATATATCTGTTTTTTATTCATTTATTTCTTCAGAACAGAACAGACCAGAACAGGTAGTGAGAGCAGGCAAGGACATACGAGTCAAATGTTGGAATTAATTCGTTACGCACCATTGGTACACAACTCACTAGGCAGGCCTTTGCTGGCACTGAATTGGCGCCAACTCAAATTGTCCATGTAGTGTTTTGGTATAAGCAATAGAATCATAAATAAGAGGTTGATGATTCGATTCCTAGCGCAAATCATTCAAAATTTTCGAAAGCTTACACAAAAGCACTTATAAATAAACATATATAAAAAATAATATGACTCTTGACATGGCCCGACTCAAATATTTGATTCACTTAACCGTGCCATGTACTCCTCGGGCGTCCCTGACTTCTTCTTCCATTCACATATTCACGTCATATGTTCTTTTCACACTCCTTTCTTCGTTCATCCGCCCTACATACCCAAACCATATAAGCGTCTATTTCTTTATTTATTTATTTATAAATTAACGGACTAAAGTCTAATTACAAAAATACATATAAAACACGAAATAGAAAAAAAAGTAACAGAGAAGGAATAGCATGTAAATTAAAATAAATGAAGCAATGACAAAAATAAGGCAAAATAAACATAAGAGAGAACATTCAAGCCATGGTCTAGTCAAAGTTTTGGTAGAGTCGTAAAGCATGACAAAAATCATTTAGACTGCTACCAAAATTATTAATCAATCATTATATTATCAATCCAAAATTAAATTGTACTTTTATTTTAGAAATACACCA
Organism: Drusus annulatus; assembly: GCA_022651775.1. Taxonomy (NCBI): domain Eukaryota; kingdom Metazoa; phylum Arthropoda; class Insecta; order Trichoptera; family Limnephilidae; genus Drusus; species Drusus annulatus. The sequence continues at coordinate 815,775 of JAGWCC010000070.1, forward strand.
TCACAAAACACGATCACAAATACAAACAAATACACTTATCTACTCACACAACTAAATATGGAATTAACACCTTATATCGCATTTAACACAAACAACAAAAACACAACACAAACAACAACAACATCACATAAACACTTTTTTTTACGAAAAAGCTAAAAAAAGACCCTAGAAAAAAGCTAAAATAAGTCTTCAGTACCTGGTTAGATTTTGATGATAAAGTTAACTCAATGCTCTCACTGAGTTACCTGAAACGACAAACAGCTTTAAAAAGACCCAAACTTATGTCGCTTGAGTCGAGCCTTCTCTCAAATGGTAAATTTATTTTAATGGCTGAAGGGCTAAAAATACTGATTATTATCAAATAGATACATTATTAGAAAGAAAAAAATTACCTGAAGCAAACAAGCAACATGATTTCCAACCGTTCTAGAAAAAGGCAATAACTAAAGTAACTACGATTTCATCCATATAATACAAGGACATGCAAAGAAATCAGACTTCTAAAAAATCAAAAAAACCAATACACGAAATAGCTTACTTTATAAAGGGATGAAATGTCCATCAAAATAATACCAATTAATTAATTTTAAATAGCCTGTAATAACTATTTAAAATACTTTAGTAATTGTAAAGTAGTATTTAAGTTACTATTATTAAGTAAAAAAAAATATGAATTGTAATTAGATACTTTCCAAACTTTATGGTACAAGTAAATAATATAAAATAAATAAAACCAGTCCAGTGTAGCTATAGGGCAGCCATTTCTAATACACAAAATATTAGAGATGGTCGATATCAGAATTGGGTGTACCTGCAGTTCCAGTTAACGGCGACCGTCGAAGAACTAATTTTTTATCCAGTTCTTTTTGGAACCGGTTCCTGGTGCCAGAAAAGTTCCACGTGGGAGATTTTTTCGAAAAGTACTGGCAAATCGATAAAAAATCCTCGCCAAAAAAAAGTACTAGTCGGCAGAGTTTTGAAAAGGAAAAGAACTGGAACTTCGACCATCTCTATAAAATATGTATTAAATGAAAATAATCACAGTCGGCCATATTATCTAAAGCCATTTCAAGCAACGCGAACGTTTCTCTTCAAATGGTGACCTCTCCCCACGTTGATTGCTGTTTATCTCTTCAAAATGGTTACCTCTCACCACAGTGTCAGTGTGGTGCTAAGAATTAAGTTCTCATCGAAATAAAGTGACGTAAGATATTATTAACGACATTGTTTTCTTTGTTTCTCGATTAAATGCAATCCTTTCTTACGAATGGTCCATCTAGTATTTTATCTATCTACGAAACACCACTATAATAATAATAATAACGGAGATGCTAATGCATACATTTCCGATCACAAGAGACGGATGATGGATGATTTATTTCTAAATTATATTTTCGGTAAGCATTCGTACATAATAGATCTGAGCAGTGCTAGCGATGCTAGCTAACCGGAGATGAGATGAATAATTATTTGTATAAAAAACAGTTCGGTTACAACATACCTAGGGCTTTTTTTGCACGTAGGAATGTGGAATGCGGATTTTATATATATTATTTAAAAATATATTTTATCACTTTGATGCTTAGTTATGACATGTAATGTTTGGGCTATTTGAGAAAAAATGCCTGTTTATTAATTAACTAGCAATGTTGTTTTATATGATCGTTTGTGAGTTGTTGTGCCAGCTCACAAGAGCTCCCCTGGCTTCACACAGACAAGAGAATGGTCGCCCGGTTGGGCGACGCTGTGAGGCGGGTTAAGGAAGTGATAAAAATGAGATTTAGCCAAAGAAGAGGGATTCATACCGGTAGTTTGTTACACAACACGTGAATCGGTTGAAAAAATATTTTTTTGAAACGGATCGACTCATGTTCGCAACCAGCAAATTATTGTTTTTTCAATCAATAGGGAAAATGTCTATAAAATCAATTGATAACTAACTAACTAACCATCACGCCGGGTCTCCACAGGGGTAGGTAGAGAGAACGAACCACCATATAACTCTGTCTTGACACACACACTCCTTGCTTCATTTACATTCATACATCGTCTCATACATACTCTTCTGTTATTCTGACTCTTCACATGACCCGATTCAAGTATTTGATTTATGTATGTCTTTCTCGGGCGTCCTCGACTTCTTCTTCCATTCACTTTCGCATCATATATTCTTTTCACACTCCTTTCTTCGTTCATTTGCCCCACATGCCCAAACCATCTAAGCGTCCCTTTCTTGTGAATAGTCAATTGCGGCTATAACATATTTTCGGGTCTTTCCATTAATGTTTAAATACGACAAAAAATAAAAACACTTATTTGACACTGAGGCAATTAGACAGATCGCAGTTTGAATGAGATATCTGAGGTGTGAGTGTGGTAAAAACACGCCCGATCGAATTATGGATTTTATGAAAATAATGTAAGGCTGACTTAACCGTAATGAACACGATCAAGAATGGGATGTTTAGATGGTCGGAACATGGAAAGGGCATGAACAGAGAATGGAGAATATATGACGTAGCAACAATCTGGCAGAAGTACATGGCGCGATCAAGTGAAACAAATTCAGTATACAATCAAATTATATAATCAGGTTGTGAAGAAAGTTAGAATAACCGAAGAGTATTTAAGAAAGGAAATATTAAAGTAAATAATTAAAGTGTGTGCCAAGACATGGTTGTGTGGGGCTCATGGCATGTTTGAAATTGCTACTTAACACCAGCTACATGATTCGATGTGTGCAAAAAAACATCACCAAAAACCAAGTTTTATTTTATTTCTTATACATATATATATACGTCACAACATGTGTCCATATTTATTTGTAAAGCTCCCTAGGGGTGATATTTCTTCATAATGGACCCCACTAAATCAGTGAAAAATTCACAAAAATATTTACTTCGTCTAAGAAGCTGTTAAAATAGTATTTTGAACCATTTAACAATTCGCAATAATATGCACTTCATCTTAGAAGGTGTTAAAATATTACACTGAGTCAGTTAACAATTCACACATTCACAGTAATATTCACTTCATCTTAGAAGCAGTTAAAATATTATTTTGAACCATTTAACAATTCGCAATAATATGCACTTCATCTTAGAAGCAGTTAAAATATTATACTGAACAAGTTAACAACTCGCAATAATATGCACTTCATTTTAGAAGTGTTAGAAATATTATACTGAACCAGTTAATAATTCACAATAATATGCACTTCATCTTAGAAGCAGTTAAAATATTATACTGAACAAGTTAACAATTCGCAATAATATGCACTTCATCTTAGAAGCAGTTAAAATATTATACTGAACAAGTTAACAATTCGCAATAATATGCACTTCATCTTAGAAGCAGTTAAAATATTATTTTGAACCAGTTAACAATTCTCAATAATATGCACTTTATTTTAGAAGTGTTAGAAATATTATACTGAACCAGTTAACAATTCACAATAATATACACTTCTTAGAGAAGCAGTCAAAATATTATACTGAACCAGTTTAAAATTAAAAATAATATACACTTCATCATAGAAGTGTTCAAATTTTAGACTGAACCAGTTGACAATTCACAATAATATTCACTTCATTTTAGAAGTAGTTAAAATATTGCACTGAACCAGTTAATAGTTCACAATAATATTTACTTAATTTTAGAAGTAGTTAAAATATTGTACTGAACCAGTTAAAAATTAAAAATAAAATACACTTCATCATAGAAGTGTTCAAATTTTATACTGAACCAGTTAACAATTCAGAACAATATGCACTTCATCCTAGTAGCAGTTCAAATATTATAAAACAATCAACCAAACGTTCGATGACAACACGCCATCCAAAAGAAACAAAAAATATATTTCTCAAACATGAAAATAGTTGGCGTAACAACGCAAAAACCAGAATTCGTACAAATTATTTAGTACGTAATTACATTAGTAATGATCACACTCATTATGATTGTCTGCGAATCTAAAATATTTAATTTTATATTACCTACCGCGACCACAAGTTTCCGCCTAATGTCCGTCTGATGACATAATTACAGCGGTGTTTTTTTCTACGTATTTACGTTGGCTGAGTTGGGGATGAGTCAAGGATGCTGTGCTCCGTGACTGTGTCCCGCCAACCTTCAGCCGGTCAATCGGGCTGTCGGCTGTCATTAATATACGGAGAAGATCACAACACAAAACACTTCTCGGAGCTCCGCAGATCATTCAGCGGGTGCCTAGTACCTCCCATCGGTCAGGCGTCAGCAACCTTTGGCAGCCGAGTCATTTAGAAAAAAAAACAGAAAGAAAAGTTTGTACTAACCTAACCTAACTTCGATGGTAATCCATCATTGTTACCTAACCTAACCTAACCTTTATGTGACTGAAGAAAACTACACATTTTTTAAATTGATAGGAAGTAGCGTTGGGAAAAACTTCAATGTTTTGTGAATGCTTCACTAATTACCAATTCTTTAAAATGAACCCTTCGCAGTTAAAGCTTCAATTGAAGTCAAACTCGCAAAAAATAAATTTGAATCTATTCGGTTATTTGTTCAGTTAGAGATTTCAAATTGAAAAGAACTGGAATCGGTTCCTCGCCAAAATAAAAAGTACTAGTCGGTAAAAATTTTAAAACGAAAAGAACTCCCCAAAAATCACGTACTTTTGAATCGAAGCACTTTGAGGTCGAACTTCAATTGAAGTACTACTTTATAGGCTTTGAAGTTCTACTTCACAACTGAACTGCTGCAAATTGAAGTACTTCTTTGTAATCTAACTTCCATTGAAGTATTTGTTTAATGAAATGAAGTTAATGAAATGAATGAACGTTAAAATGAACTACACACTTTAATTGAAGTATTTGTTCAATGAACAACGAATGAAGTAGGAACTGCTGCCAAAAAAAATAGTTCTTTCAGAGCGGTCACAACGTTAGTAGGAAGGTTCATTTTACAGTACATCATATTTATCATTTAAATAAGATAAAATGAGTAATAAATACGGAAAAGCTTCAAATTCCATTTGAAACACATGAAGGAAACAAGGTACTCTTTCAGTCATCAGAAGTTGTAAATTATACGTATGCGTTTTCCGCTCACATACCACCTTCGACATATCCAACGGTTATGTTCAATTGTTTATTTTCACTATTGTAGAGAAGTCACCAAGTTTCAGCCGGTTAGACTTACTGAAACATTAATGTTGAAAACCGAAACAGGTACCCGGGTACCCTTTCAGTCACATAAAGGTCAAATATTTTTTTTGTCCCAACTGCTGTTATTCGTCTAGAGCCAGTGAGACTATGGCGTCCCCAATTTGGGTATGTTGGGAGGTTGAAGGAAGTGGGGATGGGAAGGAGATAGGAAAGGTTTCGATTCTGAATGGTGGTCTTTCACCGGGGCGATCCTTATATCACTACCACTACCACTCGGGAACGTCCCGTAAATATCCTATTTATTATTTTTATATTAATTAAAATGTGTTGTGACCTTGCGACCCTTGGATTTGCAGTCGAGCGTCTTACCACTCGACCATGGAGGGCGTAAATATATTATTTAGCTGCTTTGCAGGGTAGGCAAAAATTCGGTGGCGATTATACGGAGAAGAATGGCGTTTAAGATGCGTGGTGAAATTATCTTTGCTGTGGGTCAATTTTTTTAACCTTCGTGCCCATTCCCCGCAGAGGTAGGCAGATATGATGGACCGCCACACAACTCTGTCTTGACACACACTGCTTGCTGCATTAACATTCATACATCGTCTCATACATACTCTTCCGTTATTCTGACTCGTTCATGGCCCGACTCAAGTATTTGATTCGCTTGATCGTGACATGTCTTCCTCAGGCGTCTCCGACTTCTTCTTCTATTTACTTTCGCGTCAAATATTCTTTTCACACTCCTTTCTTCGCTCATTCGCTGCGCATGCCCAAACCATCTAAGCGTCTCTTTCTTGATTCTATTAAATCCGCTTACATAAATCTTGCATTCTTTCCAAATATCCACATTTTTAACACGGTCGTACATGGTTTTACCGCACTTACGCCTCAAAAATCTCATTTTTACAGCATTCAGTCTGCTTTCAGTCGTTTTTTCTACCAATGTATGATTATTGTCGCCGTCGAATGACTATGTATGTGACTGAATGAATATGTCTTACATCTACGGTAGATATGTATATTTAACATTCGAAACATCGCGAAGACTCCAATATAGATAATTATTATGAACTAGGATTTATGACACTTAGCGTGTCACTGTAAAATAATGTGATCACAAACACAAGAATCACTAACCTCAAAAATATATATGTTGTTAGGGTTCCAGACCCCTGAACTATGTACAACTTATGTCGGTAAATAATTTATGTCTGACACTAACTACCTACAGCTAACACAGTAGCAATTAGCAACTAAAATAATTCGTCAATTAACAGTTGCTGATGAATAAATTATTTCCCCTACTTAAAGCATCGGAGGCCGATTTGGTAAACATTTATATGTAACCGATCCTCGACTTTCAGAGAAGATTTTTATCAATATCGCACAAACCCAAGTGCGATGAGAGATTATGATATTCCCGTGAGTGCGTTCAATAGTAATAGGAATAAGGGAATACCCCTTCTCCAGCTTGCGTCGCGACGCAGTCCGTTCGAATGCAACACATCGCATTCCGGAGAAAATTCATCATACTGTTAATAATGATATATTTTTATTTTTGATACTCACATGCTGAATTCCTGATGCACTCCGGAGAAAATCATTCTCTTGTTCTGAAATTATTAATATTCAGTATAAAATATGTCGATAAACTCATTTGCTCCGGAGAAGAACAAAACTCGAATTTCGAAGGAGATTATTCTAGTTCTTGAATTAAAAGCTTGCGAATTAACATGCTGAAGCACTCTAGAGAAAAACCATTTTTGTTCCAAACGAAAAATTGATCTAAAAGTTTAATTTTAAAAACATGTCCGAAACGCAACTATTTTCAACTGACATTTTCGTGTGACAGGGTTTTTATTTTATAATCGTAACTAACCGTTTTACGTATATTTGCGAAAAAAAATTCAAAGATTAACCAATGAATAATTGTACTATGCAATAACAGCCTTACTTTATGTGCAAATTGCAAGGGCCACTTAGACAGGCTGGAATAAATTATAAATTTTGATGACGTTTACCATTTTTTTCGATTATTTAGAAAACGATTCCTTCTTGGCCCAAATTCTCTACTGACGCTTTTTTTTCGTCCATCCACTCTACATCGACCTTGCATTATTTTCACGTCTCGCATACGCCTTAAGGATCTCATTTATTTAGGCCTGTTAAAAGCTTTTTACACAAATATTCTCATTTTTTTAAAACAACATACTCAAAACAGTGCAAAAAATATTGTAGAGGAAAGAAAAAATAGTATTGAATAACAGGTACATCCAGAGTTAAATAGTTTCTACAATTTTAGCTCTACAGGATGAAAAAACTGTACTAAGGTATACTTATAGTGTGATGTTGACGTACTAAATATATCAACATTATCGGAGTATTTGTTTTCCAGATATTGAATTTGTCGCATAGGAGAGTAAAATTGTGAGGTTGAAGTAGAATTGTCACAATTGGTAGGTACATAGACATAAGATACAAGACAAGTCATACTAATACAAATCGAACGATAAATGTGGCACGGTCTTGGTTTAAGTTTCAAAGGTCATAACGCATATGAAAATGATAGCAATACTGAACAGAATGTGTGTGTGCGGATGAGATAGCTATATGAACGTCACGCGTTACTGTTATAATCTCTCTTCCCCGACGAACTTACTGAGCGACTAGCCAAGTAGAGTACGACATACGGAAACGGTTGTCTTCCACACACCTATGTATATCTGCATTCGCTATCTCACATTATTTTGGTTAAAGAGCTCCCGTTTTCCCGTGACAGCTTGTCCGTCGAACGAATGTTTGTGTGATACTAAACGCAGTAAATCTCAGATATGTCTCTCGGACTCGGTTTAGTAAATTCACGCGCGTTGTCTCAGTAACGTATCTACATTATTTAATTCATTTAAGGGTAAGTACTGTATTTTTTACTGTCCTGCTAGGAACATGAAATGCAATTAATTTAATTAATTCAATTAAATTTCTACAACATTCAATCAACTTTCGTCCTTTCTCTTCCATTTCCCTCCTCACTGAATTTTTTCTTCCCATAAATTATTGATAAAGATGTGAGAGGACTGCATACAATGTATTATTACCTATTTTGTGTTTGGGAGTTGTGATGTTGGTAACATCAATGTTCATGTGTTTTTTTTTATGCGAAATTCTCAACGAGCACTTTTTGTGGGCAAGATGAACAAAAAACCGTTTTTTCAACTCTTTGTTGACATTTTCATAATGACATTATTATACAGAGACATGTCCGTTTGACATTGTCGTTATGACTGCGTAACAAGCCTGCCTATGTCTTTCTAGACGTCCACATGTTTAAAGAGCAATTAATTACCTACACAGTGACAATATGTTTTGTGACAAACTTTTCCCGTCCATCTGAGAAAAGATAAAACTAATTATTCAAATCGTCGTTCTCATGGGGATTTTTTTACGCGATGTATTTATTTTGTGAGGAATCTGACAACAGTGAGCAATGAGCATACTGGAGTTGCAACTCAGTGTTTTTTTAAAAGAAAGACAAAAATTCCCAGTTTACGAATAACCTGACAATATTTGAAAAACTCCTACTACGAAACTGTTGCCGTGACTAAAGTCACCCGTGCGCGCTGGCCTAATACTTCCCATTCCACTTGGTTATTTTCAAATCAATTAAGGACTTGTAAAAACACATAGCTACATCATAATCATTTGATATAAGCCAGCCAGATATTTTGGTTTTTCAATGTTTTCTCCTATCTTATTTTCGGAGAAGGCTACCGGTCTGATTACTCCAGAAGAAACTGCTACACAAAAGGTTTCGTCATTCGCTTGGACATCGTCTCTATCTGATTTATAAATTGCTGCGTCGCACTTGGCGTCTAATTTTAATTAAATTATGTGAAATTGATTGAAATACTAATTTGCTAAGTGACACGTTGATGAAGAGAGTAACATTACCGAGTCAACTACCATATTTCACGGTATAAATAAATTAATTAATGCATTTGCTCACTCCCTAAATACCCGCTAGACGTCGTAACTTGGGTAACTAATGCGCTCGCTTGAATGACATTTTCAACTCTACTTTTCAAAAGTTAAATTCGAATAACTTTATTTTTATTTTTTTTATAGTTAATACCGCACCAGAGCTGCTAACTGCTCCCAACCGTCTGGGGCCAGTGAGACTATGGCGTCCCCGAACGAGGTATGCTATGAGGTTAAAGGTTATGGGAGGGCAAGGAGATGGGGAAGAGGAAGGTTGGGAAGTACCGGGCTACTTAGATCTGGTCACCAACCACGGGTAAAGCCATTTCAAGCAACTTTTAGATTCTGAATGGTGGTCTCTCGCCAGGGCGATAGTTGAAGTATCTACCACTCTGGAACGTGCCACAAATATAGCATTCATTATTTTATACGAATTAAATGTGTTATGACACATATTTTAAATAAAATGTGTTTGCGCACGCCGGGTTTGAACCCGCGACCTCTGGATTTGCAGCCGAGCGGCTTACCACGAGAGAAAGGGGACAGCGGAAGACAAGAAAATAACTTTATGTTGCATGCAATCCAAGTTTTGTTTTCCGCTTGATAAAATGTATTCTTTCTTACCTCTCTTACCTTTCTTACCTTTCTTACCTTTCTTACCTTTCTTACCTTTCTTACCTTTCTTACCTTTCTTACCTTTCTTACCTTTCTTACCTTTCTTACCTTTCTTACCTTTCTTACCTTTCTTACCTTTCTTACCTTTCTTACCTTTCTTACCTTTCTTACCTTTCTTACCTTTCTTACCTTTCTTACCTTTCTTACCTTTCTTACCTTTCTTACCTTTCTTACCTTTCTTACCTTTCTTACCTTTCTTACCTTTCTTACCTTTCTTACCTTTCTTACCTTTCTTACCTTTCTTACCTTTCTTACCTTTCTTACCTTTCTTACCTTTCTTACCTTTCTTACCTTTCTTACCTTTCTTACCTTTTTTCATTCTTTTGTCTTCTATAAAAAATAATAAAAAAATATACAATAAAAATTATAAAAATAATAAAAAATAATCAAAAATTGTATTATAATCATTATCGTTTTTTTTTTTAAGTTTGTGAAAATGCTGTTTGCTGAAAACATACCATAGGCAATTAAGAAGAAAAAAAATACCTCATTTGACACCATCACAATCTTGTTTTTTTTTCAAAATTTTAATGATCTGCTTTAAACATTGGTTCTCGGTATGTTTTAGTTTTTAAACAAATTATGATTATTACAACCATGACAACATGACCTTTATGTTTTTCAGCTGATCACAATTTGTTCTAAAACTGAAACGGACCGACAATCGGTATTTAACAGGAACTGCTCAAAGAACAAAACAAAAAAAATTGCGACAATGAAAATTTCATATGTCAAAAAACGTATTAGATCACTCTGCTAAATTAAATAAGCAAGAACCCACACATCTTTCACTTCACGTGATCCGTACTATGCTGACGTCAAAACATGTTAATGTCTCATCCCAATTTTTAAAACATGTAGCTTTTATATTCAATTAGAGATCAAAATCTGCAGTTGACCTTTTTTTACTACCTCTCTATTAATGACCTAAAAACAAGAAGCTTCTCTATTTTATTATTTCCCCAATTTGCATTCAAGCAGTAGTGCAAGTAACTAAATAATACAACAACATAATTTAACAAATATAGTTATCTTGTTTATCTTTTACGCCACGATCCTTATGTAAACAAAATTACATCCCTACGCGACACTCTTTTCGACATTCCTAACTCATAGTTTTAAACTGCTACAACTCTCTTATTTCAAACCAGATTGATATTTTTTTTATCTTAATCTGGGCTTTGTTTCATTTTAAGTACGATGAAATACATAGATCTACAATAAATTTAAGGATACTCCTCTAAAATCGTGGACCGTAAGACACAACAAGAAATTGGGCAGCGTCTCCGTGCTGCTTACACATACCAATACAGTTGTTTGATTTCAAAGAGATAATTTGTTAGGTTCTTACCTTCTTTTTTTAATCCAGTTGCTACCTTATCCGACCATTTAATTATTTTCGTTTTTCGTATTCAACAACACCGTATTTGAAAACAAGTGACAATCAAAAATCAGAAGAGTGTTATGTGAAAAAACGTGTTCGTTCGTTGGTGTCTCGCTTGGTCGTTCGGTTTGTTGTTGTTCTTCAAGTAATATTAAATTAAGTGTGGTGTTTGTTGTGGTGTTTGTTGTAGTGTTCGTTCATAATATAATGTGTAAGAATAAGCAACAATTTCATCGGTGAGTGAATTGGTTTCCTACTTCCTTAATTCCATAATCTCTCCGCATCCGTAATTAGACACTTCCATCAAGTAGTATAGTTCATCGTTTTACTGTCCACTATTTTCCAAATTCATCTGAAGCTGAAAACGCATTAGGTGTTTTACCTCAGCTTTGGATACATCAACAGTGTTTATATGACTACTAGTTTACTCACCAACGCACAAACTGGAATCATATAGGATGACCTCACGCACACGACGCTAGAGACAATGGTACTGCGGCGGGAAATTCAAATGACTGACCGGCATTTAGAACGATCTTCGTTTTAATCCGCTTTGTGTAAACAAATCAGAAGTTTTCTCTAGTCACCAGAAGACGACAGTTAGAGGAAGGATTCAACAATTTTTTAATTTACTCATCAGCTTTATTCGTGACGTGCTTACGATATACACGACGGATTTGTCAGAACGCATAAATAAATGCCCGTAACGCTGGGGGCACGCTTTATATTTTTATAATTATTTTAAAAATAAACAATAATTTCGGCTCTTTCACGACTAGTTATTTACCCCTGCTAAAGACACCTTTGCATTGCAGGCAGGAGGGGGGGCAACATTCGTTTGCAGCCCGCCGCAGGGGGGGGCGTCTAGACGCGGGCCAGACTGCGCCGGGGCAGGGACGTACAACATTTTGTTGATGGAAATGATTTTTTAAAAGGTTATAAAAATATTATCATGTTTGCTTATATCTATAAAAAGATGACATTGACATAAAAGTAATGTAACTGATTATAAGCAAGTAACACTGTATTTCTGGAATATATATATATATATATATATATATATATATATATATATATATATATATATTTGATTGCAGTTCTTTTTGGCTTTGCCCGAGTTCCAATACTCTTTTCCGGAATATTTTCGTCTTATTTTTTTATGGTTTGATTTGTATTTCAAAGCTCCATAAGTTGATAGTGAAAATTACATTGCGAACTGAAAAAATATTTTTTGCTTAGTAATAAATAAGTCTTCTGTTGTGTACTCATGATTATACAGTTTGTATTTTTTCTTCTCTTTTCTTACACCCCGTTCATCGCATAGTATTTTTTTATAATAAGTGGTATCAAGTGGCTTGTTTCCATCATCTTAATGTTTATGAACTGCAAATTTAAAAAAACTAACAAAAGTGAGCTCTGGCATTACGAAATGTGAACACCTATACGCGTCGACCGTCCGACGCAGTTATACTAACTAGACATAACATAGACCTAACTTACAAATGAATAATTGTGCATAGGAAAGTGCAAGAAATCATTTGAAAATAGGATTAATAATACTTTGTTCATTTATATACACCGCTATTTTTTTCAAATTTATTTTAAGGGTTTAACACTTTTTAGTAAGGGAAAAAAACTGTTGCTAAAACTATCATTAAAAAAAAACTAAATACCTAAGACTATGGCTAGAATTATCTTAGAAAGGTTGTTAGGTTTTTTTTTACGTGAATACCGCACAAGAGTCTCAACTGCTCCCAACTGTCTAGGGCCAGTAAGACTATGGCATTCCCAACAGGGGTATGTTGTGAGGCTGAAGGTAGTAGGGAGAGGAAGGAGATGAGGAAAGGGAAGGTTGGGAAGTACGTGGCTATTCAGATCTGGTCACCAAACGCGGCTAAAGCCATTTCAATCAAAGTTTCAATTTTTAATGGTGGTCTTTCACCAGGGCGATACTTAGAGTGTCTACCACTCTGGAACGTGCCGCAAATATACTACATTTCATTTTATATCAATTCATTATGTTATGACACATATTAATAAATTAAATTTATTTACGCACACCGGGTTCGAACCCGCGACTTCTGGATTCGTAGTCGAGCGTCTTACCACTCGACCATGCAGGCCGTCAAAAGTTAAATGTTAAGTGTTAAGATTTGATTTTTTTGAGAGATGTATTTTGAGTTCAACTCTAAATTCTGTCGAGACATTTATTATCTTTAACGTGCCTATGACCATACTAATATATTAACGACTAAAATACGAAGGTTATGCATTCAAATTATTGCTATTCCACATTTAATTGATGTTAAATGATATATTTGCGACACGTTCCAGCGCTTGAAGTAACAATATATGGAGAGATAGCTAATTTTTTTACCCAACCCATCCGAAATTGTAATAAATCACTTTCTCCGAGTTTTTACATCGTACACCATGAGAGAGAAAGAGACAACAAATTTCTTGGACCGCTTCTATATACTGTCGTAATGATCTTAAGCTGGCTATTTTCGCTGGTTAACGGCGGGACTCCGCCCACATTTTTTATTTTGCCACTAAACTTGACACAACTAAACGGTTTTTTAGGTTAGATGCTATATTTTTGTTGATAAAAATACTGTGAAAAAGTGGCTATACGAATACACAAAAACATTATGTCGATATGTGAAATGAATGGATGTATAAATACCGTAGCCTTGGTCTTAGCCACGCCCATTTGCGCCGAGTCATGTTAAAATCATCAAAAACAAGTCCAAAACTGACTTCACTGCCTTGGCTTTGGCTGCCTCTTGTATACTCTAAGTTCCAGCGTCATAGATACTCTAAGTATCACTCTAAATGCCAGTATTCAAATCGAAACGTTGCTTAAAATTTATTTGGTGACCAGATCTGAATAGAAAGGCACTTCTCAACCTTCGTCTTTTTCATTCACCCTCAGCCTCACATCATACCCCGATTGGGGATGCCATATTTCCACTCACTCTAAACGGTTGGGACTCTGGTTATCAGGCCTCTCTATTAATGTTCCACCGTAGCTTGACACTTGTTACCACCTGTCTAACTCGTGTGGTAAACGCCTAGTGCCGAACAAGGCGAGACGAGATGTTCTTCAACAGGAAAACACGTTTTAAAAATGTAATTATTTCATTTATAAACCGATTTACACGTGAAGTCGTCGGTTACTCATCAGCGCTTTTGACCTTGCGCCTCCTGGGGCAACTCAAACACCGCTTCATCACGACCGTCCACTCCGCCTTCGCCACACTCTATCATTTAGCGTCCGAGGGGCAAGACACAAAAGGTCGCTTTCGCGGAAAATGGTATAAAGTATAAGACTTGAGCAAACGAATCAACAAAAGAGCGTCCGAATCCAATTTGCCAGAGTTACATCAGCGGCCGAGAATGCGACTCGCACTGGAAGATCCCAGTTTTGACAAATTGGAGATTTCGGTGCGTCATTATTCATTCCTACCCATGGGCGTGCAGATATCAGATGTTGACCATTAACCGAATATTTTTTTTAAATGATTGATTTGTCTGTCTGCGAAGGAGTGTTTGTGTTATTGTTATCACTGAACAGATAATCCCTAGAATTATTAAATACACTTTTTTGTCACCAATTTATCTAATACTTAAACCTGTTTTAACACATTTTTTTATATGAATACCGCACAAGAGTCTCAACTGCTCCCAACCGTCTAGAGCCAGTGAGACTATGGCATCCCGAAATAGAGTGTTTTGTGAGGCTGATGGTAGTGGGGAGGGGAAGGAGATAGGTAAGAGGAAGGTTGGGAAGTACCTGGCTATTCAGATCTGGTCACCAAACACGGCCAAAGCCATTTCAAGCAACGTTTCGATTCTGGATGGTTGTCTTTCACCAGGGTGATACGTAGAGTATCTACCACTCTGGAACGTGCCGCAAATATACGTTTTATTATTTTTGTATGAATTAAATGTGTTATGATACATATTAATTAAATAAAAGTTATTGGCGCACACCGGGTTCGAACCCGCGACCTTTGAATTCGTAGTTGAGCGTCTTACCACTCGACAATGGAGGCCGTCAAGACATAAATAATAATAATCGTCGCTGGTTGAAAATGAGATAAATATGCAGTTCTCATCAGTTTATTTTTCTGCATCGAATGCGCTGTTTGATTCTGAAGACTTTTGTGGCCCTTCAGCCATCTAAAATATATTTACCATTTGGGAGACGGCTTGACTCTAGCGACCCAAGTTTGGGAGTTTTTCAGCTTTTTATCGCTTCAGGTAACTCAGTGAGAGCATTCAGTTACCTCAGTTAACTTTTTTTTTTATCCAGCCAGGTACAGAAGATTTTATTGTAAAACGAAAAACTTTGAAGTACTCTGTCTATGTCAAATATTCAATACAACAAAACAATAAAAATAAAATAAATAAATAATTATTATGTGTCAAACGATCGATGTCAGCTTTTGTAGATATCGGTATCCTGCAATCGCTACCATAGTGGTAGATACTCTTAGTATCGCCCTGATGAAAGAAATTTAAAATCGAAACGTTGATTGAAATGAATTTAGCCGTTTTTAGTGACCAGATGTGAATAGTCAGGTACTTCCCAAAATTCCTCTTCCCCATCTCATCCCCCTCCCCACCACTTTCAACCTCACAATAAACCCCGATTGGGGATGCCATAGTCTCACTGGCTTTAAACGGTGGGGAGCAGTCGGGACTCTTGTGCGATATTCACTATAAAAATATATGTTTTGATTTTTTTTAATGTTGAATCTGCTTCACGAGAAGTAAGGAAAAAATGTGCCTATTCGGGCACGCGGACACGCCCACGTCATACTTCTATTAGTGTATCACCTTCGGAATAGCTGAATCATCTTTGTTATGATGCATTGTCTGTGTAAATATTGTTTTAGTGTCTAGACATGCTATAACTGTACCAAACTAAATTAAAGTAATACTTGGGTAGTTTATTATCCAAGTTATTTTGTGTTCTTCTTTAGGTGGGTTGCTGTGTTTGTTCTACCGGTGTTTCAATGGAATGTGCTCCGAGGAACTAGCGTCGTTGAACTCTTCTTTGCCAGTGCAGATACGCGGTTAGCTGCGTCCAGACACCGCGCTGAGTGTAGTGTACGACCTATAAAAGTGCTAACAAGATGAACATTAATAGAAAGGCCTGAATATATTAAAACAGGCAAAAAATTATTTCGTACACTTCATTTTAATTTTTTTTTTTTTTTACGTGAATACCGCACAAGAGTCTCAACTGCTCACAACCGTCTAGAGCCAGTGAGACTATGGCATCCCCAATAGGGGTATGTTGTGAGGCTGAAGGTAGTGGGGAGAGGAAGGAGATGAGAAAGGGGAAGGTTGGGAAGTACCTGGCTATTCAGATCTGGTCACCAAACACGGCTAAATTCATTTCAATCAACGTTTCGATTCTGAATAGTGGTCTTTCACCAGGGCGATACTATTTTGACTGTTAAATTATATATTTGTTATTTGGCAGAGAAAGAATGAAAGCAGACTGAATGCTGTAGAAATGAAACCCCTGAGGCGTATGTGCGTAAAACCATGCATGACCGTTTTATAAATGTGAATATTCGGAAAGAATTCAAGGCCGATGTAAGCTTAATGAATATAATCAAGAAAGGAACACTTAGATAGTTTGGGAATGTGGAGCGAATGAACGAACAGAGGAGTGTGAAAAGAATATATGACGCGAAAGTGAATGGAAGAGAAATCAGGGAAGATATGGCACGATCAAGTGAATTAAATACTTGAGTCGGGCCATGTGAAGAGTCAGAATAACAGAAGAGTATGTATGGGACGATGTATAAATGTGAATGCAGCTAGGTGTGTGTGCCAAGACAGCGTTGTATAGTGGTCCGTTTTCTTTGCCTACCCCTGCGGTGAAACGGCGTGGTGGTTAGTTTTGGTTGGGTTAGGTTAGGTTATATTAGGTTAGCCTGCATCAAACGCTTGCTAGCCTAGCGCTAGCGGTACGTGTATGAAGCTAGAAAAGCTAGTCATCAGCTTTAAAATCAATGGTTGAGCTAGTTCTATATTCAAAGATTTCACCTTTTTATACATGAATTCACTATCGATAGATAATTAAAATAAATCAATTGCACACACTTTTTTCCCCCTCGAACGTTAGCCGCGTGGTGTCTGGACAAAGCTTTTGACAATGGTCATGCGTCATACGAGAAAGAGTCATTTTGGTGACTCGCTATCGTGCTTGTTAACAGCTCGGCTGTAAAATGGTTTTTAGGCTTTTGTGTAACCTCCTACCTATAGTGTGGTTCACTACTTATTTTCTTCTAAAATCAGCATCCCCTAAAATGACGTCTCTTGTGTAGTTAACTAACTCTCAAACTAACTACCGCATGCATGCATATCTACACTTGGAAACGAATACATCTCAAATATTGGCATCTTTCATGTGAATTTGCCATTATGCCAATGATGTATTTATTTGTCACTATTGTAGCAAAGACTATATGGGAATTGTTATTTTATTTTCGTTTGTTACCCACATTTCAGCACTTTTTAATTTTTTACCATTTTTACTGTATTAATTTATTGTTTATCTTTTATGTTATTATTCTCTTGACACACGCACTGCTTTTGTTAATTTAATATGTCAAAGCCCATCAGGGCGTTAATGAATAAATATTGCAAAAAACGAAGTTTATTTGTAACAGGTTACTTTCTTAGTTTCATATAATATGGGCACTGTCAGCCTGAGTATTGTTTTATCGATTCTTCAGTTTTATAGACTTTACAAAATTAGCTTCAAGCTGTCGGGTCGTAAAGAATATTGATGTATAAAAAAAACAGATTTTTTTCCATAAAACAGATATCTCCGAGGAGTGTCAACAAACTTGACATTAAAACCACTGCCCGAATGGTATTCAAATGATTCTCTCATTTATATTTTTTGTGGTCTTGCTGATGGTATGTTTATTCTCTTTAGAACGTGTGGGCAGGGCCGGTCCTGTGCAGGCGCAATTGGAGCAGTCCGCTCCAGGCGGCGAGTTGCCAAGGCGCTGATTTTTTTTGTTGCAATACACGAAAAATATTTCTTTTAAAATTGAACTGAACAAAATATTTACACTTTGAACATGTAATTTTTTTGATTTGTCAGTTTACATTTAGTTATTTTCAGAGAGGAAACATGCCAAAAACGAGTGATTAACAGTGATGAATTTTGTAATAAAAGTGACACCCTTTGTATATAACACTTATGAGTGTACGTGGGTTATAGAAAATAAATTATTACAACTTCACAATAAGCTATTTTATTAGACGTGGAAAAAAAAAAATTTCTGTTTAAATTTAGGTTTTGACAAAGGGCGCCAAAAATTTAACTTGCGCCAGGCTCCGTTCGACTCAGGGCCGGGCCTGCATGTGAGATTGCTAACCGATTAACTATTTTAAAAATTGAAAAAAAAAAAAAAAAAATCTCTGGTCTTATACAAATTTATTATTTCATTTTCATTAAATATGTCAAATAACAAAATGTTTGCTTTCTACGAAAAAAAAAAACAAATTTTCCGTGTAAATAATTTTTGTGTTTTTAAACAAAAGAGTTAATTTATTCGCCTTCTCGGGGCTTCATGTTCGCTTTCACCGCAATTCAAAAAAATATGGTGGCTTAAAAATCAGACGGATTCAGTCCCCACATCTCAGACATAACCGTTACGCGTGCTTTCCATTCTTCCTTTATTTGACTTTTTAATTTGAATATTTGGCTTGTACATTTGTACGGCTTTCTTTAATCAACGGAGTATTGTACTGAGTTAATTAATTATTATGAACTCTGATCAAAGGCATAAAGTTGATGAAATTTCGAAAATAAATAAATAATAAAATCTCTCTCCACACCTGTGGGTATTATTCGACCGTCGTGAAAAACCTTTTAACGTAACGCTCTCTCAAGGACTGGAGATCTGAACACAGCGAGTGTTACGCGACAAAGCAGGACCGCGACGTAAAAAAATATTTTTATTATTACTAATGTTTGCTTGCAGATATGTCAGACGGCGGTGGTTTTTTGCGAGGTGCTGGTCTCGCAGTCACCTGCGATTTGTCTATGGTTTTGGACTGTGGGTCAGATTTTGCCCAAAACGAAAGGAGCGAAGTCCAAAAATGACGAAAAACAACGCCTCATCGATCACTGCTGAATTCTGAAATGTTTCTTCGGTAACCGCACCATTAGTATCTGCCAAGTCAAGTCCAGACCAGACAATCCGCAAAGGCACTGAGGTACCACTTAGTTTGAACACCGTGTCTTATTTACAATTGTGAAGAATGATTGAGTTAAAACGAACGTTTTTCTTTTTTTACATAATTTAATGTATAATAAAATCACATTAAAAATATTTAGAAAAAGATTTGCTATGTATAATTTAATATATTGTGAAAGTGGATTCTCTTTTCGTGCAAGTGACAAGACAACCCTTAAATTAACCACCCAATACTGTACATGATTCTCAGTTTTCTTCACGCTGCAATCCCTCTGATATTATTCTTGGATTTTGCTGGTTTTGATATTCACATTTTTTTTTATTGAATAAAGAAAAACGTTCCTGGGTTACGAATAACCAGACAATATTTGTAAAACTCCTACTACCATCGTAATAAGCGAAAGATTTTGCTTGTGCAATGATGGAAGACTAGCAAAGGAATTGAACCCACGACGCCCGGGTGGGAATCCGACGCCTTTGTCCACTCAACTACTAACCGGTCAATCTGTTGGAGGTTTCCAAGCTTATGCGTTTTGAAAATTGCATAGAATAAAATAATGTTACAGGCAAACTGTGTAAAATTAGTCTGCTTTACACATATTTTCAAAAGCAATGATTTCTTTTCAATACCTCGGATAACACTTTAAATAAATAAACACAACGGTTTTCGTAAAAAAAATTGCAATATCGTTACAGGTGATATGCGTAGAGGCGTCTACTCCATTGAAGCACATAAGCACTGCCTAGCCTGCCATACTCACATGAAAATATGTATAATATTCGATTAAATACTATTAAGTTATTGCAGAAAATAAATATAACTTTCAAAAATACGCGTAAAATGTAGCTAATCGAACCGCCGCTAGCGCCCCAATGACCTTTCTACTATAACGTGTCAAAACCAGTAACTAAATATCGTCGCTGTGAAGTCAAAAGGGTTTAAGCGACACTTTGATCAAAAATGAGTTAAATATGCAGTTTTGATCAGGTTTTTTTTCTGCATCGAATTATCTGACTCTCGTTTGATTTTGAAGACATTTTGTGGCCCTTAAGTAATCTGAAATATATTTACCATTTGGGAGAAGGCACTCAAGCGACACAAGTTTGGGACTTGTTTTAGCTTTTTTTGCTTCAGGTAACTCAATGAAACCATCGAGTTACCTGAGTTAGCCTTTTTTTCAAAATCCAAGTAGGAATTATAGTGTAAAACAAAAAAACTTTAAAGTGCTCTGGTATGAACTTCCCAAACGCCACCAACGTCAGAGTAAATTATTCTATTTTCACTAGACTACACAAAATATGTATGCTGTGAGCTGTTTCCAGTTTAAGTGGTGTGTTAGTATCTTTGTTAGTGTCGAAGGAAGTACTTTTACCGAACAAATCCAATAGCAATCTGTGATGTTTGTTGATACCTATCTCTATTATTAATTAATTGCCTGTTGCTACTGCCTACCCTGATCAAAAGCTCTGTGCACGCCACTGGGTATGCGATACAGTCTGAACACAGCTTAAGCATCCCTGGAGGGTCTGATATCTCCACTACTCTGCCCTCCGTCAGATACTGGCAGTGTTTCCGTTAGGTATCGTCTGGTGTCTGGTCGGTCTGGTTCCGCAGACAAAATGCATTAATATCATTTGAGTTCGTCAGTTGAACTTCAGGTGGGGTGATTCGCGGCCATTTGACCTTCAGATGAGGGTTTGGGGTTAGCGAGAGGTTCACAGTTGCAGATTCCTTTACATAGAGCTAATTAACTAACTAACTTACCATCACGCCGTTTCCCCGCAGGGGTAAGCAGAGAGGACGGACCGTCATATAACTCTGTCTTGGCACACAATCCTTGCTTCATTCACATTCATACATCGTCTCATACATACTTTTCTATTATTCTGACTCTTCACATGACCCGATTCAAATATTTCATTTACTTGATCGTGCCATGTCTTTTAGGGCGTCCTCGACTTCTTCTTCCATTCACTTTCGCATCATATATTCTTTTCAAACTCATTTTTTTGTTCATTCGCTCTACATGTTCAAACAATCTAAGCGTCCCTTTCATGATCCTATTCATTACGCTCACATCAGCCTTGCATTCTTTCCGGATATCCACATTTTTAATACGGTCATACATGGTTTTACCAATTAGAGCTAATTCATTAGACTTGCTAGCTTGGAGAGGTTGATCTCATTTCAATTAAAATATGTATCGCATTATCAGGTTACGAATATCCTGGTAGTATTATAATTATTCTTCCTACCATCACAATTAATATAAAATGTTGTTTGTGCAATGGTGGAGGACATAGCTGACGGGAGATTGAACCCTCGACGCCTGAAAAATCATTATGTTATCAAAGGACATGAGATTTGAGACTAAATTTACAACTCCATTAATGCTCCACTTTTTTATAACTGTTCGACGATTATTTTCTTGTTTAGCAACAGAGAACAAAACAAGTTTTAAATTCATCAAAATGGAGCAATGAGAATTATACTTAGGCGACATAGATATTTAAAAGTAGCTAAAATGTCAGAGGAACTAAATTGGCTAACAGTGAAACAGATGCTGACATTAAACACATTGATGTTTATACACGAAATAAGAATTAACTCGTTATCAAAATATTTTTCTGACAAAATTATTTACAACGCGGATATTCACAGACATAATACAACGACGTGCAAAGAAATCAGACTTCCAAAAAAGATTAAATCCAATACGCAAAACAGTTTATTTTATAAAGGGATGAAATATTACAATGCGCTGTCGGAAACCATCCAAATTACACCAATTAATAAATTTAAAATAGTTTGTAAGAACCATATAAAATTTATCAGTATGTAATATCAAGTAGTTTTAGTATATAAGTTAGAATAATTAGTAAATGAGACAGATAAACTTCGTTTAAAACCACTTTTATTTTCAATTTTTGGTCGACCGGTTTTGGAAGCACCCTGCCATCTTCAGGACAATATTAAAATTAAACTAAAATTTAGAATACTAAGATTTACATATATATATTTAGGTGTTGAAATGTGAAGGAGTAATTAAAAATAAGTAATTGATTTATTCACATAATCCCCTCAATTACTTCTTCTCCTTCCCATTCCAACACCTAAATATGCATATATACATATACTCTCTATATTTTAGTTTTATTTTAATATTGTCCTGAAGATGGAAGGGTACTTCCGAAACCGGTCTACAAAATATTGAAAATAAAAGTGGTTTTAAACAAAGTTTATCTGTTTTATTTATAAACGTGGCTAGCCACAGAGTAAATGCTTTTTACGAATTATATAATACTTGAATTTAATCCTGTTGCCAAACTAATTAATTGTAGTTTAACGGGATAGAACGGAAAGAACAATAAAAAACAACTAAAATAAATTAAAGTAGATAGCGATTTTTTAAAGATGCTATAAACCTAGTACACCTTTTTAGTCAGTATTCCATATTCTAAAAAGGATATGCTAAAATCAACCAAAAACACAACTATATTTTTAAAGCATCAATCATCACAAACAAAAATGTACACTCCGTTTATTTATAGGTAATCCGTTAAACGTTTTATCGTAAAAACATCTAAAATACTTATCAGAATATTCACAGTGTGAAGGTACCTTTTATTAAAAGATGCAACCAAAATAATAAAAATATCTACAAAAAAATATTTGGAGGAGCTGGGATTTGAACCCAGGACTTTCAGCATGCGAAGCAGACACTCTACCACTGAGTTACACCCCCGATGGAACATCTCGACAAAATAAGCTTTGAGTACCCTGCCAAACTAGACTGTTTTCCGATTTTCCGTACACTAATACTAACGAGGGTTGATAATAAAAAGTTACAAATCCATAATATTATATTATTGTAGTAGGTACTATATGTTTGTAAAGTACCTATTTCTTTATGTTTAAAGATAGTCGAACATTCTCGGGTTAAAAATAACCTGACAATATTTGAATTTCTCCTACTTCCATTATTTTTTATTATTGTTTTTTTTTTGCTTTATAAACGCTTAAATAAGCAAAAACATTACTTTTGCAATGATAGAGGACTTAGCTAGCATAGGGTACAACCTGCGACGCCTGGTTAGCAACCAGACGCATTTGTCCACTCGACTACTAACCACAATTTGTTATCTAAGCTATTTTTCGCAAAAAACACACTTGCATATTTATCACGAAAAAAATTTTCATTATTTATTTTTCACTTACTATTAGGTATTTTCACTTACTATTAGTAATAGAGCGATTATCAATTGGGTTTTATTGAAATACGCACGATTATTGAATGAGTATTTGTACAGTTACCGTTGAAATGATAATTAAATTTAGGATTATCGGTTAATCAGTCGATCATTTATCGGTAGAGTTGTCCAAGAATTATTTTAGTTTTATTTAAGTTACTTGTACAACAAAGTTTACAAAGTATCTAATTATAATTCATATACTTTAGACTAAGTAATAATAATTCATATACTACTTCATATTACTAATATATTTGATGGTTCTTTCAGGCTATTTTAAATTTATTCATTGGTATAATTTAGATGGTTTCCGGCAGCGCATTATAACATTTCGTCCATTTATAAAGAAAGCTGTTTTGTGTATTGTTTTTATTATTTGTCGGTAGTCTGATTTCTTTGCATGTCCTTGTATTATATTTGTTAGAAAAATCCCACAATCATTTACAAAGACATTAAACCCCCAGGGACTGCGTAATAAAACGGTAAATACGACGATTTCGAGTGTTATATTAAATTAATTAAGTTAGTAATCGCGCGATTATTAAATAATTGTAATCATCGGAGTTAGAATCTTTGCAATCACTTGCTCAATTACAAAACATACAATTCTAAAATACATAAATTAATATTACGACCCGGCCTCTGGTAAGCAAATGAATGCAGCCATGTTTGTTCTGCGTACGTGACAGATAAACATTTTAACCGTCATATTCTAATCATTTTGGCATCATCAAAAACCGCCTGCGAGCAAACAGCGGAGCAAGAGAAGCGAATTAAGGATTATGCTGCAGTTTTGTATGGCGAACTAGTCTTTTTTTTAATCCGGGATTCCCCGGCACTATTTTATTCACTCATTATTTTTATTTTAGCTAATAAAATTGGAGTTTACCATTATGTATTTGAAAACTTACATTATATTAGGAGTACAACTTTGCTTAATTTTTAATTTCTTTATTAGACCAGAAGTGCTGGTCAGCCATATCGTGTGCAAATGATCGAAACAAGTAATAGTCAGAGGGAGCCACGTATGGAGAATACGGCGGGTGGACTTCCTATTACAACGTTTCCAAGTATGTCTTGACCACTTTCTCAACATGGGGTCGAGCATTTTTAATTAAAACCTCCCGCAAATGACGAATTTGGCTCGTACACTGACATTTTCAATCGAGAATAACTCTATGATGCAGACACAAATCGACTAATGTTTCTTTAGGATTGTGTTGGCAGATTCAAGTTTATTGCATGACGTCAATGATCTATTTATTTCGACCACTACTTACTGCTATCTATAGGAAAACGGCGGAAGCAAAGTTGTACACCCAATATAACATTATAGTTTGTTTTATAGCTGTGATATTATATTAATTAAAAGTTTATTTAGCTGTTTTGGATATTGATAATCTCATTTTATTGCAAGTCCTTCTGTTATGTCTATGAATACCCTCGTTGTATATATTTGTGTTTGAAAAGTATTTTGGTAATATGTTGCTTATTATTTTGTGTATTGTATAAATATCATTGTGGTCCCAGAGTGGAGGATGCTCTAAGAATCACCCGGTGAAAGACCACCATTAAGAATTGAAACGTTGCTTGAAATGGCTTTAGCCGTAATGGTGAACAGACATGAATCAGAGCCAGATACTTTTCAACCTTCCTCTTCCCCATTTCCTCACCCTCCCCATTGCCTTCAACCTCACAACATACCCGGAATAAGGATGTCTTAGTATCATTAGCGCCAGACGGTTGGGAGCAGTTGGGACTCTTGTGCGGTATTCACCGTAATAACAAAATGATTCAAATGAAAAAGATTAAAAAAATGTCGAATCGTGTCCAAGTTATGTAACCTAATTATAAAAACGTCTTTCGACTATTACCACGTGCCGACTATAATATCAATGAGTCGCACGTGTACGTGTTAAAATCAATTGAACGATTTTGGTTAGTTAAACAATGTATTATCTTATTACTAAAATTATTTTGATACTTTACCGATATCCAAAAATACATCGCACGTGTTCCATTGAATCATTCGATTGCCTACCAAAATATTCAAGAACCTAACAGATCGAATGATTGCCCACATTTTCAATAAAGCCCATCATTATTGGAGTGAGATTTTACTCCAAAATAAATTAGTCTAATTTAGACAGGATTAACTCTTCATTAATTTTCGACGTTGATTATTTTTACAGGAAATTCGCCTATTTGCGGGAAACACTAATTAGCATACCGATTATTTACAAAATGTACCTATTTATAATTAATACGTCTATAATCTTGTATCGATATTCGCGTGTTGGTAGTACCTAAGTGTTCCAAATATTATAATTCCCATACATTTCAACCTTTGACCGCCAGCTTGTTTTTTTGTGATTTTTGGGGTCGACATAATCTCCGATTAATACTGCACGATTACGTGCCGATAAATATTGTACTACCTCTATTAAATAATACTGCATTGCTTAGGAAAGAATATCTCAAGCTATTTAATATATTATGTTTTAATATATAAAATTGCTTTAAACATAGCTTTAAGCGAAACTGTGATACCATTTTAACATGTGAAACATTTTTATGTTAATTTTAAAAATATCAGAAAATCTTTTAGCCATATTCATTTATTGTCATTACCGCACAGAAGAATCAACTGCCCGGGGCCAGTGGGATTATGCTATGTCATAACGTATGCCTTATAAGGCTGAAGGGATTGAGAAGAGGTAGATGGAGGGAAAGGGAAAGGTTAAGAAGTATCTGTCAAGATCTGCTCAGTAAACAAGGCTAAAGCCACACAAGGATCGATATATGATATTTTGAATGTTGCAGTCTTTTTTTTTTTTTGGGCGATTGCGGCAAATAAGCCATATAATATTTTTGACCAATGTTGTATGATTATTTTTTTAAAGTGTTTTCGGCACAAAAGTCTCAACTTCTTCTAACCATCTAGAGCCAGTGGGAATCGGGGTATGTTGTGAGGCCGAAGGTAGTGGGAGGGAAGAAGATATGTAAGAGGAAGGTTAGAAATTACCTGGCTATTCAAAGCCATTTCAAGCAACGTTTCGATTCGGAATGGTGGTCTTTTATCGTGGAAAAATGTACCATCGCTGATAAGGAAAAAGGGCTTAAGCGACACTTTGGTCAAAAATTAGTTAAATATGCAGTTTCGATCAGTCTTATTTTATGCACCAAAGGGTTTGACTCTTGTTTGATACTGAAAACTTTTGTGGCCCTTCATCCATCTAAAATATATTTACCATTTGGGAGTAGACTTGGCTCAAGCGACACAAGTTTGGAACTTTTTTGGTTTTTTATCGCTTCAGGTAACTCAGTGAGAGCATTTCGTTACCTGAGTCAACTTTTTTTTCAAATTCCTACTAGGTACTGAAGACTTAAAAAAACTTCACAAAATGGCGCTTCAGCACTTTTGCCATTCCGGGGACGATATGTTATTTTCAAACAAATATTTATTTTACGATTATTATCGTTTTCTTGAATGCTTGTGTATATTTTTTGTTTTATTCTACAAAAATAGTCGGATTCATGCATGAATTGACGAATATTTTAATCGTTATCGTTAATGGAAACCGCAATTGTGACTGTTATCGTAACCGCAATTGTCTAATAATAATAATAATAAAGTTTTATTTCAGAAGGTATGCAGGAGTAGTGCAATACAATACCTTCAATAAATGATAATAAAACATAGTGATAATAATAATAAAATGAAGGTTGTAATAAACACAAAAATAGTAATAAAGAAAAAATAAAAATAAACATGATTTCCCAAGAAAAATAAATAAAAATTGAAATATTAATGGAGGATATTAGGTCTCATTTCTGCAAAACGCCATCAAGAGGGGGTCCATCCTGACAGCGTTAAGATTGACGGGGTCAATATCTTACTTTCCACGTGCTAAAAAGGATACGGATCCCGCTGTGGGATTCAAACTCGATCCATCCAAACGCTAGCTGAATAAGTTGCTCCTCTTAGTAGTGAATGCCATTTTAATCAAGCGTGCTTCGAGGTGGTCTCCGCATCATCTGCATCCATCGCTCGTCGAGAGGAGAGCTGAGCCATTCAGATGCAGCCGCGACAATGACGTCGGTTGAATTCCGTGTCCTCCCCCAGTATGCAAGTAGCACTGCGTTACCAGTCCCTAGTATAAAGGCTGATTCACACCAACGTCCGGTTCCGCTCAGTGCCGATATTGTTCCGCAAGAGAGCTTATTGATATGGTATGAATATCAATCAGGGTATGTAAAGACAAAGTTGTGTGGCAGTATATCCTTCTGCCCACCCTTGTGATATTTAACTACTTATTTAGTAAAATAATTATTTTGAAGTGTAAAAATACTTGCAACGCAGATTTTTTTTTAAACCATTTTTAATTATTAAAAATATTATTTAGTGATAAAAAAATGGTTTTTGAAAAAAAAAAATCTGCGATGTTAGTATTTATACAATTCAAAATAATTATTTAACTAACTAAGTAGTTAAATATCACAAGGGTGGGCAGAAGGATATACTGCCACACAACTTTGTCTTGGCACATACTCCTTGATTGATATTCATACCATATCAATAAGCTCTCTTGCGGAACAATATCGGCACTGAGCGGAACCGGACATTGGTGTGAATCAGTCTTAAAGGTGTAAGAATTAACACCAAACTCACCGTGCAAATGTAACCGCATACTCTCTCCCATTATTTGAAACGGCGTCATTAAAATTCTCGGAGTATTACAAATTACCAATTCGTGTTGCATTCTATGTTCTATACCAGCAATTATTACAATGCGAGAACCGTTTTTTTATTGCACTCACGACTTGTGACCCGACAGAGTATGCTGTGAAACTAGATTGCACGTAGGCCTTGTAGACGGAACGAAAAAAATCTAGCATTACTCAGGACATTGACGCGAATTTTCTACTTCGCTTACATTTCATTTAACAAACATATCGTCGCCGGAAAGGCAAAAAGGCTGAAGCGCCATTTTAGAACGTTTACACCAGAGCACTTGAAAGTTTTTTGTTTGCTTTAGAATAAAATTCGTAAGTTTTCAGTACCTGTTTGGATTTCGAAAAAAAAGTTAACTCAGGTAACTCGATGGTCTCACTGAGTTACCTGAAGCGACAAAAGGCTAAAAAAGAGTCACAAACTTGTGTCGCTTAAGTCAAACCTTCTCCCAAATGGCAAATATATTTTAAATGGCTGAAGGGCCACAAAAGTCTTCAGAATCAAACGAGAGTCAGAGTTTTCGATGCAGAAAAAAAAAACTGATCCAAACTGCATGTTCAACTCATTTTTGACATTGTTTGCAAGTCCCAACACTTTAATTGTCTTCTATATAATTTCGTCGTAAATTCCGCACAAGAGTCACAACTGCTCCCAACCGTCTAGAGCCAGTGAGACTATGACATCCCCGATAGGGGTATGTTGTGAGTCTGAAGGTAGTGGGGAGTGGAAGGAGATGGAGAAGAGGAAGGAAAAGGTTGCGAAGTACCTGGTTATTCAGATCTGGTCACCAAATACGGCTTAAACTATTACTAAAGCAACGTTTCGATTTCGAATAGTGAACTTTCACCAGTGTGATACTTAGAGTATCTACCACTCTGGAACGTACCACAAATATTCTTTAAATTATGTAATTTTAATTAAATGTGTTATGACACACTTTCATTAAATGAAAGTTAATTGCGCACGCCGGGCTTGAGCCCACAACTTCTGAATTCGTAGTCGAGCGTCTTACCACTCGACCACAAAGGCCGACGTGGCAAGTCACAAGCAATATCTCCTGTTTATTATTTATTTAATAATGATCTCATAAAAAGAGTTGTTCACCAAATACATTAAGAGATGAATGATAAAAAATATTGTAGATACATAAGTAGTGTAATAAAATAAACTAAACATTTGTTTACACACCACAATTAGACAAGGTAAAATATTATTTTATATTTTTGTATTATTTAAAAGAAAAACAAACATTCCCAGGTTACGAAAAACCTGACAATATTTGAAAAACTCCTACTGGCATCATAAGAAGCGGAAGATGTTGCTTGTGCAATCATGGAGGACTTAGCCAGCAGAGGAATTGAACGAACGAGGCCCCATATATACTCGTATACATATTATAAACTGGTTATATGAAGTACCAAGTACCAAACGGCTAATAGGCATCTCTTCAGTACAGGTGCCAATAATCCATAAATTTATGTTCTACCTTGTATAATATTTTTCTAAACTTTCTAAAATTTTGTTTGTTATTCATTTACTTTTGCAGTTTTCATAAGTTTTTACTTGATTACTTACTATTGTTAAATATTCCAATTAAATAACCACTCATGTATATATGTTTTGGGCATCATGCCTGTTATATGTACTAAAATAAAATTAAAATAAATATCTGAAGGAGTTTTACGAGTATAAACTGAAGTAGTGTGACGCGTTATATTACGATGGTATTAGAAGAGTTTTTTTTTAAATATCGTCAGGTTATTCGTAACACGTAAATTTATGATTTTATTTTTTAAATTAATATAATAATTCACTTTTCAAACACTAAAAACTTGCGACAACTTTTTGGCAGCAGGGAATAAGACAAACAGTGATTAAATTTAAAAAAAACTCAAAATCACCATTGTGAATCAACAAATTCCGTCGCACTCTGTCTAGACCGCAAACCTCTGGTGGTGATTCCTGGGGCCGCATGAAATGCCGTTCTACGTGGGTCTGCATAGAAACTGAGAATCTAGACACCAGACAACAGCACAACATAACAGGCACGTTACATAGTCTAAGGCGCAGCGCGGATGTTTTCTGAATCTAACCCACCGTAAGTATAGGCCAGATAATTACCGATGCGGTCATACTAATTTCGTTTAATTCCAAATCTCCGTTTCGTGATGCACCGCATAGCGGACGTTATTTACGATGTGAACTTGGAGCATTGGTGCGGAGCTCGCTAGATGGACCCGTCCTTTATTTCTTGCTCATTGTAGATACGTATAATAATAATAATAATATTTAGGTCGTTTGTATAGCGCCGTTTTGTGAAAAATGACCTCAAGGGCGCTGTACAGATCTTATTTTCTGTTATTAGATATTAATTCCTAGTTTAAATGAGAAAATATACAGGAACATACTTACTTGGCAGGTCCCATCAGATAGACACACGTATTTACTGAAAATTATAATTATGATTTATTTATTTTTTCCGATTTAGGGCATAGGAGCGAAATTAAAAAATGGACTTTCTGAATTTGTCGTACAGTACAGGATTTGGTTAAAATCTGTACATATATCCAAAGGCGATTTGTCGAGAGACATATTATGTTGAGATTCTTTTAATGAATTTAAGGATATGAGAGTCTGAAAAGGTAAGTTTTCGGTTTGGACTGAAGTTCTGTTGGGCTCGTTATACATCTTAGTTCCGGAGGGAGTTTATTCCAAGCCTTCGACCCCGATACACCGAAAGCGCGATCTCTAAACTTAGTTTGTTCGTATACATGATATGCATGCACCTATACAGCCCCAGCACCTCAGAGAAATAATATACAAGAGAGATCGCTGCTGTAGTCAGTTTTGATGAGCTTTGCCGGACTCGGCTAGACCTGGGCGTGGCTAGGGCTAGGGTATTTATACATCCATTTATAGCGCATGTCGAAATAATGTTTTTGTTTCTTCGTAAAACCACTTTTTCACAGTATTGTTATAAACAAAAATATAGCATATAACCTAAAAGACCGTCGAGCTATGTCAATTTATTTCGAATATTAAAACGTGTGGGCGGAGTCAACGGGGACACGGTACACGAAGAACACTCTTACAATACTTTAAAGCGGTGTGATAATTTGGGAAAATTTGTTGTCTCTTTCTTTCTCATGGTGTACGACGTAAAAACTCGGAGAAAGTGATTTATCCTTAAGTGGTTGGGTAAAAAGAATTAGCTCTCTCTCCATATATTGTTACTCCGAGCCCAGCACTGAGTCAAACAGCGCCTGGCGCAAGTAAGACTTTCGTTCAAATGGAAGATTGGTAGCGACTCGTATCAAGTATAAGACGAGAGGCGCGAGTTTTTATTCCATGCTGTGGGGCCGGAAACTTCATTTACCATCCATTAACGGTATGTTTTTTTCATTTTATATCATATATATATAAAGCACTGTGATTAGGTACTGGCAGCGCCTGGGCGATTCACCGCCTGGAGCGGACTGCGCCAATTGCGCCTGCACAGGACCAGCCCTGCACTTAAAATGTACTGTACGAATAACTTCAAACTACACAATTTTGTAGAACACAGCCACACGACACGATAAAGAACTCAACCAAGGGTAATAGTACCAAAAATGAATTCTTCTTTTAGACAACGATTAAATATTTTCTTAGCTCCTAAGGCATATCGTCGCTGGAAAGGCAAAAGAGCTTAAGCGACACTTTGGTTAAAAATGAATTAAATATGCAGTTTTGATCAGTTTTATTTTATGCATCGATAGCTCCGACGCTCGTTTGATTCTGAAAACTTTCATTTAATGAATATGTGTCATAACACATTTAATTAAATTGACATAATTTAAAGTATATTTGTGGCACGTTCCAGAGTGGTAGATACTCTTAGTATCGCCCTGGTGAAAGCCCACTATTCGGAATCGAAACTTTGCGACCGGATCTGAATAGCAAGGTACTTCACAACCTTCTCCTTCCTCTTCTCCATCTCCTTCCACTCCCCACTACCTTCAGACTCACAACATACCTCGATTGGGGATGCCATAGTATCACTGGCTCTAGACGGTTGGGAACAGTTGTGACTCTTGTGCGGTATTCACTATAAAGATAAGTATACATATGAAATTAAATTGTTAAGGCAAGGAAAAGGAAATTATAAAGAAGACAATTAATGTGTTGATACTTACAAACAATGCCAAAAAAGAGTTAAACATCTCCATCGAAAGCTCTGACCCTCGTTTGATTCTGAAGACTTTTGTGCCCCTTCAGCCATCTAAAATATATATTTACCATTTGGGACAAGGCTTGACCCAAGCGACACAAGTTTGGGACTTTTTTTTAGCTTTTTGTCGCTTCAGGCAACTCAGTGGGAGCATTGAGTTACCAGAAGAAACTTTTTTTTCAAAATTCAACCAGGTACAGGAGACTTATGAATTTTATTGTAAAACAAAAAAACTTTTAAAGTGCTCTGGTGTTTATTTTCCCAAAATGGCGCTTTTGCCTTTCCTTTGACAAAAAGCTAAAAAAAGTCCCAAACTTGTGTCGCTTGAGTCAAACCTTCTCCCAAGTGGTGAATATATTTTAAATGACTGAAGGGCCATAAAAGTCTTCAGAATCAAACGAGAGTTAGAGCATTCGATGCAGATAAAAACACTGATAACAACTGCATATTCAACTCACTTTTGACCAAAGTGACGCTTAAGCCCTTTTGCCTTCACAGGGACAATATCAGGACGCTTTTACTAACTAACACGCTATTTCTCCGTAAGGATAAGCAGAGATGACGGAATGCTACACAACTTTACCTCAGCATACCTTCCACGCTAAGTTCATTGATAACATACATCTTAGATATGACCTGACTAAAATATTTGACTCACTCGATTGTGCCATGTTTTCCTGAGAATTGAAAATTTCTTATTACCTTGCAGATTGAATGAACTCTTTATATCTCCCTGGTGAGAGATCGCCATTCATTTTAAAAAGTGGCTTGAAAATGCTTTAGCCGTGTTATGTATTAATTGTTCAGAACAAAATAGTCAGGAACTTTACAACTTTCCACCTACCAATATCATTCCCCTCCCCACTTCATACAGCCTCACAACTTACCCTATATTGAGGTACTATATAGGGCTGTGGGAAAAATATGTTATACATGGTGTAACAGGAAGTTTAAACTTGCAATTTCAAAGCATTTTGTTTCAATCCTTTCCGGTACTGTTAACCGACTTTATGTGTATCTAATTACTTAAATATCTCTGTAAATATATATGACCGGTTAGTAGCCGAGGGGAAATATGCGTCAGGTTCTCGCCAAGGAGTCGTGGGTTCAATTCTTTTGCTAGCTAAGTTCTCTATCATAGCAAAATTAACATTTTCCACTTATTATGATGGTAGTAGATTTTTTAAATATTATTAGGTTATTTGTTAGCCGGGAATGTTTGTCTTTCTTTTAAAAAAAAAATTAATGCCAGACGATAAAGACGCTGGAAATCGTGATCAAGTGAGTGTCCAAATAAAAGCGATACAAAGGTAAACCGAGGAAGAGGTGGATGATGTAAGAACAGTGTAGTAAAGGACTGGAACAAAACATAAGGCACAGAGGATTGCAGGTAAATAGTGAGGAACCGCAGCTAAACTACTAATGCATATGTGAGTAAAAAAAAAAAAACGTTTTTTATTTTTTATTTAACGTCCGACTGCGGGTCTAAGATTTGGCGCTCCTGTCCAGCCGTCCGTACGGTACCGGCGGCCGCGGGCCACGTCCGCATTCCAGCGCCCGCGCCGC
This sequence comes from Drusus annulatus, assembly GCA_022651775.1. Lineage (NCBI taxonomy): Eukaryota > Metazoa > Arthropoda > Insecta > Trichoptera > Limnephilidae > Drusus > Drusus annulatus. The sequence continues at coordinate 849,961 of JAGWCC010000070.1, forward strand.
CCGCAACGCCGGGCCAGGGGGGGCCAAGTAAAGGGCCATGCACTCGTTCCAAATGCGATATCTACTCAATCAAAATAAAGCTAGTAAGCTTTGCCAAAATCGCCTAAATTAAAAAAGTTGACAAGGCTTTTTTTTATCGATAGTAATTTAATGGTAAAAAATGACTTACGTCCTTTAAATGTTGTTTTTAATTTTTAAACTATTGATTCTTGGTAGAACTCCATTCTAATGATAAAGTAATATTATTTTTTAACTGCATTAAACTATTTTTTGTATTGAGATCAGACCGGTTTCACTTTATAACGGGCATCTTTCGTCTGTGAAACCATCAGTCTGAAGATGCGCGTTATGAGCTGAAACCGGTTAGGTCTTAATAAAAAAAATAGTGGAATAAAGTTTAAAAATGGTATTATTTACTCATGCATAAAATATTATACGTATAAGTAAATAAATATTTAAAAAAATATATATTATATGTACAACTTTGCTTTCGCTATTTTCCTATAGATGGCTTTAGTGGTATGTAGTGGTCGAAATAAATAGACCATAGACGTCATGCAGTAAGCTTAGGCATCTGTCAACATAACCTCATAAAAACATTAGTCAATTTGTGTCTGTATCATAAAGTTATTCTCGATTGAAAATGTCAGTTTACAAGTCAAATTCTTATCATTTGCGGGAGGTCCATCGTGACAATGCTCGACCCCATGTTGCGAAAGCGGTCAAGACATACTTATAAACGTTGAAATGGGAAGTCCTACCCCACCCGCCGTATTCTCCAGACGTTGTTTCCTATAACTATCACTTGTTTCTTTCAATGGCACACGACCTGGCTGACCAGCACTTCCCGTCTTATGAAGAAGTAAAAAAATAGATCGATTCGTGGACCGCTTCAAAAGATGACCAGTTTTTCAACGCGGGATTCGTACGCTGCCCGAAAGATGGGATAAAGTAGTGGCCAGCGATGGACAATACAATATGAATCATAAATGTATTAGCCTCAAATTTCGGAAAAAAGGTTTTAAAATGACTTATTTTTGTAGAAATAGACTTTCACTATAATAATATTTCAAAAAGTGCAAATCGTTTTGGGATATATTTTTTTTTAAAGTTTAACATTTTTTTTACGAAAAATCTTATGTTTTTTTCAAATGCTTTCCTAAAAAATTAAAAACTAAAATCATTCAATTTATAAATATTTATATTTGTTTATAGAACGTTTATATTTACCTATCAACTTACATCAGACATCAAAGGTTAGAAGACCTTTTTTTTATTTTATTATTCGTTAAAGGGAGAGGAGTTAATAATGAGGAGAGAGAACATATATTTTGTCTCACGCGTGATTTAATTTTTTTTAATTGATTTTGTATTTTAACAAGCACGTTATAAAGAATAACTAAAAACAATGCCGATATTTGGACTTTTGCATAAATATTTTTTTCATTTTAATTAAACCATAGGAGAAAATTGATAATATCTGGTCAACAACTTCCCCATCTTTGTTAACGGGGTAACAATACACCTTTGATTTCTGAGGAACATAATTAATCAAGGATATGCTGCAAATTCTAAAGGTAATATTGTAGTAAACAGTTTACAGCCCGGGAAAATACAAAGTAAACTTGCGATATTCGTAATACGAAAGCTCAACACAATGTTGTAGCCATCAGAGGTGTTAAATAATCGAGAGAAATACATTTTATCCAAATTTAATTAAACGTGTTCCTGGTTCTGTAATGTGTGGTCAACACTTTTGCAATGATACATTTAATAAATTAGAATGAACTTTGAAGTTTTTTAATATCAATATAATTTATTCTCGACTTTGTAGGAAGTCAAAAACCTTCTGTAAAATAAAAATAAATGGTTTATCCGAGACACCATCTAGGTATATAATATGTGCTCGGAAAGAGCTTTGAATATCATACAGAGATGGCGGCCAAATCAGAACAAAAACTTAAATATATGATATTATTAATTTTCAAATGAAGAATGAGATCGATTAAAATACCAGTTTCCTATTAGGAGTCGGTGGCTGAATTGGCAGAAGCGTTACTCCCGGATAAAGTAGAGGTTCCGAGTTTGAGTCTAGGTCGCGACCGTTTTATTTTTTCTGTTTTATATTTACATTGGGGATTATTGATATTATTTTATTTAGCAATATTAAAAATAAAAAAAAAACACTTGTTTGATGCATAATTTTGTAACGTTTTCATAAAAATCGATGTTGAGTTTTTTTTTTTTTTTAGGTTTTTAAATTTTATTTGAACAATAATTATTATCATTTTAAATTTTTAGTTAAAATCTCTGCGACGTAATTATTTTTACGCGTGACAGCTGTTTCGCCTTCTTATTTTAAAATAAATAATAACATAAGCTAGTCGTTATGAATAATATGCTCAAGTGTCCCAACTGTCTAGAGCCAGTAGAACTATGGCATTCCCAACTGCGGTTAATTGTGAGGCTGGAGGGAGTGGGAGTGAGAGATAGGGAAGAGGGTCTTCCGCTAGGGCGATACTGAGAGTATCTATCATTCTCTGCCTTTTGATAAAAAAATATATTTTGTAATAGTGAATACCGCACACGAGTCCCAAATGCTCCCAAACGTTTGGACTTTAGAGCCAGTGAGACTATGGCATCCCCAATTGGGATATGTTGTGAGGCTAAAGGTAGTAGGGAAGAGGAAGGTAGGAAAGTACCTGGCTATTCAGATCTGGTCACCAAGCACGGCAAAAGCTATTTTAAGCAACGTTTTTATTTAACAAACTCTGAGGAATTTCATTTAACTTAACAGCGTTTTCACCTTCAAAACTCCGGATTTCTTTACACGTGGAATAGAGATTTGCAAAAACATCGTTTGACGGCCTCCGTGGTCGAGTGGTAAGACGCCCGACCACGATCCAGAGGTCACGGGCTCAAGCCTGGCGTGCGTTAATAATTTTTATTGAATTAATATGAGTCACGAGACATTTAATTCATATAAAATAATAAGAAAGTGTATTTGCGGCACGTTCCAGAATGGTAGATACTCGTATGTGTCGCCTTGCTGAAAGACCACCATTCAAAATCGAAACGTTGCTTGAAATGGATTTAGCCGTGTTTGGTGACCAGAACCTAATAGCCAGGCACTTCCCAACCATCCTCTTCCCCGTCTCCTTTCCCTCCCCACTACCTTCAACCTCACAACATACCCCGATCGGGGATGGCAAAGACTCACTGGCTCTAGACGGTTGGGAGCAGTTGGGACTCTAGAAAAAGTATTTTAATAAAGTTAATAATAATTTTACTAATATGCCACAGGTCCACAGTTTTCCATAAACAGAATTTTATACAATAATTAACCATAAATATTATAAATAGGTAAATTGGAAGCAAAGTGAGCGCCGGTTATAAAAAATGGCATAAAAAACTCGATGAGAAATCTTTTATATTAGCGCGGATTTTTTCCGGTATATTCTCTGGAATGTTAAGTAAATTTTAATCTAATTCTATCTCATAGTTGATGCATAAATCTCTAGATGGGACCTGTGAACAACCGATTGGAATGAAATAAATTATATATATATATATATACGAGACAAATTATATATATATAGATCGTATATTATACTGTAAGAGCGTGAAAGACGGTGCGTGTATATATATATATATATATATATAGCTCACATATTTATAGTTAATAATAGTATGTTAATAATAAATTGTCCAAAGAAGCGAAGCTAGCAGTCCACAATGCAGAGCTTATACCAACCCTGATGTATGGCAGTGAGGCATGGAACTGGCAGAGGAAGGATGAAAGTAGACTGAATGCTGTAGAAATGAGATCCTTGAGACGATGGAAGGATGAAAGTAGATTGAATGCTGTAGAAATGAGATCCTTGAGACGATGGAAGGATGAAAGTAGATTGAATGCTGTAGAAATGAGACCTTTGAGACGATGGAAGGATGAAAGTAGATTGAATGCTGTAGAAATGAGATCCTTGAGACGATGGAAGGATGAAAGTAGATTGAATGCTGTAGAAATGAGATCCTTGAGACGATGGAAGGATGAAAGTAGATTGAATGCTGTAGAAATGAGATCCTTGAGACGATGGAAGGATGAAAGTAGACTGAATGCTGTAGAAATGAGATCCTTGAGACGTATGTGCGGTAAAACCATGTATGACCGTATTAAAAATGTGGAAATTCGGAAAGAATGCAAGGCTGATGTGAGCGTAATGAATAGGATCAAGAAAGGGACGCTTAGATGGTTTGGGCATGTAGAGCGAATGAACGAAGGAAGGAGTGTGAAAAGAATATGATATGTTGCGAAAGTGAATGGAAGAAGAAGTCGAGGACGCCCGAGAAAGACATGGCACGATCAAGTAAATCAAATACTTGAATCGGGTCATGTGAAGAGTCAGAATAACAGAAGAGTATGTATGAGACAATGTATGAATGAAAATGAAGCAAGGAGTGTGTGCCAAGACAGAGTTGTATGGCGGTCCATCCTCTCTGCCTATCCCTTCGGGGAAACGGCGTTATGGTTAGTTAGTTTCAGTATTTTGTATTTTAGGTTCTTTGGGTATTTTAGGTTTCTGATGATGGAAGGGTGCTTCCGATGACATTACGATTCAAATGAAAGTGGTTATAAACAAAGTTTATCCGTTTTATTTATAAAAAATGGGAGAAAATAGTTGGGATACAGGCGAATTCACTGGAGAATTCGTCTGTATTTCAACTATTTCTCACGCATTATCAATTGTTCGTAATGCGTCATTTCTATATCGCGAGGGCTAAGCTTGTGTTTTTTTTCTCGATGCCGAAAATGTCCAATTTTTTTAAGGATGGTTTACCGCCCCGAGCGGCTTGGTGACAAAAAGGAGATAGCCTTGAAATGGACCAAATCTGCACCAAAAAAGAATGTTATTCGATATCTGCATACTCGCGCGCGGCCCGGAATGCGGTGTTTATGGTAAACGCTGATACGTCTGTTATTTTAACCGATATTTTAAACTTGTTTACGGCTTTTTATATCGCGCCTGTCTCAATTGAAAACCTGCGTCGACGATTCCACTTAACCATATTTTATATCTTTTCAAAAAAAAATAACGTGAACACCACTCAAGAGATATCTCCAACTGTGGAGAATGTTGCGAGGCTGAATGGAGTGGGGGGGAGAAGGAAATGGCAATGAGGAAGGTTGGTTAATACCTAGCTATTCAGATCTGGTCACCAAGCACGACGCAACGTTTCGATTCTGAATGGTGGTCTTTCACAAGGGCGGTATTTAGATTATCTAAAAAAAACTAACTAACTAATTATCACGCCGTTTCTCCGCAGGGGTAGGCAGAGAGGACGGACCTCCATACAACTCTGTCTTAGCACACACTCCTTGCTTCATTCGTCTCATACATACTCTTCTGTTATTCTGACTCTTTACATGACTCGATTCAAGTATTTGATTCACTTGATCGTGCCATGTCTTTCTCGGACGTCCTCGACTTCTTCTTCTATTCGCTTTCCCATCATATATACTCTTTTCACACTCCTTTCTTCGTTCATTCGCTCTACATGCCTAAACCATCTCAGCGTACCTTTCTTGATCCTATTCATTACGCTCACATCAGTCTTGCATTCTCTTAAAATAGTACTTCGTCGCTGGAAAGGCAAAAGAGGTCAAGCAACACTTTGGTCAAAAATGAGTTAAATATGCAGTTTTGATCAGTTTCTTTTTCTGTATCGAATGCTCTGACTCTCGTTTGATTCTGAAGACTTTTGTGTCTCTTGAGCCATCTAAAATATATTTACCATTTGGGAAAAGGCTTCACTCAAGCGACACAGGTTTAGACTTTTTTACATTTTTGTCACTTCAGGTAACTCAGTGAGGGCATTGAACTACCGTAACTTTTTTTACCAAATTCAACCAGGTACTGAAGACTTTAAAAAATATATTGTAAAAAAAAAAACTTCAAAGTGCTCTGTTGTAAACTTCTCAAAATGGCGCTTTAGTCCTTTGGCCTTTCCGGTGACTATTTGTCTTAAATAAAACATTTGTATTTTTAATAGACAGTGTGCACTATTGGTAAAATGCACCAGTACACATGGTAAACTATCATTGTCAACAGACATCGGCATGAATATATTTTTCTAGACATTTTATTTTTGAAGAGTATTATTTTACAATGTATATTTGGTACTTAATTTTAACAATTCTCCACCGGTTTCGACACCGCCGTGTCGTTCAATAGCGTTTTTTTTTATTTAAACTTGTTCCAATATTCTTTTACGAAGTCAGTCCACCTGATTTAGGCATATACACGTTTTGAATGAAGAATTATCCTTATTGATTCCATATACAAATTAGTTCACAAAATCACATTACTAACTGTTGGTGTATTGTCAAGGAAGGCGCTAGCGTGTGACAAAATAAATAATATTTTTTCTCAGTCATGTCTCAAAAACCGTCTGGTCAAAGGTTGGGAACATCCAGTGCGGTGGCTCTCAAACTGTTATAAGCATTTAATTATTTTTTCGGATATATAAGACATCACTCAAAAAGTTCGTAGATGAGTGATAAAACAACAACTTTTAAGAAAAATTTGACTATATTAATCAACATAGTCTCTTTCTATTCCAACGCTTCTCTAACATTTCAATTCTTTTTTTGTAGAACAATTTATATTCGACCCATAGTAGGTTTCAGTTTCGGCAATCACTTCTTCATTGGAGCCAAATCTCTTTCAATCTTGGAGAAACAATGTGTGGAGAGAGAGCTAATTATTTGTACCCAACCGATACAAACTTGCGATAAATCACTTTCTCCGGGTTTTTACGCCGTACACCACGAGAGAGAAAGAGACAACAAATATAATACTCCGCTTCTACGTACTCTCACAATGATCTTGGGCTCCTGAGTCACCGCGGGACTCCGCCCACATTTTTTATTATGCCACTAAACTTGACACAACTAAACGGTTTTTTAGGTTAGATGTTATATTTTTGTTGATGTCAATACTGTGAAAAAGTGGTTATACGAATATACAAAAACATTATGTCGATATGTGATATGATTGGATGTATAAATACCTTAGCCTTGGTCTTAGCCACGCCCAGGTCCGCCGAGTCAGGTAAAAATCATCAAAAACTGACTACACTGCTTTGGATTGATCCCACTCTGTATACTCTAAGCTTTCAATGGACCATTTTTTTCCCTCTGCGAACAGGCAGTAGTCGGTGGGAGCCAGATCCGGCGAATACGGTGGGTGGGGAAGCAATTTAAAGTGCGATTCGTGCAATTTTGCCACTGTTGCGATCGACTTGAGACGCTCTGAATCGTCGACGCGTTGCTGTTTTTGACGGACTGTGACCAAACGCAGTGCCCACTTCGAACAGAGCTTTCTCGTGGACAAAAGTTGATGCAAGATGGTGAATGCACTGCCTTCTGATATGTTTAATGTGCCAGCCATCTCACACAACTTCAATTTACGATCGGTCGAAACTGTTACGAACACAACATATTCTGAACATATACACTAACTACTGTACCTAGAAATTCGTCATCGAATGACTAACAAAAAAAAAAATTCTGATAATTGATGGAAAGATTAGTATTATTAGTAGAGGAATACGCCGCAACCCAAAGATTCAAAACGCACGTGACTAGTACCAGTGCAAGTTCGCTGAGTTAATCCGGGCTGCAGTCTTCGGGGAGAAGATTTTAGTGGTGATAGCCAACGCTCGATAAGAGAATTCACTAAATTAATTAAATAATAAAACCAAACGTACATTGAGGGTGAAAAATCTGTCTATTTTAAGTGAAAATATTGGATTTAAATAAAAATATTTTTGTTTTAAGCCACTTTATTTATACACATATAACAATTCGACCGGTTTCGGTTAAACTTAACCTTCTTCAGGAACGTATATATATAAAACGATTTATATATATACGTTCATATATAAAACGTTTTATATATATATATATACGTTCCTGAAGAAGGTTAAGTTTAACCGAAACCGGTTGAATTGTTATATGTGTATAAATAAAGTGGCTTAAAATAAAAATATTTTTATTTAAATTATAATGTCAAGCTACAAAGTGATTGCTTCCTTCGATAAATGAAAATATTGGCTTTAACTTCATGACAATTCGATTTTTTATATTTTTTTTTATTTAAAAAGTACTGGAAATGAAAAACATAAAATAGCCGCACTTCACAAAATTTTTCCCGATTCCCCTAGTCTTCTCAAGACATTTTTTTGAGCTAGAAACCGCCGTAGAATCTACAAGAAAACACAGTTCTGCTGGTGAACAAAGATAAACAATGGAGCGACTATACGTGAGGGTTGCTTGCAAGGTCAGTTAACTTTTTTTTTAAATTGCGAGTTTTACCTTACTCTCATAGTATGCATACGTATTGTATGGAAATTTGAGGACAAAGCTAACTAACTAACTCGCTAACCATCACACCGCGCCGTTTCCCCACAGGGGTAGGCAGAGAGAATGGACCGCCATTCAACTCTGTCTTGGTACACACTCCTTGCTGCATTCACATTCATACATCGTCTCATACATACTCTTCTGTTATTCTGACTCTTCGCATGGCCGGGTTTACGTATTTGATTCACTTTATCGTGCCATGTCTTCCTCTCATATATTCTTTTCACACTTCTTTCTTCGTTCATTCGCTCTACATGCCCAAACTATCTAAGGGTCCCTTTCTTGATCCTATTCATTACGCTTACATCAACCTTACATTCTTTCCAGATATCTAAATTTTTAACACGGTCATGCGTGGTTTTACCGCACATGCGCCTCAAAGATCTCATTTCCACAGCATTCAGCCTACTTTCACCATCTATCTGCCAGATCCATACCTCACTGACATACATCAGAGTTGGTATAAGCACTCCATTGTGAACTGCTAGCTTCGCTTCTTTGGAAAAAAAAAGTATTTGCGCCAACAGCGTTCAGTTCTCTACTAAGGAGTTTCCTGCGTTCAACCTTATTTTGATTTCCTCGAGGACAATGCCAACAAATCCTGATTTTCCGATAAATTACGTTAGAAATATGATATTTTTTGCAAAATCGGTAGAAATCACTCGCCGCTCGCCGCCATCTTGATTAAATAGTAAAGTAGCTTGTATTGCGCGACACAGTTTTAGAAACTTGGGAACAGGCGACAGAACAGACGAGTCGTGGAGTGACCATTCCAAGCGTGAAAGCACTGTTTACACGAGTCATTATTATGCAAGGGGAACCCGCTCGCCATACCTAGCACAACTTACCAAATATACATACTACGTACCATCAATCAATAAAACTACTTTATATTCTAAATTGTTTTGGCACGACTGACTTTGCTGCTAGATATACAAAATCACCACCGAAATATTTATTAAAGCAAATTTAGATATTAATATTCTAAGGAAATGAATTTTTAAAAACACACAGAAAAAAAATGTTCAGGTGCGACCGAGAATCAATCTCAGAATCTCCTGTTTTTCGGACGGGTGCGTTAACCAATTTCAAAAAACCCTTTCAATTGTGAGGTTTTGGTAAACCACATATATGTACGTATCGTCGCTGGAAAGGCAAAGGGAATTAAGCGACACTTTGGTCAAAAATTAGTTAAATATCCAATTTTGATCAGTTATTTTTTTTGCAACGAAGACTCTCGTTTGATTCTGAAGACTTTTGTGGCCCTTCAGTCATCTAAAATATTTTTACCATTTGGGAGAAGGCTTGATTCAAGCGACACAAGTTTGGAACTTCTTAAGCTTTTTGTCGCTTCAGGTAACTCAGTGAGAGCATTGAGTTACCTGAGTTAACTTTTTTTAAAATTCAACCAGTTACTGAAGAATTATAATTTTATTGTAAAACAACAAAAAAAAACATTTTAGTGCTCTGGTGGAAACTTTTAAAATGGCGATTCAGGTCTATGGCCTTTCCGGCCGCGATGTCTTGGAATCATTAACACCGTTTCAACTTATGTTCCGTATAAGCCTTTTTTCGCTATAAGACCACCAATCAGAATCGTTACGAATAATAAATCAACTAAATAGATGTAAATGTTTATTTATACTGGGTTTTAACCAGGGGCGGCTCGTGACTTTTTAGGTTGCTAGAGTGCTGAGATTGAAAAATACGACGTTGTTGATGTTGTTGTAGACGAAAATGATTTTATTTTATTAAAAAAATATACATTTTGTATCAAGATTTTTCAGTTTTGGTGGGTCATATGACCCCCCCAAACTGAAAAATCTTGAAAATTCTCATACAATATATATTTTTATATGTATTTTTTTTAATTCATTTTCGGCCACAACAACATCAATCATGACGTTTTTTTTCAATCTTAGCACTCTAGCACACTAAAAAGTCACGAGCCGCCACTGATTTTAACAGATGTTCTCACTTACGTGAAAACAATCCAGCTGGAAAAACTCAGTTAGTGATACTCATAAAACATTGTAAATATACCTTAATGCGAGCAATAACCTAGCAACTAAGGTGCGAAATACCAACAATGAATACATTTTTAATTAGAAACAACCAACCTTTAATTATTTAAACTAATTGTAAATTCATATTTTTATATACATAATGTAACCTACCGTACTTTGTTTTGTAAAAATAAAACAAAAAGATACATCGATGTACATTATAAGCAAATTTTCCAAAATCTACAATAAATAAAAACATGAAATAACAGTACCTAATTCTCAAAAGAAATTATTAATTAAAAATAGTAAAATCATTGTTATGTACCCCTGACTCCCCCAAATGTATAAATCCCGTAGTCTAAGATATACATGTACCAATTTGAACAGCAAAAGGTTGAAATCGGTCCGGCATTAAGAAAGAACAGTGGAAAAAAGTTTGAAATTTTGTATTACTTATTAAAATAATATTATTGTTATATTTATTATTGAAATAATAGCAAAAATCTTCAACGTAAATATGAAACAGAAAAATAACGGTCGCAACCAAGACTCGAACTCGGAACTTCTACTCTCTATCCGAGAGTAACGCTTCTGCCAATTGAGCCACCGTGACCTTATAAAAAATCGGCATTTTTAATCGATCTCATTCTTCATTTGAAAATTATTAATGTATTTTTTTCAAATTTTTTTACAATTTGGTTGCCATCTTTGAATGGTATACAAAACTCTACCCGAGCACATATTATATACCTAGATGGTGTCTTAAATAAAATCTTCTATTATCAATTTTCTTTTATTTTCTGGATTTTTTTATTTCATATTTACGTTGAAGATTATTGATATTATTTCAATAATGAATATAAAAATAATAAGCATAAAAGCTTTTAAGTTAATTCTAATTGTTGTTATTTTTTGTCGTTTTTAGTACAATGCTGACATCAATATATCTAGGTATTTCCTTACTTATATAACATTTAAATAGGTTGATACCTTAATTTTACCTAATCTTCTCAAAATAACAGCCTCAAAAACATAAGCTCCAGGAAAATAACGAACTCATCAATTAGTAATTAAGGTTGTCTTAGTATCAAAATTAAGCCATTAACAAAAATATGTTTAGTTATTTTGTTATTAACGAGTTTCCGCCAAGAGGCTTTTCTAGAAGTTGAATTTATGGTGATTCTCTGAAAATTCTATTAAAATACGGTCTCAGTTTGAAAATATTTGTTTTGATGTATTTGATTGAGTGAATTTCAAAATTCTAGTAACTTTCTAAGAATTGTTCAAATATTTCAATAATATCCCAGTTATCTGATACTCAATTATTTGATTGGTTTGTTCCAGTTTAACCGGGATTTCTTCGCATTTTAATAATAAATAGCTTCCTTTAAATTAATTTAAAAATACGAGTATCTATTGGAAAACAAAAATGACGTACGTCCTGATTTTCTGCGTATTTTTAGTTGATAAAACTACTGTAATAAAGCGGGTCGAAATTTTGATAAAATTGCGTTCTTAGAAAATATATAAATCGTACATAATACTTGTCATAGTACTCCTCGCCTAAAACTTGCAGAGGAAGGATGAAACTAGACTGAATGTTGTAGAAATGAGATCTCTAAGGCAGATGTGCGGTAAAACCATGTATGACCGTGTTAAAAACATGATATCCGCATAGAATTCATGGCTGGTGTAAATGTAATGAATATGATTAAGTTTCCTTATACTAATAATAGTATTTGGATAATTTGTATAGCGTCGTTTTTTGAAAAATCCCCTCAAGGGCGCTGTACAAATTTTAATTTCTACAATACTAATTCCTGGGTTATATAAATATACAGCAAATTACAATCACCATATCGTAATAACAAATAATGTAGCTGTTTTTTACTAATTTTTTTTTAGAGCAAATTTTGCACACTTGGTAATTTTTGTTTAGTTTATTTTTTTACCCCGATGATGCTTAGGCTAAGCGAAACCGGTCAGTCAGAAAATTTTAATAAAATCTGAAAAGTTATTATTTCATTTTCATGAAATGTGTCAAACCACAATGTGATTACCTTCTACGAAAATAAAAACCAATATAATCAACACCTTTTCATAATACAATATAAAGTAGCTGTTCTTGTATGCTTTTAGGTCGTGAACTCGGTGTCAGATTACAGAAACTGGCCTACTTGCTTCACGACGCGACGGTAAGAATATTCCTAGGAACAGTGCGAAACATCTTATCTAACTTCAAAGACTGCGACAGTTGTGAACTCGATGTAAGGAAAACTGTTGACTATTCTATGAGAAAATATCACACCCAGTATTTATATTCAGGATACTGCGAAATAAACGACACTGACCTCTGTTTAGTTTTGTCAACAAATACTGAAGTGGAAGTGAATTTAATAAAAATACAAATAATGAAAGTGAACTTATATAGCGCAGTTGAACGCTGTTGGCGCAAATAAGAAATTGTCCGAAGAAGCGAAGCTAGCAGTCCACAATGGGGGCTTATACCAACCCAGATGTATGGCAGTGAGGCATGGAACTGACAGAGGAAGGATGAAAGTAGACTGAATGCTGTGGAAATGAGATCTTTGAGACGTATGTGCTGTAAAACCATGTATGACCGTATTAAAAATGTGGATATCCGGAAAGAATGCAAGGCTGATGTGAGCGTAATGAATAGGATCAAGAAAGGGACGCTTAGACGGTTTGGGCATGTAGAGCGAATGAACGAAGAAAGGAGTGTGAAAAGAATATATGATGTGAAAGTGAATGGAAGAAGAAGTCGAGGACGCTCGAGAAAGACATGGCACGATCAAGTAAATCAAATACTTGAATCGGGTCAGGTGAAGAGTCAGAATAACAGAAGAGTATGTATAAGACGATTTATGAATGTAAATGAAGCAAGGAGTGTGTGCCAAGACAGAGTTATATGGCGGTCCGTCCTCTCTGCCTACCCCTGCGGGGAAACGGCGTGATGGTTAGTTAGTTAGTTATATAGCGCAATTTTGTGATAGTTCACCTCAAGTGCGCTTCATACTAAATTACTTAACCTAATAAATCAAGGAGAAAACAATATATTAATAATATTATACAAATTAAAACTATCTAAACTCATGATCGTTATCATAAATCATGAGAGAAAAAGGTTCAGATATGGGTATAATAGTGCATGTCTACATCAACAGATTTTTATAATAATTTTTTTTCGCACATCTAATAGGCATGATGCCGAAAACATTTATACATGAGTGGTTTTTTAATTAGAATATTTAACAACAGTAGGTAATCAAGTAAAAGTTTACAAAAAATGAAAAAGCAAATGAATAACAAACAAAAGCGAATGAATAATATTATACAAGGTAGAACATAAATAAATGGATTATTAGCCCCTGTACTGAAAAGACGCCTATTAAGGCTGATTCACACCAACGTCCGGTTCCGCTCAGTGCCGATATTGTTCCGCAAGAAAACTAAGTGATATGGTATGAATATCAATCAAGGAGTATTTGCCAAGACAAAGTTGTGTGGCAGTATATCCTTCTTCCCACCCTTGTGATATTTAACTACTTAGTTAGTTAAATAATTATTTTGAAGTGTAAAAATACTTGCAACGCAGATTTTTTTTTTAAACCATTTTTTTATCACTAAATGATTTTTTTAATAATTAATAATAAAAAAAATATTATTTAGTGATAAATAAATGGTTTTTGATAAAAAAAAAATCTGCGATGTTAGTATGAAGAAGAAGGATATACTGCCACACAAATTTGTCTTGGCACATACTCCTTGATTAATATTCATACCATATCAATAAGTTTTCTTGCGGAACAATATCGGCACTGAGCGGAACCGGACGTTGGTGTGAATCAGGCTTTAGCCGTTTGGTACTTGGTACTTGATTTAACCAGTCTATAACTAAAGGGCATCACTACTCGTACAATATCAGCTTGATATGATTGATTATATTGATTACAAGTGGCGATAATAGATTCAAAGTATTTGTCAACAAACGGTCTTCGTGATCGAGTGGTTAACCACTCGCTCGGCTACGAATCCAGAGGTCGCGAGTTCAAATCCCGCTGTGCGAAAAAAAAAAATAATATGTGTTATTACCAATTAAATTCATTTAAAATAATACAAAGTACATTTGCGGCACGTTCCAGAGTGGTAGAAACGTCTTTATCCCTGTTTGATTACCAGATCTGAATAGCCAAGTATTTCTCAACCTTTCTCTTTCGCATCTCCTTCCTTTCACTACTCCTTTCATCCTCACAAAATACCTTAATCGGGTATGCCATACTTTCACTGGCACCGGAAAGTTGGGACTTTTTTGAGGTATTCAAATAATTTGTCTATTTTAAACTTTTTTTTTGTGAAATTTAAATGAATGTTGATTAATTTACCTTTAGTGACGTTCGAAAAACCAGTACATTAAACCTGTACATCCAAGTCGCAAGACTCTGAATCAACCCTTCCAAACACATTAGTCTCTCGGGAACATGGTAACCGCCTCCGGGCCAAGTGTCCAGTTTTTTTTTTAATCAAACTGTTGCAGTAAGAAACTGGTTTAGGGTGGCCAGAACATAAAAAAATGATATAAAAAATACAAGAATTAAAAAGTAGAAGAAAAATACATGGCTTTAATATTTATTTTAAATCACCCACTTCGACCTAGACTGTTCTGAGCTCTTGCAATACTCAAAAATGAGTTCTGCTTTGTAGCAATAACTCGATGACCAACAATCGCGTGCATGCGACCATTCTAACAAAAAATAATAAAAAAACAATACACAAAACAGTTTACCTTATAAAGGGATGCAATGTTATAATGCGCTGCCGGAAACCATCAAAATTATACCAATTAATAAATTTATAATAGCCTGTAAGAACCATGTAAAATAGATTAGTAATATCAAGTAGTGTATAAGTTATTATTATTAAGTAAAAAGTATATGATTTATAATTAGTTACTTTGTAAACATTGATGTACAAGTAACTAAAATAAAACTAATTCTCTGCTTACATATGCTGGGAAACTAAACCACCTCAAAAATGTATATTTTTACTGTCGGAATATCGGATCAAAATACCTATAAAGCTAAACTTCCTTTTCAACCCTTCGGAGTTTTTTTTTTCTTCTGCTCTTTCACTTCCTACAGTTTTACAACATTTCTCGATTAAGAATTACCATAGTACCACTTGTTACAGGCATTTGGTTATCTTTTCCTACATTAGATCATTAAAAAAAGCATAAAAAAGATAGACCAACATTTTCAGGTAATGAATAACTTGTCAATATTACAAAACTCCAACTGCAATCATCATAAACGAATAAATTTGCTTGTGCAATTATGGAGGACTTAGCTAGCAGAAGAATTGAACCCATGACTCCTTGGGGGGACCCGATGCATTTGCCATTTTATGTTTATATATATAACCGAGTTACCAGATCTGAATATCCCATCCCTATAAAAGTTATGCTCAATTTAGAATAACAGGCACATAGTGCCTTTTAAGTGGAATACGGATGACACTTAGTGCGTTTTTTAGGTAACTGGCCCTAAACATAGTGCTTTTCTCAGAGTCTGATGAATATTTCAATATTTCTGTTATAATAAATCAATAATAACTTTAGAAAAAAAACATTTAAATTCTTAAATATGACAGTTTTGCCATATTTTTTATTGAATATCTTTTTCAAACTTGTTGGCACTTAGTTCCTATTTTATTAAGTGTATTCGTTTGTGACTCGTTTACTAACCGGTCAAAACAATTTGTTTTTATTTTTTTATTTAATGACAATTTAAACAATTTGAAACAACAAAACTGAGAGAAAACTCTCAGATAGAACATTTGAGTATCCAATGTTTCAAAAAAAATTACATTACAAAAGAAGAGAACAAAAAAACATGTGATTTCTAGGAAAAACAGAATCCCTTGTTTATCAATCAAGATTTCATCTTCAAATGGGAAGTTTTGGTAACCCTAGCTTGGATGAGATCGAATTACAGCTTCAACATTGTTGCAGTCTGTTTTTAAGCCTCTGCAACAATGTTGCAGTGAGCGATTGGTCTGAGGCGGAGGCAGCCATAAAAAGACATCTAGCTAAGTGTTATTTATTGGCTTAACCCTTTTAACGCCAGGCTTATTCTACCCAATGATACAAAAAAATATTTCTGCATTTTCGAGATTTGTGAGTTTATTCAATGTATGTTTTTTATCTGTTATGTTTTCGGAAATACTTCATATACCTGAGGAATGACATTGGTATTGAGAGGGTTAACCAAGGTGTGATTTGTCATGAACTTTGTATTGTACCATACACTCAAAAGACAAGTATATAGTTATCTTGTATAAACGTTATTAATCAAAAAATATTTATCAAATAAATGTCGTCTGTAAAAAAACCTTAATTTACTTATTTCGTTTTCTACGTAATCGTGTTGATATACGAATTAAAGAAAACTCAAAAATCTAACTAAGCACGAAGACTCTAGACTCTTGAGTGTGTCTGCATAGTATAGCGTAGCAAAGCATGTTAGTAACAATAATAGCATGAGGTGATATTTCACAAAAATAAAAATTAACCAAGTATTACACGATGAGTGTAAAAAAATATGTTATGCAGAGAAAAATAAATTGCAGCAACGCTGTGATTGGCAATCCCCACCTAAAAAAAACTGAAAAACCATAATTACAATTTACAACTCCATAATTGCTCCACATTTTTATTACTGTTCAACGATTCTTTTTTTGCGTAACGACGGATAACATAACAAGTTTTAAATTCTCCAAAATAGAGCGATGAGAATTATACTTAGGCGAAATAGATACTCACATGTAGCTAAAATGTCTGAGGAACTAAATTGGCCAACAGTAAAACAGATGCTAACATTAAAAACATTGACGTTTATACATAAAATGAAGACAACTTTTTACCAAAATATTCTTCTGACAAAATTATTTACAACGTGGATATTCAAAAACATAAGACTCGTACAAGGACATGCAAAGAAATCAGACTACCAAGAAAGAATACAAACATTACACAAAACAACTTACTTTATAAAGGGTTGAAACCTTATATGCGCTGCCGGAAACTATCAAAATTATCCTAATTAATAAATTTAAAATAGCCTGTGAGAATTATTTTTGTAAATTTTTGGATTTTTGCATTAGTAATATCACGTAGTATACAAGTTATAATATTATTATTATTGACAAAAAAATAATATGAATTATAACTACATACTTTGTAAAATTTGATGTTTTAGTAACTGTAATAAAATGAATAAAACTAAAAACCTAAAAAGATAGTAAAAAAAAAAACAAAGAGTCGTCATATAACGCACAACGAAATTAATTAATTCAATGGAAGAAGTGTGTAGAAAAAAGAAATAATTCACCTAAATGGTCCACCAGTCGAAAGCTTGACAGTCCCATTGGAAAAAATCGACTTACGAAAATATTCGTCGAATATCGTTACAGAATCAGATATTTGAAATTTTTACACTACGAAGGGTTTAGATTTCCACCAGTAAAAATGTCCGTTTAATTGATAATCATCAGGAAGCACTGCCTTCATATAAAAGGCAGAAATAAGATGGTGACTTAATATTTTGAATTATTTTCTAATTAAATCAACAAGCTGTATACAAGCTTAAATCAAATACCTGTACGAAATATTAAATAAAATAATAATTTAAGCAAACAAGGCATATCGATAGCATCGATCAATGTGACAAGGGTATTTATCAAAAATTAATTATTCCATAAATCTTTTATTATTAATGTGTTCATTTGTTAGTGTAATGTCTTGAAGTAACAATATACGAGTATGGAAAGAGAGAGCTAATTCTTTTTACCCAACCTATACAGATTTGGGAAGAATCACTTTTTTGCAGGTTTTTACGTCGTACACCATGAGAAAGAAAGAGACAACATTTTTTCCGAATTATTGCACCGCTTTAAAGTATTGTTAGAATGTTCTTCGCGTCCCGCGTCTCCGTTGACTCCGCCCACACGTTATAATACGCGAAATAATCTGACATAACTCAACGGTTTATAAAGTAACTTTTTTTTGTAACAACACTGTGAAAAGTGGTTATGCGAATAAACAAAAACATCATGTCGACATGTGCTATGAATGGATGTATAAATACCACAGCCCTAGTCCTGGCCACGCCCAGGTTCAGCCGAGTCCGGCAAACCTTGTAAAAACTGACTAGAGCTCTTGTATATTATTGCTCTGAGGTTAATGTTTACTTTCGTAAAAATATTTAAATAATATGTCACCCTTCCAAGTCATTATCAACCCTTTGCTAGGCTAGCAAAATTTACACCCATTTTTTTTATATTTTGTCGGCTTCAACTGTTGAACTTTTCAAAACCAGTGCAGAAAAAACTAAATATTTCTTCAAACCGGAATTGTAATTATAAGATTAATATAACTATAAAATAAATATTTACCCACTAAACGGACAGCGACAGTTTCCGAAGGATTATTTCTAAACTTCAATAACATAATAGGCATAACAAAGCGGGTGGATTTCACGATGCGGAAGATTATAAGACAATGAGCTGGTGAGAGACCATTCAGAAACGAAAAACTTCTATCCGAATAAAAAAAAAATCGAAAAGTTCTCTAAGACAGAAACTTTGACTTGGTTACTGTTTCTTCCAGAGGTATATTGGTCATGACAACAGATTAAATCATTTCAAAGCACTACAAATAAAGAAAGACATTGAAATTAAAAGTCCTATTCTGAATAATAAGTTAAATTAGTCCAGTAGTCCAATATTAGGTATATGTATTCAGAATACCCTATGATCGGACAGATTTTTTGGCTCAGCATAGCATGACAAGAGGTATAATTCTGTTGAATACATCATCTATATATATTGATATATTTTCCGATAATTTACAGAAGATCAAAAAACTTATTAATTTAAAAATTTTATAATTTGAAATTGCTTACTTGTTGTTCCATTGGACTGTTATTGGGTTTATATCTGTTGTACAATAATAAAAAAATAAATAAAATCCTGTAAACTATTAAATTTTATAAATATTCTCTGATCACCTTCTCAGTTGACGTTTTGTTTCTTTCATTTCATATTATCTGTCTCTTTCTTTGTTATAAGTTTAAATGTTATTCTATTGTGTTCTCACTGTTCTCTTATTTTATTTTAAATTGTGTTCTCCCTCTGTATGTATATTTAACCGCACATTTTGTATATTTTGTGTAGTTTAATTTGGTACCCTGATATAAACTGATAAAGTTTCTTAATATTCTTTAATCACCTTCTCAGTTGACGTTTTGCTTCTTTCATTTCATTTTATCTGACTCTCTCTCTCTGTTCTTTAATTTTAAATGTTATTCTATTGTTTTCTCACTGTTCTCTTATTTTATTTAAATTGTGTTCTTCCTCTGTATGTATATACGAGGCCTGTTCAAAAGAAAAGGTGAATTTTGAATTTTGGCGGGCTGTGTACATTCGATTATCATTTTTTTTTGTTTGTTATGTTGGTACACATATTTTTATCATATGTTAGCATTATCAGCTATTTTGGATCAGTGGTTTGTTTTTGACAACTGGAAAGGTTAGTCACGTTTTTGGGTGTTCTTCGATTTTTTACTTTTGAAAAAAATGGATCAAAGAATAAAATCCATGATTTGTTTTTCCACAACTCCAGGACTCACTAACCACACATTTTATTTATTTTATGTAGTTTAATTTGTGCCCTGATGATGCTTAGGCTAAGCGAAAACGGGTCAGTCATAAAAAGCTTAATAAAATCTGTGGTCTTATACAAAGTTTTTTATTTCATTTTCATTATATTGAAATTACCTTTCAGAACCACGTTCTCTGTGCTTTTCCACATTTACTTGTTGTACCAATTTTATTGCAACATAAAAGGGATGTTCCTGGAATTGTTATTAATTTGATTCTCAGGCACTTAGCTTTTTCCTCCGGCGTTGAAGGCGTTCGGACTAATTTATTCCGTAGAAGTAGTTTTTCCCTACCTTATAATAATATGTTCTTGATCTATTAATGCGGGTATTTAGTACCTGGCAGACCTGTATTTTACTCCGTACAGTCGCTGGTATTATTAGCAAAATGCACATTATTGTTTCGAAATACAGAGCCGAATTCTCATCAGGTAGTACAACATAGAAAACGAAAATCTCTTTATTTTAACTGAACAACGAACACTCTGTGTTTACGTCCTACTAGAACTTTCAAACGGTGAGTTAGTGTTTTAGATGAATAAAATAATGTAGATACGTTACTGAGACAACGCGCGTGACTGCACTAAACTAAGCCAACGTGGCGCACCTGAGATTTACTTCGTTTAGTCTGGCACAGTAATTCGTTTGACAAACAAGGTGTCACCAGCTGCCACAAACGCATCGCTGTAAGCTCTTTCCTGAGATAAAATGCCTTCCTGTGCTTTTGACAAGTGTAAAAATCATTCCGGAAAAAGAGGAGTTTTTTTTATGCGAAGTACACACAAATTGTTTCAATTGATACAATTATTCACATACCAAATGGTATAAGTGAGATAGAGAATGCAGAAATACATAAGTGTGTGGAAGACAACCTAGCGACAGTACACGAGTACGTTGCATGCTACTTCGCTCGTAAATTCGTTAGGGAAGAGAGGGCTTGCAACGCGGAGAATGTAACGCGGGACGTTCATATAGCTATCTCATTCATACACACATATTCTGCTTGCTATGGCTATCCTTTTCATGCGTTATGAGATATCAGAGCGTGCCAAATTTATCGTTCAATTTGTATGAATATGACGTGTCTTGTATTTTATGTCTATGGCTAGTGTGCAGCTTTTTCTTTCTTGGCTTTCTAGGTTAACGCTTGCAACGTCAGTCTCATCGTGCTCTGGAGCTTTATAAAAGATTATTAAACAGTATGATGTGATCATAACGTCGCCAGAAAGGCAAAAGGGTTAGAGCATTTAGAGTGGTAACAATTCAAGGCAGTGTAGTCAGTTGATGATTTTTACCTGACTCGTGCCTAAGACCAAGGCTAGAATATTTATACATCCATTCATATCATATATAAACATAATTTTTTTGTTTATTCGTATAACAACTTTTTCACAGTATTGACATCAACAAAAATATAGTATCTAACCTAAAAAACCGTTTAGTTGTGTCGAGTTTAGTGGCATAATAAAAAATGTGGGCGGAGTTCCGCGGTGACCCAGGAGCCCAAGATCATTGTGGCAGAACGTAGAAGCGGAGTATTATGTTTGTTGTCTCTTTCTCTCTCACGGTGTACGACGTAAAAACCCGGAGAAAGTGATTTATCACCAGTTTGTATCGGTTGGGTAAAAATAATTAGCTCTCTCTCCATGCATTGTTTCTCCAAGGTTGGAGCGCCATTTTGGGAAGTTTACACCAGAGCACTTTAAAGTTTTTGTTTTATTTTACAATAAAATTTATAAGTCTTCAGTACCCGGTTGGATTTAAAAAAACAGAGTTATCTCAGGTAACTCAATACTCTCACTGAGTTACCTAAAGCGACAAAAAGATTTTAAAAGTCCCAAACATGTGTCGCTTGATTCAAGCCTTCCCAAATGGTAAATATATTTTAGATGGCTGAAGGCCCACAAAAATCCTCAGAATCAAACGAGAGTCAGAGCTTTCGATGCACAAAAAAAACTGTTAAAAACTGCATATTTAACACATGTTCGACCAAAGTGTCGCTTGAACCCTTTTGACCTTTCAGCGAAGATATGCATTTGTTATTGAAAAATAAGGCACCATTTTGTTGGATTCGTATTTTTCAATTGAAATGTCGGTTGAAGTCGGTAGTAAATCTTAACATGACATTATTCTGCACAAATGGTTTAGTTTTTTTCATTTATCTTATTTCTTACAGCTAACCTAGATAAGTTTTTCTTCCCTGCTTATAGTTTGCAAAACCCCTGTACAGAGAGATAGAAATTTTCGATTCCGCTCTGTGATCTATATGAAATGCCTCTAAAATGAGCGGTCAAAATAAATGTACCCCCAGAATGCGGTCATCAAGTGAAATTGCCTGCCTTTTCCTACAGACTCGGGTGAAATAAAAATTCCTTAAGCATATCATGGTTTTAAAAAATACAGGTCTGAATACAATAGCAAAGGTATAAGGAATCAAGAGAAGTCCGCTTTATATTTCTTGCGGGATTCTGGCCTGTCTCTGTCCATTCTATAACACATTGTATCATTAGGTATAGTTCGACTGACCTGGAGAGCATTTCACTGTTCCCCACCAGCCAAGTCTCAGAAATAAAACCATTATTACGGCTGAGATTTATAACTGCAAGAGTAGTAATACTGCAATGAGCAACATTCACGGGGCGCGAAGAATTCCGCTAATGAGGATCTATTATGTCTGCTGTCTGTAGTGCTCCCAGGATGCTGTATGGTATGTTAAACACATTGAGGAAATGAGAACTAATCTGGACATTTAGATAAAACACAGTGCTCATAATAAATTTATTTACCTATTAATTGTAATTGAAAAGAAAAAATATTTTTATGCGGCAGAGTAAGCAGTTCTTATGTGCCTTTATGGAGTGCACTGTGACAATGTGTATATATCTTGTTTACATTTGGTATTTTTTAACAGTTGTATTATTGTGTATTATGTATTGAATTAAATAATGTCAATAATCCAAAACACAAATATGAAATAGAAAAAAGCTAGAAACTAAAAATAAAACAATGGTCATGACCGAGACTTGAACCCGGAACCTCTACTCTATTCGGGAATAACACTGCCACTAATTAGAAGGTGGCATTTTTAAACGATCTCTACTTACGAGTATTTAAAAAAAATATTTCAATTTCCTTCGATTTTAAGCTGCCATCTTTTGATGATATTCAAAGTTCTGCCTGGACACATATTGAATATCTAAATGGTGTCTTGGATAAATATATATTATTTTTTTAACCGCTTTCTAACTAGGTCTTAATGGCTCAATTGACAGAGTGTTACTCCCAGATAGAGTAGAGGTTTCGAGTTCGAGTCTCGGTCATGACTACATATTTGTGTTTTAGATTATTGATACTATTTAATTATTAAAAAAATAGTTCTTCGGATTAAGGCTGAACATGGTGGTGAGAAATTTTATAAAGCTTTCCAAAAATATCAACCATTACGTACTATTTTAAAATCTACTCCTACCCTTGTTAGTAACTTGTCAGAGCTAATGCGAGTTGTAATTACATTTAATGCTAACGGATCTCGCGGAGAGAACTAAAGCCAGTCGGAGTTTAATACTCTTGAGTGAAAATGCGTGAAGCCGTGATGGTAATTTGTCAAATCATTGCATTCGCACGGTGGTACTGCGGGTACAGTAGAAACTGTGGGTAGTTGGGAGTAATTACTGCGGAGATACGAATCGGGGACAACGAGCACAATTATTGCAAAAGCACACTGCCAATTTACTCAATGCACGATAGCCATTTTTCTTCCCAAGCATCTTCTAAAATGTTCTCGGTAAAATGGTATTCATCGTCATCATTAACATCACTAGCCACGTCTATTCACTGCTGGATGAAGACCTCTCCAGCTTGCGTTCACTATTCCCGATTCTTTATTACTGTTCAACTCTTCACAGGAGCCTCTCTGTCTATACAAGGTTAAGGCGTCGCAGCCAGTACTCACACAGATGCATTGCTTGCATACAGAACGTTTTAAAATTGTTATTTAACTGTAGAGAATTTAAAAAAAAAACCCGGAGACAGCGATTGATCGCAAGTTTGTATAGGTTGGGTAAATAGAATTAGCTCTCTCCCCACATATTGTTACTCCAATGTTATTACAGAAATTAGCCTACGCCGATACTTTCAGAATATTTTAAACATTTCACAGGTTCACAATTCGAATATCTCCAATCTTCTTGGACAATTATTGGAACATCATTATTGATCACATTACCCAAGCATCCATGCAAAATGAGATGACAAAATCCTTTCATTTATCGATGGTAGGATGATATATAGATAGTTGATACCTTGGAGTAACAATATATGGAGAGAGAGTTAATTATTTTTACTCAACCTATACAAATTAGGGATAAATCACATTCTTCGGGTTTTTACGTCGTTCACCATGAGAAAGAAAGAGACAACAAATTTTCCCAAATTATCACACCGCTTTAAAGTACTGTAAGGATGTTCTTCGTGTCTCGCGTCTCCGTTGACTCCGCCCACACGTTTTCATATGCGATACAAATGGACATAAGTCTACGGTTTTTTACGTTATATGATATATTTTTGTTCATAACAATACTGTGAAAAAGTGGTTTTACGAATAATCAAAAAACATTATGTCGACATGTGCTATGAATGGATGTATAAATACCCAAGCCCTAGTCCTAACCACGCCCAGGTCTAGCCGAGTCCGGCAAAACTCAAATTGACTACAGCAGCGCTCTCTCTTGTATATTATTGCTCTGAGGTTGATACCGACAATCTCTTGCCGCCTCCCTGCATCTAGTTATCCCAACATTGCACTTCCAAGAAGTGACGCCTTCGTACATATTAACCACTGCTCGAATCCCCGCGAGGAAAGGCGGACGCAATGGTGCCGCCCATTGCCGCCCTGACATGCCATATTATTTTATCAAATGGTAGGTACTAGGTTTTTTTTATGTTTTACCTCCGCGTACAGGATAACTTCTGGGAATAAAGTTATACGCGTGAAGGTAATTATACAATCATTGAGATTACTCTGTAAATGCAATGTCCAATAATTATGTACGTTAATTAAATAATTTACTTATGTTACAAATCCAAGAAAAAATGAGATAAATACATGGCCTGTTCAAAAGAAAAGGTGAATTTTGAATTTTCACGGGCTGTGTACATTCGATTATCGATTTTTTTGTTGTTGTTATGTTGGTACACATATGTTTATCATAATATGTTAGCATTATCAGCCATTTTGGATTAGTGGTTTGTTTTTGAAAACTGGAAAGGTTAGTCACGTTTTTGTGTGTTCTTCGATTTTTAACTTTTGAAAAAAATGGATCAGAGAATATGTATTAAATTTTGCGTTCAAAATTGAATAAAGTGCTCCAACGCACTTAAAATGTTGACTGTGGCATTCGGCGAGTCTACTTTGTCTCAAAAAAGTGTTTATAAGTGGTACAAGCGCTTTAAAGAAGGCCGAGAAAATGTTAATGACGATGAGCGTCCCGGAGTTGTGGAAAAACAAATCATGGATTTTATTCTCTGATCCATTTTTTTCAGATGAAAAAAATTGAAGAGCACACAAAAACGTGACTAACCTTTCCAGTTGTCAAAAAAAAAACCACTAATCCAAAATGGTTGATAATGCTAACATATGATAAACATATGTGTACCAACATAACAACAACAAAAAAATCGATAATCAGAGGTACACAGCCCGCAAAAATTAAAAATTCACCTTTTCTTTTGAGCAGGCCATGTATATATATGACAATAATATACAAAATTTTGTAACTAAATATTGAAACGATGTTTATTAATGATGGGCAAGGGAATGGAAAAAGAAGTCGAAGATGCCCCATGACGACATGGAGTGATCGAGAGATTCAAATTTAGTCTGTTAGTAGTCAGTTTGACGGCCTCCGTCGTTTAGTGGTAAGACGCTTGACCTGGATTCCAGAGGTCGCGGGTTGCGCAAATAAATTTTATTAAATTAATAAGTGCCATAACACATTCAATCAACACACAAAATAAAGTATATTTGCGGCACGTTCCAGAGTGGTAGATACTCATAAATATCGCCCCGGTGATAGATCAGCATTCAGAATCGAAACGTTGCTTTAGATCAGAGGTTCCCAAACTTTTTTGTCCCGTAGACCACTTACCGATTTTTTCTGTTTTGTATAGACCCCCTGCTTCGAATTCGAACTCGCCAAAAAATAGTACTAGTCGGTAGAGATTTGAAAATCGAAAAGTGCTAGCAAATCAACAAAATTTACCCTCCGAAAAAAAGCACTAGTCGGTAGAGATTTAAAATCAAAAAGTACTAGCAAATTGACAAAAAATCCTCCCCAAAAAAGTGCTAGCAAACCGACAAAAAGGTGAAACTGAGGAAGAACCAGTTCCTCGCCAAATCTTTGTAGTTATTTGGTTCTTTGTAGTATTTGAAGTCGAACTTCCATTGAAGTACTTCATTGAAGTCCGACTTCAATTGAAATATATGAACTGCGGCAAAATAAAGTAGTTCGCACCAACGGATCAATCAACTTCAATTGAAGTATTTTTTCAATGAGAATTAAATGAAGTTGGAACTGCCGCAAAAGGAAGTAGTTCTTTGAAGTTTGCGGGAAGCCAACATTTTTGACGTGGACCCCTTGCAGGTCGGAATCGACCCCTGGGGGTCGATATAGACCACTTTGGGAATGACTGCTTTAGATGCTAACGTGGCTTTAGCCGTGTTTGGTGACAAGATCTGAATAGCATGGTACTCCCAACCTTCCTTTTCGCCCATCTCCATCCCCTCTCCACTACCCTCAGCCTCACAACATACCCCAGCTGGGACTCTTGTGCGGAACTGTAGATGTTTTTTTAAGCCGAGTGGTTAGTAGTCGGGTTCCCACACAGGCGTCGCGGATTCAACCCTCTGCTGGTTAAGTCCTCTATCATTGCACAAGCAACATTTTCCGCTGATTACGATAATAGTAGGAGGTTTTCAAATATGGTTTGCTTGTTCGTAACCCGGGAATATTGATCTTTGAAAAAAAAATACATTTGGAAGATCAAAAGAAGCTAATGTAATACTAAGTCTGTTTAACTAGTATTTCGAATACAGCGTATTGATCACATCGGGTCCGCAGGCGGGATTATGGATAAGTGGTAAACGCTTGTCGACTAGTTGCGTCGGAGACAAATTCCATATTTTCTTAACTCAAATCAAGTTAAAACAATTTACTATGCACTATCTTTGATCGAATTTGGTATTATAGCCTGAGGTGGAACTACCTTTTCCGCCATTGATCCCATCTTAAAAGCTCGGAAACTAACTATAAAGATTATTCTAAAACTACCGATCATCACCACTTCCAACAAAATCTTTAGGAGAATTTGCGTTTTAGATATTAGGCAGCTTTTTATGTCAAAAACATACTAACATATCTCTTCAAACACAGAACTCTATTTGACAATGTCTAAATTGCTTGCGATACTAGATCGAAAGGGCATAATCTCTTACTTATCCCCTTTGCTAAAACAATATTACTTATATTTCGCTTATATAATAAATTACGCAAAATATAAATTGGAAACTAAGATTAGGATATTTATTTATTTAATTTATCGAATACGCCCGAGAGGGCTTTTACATTAAAGTTTTACAATTGACAGTGAAAAAAATGAGAATTATATGCACAAGCAAAATAAGGAATAGTTGTAGAGTAGTAAAAAATAGTGTTTAAATACATAAAAATATTATTGATTAAAGATGTTATAGCCTTCTTGTATCTACATTCCGTGCAGTTAAATACATCAGCCACCTCTGCGTATGTATTACCAACTACATGCAATCTAGGTACAAGCGAGTATCTGAAAGACTCAGTCCTGATGTTATTGTTACAACTAAATAAAATTTTGGATCGAGTAGTTCTCGTTGGTATGTGAAAGGAAATAAGGTTCAATAACTAAGGGCTGTCTATAATACCATCGACAATTTTATTAATAAATTGAAAGAAGGGTGAATGCAGGAAAACTCCATTAATGAAAGACTGAACGCTGTTGGCGCTAATAAGAAATTATCCAAAGAAGCGAAGCTAGCAATCCACAATGGAGTGCTTATATTAACCCTGATGTATGGCAGTAAGGCATGAAACTGGCAGAGGAAGGATGAAATTAGACTGAATGCTGTGGAAATGAGATCCCTGAGACGCATGTGATGTAAAACCATGTATGACCGTGTTAAAAATGTGGATATCCGGAAATAATGCAAGGCTGATAAATAGGATCAAGAAAGAGTTTAGGCATGTAGAGCGAATGAACGAAGCAAGAAGTGTGAAAATAATATATGATGCGAAATTGAATGGAAGAAGATGTTGGGGACGCCCGTGGAAGACATGGCACGATCAAGTGAATCAAATACTTGAATCGGGCCACGTGAAGAGTCAGAATAACAGAAGAGTATGTATGAGACGATGTATGAATGTGAACGAAGCAAGGAGTGTGTGCCAAGACAGAGATATATGGCGGTCCGTCCTCTCTGGACAAACGGAGTGATGGTTAGTTAATTAGTTATTTACCATAGTACAATGTACACAACAGTAAATTATGTTATAATGTACAATAGTAATGGTACAAAAATAGTAACACCATGTTGTAAACTGTGAATTATGTTGTAATTCTACAATGGTAATGGTAAAATATTATGTTGTTTTTGTACAAATTTAACTATTTTTTTTAAATCTTTTTATTTTACATAAAATTATGATACAAACTGCAAACTGTAAGTTGCGCCTACTCTCAACACGGGAATTCTTAGCCAGACAGGCACAGCCCCACCACCCTTATATTATAATAAAGAAAGAAATAATAAATACAAAAAAAAAAAATTAAGAGTTTTTTTTATTCCAAATCTCAGATTTGTAACGATCCGCCAGAGTTGTGTTTCTAGTCTCCTTTTATCGGTATACTTAAAAAGACTCGGGGTCCTTCTTTCATACTCTAAAAATAGGAGGAATCGCACAGCATACTTAGAGATGACCTTTATATCCTGTGGGAGATAATATAAAAAACAGTAAAAACACTCTAAATATGTCAAACGAAAATAACAAACGATTCTTTGATAATCACAATGTTTGTGTTTCTCCATAGCCCTGGGACAAAGGGGGCTTAAAATTTGGAAAGTACAAATGAAAACTTCACATTCTCCGATTTGTCAAGTTCTACACGAGCTAGCCTTAAAGCTTGTTTTATTTTTAGAATAATCGAATATTTGATTTCAATTCTCCAGCACTTGTGTATTTATTTATCTTAAGTTAGATCACATCATTGTGTGTTCTAATATAAAAGATTTAATGAACATACAATATACCAACATTAATGATTTTGGAAAACAAATTTTCTTAATTTTTTTTTAAATTGACGAATATTGTCTATTGTAGTGATTTCTGATGGAATTTTATTATATAGTTGACGGCCCGGTACATGAGAGATTTCTGTGTGCTTGATTTTTTCCTTGTTGGCAATGCAATTAATTTTGCATTTCTCGTCCCATGTCCGTGTATCTCATAATTATAATGTATCCTACCTTTAAATCCCTTAGACATCATCATTTTTAAATTGTTTGCATTGTAACTAGCTAACTAACCATCACGCCGTTTCCTCGCAGGGGTAGGCAGAGAGGACGGACTGCCATATAACTATGTCTTGGCACACACTCCTTGCTTCATTTACATTCATACATCGTCTCATACATACTCTTCTGTTATTCTGACTCTTCACATGACCCGATTCAAGTATTTGATTTACTTGATCGTGCCATGTCTTTCTCGGGCGTCCTCGACTTCTTCTTCCATTCACTTTAGCATCATATATTCTTTTCACACTGCTTTCTTCGTTCATTCGCTCTACATGCCCAAACCATCTAAGAGTCCCTTTCTTGATCCTATTCATTACGCTCACATCAGCCTTGCATTCTTTCCGGATATCCACATTTTTAATACGGTCATACATGGTTTTACTGCACATACGTCTAAAAGATCTCATTTCCACAGCATTCAGTCTACTTTCATCCTTCCTCTGCCAGTTCCATGTCTCACTGCCATAGATCAGGGTTGGTATAAACACTCCATTGTGGACTGCTAGCTTCGCTTCTTTGGACAATTTCTTATTTGTGCCAACAGCGTTCAGTCCTCCATTAATGAAGTTTCCTGCATTCACCCTTCTTTCAATATCCTTATCAGCCTTTCCGTCTCTCTAGAACATACTTCCTAAATACACAAACTCATCCACTTGCTCCAAGTATTCATCGTTCACAACTATATTGCACGCTGTCACGGGTAACAACCAGTAATTAAATAATACCACACGCCAGGGATAGTTAACGATATAGCCGCATTTCTCGTGATAAGTTGAAAAGCGATAAAAAATACTTTTTAGTTTTATTTCGATTCCTGAAATACAGTTTATGACTTTTTCATTCATGACGGCAGAACTCTCATTTCCGCATCCCACCATTTCTCGGAACCGTTTAATTGCCTCTTCACGTACTTTGTACATTTCAAAATATAATGAAAGAAAGAAAAAACACGTCTAAATATAGTTGATTGCTTAGAGTGTACCTATCCAAGGCAGTGTAGTCAGTTTTTGATGATTTTTACCGGACTCGACTTACCTGGGCGTGGCTAACACTAAGGCTAGGGTATTTATACATCCGTTTATATCACATATTGACATAATGTTTTTGTTTATTCGTATAATCACTTTTTTCACAGTATTATTATCGACAAAAATATAGCATTTAACAAAAAAACCCGTTTAGTTGTGTCAAGTTTAGTGGCATAATAAAAAATGTGAGCGGAGCCCCGCGGTTACCCAAGAACCCAAGATCATCGTGACAGTACAAAGAAGCGGTGTATTATATTTGTTGTCTCTTTCTCTCTCATGGTGTACGATGCAAAAACCCGGAGTAAGTTTGAATAGGTTGGGTTAGGTTAAGTTAGGTTAGGTTAGGTTAGGTTAGGTTAGTTTAGGTTAGGTTAGGTTAGGTCTCTCTCCGTACATTGTTACTCCAAGGTTGATAGCATCAAACATCAGATCCTTAGAAGTGTAATCCGATTTGAAAGAAAACTGATATCGAAAATTTACACAAGTTCTTTCCACCCCTAGGCCCCAGACAGACTAATGAAATTGAACATTCGTTGTAGAAAGAATTTTCATATTTGAATTTCTTTTACGACGCAAAAACCCGGAGAAAGTGATTTATCGTAAATTCGTATAGGTTGGGTAAAAATATTTAGCTCTCTCCAAGGTCTCAAGTTTTTTTCATAGCAGACACAACTTATTAACCATTAAGGTTTTTCTCCACAGGTGGAATGAACCGCCAAAAACTCTATCTAGGCACACACTCCTTGCTTCATTCACATCCACAACGATTTGTTCCAACTAATGACCTTATTTAAGTATCTGCTTGATCATGCCATGTCCTCCTCGGGTGTCCCCAACTTATTCTCCATCATAGTCTAAGTAGCGCGAATCAAAATGTAAAATATAGCTGTAATTAATAATTGTATTTTTTTCATTGTTTCTTCGCAAGCATCTAAAGCGAGGGCGTGGCACAGTTTCCACCCTGTCTGCTACTTACTACCCCTCGCACCTGCACCCACTTTCCACCCCCGCTGCGACCGTCTGACCCACTTCCCCTGGGCGGGTCAGCCCGGGGGGAGCAGCCGGGGGGATGGAAAGTGCAACGAGGGGGGATTCACCCTGGAAAAGACGAAAACAAAAAACAACCGCACGAAGATTTGTGCATAGAATTGTTTCATTTCAAAGAATCGTTTTGCGAAATAAGAAATTAATGATTTTTACACAATTCAATTGAATTAAATTTAATATTATTATAATTGAGTTCTGCTGTTTTAAGTTTTTTTATATTTTTGTTTTTAGTTACAGCTGTTTCCATTGTCAAACTGTCAACGGCCTTAAACGCCGAAACAGCCGTAACTAAAAACAAAAATATAAAAAAACTTGAAATAGCAGAACTCAATAATAATAATTTTAAATTTAATTCAATTGAATTTTATGAAAATTAAAATGGAGTTCTACAAATTGAACACAAAAACTAAAAATAAAGAAATTAATGATGCGAATTTGATCATCGCTGTGTTTTTTTCTATTTTTATTTTGTTCGACATAAAAACCAGGACTCTAAACCAACTTCAAAAGATCGAATTCTTTGAAATGTGAATATATGACTAGGTCTTCAAAATACTCACAAAATATAGGGTAAATTTATGATCTCTATATCTCCCTGATTTGTGTCATAGATCTGCTCCAATTATTTTTCTCTATTTTACTAACACAATGTATCGAAGTCTTTCGTTTTTCTTATTTTCATAAATGTGCATATTATAATATTTTTAAAATGCATTAGCTACCATGACTTTTAAGACAAATAGTTTTTTAAATAATATATAATATCTTTTTGTCTTTTAGGCATTAAGTTGCATTTGTCAATTTGAAAGAAAAAAAATCGTTGGAGTTTGAATGCGGTTTATTTGTTATTTTCAAAGAAATTGATTCGTGTGTTTTGTTAAAATGAGAAGTTGTAATTTGTGTTTCTTTACTCTATTTTGTTATTGTATTTACCACTTTGCTTACATTATTTTATGATGTATTATTTTATGTAGTTTTATCTATTTTCATCTATGTTTATACGTTAAATTGGTTTTACTTAGTTTTTTCTCAGAACCTAAATGAATAGATCATTTATTTAATTATTTCTTTTTTAATTTTATTGTCAATAGGTTATGTTTGAATTTATTTTTTCCACTTTGGTTAAAAATGTATGTACATATTTATAGTGAATACCGCACAAAAGTCCCAACTGCTCCCAACCGTCTAGAGCCAGTAGCACTCTCCTGGGGTGTGTTGTAAGGCTGAAGGTAGTGTGGAAAGGGAAGAAGATGGGGAGGTGGAAGGTTGGGAAGTACCTAGCTATTCAAATCTGGTCACTAAACGCGGCTAAAGCCATTCTAAGAAACTTTTAATTTCTGAATGGTGGTTTTTCGCCAGGGCGATACTCAGAGTATCTACCGTTCTGGAACGTGCCGCAAATATACTATATTTTATTTTATATCAATTAAATGTGTGAAATGTGAATTGTCAAAATGTAATACAACTGTATGTTTTCCCGAATAACAAAATAATAAGAACAAACAAAAATAAAAACTATGAAGAAAAGAAAACTCCGAGATTACGCAATTGATAATCAAAGATAGTATTGGTGGAAGACGTAACAGAAGAAATCTACGTAACTGGTGCTAGTGCAGTCTTTCTGAGTTGTTCCGGGCTCCAGCCTTTGGGGTGACGATTGCCCTGATGTTAGCTAACGTGTTTCAGGAGAGAGAACCAGGAGAAGAAGATTAAATTAATTTGTACTTACTTAATTGTATAAAAATTACTGAAAAAGGGGGGGGGGGGGGGGGGGGGGGGGGGGGGGGGGGGGGGGGGGGGGGGGGGGGGGGGGGGGGGGGGGGGGGGGGGGGGGGGGGGGGGGGGGGGGGGGGGGGGGGGGGGGGGGGGGGGGGGGGGGGGGGGGGGGGGGGGGGGGGGGGGGGGGGGGGGGGGGGGGGGGGGGGGGGGGGGGGGGGGGGGGGGGGGGGGGGGGGGGGGGGGGGGGGGGGGGGGGGGGGGGGGGGGGGGGGGGGGGGGGGGGGGGGGGGGGGGGGGGGGGGGGGGGGGGGGGGGGGGGGGGGGGGGGGGGGGGGGGGGGGGGGGGGGGGGGGGGGGGGGGGGGGGGGGGGGGGGGGGGGGGGGGGGGGGGGGGGGGGGGGGGGGGGGGGGGGGGGGGGGGGGGGGGGGGGGGGGGGGGGGGGGGGGGGGGGGGGGGGGGGGGGGGGGGGGGGGGGGGGGGGGGGGGGGGGGGGGGGGGGGGGGGGGGGGGGGGGGGGGGGGGGGGGGGGGGGGGGGGGGGGGGGGGGGGGGGGGGGGGGGGGGGGGGGGGGGGGGGGGGGGGGGGGGGGGGGGGGGGGGGGGGGGGGGGGGGGGGGGGGGGGGGGGGGGGGGGGGGGGGGGGGGGGGGGGGGGGGGGGGGGGGGGGGGGGGGGGGGGGGGGGGGGGGGGGGGGGGGGGGGGGGGGGGGGGGGGGGGGGGGGGGGGGGGGGGGGGGGGGGGGGGGGGGGGGGGGGGGGGGGGGGGGGGGGGGGGGGGGGGGGGGGGGGGGGGGGGGGGGGGGGGGGGGGGGGGGGGGGGGGGGGGGGGGGGGGGGGGGGGGGGGGGGGGGGGGGGGGGGGGGGGGGGGGGGGGGGGGGGGGGGGGGGGGGGGGGGGGGGGGGGGGGGGGGGGGGGGGGGGGGGGGGGGGGGGGGGGGGGGGGGGGGGGGGGGGGGGGGGGGGGGGGGGGGGGGGGGGGGGGGGGAAAATGGTACTTAAATAATACGAATGTAAAAAACCGTTAGAAACGAGTTTTCAATGCAAAGTTTGTAAGTGCCAACTGCCTTAAGCCAGTGAGATTGTGGTATCCTTAATTAGGGTGTGTTGTGCAACTGATTAAAACGGGGAGGAAAAGAATATGAGTAAGATGAAGGTCGAAAAATGACTATTCAGATCTGTTCGTAAGCCATTTCAACCACACATTCACTATTTGGAATTATTAATTATAATCTGCACCTGCCTGAAGTCAAAGGTGGGTTGTCGTTTTTTTCGTTTCGAGTCTTTTGGGTATTTAATACTCTAATGCTTTTAAATCTTTTCCATGAAACTATGAAGAAGGTTGTTCTACGCCAACGTTGGATAAAAAAGAGGTCACCTTAAAAGGTCAGATGTTCTCGAATTATATTTTTTCTAAGAAAGACAAACATTCCCGGTATACGAATAACCTGCAATATTTGAAAAACTCCTACTGCCATCGTAATTAGCGGATAATTTTGTTTGTGCACTGATGGAGGACTTATTGAGCCCTCGACGCTCGAGTGGGAATCCGACGCGTTTATCCACTCAGCTACCAACCGGTCAATGATTTTAGAAGTCAAATATGTCTGTTGTCCAGATAAGACAGATTTAACACGTAATGTTTTATGTGTATTTACCTGGGAATTTATGTTAATATTCCATTTTTACAGGTAACTTGAGCAGTTAAGTTCCTTGGTTTCGGAATTAGGAGCTGCGGGCTCAAAGCACGGCGTGCGTGAATACATTTTATTTGATATTCGTAAAAAGCATTTACTTTGTGGCTTGCCATATTTATAAATAGAACACATACACTTTGTTTGTAACCACTTTATTAATCAATATTATGTCTACCGGTTTCGGAGGTACCCTTCCATCATCAGGACAATATTAAAATTAACCTGAAATACAAAATACTGAGATATAAATACATATATATATATATGGAGTTCAATCCAATTCCTAAATATGTATATATATCTCAGTATTTTGTACTTCAGGCTAATTTAATATTGTCCTGATGATGGAAGGGTACTTCCGAAACCGGTAGACATAATATTGATTAATAAAGTGGTTATAAACAAAGTGTATGTGTTCTATTTATACATTTTATTTGATTTATTTTGTATTATTTTACATTTTTTTATTTGTTTGTTGCTTCACACACAATTCAAATTAAATAAATTGCCTAAATAGTTCATGTACGCCACACAGAGTTGTTGATACTCTCAGTAACGCCTTGGTAAAAAACCACCATTCGTAAATAAAAAGTTTCTTAAAATGGCTTTAGCCGTGTTTGGTAACCAGAGCTGAATACTCCATACCCCAAATGGGGATGCCCTAGTTCCACTGGGTCCGGGAAGTTGGGACTCTTATGCGGTATTCACATATTTATTTATAAACTAACAAACTTAAGTCCAATTACAAAAAAAATTATAACGCGAAATGGGAAAAAAAGCAACAGAAAAAGATCAGCATATACATAATACTAAATGAAGCAATGACAAAAATAGGACAATATAAAAGGGACTTTCTAACCTACCTCTTACTATTCTCCTCCCTCTTTACTTTACCTTTCCACCTCACAATAATCCACAGCTAGTTACCATAGTCTGACAGGTTCCAGACAGTGTAAGCTTTCTGTAATCACAAAAAATCAAAAGCCAAGATTAAACTAACGAATCATCGTTTTTTAAGCAGTCCATTATCTAAAAGATTTAAAATATAACGCTAACGTCACTGTCTTATTACATTATGTGGGTGGCGGGAGGACTTCTCATCCCAGACACTCCCCCGGAGCCTCCCCCCAGGGAGAGGGGGAGAAGGGTGGCTACATTAGCCAGGTATACTCTCCCGGGAAAACAATGCACTTATTGTGTGGAAGAACTGGTGTGTAATCTACTCGTAGAGTATGTAGACTGCGGATGGAACGTAAAACAAACCAGTGCATTAAACTACAAATTACGATAGGAACAAAAACATTTTTTATTAAATAAAAAAATAAACTTTGTAAAACACCACTTTATTTGAGCTAACCGCCAACCAGGTCGCTTTTTTAAAGCTTCGTCAGGGCTTTTACATCAACTAAATAACATTACATACAGACAGGATATATATGGAACAGTGATGAAAGAGAGATACAAGATATAGTAGAGAGAGACACAATTACATATATTAATAATAAAAAAGCTTGAGAAAAGCGAAACCTGGTTGGCGGTTAACTCAAATAAAGTGGTATTTTACAAAGTTTATTGTTTTATTTAATATACAATGTCACACCCCAAGTTTTTGCTTCCTTCGAAAAAAAAAACATTTTTACTATGTGATGCAATTTTTATTTATTTTATGAGATCACAGTTGACATTGTAACTGTTTACATGGTAACCAAATACATTAAAGAAAGAAAATTACCATTTACTAAAAAGTAAGTAATTTTAAAAAAGATTTTAAAAATTAAAGATAATTAATGTTTTATGTTGGGATGTAATTGGAAGAGAGAGAAGAATGTGATGGAAATTACTAAAAAAATATGTAATTTAAATAGTATTTATGTACTAAATAAAATTACAGAGATTCGTTCGCTACACAATAAAAAGCTCGCTGTCCTAGGCCAGTAGGAATATGGCATTCCCTATTTCGAAAATATTTTTAGGCCGAAATACCATCGCTGGAAAGACAAAAGGGCTTTAGCGGCACTTTGGTAAAAAATGAGTTAAATGTACAGTTTTGATCAGTTCTTTTTCTACATCAAATGCTCTGACTTTCGTTTGATCTGAAGACTTTTGTGTCCGTTCAGCCATCTAAAATATGTTTTCCATTTGGGAGAAGGCTTGACTCAAGCGACATAAGTTTGGGATTTTCCGAGCATTTTGTAGCTTCAGGTGACTTCGTGAGAGTATTGAGTTACCTAAGTTTTTCAAAATCCAACCAGGTACTGAAGACTGATGAAATTTATTGTGAAACAAAAAAACTTTGAAGTGCTCTGGTGTAAACTTTCCAAAATAGCGCTTTAGCCCTTTTGCCTTGCTTTTCTTTGCTGTTGCCTGCTTTTGCCTTGCTTTTGACTTGCTTTTGCCTCGCTTTTGCCCTGCTTTTGCCTTGCTTTTGCCTTGCTTTTGCCTTGCTTTTGCCTCGCTTTTGCCTTGCTTTTGCCTTTTTCTTGTCTTGCTCTTGCTTTGATTTTGCCTTGCTTTTGCCTTGCTTTTGCCTTGCGTTTGCCTTGCTTTTGCCTTGCTTTTGCCTTGATTTTGCCTTGCTTTTGCCTTGCTGTTGCCTTGCTTTTGCCTTGCTTTTGCCTTGCTTTTGTCTTGCTTTTGCCTTGCTTTTGCCTTGCTTTTGCCTTGCTTTTGCCTTGCTTTTGCCTTGCTTTTGCCTTGCTTTTGCCTTGCTTTTGCCTTGCTTTTGCCTTGCTTTTGCCTTGCTTTTGCCTTGCCCTTTTTCCGGCGACGAAACGCAGCACCAAATGACTTTAAAACTTACGTGACTGGTAAGAATGCTAATTTGAGTGGTTCAAACTACACTGTGCAGGGTGAAAATTGTCTTGATGATGGCCAACCTCTGATAGGAGAGGGAACCTTAACTTGAAGAAGAAATGAGGCGGAAGGAAAATTGTAAGGAACGATGAAGATTTCGGAAACGATTAGATTTCCGAAATTGCTTATACATATATATTTATTTTACCTGTTTCCGTGAACCCTTCCTTTGTCAAGATTAAAATAAAAATAACATTTAATTCAGAAATGTAAGTAATCATTAAATTGAGTAGGAATTGACGGGGGTTGGTAAGAGGTGTGCAAGGGAAATGAAGGGTACGTAAATTCACCCACTGACCATTTAAGCCGCCCCTAAGGGTTGAAAATATTAACTACTCACAATTATAACTTTTCACAGTTAGATTTTTTAGTTTTGCATGTTTTTAAAAAAGAAGATTTCTTTTTATCTGACAATTTCTTTAGATTATTTATTAAAAAATAAATAAAGTTTTTTTAAAAACGTCGGTAAATCATATACCTGTATATTTTATTTAAAGCGGCTTTTATTGTACCTTATTTAAATCTCAAAAAATCGTTAAAAACAAATAGACACATTTTTTATTCCACTCGTTACGTTGAACAGTTTTCAAAAAAGCTTTTTTGACTTTGAGACGACCGTAGTGGTTTCCCAAAAAAAATCAACTATTTAAAAAGTATTAATATTGGAATTAACTTTAAATAATTAATGCTTATTTTTTATTCACAAACAGATGGCAGCCTAAAATCGGAAAAAAAACAATATTGATGATTTCCAATGTAAGTATGAGATCGTTTAAAAATTCCGCATTCTAATGAGGTCTTGGTGGCTTAATTGGTAGAGTGTTACTCCCGGATAGAGTAGAGGTTCCGAGTTCGAGTCTTGGTCATGACCATATTGTTCTTTTTAGTTTCTGGCTTTTTTCTGATTCATATTTGTGTTTTAGATTATAAATATTATTTAAGATTTTACATATTATTTTATCAATTATTTATTATTTTAAGAACATTACAAAATTGAACATTTTAATGTGTTTATATTAAATAAAATAAGTAAGGATGTATAAAAATGTACACAAAAGTCACAGAGAATAAAAATAAAACAACAGGTAGACATATGAATTATAAGAAACGTTTAGACAGCAAGAAAAACAAATTGATTTTTTCTCTCATTAAATTGGTTCATAAGGAAATTACACAAATAGTATAATGCTTGTCGTTTGAACGCAGCCTCATTGATGCAAAATTTATCGAGATCCGAAGAGATTCGGTTCAAACAAGAAAGCCTCAATAAGGGTTGAACATCAGACTAGCAAAAAAGAATAAAACCAATAAACAAAATAGTTTACTTTATAAAGGGATTAAAATTTAATAATACGCCACCGGAAACTATCCAAATTATGCCAATTAATAAAATTTAAAATAGCCTGTAAGAACCATCCAAAATATATAATTAACAACAAGTTATATACAAGTAAATAGTTTTATTATTAAGTCAAAAAGATACTTTGTACACATTGATGTACTAATATAAAATAAATAAAACTAAAAAACTAAGCAATCATTTTTATCACAGAATTTAATGCATATTTTCTTGATAGAAAAACATATACGTATATTATTCTGACGAGCTATTCAGTAGGCAAACAAAAACTATACGAATTCCTATTTTTCGCAACATGACGTTACAATACACCTTTTATTAAAAAACTTTCCATAATTTAATGGAGATTTAAAATTTTTGAACAAAACAAATTTATTCAACGCCGTATAAAAGCTTCCACGAAATCTACTCTTTCCTTCAACCCCTAAGCCGTTGAAAACAATAAATATTTTAATGTGACGGCGGTGCTGGAGGATGTTTTTATAATCATTTTAATAATTTTCCTCTCTGGTTACCTTGGCAGGGGGGGGAGTGCGGGAGGGATGCTGGGAGGGAGAGACAAGGGAGGATTACAGAGAAGAGAAGCAACTATCAGCGGAACTGTGCCAGACCTATTAGGGTCCAGTTATAATATTACATTCCCGGTACTGGGTGATTGCAAAGTTTTTACCTGTGAACATATATATTTTCATTTTAATTGGAATTAACTTTAAAGCATTAATGCTTATTTATTATTAAATATTTAAATAATATCAATAATCAAAAACACAAATATAAAACAGATAAAAGTCAGAAACTAAAAAGAACAATGGTCATGACCGAGACTCGAACTCGGAACGTCTACTCTATTCGGAATGAACATTATGCCAACTGAGCCAGCAAGACCTTATTAGAAAGTGACATTTTTAAACGATCTCATACTTCTATTGAAATAAAATTAAGAAATTGAAATATTAAATAATTTACAATAAAAGTATGAGATATTTTAAAATACCGTTTTCTAAAAAGGTATTGATAGCTCAATTGGCAGAGTGTTACTCCCGGATAGAGTAAAGGTTCCGAGTTCAAGTCTCGGTCATGACCATTGTTCTTTTTAGTTTCTGCCTTTTTTCTGTTTCATATTTGTGTTTTAGATTATTGATATTATTTAAATATTTAATATACATAGTTTCTAGATACCGCACCAAAATTACAATTGGACTAGTCGGTCTACGGAGTCTCCAGATTAGGATATGTTATGAGCTGAAAGATTTAGGGAGGTAGAGAATAGGGGAGGGGAGATTTTGGTAGTACCTGGGTGTTCAGACTAGGTCACTAAACACGGCTAGCGCCATATCAAGCTACGCCCGTTTCTAGGTTGAATGACGGTCTTTCACCGGGGGTACGGAACAACTAAGCGCCCCTGGCTGCGCGTTGCTGAGGCGCCGTATTTTTTATAGTCACCTGTCTAACTATTAACTACTGTGCTCGTTTGCATTAGCGTCCAAAGTAAATTACCACTACGCCTTGGCCAAAAAGCTAGAGGGACTGGTGAGAAACTCCTCGCTTCTCGTATATACTTATTTAAAATTGTACAATTTTGTAATGTTTTTAAAAATAATTTAATTGAATGAACATTGGAAGGTTCTACATCTAGGAAGTATTTATTTATTTTTGGGGAAATTAAGAGCCAATCAACAATTAATACATACATAATAACAAGAATAACAAATCATGCCAGGTTTTCTTGTGCTGATGATAAATATTATAAAGTGTACAGTTTTAATTTAGTAAGTTAACTAAGTTGGTGGGGGGAGAGGAAGGAGGAAGGGAACATGGGAAAGGGATAAAGAGAAGAAAGACGGGAGTAGATGGAAGGTTAGTTTTAGTGATCTAGTTTGGGTGCAGTCGGGTAGTGGATTTTTATTTAATGTCACGTATAGTCGAGTTAAAAATGTGAATGTGGTAATAATTAAAGTTGAATGAATTTGTAGATCTGTAAATAAAAAAGTTTTGTTTTGAATTGGTATTACAACGAGGGAGATAA
This sequence comes from Drusus annulatus, assembly GCA_022651775.1. Lineage (NCBI taxonomy): Eukaryota > Metazoa > Arthropoda > Insecta > Trichoptera > Limnephilidae > Drusus > Drusus annulatus. The sequence continues at coordinate 891,459 of JAGWCC010000070.1, forward strand.
AAAGTTTTTTCTTAAGTCTGTGTTGGCGGCCTCGCGGGAATTTATCCTGAACATAAAATCCTATCTCACCAAGTATCTATATGTTACAGCCAATACGAATCTTACGAGACAGTATTGACTGCACAAACAATTTTTTTTTGTATAATTTTCTACCTAACAATTCTTATATAATTATAAATTGTCTATGAAACAACTTTCCAAACACCCTACAGCAGTCTATGATTCAGATTTCACGGAGAAAGAGTGTTTCGGAACGGAGAGCTGAATAATTAACCCGATAAGCTTAGCGGCGGTGGCGGGGGACAGGCTGTGGAGGGGCAAGAGGAGGGTTGGAAGGAGGGGATGCGCAGGTGGGAGGTGGAGGAGGTGACCCAGCGGTCAAACTGTCTGGCCGGGGATTTGTTAGCGTTTCCTCCCTCAGATATTCCACTGTTAGTAGAAAAACTTAAGCATGTAATTTATTTAAGCCCAACTGGCCTATCATATTTACAAAGTAGTTATGAATTTGGAAATAAAAATCAACACAGAGTTCCTTAGCAAAATGAAGTAAAGTAGAACTCATTAAAAATTCGTCATAAGTCGTTTAGTGGTTAAACTACCTGAATCAATGTAATAATAATAATCTTTTCAGTGCCTTAGTAAGAAGTAACTTCGAATACAACTCAACGATCTGGTCCCCATACTATAAAAATCATAAATTAAAAATTGATAGAGTCCAACACAAATTTCTAAGGTTCATCAATATTAAGCTCTCCTTACCCATTGGATAAATTAATTATACTAGCTTAGTGAAAATATTAAACATAACTGACTCATCTTGCAGAAGGACCAAGAGTGACCTAGTACTCTTATTTAAATTTAGTTAACAGTACTGGATACACCTGATTTAAATGAGCTGATGCATCACGAACTAACTATGCAATGTACTACCCAGTCCAAAGATTACATTGACTTGGAAAATAATTTAGTTATGTTGATATTTTTCTATATTCCATCGTGAAATTCAGATCAGAGTTACATAACATAATTAGGTAAATTAAACATGTTGTATGTCGTACATAATTGAATATTTTGTTTATTTCTTGTTATATTTGTTGTTTCCTTTTATCAATTTTATAATTATTATCTTCATATGCAAATCTTGATACGTTACTTTATTCTTATACTTGCTATACAGTGTACTCTCCCTGTAAAGGCCCAATGAGCGTTTATCAAGGAAATAAGTAAATGTTTTGCTCTTTTAAATATTTATCGACAAAGAAACTTTCAAAGTAAATACACTTAAAATAAGAAAAATAAAGCGACTTCCATTTAGAAAGAAGTTTTAATCTCAGGATGTATTGGTGCATAGAGTGGAGAAGATCTATCAAAAATTACCAACCAATGTAAAAGAAGAGAAATCTTTTATTAAATCTAAGAAGAAAATGAAGAAATTCGAGAAGTTTAATTTTTTTATTTTGTGTTTATATTAGAATATATCGTCGCGGGAAAGGTACAAGGGCTTAAGCGATTCTTTTGTCAGTTTTTATTTTTAACTTCTAATATTGTAATATTTCACGGAAAATAGAAAAATTATTTCACATAAAATGTTTCTTTGTGAATATTTAAACAGTAAATTGGTATATATTATGTAATTGAATATGATTTCTAACTTTTGTATATGGCCACATCCGCCCTACGCGTTTTAAAAAAGCGATTTATTTTACTAACAATATATATTTATTTATTTTTTTGCTTGTTCGTTTTAAGTCTTTTTTGTTTACTAATAATATTATTCTCTTTAAAAATAGAATGAGGGTGCAATCAGTGATGGGCAACCGTAACCAGCGGCAAACATACAAATTATGGCAATTTAAAAATATACATTTATTTTTACGTAAGATTACAAGAATATTTTTTAAAAAAAGGGAATCGGCTTCGGAAAAGCGATCTGTTTCCTCTTAAAACCTTTTCCTATCCCGACTTCTTACGTTTTCCACCCCACTACTTCCACCTCACTTCTAAGCGTATAATAAATAAAAATTTCACCCAAAAAATTATTATAATTAATGTCAATTGTAAGCAGTCAGTAATGCTCAATATTATTCATGGGTTGGTTAAACTACTAAGTATATTTAATAGGCAACATACAAGCATTAAAAAATAGCAAAACTCAAAAACAATCATTACAATTGAGGTTGCCATAGATCTACCGGTTCCATTCAGTCGAACTCTGGTGTCGCATATACAAAAAATACTGTCTGTCACCGCGTAGGTAGTAGGTGCCATCGCGGTGGTCCCACTCCGCCTACACGTCATCTTATAAGGTGACAGCGATAGCGCCTGCCGTCTGACAATAAAGTGTATGTTATGTTCCCAGCACGGGCCATCCATCAAGCGGCCAACGAGGCGAGACGCGCATCCGTGGGCTGCTTTGGATTACACTCTTTAATATAATTTGATGTTGCATTTGCGTCTGTCCCGCATAAAACTTGTACAGCTTAAAGCCTAATTCACACCAACGTCCGGTTCCGCTCAGTGCCGATATTGTTCCGTAAGAAATATGGTATGAATATCAATCAAGGAGTATGTGCCAAGACAAATTTGTGTATATGTGCTTGAATTTTTTTGTATGTCTTCGATGCTCATCTAACTGAAAATAAAACATGGGCGTAACAAAAAAAGTGCAACAAAAATTATAACCCAATTGTTTTAATTAAATTGAGATACACAATGCGAAGTTATTGAGAGTCAAAAGTACGAAAAGCTGTAAAATTCAAAAGAAACTGTACTATTATAATAATAATAACATTGCAAATATAGCACAGATTTGTGATTCCCAATAATATAATAATAATATTTGGATGATTTGTTTAGCGCCGTTTTTGCGAAAAAACACCTCAAGGGCGTCATAATATCACACAAACACTCATAACAGAAGGTTTGTCTAAATAATGATGGACGCTTTTTGTCGATTTTATGTCTTTATATCATTAAAAATGTGAAAATTCTAAGGTTCGGTGAAAAATATTTAAAACTGTTGAAATACCTCTGAAAAGTGATGTTTTATAATCTTTGTTTGGTCTTTTTTTAACATTCACGCATAGCACATATCACCATCATGTTTGATTTATTTGTATAACCCCTGCAAGTTTTTTAATCAAAACAAATACAGGAAATAACCTCGAAATCCATTGACGGAAGCTATGCGACTCGATGATGTGAAGTTATCGCGGATGGAGAACATTCTTACATACTTGAGAAAGTGCTGCAATATTATGTGACGACTTTTCTTGTCTCTTTCTCTCTCATGGTAAACGGCGTAAAAAACCGAAGAAAGTGATTTATCGCAAATTTGTATAGGTTGAGTAAAAATATTTAGCTCTCTCTATATATATTCTTACTCCAAGGTTGAAACCAACAGATAACCTCGAAGGAGCGATAGAGCGATAGATATTTTACTTTGTGTTTTTTTCAGGAAAATTTTAAAAGGATGGGTAAGGATATAAAAGAGCTTGTCTTTGTCTGGACTGGAAACCCTGAATAAGGACATATAACTGTGTATACGGTGTCTAAAAACTCGTTGGTACAATAAACTCGAAACTAAAACATTCTAAGCCTTTCTTACATACTCAGAAGTGCTGCAATATTATGTGACGACTTTTCTTGTCTATTTCTCTCTCATGGAATGAGACGTAAAAACCCGAATCAAAAACTCTGTGTACGCCGCTGATTAGTTATATATATTATTTATTTATTAATTAACGGACTAAAGCCCACTTACAAAAAAGACATATAAAACACGAAATGGAAAAAAGAGCAACAGAAAAGAAATAGCACAACATTCAAGCCATGGTCAACCCTAGACAAAGTTTTGGTTGAGTCGTAAAGAATGATAAAAATCATTTAGACTGCTACCAAAAATTTCAAGTCCATGGCTCGAGCCTTGACATTCTAGACATTGGAGGATTAGTATAGTGTTGATTAAGGAACAGCAATTCATTGTTTCTGAGTCTACGGCAAGGAATGTTGAACTGAGATAAGTTGCAACAGAGAAGGTGAGTCAATAAAACAATTGATATTTTTTTAAATGAAATTAAATCAAAGTTTTTCCTGCGCTTTTCTAATTTAGACATTTTCAGTAATTGTTCAATTTCATCATATGAATAATCGCCTCTCTCTCGCCCTAATCTTCATGCAATACCGCGTAAGAAGCGATGTTGTACGGATTCAATATGGTGAATATGAACGGTATAGAAAGGGGACCAAATTACACTAGCATATTCTAGATGAGGGCGAACTAATGAACAGTAAAGGGTTTTGAGGGTCTTTATATTCTTAAACTCACATGCAATTATATTGATGAAGCCAAGAAGCTTAAGTGATTTATTAGCTACATTATTAATGTGGTCACGAAAAATGAAAGATTATAGTCTAGATTGACACCAACATCTTTCATAGATCTGACGGTAGATAGGGAGATACTATTTAATTTATAATTCAATCGTATAGAGAGGAAACAGGAAGTCAAATAGGTAAAGCAACCAAAGATCATGAAAGAGCTTTAATCAAAAACCATTTTTTTATCTGGTGATAAAAAAATGATTTAAAAAAAAAAAATCTGCGTTCTAAGTATTTTTACACTTCAAAATAATTATTTAACTACATAATTAGTTAAATATCACAAGGGTGGGCAGAAGGATATACTGCCACACAACTTTGTCTTGGCACATACTCCTTGATTGATATTCATCCATATCAATAAGTTCTCTTGCGGAACAATATCGGCACTGAGCGGAACCGGACGTTGGTGTGAATCAGCCTTTAAAAGGTGGCAAGATATTCAGTTCGATTCGCGCGACGATCCGTCTCCTGAATCGGGACTTGTAAAGAGTGTGTTGAGCTTTGAGGCTCGTGTCCGCCATAAATTACTTGCAGCTATGTATCGCAGGGTCTTATTAACTCGTCCGGTGAGTGATTGCGCAATTAACGCGGTGCGATTCGCCTCCGGCTGTCTGTGCTAATTATTCTAACGCAACAGCGAATTTTTTTAAGTGAGTGTTCGCCCATCCGCGAATCAATGCACTCGCTTTAATGGCACTGTTGGGGAATTCGTCTTCTCTAATACCTGCTGCAATATATAAACTTCAATGTATATCATTGCCATTCGATTCTAATGTCTAGCTAACTAACTAACTAAGCATCACGCCGTTTCTCCCCGCAGGGGTAGGCAGAGAGGACGGACCGCCAGACAACACACTCTGTCTTGGTACACACTCCTTGCTTCATTCAAATTCATACATCGTCTCATACATACTCTTCTGTTATTCGAACTCTTCGCATGACCGATTCAAGTATTTGATTTACTTGATCGTGCCATGTCCTTCTCGGGCGTCCCCGATATTCTTTTTCCATTCATTTTCGCGTCATATATTCTTTTCACACTCCTTTCTTCGTTCATTCGCTGTACATGCACAAACCATCTAAGCGTCCCTTTCTTGATCCTATTCATTACGCTCATATCAGCCTTGCATTCTTTCCGGACATCCACATTTTTAATACCGTCATACATGGTTTTACCGCACATACGTCTCAAGGATCTCATTTCCACAGCGTTCAGTCTACTTTCATTCTTCCTCTGCCAGTTCTATGCCTCACTGCCATACATCGGGGTTAGTATAAGCACCCCATTGTGGACTGCTAGCTTCGCTTCTTTGGACAATTTATTATTTGCGCCAACAGCGTTCAGTCCTCCACTAATGGAGTTTCCTGCATTCACCCTCCTTTCAATATCCTTATCAGCCTTTCCGTCTCTCGTAAACATACTTCCCAAATACACAATCTCATCCACTTGCTCCAAGTATTTATCATTCACAACTATATTGCACGCTGTTCTCGCACTCTCTCTTTCAAACACCATGCCTTTGGACTTACTTACATTCATCATCAACTCATTCTGCATACATACTTGGTTCATCCTAGACATCAGGAACTGTAGATCTTCCATACTATCAGCACCGCATCGTCCGCATACAATAGGCAACATACTTTCAGATTGTTCATTTTCGCGCCCAAGCATAATCTCAGGCTATTACTATTTATTTATTTATAAATTAACGGACTAAAGTCCAATTACAAAAAAAGACATATAAAACACGAAATGGAAAAAAGAGCAACAGAGAAAGATTAGCACATACATAATAATAAATGAAGCGAAGACAAAAATAGGACAAAATAAACATAAGAAAGAAAATTCAAGTCATGGTCAGCCCTAGTCAAAGTTTTGGTAGAGTCGTAAAGAATGACAAAAATCATTTAAACTGCTGCCAAAACTTTCAAGACCATGGCTTGAGTTAACAAGTCTTGACATTCTGGACATTGGAGAATTATACCCATAATTAGTATAGTGATGATTGAGGAACAGTAATTCATTGTTTTTACGGTAAGAAATGTTGAATTTAATTAAATCAAAGTGCCTCTTGTAGACCTCGTCGGTGTGGGTTTTTGAGTGGCTGAAATACAATCAAATGAGCACTGAGCAACAGTTATTTGAGGGTAAGTACTGTCTCCCATTGGCAGTTTTAAGCTTTAGCAATCGCAGCAATTAGAGCAGGTTGGTCCTTATTAGATATCATCTACCCATTAACTACAAAAGTGCTACCCAAATGCTGATCCGTGAACTGGTACCGGTCAACAAAGTAAATATTTAATTAAAAATTAGAATGCATTTTTTTCTATAGTCAGAAAAGATGTACAAAACGGGGAATAAAAGAGACTCATAAGAGTAGGAAATAATTAAACATCATAAATACATTAAGAAATATATTCACACACATTCGTTTTACAGAAAGGATATATCACTGATTTATAAAGTTGTTGATAAAACATCCTTTGAGTGCCTTTGCCAATTTTATTTTGTTTACAACTGGGAGTTTTAATTAATTATGTAATGCGTTGTATTGTGTATATGCGAAGTATTAAGCAATTAATTCCAAATTTAGTGGTGTGAGTGGATGGCGATAAGTGTATTTGATTTTTCGATCGTGTTTTGTGCTGATGTGTGCCGGAATTAGAGGCTGGTTTAATGATGGTATGTGACAAGTTAGTGTTGAATTATTTGCATTATTGCAGTTGTAGTGTTATATTTTGGCAGAATCGTGAAAGAAAGAATTTGTGTCAGCGAGCATATATCTTTGACGTATCCCATGGTAAATGACATTATTTCTTTTCTTTTTTTGTCTTTTTTTAAAAAGAAAGACAAAAATTTCCGAGTTTTGAATAACTTGACAATATTTGAAAAACTCCTACTACCATCATAACAAGCGGAAAATGTTGCTTGTGCAATGATGGTGGAGCAGAGGAATTGAACCCACGACGCCCGGGTGGGAATCCGACGCGTTTGTCCACTCAGCCACCGACCAGTTATGAACCATATATTCCTTATGGCTCTATTTTGGATAGCCGATATCAGATATTTGATTCTTGGTAATAGTGCCCCATATAGTAACTAGATAACTCAGATGGGAGTGGATCATAGCATAATATGTGGCGCGGAGTAAAGATGTAGAAAGGAAGCCATGGCGTCGGCAGAGTACATCGGTTATTGAGTGGTTTAATGTTGGTATGTGACGAGTGTTGAATTATTTGCAATGTGGTAGATGTAGTGTTATATTTTGTCGAAATCGTAAAAGGAAGAATTTGTGTCTGCGAGTATACATGGCCTGTTCAAAAGAAAATGTAAATTTTGAATTTTCTCGGGCTTTGTGTATATTCGACTATCGATTTTTTTTTACAGGAATTTTTTTACATTTTTTTGTACACATATGTTTAGCATGTGTTAGCTTTATCAGCCATTTTGGATTAGTGGTTTGTTATAGACAACTGGAAAGGTTAGTCACATTTTTTGTGTGTTCTTCGATTTTTTTACTGTTGAAAAAAATGGATCAAAGAATATGTATTAAATTTTGCGTTAAAATAGAATAAAGTGCTCCAAAAACAAAGACGTGACTAACCTTTCCAGTTGTCAAAAACAAACCACTAATCCAAAATGGCTGATAACGCTAACATATTTTAAACATATGTGTACCACCAAAACAACAAAAAAAATCGATAATCGAATGTACACAGCCCGCGAAAATTCAAAATTCACCTTTTCTTTCGAACAGACCTCGTATGTCTTTGACATGAGTTTCCCATGGCAAATTATATATACTCCTTATGACTCTATTTTGGATCTGATATTTGTTTCTGGGTAGTAGTACCCCATACAAGAATACTAACTAGAAAACTCAGATGGGACTGGATCATAGCATAATATGTGGCGCGGAGTATAGGTAGAAGAGAGGAAGCCGGTAGGAGTCGATAAAGTACACCGGATATTGGCTGATTTAATTTTGTTGTGTGACGAGTGTTCAATTATTTCTAATATTTTGTAGTGTTATATTTTGGCTGAATCTTAAAAGAAGTAATTTCCGTCTGTGAGTGTTTATTTCATTCTAATTTTTCTATCCTTATCAGGGATCCACTGGATCCACCTAGACATCGGAGTACATTTCATGTCCCCGATACGGAGCAAGGGTTTCGCATCAGCGGTACAAGGGGGAACTCACATACAATCCATCTATCAAGGTATGGCTTAACGGAGGTATCTAATATAAGTGCCGGTGAAACCACGGAGATGTTCCTGCGCCTTGTAACACCCTCTTGCGGCCGTACTTATGAGGTGCATACGAAAGTAAACGAGATGTGCAATTACACACGTTACGCCTGTACATGGTGGTCCTGAAAACATTTTTTTTTTTTTTATTGTTCTTCAAAAAATCATCATCCCGTTAAACTACAATAATATAAATAGAACACATTCACTTTGTTTATTACCACTTTTTTATTCAATATTATGTCTACCGGTTTCGGAAGTACCCTTCCATCATCAGGACAATATTAAATTAACCTGAAATACAAAATACTGAGATATATATACACATTTAGGAATTGGAAGGAGAAGGGGTAATTGAGGGGATTATGGGAATAATCTCCTTCCAACTCCTAAATATGTATATATATCTCAGTATTTTGTATTTCAGGTAAATTTAATATTGTCCTGATGATGGAAGGGTACTTCCGAAACCGGTAGACATAATATTGAATAAAAAAGTGGTTATTAAACAAAGTGAATGTGTTCTATTTATAAATATGGCAAGCCACAAATTAAATGCTTTTTACGAATATGTACAATAAAATAGTTTGTCAACAGGATATTGAATACAAGGTAAATATAGAAATATTATCAATTATTAATATATAAAAAATATTATTAAAATTCAAACATCTTAAGAAATTGATATACTATTACACCCATAGAGTTAGTAGAGTAGTATCTATCTAAGGCAGTGAAGTCAGTTTTGGACTTGTTTTTGATGTTTTTAACTTGACTCGGCGCACCTGGGCGTGGCTAAGACTAAGGCTACGGTATTTATACATCCATTCATATCAAAAATATAGCATATAACCTAAAAAACCGTTTAGTTGTGTCAAGTTTAGTGGCATAATAAAAAATGTGGGCGGAGTCCCGCCGTGAACCAGGACCTTAAGAACATCCTTACGATACGTTCAAGTGGTCCAAAAAATTTGTTGTCTATTTTTCTCTCATGGTGTACGACGTAAAAACTCGGAGAAAGTGATTTATTACAATTTCGGATGGGTTGGGTAAAACAAATTAGCTACGACCGGTCGGTAGCTGAGTGGAGAACGCGTCGGATTCCTACCCGGGCGTCGTGCGTTCAATTCCTCTGCTGGCTAAGTCCTCCATCATTGCACAAGCAACATCTTCCGCTTTTTATGATGGCAGTAGAAGTTTTTCAAATATTGTCAGGTTATTCGTAACCCGGGAATGTTTGTCTTACTTTTAAAAAATAAAAATAAATCCCTCCATTAGATTCTTACTCCGAGATTACACCATACCATGATGCACTGTGCAGCATAACATAGTACAACAATACATCAATTTCTTAAGTACACATAATAGAAACGTCTAATATAAATTATTTCTACTTAGGAGCCATTTTTTTTTCAGCATATATCTGACTCTTGTAAACAATTCACATTTTTTTATATTGCTCGGTAACATGTTGAATAATTTAGGCACGTTATACCCCATGGTTCGCTGCCCGTATTTATTATAATATTTTGGTACAATCAAGCCGTCGTTTTTAGTGAACCGAGTATTGGGCTCATGTTCCACTTTCTTCTTAAATTCAGAGTCCGATATATGCTAAAGCAATATCTTATACCATAATAAGGCCTGTACCGGTAAGATAGTTACATTCTGACACAATAATGATATGTTTCGTTTAAATAATTTAGTCAATTGAAGATTGTGGGTTTTTTTTACAATAGAAGATATCGTCGGCTAAGATCGTTCTCCTTTATACACGCACTTCAGCTGTGGCGTGTACAGAGTTTTTAATCAGGATAAGGAATAGAAAAATAGCGGATTAATTGAAAATAGAGATAGGTTCCAACAGATGTCACTGACTGCAATTGGTTTTTTTTTGTAAAAGCACTGCCTAGACACTAACAAAGATACTAACACAAATGAGCCACTTCAACGCGCGCACAGCTCACAGCATACACAGTTTATGTAGTCTATTCTTAATAAAAATAGAATAATCAACTTTGACGTTGGCGACGTTTGAGCATATGTAGTTACTGCTTTTGACACGTTATAGTAGGACGGTCGGGGGCGCTCGCGGCGCGGGCGGTGAACGCTGAACTTCTTTTATAACGTATTTTTGAAATTGTAGATTTATTTTTTGCAGTAATTTAATATTGTTGAATTCAATATTATACATATTTTATGCGAGTACAGCAGGGTAGGCAGTGCTATGTGCCTTTATGGAGTGCACTTCAGCCACACAGGATTACTTAAATAAAGTGTTATAGTACCGTTGGCTTGGGGTAAATGAATTCTTGTGCCTAACCTCAAAGAGGCATCATTACAATAAGCCAGCTAGACGAATGCATCTTGAGATACTTAATTAGATGGCAAGGAGGCGAACACCTTATATTTGTGCATACGCTTTTTCTGCAGACAGCTCAAATTGAATATATCTTTTTTATGCAGAGTGGTAGATATTCCAAGTATCGCCCTGGTGAAAGACCACCATTCAGAAACGAAACGTTGCTTGAAATGGATTTAGTCGTGTTTGGTGACCGGATCTGAATAGCCAGGTACTTTCCAACCTTTCTCTTTACCATTTCTTTCCCGTAATTACTACGTTCAGCCTCACAACAGACCCCAATCGCGAATGCTATAGTCTCACTGGGTCTAGACGGTAGGGAGCAGTTGGGACTCTTGTGCGGTATTCACTTTTTTGTTTGTTTTGTACTGCGTCATTTATAAAAAAAGAGGGAGAGATACAATGGAGCTATCAGCGGTAGATAAGTCTATAAAAAATGTAATAAGACAGAAATAAAGAGACAAGAGTAAAGGCATTTCTTGCAAAAGGTAATAACTCGCTAAGGTTAGCATGTTTCCATTTAATTCACTGAACTTAAACTTAATAACTTGACTTATATACGGTTCAAAAGAAAAGATGAATTTTGAATTTTCGCGGGCTATTTACATTCGATTATCGTTTTTTTTTGTTGGTACACATATGTTTATCATATGTTAGCATTATCAGCCATTTTGGATTAGTGGTTTGTTTTTGACAACTGGAAAGGTTAGTCACGTTTTTGTGTGTTCTTCGATTTTTCACTTTTGAAAAAAATGGATCAAAGAATAAAATCCATGATTTGTTTTTCCACAACTCCAGGACGCTCATCGTCATTAACATCTTCTCGGCCTTCTGTAAAGCGCTTGTACCACTTATAAACAATTTTTTGAGACAAAGTAGACTCGCCGAATGCCACAGTCAACATTTTAAGTGCGTTGGAGCACTTTATTCCCTTTTTAACGCAAAATTTAATACATATTCTTTGATCCATTTTTTTCAAAAGTAAAAAGTCGAAGAACACACAAAAACGTGACTAACCTTTCCAGTTGTCAAAAACAAACTACTAATCCAAAATGGCTGATAATGTTAACATATGTGTACCAACATAGCAAAAAAAAACGATAATCGAATATACACAGCCCGCTAAAATTCAAAATTCACCTTTTCTTTTGAACATGCCTCGTATAAAACCATGTACAATGTGATGTTAGCACGTGGTACCCTAGTAAGGGTTCATTTAAAATTTCACATTTTCATGTAAAAAATCATTTTGATAAATAAATCATTCGAAAGAAAAACCGTGTGATAATAATTCTCGACCACCCGGTATGTAGGAAGTAGCCGAGCGTGTCTGCGCAGTTAACATGCGCAGTAGACGGGAGAATCCGGCCGGCGGATAATCGACTCTGCGCCTTACATGGCCCGTCTGCAACACTGCAGACTGCAGACTGCATACCTGCGCGGCACCGCTCACTGCGCACTGTTCTCTGCGCACTGTCCAGGGCACGGTCAACCCCGCACAACAAACTCCACTCGCAAACCTGGAGATCAGTGTTGCGTCACCTGGCCAGGGGCGTTGAAGCTGTGGATCATCTGTGACCAGGGCCGGTTCCGCGACATCTCGGGCCCTGTGCAGTAACTACCGATTATATACTTCGACTGCTGAGAACAAAGTACGAGCATGCTGATTGGTTGTTGAGTTTGTATCGTAACGATTTTAACGTAAGACACACGATAGAAAAACAGACTCTAAGCCCAATTGACTATTATGCAATTCGTAAAAACTTTATTTCCCTACATTAAACGATAGCCAAATGCACAGTAATGTTGCCAGCGTATTAAAAAATATAATTACACCTTGATGTGCGTAATTTTTAAATGATTTAGAGAAAATTTCAAGTAAATTTAAAAAAGATCTTTTATTTCACATGTCATTTTTTTTCTTCATTTTCTAGATTCTTATTTGTCATTAAGTGATGAATCATTTAAAGTTACTGACTCTAACTCTTGTTCCTTATACCAATATAACAACGCTATACGCCTTACTTCGTTACCTCATGTGGGTGGAAAAATGCTTTTACGTGACTATGAATTTAAATTCATGAGTTTACGTAGGGAAAAAAAATTGTTTTTAAAAACCCTACAAAAATTGCGTGTAATTACCGGCTCACCTGATCTTCGTCTTTTCCTTCTTGACACAGCACACGGCATATATATATATATATAGGCCTGTTTGTGTTGAGTGGGGATGGGAAGGTGCTCGGCTATGGCCTATGTTTAGGAATTCCACCGCATTCGCCATGGTAATAGGGAAAATCAAAGAAAACCTTATACAGGAGGAAGCGGCCATATGTGACGACTGTTTTTTCACATATGTTTGCACAGATTGAACGTGAATCTGGCGCTATCTGTGAAGCTTGTGTCTGACGTCCAAAGAACAATTTCCCTTCTCTTTTTGTTTCACACGGTGATCGAGTAGATTCTACTGAAAGGTTCACATCATTATCCCTCACTTCTATAGGAATTGCAGTCTGCTGCTTCTAAGAGACCGCTCATTGGCGCAGTGGTGTGAATACCACCCACTGAATAGATACTCCCTAGAAGTGTGATCTATACCGATTTGAAAGAAAACTGATATCGCTAGTTTTAATAAGACCATTTAACTCCTATTCTCCAGATAGGCCAAGGAAATTGATTATCTGTTCGAGGAAAAATTTCGATACTTGAAAACCTTTGGTCACATTTTAAGTGAAGTCTAAAAACTTCCCTTGCTTCGGGTACGCCAAACACGTTCACAACTATTAGTTTTGTTTTAATGTTAATACCACACAAGGTTTTCAACCGCCCGGGGTCAGTGGGACAATGGCATCTCCAATTGGGTATGTTGTGAGCAGGATCGTTCACAAAGTTTATGATCAGATCAGATAGATACTAACTAATGTCACTGATTACTATTGAATTTGTTTTGTAAAAGCACTGCTTTAGAAACTAACAACCTAACACGAACGATCAGCATACATATTTTGTGTAGTCTAGTGAACGTACATAATCTACTCTCAAGTTGGTGGCGTTTGAGAATATGTAGTTACTGCTTTGAGACGTTATAGTAGGAAAGTTGGTGAGGCGCTTGCGGCGGTGCAACTAGTAAAATTTGGCGCGTACTTTTGAAAGTGTAGTTTTTTTTTCAATTATTTCATATTATTAAATCCAATATTATACATATTTTTATGCGAGTGTAGTAAGGTAGGCAGTGCTTATGCGCGTGTATGGAGTGCACGCCTCTGCTTGTGAAGCTGAAGAGAGTGGTGAGGGAAAAAGATGGTGGAAAAATCTGGTCATCAAACGTGGCTAAAGCCATTTCAAGCAAAGTTTCGATTTTGAATGGTGGTCTTTCACCAGGGCGGTAGTGAGTATCTACCACTCTGATAATAATGGGAGAAATGTAGCTAGTTTCTAAATAAAGTATGAAGTCGTGTCTGCAAGTCTCAGATCAGTAGTAAAGGCGCTTTCTCTGTACTCGGGTGGTGCGGGATCGTTGGACCGTTACTGCTAGCAGACAGACAGCAGACAGCAGAGTGCACACACCGCACTGCAGACGGCCAGCCGGCCAACGAGCCGACACAATAGAGGGGGTCATGGAAAATGTAATAAGTCATCCAAGAAGAGAATATCTTTGCTTATGTATTTATTACTGCTTGTATCAGCTAGCGGAATCACTTTTTTTATGGACAAGGAGAATGCCTGTTGTTTTTTGTAGGCTAATGATGCAGTGCTATTTTCTAACAATATGGAAGATGTACGCTGTACAGTCTCTCGAGTATGGGATGAGTTAATGGTGAATACAAGTCAGTCCAAAGTCATTGTATTTTAAAAAGAGACTGCGCTAAGGATGTGCAATATAGTTGTGAACAATGAATACTTGGAGCAAGTGGATGAGTTTGTGTATTTGGGAAGTATGTTCGCGAGAGACGGAAAAGCTGATGAGGATATTGAAAAAAGGATGAATGCAGGGAACTCCATTAATGAAGGACTGAACGCGAACTCGCTAAAAAGTACTGACTAAAATAGTGAACCTTGCCGTCCACAATGGAGTGCTGATACAAACCCTGATGAATGACAATGAGTCATGGAACTGGGAGAAGAAGTATGAAATCAGACTGAAAGCCGAAATGAGATCCCTGAGGCGTATATGCAATAAAATCATGTGTGAACGTAGTACAATCTTGGCAAGCCAAGTAAACTTGAAAGATGACACTTTCTCTTGAATACTGTTTATTTGGACAATTTTTATACTATAATTAAACCTTTTACTGAACGAGGTTTACTGCACAGGAGTGCGATAGAATTGAAATAGGAATAATAATGGAATAGAATGTAATGAATAGTGGGATGGGTACTTTTGCAGAAATGCTCTGGTTTTATACCTGCATAGTCAAACTAAAAGTATCAGAGTCCAAACATGTGGTCTATGAGATAATACAAGCTAAGCAAAGAAATTAAAACTTGGAAATCGATAGAAAACATATTTATTTTAGGGCAGTAGAGCTACAATTTTGAAGTGTGGAGATAGTGAAAATGATAATAGATGTGGAAATAGTCGATGAACAAGAATTTAAATTAAATACTTGAAGAGTTTAAATTGGTGATGTCTCACCTATTGAAACACCTTTATCACTTCCTCTGTTAGTTGAACTTTATATCCTCGGGAGAACGTGAAAATGATAAATCAACAACATTATACCAAGGACGATTATTTGTAAGTATTTATCCATAAACCAAATGTTTTATTCGAACAGGTAAAACATATATCAAGTGTCGTAAGTCGGAATCTACACTAGCGAATGTTTATAGCGTGTTAATTTATGGTAAGGACTTGTCAGTATTTCTACTTTGGTAAAAATGAGACAATCCGCTGCATCAATATCTTCGCTGGAAAAACATTAAAAGAAAAGGGCTTAACCGACACTTTGATCAAAAATGAGTTTAATATGCAGTTTTGATCAGTTTCTTTTTCTGCGTCGAATGCTCTGACTCTCGTTTGATTCTGATGACTTTTGTGACCCTTCAGCCATCTAAAATATATTTACCATTTGGGAGAAGGCTTGACTCTAGCGACACAAGTTTGGGACGTATTTAGCTTTTTGTCGCTTCAGGTAAGTCAGTGAGAGCATTGAGTTACCTGAGTTGATTTTTTTTTTCAAAATCCAACCACGTACCAGGTACTGAAGACTTGGATTTTATGATTTTAATTGTGAAACAAAAACAAAAACTTTGAAGTGCTTTGGTGTAAACTTCCCAAAATGGCGCTTCAGTCTTTTTGCCTTTCCGGCGACGACATAATGATATGAAAAGTAAATAGCAAATAATTATATTCGAAACAACTCGCATAGGCAGGAGGTGACGGGGACTCAAACAGTTGTGTTATGTTTTATGGTATTTAAATGAAAATGATATACTATAAATTCTTGTAAGTCGTATACTTTTTGACATAAAAATTCAAAACACAGTATCAAGAATTGACCAGAAAGACGATTAAAGCAAAATCACAAATCGTTTTTTTTTTTTAATTTTAAAGTTGTCACTTTAACGAATGCCACCGTTAACCTCCAATTCTTAGTTCGTGACAGAATTCGATAAATCGATAAAGTTTTAACTGTCACGCTATTCTGCTTAACAGCTGATCAACATTTGATCCAACGCTGCCACGAACCGAATTGGCGGTTAAATCAGCGGTTTGGTAACTCTATGCTCTCATTGAGTTACCTGAAGCTACAAAAAGCTAAAAAAAAAAAAAAAACGAAACTGTGTCGCTTGAGTCAAGAATACTCTGAAATGGTAAATATATTTTAGATGGCTGAAAGGCCACAAAATTATTCAGAATCAAACGAGAGTTAGAGCATTCGAAGCAGAACAAAAAAATTATTAAAACTTCATTTTTAACTCATTTTTGACCAACGCTTAAGCCGCCAAACAACTGTTTGGGTCGCATCGCCGCCTAGGAAAATTGTTTATGAATATAATTGTTTGCTACATTTATGTACTTGTCATATCATTATATTATAATTGAGACTTTGAAAGGCATTTCTAGAAAACTGTATTTAAAACAAGCGTTCTTTAATAATCAAAACCAAACAGAATAATTTATGACAAACAACCAAAAAAACTGTTTTGCCCCATTAAAGCTTGGGGAGCCCTAGACGTATAAATAAATTAATTATTTACGCGAAATCCTTCAAATATGTGATTCTTCGATATCTGCTCACAATACACCGAGACTTCTCAGAAACGTTGTATGAACCATCGTAAACAAGAAGGTAATAATACTGTAAATAAGTTTTTCTTTGGTATTCAAATATGTTTATCATTTTTAAGTTACAAGGTTTACGGCGGCCTTGAGGTGATTTTTTCACAAAAACGGCGCTATACAAATTATTCAAATATCATTATTATTACTAAGGTTTAGAGGTAAAGGCAGGTTAGGTGGGAGTTGGTTTTAACTAATGGTTTATTGTCGAGAAAACAAAGTAGGCGGGAAAAACCAATAGGGAAACAGTGAGGTTAGAAACGGAGGGAACTAAGATTGGATTTAAGATCGTTTTAATTGATGATGTTAGATTTCAAAGTGATAATTTGTTAGGTTCTTACCTTCGTGTTTTTCATCCAGTTCCTACCTTATCCGACCATTTCGCAATATCGAATTCCGTATGGAGCAACACCGTGTTCGAAACAAGTGACAATCGAAACAGAAGAGTTTTATGTGAAAAAAACGTGTTTCGTGTTGTTCGTTGGTCCCTCGCTTGTTCGTCGGTTTGTTGTTGTCCTTCAAGTAATATTAAATTAAGTGTGGTGTTTTGTTGCGATTCGTTAACAATATAACTGTGAAAGAAGAATAAAGAATTTTCACTTAAACTATATCGGTGAGCGAATGGTTTCACATTTTCCCTTAATTTCCAATAACCTTTCCACATCCATAATTAGACATTTCCATCAAGTAGTATACGAGTATATATAGTTTGTAGTTTTACAGTCCATTATTTTCCAAATTCATCTGAAGCTGAAATCACATTCGGTGTTTTATCTCAGCTTCGGATCCAACAGATGAAGAGGAGGAAACACAAATTTCAGACGGGAAAGACAGTAGGGAAACAGTCGGGTTGGATAGAGGTGTCAAATGTATTGGAGGTTACAGAAAATATGTCATGCAAATGGTATGATTTCTTTTGACACATGGATTTTCAACGGAAAACACAGTTTAGGTGGGACAATCAACAAGAAAACAATGGAGTCAGAGAGAGGTTGAAGAATGGAGTAGTGACGTGAATATGATAAAAGTAGGTTTCGACAGATGGATATTTATTTTTTTGTAGTGAATACCGCACCAAGAGTCTCAACTGCTCCCAACCATAAGGTATTTTATTTTCTTCCATAGCATTCTCAAACAATTTACCATTCGACCTCCATATTGATAAAGTGTGTACCCGACGTATTGTGAGTAGACGGGGGACATGCAGCCATTCCTCTCGCGCCACCCGACCCTAACACTTTCTGAGAAGCAGAGCGCTGGCGGGTCATTATGGTATCAGCCAATACCAGGTAATTATGGTACTTGCTAGCTGCTAGTTGTCAGTTGCTATGTCCGTCTGTCCGCGCGTCACTTCTCAGTTACAGTGGCCTGTATACGATAGCGGAACAAAACACATCGTCGCTGGAAAGGCAAAAAGGCTTAAGCGACACTTTGCTCAAAAATGCGTTAAATATGCAGTTTTAATCAGTTGTTTTTTTTCTACACCTATCGAAAAAAAATGTCCAAAGAAGCGAAGCTAGCAGTCCACAATGGAGTGCTTATACCAACCCTGATGTATGGCAGTGAGGCATGGAACTGGCAGAGGAAGGATGAAAGTAGACTGAATGCTGTGGAAATGAGATCCTCGAGACGTATGTGCGGTAAAACCATCTATGGCCATATTAAAAATGTGGATATCCGGAAAGAATGCAAGGCTGATGAGAGCGTAATGAATAGGATCAAGAAAGGGACGCTTAAATGGTTTGGGCATCTAGAGCGAATGAACGAAGAAAGGAGTGTGAAAAGAATATATGATGCGAAAGTGAATGGAAGAAGAAGTCGAGGACTCCCGAGAAAGACATGAAGTAAATCAAATACATGAATCGGGTAATGTGAAGAGTCAGAATATCAGAAGAGTATGAATGAGACGATGTATAAATGTGTATGAAGCAAAGAGTGTGTGCTAAAACAGAGTTATATGGCGGTCCGTTCTCTCTGCCTACCCCTGCGGGGAAACGGCGTGATGGTTAGTTAGTTTTTACACCTATCGAATTATGTTTATCACTCCCCATGTTAGTTGAACTTTACATCCTCGGGAGAGCGAGGAAATGATAAATTAACAACGTTATACCAAGGACGATTATTTGTAGATATTTATCCATAAACCAAAGTTTTATTCGAACAGGTAAACATAAATCAAGCGTCGTAAGTTAGAATCTACTTTATCGAATGTTTATAGTGTTTAATTTATGCCGAGGACTTGTCAGTATTTTTACTTTGACAAAAAGGTGACAATCTGCTGACTTAATATCGTCGCTGGAAAGGCAAAGGGGCAAGCGACACTTTCGTTTGATTCTGAAGACTTTTGCGACCCTTCAGCCATGTCAAAATATATTTACCATTTGGGAGAAGGCTCAACTCAAGCGACACGAAGTACTTCTTTATAGACTTTGAAGTTCAACTTCACAACTGCACTGCTTAGCGTTGGGAAAAACTTCAATGTTTTGTGAATGCTTCACGAATTGCTAGCTCTCCTCGCCGAAAAAGCACGTACTAGTCGGTAGCGCTTTGAAAGTGAAAAGAACTGGAACTGGTTCCTCCCAATCAGATTAATACTTTGAAGTCGGGCTTCAATTGAAGTACTTATATTGAAGTACTTCTTTATAGACTTTGAAGTTCACCTTCACAACTGTACTGATGCATCTAACTTTTATTGCAGTATTTATTCAATTCATTTGTTCCATGAAACGAAGTTATTGAAATCAATGAACGCTAAACTGAACTATTAACTTCAATTAAAATATTTGTTCAATGAACAATGAATGAAGTAGAAACTTTTGAAGTAGTTCTTTCAAAGCGGTCACAACGCTAGCACTGCTGCAAATTGAAGTAGTTCTTTGTAATCTAGCTTCAATTGAAGTATTTGTTCAATGAAATGAAGTTAATGAAACGAATGAATGCTAAAATGAACTACCAACTTCAATTGAAGTATTTGTTCAATGAACAATGAATGAAGTAGAAACTGCTGCCAAAAGAAGTAGTTCTTTCAGAGCGGTCACAACGCTACAAAATATCAAAATATGACATTCATTAGTGTGTTTTTAGATTTAGTCGGGTTCATATTGTAACTAAAATCATTCAATACTATTTTCTTAAATACAACCTAAATGATTTTTTTTTTAAATATTTAAAAATAAATTAAAAGTATATATATTTGGATAAGACAATAAAATTGTGAAGCAAGCGGTGTTTTCGCTTTCCAAGCAGTAAATGGTTTGTTTGCTTTACAATCAAGAGGCACACAAAACATCATCCCGATTGGTGACAATAATGGTGTTTTCTGTTGCTGCACAAATGTTTTGTCTCCCGTACGACTAATGCCTCCTGGAATTTCTTTAAATCCGAGAAAAACAGGTAATGATTAAGAATGCGTAGCCAAAACAAAACATTGCTGTAGTTATAAACACAACCATTGAGTTTAGTGGCGACAAGAAGCAAAATGTCCCGACATAACACAAACCAGCATTGAAATCAATGAAACATCGCTTTAGCTATGTTTAGTAAGGTCTGAATATCAAGGAACCTTCCAAAAGTCCTCTTCTATTACTCCTGTACAACTTTGTTCACCCTCACCACATCACCGAATACAGAGATGACATAGTTCCACTAGCTCCTGGCAGTTGCGACTCTTGTTCGGTATTTAAATAAAAATAGAACCTTCCGACCTTGAAGTAACAATATATGGAGGGAGAGCTAATTATTTTTACCCAACCTACACAAACTTGCGATAAATCACTTTCTCCGGGCTTTTACGTCGTATACCATGAGAGAGAAAGAGACAACAAATTTTATGGACCGCTTCTATATACTGTAAGGATGATCTTAAAGTCCTGGTTCACGACTCCGCCCACATTTTTTATTATGCCACTAAACTTGACGCAACTAAACGGTTTTTTAGGTTATATGCTATATTTTTGTTGATAAACATACTGTGAAAAAAGTGGCCATACGAATAAACAAAAACATTATGTCGATATGTGATATGAATGGATGTATAAATACTAGCGTTGTGACCGCTTTGAAAGAACTGCTTCAAAGAACTACTTCTTTTGGCAACAGTTCGTACTTCATTCATTGTTCATTGAACAAATACTTCAATTGAAGTCGGTAGTTCATTATAGCGTTCATTCATTTTAATAACTTCATTTCATTGAACAAATATTTCAATTGAAGGTGGTAGTTCATTTTAGCCTTCATTCATTTCATTAACTTCATTTCAATAACTTCATTTCACTGAACCAACGAAGCAGTACCGTTGTGAAGGCATTGACGTTTCAAAATGAAGGGACCAGTTGCAGTTCCTTTCGTTTTGAAATGTCTACCGACTAGTACGTGATTTTTGTGGCGAGGAACCGGTTCCAGTGCTTTTCACTTTGAAATTAAGCGGATAAATCCAAATCTCTTTTTTCGCGAGTTCGACTTCAATTGAAGGGTTCACTTCGAAAGGTTCATTTTAAATAACTAACAATTCGTGAAGCATTCACAAAACATTGAAATTTTTCCCAACGCTAATAAATACCGTAGCCTTAGTCTTAGCCACGCCCAGATGCGCCGAGTCATGTTAAAATCATCAAAAACAAGTCCAAAACTGACTTCACTGCCTTGGATAGATACTACTCTACCAACTCTATGCTTCCGACCTTACGCTTCATCTGCCTTCTTCTTGATGTGTCCACCGCACATAATCCTCAATGAGTTACCATAGACTAACAGGTTTCTTACAGTGGAAGACTAGTGTGATGTTACTAAAAAAGGGATAATTGTTTCTTCTAGCAGTATGTTGTCCAAAAAATCAAACTCACTGCCTTATACGTGAACGAAAAGATTATTCGAAAGAATACGTAATCTAAATAATACTTCAAAAAGTTTAACAGGGTTTATAGAAAAATATTCGAATCACAAAATATTTTTTTAAGGAAAGGCAAACATTCCCGAGTTGCAAGTAACCTGAGAATATTTGAAAAACTCCTACTACCATCATAAAAATCGAAATATGTTGCTTGTGCAATGATGGAAAACTTACCTACCAGAGGAATTGAATCCACAATGCGCGGGTGGGACTCCGACGCGTTTGTCCACTCAGCTGCTAACGGGTCTAATTATTAATATATTTTGATAATCAGGTAACGGGCCCGTAAATGTATTTAACAATAATATATTATAATTTATTTATATTGGAAGTAAGCTTTATGCTATTCATTTATTTGTTTATTGAAACAGTATCAATAATTTTGAATGAAATATAATAGAAACAGCAAATAATTAAGTTTGGCTGCAACCGAGACTTGAACAAAATGATAAAAATGGCTGCCTATTTTGGAAGAAATTGGAAAAAAAAATTAATGATTTTTAAAGAAATATAGAATTGATAAAAATGACAGTATTTAAAAGGTTTCGGTAACTCAATTGGCAGAGACGTTAATCCGGGATAGAGGAGAGATTCCAAGTTCAAATTTCGGTTGCAAACTTTTTTTTTTTTTCTGTGTTTCTCCTATTTTATGTATCGTTGAAAATTATGGATATTGTTTCAATAATTAAAAATATATTCTTAATTTGTATTAAGAACGATTTTATTTTAGAATTTAGTAATTATTGGGACCTTAATATTGTTCTGGTTATATTTTTGGAAAGATTACCCTTTAAATGGCGAGATCGTTTTACTTAAGCACATTAAAAATGCCCCGACTAAAGTCACTAATAAAATACCAACTTTACAGACTTGGAGCGAATGTCGTATATCGTGTGTAATTCCACTCCATAATAAGGCTCCGGATTTGACTCAATTCAATTAAATACAAAAATAATAACTTAAAAGCTTTATTATGACTATTCAATTATAATTTACAAAACCTTAAACAACATAAATAAACACGACGGAATGCTATATTTACAAATACATGAATATCCGTGAAAATAAAATAAGAAAACATAAATTTGAAAAATACTTTTTAAAAGACCACGGATTTTAATATTATTTTTATGACCGACAAGTTTCGTTTAGCCTAAGCATCATCAGGGTACAAAATTAAACAAAACACAAAATACAAAGTGTGCTGTTATATATACATACAGAGGGAGAAAAAAATATAAAATAAAATGACAGAACAATGAGAAAACAATAGAACAACATTTAAATTATAAAGATAATATCCATGGTCTTATTCAAAGTCATTTTTTTTATTTCTTTAAATATGTCAAACCACAAAGTGATTGCTTTCTACGAAAATACAAATTATAAGATATCATAGTTTAGTTTTATAAAAAGTGAAAATCAATCGTATATTTTTTTGTCGATCTACGGTCGCTTTCCCCAATCAAATTGAGACGCCGTCAAGTTAAAATCTTGTTTAAGGCTGATTCACACCAACGTCCGGATCCGCTCAGTGACGATATTGTTCAGCATGAGAGCTTATTGATATGGTATGAATATCAATCAAGGAGTATGTGCCAAGGCAAAGTTGTGTGGCAGTATGGTATATCCTTCTGCCCACCCTTGTGATATTTAACTACTTAGTTAGTTAAATAATTATTATTAATTATGTGTAAAAATACTTACATTGCAGATTTATTTTAAACCATTTTTTTATCACTAAATAATATTTTTAATAATTAATAATTAATAAAAATATTATTTAGTGATAAAAAAATGGTTTTTAATAAAAAAAAATCTGCGATGTAAGTATTTTTACAATTCAAAATAATTATTTAACTAAGTAGTTAAATATCACAAGGGTGGGCAGAAGGATTTACTGCCATACAACTTTGTCTTCGCACATACTCCTTGATAGATATACATACCATATCAATAAGCTCTCATGCGGAACAATATCGTCACTGAGCGGATCCGGACGTTGGTGTGAATCTACAATTAAACACTAAATCTCAATGTCACCAATACAGCTGAACGTTTTATCATTCAGTTGTCACTTAAAGTTAAGCCATTTAATGTGTTAATAAGCACCGCTAAGAGTTGACTGTTTAAGTCAAGTGCACGTAGTTTTTTTCTGTTCAAAAACATAACATTATTTACAAATATAGAAAGTATGAATTACATTGATTTTATCTAGTTGCATTTGATTAAAGCTTAGATCAAATGCATTGGTGAAATGAAATCGAGTAGGCTGAGTCAGTATACCACGAGTATCTGTTTGCTTAAATTATCACTAGCTCAGTTTCGATCGGTGGAATCGACTGTCAGGTATTATTTTGAAATTTCTTGCGAAATATTTTGACGGCCTCCATGGTCGAATGGTAAGACGCTCGACTGCAAATCCAAAGAACGCGGGTTCAAACCCGGCGTGCGCCAATTATTTTCATTTAATTAAGATGTGTCATAACACATTTAATTCATATAAAAATAATAAAAAAGTATATTTGCGGCACGTCCCAGAGTGGTAGATCCTCCAAGTATCGACCTGGTGAAAGACCACCATTCAAAATCGAAAAGTTGCTTGAAATGGCTTTAGCCGTGTTTGGTGACCAGATCTGAATAGCCAGGTACTTCCCAATCTTCCTCTTCCCCATCTGCTTCCTCTCCCCACTACCTTCAGCCTTACAACATACCCTATTTGAAGATGCCATAGTCTCACTGGCTCTAGACGGTTGGGAGCAGTTGAGACTCTCGTGCGATATTCATATAAATAATAATAATAATAAAATTTAGTAAGTGCACGAATTATTTTAAACTATTTAAAACTAAAATAAAATTTCGACAAATTTGTGATTTGGGAACTATACTATATGTTAGATTAACAGAAACTATTTTTTAAAGAAATTTTGTTCAGTTCCGCTTATTTTCAACAGTTTCGTCACCATCTCCAAATCTATCGGAGTGTATGGAGGTCCGCGCACGCAGCGAAGCGACATTAGGGTGACTTTATAGTTCCACTGGCCGGCGACATTTTGAGTGACAAAATTGTCACCGTGTCTGTAGAGAATACTTTTGTGTGGGCGCTCGCGCACGGGTGACAAAATGTCATTCGGTGACTCATCCAGAATGAAAGGGTGACGGGTGACAGACACTCACCGTGTGCGTGTTCGATTGGAAGACAGTGACAGTGACGAAACTGTCGCCGTGACAAAAATCATCCGTGCGCGCTGGCCTTAGATTCACCAATATCGCCGATATTTTATAGCTCAACCTTTAACGTAAAAATGCGATCGAAATTTATTCAGCTTTGAGCAGATTTTGTAATTTAATTCAGTGCCACTCAGTTATGGTCCATTTCGTTAACTTCTATTAAAATTATTTTATTTATTTCTATCTACAATCATTTATATTCCATTCAGTACAATCAATGAATAGTTTATGGTGGTCTCTTTATAATAAGATATCAAACAAAACTCTCGTTTGGGGTCACATTAGAACCCCCGTTCGAAACGGTAGGGTTAAAACCCTTTAAATTCTGTATTTTTTTTGTCAAATTCATTGTTTCTCTTCCCCCTCGTCACTTTCCTCGTCCTCCAGGAAGGCTTTGGGCGCCGTCAGCTTGCTATAACGCTTCTGCGTGGCCAGCCACACGGTGGAACGGGCCTTCTTGGTCCCGCCCGGCTCGGAGGTCGGATAGCACTGCGGCAAGAGGCCTAGACCGGAAGTGCCGGCGTTGGACAGTACTGGGACCTAGAAAAAATAAGTCATTATTACTAATAATCAGATAAGAAAAAATAAAAAATGAAGCCACTAAGCATAAAATTAAAATATGAAAATCTGAGAGCGCGAGAGCAAGCGAATGGAGTGGAAGTGAAAAATCCTCCGAACCGTGTGATGCTCTCCGTGTAAACTTAACCGTTCCGTACCTGAAAGTAAAAATCAAACGTATGACCCGACGGGGGTGACGTAGTGACCCCATTTGATAGTGCTTATTAAAGCGTTTTTATGACATAATCTTAGGTAATTTTTATACTTAGAGAGAAGCATATTTATAATATTTCAGTAATCTTTATCTGACGTATGGCAGTGAGGCATGGAACTGGCAGAGGAATGATGAAATTAGACTGAATGCTGTAGAAATGAGATCCCTGTGGCGTGTATTTGATAAAACTATGTATGACCGTGTTAAAAATGTGGGTATCCAAAAAATATGCAAGGCTGATGTAAGCGTAAAGAATAAGATCAAGAAAGGGACGCTTAGATGGTTTGGGCATGTAGAGCGAATGAACGAAGAAAGGAGTGTGGAAAGAATATACAACGCGAAAGTGAATGGAAGAAGAAGTCTGGAACCCCGAGGAAGACATGGCACGATCAAGTTAATCAAATACTTGAATCGGGCCATTTGAAGAGTCAGAATAACAGAAGAGTGTGTATGAGACAATGTATGAATGTGAATGAAGCAAAGAGTGTATGCCAAGACATAGGTTTGTTTGTCCTCTCTGCCTACCCCTGGCGTGATGGTTAGTTAGTTAGTCATCTAAGATATTCCACAAAACTTTCGTTCGGGGTTACATTAGAACCCCTGTTCAGAACGGGAGTTATTACGAAGCCTTGACTCCACATTTTAAAAAAATAATAGTTATATAGTTAGATTTTTTTGTATTTGACAATCTATAATATTTTCCTCATCCAACAAATATTATAACACTACACTTTATATATTTTTTAATTAATTTGACATTTTTATTTTTTATAGTTAATACCACACATGAGTCCCAACTGCTCCCAACCGTCTAGGGCTAGTGAGACTATGGCATCCCCAATTGGGGTATATTGTGAGGCTGAAGGTAGTGGGGAGAAGGATATGGGGAAGAGGAAGGTTGGGAAGTACCTGGCTATTCAGATCTGGCGACCAAACACGGCTAAAGCCATTTCAAGCAACGCTTCAATTCTGAATGGTGGTCTTTCACCAGGTCGATACTCAGTAGAGTATCTACCACTCATGGAACGTGCCGCAAATATACTATATATTATTTTATTTGAATTAAATGTGTTGTGAGACATATTAATTAAATAAAAATTATTAGCGCACGCCGGGCTTAAATCCGCGACCTCTGGGTTCGTAGTCTAGCGTCTAACCACTCGACATACACTCGTACATGTTCCATTACAGAATAATATCTACAATGATATTAAAATAACATTGACATATATGTCAAACAAATCGAAAGTACCGTTGCATCGGAACAATGACAAAAAACATAATCAAAGCCCTAAGAGTATGAATATACGTGGAGAGGTACCTATGCGAAACAGTGTAGTCAGTATTGTTGACTTTATACTGACTCGATAGAAAGAGACGAAGATATGTTAAAGGAACTTGGATAGCCTATTTGTTACCGCCCACATGGAATTGGGACATTTTCAATAAACATATTTGAACACATTAAGCAAAAAATATCAATACACCATTAAAATTATTTATAAAGTCAAAATATCACACAAACACAAATAACGGATGGTTTGCCTAAATAATGATGGAAGCTTTTTGTTGATTTGATGTCTTTATATCATTAAAAATGTGAATATTCTAAATTTTGGTAAAATATTTAAAACTGTTGAAATACCTCTGACAAATGATGTTTTATAATCTTTGTTTGGTCTTATTTGAACATTTACGCATGGCACATATCACCGTCATGTTTGATTTATTTGTATAACCACTGCAAGTTTTTCAATCAACACAAATGTAGGAAATAACCACAAAATCCGTTGACGTAAGTTATGCGACTCGATGATGTGAAGTTAGCGCGGACGGAGAACATTCTTACATACTTAGAAGGGCTGCAATATTATGTGACGCATTTTCTTGTCTCTTTCTCTTTCATGGTATACGACGCAAAAACCCGGAGAAAGTGATTTATCGCAAATTCGTATAGGTTGAGTAAATATATTTAGCTCCCTCTCCATATTTTTTACTTCAAGGTTAGAACCAACAGATAACCTCGAAGGAGCGATGGAGTTAAGATATTTTACTTTGTTCTTTTTTAGGAAAAATTTAAAAGGATGAGTAAGGATATGAAAGAACTTGTCTCTGTCTGGACTGGAAACCCTGAATAAGGACATATAACTGTATACGGTGTCCAGAAACTCGTTGGTACAATAAACTCGAAACTAAAACATGCTAAGCCTTATTTATAGGGTTTGTGTTTAATTTGTAGAACTCCGTTATAATTATTTTTAAATAATTTAATTGAATTAAATTAAAAATTTAAGTTTTTATTGTAATTAAACAAGGAACCAAAACTATATTAGTAAGTTGTTTCCATGTGACCTAGCCACAGATTGATAGTGGCCTTAAGCGTCTAAATAGCTGTCACAAAAACACACAGAACTAAATAATAATAATATTAAATTTAATTCTATTAAATGATGTTTAAAAAATTCTAAGCCTTTCTTAGTTCGCATCCAAACAAAAAAGATTCGGCCGAGGCTTTCAAAATTATGATTTTCGTTCTTGGAAAACCGAGGAATTACGACATAAATATTGTTCGCGACGAAAATGACACTGTGAGTTGAAAATTATCTCGTTAGCCCAGAAAATTGTTATTTATACCGCTAGAGATTTTTATAATAAAACTTGGAATTCATATTAGTAGATTTTCATAAAAAGGTGTCCGTAAACGAGCCACGTTTTACGAAAAAATATGGCTACAGTGTATAGTGTAGCGATAGGAAAAACTTCAATTTTTTGTGAATGCTTCACGAATTGCTAGTTCTTTAAAGTGAACCCTTCGCAGTGAATTCTTCAATTGAAGTCGAACTCGCAAAAAAGAGATTTTAATTTATCCGGTTATTTGTTCAGTTATAGAAAGTGAAAAGAACTGGAACCGGTTTCTATTTGAATACGAAAAGAACTGGAACTGGTTCCTTGCCAAAATAAAAAAGTACTAGTTGGTAGAGACGAAAAGAACTCTCATAAAGTAAAGTATTTTTTCAATGAACAATGAAGAAAGTAGGAACTGCTGCAAAAATAAGTAGTTCTTTCGGAGCGGTCACAACGCTGATTCTAACCATACGAAAAATATAGGCGTGGTGTGACCGTATGGCCGAGCAATATGGTCGAAATTTTGTATAGCGAGGTCGCTACGATACCGAAATATGTTTTCTTCTCGCTCTCTGCTTCTATAGATTCCAGCAATGTTGCCGCTAAGGCGAAATGAGATTGTTTATATTTCGTTCATTTCTGTCTGTTTTATTTTGCCTCTTTCAATTAAGCGAAACGTCTAAACACAAAATGAAGCAAAAGTGCCGAATGAATTCATTAGTAAACCGATCAAACAATGTTGGATTTTGGCATTCGGCATTATTCACTCGCACTCTGAATGACAGAAAAATGAAACGTCTAAACATGGAATGAACATTCACTCGGGTTCGGTCATTCAGTTTCGTTCCCTGCAGCGGAAGGACTTCGCGTCGCACGCAAAGAAATGGTTTTCGAGTGGAACGATCAAAATACGCCGCTCTTTTTAGAGAATTTCAAGAATTACCTCAGAGTAATAATATACAAGAGACAGCACTGCTGTAGTCAGTTTTGATGAGTTTTGTCAGACTCGGCTAGACCTGGGCGTGGCTAGGACTAGGGCTAGAGTATATATACATCCATTCATAGCACACGTCGACATTAGGTTTTCGTTTATTCGTATTACTGCTTTTTCATAGTTTTTTGTTGTAAACAAAAATATAACCTAAAAAACCGTTGACTTATGTCCATTTATGTCGCTTATCAAAACGTGTGGGCGGAGTCAACGGAGACGCGGGACACGAAGAACATCCTTACAATGCTTCAAAGCGGTGTGATAATTTGGGAAATTTCGCTGTCTCTTTTTTTCTCATGGTGTACGACGTAAACGACCCAGAGAAAGTGATTTATCCCAAATTTGTATAGGTTGGGTAAAAAGAATTAGCTCTCTCTCTATATATTATTACTTCAGGAGAATTACCAATGTCTCTGGAATCATAAACTAGATTTATACAAAGACAGACCGCTACGTGGAAACTCTATAAAATCGCTAGTTCAAGATTTGAACTTAAAATCCATGGTCGCACCCACCACCGTCGACGTTTCCTTCGGATGTTTGTGTCAATCCTTCAATCAAATGATCACAAATCAAACGAATTCCAAGGCGTACGACTTCGTTCGACGGCATCGTCGAAGAAAATGACGAATGAACGTTCATTTCTGTTTCATTCTGTCTGTGCAGTGTGAACACAGAATGAAATAAAAATGAAGGTTCATTTCTGTATATCATTCTGTCTGTGCCGTGTGAACACAGAATGAAATAAAAATGAACGTTCTTTTCTATATCATTCTGTCTGTATCGTGTGAACACAGAATGGAATAAAAATGAACGTTCATTTCTATATCGTTCTGTCTGTGCCGTGTGAACACAGAATGGAATAAAAATAAACTTTCATTTCTATATCATTCTGTCTGTGCCGTGTGAACACAGAATGTAAAAAAATGAATGTTCATTTCTACATCATTCTGTCTGTGCTGTGTGAACACAGAATGTAATAAAAATGAATGTTCATTTCTATATCATTCTGTCTGTGCTGTGTGAACACAGAATGGAATAAAAATGAATGTTCATTTCTATATCATTCTGTCTGTGCCGTGTGAACACAGAATGAAATAAAAATGAACGTTCATTTCTATATCATTCTGTCTGTGCCGTGTGAACACAGAATGGAATAAAAATGAACGTGCATTTCTATATCATTCTGTCTGTGCCGTGTGAACACAGAATGGAATAAAAATAAACGTTAATTTCTATATCATTCTGTCGGTGCTGTGTGAACACAGAATGGAATAAAAATGAACGTTCATTTCTATATCATTCTGTCTGTGCCGTGTGAACACAGAATGGAATAAAAATAAACGTTCATTTCTATATCATTCTGTCTGTGCCGTGTGAACACAGAATGAAATAAAAATGAACGTTCATTTCTATATCATTCTGTCTGTGCCGTGTGAACACAGAATGGAATAAAAATGAACGTGCATTTCTATATCATTCTGTCTGTGCTGTGTGAACACAGAATGGAATAAAAATAAACGTTAATTTCTATATCATTCTGTCTGTGCCGTGTGAACACAGAATGGAATAAAAATGAACGTTCATTTCTATATCATTCTGTCTGTGCCGTGTGAACACAGAATGGAATAAAAATAAACGTTCATTTCTATATCATTCTGTCTGTGCCGTGTGAATACAGAATGTAATAAAAATGAATGTTCATTTCTATATCATTCTGTCTGTGCCGTGTGAACACAGAATGGAATAAAAATAAACGTTCATTTCTATATCATTCTGTCTGTGCCGTGTGAACACAGAATGGGATAAAAATGAACATTCATTTCTATATCATTCTGTCTGTGCCGTGTGAACACAGAATGTAATAAAAATTAATGTTCATTTCTATATCATTCTGTCTGTGCCGTGTGAACACAGAATGGAATAAAAATGAATGTTCATTTCTATATCATTCTGTCTGTGCCGTGTGAACACAGAATGGAATAAAAATGAACATTCATTTCTATATCATTCTGTCTGTGCCGTGTGAACACAGAATGGAAAAAAAATGAACGTTCATTTCTATATTATTCTGTCTGTGCTGTGTAAAATAACACAAAATGAACGTTCTTCCGAGTGAACCGTATTTTTTCGCCTTTGGTGTGCAATTTCGATGGCCCGTTTGCGAACACCTTCAGAATTCAGTGCGAGCCATAAATTTGTTAGATTTCTTTCTATGATCAAAATACTTAGACCACTTATTTCCAGATTCATTATACGGTCAAATTTGAGACTAATACCTAATGGAATGTAATCTTAGTACACGGAAGCAGAGTGGCTATTATCCATCTGAATAAAGTACATGGATAACAATAATATTACAGGATAATTTGAAAGAAAAACTGCCTTAAATCAACAAAGGTTATCTGAAACCCCTTAAAATGGAAGGATTAATGATACGTACATAGATTCTTTCCCGTCTACACCATCAATCAAAATACTGTTGGTACCTTGGAGAAACAATGTATGGAGTGAGAGCTAATTATTTTTACCCAACCTATACAAACTTGCGATAAATCACTTTCTCCGGGTGTTTACGTTGTACACCATGAGAGAGAAAGAGAAAACAAAATACACACCGCTTTTATGTGCATAAGGACATATGATATTGGCCACTCGCGTCTCCAGGGACTCAGCCACATGTGTTACGAACGGATGCATAAATACCTAAGCTCTAGTCCTAGCCACGCCCAGGTCTGCCGAGTCCGGTAAAAATCATCAAAAACTGACTACAATGCCTTGGATAGGTATCACTCTATCTACTCTAAGGTTGTTACAATATCGTCGCTAAAAAGGCATAAGAGCTGAAGCGCCATTTTGGGAAGTTAACACCAGAGCACTTTAATTTATTTATTTTGTTTTACAATAAAATACATGAGTCTTTAGCGTCTGATTGAATTTTGAAAGACAAAAGTCAACTCGGGTAACTCAATGCTTTCACTGAGTTACTTGAAGCGAAAAAAAGCTTTAAAAAAGTCCCAAACTTGTGCCGCATAAGTCTTCTCCCAAATGGTAAATATATTTTAGGTGGCTGAAGGGCCACAAAAGTCTTCAGAATCAAGCGAGAGTCAGAGCATTCGGTGCAGAAAAAATAAAAACTGATCAAAACTGCATATTTAACTCACGTTTTACCAAAGTGTCGCTTCAATCTTCACAATATCCCAGAATTCTGTTTCCTGAAGCAGAAAAAACTCTCGAACTATTTTTTTTCCGTCTGAAATTTCCAAGTCAAGGCAAAAATATCCAGGCGATTGACCGTCAGTCGATTCTCAGCTTGCAGTTTTATTAAGCACATTATCAGCAACGGAGCTTTTAAATATCCAAAATGGAAACGATTTCAACAATTTTCAACGAAATATGAAACAGAAAGCTTCCGTAATAGACAAGGGAAGGAGTAGGTTGGGAAGTACCTGGCTATTCAGATATGGTCACCAAACATAACTAAAGCCATTTTTTAAATTTATAGTGAATATAGCACTCGAGTGCCAACTGCTCCCAACCGTCTAGAGCCAGTGAGACTATGGCATCCCCGATTGGGGTATGTTGTGAGAAGTTGAGAGGGAAAGGAGACGGGAAAGAGGAAATTTCGGAATAATCTGGCTATTCCGATCTAGTCACTCCATTCATTTCAAGCAACGTTTTCATTCTGAATGGTGGCCTTTCGCCAGGGCGATACTTAGAGTTTCTACCACTCTAAAATGTGCCGCTTGCGTAGTAAATATTATCATTGTTTTTTCTAACTCATTAGGAATAATATATTATAAATGATATTGATTGAAATAAAAGAACACTTTGTTTCAAACCACGATTTTATTATGTTTTAACGCCAACCGGTTTCGCTTAGATCAAGCTTCGTCGGGGCACATATTATAACTGTAAACAAAGCGTTATTTTATTATAATATAATTATTTAGTGCCTTGCAACTGTACCTACTGTCAACTGTACCTACTGTCATTCATTTCATTGAACAAATACTTTAATGGAAGTTAGATTACAAAGAACTACTTCAATTTGTAGCAGTACAGTTGTGAAGGTGAACTTCAAAGACTATAAAGAAGTACTCATTACAAGTACCTCAATTGAAGTCCGACATCAAAGTACTTCGATCTAAGGGAATGTGATTTTTATTTTGGCTAAGAACCGGTTCTTTTCCAGTTCTTTTCAATTTGAAATCTCTACCGACTAGTACTTTAGTTCTTTTCGTTTTTAAATCTCTACAGAATAGTACGTGTTTTTTTGGCGAGGAACCAGTTCCAGTTGTTTTCCATTTCAAATCTCTTCCGACTAGTACTTTTTAGTACGGCGAGGAACCGGTTCCAAAAAGAACTAAACAAATAACCGGATAAATTCAAATCTCTTTTGGCGAGTTTGACTTCAATAGAAGTGTTCACTGCGAAGGGTTCATTTTAAAGAACTAGCAATTCGTGAAACATTCACAAAACATTGAAGTTTTTCCCCACGCTACCATATACCAAACACCCTGTAAAATTTTCCCACTGACACCTGGATCCTAATTTCGGACCACCCTGCACAAAGTCGGCGTTTATTTCTCAATCGGCAAATAATAACTTATCGATAAATTAATTAATTCTACTTTGGCACGGTTTTTTGCACGGCCGTTTGACAAGGCGGAGTGGGGGGCGCATTCATCTCTCGAACAAAGCGGAGGCGGCCTCACTCGGCCCTCGCTAACAAGCAAATAGAGTCATAAATCTTCGCGACAAACAAGACCAAAAAAAACATCCACGCAGTAAAAAGGGAAAGAATCACAACGCGGCAGTGCTAAAGTCGAACTGAGAAATGGTTTCACGTTTTTGTTCAGGGGTACAATTACCTCGTTTGAAACGTGTAATAAAAAAAAGTCTTGAAAAAATACACATATTTCATTTGTTTTTTTTTTTTATGTAAATACCGCACAAGATTCCCAACTGCCCGGATCCGAGGGGACTATGACATCCCCAATCGGGGTATGTTGAAGTGGGGAGGCGAAGGGACGGCCTCCGTGGTCGAGTGGTAAGACGCTCGACTACGAATCCAGAGATCGCGGGTTTAAGCCCGGCGTGCGCAATTATTTTTTTATTAAATTAAGATGTGTCATAACACATTTAATTAATATAAAATATTATATATAGTATATTTGCAACACGTTCGAGAGAGGTAGATACTCTAAGTATCGCCCTGGTGAAAGACCACCGTTCAGAATCGAAACGTTGCTTGAAATGGCTTGAGCCGTGTTTGGTGACCAGATCTGAATAGCCAGGTAATTCCCAACATTCCTCTTCCCCATCCCCTTCCCCTCCCCACTACCTTCAGCTTCACAACATACCCCAATTGGGGATGCCATAGTCTCACTGGCTCAAGACGATTGGGAGAAGTTGGGACTCTTGTGCGGTATTCACGATTAAAAAAAAAATGTAATTTGGAAAAAGGTACCTGGCTAATCAGATCTGGTCACCTAACACGGCTAAAGCTATTAAAAGCAATCTTCGCGCTTCGATTCTAAACGGTGGTTTTTCTTCAGGGCGATACTAAGAGTATCAAAGTAGCTACCACTTTGGAAAGGAATGAGTCATTTCATATAAAAGTTAAGTTAAATTAACAAAATGCAATGTTTTATAAAAATAAAACTAAAAATAAATAATTTCTTTAAGATTTTCACTCAGGGTATAATTTCTTAAGTTATGTTTGTGATTTTGATACTTCTGTGTTAAACGCCCGCCCGTTATGAAATAGACATTATGAAAGGACAGTAAAAAAAAATCTCATTTCTGCAAAATATAATCGTATTGAAAGGGTTAAAGGTCGAGTATTTTTTTTTTGCCCGGGGGCTACAGTGTTTGTCGCAACTCGCGACGCCACTGACAAGTCTAATTTTATTCGCATTCATTTTATATTTGTCTTCAAAGGCAACAGAAATTTAATATTCCAATTAAATTACTGTTTTAACAAAACAAGACGGTTCCATGGTTTCGCGCCCATTGATAGAAAGTTTTCACAACGTAAAAAAGATTAAAAAATGTTCAATTTGACATTTATTATTTTATCTTTGACGTTCTATTTTCGAAAAAGTGTATTTTTTATTAATGATTATATTAACGCCGAAAGCTCGAGACAAGATAGAAGCTTCTAAGAAGTCTTTGTAAAATCATATCGAAGGACAGATATTAATTTTTAAATTTGATAAAAATACAAATATAAATAGTTTTGTGAGGAAGACAATTTTTATTAAATGACATCTAGGGTAAAAAATTCGAATTAAAATTATTAAAAAATTATTTTCTAAAATTGAATTTGGATTTAACTTTAAAGTATAAATTTAATTTTCAATAGAAAGTATGATATCGATTAAAAATGCCGCTTTATAATGAGGTATTGATGGTTTAATTGCCAGAGTGTTACTCCCGGACAGAGTAGAGGTTCCGAGTTCGAGTCTCGGTCATGACCATTGTTCTTTTTAGTTTCTGACTTTTTTTTGTTTCATATTTGTGTTTTAGATTATTAATATTATTTAAATTTCTAATACGTTAAACACGGCCAAAATAATTTTATTTATCACTCAAACAATATAATTATAATAAAGTGTCTATTATAAACTATTGTATTGAAGAGAAAATCTGTTTTATACTTTAGCTGTCTTGTTAAACGCCCTCGTGATGATATTTCACGAAAATAGCGCTGTATAAACTATCCAAGTATTATGATTATTATTAGCAAAGCTCTGGAACAGCGTTGAGACTGGCGTTGTGAAATTGGCACACCTCTGTCAGTCTAGAATTTCTATTTTTTTATATAATTCAATTGAATTAAATTTAATATTATTATTATTGAGTTCTGCTATTTTAAGTTTTTCATTTTTGTTTTTAGTGACAGCTGTTTCGGCGTTTAAGGCCACTGTCAAACTGTGGTTAGGTCACATGGAAACGACTTATTTATACGATTTTGGTTTCTTATGTGATTACTAATTACGGTAAAAACCAAATTGATAATTACGGTATAAACCTAATTGTCTTGAATTATTATGTGAGGTACAACTTAACAATCTGTTTTCCCCATTTTATTTTATTTTTCGGTTTTTACCGTAATTAGTAATCACATAAGAAACCAAAATCGTATAAATAAGTCGTTTCCATGCATCTAACATTTTGACAATGGCCTTAAACGCCGAAACAGCTGTCACTAAAAACAAAAATAAAAAAAAACTTAAAATAACAGAACTCAGCCAATAATATTAAATTTAATTCAATTGCATTGCATAAAAATTAAAATGGAGTTCTACAAATTGAACACAAAAACTATAAATAAAAATAGAATTTCTAAGGTTGGGTTATTTCAATCTTTCGTCACATAGTCACATTTGTCATCGTCACAATTCATCGATTAGCGATTGCGTTTGCATTCACATTTGAACGTTCCCCGGTAAAGGCCGATTCTAGGTCCGTTTCAGCTTTTTATCAAATTGTAGCCAGTCGTTTTTATGTGTATGCTGCCAACTGTCCGGAGCCAGTGGGACTATGGCATCCGCAATTTGGATATCTTATGAGACTGAAAGGAGTAGGGAAGGGAAGGAGATGAGGAAGAGGAAGGTTGGTAAGGACCAGGCTATTCAGATCTGGTCACCAAACACGGTTCAAGCAACGTTTCAAATCTGAATGGTGGTCTTTTACCAGGACGATACTGAGGGTATCTACTAGCGTTGGGAAGTTCCTCGCCAGCAAAATCACGTACTAGTCGGTAGCGCTTTGAAACTGGAAAGAACTGGAACCAGTTCCTTGCCCAAATAAAAAAAATTAGTCGGTAAAGATTTGAAAACCAAAAGAACTGGAACTGGTTCCTTCGTTTTTAATGCCTTCGCAACTGTACTGCTGCAAATTGAAGTACTTCTTTCAATGATATGAATGAACGCTAAAATGAACTGCCGACTATACAATTGAAGTATTTTTTCAATGAAAAATGAATGAAGGCTAAATTGAACTACCAACGTCATTTGAAGTATTTGTTCAATGAAATGAATGAAGGCTAAAATGAACTACCACCTTCAATTGAAATATTTGTTCAGTGAAATGAAGTTATTGAAATGAATGAACGCTAAAATAAACTACCGACTTCAATTGAAGTATTTGTTCAATGAACAATGAATGAAGTAGGAACTGTTGCCAAAAGAAGTAGTTCTTTGAAGTAGTTCTTTCAAAGCGGTCACAACGCTAGTATCTACATCTCTAACTTTAAAAAAGCAAAAATCCAGTAGTTCAAATGTGAATACGTCAAGTTAATTATAAAGAGCAGCGTCTTTATTCAAAGAAATTCCTCCGAGATTTTTGGATAAAAAGCGAAAAATAATATGAAAATTTGATGGAATAAGACGGAAGGCGATTGTGGAATAAACCCCTAACAAAGTCCTTGATTAGTCGCTTTTGTAACGTTAACGGTTCGAAGATTTATGTTTTTAGGTAACAAAATGTTAACTGTCCTCAATTTAATTTCCTTTTCTTTGCTTTAACAAATTTGTTACTACCATATGAATACATACTTTTCATCTGAATTTTTACACCCTTCTAGTAAATTGTTTTTTTTTAATCTGTTGATGTACACATGTACTGTTATACCTTCAGAGCAATAATATACAAGAGGTAGCGTTGCTGTAGTCAGTTTTGATGAGTTTTGCCGGACTCGGCCAAACCTGGGCGTGGTTAGGATTAGAGCTAAGGTATTTATACATCAATTCGCAGCACATGTCGACATAATGTTTTTGTTTATTCGTATAACAACTTTTTCACAGTATTGTTGTAAACAAAAATATAGCAAATAACCTAAAAAACCGTTGAGTTATGTCAATTTATGTCGCATATCAAAACGTGTGGGCGGAGTCAACGGAAACGCAGGA
Organism: Drusus annulatus; assembly: GCA_022651775.1. NCBI lineage: Eukaryota > Metazoa > Arthropoda > Insecta > Trichoptera > Limnephilidae > Drusus > Drusus annulatus. Next base: position 930,167 of record JAGWCC010000070.1, read on the forward strand.
CACGAAGAACATTTTTACAATACTTTAAAGCGGTGTGATAATTTGGGAAATTTTGTTGTCTCTTTTTTTCTTATGGTGTACGACGTAAAAACCCGGAGAAAGTGATTTATCTCAAGTTTGTATAGGTTGGGTAAAAAGAATTAACGCTCTCTCCATATATTGTTACTCCAAGGTTATACCCGTATCTTAACCTTTTTCTCTCATGATAAATGATAATGATCATGATTTTATATAGTTTTATTTGAATGCATATTATATATTATTTTCTCCTTGTTAGTTAGTCTTATAAGCTTAATTAATTAAATATGAAGCGCACTTGAGGTGAAATATCACAAATTGCGCTATATAAGTTTGATGTTAATTTTTTGTTCTTAACGATCAACATTCCGTTAAAATGTTTAAAAAAAGGCGCTAATCGATGAATTATGGTGATCTCAAATGCGACGAAAGTTTGAAACAACCTAACCTAAGTTGGAAGCTGTGAAATAATCATTCATCTTGCAAAATATAATACAAGACGCCATTTTATCCATATTTTTCAAAATATGAAAAAAAAGCGTTTAAAAATCGAGCGAAACCTTATAGAATATTATTTTATAAGCCCTTAGATTTCACAGCAGACTTATACATGACGTATTTATGCAACACAGCTTTCAGAGAGAAGCTTTTCCACGCTGATAATATCGAACGCCGAGGGTTGCTTTGGCTTTGGCAGAAAGCTGTTGAAAAAGACGAAAAAAAAACAAAGCGCGCGTTCCCGCCTTTTCCAGTCTTGCCTTTTGAAAATGGAACGCGGCGCTGTCTGGCGGTCGAGCTGGGCATTAATCATTCCATAGAAAATGTATCATAATAAAGGTGTCGCCTTGGCGGGAAATTAACAAGACGTCAAGGAAAAAAGTGAAATATTTTAGAATCCAACTGAAATTAAAGCGAAATACTATTTATATAGTATTTCGGTCGGTAGCTGAGTGGACAAACTCATCGGATTCCTACCCGGGTGTCGTGGATTCAATTCCTCTGCTGGCTAAGCCCTCCATCATTGCACAAGCAACATCTTCAGCTCGTTATGGTGGCAGTAGATTTTTTTCAAATATTGTCAGGTTATTCGTAACCCGAAAATGTTCGTCTTTGTTTATAAGAAAAAAAATATATTTAATGAAAATAAAATAATAACTAGAAAGTATAATGGGAAATTTTATGAGTTTACGTTCATATCACGTTCTCAGTTATCTCTTTCTCTCTGTTCCTTAAATTAAAATGTTATGGGTTTACGTTCATATCAAAAAAACAGTTGTCTCTTTATCTCTGTTCCTTTAATTTAAATGTTATGGGTTTACGTTCATATCACGTTCTCAGTTGTCTCTTTCTCTCTGTTCCTTTAATTTAAATGTTATGGGTTTACGTTCATATCACGTTCTCAGTTGTCTCTTTCTCTCTGTTCCTTTAAATTAAATGTTTTTCTTTTGTTTTCTTACTGTTTTATTATTTTATTTTATATTGTGTTCTCCCTCTGTATGTACTCGTATGAGTATATACTCGTATAACCACACACTATGTATTTTTTGTTAAGTTTAATTTTGTACCCTGATGATGCTTAGACTAAGCGAAACCGGTCGGTCATAAAAATTCAAATTAAATCTGTGATCTTATAAATTTTATTTTCATTAGATATGTCAAACCACAAAGTGATTGCTTTCTATGAGAAAAAAATGCATATTTGTGAATACCGTTCAAGATTCCAGAGCCAGTCGGATTATGTCATGCACAAATGGGTTATTTAATTACGCCTAATTTGGGCTTTATACACATTTTATAAAATAAAACGATCAGTACAGTATGCATATAAATGATAATACGCAGAAATGTAAATTAAACTTAAAATAAAAATTTAACAAATGAAATGAAAAAGGCAAAATGTCAACTGAGAAGGTTATCAAAGAACAATGAGATTTTTTTATGAGTTTACAGGAAATATACCTAATATTGGACTCCTGGACAAATTTAACTGATTATTTAGAATATGACTATTAATTTTAATGGCTTTCTAGTGCTTCTAAACTATTTGATCTGTTGCCATGACCATTTTTGTGAAAAATATGAGCACCAATTATTTTATTGAAGGTGAGATCATTTTCAATAATATAATTGGTGAATTCTGAAAAAACCGTGGTTATTTTTACATCTAAAATGTTCTTTAATTCTAACATTGACATCACGGTTTTTTTTACCATATAAAATTCAGAACAATCATTACAATATATATATATATGGTATATAACCACACACTACGTATTTGTTTAGTTTAATTTTGTACCGCAATGATGCTTAGGCTAAGCGAAACCGGTCGGTCATAAAAAGTCAAATAAAATTCGTGGTCTTATACAAAGTTATTGCTTTCTACGACAATATGGAATAATAAACTGGTTAACATAATAACAATGAAATAAGTTTGAAGCAGAGCTACGTAATTTATTTATAAATTAACGGACTAAAGTCCAATTACAAAAAAGACATATAAAACACGAAATGGAAAAAAGAGCAACAGAGAAAGAATAGCACATACATAATAATAAATGAAGCGATGACAAAAATAGGACAAAATAAATATAAGAGAGAACATTCAGGCCATGGTCTACTCAAAGTTTTGGTAGAGTCGTAAAGAATGACAAAAATCATTTAGACTGCTACCAAAAATTTCAAGACCATGGCTTGAGTTAACAAGTCTTGACATTCTGGACATTGGAAAATTATACCCATAATTAGTATTGTGATGATTGAGGAACAGCAATGTATTGTTTCTGAGTCTACGGCAAGGAATGTTGAACTGGATAAGTTGCAACAGAGAAGGTGAGTCAATAAAACAATTAATAATTTTGTAAATGAAAATTAAATCAAAGCCTTTCCTGCGCTTTTCTAATGAAGACATTTTCAATAATTGTTCAATTTCATCATATGAATAATCGCCTCTTTCTCGCCCTAATCTCCATGCAATACCGCGTAAGAAGCGATGTTGTACGGATTCAATATGGTGAATATGAACGATATAGAAAGGGGACCAAATTACACTAGCATTTTCTAGATGAGGGCGAACTAATGAGCAGTAAAGGGTTTTTAGGGTTTTGTAATGTATTGAATTCTAGTTCTGCTCGTCGAAATAAATTTAACTAACATAACGGAAAAAAAAAAAACCTGTTTCCAGTTTTAGGAGTGTGGAGTAGACTTGCAGTGGGTCGATCGTTTGGAGTCCACACGAGGCACGGCTCTCGGCATGTTGGAGAGGGTTCAGAAGAAACTCCTGAGATTTCTTTTTACTTGAGGGAGTACGGTTACTACCCGTGGCTCTATCCTACCGACTTACTGCGGTATAGTGAACATACACTCTAGAGGTCAGAAGGGATGGCCATTGCAACACATTTCTTCAGATTGATTCGTGGATGGTCTGAAAACTCAGCTATCATGGAAGCGTTCATTTCTATGTTCCTGATGGTTATCTTCGCCATCGGCAGCATAGATGCTTTATCTCCCGGCCTGCAGGACTAACTTCGTCAATGGTCATGCCGGTGGGGAGGGTAATCTCGTTGTTGAATCGAACCGCTTCGGGTGTCGATATATTTTGCATAAATGAAGCCTCGTTCAAATGGCAAGCATACCTGCTATTTGTGTAATAATTCTTTGGTTTTATTTTAATTTTTTTATAAATCATTTCTATGAAATATTATGTTTGAATTGTTTTATTTTTTACTGTTTATACTTTGCATTCATTGCAATTTATATTTCTTAGAATTAAGCCTCAGCACTAAAAATTGGCCCTAAACGTCACTTCGTAGCTTTCTAATACAAGCAATACTACAAATGATTCTTCTGTAAATTCTACACGAATAGTTATGAAAATATCTAAAATTTCCAGTGAATGAAAATTTTCAACTGAAATATTTTTAATTCTATGAAAAACGTACCAAAATAACAGTAAACGTACCAAAATATCAGGTTTGATAACCAGGGAAAGCATTTTTTAACGTTTTACCTAAAATTGTAGTATGCATTTCAAATAGAATTTAAAGGATTACTGTTTAAAAATTGTATTCACTGGAAACCTTAGATATTTATCTAACTACCCGTATTTAATTAACAGTTAAATTATTTGTAGTATTGCTTGTATTAGAAAGCCAAAAAGGGTTTATTTTTGGGTGCTGACCCTTAATTGTTTTATATTTATGAATATTGTGTATTAATACACTTACTCGATTTATTTAAAAACGCCTTGAAATAAAAAAAAATTTCATGTTTTTTAAATAATAAATAACTGAATACTGAAAGCGGTGTGAATAAAAAGTTGTTGAAAATAAATTGATTGATGGTTTGCGACACCTTGACAGAAGACACAAGTCACAATACAAGGCGGAGAAAACAGCTATTACCCGTGCAGAGTGCAGCCTCAGACGAGGATACGAGGATACGGGGACACAGGACAGGACACGGGCCGACCGCATTAAATGTTATGTCATCGAATTCCCAGACGGAGGCACAAAAACTTGTCCATCGCTTTTCTTCCATTACTGCGTTACGTCACGGCCAGTGTTGCCACTGGCTACTGTGTAATACTCAATAGTGCAACCTCAGAGAAATAATACACCAAAAGGGAGCGCTAGTGTAGTCAGTATTGACGACTTTTGCCTGACTAGGGCGTGGCTAGGGCTAAGGTATGTATACATCTTAGAGTATATAGAGTGATATCTATCCAAGGCAGTGTATTCAGTTTTGGATGATTTTTACCTGACTCGGCGGACCTGGGCGTGGCTAATGCTAAGGCTAGGGTATTTATACATCCATTCATATCACATTTCGACATAATGTTTTTGTTTATTCGTGTAAACACTTTTTCACAGTATTGTTATCATAAAAAATATAGCATCTAACCTAAAAAACCGTTCAGTTGTGTCAAGTTAAGTGGTATAGTAAAAAAATGTGGGCGGAGTCCCGCGGTGACCCAGGAGCCCAAGATCATCGCGACAGTACATAGAAGCGGTGTATTATATTTGTTGTCTCTTTCTCTCTCGTGGTGTACGACGTAAAAACCCGGAGAAAGTGATTTATCGCAAGTTTGTATAGGTTGGGTAAAAATAATTAGCTCTCTCTCCATACATTGTTACTCCAAGGTATATACATCCATTCATAGCACATGTCGACATTTTGTTTTTGTTTATTTGTACAAGCACTCTTTCACAGTATTGGTATCAACAAAAATGTAGGATATAACCTAAAAAATCGTTGAGTTCTGTCCTGTTATGTCGCATAACAAAACGTAGTGGGCGGAGTCGCCGGAGACGCGGGAGACGGAGAACGTGCTTACATGCTCTTTGTAAATGACATAATTAATGTATTTGATAACGATGTGCATGTGCTGCTTTTCGCAGATGATCTGAAACTCTTCAAACTCATAAAAACCACAGATGATTGTTCTCACATTCAAGTTAACTTAAATAAGTTACATGATTGGTGTAAACTTAACCAACTTTTTTTAAATATTAGTAAATGTCAGTCAATCAGATTTTTTAGAATTACTCACCCTCTCGACTATGATTATAAAATTGATAATATTTCCCTTACATCTGTCAATGAAATTAATGATCTCGGCATTACTTTCGATTCTAAATTAAATTTTCTCTCACATATCAATATAATAACAAGTAAAGGTTTAAAATTGCTAGGCTTTATTCTTCGAAATGCCAATGAATTTAAAAATATTTCTACATTGAAAATCCTGTACTCTTCACTAGTTCGAATCCACTCTGATTCCATTGAAAAATTGCAACATAAATTTCTAAGATACATCAACTATAAACTCGGTCTACCTATTGAAACCATAAATTATAATTATTTAATGAAAGAATTAAAATTACTAAAACTTTCAGACAGGAGGCTTGTTTCCGACTTGACTTTTATTTTTAAAATTGTTAATGGTATTATAGACAGCCCTGATTTACTTAGCTTAATTACCTTCTATGTACCTAACAGATCCACTCGATCCAAAATTCTTTTTAAATGTAACAACAATATCAGGACTGAGTCATTTAAATACTCGCTTGTACCTAGATTGCATGCAGTGAGTAATTCTATCGCTGAAATAGTAGATATATTCAACTGCACTGAATCTAGTTACAAGAAGGCTATAATAACATACCTCTTTCTTAAATACTAGTGTTAATTTTCTTGGGCGTAATCAAATCGTCGCATCAAATGTTTTTGGGCGCATTGTTATTTTTTATGTCATTGTTATTTTTTATGTCACTGTTATTTTATTTTATACCTATGTTATGTAAAAGCCCATGAGGGCGTATAAAAATAAATAAATAAATATCTGAAAGTGATGCAATAATATGTGACAACTTGTCTTATCTCTTTCTCTCTCACGGTTAACGACGTAAAAACCGGAGAAAGTGATTTATCAATAATTTGTATAGGTTGGGTAAAAATGTTTAGCTCTATCTCTCTCCATATATATTCTTGCTCTGAGAGTGCAACAATGACTTCGCTCCTTGTAGCGGAGTAAAGGTATAAAAAAGCTTTTTTGTAATTATTGATCTCAGAACTGACTATAGTATATCGTCGCTGGAAGGCAAAAGGGCTTAAGCGACACTTTGTTCGAAAATGACATAAACATGAAGTTTTGATCAGTTTTATTTTCATGGCATCCTCAATTGGGATAAGTTGTGAGGCCAAAGGTAGTAAGGAGATGGGGAAGAGGAAGGTTTGAAAGTACTTGGCTGTTCAGATCTGGTCACCAAACACGGCTAAAGTAATTTTAAGCAACGTTTTGGTTCTGAATGGTGGTCTTTCATCGTGATAAATATATCATCACTGGAAAGGCAGAAGGGCTTGAGTGACACTTTAGTCAAAAATGAGTTAAATATGGAGTTTTGATCAGTTTTCTTTTATGCAACAAATAAACTCTTGTTTGATTCTGATGAAATCTGTGGCCTTTCAGCCATCTAAAATATATGTATCATTTAGGAGAAGACTTGACTCAAGCTGCACAAGTTTAGATTTTTTTTTGTTGCTTTTTGTCTTTTCATACCCGAAGGTCATCGCTTCAGGTAACTCAGTGAGAGCATTGAGTTATTTGAGTTTACTTTTTTTTTCAAAAAGGTACTGAAGACAAGTTGACAAGCATTACACCATGACCGTTATATATGACGGACGATTATAATTTTTTTTAAAGTTGAAACTGGCCTAGAATCGGCATCCTCTTCGGGCCCCAGGTATCATATTTGATACTTGCCGTTTTATGCTCAAAAAATATTTCCTTGTCATTATTTCTGATAGAGGCCCAAAGTATCCTGATAGTGAAGATTCCTATCTTACCGACTGGGAGCATTTGTGCTGAGTTGAAGTTATAAAATGTGATCTAATTGTTATGTGGTAGAGAATATGAATATACTTGAGGAGAAATTCTAATTTTGAAAAACTGCTTGGGCCCGAAGAGGATAACGAGGTCCGTTTAAATGTATGTATGTGTGTGTGTTTGTGTACTTTTTTCCTGGCATTTTACTGTATGGAATATATATTGACTATCGTAATCTCCAATACAATAGTTTTTTTTTTAAATAAAAGTAACTTTGTTTTAAGACCACTTTATAGGATACATACACCAACCGGTTTCGGCTCTACCTGAACCTTCTTCAGGGTGGAATAAATATAAAAATAATCAATATTCTGGTCCCCTCACTTTAAGATCCACTCTGATTCCATTGAAAAATTGCAACATAAATTTCTACGACACATTAACTACAAACTCGGTCTACCTATTGAAACCATAAATTATAATTATTTAATGAGAGAATTAAAATTATTAACACTCTCAGACAGGAGGCTTGTTTCCGACTTGACTTTTATTTTTAAAATTGTTAATGGTATTATAGACAGCCCTGATTTACTTAGCTTAATTACCTTCCATGTACCTAACAGAACCACTCAATCCGAAATTATTTTTAAATGTAACAATAATATCAGGACTGAGTCATTTAGATACCCGCTTGTACCTAGATTGCATACAGTGGGTAATTCTTTCGCTGAAATTGTAGATATATTCAACTGCACTGAATCTAGTTACAAGAAGGCTATAATAGCATACCTCTTACAAAAAATTACTGTTAATTTATTGCATTAGAATATTTCTATTAAATTACTTATGTTTTTGGGTGCTAATCATATACTCTATGTTATTTTTATGTCACTATTATTTTATGTTATATATTACACTGTTTTGTAAAAGCCCATAAGGGAGTATATAATTAAATAAATAAATAGACTTAATTAAAACAGAATTACAAAGCTTGGAGAAAGCATAAAATGGCCACATCAACTTAGGTGGGGATTAGATACGGGAGGGGTATTAAGAGTGGGGGTAGGGAAGTGGAAGGGGAACATGTTTAAAATTACTGATACTGTAATACACAGTACTTCTAACCACCCCATTTCCCACAAACATTCGGCTTTCCATTCGATGGTCTATAGACTTGTCGCCATCCCCCTATCTAACATTAACTTTACTGAAGAACTCCGAATAATCAAATCAACTGCCACAAATAATGGATACGACCATACCTTAATTGATAGAATCCTTACAAGAAAATGACGTCTCATATCTATAAAAAAAACCTTTATAACAGTGTACCTAATACTAAACACATTAAGCCAGGAAAAAAATACAAAAATCAAACGGTATTGAAGTTTCGCTGCAGCTAATATTTTGTTTTTTTTTTTACGTGAATACCGCACAAGAGTCTCAACTGCTCCTAACCGTCTAGAGCCAGTGAGACTATGCCATCCCAATAGGGGTATGTTATGAGGCTGAAGGTAGTGGGGAGGGGGAGGAGATTGGGAAGAGGAAGGTTGGAAAGTACCTGGCTATTCAGATCTGGTCACCAAACACGGCTAAAGCCATTTCAAGCAACGTTTCGATTCTGAATGGTGGTCTTTCACCGGGGCGATACTTAGTATCTACCACTCTGGGACGTGCCGCAAATATACTTTTTTTATTATTTTTACATGAATTAAATGTGTTATGACACATATCAATTAAATAAAAGTTATTGACGCACGCCGGGTTTGAACCCGCGACTTTTGGATTCGTAGTCGAGCGTCTTACCACTCGACCATGGAGGCCGTCGGATGGTTCTTTACAGCCTGATTACAAAAGTATCAGAAGCTAGTGTAAATGCAAATAATTAGAGGATTTCGTTAGTGAGTTAGTTTGTTTATTTTCATTATAATAATAAGCATTAGGTTTGTAATAGGCATTTGGAATAAACCACCTTTATGACTACCTTATAAAAATACCAAGCCGGTTTTTATCAACAAAGAAATCATTTATTTAATCGAATGTTTAGAAAAACACCTTTTGAATATGTTCAACTCTCTCGAGAATAATATTTCTTCGGGTGTTTAAAAACTTTTTTTGAAACTACGCATTCAGATACAACCTTCGGTGTTGCCCGCCCTCGGTGTAAGGGCGGGTCAAGTACAAACTGCCAAACAATCCAGAAACTCAAACACAATGTTTCGAGAAACGGCCCGCATACGGTACGCAATTCACAACAAACACAACATAATTCTGGCAAACGCCGCCGGACAACACAATATTAGGAACGAGTTTCGCCGTAAGACAAACAGCAGAGTGGCCAGACAGAAGTCAATATTGTTTAGGCGAGACGGCAATAATGGAAACAATAATAATTGGGCCAACTACTTGGGAATTGAAACTGGCATAAGTATAACTATCAACCCGCAGAAAGGCGTTGAATCTTAGAGTACAATAGAGTAGTATCTATCCAAGGCAGTGAAGTCAGTTTTTGACTTGTTTTCGATGATTTTAATCTGACTCGGCACACATGGGCGTGGCTAAGACCAAGGCTACGGTATTTATACATCCATTCATATCACATATCGACATAATATTGTTGTTTATTCGTATAGCGACTCTTTCACAGTACTTTTATCAACAAAAATATAGCATATAACCTAAAAAACCGTTTAGTTGTGTCAAGTTTAGTGGCATAATAAAAAATGTGGGCGGAGTCCCGCGGTGAACCAGGAGCTTAAGATCATTGCGACAGTATATAGAAGCGGTCTATGAAATTTGTTGTCTCTTTCTCTCTCATGGTGTACGACGTAAAAACCCGGAGAAAGTGATTTATCGCAAGTTTGTATAGGTTGGGTAAAAATAATTAGCTCTCCCTCCATATATTGTTACTTCAAGCGTTGAATCTATACCGAACCGGGGTGAAAGATTTTCAAAAAAGTGTCAGGTTTGCGTGTATCGAATTTTAGTCACAATTCAATGATAAACGACATTTTGTTTTTTTTTACATTTGAACGGTTCCCGTTAAACGCCGATCGTCGGTCCGTTTCGGCTTTTGATCAAATTGAGTTCAGCTTAAAAGCATAACGCTCGTGTTGTTATACCTGTCAGCTGATCACAATCTGTTCAAAAACTGAAACAGGTCTAGAATAGAAGTTTAATTGCAGCAATGATTTTTTAGATAATTTTTTTAAAGTGAATACCGCACAAGAGTCTCAACTGCTCCCAACCGTCTAGAGCCAGTGAGACTATGGCATCCCCAACTGGGGTATGTTGTGAGGTTGAAGGTAGTGGGGCTATTGAGTTCTGGCCACCAAACACGTTTAAAGCCATTTTAAGCAACCTTTCGATTCTGAATGGTGGTCTTTCACCAGGGCGATAATTAGAGTATCTACCACCCTGGGACGTGCCGCAAATATACTATACATTATTTTAATTCATTAAATATATTATAAATATCCTCTGGATTCGTAGTCGAACTCAGGTAAAGCAATGCTCTCACTGAGTTACCTGCAGCGACAAAAAACTAAAAAAAAGTCCCAAGCTCGTGTCGCTTGAGTCAAGCCTTCTCCCAAATGGTAAATATATTTTAATGGCTGAAGGGCCACAAAAGTCTTCAGAATCAAATGAGCGTCAGAGCATTCGATGCAGAACTGACTACCGTATATGTAGCTATTTTTTTTACCAAAGTGTCGTTTAAGACCCTTTGCCTTTCCAACGACGATATGGTTTTTGTGTAAATCTAGTTTTTAATATCTGCGCGATTCAAAAACAAACTGAAATATGAGTGAGTAACTTCCATACAATTTTTTATGTACAAGAAAAAATGTTTCTAAACTGAAAAATATTGTAAACAAAAAAGTGAAATTTAAAAATAAAAAGTAACTAACTAACTAACCATCACGCCGTTTCTCCGCAGGGGTAGGCAGAGAGGACGGACCGCCATATAACTCTGTCTTGGCACACACTCTTTGCTTCATTTACATTCAAACATACTCTTCTGTTATTCTGACTCTTCACATGACCCGATTCAAGTATTTGATTTACTTGATCGTGCCATGTCTTTCTCAGGCGTCCTCGACTTCTTCTTCCATTCACTTTCGCATCATATATTATTTTCACACTCCTTTCTTCGTTCATTCGCTCTACATGCCCAAACCATCTAAGCGTCCCTTTCTTGATCCTATTCATTACGCTCACATCAGCCTTGCATTCTTTCCGGATATCCACATTTTTAATACGATCATACATGGTTTTACCGCACATACGTCTCAAAGATCTCATTTCCACAGCATTCAGTCTACTTTCATCCTTCCTCTGCCAGTTCCATGCCTCACTGCCATACATCAGGGTTGGTATAAGCACTCCATGGTGGACTGCTAGCTTTGCTTCTTTGGACAATTTCTTATTTGCGCCAACAGCGTTCAGTCCTCCATTGATGGAGTTTCCTGCATTCACCCTTCTTTCAATATCCTAGTAAAAAGTACTTTTGAATTAAATTACCAAAAACTCACAGCTATACTACAGTAGAGATTTATAAATCTGCTGTTTTTAGCAGGAATGACTTAAGCAAGGTGACAAAAAAACGTTATTTTTTCGGCAACTTGAGGGTTACGGAACATCGTAGCGTTTAGTGCGTATATTCCCTTACGCAAATTTGGGAAATGTGATACGGGACTTAGCCTGTCAGACTGACCTTCGCGAGGATGACCTCGGGGTGACCTTGCCGCCTGAGTCTCTAGGGCCCTTTTCCCAGGGTCACCCAAAAAGCAACCGACCACATACACGTAACAATAATCAGTACCACTGACGCAACATTCACTAGATAGCCATTTCGACCATCCCGACGAACAATGAAAATGGGTGACTTTGCATTAGAGCTGTTTAAGCTTGATTCACACCAACGTCCGGTTCCGCTCAGTGCCGATATTGTTCCACAAGAAAACTTATTGATATGGTATGAATATCAATCAAGGAGTATGTGCCAAGACAAATTTGTGTGGCAGTATATCCTTCTGCCCACCCTTGTGATATTTTACTACTTATTTAGTCAAATAATTATTAATAAGTGTAAAAATACTTACAACGCAGATTTTTTTTGTTTTAAACCATTTTTTTATAACTAAATAAAATTTTCAATAATTAATTAAAATATTATTTAGTGATAAAAAAATGACTTATACAGTCTCAAAAAGATGGATTGCTTGCATACAGCATGTTTCAAACTTGATTTTTAACTTCAGGAAAAAAAATCCTGTGAAAATTTTTAAAGAGTTCAATTTCAAAAATAATTACTACCAGTTGTTTCAGGTGTTTTCTAACAAATGAATAAAAATAACACGCTGTAAAAACTTTCCTAACGTGTCGTAAGGAAATGGCTGTCGGAAGAGTATACATATGCACCAATACACACAATTCTAGGTATGTGTTGTTCGTGTCAACTCTAATTGCGCGGCATATAACAGCGATAAGCTGTCGTTCCTGCGATATAAACGTCACGTACGATTGACAGTTGGTTTTGAGAGCCACCTCTAGGCTGGAGCCCCTTAACGACATGACAATGAACAGAAATCGCAAACAGGGAGGTACTGATTCTCTCAGAGGTTATTTTCGGTTCGCGGGAGCCCATCTCGTTTATTTTATAACAATGGTGGCTGACAATCCGTAAAGGGTAGTTACTAGTCTCCAAAGCGGTGAAATGCAAATATGAACTTCTCTTATGCAGAAAGGATCACTTCAAGGGTAGACTGGGGTGATTTTCAGAGAGCAATTATGTCAAGCTTAAAAGCTTTTGGCTCAATAATAATAAGCTCATTGTGTTTCAAATTAATAACGTCAAATTTAATGGTGACTTGTGGCAACTTTTCGGTCGTGTTAGAATTCTCTAAAATGGAGCAAAATATGACGAAGGGTAATTTTTTTAATGCGGGATAATTTTAATTGAACTTATCGTTAAGGATTGTCAAGGTGAAATATAAATATTCGTTGCTTTGATGAGAAAATAAGAATATTGTTTGTCTGGAATAAATTTAAGTGAACTGGGTCATAAAAAAATTCGTCGCTGGAAAGTCAAAAGGACTGAAACGCCACGAAATGTGATCCCTGAGACAAATGTGCGGTAAAACCAGGTGTGACCGTGTTAAAAATGTGGATATCCGGAAAGAATGCAAGGCTGATGTAAATGTAATGAATAGGATAAAGAAAGGAACGCTTAGATGGTTTGGGCACGTAGAGCGAATAAACGAAGAAAGGAGTGGAAAGAATATACGATGCGAAAGGGGATGGAAGAAGTCGAAGACGCCCGAGAAAGACATGGCACGATCAAGTGAATCATTCAGAATTTACATTTTTTTCAGTTTTAGAACTGCCTTATAGCCCAGATTAATTTTATTTTAATTGCTCTAAAGAAACGCAACCATATAGATGAACGGGGTAATTTTCGAATTTTTCGTAAATTTTCCATAAATGTGTATTAAAATTTTCAAAGGGTGAATTATTATTTATTAATAGACACACAATTAATTATATGCACTAAAAATACCAAAATAAGCACTGACAATCATTTTAGAACAAGTCGAACTCGCCAAAAAGAGATTTGAATTTGATTTGGCAAGGAACCGGTTATTTGTCCAGTTTTTTTTTGGAACCGGTTCCACGAAAAGTACTAGCAAATCGACAAAAGTACCAGTCGGTAGAGATTTTAAAACGAAAAGAACTGGAACCGGTTCCTCGCTCAAAAAAACACGTTCCTTTAGATCGAAGAACTTTTAAGTCGAACTTCAATTGAAGTACTTAAAATGAAGTACTTCTTTATAGGTTTTGAAGTTCAACTTCGCAACTGAACTGCTGCAAATTAAAGTAGTTCTTCATCAATTCATTCAAGTTCTTCTTCAATTGGAGAATTTGTTCAGTGAAATTAAATGAAATGAATGAAGTTTGAACTGCCGCAAAATGAAGTAGTTCGCACGGAGCGATCACAACGCTAAAACAAACTGCCAACTTCGATTGAAATATTTGTTCAACGAACAATGAAGGAAGTAGGAACTGCCGCCAAAAGAAGTAGTTCTTTGAAGTAGTTCTTTCGGAGCGGTCACAACGCTAATAATTTTTTTTATTTTATTTGTTTTATTAAAAAGTAAGACAAACATTCCCGGGTTACGAATAACCTGACAATATTTGAAAAACTCCTACTGCCATCATAAAAAGCGGAAGATGTTGCTTGTGCAATGATGGAGGACTTAGCCAGCAGAGGAATTGAAGGCACGACGCCCGGGTGGGAATCCGACGCGTTCTCCACTCAGCTACCGACCGGTCTATCATATATATTATACAGCATGCATATAATCCGATTACTACTTATTACAACAATAAACTAAATTAATTAGCTATAAATAATTATAAAACAATGTGAGTACGCAGGTATGACTGTACCTAATAAAGTACCTACATATAATTTACTTATGCAGATATTATTCTTTATTTGAAATGAGTGGATTTTTTTTGTTTGTTTTTTAAAAGTAAGACAAACATTCCCGGGTTACGAATAACCTGACAATATTTGAAAAACTCCTACTGCCATCATGAAAAGCGGAAGATGTTGCTTGTGCAATGATGGAGGACTTAGCCAGCAGAGGAATTGAACGCACGACGCCCGGGTGGGAATCCGACGCGTTCTCCACTCAGCTACCGACCGGTTGAAATTTAAATTAAATTAAAGCAACTGATATTTTTTCTTGGCAAGTCAAGTTACGTCCCGTGATTTTTGACGGGTAGCAACTGGTTTTAAAATAAAACAGCTCAAAATAAATTTATTTTAAATAAAGGGTTTTAAAATTTTAGCAGTCTAGTCTAGGCAATAGCATAAAAATAGTTGAAAAACAATAATTTCGCTAATTTCCAATTCAAAGGCCTTAATGAGATCCCTGAGGCGTATATGCGGTAAAACCGTGTGTGACTGTGTTAAAAATGTTAATATCCAGGAAGAATGCAAGGCTGATGTAAGCGTAATGAATAGGATCAATAAAGAAACGCTTAGATGGCTTGGGCACGTAGAGCGAATAAACGAAGAAAGGAGTCTGAAAAGAATACATGATGCGAAAGTAAATGGAAGAAGAAGTCGGGGACGCCCGATAAAGACATGGCGCGATCAAGTGAATCAAATACTTGAGCCAGACCATGTGAAGAGTCAGAATAACAGAAGAGCATGTATGAGACGATATATGAATTTGAATGAAGCAAGGAGTGTGTACCAAGACAGAGTGTATGGCGGTCCATCCTCTAGACCTACACTAGCGGAGAAACGGCGTGATGGTTAGTTAGTTAGTTGTTTTAAGGCCTTAATTAACTGAGAGTAACGTTATTTCCTAAGTGCTTAGAGTAACGTTAGTCCTAACTGTTCAAAGTCAGTGGGAGATAAAGGCATCCTCAATTTGGGGTATGCTGTGAGGTTAGTGAAAATGGGGGGGGAAAGCTGGAAGAGGAAGGTTAGTAAGTACCTAGTTATTCAGATCTGGTCACTAAACGCGGATAATGCCATTTGAAGCAACGATTTGCAACATTTCGAATATAGTTACATATATTACTTTATATTACAAGTTAAATGCATAATTATACATAAATTAAAATAGGTTAGTTGGTCGAGCGGTCCAAAGCGTCGAGTTCCTACCCAAGGGCCGCAACATTTTGCCCTTATCGGTAGTAGAAGGAATGAAAACAGTGTCAGATTTATTCGTAACCTGGAAATGTTTGTCTTTTACTTATTTTATTGTATACGCCCGAGAGGGCTTTTACACAAAAAAGTTTGCAATCTACGGTGAAAAAACGATAATTATATAAACTAACTAACTAACCATCGCGCCGTTTCTCCGCAGGGGTAGGCAGAGAGGACGGACCGCCATACAACCCTGTCTCGGCACACACTTCTTGCTTCATTCCCATTCATACATCGTCTCATACATACTCTTCTGTTATTCTGATTTTTCACATGACCCGATTCAAGTATTTGATTTTCTTGATCGTGCCATGTCTTCCTCGGGCGTCCCCGACTTCTTTTTCATTAATTTTCGCATTATATATTATTTGCACACTTCTTTCTCTGTTTATTTGCTCTACATGCCCAAACCGACTTTCTCTTGGGTATGCTCAGAACATACCATCTAGAGGTCAGAAGGGATGTGTACATTGCAACACATCTCTTCAGATTGATTCGTGGATGGTCTGAAAACTCAGCTATCATGGAGAGCATTCATTTCTATGTTCCTGATGGTTATCTTCGCCATCGGCAGCATAGGTTGTTTTATCTCCCGGCCTGCAGGACCAACTTGCCAATGGTCATGCCGGTGGGGAGGGCAATCATGTTGTTGAATCGAATCGCTTCGGAAGTCGATATATTTTGCATAAATGAAGCTTCGTTCAAACGACAAGCATTCCTGCTATTTGTATAATTATTCCTTGGTTTTATTTTATTTTATTTTTTTTATACATCATTTGGATGAAAAATTATGTTTAAATTGTCTATTTTTTTATTGTTTTATTTTTACTGTCTTTACTTTGCATTCATTGCAATTTATATATTTTTAGAATTAATTGTTTTATATTTATGAATATTTTGTATATACACTTACTCGCTCTTTTTAAAAACGCCTTAAAATAAAAAAAATTGTAATGTTTTTAAAATAATAAATAACTGAAACTGAAACTGAAACCATCTAAGCGTTCTTTCCTTGATCATGTTCATTACGCTTACATCAGTCTTGCATTCTTTTCAGGTTTCAACATTTTGACACGGACATACGTGGTTTTACGGCACATACGCCTCTGGGATCTCATTTCTATAGCATTCAGTCTTCTTTCATCCTTCCTCTGCCAGTTCCATGCCTCGCTGCCATACGAGTACATCAGGTAATGCATTTGTTTCAATAATCTTTCTCTCTTATTGTGCCTACTTTAAAATAAAATGTGATAATATTAATACGCTTCCTCGGGCGTACTCGACTTTTTCTTAGAATTATTTGCACAAACAAAATAAGGAATAGTTGTAGAGTAGTAAAAAATAGTGTTTGAATACATCAAAATATTATTGATTAAAGATGTTATAGCCTTCTTGTATCTGCATTCCGTGCAGTTAAATACATCAGCCACCTCTGCGTATGTATTACCAACTACATGCAATGGGTACAAGCGAATATCTGAAAGACTCAGTCCTGATGTTATTGTTACTTTTATTTAAAAAAATAAGTTTAAAATCTTTTTTAAGAAACATAACATTAATTAATAAAATGTTGGTAAAAGAAATCAGGCGCAAAAGTACCAACTAGGTACACCAGGAGCACACGAAATCGAGAAGGTCGGGCGTTACAGAAGCGTTCGTATGGCGGCTATCTTCGACGGACCAACTGACAGCTGTTTTTGTCACCGATTTCGCGCACTTTCATTGATGCTATGCGCCTGAGCGAGACAGGGGGGGGGGTGACATGGTGGACAGGGATCATCCCGAATAAATCAAAATAAATCAATAATTACCTTTTTTTTTAAACTTCAAATTTAAAATAGAGTTGGAGGAAAAATAAATATTTATATACCGTTGTTTGAAAGACGATACTAATAACATGTAGCATTTGCAAGTGAACGGTTAAAATCGATAATAATTGAGGGGCTTAGAAGCAAAGGCAGCAATCTCCAAATACGGTTCTGTAGCATTGTCAACTTTTGAATGATTATTATAAAGAAATGGAGAATGAAGTGTAAAAAAATGTTAGTGCACATTAAACTAGGAACAATTTGAAACAATTATCTCTAAATTTATCAACATATTCACAAAAGAAAAGTGCATTAAACGTTAAATCAACTTGCCAAGAAATAATTTTAAATGAAGGAGATTGCTGCCTCTGCTTCTAAGCCCCTCAATTATAATAAAGTTTTATTCCAGAAGGTATGCAGGAGTAGTGCAATGCAATACCTTCCATAATTGATATTAACACATAGTTATAATAATATTTACAAATAAAAATGTACAGAAATTCATATGAAAAAGTAAATAAATAAAATGAAATAAAATAAAAAAAAATAAAATAATACAAGTGAACAAATATTAATGGAGGATATTAGGCCTCATTTCTGCAAAACGCCACCAAGAGGGAGTCCATCCTGGCAGCGTTAAGATTGATGGGGCCAATAATTTACTCCAATGCGCTTCTATGCTTGAGTTCGGGATCTGACGGGATTCCATGATGAATAAACATCGGATTTTATCGTCGCCAGTAAAAGCAAAAAGGATTAAGCGACACTTTGGTCAAAATAGAGTTAAATATGCAGTTTTGATCAGTTTTATATTTTATACAGCCATCTAAAATATATTTATAATTTGGAAGAAGGCTTGACTCAAGCGACACAAGTTTGGGACTCTTTTAGCGTTTTGTTGCTTCAGTTAACTCAGTGAGATCATTAAATTACCCGAACATTTTTTTCAAAATCCAACCAGGTACTAAAGATTTATGAATTTTATTGTAAAACAAACAAAAAAATGGATATCGACTGTGTTTAGGTAAAAGGCGTTTTAAAGGAAATTTAGGCCAAAGTTATAACGTAACGGTCGTGCTGTTATGCTTGACACCTGATCATAATTTGATCAAGTGCTGAAACGGGCCGAGGATCGATTGTTAACGGAAGCGATTATTTGAAGTGGTAACGGTAAAAAAATCATAGCGGCGCTAATCATCGATTTGCGACAGTGTAAATGTGATAGTGGTTCAAACCACTAGGCCTAAGTTTGCTTGTGAAAAATTAGTAAAATTAATTGTTAAAATACAAAAAGCCATTTTATTCGCTCCATACTATTAAATAGGTCAATAAGAACAAAAATGTGTAAAACCTTTGACGGAGCCGGGATGTAACCACTAGTTATAAAAAATAACAATAACAATGACTAAGGTAGACAGAAAATAAATATAAGTGAATTTATTTGAATTCGAATGTGAGTAGAAGTGTCTAATAAAATATAAATGCCTAACTGAAGAAAATTTCAAACTGACATTTGAACGCCAAATTGACAGCTAAACGTCAAACTGACAATTAAATGACACTTCATTATACAAACAACACACACTTGGGACTGTGTGTATTGGTGCAAATGTATACATTTCCGGACAATGCTGCAATTGTCAAACGTCACTGAGAACCAGCATTTTGTCTTGTTCGCGTCTACTTTGAGCAAATTTGAATGTTCGCAAAGTTTTTACATTTATTAGAAAAGTTTTACGGTGTGTTATTTTAATTATTTTCTAAAGTAGAACAACAAGTTTGAAACATGCTGTATACAAGCAATGCATTTGTATGAGTACTGTGTTCGAATCAACACTTGCTGCGACGCTTGTTATAATCATTTTATAGCATTTTTTAATACTAGTCATTATTATTTCTATAATGGCGAAAAAAAGAAAGTACCTACCAATCCTAATAGCCTACCTAAAAATGATTAAATTACAATTATAACTCTTTTAAAAATTACAGTAGGAAAGATTTTATCAATCCTACTAAATAAGACACAAGTGTACGATCGTCAATGGACGTGAAAATTATTAAGGATTAAAAAATATTTACAATTATGTTGACGATCTCTGGAAGTGCGGATGAGTTGGTAAACAGTTTGATTAAAAAAACATTATTTTTACAATTTAATTCAAATATCTTACGATTGTTTCAAATCTAATTTGAATCAACCTATATTAAAAAAAAAAACATTTTGCGCTTTAGTTGTCTATATAAGTAAGGTACTAATTTTTTAAACACAATTGATTATTATTTTTTATTTTTTTATAGTGAATACCGCACCAGAGTCTCAACTGCTCCCAACCGTCCAGAGCCAGCGAGACTATGGCATCTCCAATTTGGGTACGTTGTGAGGTTTAAGGTCGTGGGGAGGAGAAGGAGATGGGGAAGAAGAAGGTTGAGAATTACCTAGCTATTCAGATCTGTTCACCAAACGCGGCTAAAGCCATTTCAAACAACGTTTCGATTCTGAATGGTGATCTTTCACCAGGGCAATTCTTAGAGTATCTACCGCTCTGGAACGTGCCGCAAATTTACTTTGTATTATTTTATGTACGAATAAATTTGATTTAATCAATGTGCCATAACACATTTAATTTATATAAAAATAATGTATAGTATATTTGCGGCACGTTCCAGAGTGGTAGATACTCTAAGAATCGCCCTGGTGAAAGACCACCATTTAGAATAGAGACGCTGCTTAAAATGGCTTTAACCATGTTTGGTGACCAGATCTGAATAGCCAGGTACTTCCCAACCTACCTCTTGTTCCTCTCCTTCCCCTCCTCACTACCTTCAGCCTCACAACATACGTTGGGAGCAGTTGGGACTCTTGTGTGGTATTCACTATACAATTTAAAAAAAAACATGTACAGAATATTTTCTGCTAAAATATATAGGTACTTTATTAGGTAGGTAGGGATTTTGAAAAGATTTTTTTTCCAGTTCCAAATTTGAAAAGTTCACTCGTACGCATTTACCAGCATTCGTACTCGCAAAGGAAATTACTACATCGCGTAATTATTTTTAGTGTAAAAAATACTTAAATCTCAAATCGTCAAACTCTGTTTGTGTGCGTGTTGCGCACGTGTGATACGGCTTCGCGTATGTACGTATATGTATGTATGTGTTGGAAAATAAAAACAGTACAGTCAAAACACCTTGGGGATTCCGAGCGGACTGCGCGCGACGGTCCCTTCTCCCGGGAGCACATGATACCCGAGGAGGTCGACGAAAATCAGCCGCGAAACGCGAACACCATCATTCGACGAATCTCTCATCCCAGACGTGCCAAAATAAAACGCAGCAAAGCGACACCTCGTCAAAAACACCAGCACAAACCTCGCAAAGCAGCAGCAGGTGCGAACCTTTTCACTCGGTGCACTTAGATTGCTGGAAAAACGGCGTTGCGATAGACGGAAAACACGGCGTCGACGCTATTCCGAATTGCAGTATCGAGACAGAGGGCACCGCGCCGAATCGGAAAACCAAAAGCGGCGCGTTGAAAATGTGGTTCGCGCGTTGTGTCGCACATTTTTATCGAGTGGTCGTTTCTTGCTCGGTTAATTGCGGTTGGGTGTTACACACCCGCGCGGTTTTCTGGTCGCCTGGTAGCGGCGGGCGCGAAAGCAGCGAGACAGCGCCGCCACTTCTTCCTCTTGTGACGGGCGGCGTTTGTTTGTTTACCTGCCAGCTTTCGGAGGCTCTCGCCGCGGCGCCACTAGCCACGTGCTCTGTGCTCTGTACTCTGTACCGTACCCGTGTACTCTCACTCTGTCGCTCTTGCGTAGCCCGTCAATCGAAATCGTGAGTTAAATTCAAATTTGGATCTGAATTAGTGAAGGATTGGAGATATGATGATCAACGACCTTCCACTGTCCAGAGCCAGTGAAACTAAGGCATTCTCATTTAAGGAATGTTGTGAAACTGAAGGAGGGGATGGGAAATAGAATGAGGAGAGGAAGGTTAGAAAATATCTGGCTATTAATCTACTAATCTTTTTTCCTGGCAAGTCAAGTTAACTCGTGATTTTTCATGGGTAAGGTAACAACTAATTTTTAGATAATTTCATTACCCAAGTATTTTAATTATACATATACGCCTTTCATATTTTTTATTAAGAATTTAATATGTCAGAGACATCCGCAGCGTAAGGAGACTTTTCTTCCGATTTTGGCGATTTTCCAAAACAAACTGTGTATATTTTTAGAGCAGAAGTGATAATCTCTTTATCAAATTCCAACTTTTGTGTGCTAAGCTGTCTGGTATTTAATTTTTTTTCATACTAAAAACAGGAAAGGGAAGAAAACTTTTTGTTCTGGAAAATCAACAAAATAAATACTAAAAAAAGTTACGGAACGCCGCTGCTTAAAATTCTAAGGCTGCACTAGAAAAAAAAACCTTGCGCCAACTATATGCCATTAGAAACGATTGAAACTAAATAATACAGGTCTAAAATCTAAATTGCACGCAGCTTGTTTCTCGAAATGACCATTGGATTATTCGATAGACGGTTGTTATATCCAATAACTGGGCGATTGAGGCACGACCTATCACAATACATCACTTGGGATTAGCTATCGGCTCTCACGGGAACTGAACTTGAATCGAATTACAAAAAAACGATTTAAATATACCTGGGCATTTTAGCGTGGTCGATATTTGAATTTCTAGCAAAAAAATACTTGGCATTCGAAAGTAAAATCGGTTTGCCATTAACTAAAAGGGTGTGAAGTTTCCAGAGATTGTCATTTCACTTAGCGGTGGGATATCTTCTGGACTTCCAACTAACTAAACGGGTGTGATATTTCCAGAGATCGTCTTTTCACTTTGCGGGTGTGATATCTTCTGGACTTCCAACTAACTAAACAGGTGTGATGTTTCAAGAGATCGTCATTTCACTTTGCAGGTGTAATATCTTCTGGACTTCCAACTAGCTAAACGGGTGTGATATTTCCAGAGTACGTCATTTCACTTTGCGGGTGTGATATCTTCTGGACTTTCAACTAACTAAACGGGTGTGATATTTGCAGAGATCGTCATTTCACATTGCGGGTGTGATATCTTCTGGACTTCCAACTAACTAAACGGGTGTGATATTTCCAGAGATCGTCATTTCACTTTGCGGGTGTGATATTTTCTGGACTTCCAACTAACTAAACGGGTGTGATATTTTTTGTGCTTGTCATTTTAAGTTGAGATATTTTCACTTTCTGACTCCTATTTTTTTAAAAATAGTTAATACCGCACAAGAGTCCCACTATGGCATCCCTAATCGGGGTATGTTGTGAGGCTGAAAGTAGTGGGGAAGGGAAGGCGATGGGAAAGAGGAAAGTCGGGAAGTACCTGACTATTCAGATCTAGCCACCAAACACGGCTAAAGCCATTTCAAGCAACGTTCCGATTCTGAATTATGGTCTTTCACCAGGGTGATACTTTAAGTATCTACCACTCTGGAAGTATAATATTTAATTTTTATATGAATTGAATGTGTTATGACATATACTAGTAGTATATCAATTATATAAAATGTATTTGCGCACACCGGGCTCGAACCCGAGACCTCTGGATTCGTAGTCGAGCGTCTTACCACTCGTCTACGGAGGCCGTCAAACAAAAAGTAACAGAATATCGTTTTAAATGCATATACGAAGCCTGTTCAAAAGAAAAGGTGAATTTTGAATTTTCGCGGGGTGTGTACATTCGATTATCGTTTTTTTGTTGTTATGTTGGTACACATATGTTTATCATATGTTAGCATTATCAGCCATTTTGGATTAGTGGTTTGTTTTTGACAACTGGAAAGGTTATTCACGTTTTTGTGTGTTCTTCGACTTTTTACTTTTGAAAAAAATGGATCAAAGAATATGTGTTAAATTTTGCGTTAAAAATGGAATAAAGTGCTCCAACGCACTTAAAATATTGACTGTGGCATTCGGCGAGTCTAATTTGTCTCAAAAAAGTGTTTATAAGTGGTACAAGCGCTTTACAGAAGGCCGAGAAGATGTTAATGACGATGAGCGCCCTGGAGTTGTGGAAAAACAAATCATGGATTTTATTTTTTGATCCATTTTTTTCAAAAGTAAAAAATCGAAGAACACACAAAAACGTGACTAACCTTTCCAGTTGTCAAAAACAAAACACTAATCCAAAATGGCTGATAATACTAACATGATAAACACATGTGTACCAACATTACAAAAAAAATCGATAACCGAATGTGCACAGCCCGCGAAAATTCAAAATTCCCCTTTTCTTTTGAACAGGCCATGTATATTATATTTTTGTCTATTTCAAATACACCAAATGCTTTTCGAAGGTCGCATTAACGCGAAAATGATATTAAAAAAACAGGCCTAGTCATCCAATCGTGCAGTTTGGCATGCGCATACCGCCGGGCGGAAATTACAGAGCGGATTCAGTGCGCGGTGGGGAATCGGTAATGCGCAGCGTCTCATTATTGCATCACGGCGCACTGACACTCGCAGCTGTCATTTGCAGATCGTGACGTATTATTGAATTATGCATGCGCGCGCATTCGCCGTGTTATTACAGTTGCGTGATGATTGCGCGATCGTTGTACATATGGCGGGCGAATTGGAAGATCAAGGTGTAGTTGTAGACTGCAGAACATTGGTGGCGGGTGGCGACATTGCAACAAAACTCGAAAAGCAACCGCAAACGTTAAGAAATATTCGTAAAAGTTATTGATTTTAAGTTGATAAACGAGCGATGTATTGTTATACGAGCAATTTATCTGTAAAATGTGGGAAACAGTTGATAGTACGAAATGAAGCACCACCTGAGTGAGGCTGAAGCAGTGCGACGATGAATATATTCAACGACAATGCAATGCTACATTTCCGTCAAATCCTCAAAAGGAGGCAAAAGTGAGTCCGCTAGTAAAAAAAAAAAATTATTTTACTTCAAATTTAAATAATAATAAATAATTATTATTATTACTTAATATTTTAAAAACTCTTACTGCTGTCATAATAAGCGGAAGATATTGCTTGTGCAATGATGGAGGACTTAGCCAGCAGAGGAATTGAACCCAAAACGCCCGGGTGGAAATCCGACGCGTTTGTCCATCCAGCTACCGACCGGTCAAATACATACGTATTTGGCATAAATCATTTATATATTAATATTTCTATGTTTTGGAATGAATCATCTTAGTTTCCATTATTTCTTACAAGGAAATTTACTTTTGACGTACAAGTGTTTCGGATTACGAACACGTTTTCAGAACGAATAAGCCGTAAACCGCGTTTTCATTGTATTTCCAACTAAAACTCTCGAACGCTGAGCTACAGTGTCGGGAAAATTGCAGTTTTTTTGTTTGGAATTTCTGGGTCATCGATTTTCAGACAAATTCAGGTGAAAAGTTTTAGAAAATTGCACTACGCTGAAAGACGTCTGTCTGGAGGTTTTAGAAAATTTCCTTGACCACGCGCGAAACAATCAACACTACCATCACAACCTCCACTTTTTGGAATTACAATCATCAAATCATAGAATGGCCTTCTTGGATGGGAAAAAGAAACAGAGATCGCCCACAGACGTGATGCGAAAGTCAGTAATATTTAACGCTAGATTAATACCGAAAGACTTATGGAGAAGACTTCGCCAAATGCACAGATTTTTTTTAAATTTCTATTAACAAAACAAATCAAAATCATAGGTTTTCAAAACTTTTACCAGACAACAACACAAGATTTTCTAAAATTTAAAAATTTTTTTTTGAAGAATACCACAAAAAGAACCCAATATAAAATAGTTCAAAAATTTTAACTCACAGGTTCCTGTTCTCCGGTGGCGTCCTTTCCCAGGCCCTCTCCCACCGCCCACCCCATCTTCTGCAGCATCTTGAAACCCTTATTGGTGGAGGCAATGGACCTAGGGGAATGTATCAGAACCTTTAACATTTAGCATTGAAAACAAACAATAAAATGAAACAGTAACAAAAAATTCAATTTTCGCACTTTTTTAATTTTTTAAGTGAATAGGGGACAAGAGTCCCAACAGCTCCCAATCGTCTAGAACCAGTGGGACTATGGCAACCTCAATTGAGGGGTATATTGTAAGGCTGAAGGCAGTGGGGAGGGGAAAGAGATGGGAAAGAGAAAGGTTGGGAAGTACCTGACTCTGGTCACCAGGCACGGCCAAAGCCATTTCAAACAACGTTTCGATTCTGAACGGTGGTCTTTCACCAGGGCGATATTAAGAGTATCTACCACTATGGAAAAACTTATTTTTAACTTTCAATTTCACATACAATTATTTTTTTAAATATATACAGTTAACTTGGTTATAACGATCACAGTAAAAGCAAGGTCACGGCTATAATGAGCAATTACTTAATGATATGTTGGTTCGGGCTTATTTTCATACAATCGTGTGGGGTTATAACGAGGTCGCTTCACTGATATAACGTCCAAATAATATTGTCAACTCAAGCACCCGGGTATGAGAAAAAAAAACCCAATTCTCGAAATAATCGAATAATGTCATATACAAGACAAAGTAAACCGCCCGTCCTGCACGGCGGCGGACTTTCCGCAAATCACGTTAAGGAGGGTTTATAATCCCTGATAGTTGTCGCTCTAGGAAACATTTCTATCCAGTATTGTGCATACAGTTTATTATTATTATTAGTGTAATCATGAATTAAATCATTTCGTAGTTAGTTAAGCATGATTTTCGTAATAAAAAAAAGTGTTGCTTTATAATATGCAAGCTTTCATACCCTGGTGTAAATATCGATATTAGTGGGTAGGTACTTTTTTACCTACCTACGTTTATAACGAGTAATGGCTATAAGGAGCAAATTTGGTTGGTCCCTTTGAGCTCGTTTAAACCAAGTTTGACTGTATACTTAGAGTATACAAGAGGTAGCCCAAGCCAAAGCCAGTGAAGTCAGTTTTGGACTTGTTTTTGATGATTTTAACATGACTCGGCGCAAATGGGCGTGGCTAAGACTAAGGCTACGGTATTTAAACATCCATTCATATCACATATCGACATAATGTTTTTGTGTATTCGTATAGCCACTTTTTCACAGTATTTTTATCAACAAAAATATAGCATCTAACCTAAAAAACCGTTTAGTTGTGTCAAGTTTAGTGGCAAAATAAAAAATATGGGCGGAGTCTCGCCGTTAACCAGCGAAAATAACCAGCTTAAGATCATTACGACAGTTAATAGAAGCCGTCCAAGAAATTTGTTGTCTCTTTCTCTCTCATGGTGTACGATGTAAAAACTCGGAAAAAGTGATTTATTACAATTTCGGATGGGTTGGGTAAAACAAATTAGCTATCCCTCCATATATTGTTACTTCAAGACTGTATATATAGTGTATATTTGCGGCACGTTCTAGAGTGGTAGATACTCCCAATTTCAAACTGGTGAAATACTAACTTTTAGAATCGAAATGTTGCTTGAAACGACTTTAGCTGTGTTTAGTGATCAGAACTGGATAGCCAGGTACTTTCCACTTTTATCTTCCCCATCTCCACTCCTTTCAGCCTTGCAACATTCACCATATTAGTATTTAACCACACTTCCATTGGCTCCGGGAACCTATTTTATGCAATTACCGCACATTTCCAAATGTCCGGAGCAAGTGAGATGAGAAGAGGAAGATTCAGAAGTACCTGGATGTTCAAATTTTGTCACTAAACATAGCAAAAGCCATTTCAAGCAATATTTAGATTTAGATTTATTTTTTTCAGTAAATACCAAACAAGAGTCCCAACAACTCCCAACCGTCTAGAGCCAGTGGGACTATAACATCCCCAATCGGGGTATGTTGTGAGCCTGAAGGTAGTGGGAGGGGGAAGGAGATGGGGAAGAGGAAGGTTGGGAAGTACCTGGATATTCAAATCTTGTCACTAAACATAGCAAAAGGCATTTCAAGCAACGTTTCGATTCTGAATGTTGTTCTCTCACCAGCCCGATAGTGTGGGTATCGTCGACGTTCAAATGTTCGACTTACTCGTGCACGCTGGCCTGCTGCATCTTGGCTCCGTGGTGCTGCGAGCCGACCTGTTCCCTCCTGCGCTGCGCCTTGTCCTCGTAGCCCTCGGGCAGCAGCTGCGGCCCTTCCCCGTCCACCTCTCCCTCTCCCTGGTCGCGAAACGGGTTGATTTTGTACTTGATCTTGATGCGGGCCAGCTCCTGCTTGTACTGTCGTCTGTTGTTGGATCGCTTGTAGGTGCTGACGGAGGGTGGGACATCTGCAACAAATAAGATCAAAAGTTAGAAACTAATATGAACATTTCTTCTCTTTCACAGGATACATAGATATACTCATAGACCCTTTGAGTAAGAATGTGTACAGAGAGAGAGCTAAATATTTTTACCCGACCTATACAAATTTACGATAAATCACTTTCTCCGGGTTTTCACATCGTAAACCACGAGAGAGAAAGAGACAAGACAAGTTGTCACATAATATCGCACCACTTTTAGGTATGTAAGCATGTTTCTCGTATCCCGTGTCTCCGGCGACTCCGCCCACTACGTTTTGTTATCATGCATTACAAAAATCCACATTTTTATCTTAATAATATATTTTAACAAAAAATAAAGACTTACCTTGTTTTATCAATAAGCCTGGTTCACAATGTCCACAGGTGGCGTTTCCATTGTGAATGTGGCACATCAGCTTGGTGGTGGCTAGCTGAATCACACTGCTATGTACTACCTGAAAATATGCATTGTTTTACTTCAAATGTCGACATCAACTACCATTGGTCTGAATATGAAGACTTGAATATTTTTATTATACCTTTGATTTCAAGATCAGGGTCGATATGAAAAAAACATTTTTTTAAAACCACATTTACGAGGGTTTGAAATTTTAAATTTTAATAGTGTGTATATCAAATGCCGTACTGACCTCCATAGGTTCACTCTCTTGCTGTGCAGCAGACATTCTTTTCCCGTTGAGAAAAGTTCCATTCCGGGATCCCATGTCCACTACGAAATAGGAGCTCTTTTCCTCGTTGTAAGAAAACGTCAAATGATGCTAGAAAATAATTATAAATAGTATAAAAAACTGTTAGATGTACAACTTTGCTTCCGCTATTTTCCTATAGATGGCTTTAGTGGTAAGTAGTGGTCGAAATAAATAGATCATAGATGTCACGCTTAAACTTAGGCATCTGTCAACATAATCGAATAGAAACATTGGTCAATTTGTGTCTGCATCATAAAGTTATTTTCGATTGAAAATGTCAGTTTACAAGCCAAATTCTCGTCATTTGCGGTAGACGCAGCATGAAAATGCTCGACCCCATGTTGCGAAAGTGGTCAAGACATACTTGGAAACGTTGAAATGGGAAGTCCTACCCCACCGCCGTATTCTCCAGACGTTGCTCCCTCTGATTATCACTTCTTGATGACCAAGTTTTTCATTGCGGGATTCGTATGCTGCCCGAAAGATGGGAAGAAGTAATGGCCAGCGATGGACAATACTTGGAATCGTAAATGTACAACTAGTATTTTACAATAAAACTACGAATTTCGGAAAAAACGGCGGAAAGCAAAGTTGTGCACCTAATACATTTAAGTTTAAATAGATCAAACCGTCTACCTACTGAGTCATTTGTCGTTTGACAATTGAAATTTACGTTAGCGGGAGGGTGAAATAGATCTAGTCGAAAATAAACAGGGGAATAAAGTTATATAAATATGATTAAGCTTTAATTTAAATTAAAATTTCAAAGACTAATTCAACAGTTTTCAGTATTTAGTAACCCATTAAAATATCTGTCTTCTAGAAGTTAAATGATTATATATATACCCTAGAGATATTCTCCTCGGGAATGATGACAGAATGCTTGCTCCCCTCCCGACCCAGAGTCCCCCCGTCTTTGGTCAGTAAGAACAAGGTCCCCACTTTGAGGCTCGGGTTCTCTGTTTCCTGGATGATGATTCGCATACAGGGCGGGTACTGCACCGCAACACTCTCTAAAACAAACAAAAACTTTGTAACCACACAATTTTTTTGTTGTGTATTATTTAAACAAAAAAAAACAAATCTTGAAATTAGGTTATGTACATTCTTCATACGAGGAATAGTTATAATAATAAACTATTGAGATAGTGAAAAAGACAATCAAAGTGATTAAACATATTTTACAAATAACAGTTGGTTGTAGGCTCAGATGCAAACAAATTTGTGGCAAAAAGAATCACTCATTTCGTTATGATGATTTATTAATAAGTTTATGAATAAGATACTAATGTATAATCATTGAATACATATTATAGACAGAGATTGTTTCTGTTTTTGAAAAGTATTTAAAACACAAAAAGACTTTGGTAAATAAATACTTGTGTTAATTAAGACGCTAAGTGCCAAAAAAAAATTCAAAACTTTCATTTTACTATATTATTTTATTTTATTTTATAGAAATGCGAAATAAATTAAAGTTTTAAAAAATGGAAACTGTCGAGAATGCTTCAAACTATTAAGAATCATTTTTTCAAAAGGGTGTGCTAGATATAATTTTATTTGACAAATGAGTATTTTGTTTCTACTACAAGCAGTTTTGGTTTTTGGCACTTAGTGCCTTAATTAATACAAGTATTCAAATAAGCAACAAAATAAGTAAAACATAACTAATTAGCTAGTAGTATTTCAATTAAAAACCATGATTTCTTCTGATATTGGAAATATATACAATCTCCAAACAACACAAAATTAAGCTTTTTTTATTACCATCAGAATCGCTCGAGCTACTATCTTCAGAATTGGATCCACTTTCAGCTTCGCTATTTGAATACTCTCCTTCTTCGAGACTAGAACCACCATCATCAGATGAATCGTTTAACGGCTTCTTGTCACATTTCTTCGGGGGATCAACAACGGATTTCTTCGTGACCGATTTGGAGTTAGCAGGTGCAGAAAGATCGGTTGAATTTTCAGACTTTTTGGCTTCGTTTTCAAAAGATATCTACATGGTTATCATCAGGTTTTGTCAATTCTTTATTTCCGTCATCTTTCTTAGCACTTTTTTTTTGCTTTTTGACTGTTTTCAAGCTCTCGCTGTCTTTGTTGCCTTTTGTTTCTTCTACTTTGGATTTTCTCTTCTTTGGTTCGGCGTGCCGCTTTTCCTGGAAGGCAACAGTAAAAAAACGTTGGTGGGGTTGGCAACACTGAGCGTGCTTGGTTATGACATACCTAAAGCGTGGTGGCGGGCCCGCAGCGACACGGAGGCAAGGCTCGCGGTCAAACTTTCTAACATAGCATCACCACATGTTCCAACCTGGAACAGAAAACATTAAATAATAATAATTCATGTCACATTTTTGATACATTTTAATTTAAATTCGGTTCTACTTTCAGTTTCAGTTTCAAACTTCATTGGTTTTGAGTTTAGCTCTGAATTTTGTTTGGTTTTTTATCTCACTTAGGCTGGGTTGTTTAATTTTTGCGCAGGGTTTAGTAAAAACTTAATATTTTGAACTCCGTTCTAGCAAATAATAAATAATTATAATTTTACTTAAGTTTAAATGTTGGAACAGATTTTAAAATAAAAAAAGTTTTCATTAATTATAAATTTAGCTAAACCACGACTTAAAGATGAAATAACCAGACCTTAGAAGTGACACTATTTGTGTGCGTGTTATGCAAATTGTCGTTTCAACAGCCCGGACTAAATTTGATCTCACCGTTTGAGAGTTTTGCTGCTTCCTAAAATTTTATATTTATTTCTGCTTGATAAGTAAACGTTTTGAGATTGAATGAGTTTATACTTTATTTGATATTTTACACAGAAAATACATAAATAGCAAACCTTTTTATCTTTCCCCTTAATTCTTGAAGATGTGTGTCCAACGGCCTCAGCACTCCGCTTTTGTTCCGAGCTCACATGGCTCATATCAGGCTGGGAGTGGAAGATAAATTGGTTCTGTTCCTTATCAAAATAGTAGTAGCACTGAGTAGTTCCGTGGTAGTACAGGCCTAGCTCCTGGAAAGGATTTCAACAAAATATTGATTAAAATATCTTATTTAGAACTAGCATAAAAAATGGGTAGCACTGCCTCAAGTCCATAATAATAAAATATGATTATTTCTATTTATTTATTTATAAACTAACGGACTATTGTCCAATTACAAAATAAATACATGACACGAAATGGGAAAAAAGAGCAACAGAGAAAGAACAGCACATACTTAATATTATAATGAAGCAATGACCAAAAATAGGACAAAATATACACAAGAAAGAACATTCAAATCAAATCCAAGGTCAAGTCAAAGTTTTGGTTGAGTTGTAAAGAATGACAAAAATTTCAGGACCATGGCTTGAGTTAACAAGTCTCGACATTCTGACAGATCTGAAAAACGGATCCAAATTTAGAAAATGGATTGTTCATTTCAAACCAGTGGTAATAAAATCTTTGTAGAACCGCTGGACCCGAAGAGTTTGATACAGAAAAAAGGTTTCTATGAAAAGAAGTATAAAAAGTATGTTTGTAAGTGGTGGCGGTTATGGCATAATCGCTTTTCTTCAACGATATATACTTACTCACAGAGTTCTGATTTTTTTACAAATAATTTGGGTTGTGAATACCCATCTGATATTGTTACAAAATTTACAATTGTACAATTCTGTCTTCAGCTTACTAAAAGCAATGTAAGTTAATCTAAGGAAATCTATAAAATTTTACATCGATGATTTCAAGGAAATGAAAAAATTCAGTTTAACTTACAGCATTATAATAATACCCTGTACTATAATCATAGTACATTCCGGACGTGGCTTCGTAGACCATTCCCGTCTGCTGCAGGGCACTCTCGGCAGCCTCTCTTGACCTGATCCACCAGTGACTGGCTCTGGCCCGTATCCTTGTCGGTGGATTCCCTCCAGGGGTCATCTGATGGAGCCTTCCATTCTTTCACTATTTCTTCCTTTGCGTCCGTTTTCTCAGGGTGATCGGAGATAAGTTCGTCTGATGTTTGACAAGCTACATCAACCTTTTTGATTCCTTTTGATTTGCCGCTTTTCTAAAAGAGGAGAGAATAACCAATTTCAAAGATAATCTGAAATAGATACTCTGGGACCAACTGAGCTTGAATTAAAAATAGTGATTCTTGTTTAATTCCCACAATTTGACAGATGTCTCATTCACCTAGCACCATAAACGTGCTGTGTAAACAGAATCACTTGTAGCCATGTATATCAAATTACCCGATATAAACCCGAATCCTACAGCAATATGACTACAATTAATACCATCTACTAGGCGTGTTTCTGACAGTGTTATTATGCAGATCTTATTATCACGACGGAAGATGACAAAAAAGTAGTCATTATTAACCCGTAAGCTGCTCAAATAATGCTGTCATACTGCCGCCGCTGTGCTGGATTAATTTACAGAACAATATTTCTATCAAAAATACGTATTTTTACATACTTTTTTTCGATGAAACTCCCGTAAGTCGTCTGATTATCGATTATTGATGTTGCTGAGACACAATTCACTTCACAGTTTTAAGTTTTTATAATGTAGCCGGGCGTCTACAAGAAACGACAATGCATGCGATCCGCAGCTTACGGGTTAAGGAGAGCCAGGCAGGCAAGTCGTGGTACCCAGTTACTTCCATTTAATGGCAAGGAGTATAACTCGTAAGTACCAGCAAATACATCAGATATTTAAAAACCATACATATGGTAAGTTATTTAATTATTTCTGTTTGTGAATGATATACGAATTATAAGTTCCCCCTATTATATTCGACAAGAAGCGTAACATAAGTAAGCATACAGGTTATGTCTAGTTTTCTATGAATACTAAAATTTTCAAGCCGATCAATTAGTTATATAAAGAACTTACATGATTTTCTAGTTTGCTTTTCAATTTCTTAATTTGTTTTTTCCTTTTGATCAGACATTTCTTCAAGTAAAGAAAAAACTGTGCAATCTCCGGTTTGTGTCTGAACTCTTTCTTCAATCGGTTTAAAGTAAAATGTCTCTTGGATCGTTTTTGAGAGGTTGTTTCTTTATTTTCATTTTGTTCCTTAGAAACAACCTTACTTTCATTTCCTTCCATAGCTAAAACTACACTATTTATAAATTAATACAGATTTCGGTATCCTATAAACAGTGTCGGTGACTAATTTTTTTCAAAATTTTCAAAACAAAAACAGTTTCAAAATTAGAAATAATATTGTGAGGTTATTTGACTGTCAAAAACTCTGTTGTTATTAAGTTGCCAATGTTGCAACAACACAAAATGAAACGAGCTCAAGGCCATTGAATTTATAGTGCCTACTTCATAAATTATCTCACAATGACAGAAATATCTTTTATTAAATATAAGTTCTTTGAAATTCAATTATTCAATAGAAATATTTTTTGTTTAGGTTTCTTACAAACGTTACACATTTCTAAAGTAAATTTGATTTTGACTATTTTTGATACTTCAGTTACAGAATGAAGTAATATAGAAATGTGCTGACTGCTGCTATAGATGTTTTCAGAGCAATAATATATCGGAAGGAGCGCTTCTGTAGTCAGTATTGATGATTTTTCGGGCGTAGCTAGGACTAGGGCTAGGGTATTTATACATCCATTCATAGCACATGTCGACATAATGTTTTTGTTTATTTGTATAGCCACTTTTTCACAGTATCGTTACAAACAAAAATATGGGATATAATCTAAAAAACCGTTGAGTTCTGTCCTGTTATGTCGCATAACAAAACGTAGTGGCTGGAGTCACAGGAGATGGAAAACTTACTGAATGGTGGTGTTATATTATGTGGAAACTTGTCTGGTTTCTTTCTCTCTCACGGTTTACGGTGTAAAACCCCGAAGAAAGTGATATCGTAAGTTTTAGCGTTGTGACCGCTTCGCAGGAACTCCTTCAAAGAACGACTTCTTTTTGCGGCAGTCCCAACTTCATTCATTTTTCATTGAACAAATACTTCAATTGAAGTTGGTTAAGTTGGTAGTTCCCCTTGCCCGATGTATGGCATCTATTTCGAATTTCAATGTTAGCCTTTCATTCGTTCGAACGATTGAAGTATCGCATCATCTAAAATTCAATTGTTCTTTTACTTCTTTACTTCGATTGTAGTTCGTAGTATGAATGAAACAATGAAGTTAGCGTTGGGAAAAACTTCAATGTTTTGTGAATGCTTCACGAATTGTTAGTTCTTTAAAATGAACCCTTCGAAGTGAACCCTTCAATTGAAGTCGAACTCGCGAAAAATAAGATTTGGATTTATTCGCTTGTTTGTTCAGTTCTTTTTGGAACCGGTTCCTCGCCGAAAAAGCACGTACTAGTCGGTAGACTTTGGAAACTAAAAAGAACTGGAACCGGTTCCTTGCCAAATTACATAGTACTAGTCGGTAGAGTTTTGCAAACCAAAAGAACTGGAACTGATTCCTCGCCGAAGAAAAGCACGTACTAGTCGGTAGCGATTTGAAAACGAAAAGCACTGGAACTGGTTCCTCGCCAACAAAATCACGTACTAGTCGGTAGCTCTTTGAAACTGAAAAGAACTGGAGCCGGTTCCTTGTCACATTGAACAGTACTAGTCGGTAGGAATTTAAAAACCAAAAGAACTGGTTCCTTCATTTTGAAATGTCAATGCCTTCAAACCGGTGCTGCTTCAAATTGAAGTACTTCTTTCAATGGAATGAAGTTAATCAAATGAACTACCAACTTCAGTTGAAGTATTGATTCAGTGAAATGAAGTTATTGGAATAAAGTTAATGAAATGAATGAAGGCTAAAATGAACTACCTCCTTCAATTGAAGTGTTGGTTCAGTGAAATGAAGTTCATGAAATGAATGAAGGCTAAATTGAACTGCCACCTTCAATTGAAGTATTTATTCAATGAAATGAAGTTATTAAAATGAATGAACGCTAAAATGAACTAACGACTTCAATTGAAGTATTTGTTCAATGAACAATGAATGAAGTACGAACTGTTGCCAAAAGAAGTAGTTCTTTGAAGCAGTTCTTTCAAAGCGGTCACAACGCTAAATGAAGTATATTTTTAGTCATCCGTTCCCTCGCACGTACTCGTGACAGTTACTTTTGATTTCTTTGCTTGTTTTGACATATGATTTTGAATTGTCAACGAATTATTTTGTTGAACTTTTTTACCTATACCTTTCAACCTCTACCTAAAATTATGGCTGGCCATTCAACGAGAAAGAAAAGTGAAATATGGGCTTATTTTAAAGAAGTTGGGGTTTACCAGGCCAAATGCAACTTTTGTTCTAAAGTTATATCCATGAAGAGAGGCAATGCCTGTAATATGAATCGTCATTTACGCAGTATTCACCCTATTGCTAACCAAACTGTGTACAATAAGAAATATTCAAATTGTACCTCAAGCCCTGAAAAACGTTCACATCGCTCTTACAGAAACTGGAAATTTCGCAATTACTACATTTGCTTTTTGTAAGTTCTCTGTAAGGCTATGCATACTTATTGTACATCATTCCTTTTAAGGCATGATACCGCCAACAATTCAAACATATGGGCAGCTGTCATCTAGAAACAATAGACAATAGAAGATAGAAGTGGTTTTTCTACACGGTATAATTTTTGCTATATAATAATGGAGGAGTGGGTTATGTGGTTGGGAGAGCTGTCGAATAAAACTATTAAGAAAAAAACGTGACTATTATTTGGTACATTTATCGCTAGCAACCCCCCCGACGAATTCTGCGATTGATCTGTTACTTCGATTGAACTGTTCACCGTGAAGGTTCATTTTGAAGAACTAGCAATTCATGAAGCATTCACAAATCTGTGAAGCTTTTCCCATCGCTAGTAAGTTTGTGTAGGTTGGATAAAAATATGTAGCTCTCTCTCCATTTATATTCCTACTCCTGAGTTGTTCAATATTTCGGTTCCAATTACTTTGTCCCAGTGACTTGTCGGTAACTATTATGTATTTTTTTTTGAAGAACAGGGTTTTTTTTGGAATTCGTTCCTATTTTTGTAAAAAAAATTACAATAATTTTGAGAGTAATCGGTTTTTTAATACTATAATATGGGTATAATCTCAGATATCAACAATGCTTAGAAGTTAGTAATTAATACTGTATACTGTAAGGACCGGTTCCACGACATCTAGCCCCCTGTGCAGTGTGTACTAGTGTGCCCCGAACCCGTTTTTTAGAATGACCCTTTTAGGAAAACTATCATCTGAATAATAAACTATCGTAAAAATCATGCTCTAACTTCAAAGTATCAATAAACGTCAACTTAAGATAATGCCATAATAAAAAGCGCATTAAATTTCAACTGAGACAAGACCATCAATAGACGCTCTGTAGAAGCTCTATACTTAGTAGTTGATAAAGATTCTCAGAGATGTAAATCCGAGATGAATGAATAAATCAGAGATGTAGATCCACAAATGAATATTGTTGTCATGTTCTAATATTCCTGCCCCCGGTTAATCTTCATCGATGAACCTTTCCCTTCACCGGGAGTCAGTTCCAAAAGTACCTGAATAGCCAGTTCCTCGTCAGTCTCCGGTAAATGAAGTTATATAATCTGTTTCGACATTAGAGATGTGTAATGAATGTTTTGTTTTTATGAAATGTGATAGCAGCCAAATAGAAAAAAAGGGGGATAGCGATAAGATATTATTTAATCTTTATTCTTCATCAATATAATAAATATGTCATTATTTCAAAATTCTCTCGCAGAGTTGTCAGCCTCTCGACTAGTTCCTGTAACAAAAAAAAAGAAACGGTTAGTTAGGCATTATAAAAGAAATTGATTTCAAAATATTATTTTACTGAACGATTGTGGCCAGATTGGCGTAGCGTATCCCGCTTGGACATAAAGATAGAGGTCCCGGAACAGCGTTTAGCCAGCACAGCTCTTGACTCTACTTCCATAGCACCGCCCACACCATCCCCGGCTGCGGGGCCCTCCACGGAGGGGAGTGCCCCGAAAACCTAGGAGGGGCACGTGTTGTGCTGGAAGATATATACATTTAAAACAAATCGTAAAGATAGAAAATTAAGACTTAATTATTGCAAAAGGAGCACTATTATTAAACAACTCTTACTTAATTAAAACTTACCAGTAATTAATTACGATTTGGTTTTATGTTATGCAGGTAAGGCCGG
Source organism: Drusus annulatus (assembly GCA_022651775.1). Classification (NCBI taxonomy): domain Eukaryota; kingdom Metazoa; phylum Arthropoda; class Insecta; order Trichoptera; family Limnephilidae; genus Drusus; species Drusus annulatus. The sequence continues at coordinate 968,198 of JAGWCC010000070.1, forward strand.
CCCGCTTTCTGAGAATTCTTTCGCGAGAATTCTGAAATGAAAAACACAATATTATTATTACTGAAATAAAAAATTATGTTCAACAATTTTCAGATGAAGTAAATTAGTCAGAGAATTTTAGGTTCGTCCGCATGTGAGGGTTCAGAACAGGTCTGTGAATTTTTTCATCATTTAAAATTGAATTTTATGCAAATTATAAAATAATATATTTTTTTAGAGAATTATTGATATGCAAAATATCTAAATTCTACTTGCAACATCTAGAAGTCAAATTGACTAATGATCTACATACAGCACAAAGAGAGAGAGTGAACAACATCTATCTCATTCCAGTTTCTCAGTAAGGATTGTACTTTAGAAAATAAAATGTAAAACGTTAGTATTGCTGCTTGGTGATTAAATTATATGTAGTAGGAATAATTTCAATCACAAAGATGTCAATTTAATAAAATAGTTTATTATTTACCATTCCATTGATTTATGGCCTGAGTGATTTTCTTTTAGCTCGCATGGTAATTAATGTTGAAGTTCCTAAAAAATATAAAATATAAATCAGTTACATGAAAAAAAAAAAAACAGTTTAAGTAATAATTTGATAAGCAAAAAAAATAATCAGATAATACATGATCCGCACGTGAGGGTTCAGAACAGGTCTGTGAATTTCTCATCATATAAAAAAACCCATTCAAATTTACACAAAGAACTGAGGAAAAATATTACTTACCATTATATCTATCCATTATATTATTGCGGTGATCGAATGCAGCTGGAATCTCAGAGGCTGTTCTGAAAATAAAATATAGTCGTCATTTATCGATTTTCATTTTGTTTTAAATTCGTTAAGTGAACAAATAATATTAAGATTAAATCAGAAATTACATGATCCGCACGTGAGGGTTCAGAACAGGTCTGTGAATTTCTCATCATATAAAACGTTACATTTTCATTGAAAGCCAAATTAATACTAGTGAAGCACAACCTACAAGCCCATTTCATGTGGCCAACTGACTAGATAAAATCATATTTTTTGCAGTAATTCCAATTTAAGCCTTGGCGGCAAACATTTTTTTGTTTAACCCTTAGAGTAACAATATAAAGAGACCGTACTAATTTGTGACAAATCGTTGACAAACTCGCAAAATATAGCTCTCTCTTTATGCTCGGTTCTATACGCATATGAGAAAAAGAGACAAACAATTGTTGAAACCAGCCACGATTTGGGGCGTGCTGAATACCATGTCCCGGTTAATTGATCTGGACGAACTTCATTCACGCTTTGGAGTGTCAAGTGAACGGACTGTCAAAAGTGCGTAAATAGTTAAAAACTTGAGTTATTTTTTGTCCGATATCTAGCAAAACATCATATGTGCTATACTTGGTTGCTTCAATCGAAGTACAAAAGGACCAAAAACAAACAGTTTTTCACATCGTATGTACCATAAAAATCGTCTTTTTAGTTAGATCTCAAATATTTAACATTCTAACCTACAAAACAACTAGTAACTTACACCAATATGTAATTAATCTTTGGACTATTCGTTCCAATATAATAAACTTCCGTTTGAAATGAGTTTTAGTGGATTCGTAATATTTTTAACTTGGAGATATTTACTATTGTCACATAAGAAACCATTACATGGGGAATCCCCATATTGTACGGCTTCTGAAAATATCCCGGTCTCTTTCTTTCTCATGATACTAACGCTAAATTGTTGGCAAACAGATAAAGACAGAATAGTGTTTATCTCTTAGTTATATTTATAATTTCGGTTACGTCCTCAGATTCAGGGCTATGCCAAAATTGGAATATTATTATTTATTTAATTATTTTTAGATTTCAAAGGATGAAAAAAGACGAGAAAAATCTAATTTATTTTTTCTTTGATTTAACAAATATGTTAATATGAATTCATACGTTTCATCTGGATTTTTATACCCTTAGCTTCTAGTTAATTGTTTTTTATATCTATTGATGTGCACATGCACTATTGTACCCATTTCTGAACCTGTTCTCTGATGATTTATGATAACGATCATGCATTTAGATAGTTTTAATTTTGTATACATATTATATATTATTTTCTCCTTGTTAGTTAGAATTATTAGCTTAATTAATTAAGTATGAAGCGCACTTGACGTGAAATATCACAAAGTTCACTGTTATTATTATCTGCATTCGAAATGTGGTTACAAAATAACGCGGGACGGAAAACATCCCTACAATACTTAAAAGCGGTTTCATGTTTTGTGAAATTTTTGTGCCTCTTTCTCTCCTCATGGTGTACGACGTGAAAACGCAGAGAAAGTGATTTATCGCAAATTTATATAGGTAAAAAAAAATTGATCTCTCTCCATATATTCTTACTCCAAGGTTAAGAAAATGATTTAACATCTGTTATCACCGTACTTTTTTTTTTTTTATTTTACTTTTGTTTGTAAACTATTTTGTTGATGGAACTGAAGTTCATTTTATAAGATGTATTATAAAATGTTCTGTACTAATAATTTAATTCGTTTATATTTTTATCTATAAATAAGATTTTAATAATCTTATTGATTAATGTATCTTTGAATAAACAAAAAAAATATACAACATTCATTCTTTTTAATGATTTACAACTACCTACTCACAACAAAATACCTAATTTACTTAATTTGTGACAACCCTGTTAGTGATTTTACTCTGAGTTTAGGCCACACCCTTTGGTCATTGCTTGGTCAAAAAGTGCGGACAAAATTTCGCAAAGTTAGGTCTCTACGTTACTCTAAGGTTTAACCATACCCCCATGCATGTCCTAAAGGAATTCCCATGTACTGTCAGTGTGGTTATTTTTTAGAATTCTCATCAAACATTGATAAATACATGGTTCCAGGCAGTTTTTGAACAAGAGTTTGTGAATGGGTTTACACCCCCAAGTTTGAGACATTTAAAAAAAAAACATTTGACTAGACTTTGTTTTATTGCATTTTGACTGACTGGTACTGGCAAAATGTAGAGGATAATGAATTTTAAAATGAGTGAAATATGTGATTTTATCTGATTAAGTGATTCGGTTACAGTTAATTAAGGCGGTAAAAGTGACAACCATTTCAAGGTCTGCTGTGCACATCAAAGTAAAATATGTACTTACAATTTACTGTATTTAGCTTCGGGAAGACTTGCAGATTTAGGACAATGGTTCTCCATAAAACATCTCTGCAATAAAAAAAAAATAAAACCATTAGAAAGGGTAAAGCATTCAACAAAGTCATGATTTGGTTAAAATATTCATCAGTCCTGTTGAGCTTTGACAACCATCACGGTTCTGTCTGGATAATAGAATTGTATCATCATAATAAATAATATAAATGAATTCATCAAAACAATAGTTAATGTTTTACCTTTTTGGCAGGAGCATCAACGATCGGTGGTGTTATTTTCACACGTGTCAAAATCCTGCAATAAAAAAATGTTTTTATTAGTAAATGCACATTAAATTCAGATCCATTGTAAAATAATGAAAGCAATCATCAGTCCTGTTGAGCTTTGACAACCATCACGGTTCTGTCTGGATATAAGAATTTTATCATCATAATATAAAATGAAAAAAAAAATAGGTTGGCTATGTTATTTTAAAGCATAGAAAAAATAATTTTACGTAAAAAGCATTTACTTTGTGCCTTGCCATATTTATAAATAAAACAGATAAACTTTGTTTATAACCCACTTTTATTATTGAATATTATGTCGACCGGTTTCGGAAGCACTCTTCCATCATCAGGACAATATTAAAATTAACCTGAATTTTAATTTGGTCCTGATGATGGAAGGGTGCTTCCGAAACCGGTCGACATAATATTGAATAATAAAAGTGGTTACAAACAAAGTTTGTCTGTTTTATTTAAAAAAATATTTTTAATTTATAACAGCTGAAATGTTTGTATTTACCTTATTGTTACTAAGCTGTGGATTGTGTTACGATTCTGTGTTGATAATGTGGATGTTTACTGCATATGGTGATATCTGAAATTAAATTATTATTATTAAGAGGAAGCTGTCAATATGGTCCCTTTTTGGCTTTATAGTACAAGAAATACCACAAATGATTTATCTGTAAATTCTACACAGGTAGTTAGTAAAATATCTAAGACTCCCTGTGAACATTTTTAAAAAAATGTAATATTTTAATTTCTATATTAAATACAAACTACAATTTTACGAAGAACGTTCGAAAATGCCTTTTCTGGCTTTCTACCTGCGCCTATTACAAACATTTTTACTTAAAATCCTTCCATAATCTCAGAGTAAATAAAGTAAAGTTCTCTGTAAATAAATTTAAAACACTCCAGAGTTACTAGATTTTTACTGTAATTAGCTCAAACTCTCTGCATTTATAAATTCTCGTCCGCCGTACTAAATTCGTATGGAATTCTAACGCCGCGTAATATCTCTTATAAATACAATGTAATTTCGTAACAGTCCTCAGTCACGAGCTAGCTTCTGAGCCGAGAGGTCGTCAGTTGGTTTTTCGACATTTTTATCCGTTTTCGAACGACGAATAATCAATCAACCAGCCAGAGGGTATGTAAAAATTAAATTATATATTGAATAAATTTAAATCCTGTTGTATGTGCTGTCTTTATTTTTGTTTTTTTTCAGTTATCAAAAATGGGAAAGAACAAAGGGAATATTTTCTACAATTCGCAAAACAAGAAGCCTGCGCATTGGACAAAAAGACGTACAAGGTGATAATATCAAAATACATAATTTGAGCGGTGCGATTTTTTTTAGTTTTCTACCGATTAGGTTTATTCAGTATTAGGGAGATTGAAGGTGCGTTGAACTCGAATCTAATGTCAAAATGCATAATTTCGGCGGCCATCTTGAATTTTTTTAGTTTTCTACCGATTAGCTTCACAATCGGGATTAGGTAGTTTAAAGATGCGCTGAACTCAAATCTAATGTCAAAATGCATAATTTCGGCGGCCATCTTGAATTTTTTTAGTTTTCTACCGATTAGGTTTAAATTCGATATTAGGGAGATTGAAGGTGCGCTGAACTCGAATCTAATGTCAAAATGCATAATTTCGGCGGCCATCTTGATATTTTTTAGTTTTCTACCGATTAGGTTTAATTTCGGTATTAGGGAGATTGAAGGTGCACTGAACTCGAATCTAATGTCAAAATGCATAATTTCGGCGGCCATCTTGATATTTTTTAGTTTTCTACCGATTAGGTTTAATTTCGGTATTGGGGAGATTGAAGGTGCGCTGAACTCGAATCTAATGTCAAAATGCATAATTTCGGCGGCCATCTTGATTTTTTTTAGTTTTCTGCCGATTAGGTTTACAATCGGGATTAAATTAAATGTGTTATGACACATGTTAATTAAATAAAAGTTATTGGCGCACGCCGGGTTTGAACCCGCGACCTTTGGATTCGTAGTCGAGCGTCCTACCACTCGACCGTGGAGGCCGTCGAAAACATTTGAGGTTTTTGTTCTAAATTGTCAAAAAATGGGTAAAGATCATTGGAAACCACCTCCAAAACGCCCTAATATAAGGCGCAGGAGTACCACATGTCCTAACACAAAATATCAAAAGACAAAGGATGTATGTCACTCTTGCAGTACTCATATTTATCTAGAGCAATTTATTTTCTCTTGCTAAAAGTGTGTTATTTTCCATGCCAAAGATTCAAACGAAGATTAATCACAAAAGTTTTTTTATAAATTAAATATTGAAAAATGGTTACTGTACGCACACCACGCGTTATTTTGGTAATGATTTTATAATATTTTTTAAGGTTTACGAGATAATAAGAAAAAACGTTACATTATTGTGAGATATAAATAAGAGAGTTTGTTTTCCTCGTGTTTGGGCTCATATTAAATAAAGAAAGTTATAATTTCGGAAATGTTTTATATTTATTTATTAGAGCATATGTTTAAAAACTAAAAAAGCAAAAAAACATATGAATGTACACTTATAATTTTTTTAAATTGTATTGCCGGGTCCCACTGACCCTATCAAGCATAACACTTACTATAATTGCATCAGGCATGCGGAGGGTCAACTAAAATAAATATATTTCAATTGTAAAATGTACTATGTATAGTCAATTAATATCAAACTGTATTATATGTATTACTCTTCAAATACCTGCCTATTCTCATTAGAGCCCTACATTATACCTACAGAACGACATACTTTACTTTGCAGTCGGCGTCACCAGTGTTGACTTTGTGGATATTTAAATTTATGCATTTAAAAAACGTTTTTTGTTCGCTTGTTCCTACTTTAGCCGCCTGCAAAGTTAAGTCGGTCAAGCTGTATCCATGTATTTTCATACAGCGAATAAATGAAAATGTTATAAAGCAAGTGTATTTTTATTTCGTATTTGATCAAAATGCTGCATCCTTTATTAAATCCGTCATCGTCCCAAGCAAAGTTAGCGGCGAAGCGGGCGCGGCTAGCGGCGGTCGCGTTTGTCTATAAGTACCAAAAATACCCTAATGGCAGCAAACGCTTAGCTTGGATGCCTGCTCTTAATACAAAATATTTCAACAACGATATTTTCCAGAAATTGGATTTTCATCAGTCCTGTTGAGCTTTGACAACCATCATGGATCTGTCTGGATAATAGAATGTGATCATCATAAAAATGGAAAATATAGTTGAACCAGTCTATTCATAACTTCCACATTATCCCCCTTACTTATAAACAAGGTATACATGTTGTATAAGGTGGGAATATCGAAAAACTTGCCTTATTACCACGGCTAATGCGTCTTATTTAATGGCCTACATCCGCTGTAACTAAACCAACGCTGAACCGGCGCGTAAAAATCTAATAAGTAAGACGGTTCGTGTATCACCTTTCTCTGTTGGTTTAAAAAGAAAATTAAGCATTTACTGTGAATCGTAATGATTTATAGACTGATCAACGTTAACCTAAAACATGTGGTTTTATTATTTCTAATTTTGAAACTGTTAATTCGTGGTGGAATTCCATTTTAATGATTTAATAAAACAAATTTATAACTTTATTCCACTTTTTTTTATGACTGGACGGTTTCAGCCTATGGCGGCCATCTTCAGATAGGCTGAAACCGTCAAGTCATAAAAAAAAAGTGGAATAAAGTTATAAATTTGTTTTATTAAATCATGGTTTTATGTAAATTTATTTTATTTACCTTATTTCAAATTGATTGTATTGATGGCCAATTTTGTACAATGATGTGGAAAAGTTTCTTCTGCTTCCTGTGAAAAAAAAAAGGCTATTTAGTAAAATTGAAAAACAATACAATTTGAAAATACGTATTTGAATTCATCAGTCCTGTTGAGCTTTGACAACCATCACGGTTCTGTCTGGATATAAGAATATGATCATCATGAAATACGAGAAAAATAGCTCTCTATTGCATTAAGAGCTGTTATAAATCTTTTAAATGGGAAATATCCCTAATAATTCCCAGTCTCTCCTCCCTTGTAAATATAATAGTAATGGGGTGAAATAATCAAATGTTTACCTTTAAAATTGTTATTAGCAGCAAACAACTGTTTGTAGAAGATCTTCTCATCATATTGAATATCGTATCTACAAAAAAAATTGACATTTCATTAGAAATTTGTACACAATATTCAAAACAAATTTAATAATATTTCTGAATCATCAGTCCTGTTGAGCTTTGACAACCATCACGGTTCTGTCTGGATATAAGAATTTTATCATCATAAAATTAAAAAATAAACCACACCAAATAATGTTGAAAAATATTCTCACCTCTCAAGTTATGGGAAATTTTGAATGTTCGTATCGGGTACCTTCATTATTCACCTGTAAAATAAAATACAACATTATGAAATGTGATAAATTAAAGATTTATACATATTAAAAGTACATAAATTCAGGAATCATATATCAACAATGTTTTTTTCTGATCAGGTCTGTGATTAATATATCATCATTAAAATAAATATTTATCGATTTAAATAAAACTTCATAAATTGTATTACCTTTAGTAAATAATGCTTCAATTGAATCTTTGAAATTAAATTCTTTGAAAGATTCTCTTAGTGAAATTGTGGACGGCAAAGCAGTATCTATAATAAAATAATGGCTAATTAGTAAAATAAAAACATTTTATAAAATCTTACGTTACTAGGGAAAAAAATCAGATATTACATGATCCGCACGTGAGGGTTCAGAACAGGTCTGTGAATTTCTCATCATTTAAAATAATTGAATTCAAATCAATTAACTCGACAAGGAAATATGTGTATATGATTCATCAATAATTGTTTACCTTTTAATCAAAAAGGATTCTCAGTCAGTCCAAATGTTTATTTCCGCTTGAATCACTATGAATGAAGATCCTAAAAAAAATTATATAAATTAGTTATATGAAAAAGTTTTTTAAGTAATAATTTAAATAAGCAAATAAATTATCAGATATTACATGATCCGCACGTGAGGGTTCAGAACAGGTCTGTGAATTTCTCATCATATAAAACCATACAAATTTAACAAGTTCAGATTGATTTTTTTTACTCACATTTATAGCGCCATTTTGCGAAGAGGGTGTGCATGATTTCGATGATCGAATGCGGCTGGAACCTGAAGTCCGTTCTGAAAATTAAGTAGGAAGTTGTTTTTAATCTATATTTATAACAAAACTAGTCAAGTGGACAAGTATTGAGATTTTAATCAGAAATTACTTGATCCGCACGTGAGGATTCAGAACAGGTCTGTGAATTTCTCATCACATAAATTAAGAAAATTTAGAAAAAAATGGAATAGTTTTCTGCAAATTGATTTAACCAACATTTAGCTTTGTACGAATCAAGGGTCAAAACATAATTATTATTACTTACTTTTTTCTAAATTCTGTATAGATGATGATGGCTTCAGTCTGAAATTAAAAATAATTAATTATACAAAAAACGTCAAATTGACTTCATATGGACAAGTTCTATGATAGCACGTGTTTACCTGCATATTTTTTCTGGTTTCCTTTTTGTCATGCATTGTACATGTTTTGATGACAATATTCAGTCGATATTGATCTATTCAACTTACATACTGACTGTATTACCAACATGATGCAAACTATCGTATACTTTCTATGGGGCGAGGACAGGGTTACGGGAAGTGCATGTAGCATGCAGAGAGAGTGCTTGCTACAGATAGAAGACAGTCTGCCGATGTTTAGTGACTCCGAGGAGCCGTGTTAAAAAGATATATTTCTGTTTTGATGTTTTCTTTAATACAACAGATTAATGTACAAAAGGACAATGTACACCACCATTCGCTTATTAAAATTTAATAAATTAACATTACATTGGCTCTGGTCGTCGGATGACGCAAGTAAAAGAGATGTTTGAGTCGGCAGATTTGAAGCGATGGTTGGCCAATATTATAAGTGTGTCCCGCGCAACTTAACTGCCTTAAAATTATAATAAAAAAGAAATTAAAATATTTGTTACAAGTAAAAACAAATTGTAAGTTTCTCGATATATTTGATAATATATAATGTGATATTGATTATAGCGCCGTGTAGCGGTGTTGGTAGGCTGTGTTCAGGCGTTCCTCCGGTGGCAGGAGTTGGGAGCTTGTACAATTTGATTGGAATAATGTTTACTAGGGCAGGAACCAGCGTTTACAGCTTGTCCAGGTACTGCGCCAAGTCTGGGAGCCCCTCCTTCAGCCCCTTCCTCTTCCTGATGTCCTGCACCACCTGCCAGGGCTTGGTTCCCACATCGGCTGGGTCTCCGGGCAGGACCTGCCAGTGATCAAACACACACTGGGGGAAGGCCTGTCCTCCTGTGTTGGAGCGGAGGTCAGCGGTGAAGCCGAAGGACTCGTTGACAGGCAAGTATGCCTTGACCACGAACATGGGGGTTCCGGCAACCTGCATCTCCTCGAACACGTGTCCTCGGCGACGATTGAGCACTCCGTAGATACCTCCCACAGCCACTTAGGGGCACTGGATCTCGCACAAGTACACTGGCTCCATGAGACGGGGCTGGGCGGTGATGAGGCAAGCGTACAAGCACCGACGGGTGGTGGGGATGATCTGACCACCGCCGCGATGGATGGCGTCAGTGTGGAGGGTGACATCATAGATGTTGAACCTAACTCCACGCAGATTCTCCTCAGCTAGTACTCCCTCCTTGGCGGCCCATTGGAAACCGGCCACCATGGAATCCTTGATCTCATTGAGGTACTGTACTCCCTTGGTGCAGTCCATCAGCACGTTGGGGCCGTTGCCGTCGGGACCGAAACACCAGATCTTACGGGCTTCAGTGACATCGTAGTCGTACTTCTCGTTGAGGTAACGGGCACGGGTCTTGAAGTCATCACGAGGGTTGACCTTGCCGTCGTCGATGTCTTCAGCCAGACCATCGGGCATGGGCTGCGACCTCATGTAGAGACGGTTGTGCTTGTTGGGGGACTTGGACAGACACATCTGGTCTGACTCCTCTCCGACTGTCTCACGGTATGACACAACGGGGTCAGATTTTTTGATGGGAATGCAAGCGTGGTCTTCTTCCAGATCCTTGAGACAGATCTCAAGATGGAGTTCTCCAGCTCCGGCAATAATGTGCTCACCAGACTCTTCAATGATGCACTGCACCATAGGATCTGACTTGGCCAGACGCTTGAGACCCTCCACCAACTTGGGGAGATCGGCGGGGTTCTTTGGCTCAACGGCCACTCGCACGACGGGGGATACTGAGAACTTCATGACCTTCATGTTGTGGGCATCCTTGAAGGTGGTGATGGTTCCGGTCTTGACGAGGAACTGATCGACTCCTACCAACCCGCAGATATTTCCGCAGGGCACATCTTCAATGGCTTCTGTGTAACGTCCCATCATGAGGATGGTGCGCTGAATGGTCTTTTCGCACACATCTTCTTTCTTTCCGGGGGTGAAGTTGGGGCCCAGGATGCGGGCCTTTTGTCCAGTAGACACCTGGAGGAAAATCAAAAATTATTAGTAAAGGCACGAGAAGCTTGTCGGTAATTCCCATAGCTGAAGAAATGATTTAATGCCAATCAATATTAGCATTATGCAATCATTTAATGTGGTGGTTTTAACTAAAATCATGCTACTGACTAAAACAGAGATAAGGTTTTATCATTCTAGTAGCATGCTTTCGATGACATAAAATTTCTTATCTACATAAATATCACGATTCATATAATGATGTTGATATGCAGCCTTCAATAATGCACAAGGTCATAAATAATACAATTTATGGTTTGATTTATTACCTTTATACAAAAACTAGTTAAGCCACCATTTTAATTCATTTCTTATCTTGGATTTAAAAAAAAAAACATATTTTGAGGGGAAATTGAATAGCTGTCAGAAAGATTTGTGATCATCAAGTTCATGGCTCTGTAATAATGAGTAGACCTTTTAGCGGCACATAATGCACACTGATTGTCGGTAAACTCGTGAGATGAGCCATGAGAATTGATCAGCATCTGTGTATCATCATTCAGCGGAGTTCGGGGAATGTTCATCGGGTGAGAAGAGTAGGAGGTTGTTATTACCCTTCCGGAGAACACACGTCCGAAGGCGTAGAACCTTCCCTTGTCGGATGTGGGCACCATCTTGGAGATGTACATCATGAGGGGAGCGAGGGGATCGCAGGTCTGGAAGAAAAACAATCAAATTAATATTAAACTCAATAATATTATTACACAAACGCATAATTGTATTTTTTTTAGATGTGACAATAGAAAAGTGATGGAAATATTTAAATTCAGACAAGTCGGCAAATTATTTTTTGAAACGCTGTCACATTCCTGAGTTTTGAAAAATTCCTACTACCATTGTTGCTAGTGCAATGATGGAGGACTTAGCTAGCAGAGGAATCCAACACCTTTGTCCACTCAGCTATTATAAGCTGTCATATAAGTGAACATCGATTTAGTGGCTCAGTTTTAGGCCCATATAACAAGTTCAGCTCAATTGAAGATCTTAGGGGAAAAATTTCCAAGAAATGTTTACCACTTGTACGTAAAAAGTTCTTCAAACTATGTCGCCGTGCACATTATACATCAATTTTAAGCGAGCACCCCACAAATAAACGTTTTCACAAAAGTGGTGGTAGTCAATCTCCGATAGGAGAGGGCATAAGATGCAATCTATAATGAGACTTTGAATGAAACTTGAAGTACCTTGATACCCATGGCAGCTTCATCATCATGGGGTCCTTCGTACAGCATCTCCATACGGTACTTCTGGGCGACCACGGGGGACGGCAGATGGATGGCAATCATCTGGAGCAGCGCCTCTCCAGCGGGCAGCCAGGTGCGCATGACCACCTTCAGCAGGGCCTTGCCGTCCTTGTCCTTATCCTCGTGCTTGAGGCTGACTCCGATCTTCACCAGGAGTTGATCCACCTCCTCCTTGCGGTAGTTCATGATGGAGTCGAACACCTTGTAGATGGGGTCCAGCACGTACATGCAGAAGGAACGCTTGTTGTCGGGCTCCTTCATGCGGGCCCACTTCTTTGTCTTGCCGTTGAAGAAATTCTCTCCCCACAGCCTGGAGGGACCAAACAACCATTATAATACTGTGTCGAATCATTGTGGGCATTCATTTTACAAAGGAGGGATATTTTAATTTTCATAGAGCACATTGGAAAAGTATACATACATTAGAAACAAATCACTCAAAGTGGGTGTTGAAAAAGTAATTAACTGAAATATTTTAAATTCTCGAATAATACTCTTCAAGAGACCAGAAAACAACTATTCAGATGTGAAAACCTTATGCAAGTTCTAAAATCATGCCATTTCCAGTGGGGGGAACCCAGAAAAGCTACTTCTTGTAGAACGAAAGCATGAAAAATTCACATTTGTGAACTTTATCATAGTCGAATGACAGATTCAAAATCTGAACAATTGACGAAAAAAACAATGCACTGGAATATTTTTAATAGATAATTGAAAATGTATAAGTCAATTTAACTCAGGTCTATCAAACATAACCTCAATAGAGATTTTTCATAACGAGTTGTTGATCACGTTGGTGGAGTGAGAAGAATGATGATTGTTTAACTACCCACTTGTTCATTAGCTTGACAACGTCGATCTTGAACTTCTCGGCGTACATCTCGGAGAACTGCTTGAGGGTGAAGGCCCATCCGTGCAGTCCGGATCCGAAACCAACGGATCCCTTGCTGGGGTCAACCCTGACCTCTCCCATGGGGCCAGGAGTCATCGGAGTAGGTGGCGATGATGACGTTGATGTTTTCCACGATGCGCTGGAAGGTCTGATAAAGCTCCTCAGAGTCGAGCTGCAGCTCGAGCTGGGCGCGGTCCATCTTGTTCATGAACACGATGGGCTTGATCCTCTCAGCGATGGCTTGACGGAGGACAGTCTCGGTCTGTACGCACACACCTGCACAATATGTCACATTATTAGCACAAAAGCTTAAGGAACTAGAGGGAAACAGCAGAAGACCACCAACTGTGGGGGCATTTTCTAAAAGCGGATAGAAGTCTCCCAAGTCTATCAGCACCGATGACGTATGTAGGAGTATACAAATAATGTTTAAGCGTGCAAGAATTGTAGAAATGTGGTTGAAATATGATACTTTGTCCTGATTCTGAGAAAGATATATACACGGTCCGCCAAATAACTTTTTTTTTTTCAACTAGTGCTTATTTCGTGAATGGTAACACTTAGCTCATGTCTGATTTGACAGATAATTAGTTTTATCCTTCCGGCTGAGCCGAATATGGTTGTGTATACGCTTGAACAACGCTGGGAAATATTGCGACACTTTGAAAATCATGGTAATGTTGCAGAATGTGCGAAAATTGCGTACGGTTTTTTTGGAAGAAGAGAAGCACCGTCAGCTCCGTATGTTCGTTATCTTGTGAAAAAGTGAAAGAAACTGGCATCCTCATCGATAAACCAAAGCGTGAAAAGCCGTAAAAACAGTGCGTACACCCGAGAATATCGATGCTGTGGCAGAAAAGTGTGCGTGAAGCGCCATCAACATCAATTCACCCGTCGTTCTCAACAATTGAACATTTCGGAGACATCATTGAGACGAATTTTCGAGCAGTATGACGCCATACAAAGTCCAATTGGTTCAGGAGTTGAAGCCAACTGACCATCCATGCGTTTTTCGCTTGAGTGGGCCTGCACAGAAATATTTTGCTAAAAAAAATCACGGATTCATTTTGATCTTGGCGGGTATGTAAACAAGCAAAATTCGTATTTGGGGCACAGAAAACTATTGAGGGAACCCAAAGCAGACCGGATTTTGGTCCAAGCTCTGGGGGCCATTTTCTTTGAAAAAGCGGATAGAAGTCTCCCAAATTTTTCTCTATCAGCACCGATGGCGTATGTAGGAGTATACAAATAATGTTTAAGCGTTAAAGGTGCAAATACAGCTGCACACAATTGTAGAAATGTATGGTTGAAATTTTCCATTATGAAGGATTGTACTTATAAATACTTTGTAGTATTTTTTTTGATTCTCAGAAAGATATATATAAAGTTATTGTTGAATTTGCATAAAAAGTTAAATAGTTGAAGCAATTTTTTATTTTAATTGTTTTGGCAAAAGAAGCATAATGCACCATTATTAACGTAGTCAATTTAAGCAAACATCAAATTGCTAGCGTCTGCTATTCTATAACTCATCAAAGAGACATTTTATCTTAAATATCAAGTAGTCAAAACTCTTGAAAAGTGAGCTAATTAGTGTTCATTTTCAGTTCCAGTGTCATTTCCATCACAGTGTATTATTCAAATAAGACTTGACTGTTTTTACAATTGTGGCCAGACTGGCGTAGCATATCTCGCTTGGACATAAAGATAGAGGTCCCGCGACAGCGTTTAGCCAGCACAGCTCTTTGCTCTACTTCCATAGCACCGCCCACACCATCTCAGGCTGCGGGGGCCCTCGCGGGGGAGCGCCCCGGAAACCTAGGAGGGGCACGTGTTGTGCTGGAAGATATTTGATGATGAGATTAACCCAGTGTACGTTTGAAGTACAATCAAATCACAGTGACAATGCAAATAAACTTAAAGATTAAGACTCATAATTACTTTATTGTTATTCAATATATTTTGTAGATTTAATCATTCTAATATCTCTAGTAGAAGATAGTCTCGATATTATTTTGGAAAAAGTATTCTATATTGTTATCGATAGAAATGGTTATAGCTGTTTTTGTAAGTATATCTGAATAGCTAGGTAATTTTGGAACTTTCTTCAGTCTAAAAATATTCCTTAAAAACAAAATCTGTAAATATTGTGGTTGCACTGACTGAACCGATTGAACTAATGTGTAATATCATAGAATGATTGCAATGGTTATCTTACTAAGACTTATTACTGATTTCACAATATTGCGCAATGTTCACTTACTTAAAATTACATATTTAACCTGGCAACACAAAAATGTTCGTCGTAGAAGAATCTCTGCTGGTAGTTAGAAGTCCAACAGGTGTTATTAGTTTTATCTTTAATACATGGTCCATGGCAATTGTTTTTTTAACAACCGTCTACTGCATGGTTTAGTATTTCAATCCATATTAGTGTTTGAACTTACCGGAGACGCAGTCCACGACGACGAGAGCTCCGTCAGTTACACGGAGGGCGGCGGTGACTTCAGAGGAGAAGTCCACGTGCCCGGGGGAGTCAATCAAGTTGATGAGGAAACCCTTCTCAGACTTCTCACGCTGATCGGGGTGGGTGATGAACACGCAATCCTTCTCGTCCAGCTCGAAGTACATGGAGATGGCACTGGAATACACAATAAAGATGTTAAAATGGCGGATCACAATAGAATATGATTGAACCACCTCAGCCAGCACTCCAGTCCCAGAGCTGGGATGAAGTTTAATCAGCCATTATACGGAGTAACTTGGGCCAATATTTTTTTCTTTCTTTTGCCTTCCAGCAAAAAAGGCACTTTTAATGAAGATGTATGTTGATTTTGAGTTTCAGTAATCAGAATTTATTAATAATTTGAGTTTTTTAATTGCACGAGTGCCATGCCCTTTGATAGAAATAAAAGTTCTGTTAGCAACAAAATTATAGACATTAGTTGTAATGCGGATATTGAGTACATTGTTTAAAATTTCACATTAACCTAGAAAGGAGAATGTGGTTGGTGATGTATATATTTTTAAATATTATAGAAATAGATAGGATTAAATTGGGAAAGACCCTTAAATAAAGTCTAATTTTAGATTTCTATTTTCACAGATTTTTAATTTAAGGTTGATATGCAACAAGTCAGTTTATTATCATTTGAACATCTGGTAAATGTTTATTTCATAATGATGGTGAAATATTGTGACAGTTCAATTTGTAAATATAAGTACATGGGGTGCGGTTTTCAATAATAGAAGCGTTAGACAGTAAGAACAATAGAGATAGTAAAGACATATGGCGAATAAGATAAAGAAAGGTTGAAATGGCGAGAGAAATGTGATCTCTAAACATATTGGAGCGTTATTTGCAAGTGCAAAAAAATACTGTGGAGCACTGGAGTTAGCGGGCAGAAGAGAAAGACTTCGCCCCAAGGGGGTAATTACGCAGATATAATAAGAAGGTGGTGCACTTACGTGGACTTGATGGTGATACACCTGTCCTGCTCATCCTTGCGGGTGTCGGTGAAGCGGGTCTCTCCGGCCTTGGCGCCGGCAATGATTCCGGCTTTGGAGACCAGGGAATCAGTCAGGGTCGACTTGCCGTGGTCAACGTGAGCGATGACGGACATGTTACGGATGTTCCGCTTCTTGTCCATCATGCCACGGATCTCGTCTACGGTGAAATTCACCTAAAACAAAGGACGCCGCCATTAGTAACGCGTAGCACAACTCAACTAGCGAAGAAACTGCGACTCACGACTTCTTCCGACCCCCGCGAAACTTTTGACGTTACACTGGCGAAAACGGTCGCGACCTCGTGCACGTCAGCGTGTAACATAAAACATTTTTCCAGTAAACTTTGAAGCACTCTATTAACTTTCCTATGATGCACGTGAAAATATTTAAACTTTATGCACACATGCATCAAAAATACACTTTGTCACGACAGCTGGAATAAAACACTTACGTTGAATCTTCATACTTCAAACTGGGATTTCACTCGGTGGTGCAATACACTAAAATATCATATTTTATAAGATGGACGTGAATAATAAATACACCATAATATAAGAGACACTTTGCTGGTAATTTTAAAACAAAGATCGGCATGTTTAATTGCTTACCATGGTGGATGTTTTCCGATGTCGCTGGCTAAGTCAAAATTACGATACGCCGTTAATGGCGATCAACCCGGGAAAGGAAAAGGCAACGTAAAATGCCACGAACGAAAACGTACTAGAGAGCAGCACCGTCGTTAGATTTTAACCAATCACATTGCAGCAAAAACCAAAGAGAATATTAAAGCCCCTAACACACGTTATAAAATAAAAATTAAGTCGACTATGGATTATGCATTTCATATCCAATAGTGATTTTCTAATCAATCTAATTTATTTGACGAATCGATGTTTATTTGCTTAAAAAGAAACCAATATACCAACATATTATCTGAACAGAAATCATGAGATTCTTTATGATTAGATACAAAAATAACGCAATAATTTCGATCATTTATATTTATTTAAAAAAAAAAATACTTTACCAAAGCTGATCAATTTTCGTATCATATTTTTTTTAATAATAAAGTTGATAAAAATTTTAAATTCCAAACAAGGCCAGTCCTGTGCAGGCGCAATCAGAGTAGTCCACTCTAGGCGGCGACTTTAACACAAAGCCTATTTACGCGCCCAGCGATTTTAAATATATAAAATAATTATAAAATAATTAAAAAATACTATTCATTGACAAAAATCGAACCAACAATTACGCAACCCGTTAGGAAACGGGCTCTTCTTTAACACTTAATAGGAGTTGGAACCTTTCTTTTGTTCGAACTAATAATTCACGCAGGGTGTTGGAAAGAAAAAGAATTATGCAACAAGCATTGCAAACGAGAAAGATAAATTTGCAAATTTATTTAAGGTAAATAATGAGACAGTTTTCTTCGAATTTATGGTGCTATCGCATTCTTTCAACAATAAGAGCTATTTCGAAAAAAAAAACAGAATGTGAATGCAGACCAATTTTAAATGTATTAAGTAGCGTAAATAATATTAAAACATACTGATAGCAATCCAATTGAAACATTAATTGCAAATAATATCCGAATTTGTAACAAACGTGTGCATTTTTAAAAATTTTACTATTGTTTTTTTTAACAGTAATGTATTTTTTAAACTCATTTGTTTTAATATGCAAGTATAAATTGAAAGCACCTACTTTCATTTGGAAAACGCCAGTTGTTTTTATTTCAAAACTTAAGCCTGAGAAAACGATATCTAATATAAAACCATAAGGTCCGAAAAAAAGTGTTTTTTTTTAACAAATGTTCATTTTGAAGATTTTTTCATTTAAGTTTATCATTTTTAACAGAATTTCAAGGTTTCAATTTATTCACTTCATTCGGTCTCATAGAGCTTGAGAAAACGGCATTTATTTTTATGACCCCAAGGTTCTCATTTTGTCCATAAAATTGATAATTCTTTAAGAAATGTTACTTTTGGATGATTTTTTCATTCAATCGTCTATAGTTCATCAATCTCAACAGGATTCCAAGGTTTCACTTTATTCGGTTTCATGGAGCCTGACAAAACGGTATCTTATTTCCGACCCGAAGCATTGCATTTCGTCCATAAAAATGACGATTTCTTGACAAATGCTATTTATTGAAATTTATTTTACTCAATCGTCTTGAGTCCGTCATTCTTAACGAAATTCTTAGGTAACACTTCGTTCGGCTTCATAGAGCTTGAAAAAACGGCATCTAATTTCCGACCCCAAGCATTGCATTTTGTCCATAAAATTGATGATTTTAAAAAAAATGTTACTTTTAGATGATTTTTTCATTCAATCGTCTATAGTTCATCAATATCAACAGGATTCCAAGGTTTCACTTTATTCGGTTTGATGGAGCCCGAGAAAACAGCATCTTATTTCCGACCCCAAGCATTGCATTTTGTCCATAAAATTGTTGATTTTTTTAAGAAATGTTGCTTTTAGATGATTTTTTCATTCAAATGTCTTTAGTTCGTCATTCTCAACAGGATTCCAAGGTTTCACTTTATTCGGTTTCATGGAGCCTGAGAAAACGGCATCTTATTTCCGACCCCAAGCATTGCATTTTGTCCATAAAAATGATGATTTTTTTGACAAATGTTATTTATTGAGAATTTTTTCACTCAATCGTCTACAGTCCATTATTCTTAACGGATTTCCAAGGTTTCACTTGGTTCGGCTTCACAGAGCTTGAAAAAACGGCATCTAATTTTTAAGCCCAAGTATTTCATTTCTCCATAAAATTGATGATTTTGGAAGAAATGTTACTTTTCGATGATTTTTTCATTCAATCGTCTATAGTTCATCATTCTCAACAGGATCCCAAGGTTTCAATTTTTTCGGTTTCATGGAGCCTGAGAAAACGGCATCTTATTTCCGACCCCAAGCATTGCATTTTGTCCATAAAATTGATGATTTTTAAGAAATGTTACTTTTAGATGATTTTTTCATTCAATCGTCTATAGTTCATCATTCTCAACAGGATTCCAAGGTTTCAATTTTTTCGGTTTCATGGAGCCTGAGAAAAAGGCATCTTATTTCCGACCCCAAGCATTGCATTTTGTGATGTCCATAAAATTGATGATTTTGTAAGAAATGTTACTTTTCGATGATTTTTTCATTCAATCGTCTATAGTTCATCATTCTCAACAGGATCCCAAGGTTTCAATTTTTTTCGGTTTCATGGAGCCTGAGAAAACGGCATCTTATATCCGACCCTTAGAATTGCATTTTGTCCATAAAATTGATGATTTTTTAAGAAATGTTACTTTTAGATAATTTTTTTCATTCAATCGTCTCTATTTCATCATTATTAACAGAATTCCAAATGTTAACTTCATTCGGTCCTAAAGACAGAGATTGAGAAAACGGCATCTCATTTCCGACCCCAAGCATTGCATTTTGTCTATAAAATCAATCATTTTTTAACAAATGTTACTTGGATGATTTTTTCATTCAATCGTGTCTAGTCCATCATTCTTAACATTATTCCAAAGATTCATTACATTCGGTCCTGCAAAGCCTAAGAAAACGGAATTTGATTTTCGACCCCAAGCATTGCAGTTTGTCCATAAAATTTATAATTTTTTTAACAAATCTTACTTTTTGATGATTTTCTCATTTAATTCTCTCTAGTCTATCGCATTTTACAGAATCCCAGGATTTCACATTCTGTCTTATAGATCCTGAAATTGGTAAAAAAAAGTGGTGGTTTAACAGAGGTAACATTTTGCAGAAACAACAGTGGAAATAACAGAGCAATTGGCGTAAATTTAGTTTAATTAGACAGCACTTTATGAATTTATAGTGCTGTTTCATCCTTCCAGAATTTTTGACTTAGACGTATTTTTCACAACATGAATGCACACGAATTTGAAATGTATTCAAAGCAACGTTAAAATTGATTTTTTTTTGCACACTGACAGTTAAAATATAAAAAACAATGCATTAGAACTTTTAGTTGCTTTCGTGTTGTTTTTTTTATTATTGTGTTTTGTTATTTTTTTATTTTCAGATATTTTTAGAGGAGAAACGTGCCAAATACAGGTTATCAGTGGTGACATTTCTACGAAAATTATAATTTTTGTGTATATTACTCATAGGTTCATGGGAAAATACATTCTGTAATTCTATAATAATATGATTACACAATAAGTTATTTTAGTGGACTTTTTTTTGGAAAAAAGTTTTTCGATAATTCTGGTGTTTAAATTTAGGTTTTGACAAAGGGCACTATTTGCACTAGGCGCTGATTGGCTCCAGGCCGGGCATGATGGTAAATAATAAGATTTGTTAGTTAAAGTATAAAGCAAATTCGTAACGTCATATTGAGTGAATATCACTTATTTCCGCTCTATTAAAAATAAAAAATAAACATTTTGTTTTAATAAGTGTTACGAGACTTTCTAATATTTGAAATATATTATATGTGCATTTATAAAATATTTTTAACTTGGGAAGCACAAAATACAAAAAAGATATAATAATTTGGAACGTTGGGCTTGAAAAAAATTATATTGAAGTATCTCTTAATGCATTCAGCAGTTTTTCGAAGAGACTCTCAATGCCGTTGACTGGCTGAATAATCTCAGATTTGAGAATTTTTATTTAACCTTCGTCAACTTTCCTCCACTATACGAAGAAAAAGAAACGTGTATATTTCCAGAATTGAACGAGATTTTTTAAATAATAATTTTTTTCTTAAAACCCTATATTAATTTTAGAATCACATTTTAATTTTTTTTTATTATGAAGTAATAACACCATCATATAATAATGTCATGTTTTCTGAATTTACTAAAAAATCTATATTTTACTCAACTGCCACCACGTCATGACCACAACGCAATAATCTCAGCATTCCACGTCGACCTCCGTCAAAAATTCTCCTCCACCGTGCAAAAAAGAAGACCACAATGCAAAATACTTTGTAAGATTATCGCCCATTTTGAACATATTTAAGGCTAACAAAATAGTTTTTTTTCTTTAGCACTTCTTTCTTGACTTTTTAATTATTTGAATGTATTATAGTAATTATACGAGATTCGAATCATTTCCGATCGCAAAAAACATTTTTCCGGCGCATTATAATATTACCAAATCTACTGATGGACATAATCAGAACATTTTGATAATCGGAGTATCCGGGTTCAGAATGTTGCAATGATGATGTTTAGAGTTAATCGCTTAAACTTCGTGAAATCAAAAGCTTCTGTCGGAGGACGATCAGTTTCAGTATTGTGGCCATCCAATCCCCCATGGGGGGATTTTTAATGTTATGATTGCTATGGTCATGTCTTTAAATAATGCCATAACACGAAACATTGCAAATTCGTACCCATATTAAAAAAAAAGATTTAAGATGTTTACGATGATACATTCAAGAGTTGGCACTTATAGCAAAAGTAAAAACAAATATTTCAATTGGTAGAATAATAAAACTATCGTGATACATTTTTGAATTGTTATGCCGTGTTGTGCTTTAAAAAACTTCTGTAAAATAAATAAACGAGTGTTTTTTTAATTGAAATTACTTCTATATCAGCCAAAATATTAAAAGAGCAATTATTTCTAAATATAATCCAAGCCTTGCGATTTTCTAAACCTGAATATTCTGATTATCAAAATATTCCGATTTTGCCCATCAGTAGTGCCCATGGCCAACCAAATCAACAAAACTCTATAAAATGTTTTTATCTTTATGACAATTCTATATTTTTAAAAATCTATGACTTTTTAAAATTCTACAGAAATGTCAAATTCTGGCGCGCTTTCAGTTTGACGTTTAAGTTTACAAACAATAATAAATAAAAGTTCTTACCGTAAATACATACTACCAGTTCCTTCATCATTGCAAGTTCTACTAAAAGTAAGATTAATTTTAGTTTTTGCCATCTAACGGTCAATTAATTCTCACCTTACTCAAGATGACGGAGAATATTATTTCTCCCATAACTCTAAAAAATATTATTTATGAATGGCCAAAAGTAAACAAATTAATTATTACTATCAAATGTTTATGGCCATAGAAATATTATGTAATGTGCAATTGATGCCTTTTTTCTTGAAAGTTTTGAAAATTTTGTAATGAATTGCCAAAATTGTCAGGATTATGATTGAAATATCTTGATATTTTATGAAAACGGTTATTGTATCACCAGTTTATAACTCTTAAAATTAAGTGGTTCAATAGAATCCTGATCTTGTTTCATGAGACTGCGGTGCTTATCATTTTTTTTTAACTATTCCAACTCAATTGCATTCACTTCAATGATGTTTTCTTGTAGGAAATTGAGTGACCACAATCTGATTATTCTTTAGCCACTTTCACTCCATCACCGAGCTCTTCTAAACTGGAAAAGGTGCTTTATCGGACAATTTTTTGTAGCGCCCGTTGCTAATAAACATCACCTCAAGGCGCTCAACTTTTTTTGACACTGATAATTTTTCGATTTGCCAAAGATAGTGTTGGTTTTATTTTTCCACACTGATTGATCTCAATTGTCACTATTTGAAATTTGATTTTGTGCTGATTTCACTGAATCAAACACTTCACAAAACCCGTAACACTGTTGACACAATTGGCAATCCAAAAAAGTTGATTTTGTATCTTTAGAAACGACAAATAAAATCTATTGATTGTAAAAAATATGTTGTGCAGCTACTGAGCGCATGATAGTAATACGGTTCATTTATTTAACTATCACGTGGTAAATGTTTGTCTCTTTCGTCCAAGTTAATTAATATTTAAAACTAAGGTTGATAGGAACTAAAATAAAAATATATAATTCTTTTATTAAAAGTCCGCAGAAATTACACATTACCAATAGTGCTTGTAATTTAGCCAACATTTTTTTTCTGTTAGTAAATTGTACAGTGCAGTGTGTAGTGCAATTGTGTGGATGTGTTAATTGGAGAGTGCAACAGAAAAGCCACCCAACTAGGCAGTGCAGAATTCAAGGTAGGATTGTTATTTTTCCCACTCTCTTTATTTAGAATGCACTCTGTCTTTTTATATACATAATCTGTCTAGATATATATGTGATACCATACAAGAGTCCTCACTGACTGGAGCCAATGGAACTATTGCTTCCTTAAATTCGGATATTTTGAGAGGCTGAAGGAAACGGGGAGGGAAAGGAGATGGGAAAGAAGGGTGTTGGAAAGTATCTGGTTATTCAGATCTGATTGCTAAATATAGCCAAAGGCATTTTAAGCAACAATTCAATTTTGATTGGTGGTCTCTCGCCAGTGTGACACTGAGAGTACGTACCACTCTGAAACATAGTGCTAGTACACAAGTTTTTAATTTATCAAAATTCTATAAGTGAATAAACCTATATAACTTGAAGGTACAATAGTTGTACCAACTCTGGGCATTTAGACACTCCCGTCTAGTAATCTCATAGAAAAGAAGAAAAATCAGTTTGATGGACACACAAAAGCAGCACCAACATAGTAAAAGACAAAAGACAAAAGACGGAGAGATGAATGCAGCTTGGGGAGGCCTTCATCCAGCAACCCAAGGAAAACTCTTGCTAATAGATAAGGCTACTAGTTTATTTTATGATTTCTGCAGGTGATGCCATGTCATCAGATCTCTAAAGTTTTTTCAACATCTGATAAGACATCAATAGGTAAAATTATAAAAAAAAATAGGATTCTTTTTTTTTGCGGTAAGATTTATACTAGTTTAAGTGGCTTGTGTGAATTGGTAGAGAACAACCAAGTAACTAGTGATGGCTCCACCAATCTGAAAATATTAAACAATTATAATTCAAATTCACGAAAGTATATTAATAATCTTCAAAGAATATGAAAATAATAAAATTAGGTAGTCATCGAGACTCGAACCCGGAACCTCCACACTCTCTGGGTGTGGCGCGTCCCAACCAATTCATTAAGCATCATTTTCAACAATCATATACATAATTTCATCTTTTAGTAATCAATATTACGATGAAGCATAAAGCTTTAAAAAGTAATTTTAATTTTAAAAAATTAAGCCCAGCAAAAAGTCAAAGATTTTGCATAAAAATAAAAATTGATAATCCATCCATGACACCATCTATGTTTGCAATTGTGTTCGAATAGAACTTTGCTCAAAATTATAAAGATGATTGTCAAAATTAAATGTTAATAACAGGAATATTGACATTTATACATCAGATAATATACTGTTGGAACCATACAACATCGTCAACAGAAAGGCAAAGGGCTGAAGCCCTATTTTGGAAAGTTTACACCAGAGCACCTTAAAGTTTTTCATTTTTGATAATAAAAATCAGAAGTCTCTAGTACCTGGTAGAATTTTGAAAAAAAAGTTAACTCAGGTAATTCAATGCTCTCACTGAGTTACCTGAAATGACTAAAAGCTATGCAAGTTCCAAACTTGTGCCGCTTGAGTCAAGCCTTCTCCCAAATGGTAAATATATTTTAGATGGCTGAAGGGCCACAAAAGTCTTCACAATCAAACGAGAGTCAAAGCATTGGATGCAGAAAAAAAAACTGCACATTTAACTCTTTTTTGACCAAAGTGTGGCTTAAGCTTTTTTGCCTTTCCAGCGACAATATGGTTAAAAGTTGAGAAGTAATATTTTTAGTCACTTACTGAAAGAAGGATAGAGTAGTCAAAATCAATCATTCCGCAGGCCGATATGATGACTTTTTGATGAAAAAGTTGCAAAGAATAAACCCTCAACTGGAAACAAGAAAATTTTGTCTTTATGCTTTTCAAACGTTTGACTTACTCAAATAAGAATAACATGAAAGGAATAACAACATAAAAGTACATAACAAGTCTACCAACGTATTCACTCCGATCAGAAAAATAATACTTTATACTTTGTATTACTAATTTAGAAATAATATCTTGAAAGTACACATATACTAAATATACATACATATTTACTCCAATCAGCAGTACTGTTTTTGTTGTAGATCCGGTGTACAAGGAGTCCTGTCAAACTTGACTGAAAGAAAAATGAAATTATAATCGTTGATGGTTTTCTAGTAATGAATTAATGAAGCATGTACAAAAATGTAAGCATCTTGTTGTAATAAATACCAGTGCTTTGAATTTTGAATCATTTGTAAAGTTAACATGTATTGTAGTGGGGGCTTTCAACTATATTTCGATATCAGTGATGACTTTCGCCTTTGGCTTAGATGTTTTAATACAGGCAGTTACATCATCTTTATTATTCAGGAATGTAAATATTATAATCAAATCATTAAATATTTCAAATGATTTTCAAATCAAATGAGTAAATTTTTGACATAATAAGGAACAAAAATAGGTTATTGTAGTTAATTTATGTTATTATTAAAATAATATTAACTAACTAACTAACCATCACGCCGTTTCCTCGCAGGAGTAAGCAGAGAGGACAGACCGCCATACAACTCTGTCTTGGCACACACTCCTTGCTTCATTCACATTCAAACACCGTCTCATAGATACGTTTCTGTTATTCTGACTCTTCGCATGGCCCGATTCCACTATTTGATTCACTTGATCGTGCCATGTCTTCCTCGGGTGTCCCCGACTTCTTTTTCCATTCACTTTTGCATCATATATTCTTTTCTCACTTCTTTCTTTGTTCATTCGCTCTACATGCCCAAACTATCTAAGCGTCTCTTTCTTGATCCTATTCATTACGCTTACATCAGCCTAGCGTTTTTTCTGGATATCCACATTTAATAATATTAATTCTTAATTAAATCACCCTTGCATTCTTTCTGGATATCGGCATTTAATAATATTAATTATTAATAAATCAACCATAATTCTATTAGCTTTGCTAGACATTCATTTGATAAAAAAATATTTAATATTATGATAAGAATTTAAAATAATAACATGAAAACTATAATCAAAACACAGAAAAAAATACCAAAAAAGTAAATCATATTTAATACCCCTATTGTCGAAATTCGCAAGTAGTGAAGAAGACTGCCCCTTGCTATTTAAAAATGATCCATTTTAAGATGCAAATAAAACTAAGGAAAGAATGTCGGTACGTATTGTTGTCTATTACATACTTAAACACTGGAAATCTACTGACATCTAGCGGGGAGAGTATATTTCAATCTCTTAATTGTTTTCATAAATATATTTTTATTACCTCTTTTGTGATTACATGAGCCACTCTTATAATGTAGAAATTCAACCCGTTGTAATACAACAAATTAGCAATTATTTTTATTGTTGACCAAATAGTATCAGTTCCGGGCAAAAGTAGATACAATCGGGAGACTATACCAACAAAGATGTTGGTAAGGATTAATAATAAAACCAACGAGTAAATATTATTGAATATCTTAGTCATACTTTGCAAGTCGTTGTGTATAGAGCACAGGTTGTGAATGCTCTTAACGATATCACCATGGTTAACGAAAAAACTCTTCTCATGTTGATTCACAGTAATCTCACTGTGAATCTTTGTATTGGCTAGTTGGATTCTATCGACTTTTATGAATGCTTGCAACGTGCTATTGATCAAATGATATCGATAGCTTATGTTCATTAGGCCGATCCAGATTTGCAATATCAGCGATAAGTAGACGTATGCGTGAAGTTCAACGGCGAGATCCCAGAAGTGCGTGCTAACGGATTGTAAGCCAAACTCTAACAGAGAACCAATATGTTTGATTGTAAATAAAGTGGAGATGCACACCAAGTTTACAAACAGACAGATGTAAGTAGTTTTCCTCAATTTCTTGTGATCAACCACAATATTGTTTTCCATGAATCTTGCGTCAACTTGAAGCATGGACGTGAAAAATTCTTCAAATTTTTTGCGATGGAACAAAATAGCGAGTCCGCTCAACAAATCGACTAATATAGCAAAGTATAACTTCACTCCGTAAATTATTAAGTCGAATTCTCTTGATGTTTCTATGGGATCGTTTAAACCGGAGTGAGTCATGGGATTCAAATAAAAGAAAACAGCTATCATAAGAATACTAAATAGCACATCTGGCCAAGATACTTTGAATGTAGTGATGCCATTCTTTTTGTTAATGGTGTACGGAGCTAGTCCAACTATTTTAGACATTCTGTATATAGGCAGAATGCTATCGATTGCGTCCACATTACATTTGGTAGGCATTTCTTGCTGGACTATTGATAATAATCATTAGATTGAAGATTGCAAGCTGCGCGTAAGTTATCCCGGTGAGTTGTGAACAAGCACTGTGGAATTACCGCACTCTTTTCCAACCTTTTTTATAATCAATTTGCGTTATGCGTTTTTATTTTATCGTGTTATTTGATCAATATCAACCCATCAATCATTAAAATTTTTAATTAATGTTTATTCATGCAAAAGAACTTGTGAATTTTTATTATTGATAAGTAAATCAATAAGGCTTATTGGTAATTGACAGCTTGTACAACTAATCTATTTAATGGTCAAACAAAGACCATCTTTATGTAAATAGTCGGTGTAGTTTAGCTAGATTGGATTTTTAGATTGTTTTTTTTTAGTCAATATTGAGGACTCTTGACTTTTACTAATTGAATGATGGTGAAGACTTTCACCAAGAGAACAGCCTAAAACATATCTCGGGAGAATTTTTTAATTAAAAGTACATATCGCCGCTGGAAAAGCAAAAGGGCCGAAGCGACACTTTGGTCAAAAATGAGTTAAGTATGCAGTTTTAATCAGTTTTTTTTTCTGCATCGAAAGCTCTGACTCTCGTTTGATTCTGAAGACTTTTGTGGCGCTTCAGCCATCTTAAAATATATTTACCATTTGGGAAAAGGCTCGACTCAGGCGACACAAGTTTCGGATTTTTTAAAGGTTTTTTCGCTTCAGGTAACTTAGTGAGAGCATTGAGTTACCTGAGATTTTTTTTTTCAAAATTCAACCAGAAAAAAACCTTAAAATGCTCTTTGGTGTAAACTTCCTAAAATGGCGCTTCAGCCCTTTTGCCTTTCCGACGACGATATGTATTTACCTATATCTAGGGCCGGTTCTGTGCAGGCGCAATTGGAAAAGTCCGCTCCAGGCGGCGAATTGCCAAGGCGCTAAGAGTTCCTAATTACAGTGGTTTTAAAATTATATATTAATTTAAAAAACATACTATCCATGGACGGTAATCGAGCCAATAACTTCCCGTCCCGACGGCGCTAAATGAATATTCACCCCTCTCGTTTTATACTTGATACGATTTGGTACCTATATTTTGTTTGAAAGGAATAATTCACACGCGGTGTGAAAAGGAGAGAAACTTATTATAATGAAATAAAGAGACCGCGCTTTATGCTTTAATAGTGCTGTCGCATTCTTTAAGTGATGCAAGCCATTAAGACAACGATTTTTCACAATGTGAATGCACACTGATTTGAAACGTATTTAAAGCTGCGTAAAAATAATTTTAGCATATTGATATAAATGTTAAGTTAGGATAAATAAACAATGCAGTCGAAACATCTAGCTACTTGCAAATAATTTTGGAATTTGTGACGCATGTTGACGTTTTTGATTTGTTGTTCTTTTTCACAATACTCGAATCATAATACAACTCAAAAATACACATTTAACAGAACAAAATAATTACACTTAAAACATATATTTTTTTGATTCTATTAGTTTGTATTTATTTTTAGAGCGGAAACCTGCCAAAAACAGGTGGTTAACAGTGATTAAATTTTGTATTAAAGTTTTTTTTTTTTTACGTGAACACCGCACAAGAGTCTCAACTGCTCCCAACCGTCTAGAGCCAGTGAGACTATGGCATCTCCAAATAGGGTATGTTGTGAGGCTGAAGGTAGTGGGGAGGGGAAGGAGATTGGGAAGAGGAAGGTTGAGAAGTACCTGGCTATTCAGATCTAGTCACCAAACACGGCCAAAGCCATTTCAAGCAACGTTTCGATTCTGAATGGTGGTCTTTCACCAGGGCGATACTTAGAGTATCTACCACTCTGAAAAAGTGATGATTTTTGTACAGAATACCCACAGGTCCACGTGGAAAATAGCGAAGATATGCTATTACAATTACACAATAAGCTATTTTATTAGACGTAAAATTTATTTTTCGAAAATGTTGGTGTTTAAATTTAGGTTTTGACAAGGGGCGCCAAAAATGTAACCTGCGCCTGGCGCCGTTTGGCTCAGGCCCGGGCCCGTTCGGTCCTTGCGATTTTTTTAACCCTTGGCACCATAATTAAGGTGCGGGTACTATGGACAAGCCCGGCTCTGCACATAGAAATGGGTCGCCCTTTCATATCATACTTTTGACACAATTTAAAAAAAAAAAAATTTTTTGACTACTAATTTTTTTAAACAAATTAGTGTGGTTTTTGCACACCTAAGTGCCACCGCAGTCGAAAATTGCACGCAGCAAAAAACAGGGTCGCCTCCCACTCAGGAGTTGGTGTTCAATGGAGCCAATCAAAGGAGATATAAATCCAGAAAAGTCCAGGCTAATTCCGAACGTGTGGAATGCCATTCCTAGCGTAATGTTTTTATAATTTTATTTATTTTTGTATTTATTACCTCTTGTGTGATAACATGCGCCGCTCTTATAATGTAGAAATTCAACGCATTGAAATACGTCATGTGGCCAATTACTTTTACTGCTGTCCAAATATTGAATGTCCCAGGCAAAAGCAGGTACAGCCTGGAGGTAGTACTAACAAAGATGTTAGTTAGAATGATTAAAAACACCACAGAGTAAATTCTATTGAAAGTTTTAGCCGCACTTCGCAAGTCGTTGTGCATGGAGCACAGGCTGTGAATACTATGGATGATATCTCCACGGTTAGCGAAGAAACTTTTCTCATGTCGATTCACGGTGATCTCACTATGTCTCTTCACACTGGCCAGCTGGATTCTATCAAACGCTATGTAACCTTGCAGCTTGCTATTTATCAAATGATATCGATAGCTAATGTTGACGAATCCAATCCAAATTTGCATTAATAGTGATAAATACACAACAGGGTGGAGCTGAGCGATAATATCCCATAAATACATCTTAATAGACTGTAATCCATGCGCTAGCAAAGTATCGAGAGTTTTGCTAGCAAATAGTACAAGAATGCCCGACGTGGTTACGACCAAACTGATGTGAGTAGATTTTATCATTTTCTTGTGATCAACCACAATATTGTTTTCTTTGAACCTCGCGTCGACTTTAAGCATGGATGTGAAGAATTCTACGAGTGTTTTACGGTGGACTAAAATTGTGAGTCCACTTATCAAATCTACTGATATAGGAAAGTATAACTGCACTCCGTAAATTATCGAGTCAAATTCTCGCGCCGCTTTAAAGGAACGCGTTCCTTTGCCAGCTACGGGATTCACATACAAACAAAAAGACATCACGAAAACACTAAATACAATATCTTTCCAGGATGCCGCGAATGAAGTTATTCCATTCTTTTTTTTAATGGTGTATGGAGCCAGGCCGACCATTTTAGATAGTCTGTAAATTGGCAGAATGCTGTCCATTACGTCGGCACTAGACTTTTCGGCCATTTCGCTATGAACAATTTGTTTTATTATTGGATGTAATGTTTCAAGTACTTGCTGTGCATAAAGTTGACCCGACAAGTTATTTGACTAGTACCGCAGAATTATTCGCGTTTGATCGAATTTTTCCGCATTGGTGTTTTTTTTTAATTGAATCGTTTACATCAGAGGTTCCCAAACTTTTTTGTCCCGTAGACCACTTGTCGATTTTTTTCTGTTTTGTATAGACCCCCTGCTTTCCTAGTATTGATTTTTTTTAGCGTTGGGAAAAACTTTAAAGTTTTGTGAACGCTTCAGGAACTGCTAGTTCTTTGAAATGAACCCTTTGCGGTGAACACTTCAATTGTAGTCGAATTCGTCAAAAAATAGTACTAGTCGGCAGAGATACCAAATCGAAAAGTGCTAGCAAATCAACAAAAATTCCTCTCCGAAAAAAAGCACTAGTCGGTAGAGATTTGAAATTGAAAAGTACTAGCAAATCGACAAAAAATCCTCCCCGAAAAAAGTGCTAGCAAATCAACAAAATTTACCCTCCGAAAAAAAAGCACTAGTTGGTAGAGATTTGAAATCGAAAAGTACTAGCAAATCGGCAAAATATCTTACAAAAATTATAATTATTAATATAATTAGGGAATTAAAGTCCATTATAAGATAGTATTACGTAAGTACCTACATAGGTACTATCTGTGAGGTGGATTATTACATTTGCGGGAAGCCAACATTTTGGTGACGGCCTGCCTAAATGGAATCCACTCCCGTGGACCCCCATTTACGTCTCATGCACCCTGAATTTTTTTTTTCATTGACGTGGACCCCTTGTAGGTCGGAATCGACCCCTGGGGGTCGATATAGACCACTTTGGGAATGACTGGTTTACATAAATGATTAATCACTTTATCGCTTCTGTTTTTTATTACAATTTATTATCTTAGTAAATCAATAATCCATATGATAATGAGTCTGTTGTACGCATTTTTAATTAACTTAAACAATTTCACGTGAAAATACATTTCTACTGAAATCGCCCTGGTGAAGGACCACCATTCAGAATTGAAGCGTTGCTCGAAGAGGCTTTAGCCGTATTTGGTGACCAGATCTGAATAGGCAGGTACCTTCCAACCTTCCTTTTTCCCATCTCCCCCCCCTACCCACTACCTTAAACCTCATAACATACCCCAGTGGGGTATGTCATAGTCTCTCTCTCACACTGGCTCTAGACGGTTAGGAGCAGTTGGGACTCTTGTGCGGTATTCACTATGAAAATAAAGTAAAATAAATAAACCAAAACCGTCCAGCCACCTATGCTAAGGTGTCTCAACAATATCTCTTCAATATCATGGAGGATTATTGTAAAAAAGCCTCTTCAATGGCTCTTCAAACAATAAATTGATATAGCTCGTGGTATAAGAACTAAATATGATTTTCTTGTAAAGCTCCAAATATTAGGTGTACAACTTTGCTTCCGCCGCTTTCCTATTGATGACTTTAACGGCAAGTAATGTTCGAAATAAGTAGATCTTAGACGTCATGTAATAAACTTAGGCATCTGTCAACATAACCTCATAGAAACATTAGTCGATTTGTGTCTGCATCATAAAGTTATTCTCGATTGAAAATGTCAGTCTACGAGCCAAATTCTCGTCATTTGCGGGAGGTGCAGCATGACAATGCTCGACCACATGTTGCGAAAGTGGTCAAGACATACTTGGAAACGTTTCAATGGGAAGTCCTACAAACTGATGTAAGTAGATTTTATCATTTTCTTGTGATCAACCACAGTATTATTTTCTTTGAACCTCGCGTCGACTTGAAGAATGGATGTGAAATAATCTATGAGTGTTTTACGGTGGGCTAAAATTGTGAGTTCAACTATCAAATCTACTGATATGGGAAAGTATAACTTCACTCCGTAAATTATTGAGTCAAATTCTCGCGAGTTAACTTTTATTAGTTTTTAATAAAATGAATGCGTTGATGGAAACACAATATTTATTTAAATTAGAAAAATAGTACAAGTGAGTATTAATTACAATTTCAAATGGAGAATCTAACAAACAAACTAGACACGTAGTCTCTTTAACTGAAGGTCGTAGATTAACGTCTTGTGGGATGTTGCGGTCCCTTTTATAAGTGATATCGTTGCTGGAGTCGTGTGCAGTCCACCTCCGGGTCCATTGTAGATGATGGTGTATTCGGTGTCGTTGACACGGCTAGATAAGATGCAGAGCCGGATTCATGTTATCTTAGGGTCGGGGGCAGTCTATGGTAAGTAACACGCGCTGCTTTTAAGGAACCTGCCCCCTTGCCCGCTATGGGACCCACATACAAGCAAAAAGATATCCTAAGAACACTAAATGCGATGTCTCTCCAGGATACTTCGAAAGAAGCGACGCCGTCCTTATTTTTAATGGTGTATGGAGCCAGGCCGACCGTTTTAGATAGTCTGTAAATTGGCAGAATGCTGTCCATTACGTCGATACAAGATTTTTCGGCCATTCTGTATTAAACAAACTTAAACGTACGAGTATATGCGCTGTGCATAAAGTTAACCCGACAAGCTATGTAAAGCACTGAAGAATCGATCAACCTTTTTATATTTGTATTTATTTAATTCACCATTGTTTTGTTTACACAAATGATTGGGTAATCAGTTTATTACTTCTGTTTTTCAAACTTGTTTTAAATCAATAATTCGTATTGCTAATTGACAGCTTGTTGGACTAATGCGTTAGTTGCAATGACGTTGCATATATATAGAGACGTTGTAGCGCTCTCAAAGTGGCAAGCAATAATCACGCTAGTTGGTGTGATCGGTGTTTAAGCCGATTTAGTACTAAACGGTCACGCGTCGCTTGAGGTCGTTTCAAGCAAGTATGGAACGCGGTCCGAACTTCGGATCTGTTTCGTTCATACACTTATATTCTATGTATGAATGTCTGTCTTTGTCATACATGACCGATATTTGAATGATGAATTTACTGGTAACGTGTGTGTTTTGCTTGCCACATTTTGTGTAAATATTCTAAGGCTATAACGTGTCTATATATGTAACGTCATTGGTTAGTTGTAGATGAAAATGCGTTAGGGTGTCAGGAAAATAAATTCGCTTTTTGTTTTGGCATTAAATAAAATTACAACGTTAAATCGTTGCCGGAAAGGCAAAACGGCTTAAAACGTTCATTGCCAACTAAAGTTCGTACATATAAATGCCATATGAATGACGGATTAATTCAAACTGACGAACAGTGATGGGTTTCCCTGTGCCCTGTGGAACGACTCAAAACCACATGTCTGTTTTAGATCGGTTCAAAGCGAAGAGGCAGCACAGCGCGTGTGGCGCGTTGTGCGCATACTGGTCACATGTGTGTCGACGCGCGACGCGTGGTGTCAGCAATGAACGTGTTAAGCGACACTTTGGTAAAAAAATAGTTAAACATGCAGTTTTGATCAGTTTTTTTTCTGCATCGAATGCTCTGACTCTCGTTTGATTCTGAAGACTTTAGGCCCTTCAGTCATGTAAGATATATTTACCATTTGGGAGAAGGCTGGACTCAAGCGACACAAGTTCGGGACTTATTTTAAAACTTTTTTCTCAGATAATACAATGAGAGCATTGTGTTACCTGAGTTAACTTTTGATTTTCAAAATCCAACCAGATACTGAAGACTTGTGAGCTTTATTTATCGACCGGTCGGTAGCTGAGTGGACAAACGCGTCGGATTCCCACTCGGGCGTCGTGCGTTCAATTCCTCTGCTGGCTAAGTCCTCCATCATTGCACAAGCAACATCCTCCGCTTCTTATGATGGCAGTAGGAGTTTTTAAAATATTGTCAGGTTATTCGTAACTCGGGAATGTTTGTCTTTCTTAAAAAAATTGTAAAATAAAAAAACTTAAAAGTGCTCTGGTGTAAACTTCCCAAAATGCCGCTTCAGCCCTTTTGCCTTTCCGGAGACGATATCATCATCTTATTGTTAATATTAGTTTATTGCGCATTTTTCAGTCTATATCATGGAATTCGGGTGTGTTATTGATATTGCTTTGTATTGGACTATTTAATGCATGTTGAAAAATAATAAAAAAATAGCATTTTCACAAACTGCTGGAAAAGCAGAAGTAACTAGTCGTAAACTAAACAACGTAAATAAATACACGGTGCAATGGTGGTTGAAAAAACGTACCGGGACATAATTCCTGAATAATTCACTTTGCTACCAATTAATTTTATGTCTGTCGTAATGAAAAGCTACCAGTATCTTGTGAGGCTGAAAGGCGTTAGGAGAGAAGATGATAATGAGGAAGATAGGGAAACATTTGGCTAATCTGGTAAAAAACACGGTTAAAGCCATTTCAAGCAACTTTTCGATTCAGTGATGGTCTCTCACCAGAGTGATACTAAGAGTATCTACCACTGCCACTACCAACGTGCCGAATATGTGTTGGTAGCGTTGGAAAAAACTTCAATGTTTTGTGAATGCTTCACGAATTGTTAGTTCTTTAAAATGAACCCTTCGCAGTGAACACTTCAATTGAAGTCGAACTCGCAAAAAAGAGATTTGAATTTATCCGGTTATTTGTTCAGTTCTTTTTGGAACAAAAACTGGAACTGGTTCCTCGCCAAAACAAAGTACTAGTCGGTAGAGATTTGAAAACGAAAAGAACTGGAACCGGTTCCTCGCCCAAAAAACACATTAGAAACACGTTCCTTTACATCAAAGTCGAACTTCAATTGAAGTATTTCTTTTACAGGCTTTGAAGTTCAACTTCGCAACTAAACTGCTGCAAATTAAAATAGTTCTTTGTTATTCAACTTCCATTGAAGTATTTGTTCAATGAAATGAAGTGATTGAAGTTTGAACTGCCGCAAAATGAAATAGTTCACACGGAGCAGTCACAACGATAAAATGAACTACCAACTTCAATTGAAGTATTTGTTCAATGAAGGAAGTAGGAACTGCTACCAAAAGAAGTAGTTCTTTGAAGTAGTTCTTTCGGAGCGGGTCACAACGCTAATGTATTTGATTTTATATAAATTAAATATCACATAACCTAACCTAACCCGTGACCTCTGGATTCGCAGTCGAGGATCTTAACCGCTCGACCAGGAAAGTCGTCGATATTATATTTATGTCAGCAATAAATAATGTTAGCCAAAAATGATTTCAGATATGACAATCCGTTCTCCATACTTACCAAACTGAGGCATATTCTCAACACGGTGTTTTCTTCACCAAACGTATTTCCAAAGTAACATTCTGGGATTGGTTTATTGGGTGGCTTTAATTAAACAAAATCATTTTTATTTGAATATTTTATTGCATTTTCTAAAATAAGTATTTAAATATGGACCCCTTACTACTTTAGGTAATTTCAACATGTCGTAGACTTCAATGCTATAAACAAAACTAAACTCTATTCCTTAATCTACACTATCCATAATGTTTGTAGGCATTCTCAATATCATAGGATAGTTATAAGTATAAATAGTTTTAATAGTATCAACTATTGCAGCGTTACTAACCTTTTTCATGAATATTTTTTAACGAATTTCTTTTGAAAATAATCAAATATGTATTTTGGTGCATTTAAGAATAAATGTTTCCTTCGTATAAGTGGTAATTAAAAAAAAAACAATATATTGAAATATTTTCTAATGGATTGTGGATAGAGGGAAATATTAAATCAATAAAAAAAAACATAGTAGATATAATTTTTATGCACTAAAATTATTAATGACTTCAATTTAATAATTGCTTAGTAATTTAATTACTGGAAAATTTCTTCAAATTATCGCATCTCATCGTTTCTGTCGTGGGGCTCTTTAGCGGTTTCGTCCCATAGCAGCGTCAGTCTATGACTAATAATTAATATAACTTATAAATAATAACTTTCATTTATAGTTCTATGGAGACTAGAGAAGTACTCAATTGCTGTTTAAAACAATACAAAGTAATAAATACTTAAATACGAAACAATTATTTGCTTAATGTTAGAAATAATATAAAACAAATTTAATGAATACGGCGTCTAATGAGTTTTCAAAGGCAGGTTAATGAGAAGGAGCAAATTATTTTCCTTCAGAATATAAATGAATGTATTTCGAGGGCGAGTAAATTGTGAAAACAAAATCTGTACTGATTTTAGCTGTATTTGCTTGTTGCTTCTAAAATTTCCTTGATCCAAAATGTTTCGATATTTTCCCACATTGATTCTATAGTGTCTCTTATTTTATGTAACTTTTTTCCACATTGATTCCATAGTGTATCTTTTTGAATGTAAAATTTACCCACATTGATTCTGTAGTGTCTCTTGTTTTATGTAACATTCTCCCACATTGATTCTATAGTGTCTTCTTTGATGAAACATTTTCCCACTTTGATTCTGTGTTGTATGTTTTTTAATGTAACATTTACCCACATTGATTCTATAGTGTCTCTTCTTTGATGTAACATTTTCCCACATTGATTCTTTAGTGTCTTTTCTTTTATGTAACATTCTCCCACATTGATTCTATAGTGTCTTCTTTGATGAAACATTTTCCCACTTTGATTCTGTGTTGTATGTTTTTTAATGTAACATTTACCCACATTGATTCTATAGTGTCTCTTCTTTGATGTAACATTTTCCCACATTGATTCTTTAGTGTCTTTTCTTTTATGTAACATTCTCCCACATTGACTCTATAGTGTCTTCTTTGATGAAACATTTTCCCACTTGATTCTGTGTTGTCTCTTTTTTAATGTAAAATTTACCCACATTGATTCTGTAGTGTCCTTCCTTGATGCAACGTGTGAGAATGTATTTTTTTGATGCAGCATTTTCTCACATTGATTCTATGGTATATTTTCTCGATATAACGTTTCCTTTAAATATTGTTTAGCAAACATTGATTTCATTGTGCTTTTGATTGATTCTATCGCCATTCATTGATGTATCATAATCCCAATCTAAAATAATAGATTAAGGTTTCGCTATTTTTATAATGATTTAAAATGGGGTTTTTAAACATATACAAATAATACAAATGTGTTACAAAATATATTTCACACACAGCAATAAAATATTAAAAAAGCATTTGAATTTTATTTGTTTTGGAATGCAATCAAACATCACTTTAGAAGAAAATGGTTTACAACAAACAAGAAATTAGAGTATAAATAAATGAAAGGAGGGGGCTATAAGTCCAAGAAAGAGACTTTTATATTAGATGAGAGATTTGAAATAAATGCAGAAGAATAAATCTGTAAGTATAGAAATATTATTCCTGAAAAATTATTTTTTTGAAGTCTGGTTTTTTACCGTAGAGAAAATGATAGAAGGTTAAATTGCTATTTAAAGAAAAACTTATTCGTATTTATCCATGTTTAGAACTAAAGCTAAGACTTAAATCTAAAAGGCCATCACAGCTTTTGCTAAATGTATCCAAGGAAACTAAGTTTATAGATTCAAAGAACTAGAAAGAATGAGCAAAATATAACCAATGTCGCCCGTATAAAAGGCCTGCCTACTAGCAGCACCTCTAGCGGTAGAAAGATGCATAGGCATCTTGTTCGATTTCGTAAACTGCCATTAAAGTTTGCATACAATTAAAATCAGATTCTTCGCTCGAGCTCCTCTGTTTTATATTAAAAACCTTCTTTACAGTACCTTTTTCACAATTCGATATCACTCAAATCATTGTAATCATTTTTCGAATAATTTTAGAATGATTTATATGTGTTCTTTATTGAATGGTTACAGTTAATTTTTTTTGTATTATTTTACCTAACGCTTAGGTATATATTTTTTTCATACCTTTCATATGGCTGCTATGTTATTGGTGAAAAGACTTGAGTAAATAACTGAAATTATGTTTGAACGAGATAAGAGGCCATCTTGGCTGTCAGTGTATGGGCCTTTATACAGGCGGTTTTGATATAAAACACACATAGTTACAAGTTATAACATCATTAAGTATCAGTAATTAGAGAGAAAATCTATAATATTTATGTCATATTAGATAGAGATTTTTGTAACAAGTATGAGCGGATAGTAATGATTAAGTAATTGAACTTTTTCTTTTAATTTGGTGCATTTTTTTAATAATATTATTATTCGTAGAGGTGTACACGCTTTAAGCCCAAATTTTATTTAGACGCAATATTATTGTATTGTTAAGGGCCATATTGTAATTTATACCATTTGGTAAAATAATTTTTCTTCGTAAGGTTGGTGACATTTTCTAAAAGCTTTACAACTTTATGAATTAGAATAAACACATTACAAATCTTTTTTTTGTTATACTGTGAGATATGGTGCTAGAGTTTTGCAAATTGTTTTAACGGGGTCACAGATGAACTGTGATATATTTTAGTTTAGCTGAATTAATTATTCTTACAAATATGCCTAAATAAATCTACATAGGAAAATTGATGGTGTGAAATCTTACGAATGCACCATAATTTAGGTAAATAAGTCGTCTGCAATCCTAATGAATCGCCTACATACGTAAAGTGTTGTTTTTGAATATTACAAAAAACATTAGTAGTTTTGACTTCGCGCTAGCCTTTAATATTCACCATATTTAATTGATCATTATTAAAAATAAATATCTGATTCGTATTTTAATTTTCACTACAACAGTTTCTAGATATTGTTTATGAATTGAACTATTGCTTATCATTGATATTCGTTGCTCTGTCATATTTGAAATACACGTATTTTTACTAGGGAATACAAATAACCCGCGACAACAGCCCACAAGCCAAAAATTTGTTTGAAGTTGAGCAAAATACTTTCGGACTCTTGCAATTTACTGCCTATTATATATTTTATTCAAATAATAAGGAGCATAGCTGTACTCATAGCTTTTTATCCGATGTACAACGTGTTCTAGAGTTTCTGTGCCAATAAAAAAAAAACATTAAATTAAAAAAAAACATATAGTGAATACCGCACAAGAGTCCCAACTGCTCCCAACCGTCTAGAGCCAGTGAGACTATAGCATCCCCAATCGAGGTATGTTGTGAGGCTACATGTAGTAGTGGAGGGGAAGGAGATAGGGAAGAGAAAGTTTTCACAGTATCTGGCTATTCAGATCTAGTCACCAAACACGGCTAAAGCCATTTCAAGCAACGTTTCGATTCTGAATGGTGGTTTTTGACCAGGGCGATACTTTGAGTATCTACCACTCTGGAACGTGCCGTGAATATACGATATATTATTTAATTTCAATTTCATGTGTTAAGTCACATATTAATCAAATAAAATTTATTTGCGCACGCCGGGTTCGAATCCGCGACCTCTGGATTCGCAGTCGAGCGTCTTACCACTCGACCACGGAGGCCGTCAATTATAACTATAGAGTTGGAGATGCTGTGTAGAGGATCTTGCCTAGGAAAGGAGTGAAGGGTGTTATTGGAGGGAGGAAACACAAAAGCTGGAAAATCATTCTATAGCACAATAACGAGTCGTAGGTACAACTCGTGTGTCAAACACAGCCTTGCACAAAAAATTTAGCTTTCCCCGAATATGTTGAATCTTCGATAAATATTTGTATGTTTTTTTTTTTTTTTGTTTTTTACTTTTATTTAAACAATAATAATTATTATTTTAATTAAAAAAAAATTTCAGTTAAAACCTCTGCGATGCAATTATTTTTACGCGTGACAGCTGTTTCGCCTTCTGAGGGCATTATGAGGGACAGTTTGAGGGACAGTTTGATAATGCCCTCAGAAGGCGAAACAGCTGTCACGCGTAAAAATAATTACACGAGCTTTGTAAAAACTGTCTTTTTAAAAATTAAAATAATAATAATTATTGTTTAAATAAAAGTAAAAAACCTTAAAATTAAAATGGAGTTCTACAAAATAAACTTTAAAACCATAAAAAAAAATATATATATAAATACATATAATTATTGTTTAAATAAAAGTAAAAAACCTTAAAATTAAAATGGAGTTCTACAAAATAAACTTTAAAAATAAAAAAAAAAATATATTAAAAACCTTGATACAAAAAAAATATATATATATAAATACAAGATATACAAGATATAAATATATATTTGTATGCTTGATACAAGAATAAGAACAAATGTATAGTAACTTCAAAATACAATAATTCGACTTGTGGTGTTGTTATCTTAAGGGCCCTTCATCATTTCCTAACAAATAACACAAAATGTCTTTAGCTTTGGTATTGGAATAATGTGTCGCCCCGCACACATCTAATACTTCCCGTCCGTCTATCAGCAAAACGAATGTGGTCCATTATATTAACACAACCATTTAACAGGAATACGGAGAACCGTAGACTCTTCTTCCCGCTTCGACTCTTCGTCAACTTAACATATACAACTTGTAACAAAACGTCAGTCTTTATGAGACGTGTTCTGGGGCCACGATCGCGTAGATTCCTCAGCCGCTTACGCTAGCGAAAGGTACGTTCCGTACAAAAGTTGTGACATTATACACAATAAAGCACGAATTATTAATTATTTTTATCCGAGCTCCCAACCTTCAGTAGTTAATATCACAGCTCCAAACCATCAAGCTTTCACACCAACAACTTAGAACCAAAATCCACTAAACAAACGAAACAGACGAAACAGACTACCGAATGAAATACATTTTCATATTATCAATTGCTGGCAAATTGGGAAAGAAGCCATTTGTTTCAATCTTAGAGTAAGATTATACACGGAGAGAGAGCTAAATATTTTAACCCAACCAATACAAATTTGCGATAAACCACTTTCTCCGGGGTTTTACGTCGTCTACCACGAGAGAGAAAGAGGCAAGAAAAGTCATCAAATAATATTGCAGCACTTCTAAATCAACGGATTTTGAGGTTTTTTCCTATATTTGTGTCGATTAAAAAACTTGCAGTGGTTATACAAATAAATCAAACATGATAGTGATATGTGCTATGCGTGAATGTTCAAACAAGACCAAAAAAAGATTATAAAACATCATTTTCAGAGGTATTTAGCAGTTTTAAATATTTTTGACCGAACTTTAGATTTTTCACATTTTTTATGATATAAAGACATAAAATCAACAAAAAGCTTCCATCATTATTTAGGCAAACCTTCTGTTATTAGCGTTTATGTGATATTTTGACTTTATAAATCATTTTAATGGTGTGTTGATATTGTTTTGTTTAATGTGTTCAAATA
Organism: Drusus annulatus; assembly: GCA_022651775.1. NCBI lineage: Eukaryota > Metazoa > Arthropoda > Insecta > Trichoptera > Limnephilidae > Drusus > Drusus annulatus. Next base: position 1,010,513 of record JAGWCC010000070.1, read on the forward strand.
TGTTTATTAAAAATGTTAGAATTCCATGTGGGCGGTAACTAATAGGCTATCCGACATCCTTTAACATATCTTTGTCTCTTTCTATCGAGTCAGTATAGAGTCAACAATACTGACTACATTGTTTCGCAAAGGTACCTCTCCATATATCCTCACTTCAAGGTTTCAATCATCCTAAATGTTCCCAAGTAAAATCCACCAAGTGTGCTTAGTGTTTTCTTTAAATGAAAATATTTTAAACATTTGGGAAATAAAAGTAATACGACGTTAATACGGTTCTGTTAAAATACACCAATTCCACGGAATTTCATTGCACATCAAACAAAGCTGCATTTTTAAGCCTCAGCACTCAAAATAGCGCCAAACGTAACTTTGTAGTATTAAAATACAAGCAATACTACAAAAGATTCATCTGCAACACTTGGATGGATTTCCCTTGCACATGCTTCTGTAAAAATTCACCAAGTAGTTTTTTACAGCCACGTTATTGAGGGACAGCACCCAAGAATGACGCCAAACGTCACTTTGTAGCATTCTAATACATGCAATACTACAAAAGATTCATCTGAAAATTTTCTATGGGTAGTTAGAAAAAAAATTGAGGTTCCCAGTGAATACAATTTTTTAACTGTAATCCTTAAAATTACACGAAAAACGTACTGAAATATCAGTAAGTGCAGTTTTAAAACAAGCAAAGGCATTTTTGAGCGTTTTACCTAAAATTCCAACATGCATTTCGTAAAGAATTTAAAAGATTACTGTTTAAAAATTGTATTCACTGGAAACCTCAGACATTTTTCTAACTACCCGTATAAAATTGACAGATAAAAAAATTGTAGATTTGCTTGTACTAGAAAACCAAAAAGGGTGTATTTTTGGGCGCTGACTTAAGCGTTGCTATTAGCGCATAGTGTATTTTTACAGTACGCAGACCTTAGAGTACATAGAGTGGTACCTATCCAAGGAAGTCTAGTCAGTTTTTGATGATTTTTGCCGGACTCGGCACACTTGGGCGTGGTTATGACTAAGGCTAGGGTATTTATACATCCATTCATAGCGCATGTCGACATAATGTTTTTGTTTATTCGTATAAACACTTTTTCACAGTATTGCTATCAACAAAAGTATAGCATATAACATAAAAAACCGTTTTCCTGTGTCCAGTTTAGTCGCATATAAAAACATGTGGGAGGAGTCCCCGGAGACGCGGGAGACCAAGATCATCCTCACAGTACATAAAAGCGGTGTGATATTTTTGCTGTCTCTTTCTATCTCATGGTGTACGACGTAAAAACCAGGAGAAAGTGATTTATCGCAAGTTTGTATAGGTTGGGTAAAAAGAATCAGCTCTCTCTCCATCACTGTTACTCCAAGACGCAGACTATTTGTCACCGTGCTTATGATTATCTCATTTTGAATCAAAACGGCATCTAGTGGATTTAAGTTGTGAGCCGACGTTATTTATTATATTTTATGAGCTTTGAACCTTTCTCTAGCACAAGCAGTCTGAAGGTTCGCGTGAACTGAGCCCCCGGATCGATTTCAATTATCCGTTATTTTTTAATCGATGTCGACTAATTAAACTTTGAACGAGTAAGCCCCTTTCCGCCGGCGAGAGATCTCACGTGGTGTTATATGTTACTGCTAGTAGTTCAGTCCATTTGCTTTATCTGTCGCTGGACAGGTCTTCGTAAGCCATTTCCCTAGCAGTCATGTTCTGTCAAGTGGGCGGCAGGTGCTTCGGGTTGTAGTCTTTTGCCACCTCGAGGAATGCGTCCACCGTGTAGTTGAACAGAGTGAAGTCGTATCTGAAACAAAACAAAAAACATTATTATTGCAAAGAAATGAAAAAAATAACTTTGTATAACCGTAGACTCAGAAACAATGAATTGCTGTTCCTCAATCATCACTCTGCTAATTATGGGTATCTTTCCCCACTGTCCAGAGAGTCGAGACTTGTTGACTCAAGCCATGGTCTTGAAATTTTTGGTACCAGTCTAAATGATTTTTGTCATTCTTTACGACTCTACCAAAACTTGGATTTGGCCTTGGCTTGAATGTTCTTTCTTATATATGAGGAGTATAGAATCAAAGGCAGCAATCGTTTCCATTTTAAATTATTTCTTGGAAAGTTGATTTAGCGTTTAATGCACTTTTTTTTCGTGAATATGTTGATAAATTTAGAGATAATTGTTTCAAATTGTTCCTAGTTTAATGTGCACAAACATTTTGGTACACTTCATTCTCTGTATCTTTATAATTATCATTTAAAAGTTGATAATGCTACAGAACCGTTTTTGGAGATTGCTGCCTTTGCGTCTAAGCCCCTCATATACTGGGTCCTATTTTTGTCATTGCTTCATTTAATATTATGTATGTGCTGTTTTTTCTCTGTTACCATTATGTGTTTTGTAGGCTTAGCGAAACCGGTCGGTCATAATAATTAAAATAAAATCTGTGGTCTGTGGTGTCTGATACAAAATTATTATTTCATTTACATTATATGTCAAACCACAAATTGATTGCTTTCTACGAGAATATAATTATTACAATTTATTATATATAACAATACATCATAATCTGCCTTCTATACAAATTTACAATAGAGACAACGAGCAAATATTTTATATCGATTTTACTAGACATTATAAACTCATTATTAGATTCGATAAGAAATAATTCACTCATTAAAAATGAGCTATTACAATCTGTGATTTAGAAATATTGTATACCTAAAAAAAATGGATGGGGAGGTTCATGTACTTTATAACCTGTTATCGTAGCATGTAGGGCAGTTATGCAAATTATTCTTAGGGTCCCCTTAACCCTTATGTGACCGAAGAAAATTAGACCTTTTTAAAATTGATTTGAAGGTTTCTTTTACAGTATATAATTTGCTGAAGTTTGCTAGACCACTTTTATGACGTAATATATTTCGACTCAGTTCAAGACTTGGGGAAGTGGGTGGGAATTTCACCCACTACCATCTTTTCTTGGGGTTTTTAATTGAATAGGTGATTGAAAATAGTATTAAGGATACAGGTGATGTACTTTGATCACAACAAAACATCATGTTTATAATTTAAAATAAAATGATTTATTAAAATACGCACAAGCTTAAAAAAATCATAAAAAACTCATGAGAGTACATGGGTACTCTTTTAGTCATCAGAAGTTGTAAAATATACATATTCGTTTTCCGCTGATATACCACCCTCCATATATCCAACGGTTATGTTCATTTTCACTATTGTGAAGAATTCAAGAAGTTTCAGCCAGTTAGACTTGCTGGAACATTAAAAAAATCTATGTTAAAAACCTAATAGGGTACCCTTTCAGTCACATAAAGGTTAAGAACCTGTACAGAAGACTTTTTTACGCTCTAAACCAGTCATTCCCAAAGTGGTCTATATCGACCCCCAGGGGTCGATTCCGATCTGCAAGGGGTCCACGTCAGTGGAAAAAAATTGGGGTGCATGAGACGTAAATGGGGGTCCACGAGAAAGGATTCCATTTAGGCAGGCCTTCACCAAAATGTTGGCTTCCCGCACATGTAATAATCCACCTCACAGATACTACCTATGTAGGTACTTACGATATACTCCATTATAATAGACATTAATTCTCTAAGTATACTTATCATCTTTTCGGGGAGGATATTTTGTCGATTTGCTAGTCCTTTTCGATTTCAAATCTCTACCAACCAGTGCTTTTTTTTCGGAGGGTAATTTTTGTTGATTTACTAGCACTTTTCGATTTGAGATCTCTACCGACTAGTACTATTTTTTGGCGAGTTCGATTTCGATTGAAGTGTTCACCGGGAAGGGTTCATTTCAAAGAACTAGCATTTCTTGAAGAGTTCACAAAACTTTGAAGTTTTTTCCCGACGCTAAAAAAAAATCAATATGAGAAAACAGGGGGTCTATACAAAACAGAAAACATCGGCAAGTGGTCTACGGGACAAAAAAGTTTGGGAAGCTCTGCTCTAAACTTTATGATTGTGAAACAATTATACTCGAAGGAGATTTTAATTTACGTATTTAAAAATTATCCAAATTTAATCTCATTAACTCGGGTAAGAATACAAGATTATCAATTCAACAAAAAATACACAAACCCACAGCTAAAATGACTTTTAAACAGAAATTTTAATTATTTCTCGATCAAGTTATATACTTTCTCCCTCTCGAATTAAAAACTAAAAACTCTAAAACTAACGTTATTATTTTAGCGAATTAAAAAAAATTATAAAGACATGGCTTAATGGAGACAGGAAGAAGTAACATAGAAGACACGGTAAAACCAAACACAGATAGATGCTCTTTTAGGGTTTTTTTATCGAGTTAAGACATTTTCCCTAAGAAATCACTAATGTAAACTTAAATTCAGTCAATTTAATAAAACCATCAGATGGTGATAGTAATAAGGCCTAATAAGCCGCAGTACTAGTTAGATAGTCATTGTGAGGGTAGTTTGAATAAGCCCCAGATAATTAGCAGAGGATTACGAAAGAATTCATAAAATAAAAAAAGAAGCTTTTCCTTTGTGTTCTGTTCACCATCTTCTATACCTTTTGAAACCTTTTATGATTTTTATTCTCAATCATCTTTTTTTTTCATGTACAAATTTCTTATGAAATATTACTGAAATAGGTTCAGGTAGAGCCGAAACCGGTTGGTGTACGAGTATGTATCTAATAAAGTGGTATTAAAACAAAGAAACTTTTATTTCAAATTTTATTATGTCTTACCCATAAAGTGAGTGCTTCAAGTCAAAGTTTTATATATATATATATAAATAAATATAGTTAACCATTACTTACTCCATTTTTTTCTACTTTAGGTCCGACAGCACGAGCACCAAACATTATATATATATATTTGCTAGTTGTAAGTCACTAGTTATAAGTATTAGGCATAAGTTAATATTAAGTCTTAGTTTTAATATTATGTTAATTACGCTGTAAAGCACCCTTGAGGTGATATTTCTATCACGAAAACGGCGCTATATAAATCAGCCAATTATCATTATTATTATTATTTATGACTATGTGAATCAATAGGAGGTTAGAAAATTTATTTATTAATACCCTAGTGGGCTTTTACAACAAATTTGTACAATATATTGATGTTGACAGGTAAAGCATTATATTATGATGGTACACAATACATTAAAAAATTAAAAAAAGTACATGCTTCTTGAAAAAATCAAAATAAGTATATAACCAGTGGTAAATACAAAATGCAATATAAAAATTACAAAAATACATATAGAAGCATAGAAGAGAAAGATATACGAGTATATTCAATATTATCTGGTAGACTCGTATATTTTAGTGAAGTATTTGTGAAGGGTAGCTATACAACTCCAATCTGAATCTCATGATTGAATACATAAAAATATCAACAAAACTAAATTCGTTTCCAAGCCTATGTAACCGTTGGACTAGGGAGTTAATAGCATAGTTAGTTCTGATGAATCAACATTAAACAACTCAGAAAGTCTTGTGTCACGATTAGGTACACGGAGCGTTATCAGCTTATTTAAATCAAGTGCGTCCAGTACACAAATAAAGAAACCACACTCACAGATATAGATTATACAGGCCCCAGATCTGTTTGGTGGTGAGCTGCGAGTAATGCGTCAAAAGCAGGGTGGCCGTGTTCCTCCCCTTCCCGCTGTTCTTCCACTGAGGCTTGATGATGTCGTGCAGGCCGGCCTTCTGAATCAGGTAGTTCTGGTCCTCCTGCAATTCAAAAAATAAAACCTTAATAAAAAACTCATCATAGTTCTAAGCCCCCACAAAGATCAGCAAAAGTGTTTAGAACATTGAGAGGAAGATCCCGAGGACAAATCTTTGGAGCCATGCAAACGTTTGAAGGGCCGTCAATTTGGATCGTTACAAGACCAATGGCGTTACATATATAGACACGTTATAGCCTTAGAATATTAACACAAAATGTGGCAAGCAAAACACACACGTTACCAGGAAATTCATTATTCAAATATCGGTCATGTATGACAAAAATACACATTCATAGAATATATGTGTATGAACGAAACAGATACGAAGTTCGGACCGCGTTACATACTTGCTTCAAACGACTTCAAGCGACGCGTGACCGTTTAGTACTAAATCGGCTTAAACACCGATCACACCAACTAGCGTGATTATTGCTTGCCACTCTGAGAGCGCTACAATGTGTCTATATATATATGTAACGTCATTGCACAAGACACTATTTTTCACTTGCCAATTCAACGATTATCTCATAACATTTGTACCTCTCTTATATATAATCTTTTTGTTTTGTTTTTCATTGCTAACATTATTTGCGTTATTTAATCATATATAATCCGCCACACTACTTCAGTTTGTACTCGTATAACTCCTTCGGATATAAAATACCTTATGTGTGGGGGGGTGTACATAAATGTTTGATTTCTTTTTTACACTATGCATGTATCTACATTTTTTTTTATCATTCATCTCTTAATGTATTTGGTGAACAACTGATTTTATGAGATCTTTGTTAAATAAATAAATAAAAGATTTAAAAAACCGAGACAACTCCACTGGGTAGGACACGTAGCAAGATATCTAAGGCCGAGAACCGGTTCCTCATTTCTCGCCAAACTACCGGTTTTCTCCCGAAAATGACCAACTGCACCTGTCCCGCGAAGCATTGAATGAATATTCGCCGTTTTTATTTGCGAAAAGTAGGAACCAGTTCCTCAGAGAAATAATATCAACGGTTCCAGTGACCGGCTTGGAACCGGTTCCTTTTAACAGGGACAAGAATATTGACCATTTCTATTGTCTAGTAATTTACTCTGTCACAAAAAATATTTTTATAACATCACTGGCCTATTTCAACGAACTTACACTATTCTATTGCACGTATTAGTGTGTAGTCTCCTGATTTGGATTTACAGGCAGCAGCTGCTATGATTACCTCTTTTTTTCATAAAAAAAACACATGTTGGGGCCAAAAGTCAAAATAAGAATAGCTGTTGGATTTTAAAGTGATGATTTGATAGGTTCTTACCCTCGTATTTTTTCATCCAGTTCCTACCTACCCGACATTTCGCTATTTGATTTCCCTATTAAACAACACTGTTCGAAAACAATTGAGAATCGAAACAGAAGAGAGTTATGTGAGAAAACGTGTTCGTTCGTTGGTATCTCGTTTGGTGGTCGGCTTGTTGTTGTTCTTCAAGTAATATTAAATTGAGTGTGGTGTTTTTATTGTGAATAATTGTGTGTAAGAAGAATCAATCTTCCACTTCAACTACATCGGTGAGTGAATGGTTTCCCATTTCGTTTTTCATTTCACAATCTTTCCACACCCATAATTAAACACTTACGTTAAGTAGTATAGTTTATCGTTTTACTGTTCAAATTATTCTAAAGCTGAAAACACATTCGATTTTTTATTGCAGGTTCGGATCCAAAAATAGCGACAGTTATTTTTTGACACGATTCGATTTTTTTCTTGGTATATTGTTACACGTTGTTTTAGATTAAGACTACTCGATTCCAACATCCTGCGTCTTCTAGCCGGATTAAAATATAAAACTTTTGATTCTATTTCTCCAGGTTTAATTAGGGTTGCTATTAGCAAGACGTGCCCCCTACTAAATTCATATTGTAATTATTTACCTTTCATGAGCGCTATCCGGCACCTAATTGACCATTAAAAGGCCATTAAGTTAATCGCCACTAAAATCAGTCATTATCCTCTGATTAAGGCATATTTTTGACAGTTATGCCGAATAGTATTTTATATGAAATATAGTTTTTAACAGCGTTTTGAGATAATTGAGAACTTCCGTGGATGAGCAGTTAAGATCCTCGGCTCCGAATTCTGTTGTGGCGGGTTCGAAACCTGACGTGTCCAAATATATATATATATATTTTTTTAATGTTATTTTACAAATAATAATATATAGCATGTGTATTTGCGGAATGTTCCCGAGTGCTAGATACTCTCAGTATCGCCCTGGTGAAATACCATAAGTCAGCATAGAAACGTTGCTTTAAATGATTTTAGCCGTGTTTAGTGATCAGATCTGAATAGCAACCTTTCACTTCCACTTACATTCACCACTATCTTCAGCCTCACAACATACCCCAATTAGGAATGCTATAGTTTCACTGGCTGCGGGCAGTCGCGAGGGTCCGTTTGTGGTATTCACATTGAAAAAAAAGGTATAAATTTTTGAAAAAAAAATCACTATTTGTCGTAGATATTCAGCGCCACAATTCTGTGTTTAAAAAGAAGGAGTTGTGTAAAATACTCTGTCGCCTCTTGGTAACACATCTAACAAAGTTACAGCTCAAAATTCCTTGCCGTAGACTTAGAAACAATGAATTGCTGTTCCTCAATCATCACTCTACTAATTATGGGTATCATTGTTTTCTGTCCAAAATGTCGAGACTTGTTAACTCAAGCCATGAAATTGAAATGGTCTTGAAATTTTTGGAACCAATTTAAATGATTTTTGTCATTCTATACGACTCTACCAAAACTTTGGGCTAGGCTAGGCTTTGACTTGAATGTTCTTTCTAATGTATATTTTTTCCATTGATTCATTAAAATATTGTGTATGTGCTGTTTCTCTGTTGCTCTTTTTTCCCATTTCGTGTTATGTATTTTTTTGTAATTGGACAATGGTCCTTTAGTTTATACATAAAAAACGAAGAAAGCTTCAGAGTCAAAACAATATACATTGAATTGAAGCAAAGGACAAAGATTCGGTATTTGAAAAAGTAAAAAAAGGTTGAGTGCACTCATTTCATTGAGGCTTAATTTGACTCATTAGATACTAAAAAAACGTTCTAAATCAATGTTCAAAAAGGAATATCACCTAGTGTACGTATTCTATACCAACTAGAATGGGAAATTTTTTAAAGTTTTGTGAACGCTTCACGAACTAAAAGTTCTTTCAAATGAACCCTGAAGGTTTAATTAAACTAACAGTTCAATCGCTCAATTCGTACCGTAGTAGGTAGTGTTGCGTGTAGTGTAAATAGGGAGCTGAAACTAGGAACTCGAGTAACTGCTACATCGTTGCGACTGGTTATGAGTGGACAAACGCGTCAGATTCCCACCCGGGCGTCGCAGGTTCAATTCCTGTGCTAGTTAAGTCTCATTACTCAAGCAACGTCGTCCGCTTAATCAAAATCAAATTCTTTCGTTGCACATCACTTATGAAAGGAGTGTCAATTCTCCAATGTTCAGATTATATCGTCGCTGGAAAGGCAAAAGAGGCTTATGCGACACTTTGGTAAAAAATAGTTAAATATGCAGTTTTGATGAGTTTTTTTTTCTGCATCGAATGCTCTGACTCCTCGTTTGATTTTGAAGAATTTTGTAGCCCTTCAGTCATCTAAAATATATTTACCATTTGGGAGAAGGCTTGACTCAAGCGACACAAGTTTGGGACTTTTTAAAGCTTTTTGTCGCTTCAGATAACTCAGTGAGGGCATCGAGTTATTTTTTTTTCAAAATCCAACCAGGTAATGAAGAATTATGAATTAATAAAAAAAAGTAAAAAATCGTTCGTGTGTGCAATCGGTTCGCAGTTCATACATTTTCTTCATTCAAATTTTCCTCTCTGAACTTCACACTACAAAAAAGTGCGGCGGTTTGTCAGAAGTGTAAATTTGAAGCACTACAATTGAAGCATTCGCACAGTGAGAAATGTGTGAACTGTCTCAAAATAAAGTAGCAGTTCGTAGTAAGTCGTACAGAGCAGTTACATCGCTAATACCGACGATTTCGCCATCTTTATTCTCAGATCGGAAATTGCGTCCATTCGCATTCCTCCGTTTCAGCCACCGTTATTTAGTGGTCCATCTCAGCCTCCTCTCCCCGGGGAAGATCAGTCCCACCCATTACTCGCCATAAACGAGAGGAGATCTCGCTCGAATGTGATTTACCGCAGACTCAGCATTATCTTCCCTACTCGGTTCTCTCCGGCAGTAAATTATATTCCATCCTTTCGGCTATGGTGCCTTTATTCAGATTCGGAAATAAAACAACAAGGTTTATCGGCATTCAATTGTCGTTTCATCGGGGAGAATTGGTATCCATTTTTTTTGCGGGGGTGGAATAAAGCCCCGAGTTTGATTCGAAAAACAGCCGCAAGTCTTTATTTCTATTGATTTGCGTATTGATTGCAATTTTATTCATTCAAACCTCTTTGATAGCTTATTTGAGATACTCCTTAATGTGGGCTGGTTTTTTGTATTGTCAATTACTAGCATATCATACCCAGTTCATTATGAAACATAGAATTAATGTTTTTTTTTGTTGTTATAGAAAACAATTACTTTGTGGTTTGACATATTTAATGAAATGAAAAATAACTTTTGTATAAGACCACAGATTTTATTTTCATTTTTATGACCGACCGGCTTCGCTTAGCCTAAGCATCATCAGAGTACACAATTAAACTAAACGAAAAATACATAGTGTGCGGTTATATATATACATTCAGAGGGAAAACACAAAATAATATAAAATAAGAGAACAGGGAGAAAACAAAAAAAAAACATTTAAATTATAGCAAAGTAACAGGAAGAAAGAGACATAATATACATAATTCATATAATCTGTTTTATTATGTAATGCGATCTATGAATGTGAATGAAGCAAGAAGTATTATGTACCAAAACAGTTGTATGGCGGTCCGTCCACTCCGCCCACCCCTGAAGAGAAACGGCGTGAATGTATAAGTAGCTATTCCAGAAAAACCACTTATACCATTAACGTACAATTTTGAAAAACACAAACATATTATCTGAGAAGATAGAATAATTGTCAAAAACATCATTTTGTAAAATACAAGTGAGTTTTTAATGAAATTATAGTCAGCAAGGTATGACGGAAATTGTACTTTGCAAGAATTCGGCATTCCAGAGGTTAAATGCTTTAGTCGGGTCATATCAAGAGTGGCTAAAGAGTATGCATGAGACGATGCGTGAATGAAGGAATCAGTGAATTGGTGGCGTTCCATCCTACTTGCATATCCCTCTTGGGAAATGGAGTGATATTTAAGAATGTATACACCCAGAAGGAAAAAAATACGCCAGAACGTAAAATCAGGAATCCCGCAAGGTCTTATTTTGGAACCCACGTTGATAAAGTTTTCATTAAAAGCAATATTTTTTTAATGTATTTGTGAAACATCATTAATAAATTTATTAGATTGACGGCCTGCAAGGTCGAGTGGTAAGGCGCTCGACTATTTGTGTAATTATTCCTTGGTTTTATTTTAATTTTTTTAATACATCATTATGATGAAATATTATGTTTACATTGATTTAATTTTTTACTGTCTATACTTTGCATTCACTGAAATTTATATTTCTTAGAATTAATTGGTTTATATTTATGAATATTGTGTATTAATACACTTACTCGCTTTATTTAAAAATGGTTTTAGCCGTGTTTGGTGACCAGATCTGAATAGCCAGGTACTTCTCAACCTTCCCTTTCTTCATCTCCTTCCCCTCCTTACTAACTTCAGCCTCTCAAAATACCCCCATTGAGGATGCCATAGTCTCGCTGGCTCTAAACGGTTGAGACTCGTATGCGGTATTTACGTAAAAAAAAGATTACGACCCTGAGAAGGCTTAAATGTGTGATAAATTCGACGAGCCAAGTTACATTAGTTTACGCCATTGACAAAATTAACAATTGGATATGGCGTATATCATGCACCAATTTGTATCAGTAATTTTAAAACAATAGTCTGTGTATGGTAGATAAAATAAATACATTGACTGGGGACGATAACATTACACATCAGTCAGTTCTTTTTGAACCGTCAACCCGACGAAAAACTAGAAGGCTGCAAATTGGGATGCGGTACACAATTCTCGATGAGTTACCTGCCATGTTTCAAACTTGGCCACCACATCGGAGTGTATGTGTGACAAGGAGACAGAAAATGGTTATAGGGCACCACTGCACGTAAATATGTCGTCATTGTGGTGAAAATTATTGTAAAAGCCTGTTACGGGCGTAAATAAATAAATAAATACATTATAAAACATTCAAAAAGATTTGATTACTTAAAAAAAAAAGAATACTTTTGATTGGTTTCCTACCGAAGTATCGATAGTTGATATCCTTGTTGAGTATCCCAACCTATCGACATCTATATAACTTCACGAGAGGCCGTCGTCAAAGACTTTCGATATTTCCTGGGGGCAGAACGAACTTACCGATATTGATGCCCCTGGGAAGATTAATTAGGTTAGTTCACTGCCTCAGGGGATATGCGGACATTTTCCACATGGCCTGTAGCATATTCAAGTATAGATTCATTATTATGTTGTTAGTATGTGTGCAAACTATATATTTGATATTATACTAACTCACCGATTAAGTTAAAGTTCTTGAATTCTTCTTACACAATTGTACTAACGAAACGAATCACAAAACCACCACACTTAATTTAGTTTTCTTATTCACAAAACACCACATTTATTTTATATTTTTTGACATCAAACAGCAAACCGACCAACAAGCAAAACGAACGAGTAACCACGTTTTTTTCACAGCAAAACCTGTTCAATATTCAAATGTTTCGAACACGGTGTTGTTGAATACGGAATTCGATTCGGTGAAATGGTTGGGTAGGTAGGGACTTGGGTGAAAAACACGAAGGTAATAAAGAACCTATTTTTACCTGCAATGTCTCGAACTTGGCCACCACATCGAAGTGTATGTGACAAGGAGTGCAGAAGGTCGTGTAGGGGACCCAGTGCATGTCCAAGTCTCTGCCAGCGCGCACTTCGTCAAGCAGATACCGCACAAACTCCTCGAAGCTCGGCCAGCGTGGCTCGGCGATGGTGCGTTTCTAGAAACCAACGTGCAAACAATATAACAATCGAAGGAGATGGATTCGTTTACCAAACGGAAGCAGCATAGAAAATAAGTATGTAAAGGCAGCTAGCTAAGTATTGAGTGTGTATATTTTATGGAGTACTGAATTGTATGTTATATATGTGTTCCTGGCTATGCAGTTTGATACACGGTGTCTGGAAACCTGCCAAATTTATAAAGTTATCTAAAGATTTTACATCACTGCAGTATAATACACCGTGTTCCACGCGTATACCGCTAAACTTCAGGGGGTGAATATTCATGGAAAACTATTTTAAAAAAAAATATATGTAAAAAAAATATACGGTTTTTAATTAAAATGAAACAATAACTTTTCATTTTATTTTATTTTTTATGACCGATTGGTTTTGCTTAGCTAAAGCATCATCAGGGTACAAAATTAAACTAAACAAATACATATTGTGCGGTTATATATACTCGTACATACAGAGGAAGAAAATAATATAAAATAAAATAAGAGAACAGTGAGAAAACGAAAGAATAACTTTTAAATTAAAGCAAAGGAATAAAGAGAAAGAAACAGATACTATGAATAATTCATTCATTGATTTTATTTTATGCCTCTTTCATTTCACATATTATCTATCTCTTTCTCTCTGTTCCTTTGTTATAATTTAAATGTTATTATTTTGTTTTCTTACTGTTCTCTTATTTTATTCTGTGTTCTACCTCTGTATGTACGAGTATATATAACACACACTATGTATTTTTTGTTTAGCTTAATTTTTACCCTGATGATGCTTAGACTAAGCGAAACCAGCCGGTCATAAAAATTAAAATTAAATCTGTGGTCTTATACAAAGTTATTATTTCCTTTTTTATTAAATATGTCAAACCACAAAGTGATTGTTTTCTACGAAAATATACTGTTTTTATTTGGGTCGGGTTAAAACTAAGTTCGTGTAAGGAATAACGTAAAAAAATACTCGCACCTTTCAGATGTTTTGCAAATACAGGCCTAAACGACTGACGCGCGAAACCTTAGTAAGTAAAAAAGCAAAGCTAGGATTACATAACTTGACTAACTAACCATCACGCCGTTTCCCCGCAGGGGTATGCAGATAGGACGGACTGCCATACAACTCTGTCTTGGCACACACTTCTTGCTTCGTTCACATTCATACATCGTCTCATACATACTCTTCTGTTATTCTGACTCTTCACGTGAAACGATTCAAGTATTTGATTTACTTAATCTTGCCATGTCTTCCTCGGGCGTCCTCGACTTCTTCTTCAATTCACTTTCGCATCATATTTTTTTCACACTCCTTTCTTCGTTCATTCGCTCTACATGCCCTAACCATCTAAGCGTCCCTTTCTTGATCCTATTCATTACGCTTACATTAGCCTTACATTCTTTACGGATATCCACATTTTTCAATACGTTCATACATTGTTTTACCGCACATACGCCTCAGGGATCGTATTTCCACAGCATTCAGTCTACTTTCATCCTTACTCTGCCAGTTCCATGCCTCACTGCCATACATCAGGGTTGGTATAAGCACTCCATTGTGGAATGCTATTATTACATAACATTTTTTTAACAAATAAAGAAAAATCTACCAACTTTACCAGGGGTTTTCATTAGATTTTCGTGAAGTGAATCCCCTGAAGTTTATCAGTATGAGCGTACTACACCCCGCGTATCAATTTAATGTTCAGTGTTAACATCTGTGTTCAGTTTCGGTACACCGTGTATGAGACTCGATGCAGAAAAGGTTAAAATGGCGATTATAATTTGACAAAAAGGTCAAACTTACATAATAGAGACGTTTCACAAATCCTCGGCGGTAATACTATTTATTAAAAATAAACAAAGGTGAATATTTGCTATTCTTCATGAGGATAGAATAAGATTAAATATGAACATAGCCTATTTTAAATGTCATGTCGTTTTCGCGAATTCTTCGTCGCATCATATTTCCGTGAGAATACGCCAGAAACACAATCTCACCTAAATTTATTTGCGCCATCGGACGGCTAATGGCATATTCTCTGGTTGTTTTTTATTTACGTGATTGAATTTCAACACTGCTGGGCGTAACAGCAAAACTAGACCGATATACAAATAACAGTGTTCATTTTTAATAATATTATTAACAATCATAGATTTTTTCAGAGGTGATATGGCATTCAAATACCAATTTAATGCCTGTTAATGGTCTGTATCTTGAGGTGTTTTATTTTAGTATTTATACCAGCAGAACTGGGTAGTTGGTGCAATACACAAAACTGCCATATTACATGAAATTAAATCATGTAAAAATTATAAATAAAATAATTAATTTTAATATTACCTTATTTTTAATACCTTCACCATTAGTATCCATTACTCAGGAACAGAGGCGGCTCGTGACGTTTTAGCATGCTAGAGTGCTGAGATTGAAAAATACGACGTTATTGATGTTGTTGTAGCCGAAAATGATTTTTAGTTTTTTGGAAAAAAAAAAAAATTGTATGAAGTTTTTCAGTTTTGGTGGTGCACTGCACGGTTTTCTGAAAAATCTTCATACAAAAAATAGAAATTTTGAAAAAAATAAAAAATCATTTTTGGCTAGAATAACATCAATAATAACGTTTTTTGTCAGTCTTAGCACTTTAGAACACTAAAAAGCCACGAGCCGCCACTGCTCAGGAACCTGACGAAAAATATCAATATTTGGCATATTGCGAGAAAATTAAACTTTATGAAACTGATTCCATTCAAAAATCACTTATTAGAAAATATTAGTAATATTCAAACAATGTGAATTACAAAGGGGTTAATCAATTTTTTTTAAAGATTTGGGTGCGATCGAGAATCGAACTCGGATCCTTCCGCTTGAATGACATACATTATTATAGAAGTTACAAAACCGGCTTTTGAATTCACGCTCTATAAATTATTATTATTTTTTTATATTGAAAATTAACCGAGTTGACAAATGCGTCAGGTTCCCTCCAGGCGTCGTGAGTTTAAATCCTGTGCTAGCGGAGTCCTCCACAATTGCACAATAAACATTTTTCGCTTATTATGATGGTAGTAGAAGTTTTTCAAATATTGTCAGGTTATTTGTAACTCGGAAATGTTTGTCTTTCTTTAAAAAAAATAAATCAATTAATACACGTATTCCGAGAATCTGTAGGCTGCACCCGTGTTTTTTTATTTCTTTATTTTCAGGTAAATGTATTGACTCTGACCTCACGCTAAACGTGCATCATGATTGCAAATGTCATTGTGTTTTTAAATTTTTTGCTTTGTTGAATATTAAATCTTGACTGACATTTTATAATTTCGCTCGTGAGTGCCTATTTTAAAAGATGACCTTTAAAACAGTTCGCATGCCTGACATTTGATGGGATCTCTAGTGAACTTAAAAAATGAGTTTTAAAACGGCGAGTATCTGCAATTTGCTTTGTCAGCAAAATGTTCACCAAAAATCCATTGAAAATCATAATACATTAAGGAAATAAGAACTTGGTTAGGTTAGGTTGGGTTTTGTGAAACGAGAATTTAAATAGTATTAATGGTTCAAGTGTACATAAACAATCGTGATGAAAAAATGTCTATAGTTTGTCACTGGATAGCATCATCGAGATATAACGACATCTGTAGCACAGTGGTATTTGTATTTGACTTTGAGCCGGGGGGATTAGGGGTTCGATTAACAACGCAATATTATATGGATCAAGTCTGGATGTGATGTTGACTGTTGAAGTGTGATAGATGTTTATCCAAATATATATATATATAGATATATTTACCGAAAATTTACCCACATATGTTCAAAATAACACGGTAAAAATGTTTTTTTGTTGTTTTTTTCCATTGTACTGTAATTGGATTTGATATCTGTTGTACAATAATAAAAAATATATATTATGATGCATCTTGGGATTTTGTATTATTTTAATCAAAAAAGTTAAAATTCTTGATTTTATTAGTAACGTACCTTAGCTCCTGGTCTGTATTTGAGTATGATCTTCATTCCCAGCCTGGAGTGCAAGGAATTAGGCAGCGCGAACTGCAGTTTATCCTTGTAGGCAGACGACAGCCTCTCGAATGGATGGCGGACGATCAGGAACGTCGTGGAGGTGTTCTGCATCTCCTTCAGATCCTGGACTGAAGGTCTGGGGTAGCGTCTCCGGGCCAGGACTAGGGGCACTTCTCTACTGCGCTCCAGGAAGCGCGTGGAGTAGTTGGCCATCAGGTTGAAGTTGTACATCCAGGAAGAAGAGGCGGCTTTGAAGACGTTGCACCTGGAGATTAAACACTTATTTAATTTTTTGCAGCTATAGCCCAAAATGTGTATCTTATTACTACCACTTTTATAATCAACAGTTTATTTATAATTGATCGTTACTACCCGGCTTCGCCCGAGTTTTAATGTTCTTCTCCGAAACCCCTGTTTTTTTTAAGAATAAAAAAGTGTTTTATTGATATTTCAAAGCTCATGGTGAAAATGGTTTACACTGACCCGGAAATTTCAAAGATAAAAAAACTGTGCGAAATTTCGTGAGTCCACCGTTCTAGAGTTTTAGCTGGTTCAGAAAAAAGACCAGAGTTGAGTTATATATTTTTTTTAATGGTTGGTGTGTGTCATTTATCTAAGGGTTGGATGGGAAGAAAGAGGGACAAGTGGGGAGGGAATCTAATCAAAGTAAGATCGGTGCTGTTAGGAGAAAACTGTGGACCAGCTGCTGTGTTCGTCTTTTAGTTTAGACTGTGCGATGTTCAGGTGAGTAAAAGAGGTAAAAACTGACAATAATATGCCATAAAATATGTCACGCGTGATAATAATTGAACTTTGTTTATAGTTTGCGTTCTATCTTTATTTAAACGCCATGATTTTCTTATCAAATCCGCCAAGGTCTTTCTAGATAATTAAAACAGCTCTGATGCGTACTGGATATCTTTATCTAAAACGATTATTCAAGTTTCGCACTGAGTTAGTTTTTATTACCTAGTACTATCATGGATACCGCTGTTGAGTTCAATCGTACCTAGTAAAGATAATGCTTGCAGAGTAATTTACTACGTCAATAACGTCACAGGCTGCTGCCAATTCCCATGATCGCAGGCTTTTGTATTATACGACCCTGTCTCATAAAGCCTGTTTGTTCAGACCTGGTTAAGTTATCACACCACTTATTTAAACGTATCAACTTCAGTTTGATTAGTGCATTCGTTTAGATTGAATCATTTCTCACTTTACACTTTTTTTATTTATATCATCCTTAAAGAAATGAAAAAATAACTAAGACCAGGGATATTATTTTAATTTTTATGTCCGATCGGTTCCGCTTAGCCCAATTATCATCAGGTTACAAAATCAAACTAAACAAAAAAATACAAAGTGTGCGGTTATATATACATACAGAGGGAGAACACAATACAAAATAAAATAAGAGAACAGTTAGGAAAAAATAATAACTTTTAAATTATAACAAAGGAACAGAGAGAAAGAGACAGATAATATGAATTGAAAGAGACAAAACGTCAATTGAGAAGGTGGTTAAAGAATAATGATAAATTTTATGAGTTTACAGGAAATATACCTAATATTGGACTATTGGACAAATTTATCTGATTATTAAGAATATGACTATTAATTTAAATGGCTTTCTTTATTTCTAGTGCTTTTAAATTATTTAATCTGATGCCATGATCATTTTTGTAAAGAATATGAGCACCGGTGAATTTATTGAAGGTATGATCGTGGTTATTTAAACATCTAAGATGTTCTTTGATTCTAATATCTCCATGGTCGAGTGGTAAGACGCTCGGCTACGAATCTAAAGGTCGCGGGTTCAAACCCGGCGTGCGCCAAAACATGTGTTAAAACAAATTTAATTAAAATTAAATAATAAAAAAAACGACCTGGTAAAACACCACCATTCAGAATCGAAACGTCGCTTGAAATGGCTTTTAGCCGTGTTTGGTGACCAGATCTGAATAGCCAGGTACTTACAAACCTTCCTCTTCTCCATCTCCTTCCCCTCCCCACTACCTTCAGCCTCACAACATACCCGAATTGGGGATGCCATAGTCTCACTGGCTATAGACGGTTGGGAGGAGTTGGGACTCTTGTGCAGTATTCACGATTTTTTTTTTTTTTAAATGACATTACGGATTGTTTTACCTATATAAAATGCAGAAAAATCAATACAAACCAAATTGTAAATTTCATTGTTCTGTTATTTTATTTTATATTTTGTTTTCCCCCTGTATGTACATATAGCGCCCTTGAGGTGATTTTTCACAAAAACGGCGCTATACAAATTATCCAAATATTATTATTATATTATTATAAACGCAAACACGTATGTTTTGTTTAATTTTGTACCCTGATGATGCTTAGGCTAAGCGAAACCGGTCGGTCATATAAAATATATATTTATCCGTGGTCTTATACAAAGTCATTTTTTCATTTCTTTAAAAATCTCAAACCACATAGTGATTGTTTTCTACGAAAATATATATCAGCCTGTTAAAATTTTGGCTTATAGCTCTACTTGGTCATGGCCAGTTGGTATGGGAATTTAATGGGTAGGTACTTCAGTTTCGTGTTTATTCTTCGGACTTTCAATGTGATACCCAAAGGTTAATGATTGTACTTTGTTTCTCATTTTTTTCTGATATTTTTCCTCTGTATCTATGTTGTATCTCCCTAACCTCTAGAACCAAAAACGAACAAAGCTCTGAGTTAGAATACCCCTTTTTGGTATGTATATATTTATGTAAATGTATATATAAAAATGTAAATATCCGGAAAAAATGCAAGGCTGATGTGAGCGTAATGAATAGGATCAAGAAAGGGACGCTTTTATGGTTTAGGCATGTAGAGCGAATGAACGAAGAAAGGAGTGTGAAAAGAATGTATGATGCGAAGGTGAATGCAAAAAGAAGTCGAGGACGCCCGAGAAAGACATGGCACGATCAAGTAAAACAAATACTTGAATCGGGTCATGTGAGGAGTCAGAATAACAGAAGAGTATGTATGAGACGATGTATGAATGTGAATCAAGCAAGGAGTGTGTGCCAAGACAGAGTTGTATGGCGGTCCGTCCTCTTTGCCTACCCCTGCGGGGAAACGGCGTGATGGTTGGTTTGTTAGTTAGTTATTAATTAATATTAAGTAGAAATTAAGATTTGTACAGCGCCCTTGAGGTGATTTTTCACAAAAACGGCGCTATACAAATTATCCAAATATTATTATTATTATTATTAGTATATTTATGTTGGGCTATACAAAGACAGTTGGGAGCGCTTGTAATCATTAAATGCATCGTAAAAAAATATCAACTATATTTTTTATGGTTAATATCGCACAAGAGTCCCAACTGCTCCCAGGCGTCTAGGGCTAGTGAGTTTATGGCATCTTCAATCGGGGTATGTTGTGAGGCTGAAGGAAGTGGAGAGCGGAAAGAGATGGGGAAGATGAAGTTTGGGTGAAAGTTGTTTTGAAATGGTTTTAGCCGTGTCTGGTGATCAGATATGAATAGCCAAGTACTTTCTAACCTCCCTCTTCCCCTCTCCACTACATTCAGCTTCACAAAACATCCCGATGTGGATGCTGTATTCCCACTAGCTACGGAGTTGGAAGCAATTGTGGTTCTTGTTTTGTTATATTTTTATAGTCAATACCGCACTAGAGCCCCGACTCCTCTCAACCGTTTGGAGCCAGTGAGACTGTGACTGAATCTCCGTTTGCGGTATGTTGTGAGGCTGCAGTTGGTGGGAAGGGGGAGGGGATGGGGAAGAGGAAGTTTCGGCACGTTCCAGAGTGGTTGATACTCTAAGTATCGCCCTGGTGAAAGTCCACTACTTAGTATCGAAACGTTTCTTGAAATGGCTTGAACCGTGTTTGGTGACTAGATCTGAATAGCCAAGTACTTCACAAACTTCCTCTTCCCCATCTCCTTCCCCTCCCCGCTATCTTCAAACTCACAACATACCCTGATTGACAATGCCATAGTTTCACTGGCTCTAGACGGTTGGGAGCAGTTGGGACTATTGTGCGGTATTCACTATAAAAAACCTTAGATGAATTAAATAATGTAGATACGTTACTGAGACAACGCGCGTGACTGCGCGAAACTAAGCCAACGTGGCATACCTGAGATTTACTGCGTTTAGTCTCGCACAAACATTCGTTTGACAAACAAGCTGTCACCAGCTGCCACAAACGCATCGCTGTAAGCTCTTTTCTGAGATAAAATGCCTTCCTGTGCTTTTGACAAGTGTAAAAATCATTCGGGAACAAAACACAAATCTCATGGAGTTTGTTTTCATGCGAAGTACACACAAATCACTTATTATTTCAATTAATACAATTATTCACAAACCAAATGGTATAAGTGAGATAGCGAATGCAGAAATACATAAGTGTGTGGAAGACAACCTAGCGACAGTACACGAGTACGTCGCATGCTACTTCGCTCGTAAGTTCGTTAGGGAAGAGAGGGCTTGTAACGCGGAGAATGTAACGCGGGACGTTCATATAGCTATCTCATTCATACACACATATTGTGCTTGGTATGGCTGTCCTTTTCATGCGTTATGAGATATCAGAGCTTGCCAAATGTATCGTTCTATTTGTATGAATATGACGTGTCTTGTATTTTATGTCTATGTAAAAAAACTGTTATTTTAGTCTTGTTTCATTCTTACCAGATGAGATGGTACTGCCTGTTGATGAGGTACTCCCATGCGTTGGGGCTGGATATCCCCCGGGGCAGGTTGTTGCACTCCCTCTCCAGGTACTTCCTCCTGTTCTCCATCCTCGTCTCGGCAGCTTCCATCTCTACTGGAGTCAGCTCGCGTCTGATGACGTCATTCACTCCCCCATCTGCCGCCCGCTTGTACACATAGCTGTCGTTGTCGCCTATGTCCTGGAACAAAAAAAGTTTAATTAATTAACGTCGCTAATATTGTAATTATTGTTATAATCACAATAAGGGAGCGAAGATATCCATTAAAACATCATTAAATATTCCATGCAGGTTCTAAAATAGTGGAAAATATAAAAGACCCCATGGCAAGAATCTTTTTTTTAATATATATATGAATACCGCACATGGGGTATGTTGTGAGGCTGAAGGTAGTGGGGAGGGGAAGGAGATTGAGAAGATGGGAAGTACCTGGCTATTCAGATCTGGTCACCAAACACGGCTAAATCCATTTTAAGCAACGTTTCGATTCTGAATGGTGGTCTTTCACCAGGGCGATACTTGAGTATCTACCACTCTGGAACGTTCCGCAAATATACTTTTTTTTTTATTATTTCCACATGAATTAAATGTGTTATGACACATATTAATTAAATAAAAGTTATTGGCGCACGCCGGGTTTGAACCCGCGACCTTTGGATTCGTAGTCGAGCGTTTTACCACTCGACCATGGAGGGCGTCATTGTTGACTAACTGTCGAGTCATTCCATCACAAATCCACACTACTATTTTTTATCAATGTTATAGCCAACATATTAAATTTAATATATAATTTATCATTTTAATGCATTTCTGCAATACAATGTTATTATTGTAGATAACATGTTATTGCCATTAAAAAATATTTCGGTTATAACAAAATTTGCAGTTAACATGTTCAACTGTATGGGAACTATTATAATTTATTTTTTTTGCTATTTATTTCTCAAAACGTTTTACTGTATTATTTCATGTATATCCTTTTTAAACTGTACTCATGCACTTACTTATGTTAAATTACTATGTAAAAGCCCATTAGGGCGTTAATAAATAAATAAAACTCTTGATTTTCAATGTTCGTGTCGTTTTCATGATCATGAGAGCGTACCAGAATTAGTCTAGTGAGAATACTAACTAATTTTTGTCAAAAATGTTAGTCAAAAGGTTTTTGCGTTGGGGTATTCGTATGTCTAATTTTGAAGCTGCTAATTCGTGGTGGAATTTCATTTTAATGATTTGATAATACAATTTTTTTAACTTTATCCTACTATTTTTCATGAATATCTGATCGATTTCACCTTATGACGGGCATCTTCAGACTGGTACAATTTTAAGCAAATCTGGTATATGTACTATTAATATCCGGAATGGACGATTATTGAGTCTATATCTTAGCGAACATCTGTGACTTAGGGTTTAGTTTTATTGCTGACGGAAGCGGCTTTACAATTACATTAAAAATACCTACAGGTAGTTTTTATTACCTTCTTAGCAACACTATGTAACCCGCCTCTCAGAAGGTAATAATAATCAGGAAAATGTTTGATAAAAACCTTGAAAAGGGTATTAAAAAAATACATAAGTAAAGATGATCATGTTTATGTGTTGTTCAATTTTGTTTTGATTTTAATGGTCTTAAAAGTAGATGCTATTTTCGCAGAAATCAGTTTTTCGATGATTTTTCGGAAACATTGTTTGTAAACAATAATTTCCTGAAATATTATTGTTTAACATATAAAATATATATTATTGACCGATTGATAGCTGAGTGGACAAACGCGTCGGATTCCCACCCGGGCGTCGTGCGTTAAATTCCTCTGCTGGCTAAGTCTTCCATCGTTGCAAAAGCAACATTTTCCGCTTATTACGATGGCACTACTCCTACGAGTTTTTCAAATATTGTCAGGTTATTCGTAACCCGGGAATGTGTAACTTTTTAACCCTTATGTGACTGAAGAAAACCACACCTTTTTAAAATTGATATAAGGATTTCTTTTACAGTATATAATTTGCTGAAGTTTGCTGGACCACTTTTATGACGTAATACATTTCGACTCGGTTCAAGACTTGGGGAAGTGGGTGGGAATTCCACTCAGTATCACCCTCTTTCACCTCCTTTTCTTGGGGTTTTGTAATTCAGTATGTGATTATAAATATTATTAAGGATACAGGTGATGTACTTTGAACTCCACAGTACATCATATTTATCATTTAAAATAACATAAAATGATTAATAAATATGGGCAAACTTCAAATTCCATATAAAACACATTAGGGTACTTACTTACTGGAATATTAAAAAAATCCATGTTGAAAATCGAAAAGAGTATCCGGGTACCCTTTCAGTTACATAAAGGTAAAAAAAACGCCTACTAATAAAATTAGGTATTCTAATAAACTCGTCTAAAAACATGTATTTAACGCATCAATGAGGGTTTCAAAAGCTAAAAAATAGTTTAAGGTAATCGAACCCGAAACCAGACTCAAATGCGTACGTTTTTACGCTACGTAGGCGGAGGCCTATTTGAACCTTACATATTAGGAAGAACAGTTGTAAAAAGGAAAATAAAAACAGCGAAATAGAAGCCTCTCCCGAAGTAACACACGGTAGGCCGTTTTATCTTGATTACGTTTTTATGTTTTCCCTTGTCACTGTACTCGCTACGCAGAACACTCTGCTAGGCAAATGCGGGGAAGCTTAAATACGCAATGGCAGAAAATCGTGCTCATCCTCACGAAACAATATATGAAAACCCAAGCTTTTATTTAAAAAGAAACAATGTGTTTGATTATTTAGTATTTTTTATCAGTTGGCCTACGTTTGATACGAAGAATGATATTAATTATTATAATACTTGACTATTTTTTATGTTTACAAGCAAGACTGTAAATTATTTATCTGTTAATTCTATACGAGTAGTTAAAAATGTCTAAGGTTTCTAGAGAATACAATTCTTAAACAGTAATCATTAAAATCTTTATGAAGTGCATACTGGAATTTTAGGTAAAACGTTCCAAATGCCTTTGCTGGTTTTCAAACTGCACCTTTTACCTACAGTTTGGAATGTTTTTCATAGAAATTAAAGGATTTCAGTTAAAAAATCGTATTCACTAGAAACCTTAGACCTTTTCCCAACTACCCTTAGAAAATTGGTAGAAAAATCATTTATAGTATTTATTTATTTTATTGTATACGCCCGAGAGGACTTTTACATTAAAGGTTTACAATTGACAGTGAAAAAATGAGAATTATATGCACAAACAAAATAAGGAATAGTTGTACAGTAGTGAAAAATAGTGTTTAAATACATAAAAAATATTATTGATTAAAGATGTATGATGTTATAGCCTTCTTGTATCTACATTCCGTGCAGTTAAATACATCAGCCACCTCTGCGTATGTATTACCAACTACACGCAATCTAGGTACAAGCGAGTATCTGAAAGACTCAGTCCTGATGTTATTGTTACAACTAAATAAGTTTTTGGATCGAGTAGTTCTCGTTGGTTTGTGAAAGGAAATAAGGTTCAATAATTCAGGGCTGTCTATAATACCATTGACAATTTTATAAAAATTATAAATAAAACTAAAAAATAATAATTTGATTTGAAAGTTTTAATAAATGTAATTCTTTCATCAAGTAGTTATAGTTAATATTTTCAATGGGAAGAGTATATTTTTATAGTTTATATATCTAAGAAATTTATGAAAAAAAACATTCGATGTAGTCGGAGTGGATTTTATAGTTAGGGGAATGATTTTTGCTTGTATTAGAATACTTCAAAATAACGTTTGGCGTAATTACTATGAAATCAATAAAAAAACTACATTAACATCACCTAGAAAGGTTCTAGCAATGGCTAGAATCGCACAAAGGTTTGATGTTATTATGTTAAGTACGGTTGAGGATTTAGCTTGGAGTGTTTCAAACCATGTATGACCGTATTACAAATGTGGATATCCGGAAAGAATGCAAGGATGATATGAGCGTAATGGATAGGATTAAGAAAGGGACGCTTAGATGGTTTGGGCATGTAGAGCGAATGAACGAAGAAAGGAGTGTGAAAAGAATATATGATGCAAAAGTGAATGGAAGAAGAAGTCGAGGACGCCCGAGAAAGACATGGCACGATCAAGTAAATCAAATACTTGAATCGGGTCATGTGAAGAGTCAGAATAACAGAAGAATATGTATGAGAAGATGTATGAATGTAAATGAAGCAAGAAGTGTGTGCCAAGACAGAGTTGTATGGCGGTCCGTCCTCTCTGCCTACCCCTGCGGGGAAACGGCGTGATGGTTAGTTAGTTAGTTAGTTAGTTAGTGTTTCAAACTTCAGCAATAGATGATCAGGTTCAATGTATAACAGCGATACCATTATTATTTGGCATTAGACCGTTCTTTTCAAAATGGAGCCGATCATTAATTTGACGATCATAAAATATGATAGAGTTTAAAACACCTCTATCTTACATTAACAATTGATAAATTGCTAACTTTTTTCGAAATGATTGTAATTTCGATGCCTTTTTTGTAATATATCACATAAAGGACGCTTTACAAAGTTCGACATCAACTTAAAACTAGAGTTAACTAAACTTAAATAATCTTACCTATTCACGATTTGGATTATACAAACAAAAACTGGCATTAAAATATCTTGGGTTTATTTACCAAAGTTGATTAACTTACAAAAACTTGTTTTGGAGTAAACTTAATTTTAAAAATATGCTCTTCGTTGTTTTCTACCTAACTAACCATCACTTCGTTTCTCTGTAGGGGTAGGCAGAGAGGACTGACCGCCATACAACTCTGTCTTGGCACACACTCCTTACTTCATTCAAATTCATACATCGTCTCATAAATACTCTTCTGTTATTCTGACTCTTCACATGGCCCGACTTAAGTATTTGATTCACTTGATCGTGCCATATCTTCTTCGGGCGTCTCCGACTTCTTCTTCTATTCACTTACCCTCTACATACCCAAACCATCTAAGCGTCTCTATTTTGATCCTATTCATTACGCTCACATCAGCCTTGCATCCTTTGCGGATATCCACATTTTTAACACGATCAAACGTGGTTTTGACGGCCTGCGTAGTCGAGTGGTAAGACGCTCGACTACGAATCCAAAGGTTGCGGGTTTGAACCCGGCGTGGGTAAATATTTTTTATTAAATTAATGTCTGTTATAAAATAATGTATAGTATATTTGCAGCACGTTCCAGAGTTGTAGATACAAGTATCGCCCTGGTAAAAGACCACCATTCAAAATCAAAACGTTGATTGAAATGGCTTTAGCCGTCTTTGGTGACCAGATCTTAATAGCCAGCTACTTACTAACCTTCCTCTTCCTTATCTCCTTCCCCTCCCCACTTTCTTAATAAACCTCAAAACATCTAATTCCTAATTTGGGAAGCTATAGTCTCATTGGCTCTAGGCGGTAGGGAGCAGTTGGGACTCTTGTGCGGTATTCACTATAAAATAAATGGTTTTACCGCACATACGCCTCAGGCATCTCATCTATTCAGCATTCAGTCTACTTTCATTCATGATGGTTTGTATAATCACTCCATTGTGGACTGCTAGATTCGCTTCTTTGGACATGGTCCTTGACTGGCTTATTTTTGTAAGTGCTTCGACAATATTTTTCTCGTCTAATAATTATTTAAACAATAAAGCAACAAAGTTTTTCAACAAATAGCGGTAGCTAAAAGCCTACTTAACGACTCAAGAGGGCGCCCAAACTTAGACCAGACGTATATTTAAAAATATTATATAAACGTTAAAATCATCGCTAACTCAAATTACCCAATGTGTGAAGTTGCTTACCTTCGGCAGTAACTCCGCGAAATTATCTTCATAGTTGTAACGGGCTATGGAAGAACAAAGAAGATCCAAATTTGTACAATAGTTCCAACAGAAAATACTGTTTAAAATTTAGATACCACGGGCTATCTCTGAAATAAGGGTTGTAGTTTTAAGGGTGGTGTGTATTTTAGTTAATTTAAAACCTTCATTATCAGATAGCATACAGTAGAAAATGTACTAGAATACAATATACTCTTCACTTGTTAGGTTGGGGTGTTTTAAACTTTTGTCAACATTTTCCATCGTCAATTCAATTCAAAGATGGCCTGCGTGGTCGAGTGGTAAGACCCTATTACGAATCCAGAGGTTGAAGGTTCAAACCCGTCGTGCGAACTAACTAACTAACCATCACGCCGTTTCCCCGCAGTGGTAGGCAGAGAGGACGGACCGCCATACAACTCTGTCTTGGCACACACTTCTTGCTTCATTTACATTCAAACATCGTCTCACACATACTCTTCTGTTATTCTGACTCTTCACATGACCCCGATTCAAGTATTTGATTTACTTGATCGTGCCATGTCTTTCTCGGGCGTCCTCGACTTCTTCTTCCATTCACTTTCGCATCATATATTCTTTTCACACTCCTTTCTTCGTTCATTCGCTCTACATGCCCAAACCATCTAAGCGTCCCTTTTTTGATCCTATCCATTACGCTCATATCAGCCTTGCATTCTTTCCGGATATCCACATTTGTAATACGGTCATACATGGTTTTACGCACATCCGCCTCAAAGATCTCATTTCCACAGCATTCAGTCTACTTTCATCCTTCCTCTGCCAGTTCCATGCCTCACTGCCATACATCAGGGATGGTATAAGCACTCGATTGTGGACTGCTAGCTTCGCTTCATTGGACAATTTCTTATTTGCCCCAACAGCGTTCAGTCCTCCATTAATGGAGTTTCCTGCATTCACCCTTCTTTCAATATCCTTATCAGCCTTTCCGTCTCTTGTAAACACACTTCCTAAATACACAAACTCATCAACTTGCTCCAAGTATTCACCATTCACAACTATATTGCACGCTGTTCTCGTACTCTCTCTTTCAAACACCATCACTTTGGACTTACTTACATTCATCATCAACTCATTTTGCATACATACTTGGTTCATCCTAGACACGAGAAACTGTAGATCTTCCATACTGTCAGCAATCAGCACCGCATCGTCCGCATACAATAGGCAACATACTTTCACATTGTTCATAATACATTTAATTAATATGTGTCATAATACATTTAATTCATATAAAATAACATAAAGTATATTTGCGGCACGTTCAAGAGTGGTAGATACTTTAAGTATCGCCCTGGTGAAAGACCACCATTCAGAATTAAAGCGTTGCTTGAAATGGCTTTAGCCGTGTTTGGTGACTAGATCTGAATAGCAAGGTACTTCCAAACCTTCCTCATTCAAATATCCTTCCCATCCCCACTACCTTTTGCCTCACAACACACCCCAATTGGGGATGCCATAGTCTCGACGGTCGGGAGCAGTTGGGACTCTTGTGCGGTATTAACTATAAAAAAAATAATTAGCGCCGTTTTGTTTCCCGTTAAATGTCGATTGTCGATCCGTTTAAGCTTTTGAACAAATTTTGATCAGCTGGAAAGCATTGAGGTCATGTTGATATGCTTATCAGCTAATCGCAATTTGTTCAAAAACTGAAATCGGCCTAGAATCAAAGTTTAACGGGGAGATTTAAAATGTAAAAAAAAACAAAAATGGCGCTAATTATTGAATTTTGACGATGTCAACTGTGACGAATGTTTCGAACACACCTACCTAAATCTTTCTATGTATAATGCAAGTTCAATTCTTTTTATTTTTTTTAACGATAGAATATATTTATTGCTCTTAAGAAACCACTTAAACAGGGAATCATAAAAATGTGGTTAAAATTGAAATTTTGTAAATTTCTTGAAAATTTTTCGAAGATTTTATAAAATAGCCCTCGAACGGCCGCGGCGAACTCTGTCGTAAAACTTGGATATATTTTTATTATTTTAAAATTAACTCCACACAGGGAGGCACGAAAGAAGGAATTTTTCTCAGGGTCTGTGTCTTCTTTGGGGATGCTGTGTGGAAGGTTTTTTGAGGAAATAAAAGAGTGAACCTGGGTCTTGAAGAGGCCAATTTTTTTAATTAACATATTTGAACAAAACAATATCAATACACCATTAAAATGATTTATAAAGTCAAAATATCACATAAACACTAAAAATATAAGGTTTGCCTAATTAATAATGGAAGCTTTTTGTTGATTTTATGTATTTATATCATTAACAATGGGACAATTCTAAAGTTTGGTCAAAACAATTTAAAACTGTTGAAATACCTCTGAAAAGTGATGTTTTATAATCTTTTTTGGTCTTATTTGAACATTTACGCATAGCAAATATCACCATCATATTTGATTTATTTGTATAACCACTGCAAGTTTTTTAATCAACACAAATATAGGAAATAACCTCAAAATCCGTTGACGTAAGTTATGCGAGTCGATGATGTGAAGTTATCCTGGACGGAAAACATCCTTACATTCTTAGAAGTGCTGCGATATTATGTGACGACTTTTCTTGTCTCTTTCTCTCTCATGGTATACGACGTAAAAACCTGAAGAAAGTGATTTATCGCAAATTTGTATAGGTCGGGTGAAAATATTATCTATCCCTCCTTACATCGTCACTCCAAGGCCCAAACAGCTGTCACGAGTAAAAATAAATTTTCTACCACCACCGGCTAGCGCTTTAGCAAAACCTGTCTTTAAATAAACTGTAACTCTACACACACCCTTAACAATATGTAGGTTGTGTTGGCAGGGGTTACTGTATCCACTAGGGCGGTCGGACGCCGTTTTTATCTGCTTTTTTTCGTTAACTATTGTTTTTTCGGCACAGAAAAAGTGGTGCGAATTCGCAGTGCCGCTCTTTTAACGGGAGGCTTTGGGGCGCACAATTTATGGGCAAATTGTCCGTTGCTGTGCCGGAATTATCCCTGATAAAAGGTTTTTGTTTTCGGATAGATTTAAGGCGAAAGCTCCGGACAGCTCAAATTGGGTGGGCATTTTAACGGAACGGACCCAAAAACTAAAAGCGGACTACAGCTATGCGCCGTATTATGTTTAAATATAAATAAATATATATTTTTCGTAAATTCAAGACTTGCGAAACAACATTCAGGTATTGTAAATTGTAAAAAATACAATGGAAGGTAATGTAAAGTTAGGTTTGATTAATATATCCATATGAATACTGCACAAGATGGCAAATTTAACAGTAAATATGCGGCACGTTCCAGAATGGTAGGTACTCTAAGTATCGCCCTAGTGAAAGACAACCATTCAGAAACGGAACGTTGCTCGAAATGGTTTTAGCCGGGTTTGGTGACCAGATCTAAATAGCCAGGTACTTCCAAACCTTCTTCCCTTCCCCACTACCGTCAATCTCACAACGTACCCCAATTGGGGATGCTGATTTTCTTGGCTCTAGACGGTTAGCAGTTAGGACTCTTGTGTGGTATTCACTATAAACAAAACGAGTCCCAACTGCTTTCAAGTGTCCGTTTCCAGTGAGAATATGACATTGACATGTCATTAATTAGGAGTCAATTTGAATACAACTCAACAGTGTGGGCGCCAAGTAATGCTATTCATTCCCTTACTATAGAAAGAGTTCAAAATAAATTCTTAAGATTTATTAACTTCAGAATGGGCATATTAAGGGAATCTATCAATTACGATTATCTTCTTTGTCATCTTAATTTATTGAGATTGTCTGAACGGAGAATAATTACCGACTCGATTTGCTTATACAAAATTATAAATTCAATGATTGACAGCCCTGAACTATTAAACTTGATTTAATTGCAGCACCTACCGTACTATTGTAGCAATTCTGCTTCAATCTCATAATTCAACACGCCTATGCGACGAATGTTGCATCTGGGAAACATATACTCCGATGTCGCTGATATATTTGACACGTCAATATCAAACTATAAGTTTAATTTAGTACAGTTGTTGTCATCTGGTAGAGCTTAACTAATAGTTGGACCTGTTACTTAATATTATTTTTTTTTCTTTTCTTTTCCAATATTTTTGAACACGTTATTTATTAATAATAAATAATAATAATATTTGGACGATTTGTATAGCGCCGTTTTTGTGAAAAATCACCTCAAGGGCGCTATTAAATATTATTGGTTATTTTTGTATCTGCTATTTAATACTCTTTTTTTTTTTTTTTATTTTACACAATTTTTTGCACTACTGAGGTTGTTTCTTTAAAAATAAACATGTTAACATGTGTGTAAAAGCCTATAACGGGCGAAAATAAATAAATAAAATTCCCAATTTGGGTATGTTGTGAATCTGACGGTAGTGGGGAGAGGAAGAAGATAAAGTTTTAGAAGTACTTGGCTTTTCACCTCTGGCGTCCTTTCGTCAGGGCGATATTGTGAGTATCTACCACCTTTTGTGGTCGAGCAGTTAACATCCTGGGCCACGAATCCAGAGGTCTCGGGTTCACATCCCGTCGTGCGCAAATACATTTTATTTAGTTGATGTGTCAATTCACATTTAATTAATACAAAATAATAAGTACTGTATTTGCGGTACGTCCAGATTGGTCTTCCACTATCAGTATCTATACTACTAGTATCGCCTTGGTGAAAGACCACCATTATAGAAACCTTGCTTGAAATCGGTTTAATCATGTTTGCGATTAGATCTGAATAGCCAGGTACTTCTCCACCTCCCCCTTCCCCATCTTCTTCACTCCTTCAGCCTCATAACATACCCTACCCATAATTCCACTGGTTTCGAGCAGTTACGAGATATTGACATAAGAAATGAAAATAAAGTCAGTATTACGATATGTGGTGTTTCACCTCCCTGTCTACCCTTCAAATACTGTATCGTATTTGACATCAGACATACAAATAACATTTGTAAATAATAATATCATTCTGACAATCGTCATTTTTGGCTAAAAGGGCAATCTTTTCAGATAGAATATTGGCGTCACGCCATACTGCCAGTATTGTCAATCAGCGGCGTGCACATAGTTTTTTAACAGGGTAGGCGGTAAAAGAACAGCGTATTAATAATTGATATTGAAGATATTTACCAACAGATGTCACTTATTGCTAATGCAGTTGTTCTGTAAAAGCACTAAAAGCACTGCCTAGACATTAAACAATGTAGATACTAATACAAACGAGCCACTTGAACGCGCGCAAAGCTCACGACATATACGTTTTGTAAAGTCTAGTCTATATTGTCGTAGAAAGCAATCATTTTGTGGTTTGACATATTTAAATAAATGAAAAAATGACTTCGTATTAAACCGCGGATATTATTTTAATTTTTAGGACCGACCGGTTTCGCCTAGCCTAAGCATCATCAGGGTACAAAATTGAACTAAACAAAAAATACAATTTGTGCGGTTATTTGCATACATACAAAGGGAGAAAAAAATATAAAATAAAATAACAAAATAATCAGAAAACAATGAAAAAACATTTAAATTAGAACAAAGGAACAAAGAGAAAGAGACCGATAATATGAATTGAAAAAGAAATATTTAAATGTTATTTTCTCATTGTTTTGTTATTTTATTTTTTCAATTTGTCCTCCCTCTGTATGTATATATATATATATAATTTGTTTAGTAAAATTATTTAACCTAAGATTCTTAGACTTAGCCAAACCGGTTGGTCATAAAAAAATTAAAATAATATTCGTGGTCTTATACAAAGTTATTTAATCATTTCTTTATGGAATAATCTACTCTGACTTGGCGGCGTTTGGGCATATGTAGTTACTGCTTTTGACACGTTATAGTCGGACTGTCGGGGGGGGGTATTCAGTATTAAATATTACTAAGCGAGTACGGCAGGGTAGGCAGTGCTCATGTGCCTATATGGAGTGCGCGCCTCTGTTGCCGATGGCATATCTCACTCCGCTGAACAATGTACGTAGGATAGTCGGAAGAGTTGGCTGGGAAGTTTTATTTCCCGTTTTCCATTTCGCCGTAAAGCCTGCATTATTTGCCACCTTCCTCCCCCTCCCCCGCCCACCTGCCCCCTGTTCTCGCGCCACCCGGAGCCGCTTGCCACCGGCTACCACGTGCCTCCCACCAGAGGCAGACTGGCAGCAGTTTTCACCAAAAATATCATAACTCCATGATTTCTCTTTATCATTATGGTAAAAACAATATAATTTCGTTTGTGATGTGAGCACGTGACGTGTTAAAATTCAAAAATACATAATTCTTATTTTCAGTACATGAATGAATTTTGCCGACGTTCTTCAAATAGCTGGTGGCGTAATGGTCAGCATAGTTATCTTTCATGTCGTTAATCGGGGTTCGATTCTCGGTCGTGGCAGTTTTTTTGTTAAAATTAATAATTTTTTGAATTAAATATTTTTTATTTAATTTAATCTAATTTTAATGCTCCTATCAGAAAAGGAAGGTGCAAAAAATCAGCCAATTCCAACAATTATAATATTCCATGACTTTTTACGGGCTGCGCTAGTCTTACATAATATTTGTCAACACTTGTTAACACTTGGTCAGACTAAGAATTGTAATTGTCTTGCTTTAAAAATACATAGACATAAAATACAAGGCACGTCATATTCATACAAATCTTACGAAAAATGTAGCACCACTAATGTTGCACCACTAAATGTTTCACCCGCGTATGAAAAAGATAGCCTTTGAATATGTGTGTGCGGAAGAGATAGCTATATGAAGCGTGTTTCGAAGGTATGTCTCGTTGACTTGGTTTAGTGCAACCAGGCGCGTTGTCTCAGTAACGTATCTACATTATTTAATTCATCTAAGTAAAAATACTACCATGGACTGAAAATCCGATGCAGAAAATAACCTTCGAACGGTGAGTTCTGGTGTCAAACACTTGTTCCGCTATTTATATATATATATAGGAGTGTGGCCCTTGCAGTAACAGCGTACAAAATATTAAATAATTTGATTGACAATCCATACCTCCTGGAATGTTATAAGTTATTTGTGCCAAACAACTACTGCCAGGGGCGACATCACGATCTGCTGTGCATTCCACATGGCAGAACAGACGTGTTGGCTCAGCACAGCATGGCACGGGTATGGTACTACTAAATAACATGTCTCTTGATATCTTCAACGTAAACCTTGAAGATTTCAAGAGACATGTTAAAAATATCTCTTAATTTACTTTGTTACTTTCTTGTGTTTTGTAAATGGACATATACAGTCTGTAATACACAAAAAAAAAAAAATTAAATATATACATATATATAAGACATGGCACGATCAAGTAAATCAAATACTTGAATCGGGTCATGTGAAGAGTCAGAATAACAGAAAAGTGTGTATGAGACGGTGTATGAATGTAAATGAAGCAAGGAGTGTGTGCCAGGACAGAGTTATATGGCAGTCCGTCTTCTCTGCCTACTACTGCGGGGAAACGGCGTGATGGTTAGTTAGTTAGTTATACTATATGAGGGGTTAGAAGCAGAGGCAGCAATCTCCTTCATTTAAAATTATTTCTTGGAAAGTTGATTTAACGTTTAATGCACTTTTCTTTTGTGAATATGTTGATAAATTTGGAGATCATTGTTTCAAATTGTTCCTAGTTTAATGTGCACTAACATTTTTGAACACTTCATTCTCAATTTTTTTATAATAATCATTTAAAAGTTGACAATGCTACAGAACCGTTCTTGGAGATTGGTGCCTTTGCTTCTAAGCCCCTATATATATATATTTTTTTTTTTTATTTATATATATAATATATTATCAACGCAACAATTGAATACTGGAATTAATTAAGGCTCTAAGTACCAAAAAATTAAAAACTGATTTTGTTGCAGAATCGTATTTTATGTACCTATGCCAATAGCGTTAAATAGGATTTGAGTGTCTAAAGCAGTCCAAAAAAATATGAAAAATTAATGAAATCTGGCAAAGTTCTAAGTCCGTTGGTGCATTATCCTTTAAAGGCTCTAAGTACCACTGTAGTGTTCAGCGTTATTCCATATAAAATGGCTGGCGACGGTGTATTGACACTCGCGAGATCGTTTAGAAAACGTCCTTAAAAAGGTGAAAGAAGTGTGGAAAATGCGAAAAACAAGCTAAAAACAAGTGGCAAAGAGTATTCCACAATAAATAGTAAAGTCTTTCTTGGCAAAAAACCACCAAATTCCGAGGTATATGCATTTTAACATTTTTCTATGAATTTTGTTAGTTTTGACAGTGATACGCTAGTGATGTGCATGCCTATCGTAATATTCATATGCAATAAAAAAAACCGTATCCCATGTTTTTGTATTTAGGTAATTCTCTTATTTTCATTGTTTTACTTATGCGCATTTTAAAATTAAATACCTACTGATTCTATAAAAATAATAATTATACTCAATTATGTACGTAGTGTCAACAATTTGCCTTTATGTTTCTGAATATATTGGGTGTGACGATGTTGACAACAATAATAATATTTATAAAAATATGCATTTAATATTATACCTCCAAACCCCTTAGATGAATTTTTTTTACTATACTAAGTTAATTAATTAAATATATGTTTTTAAAAGCAGTATGCAATTATTAATATCGTTCGTCACCATTTTTACTTCGTATACCATGAGAAAGCGAGAGGCAAAACAGGTAGTCACATAAATATTGCACCGCGTTGACATGTATAACCATGTCCGGCTTACGCACAAACTTCACAACATTCATCGGAACCACATTCAGACAGTTTTGGAGGTTATTCCCTATTTTTTCGTTTATTGAAATATTTGCTGTAGTTTAATACTAGAAAAAAAATTATGGCGATATGTTACATGCGTGGATGTAATAATAGGATAAGTAGGACAAATAGAAGGACACAACAATAAAAATGACCACTTTTCACAAATATTTATTTGTTTGATAGTGCGTTTGGAAATTTGCATTTAAAAAAAAATATATTTTACTATCACGTGTGTGATAAACTGACTTAATAAATCATTTGAATGGTGTTTATAATATTGTTTTGTAATCATAAAAATATTTTTATTAAAAATTGTCCAAACGATACAAAGTAGACTATTTAACAAACAATCGCCTCCCTAAATATATTTCTGTCTCTTTCTGTGCTCTTAATCGAGCAAGGATATCTTTACGTTAGAAAGAGACGCGCACTATTTATTACATGTTAACCTGAAATCCTAGTTTAGAGTCAGACCAATGTCAACGAATTGAGTTCGTTTGTAAATCTACACCTCTATATATTTTTTCATGTAAAAGCTATCGTTCGGCGCTCAGAGCAAGACTATATATGGAGAGAGAGCTACATATTTTTACCAAACCTATACAAATTTACGATAAATCACTTTTTTCTGGTTTTTACGTCGTAAATCGTGAGCGAGAAAGAGACAAGACAAGTTCTCACATAATATAGCACCACCATTAGGTATGTAAGCATTTTTCCAGCTCCCGCGTCTCCGGTGACTCCGCCCACTACTTTTTGTAATGCGACATAACAGAACGTAACTCAACGGTTTTTAGGTTATATCCTATATTTTTGTTTATAACAATACTGTGAAAAAGTGGTTATAGAAATAAAAAAAAACAACATTATATCGACATGTGCTATGAATGGATGTATAAATACCCTAGTCATTGTCCTAGCCACGCCTGAGTCAGGCAAAAATCATCAATACTGACTACAGAAGCGCTCCGAGGTTTGGCGTATTTTGATCGCATCTTGTAGATGTTATTAAACGATCGTTGGGTGACACTGCTTTTTTAACTCTGGAAACTGTTCCATGCGCTCACATTACTTAAATTTTACTATTTTTTTCCTTTGAGCTACCTTTTATTCAATTAATTTAAAACACCACCAATTTCTAAAAAAATTAAATGTTATTTAGTTTAAAGGTACTTCTTTTAATGATAATCATTAACATAAGAAACACGATTCCATATCTACATGAAGACCAAAACATGAAATTTTACAAAGATCCCACTAAATGAACAGTAATATATCGATATCCAAAAGTTCTCGAGACTTTTATTTAATTTCTTTGTTAATTTTGCTTTCACTTTGTATCGCGAAAAGAAAAGTGATTACTTTAAAACATTTTTTTCTCAATTTAATATTAATTCAATAAAATTTTTACTTGTAAAACTTTTTATTACTTTTAAAAATATTTTTGGGTTTTGTGAAAGGTTACGTGATATTTTTTAATATTTTTTTTATTGTTATCTACATTATTTAAAAAAAATATTTTTTTAGTTAAATTCAACAAGAAATGTTATTTTGTTTTGTTAACATGCACATCCTTATTCCCCATGTGATGGTGTGTGTACATGTATATACCAGCGTCCCTGAGATGGCACTTAGAGCCTTAATTAAGTTACTAGTCGTGGTACTTACACCGTAACCATCGTTGTCTGTTTTAGACTTTTATTTTATAGAAATGTAAAAATAAATTTAAGTTTTAAAATTATAGAAGCTGTCGAGATTGCTCCAAACTATAAAGTTACATTTTTTAAAAGGTATGCTACATATAATTTTACAAGGCAAATCAGTATTTTGTAACGACAAGCAGTTCTAGTATATGGTACTTAGAGCCTTAATTAATTCCAGTATTCAATTATCAGATTACAACGTTGTTTCTATCATAAGTTTTAGGTTCTGAAATTAGGGCATTTTGTCTGTTATATATTATTTACACCATTTCTCGGGCGCAGCTGGATAGTTAAGCCCTTGAATTAACAATATATGGAGGGATAGCTAATTATTTTTACCCAACCTACACAAACTTGCGAAAAAACACTTTCTCCGGGTTTTTACATCGAACACCATAAGAGAGAAAGAGACAACAAATTTAGTTCCCCGTTTTTACGTAGTGACGCAATGATCTTAAGCTACTGGGCAACCGCGGGACTCCGCCCACATTGACAAACTTGACACAACTAAACGGTTTATTTGCTTATATGCTATATTTTTATTGATAAAAATACTGTGAAAAAGTGGCTATACGAATAAACAAAAACATTATGTCGACATGTGCTGTGAATGGATATACAAATACCGTAGCCCCAGTCTTAGCCACGCCCTTTTCCAACCGAGTCAGTTACTTCAAGGTAAAAGCTAGTAAAAACTGACTACAGATCGATCTACAGCTATACCTCTTGTATATTATTGCTCTAAGGTTAAGCCATTGTTTTTTTTCTCTTTTATAGTGAATACCGCACAAGAATACCCAACTGTACTGACTGTCCGGACCCAGAAAGGCTATGGCATTCCCTGTTGGGGAATGTTGTAGGTTGATGGTAGTGGGGAAGGAAAAGAGATGGGAAAGAGGAAGATCGGGAATTACCTGGCCATTCAGATACGGTCACCAAACACGATTAAATCCATTTCAATCAAAGTTTCAGTTCAGGATGGTGATCTTTCACCAGGGCGATACTTAGAGTATCTTTTACTCTGGAACGTGCCGCAAATATACTATATATTATTTTTACATGAATAAAATGTGTTATGACACATATTAATAAAATAAAAGTTATTAGAGTTCGAACGCGCGACCTCTGGATTCGTAGTCGAGCGTCTTACCACTCGACCATGCAGGCCGTCAAACATGTGCTATGAATGCATGTAAAAAGTCGTTTCCATAAAAAACACTAGCCACGCCCGAGTCAACAATCAACAATCCTGACTACACTGTCTCGCAAAGCTATCCCTCTTGTATATTATGGCCGTGAGGTCTTAAGCATTCAACCACGGAGGCCGTCTTTACATCAAATGATTTCTTGAGATAAAGACTTTCATTAGCCAAGTAATGTTATTTTTAGTATTAACTTAAAACCCGTTTGTTTATATAGACTTAATTTGATTCAAAAAGTAAACACCGTCTAATGATGTTCATAAAAAATTCGCCCGTGCAAAACGTTTGAAGTTTAAAGTTAATATTTTTTTTTAAAGATCCTTTTAATGCTGGCGTTTTTATAGCTATTTCACGTTTTAAACGGTTTGCTACCCCCTTAAAACCGGAAGGATATCCTGGGATAGTCGTATTTTTTCTTTATGCAAATTAAAGTTCTATCCAAAGAAAAAATAATGGCTAGCAGAAACATCCTATAAATTCAGGAATTAAAGCGATGCGCATTCTAGAGCGGCGTCTAATTCGGAAGTTACGATATACTCCGCAATACGGTTGAAATTGCCATGCCCAGTGGTGCATATTCTAAAGCTTAGGCTTTAATTGAAACAATGTTTTCGTATGAGGGCTCAAAAAAATCCTAAATAATATCGTCGCTGGACAGGTAAAACGGCTTAAGCGACACTTTAGTCAAAAAATGAGTTAAACATGTAGTTTTGATGAGTTTTTTTTCTGCGTCGAATGCTCTGACTCTCGTTTGATTCTGAAGACTTTTGTGGCCCTTAAGCCATCTAAAATATATTTATCATTTGGGAGAAGGTTTGTCTCAAGCGGCACAAGTTTGAGATTTTTTTTTGGCTTTTTGTCGCTTTAGGTAACTCAGTGAGAGCATTGAGTTGCCTGAGTTTAAAAAACGATTTTTTCAAAATGCAACCGAGGTGAACAACTTGAAGAAACTTTTACTATGTAAGTAAGAGTTTATATGTAAAGAACACAAACATTAATACAGGCCTAATCATTAATTAAAAAACTTATTAAAACGATAAATTTAGGTTCAGGTGTTTCAAACTTTATTCACATTTAACATCGTCACAATTCGTCGATTACCGCCATTTTTGTTTTTGACATAAACAATTCAGTTTCACCGTTTTTATCAAATTTTTCGTTAGTTGACCAGTATAACAGGATCACTCTTATGCTTGTCAGCTGATCACAATTTGATTAATCGCTAGGACGGGCCTAGAATCGAAGTTTAACGGGGCAGTCCTTATGTCAATTTTAACAAAATGGCGCTAATTGATGAATTTTGACGACGTTAAAAGGAACTAAAGTTTGAAAAAACTCACTCTTTTGGTCAAGATGTGTTCCAATAGTGGTATTTTTTTAATAATCTATTTTGTCCAGAATGTCGAGACTTGTTAACTGAAGCCATGCTCTTGAAATTTTTGGTAGCAGTCTAAATGATTTTTGTCATTCTTTACGACAAAACTTTGACTTGACCTTGGCTTTGACTTGAATATTCTTTCAAATTTATT
Source organism: Drusus annulatus (assembly GCA_022651775.1). Lineage (NCBI taxonomy): Eukaryota > Metazoa > Arthropoda > Insecta > Trichoptera > Limnephilidae > Drusus > Drusus annulatus. Next base: position 1,051,198 of record JAGWCC010000070.1, read on the forward strand.
GATTCTATATCTTCAAATTATATTTTCGATATTGACATGTTACTATGTAGCTTAAAAACCACTTTTGCAAATTGCCATTCCAACACAGGCTTTTATGCCTAGTGGGATGGGCAATTATAGCAACCAACAACAAAAAATGTATTGTTAAGTAAAATAATAAATTAATAAATATTTAAGTCCTATTTTTGTCATTGCTTCATTATGATATTACGTATGTGCTGTTCTTTCTCTATTGCTCTTTTTACCCATTTCGTGTTATGTATTTTTTGTTGTAATTGAACAATAGTCCATCAGTTTATAAATAAATAAATTATCATTCCAAGCAATATTTCGGATAATTCCAAAATAATGATTTTCATCGTTTTAAGATCATGAAAAGTTCTATCGCCACTTAATAGGTGAAATTTCTTGCACGTTGTTTCGGAAATGCAGTGACGTAGGATGCTAGCGTATTAATTTTCCTTCTCCCCGCCGCCCCTGTCCCGCTTGCCGCCCAGTTGTCTCTGTATGTTGCCCCCCCAGTGTGTGCGCCCGGGTGCTATCGCAGTGCGGGGGTTGTACGTTTATACTGCAATGCAGTCCTCCCTTAAGCCCCGTCTAAACTTTCCGCGGACTCTCTAAGTGCGGCGCAGGCGAGAATTTCTGATTTACGGCTCGCGGAGGAGAGATATTATTCTACTCAGATATTATGAATTTGAAGAATAGCTGCCTTTGAATTATCCACATTTTCTTTCCGAGGATAAGCATTTATTTTGTTGTGTTATAAATTTCCACATTCAGTGGGGAGCTAATGGCTCTTTCTACGTATATTGTTAACCTTTATACGTGCACGTACTATGAAATCGCGTGCAGAGGGGAGGGTTACTGACTCGTCTTTTTGTTGTAAATCGCGTGTTTCTTAAAAGATATTAGTGTAGGTAAAGATTAAAACCTCCGATAAAAATTGAGAAATAAGTTGAAATTTGGTTAAATTTATTTATTCAGTTGTACAAATTGTGTAAGCGACCTCTCCAAGAACATAATATCACCAGAAAGGCAAAAGGGCTGAAGCTCCATTTTGGGAAGTGCACTTTTGTTGTTTTACAATAAAATTCCGTAGTCCAATATAAGTTATATTTCCCGTAAATTCATAAAATTTCTCATTATTCTTTTACCACCTTTTCAGTTGACGTTTTTACCCCTTCATTTCATATTATTTTTATTTTTATTTCTGTTCCTTTGCTATAATGTAAATGCTATTATTTTGTTTTTTTACTGTTCTTTTATTTTATTTTATATTGTGTTCTCCCTCTGTATGTACGAGCACTATAACCACACACTATGTATTTTTTGTTCAGTTTAATTTTGTACTCTGATGATGATTATATTAAGCGAACTGGTTGGTCATAAAAATTAAATAAAAATCTGTGGTCTTATACAAAGCTATTATTTCATTTTTATTAATTTTTCAGTACCTGGTTTGATTTTGAGAAAAAAAGTTAACTCAGGTGACTAAATGCTCTCTGAGAGTTACCCACAGCGACAAAAAGCTAAAAAAAAATCCCAAACTTGTGTCGCTTGAATCAAGCCTTCTCCAAAATGGTAAATATATTTTAAATGGCCGAAGGACCACAAAATCCTTTAGAATCAAACGAGAGTCAGAGCCTTAGATGCAGAAATAAAAAGTGCACATTTAACTCATTTCTGAGCAAAGTGTCGCTTAAGCCCTTTTGCTTTTCCGAATTACGATTTCTTCGTTTCCATTGCAAAATTGTATATCTGAAAAAAACACACATTTGTTTTAAGCTCTTATGTAGATGCAAAAAAAACAAAACTAAAAAAATTAAGCTTTTGTGCATTTAAAAAAAAAATAATATAACTATCTGTGTGATTCTAAAAGGTACCACTGCCTCACTAATTAACGTATGAAGGTTGAAAAATGAAAGCTTCAAAGAATATATCTATTGCGTAGGTTTAAAAGATCAATCCTGACAATGTATAAACTAATTAATAAAAAACGATAAATATTTAGTATATAAAATAATAAAAAAACTTTTGCAACACTCTTGATGAATTGAAAACCAATTTACGTGTCACACATTTTACATTAGCGAAACGTTTTCAATATACATAATAACATAATGACTAAGCCTTTAGCAAAGTGCGCCGTCGCATTGATATATTGGTCCAGTGGAACTCTGCGGCGCAGTTTCCCGCTGGATTGTTTTTCCGCCGTTCTGGGAATCCCCCCGTCTCTTCCCCTTTCCCAGCTCCTTCCCCTCCCCGATAATCCAGCCACATCCCTAATCAGTTCCTACTCCGCCAGTGGAAGTAATATGATACCGTTACCAACAAAATAAGAACGCTTAAGTATTTACTAATATTGTTTCTGCTTTCGTGAAAATTGTTTGTTTCCTACGTTGGTTGCATGGCTAAGGAGGGGTGGAGAGTACTGCTTACGGAGGGTAAGCTGGAAGAATAATCACTGTCAATAAAAGCAGTATGGGGGTAGTGAAAAAATCTGGCTTTGTTGTTTCATTTTCTATTACATTCGGACTAAGTTTGGTGTGGCTTATCCATAATGCACCAAATATTTGGTTTCCAGAATTGTAGAAAATAGTATATGATATAGAGAAAGAGAAAATCATTATCTACCTATACGAGTATACAGTCAAACTTGGTTATAACGAGCGCGAAAAAATAAAACTGTTCTGACGCTTTTTAAGATAGTTATTTGAAACTTAAATTTATGCTCTCCAAAATGGCAGAGATTTCGAAGAAATGGGTGACGTTATACTCTTCCCCTCTGAGCTGCAAGTAGTGAAATCCGAGGATTCCCACGAGGATACCAGCCAGCAGCCAGAGGGAAAAGCAGACATTCGATTTCCGTGTCAGCGGGTTTCCAAGAAATATTCCTCACCGTAGTCTGGAAAATCTACACACGAAGCCATGAAACTAGGTTTAAATTTACAAATTTTAAATAAAAAAAAAAGCATACTGTTTTTTTTCCTTCATTTTTTTATGCATGCAATACTTGTTGGTCATGAATCAACGATCCATAATTTCCTCAGTGCGTACTTTTTGCGATCTTTTCAAATTTGGAACTGATGTTAATTGAAATTATCAAATTTAAAAAACAATCTTTTCAAATCCCTCTACCTACCTGGTAAAGCTCCTACCTAAAATGTATTACTATTTTAAAGATATCTTACCAAACCACCAATGTAAATGTACCTTCTATAAAATACTTTGTCCAAACAGACACGGGAAAATCAAGGAGCAAATTCAAAAACAGCCAACTGTTAAAAATAAAGCTGACAACTATAGATACTATATAATTTAAAAAAAAAACACACACACACAAATGCATTCCTTGTAACCCTTCTCCCAGAAGGTAATAAAACTAGCCGAATGTATTTTTTAATGTTATTGTAAAGCCGCCTCTGTCAGCAAGAAAACAAAACCTAAAGTCACAGATGTTCACTATGAGACTCAAAAAGCATCGATTCCGGACACTATTAGCATATATGCCATAGATTTACTTAAAACTGTACCAGTCTAGAATTGCCCGTCAAAAGTGAAACCCAGTCTGAAGTTTTATTAAAATCATTCAGTAGACCTGTGAAAGTTGTTTCTGAGGTCAGAGTCCCAACTGCTTGCAAAAATGGTTTTGGTTTTTATATAATTCAATTGAATTAAATTTAATATTATTATTGAGTTCACTATTTTAAGTTTTTAGTTTTGTTTTTGTGAATACCGCACAAGAGAGTCCCAACTGCTCGCAACCGTCTAAAATAAAGTGAGTTCTACAAATTGAACACAAAAACTATAAATAAATCCCCATTGGGGTATGTTGTAAGGCTTAAGGTAGTGGGGAGGTATGGAGACGAGGAAGAAGGTTGGGTAGTATCTAGCTATTCAGATCTGGTCACCTAGTCCCAAGCCATGTAAAGCAACGTTTATATTCTGAATGATGGTCTTCCACCAGGGCGATACTTAGAGTATTTACCACTCTGGTAAAAAAATAACAAGTAAACATTCAGAATTCAGACCTTCATTGAGACTCAAGAGCACACTAATATTTTATTTTAATCCCTTCTCATAAATAATCGATTATCAATACCTTATCATAAGAAAACAATGCTGAAAAGCAAAAGTTCATTTATGCCTCTATTTATTAATTAATTTAACCACTGTATTAATGGTGATAAACGTAATTTATTATTAATTTATTTAATCGATTTACATAGCTTAATTACCTCCCACGTACCTAACAGAACTACTCGATCCAAAATTGTTTTTAAATGTAACAATAATATCAGGACTGAGTCATTTAGATACTCGCTTGTACCTAGATTTCATGCAGTGGGTAATTCTTTCGCAGAAATAGTAGATATATATTCAACTGCACTGAATCTAGTTACAAGAAGGCTATAATAGCATACCTCTTCCAAAAATACTAATGTTCATTTATTGCACTGTAATATTTATAGTAACTTATTTATGTTTTTGTGTGCTAATCATTTAGTCCGTGTTATTTCTATTATTTTATATTATATATTGCACAGCTGTGTAAAAGCCTGTAAGGACGTATATGATAAAATAAATTGACGTTTCTTTCATAAATGGTGTGCAACAAATTAATATATTATTTTGTGTGATCAACTCCCCCTGAAAATCTCTAATGAAATGTGTATGTTTGAATGAAGTGTGTCATTGTATTTTTGTTTGAATGAAGTGTGTGGTATTGTATTTTTGTTTGAATGAAGTGCGTGTTATTGTATTTTTGAATAAATGAAGTGTGTGTTATTGTATATTTGTTTGAATAAAGTGTGTGTTATTGTATTTTAGTTTGAATGAAGTGTGTGTTATTTTATTTTTGTTTGAATGAAGTTTGTGTTATTGTATTTTTGTTTTTACAGGTTTCTGGATTTCATTTTGAACATCCGGGAACCCTTGGATGGCAGCATGACAGCACCTGGTAGAAACCGTGCTCCCTCTCATCTCAAAAAACTGTTTATTCTACTGCGGCAAAGATTACCTTCAGTTTACTTTAAATATTATTTCATGTACCTGGCATGAGAGTTACAAGACAGTAACTACCATACTATTGTGACAATTCTACTTCAACCTCACAATATTAAACTCATATGCCACGAATTTAACATCTGGGAAACAAATACTCCGATGTTGTTGATATATTTAGTACATCAATATCACAATATAAGTGAGCCAATTTTAGCTTTTTATTTTTATAGTGAATACCGCACAAAGTCCCAACTGCTCCCAACCGACTAGAGCCAGTGAGACTATGGCATCCCCAATTGGGGTATGTTGTGAGACTGAAAGTAGTAGGGAAGGGAAGGAGGTGGAAAAGAGGAAGGTTGGGAAGTACTTGGCTATTCAAATCTGGTCACCAAACACGGCTAAAGCCATTTCAAGCAATGTTTCAATTCTGAATGATGGTCTTTCACCAGGGCGATACTTAAAGTATCTAACACTCTGAAACGTGCCGCAAATATAGTATATTTTATTTTATATGATTTAAATGTGTTATGACACATATTAATTAAATAAAAGTTATTTGGGCACGCCGGGTTTGTACCCGTGACCTTTGGATTCACTCGACCATGGAGGCCGTATTCTCGGTCAGAGTATTCATACTCGGGCGGAAGTAATTTCTACGATTCCAGCCCAAGCAATTAATTAGAAAAATATTTTGAGTGTTGAGAGATCTTTTACAAGTGGCCCTTAGAGGAGAATGTAAAAAAAAACCACCGCCAAAGACCGTAATAATTCTTATGACAAAATACTTCTGGCCCTTGGAAAAATGTTTGTAATATTTTGTACGCCTTGCTGTTGCGGTTGTCATTGTGAAATCCGATTTCCTCCCCAAAGAAGGTTCAGATTACCCCGCTTGTAAATGTAGAATAATAAATCAGGCAAATTGGGCGAGTCTTTGGGGAAGTGTACCGGGACGAAGGAGGTAGGACGAAGTAATTGGAAGGAGGGAAGCAATAATTGAGGGGAAAATTGGCGGGAGCGAACGGCACATGGTGCCCTGAACTCGTTTTGGCTCAATAATCTATAGAAATTACTGCATCTGGCTATCCATTCTGGGTTTTACTGTCATTGGCAACAGATTGAATAAGTTGGAAGCACTCAAAACAAAGAAAGCCATTAAAATTTATAGTCATATTCTTAATAATCTGGTAAATTTGTCCAGTAGTCCAATTTTAGGTAAATTTTTTGTAAGCTCATAAAATTTATCATTATTCTTTAATCACTTTCTCAGTTGACATTTTGTCTCTTTCAATTAATATTATTTGTCTATTTCTCTCTGTTCCTTTGTTATAATTTAATTGTTATTATATTGTTTTCTCATTGTTCTCTTATTTTATTTTATATTGTGTTCTCCCTCTGTATGAGTATGTTATATGACCGCACTCTATGTATTTTTGGGTTAGTTTAATTTTGTACCCTGATGATGCTTAGGCTAAGCGAACCGGTCGGAAATAAAAATAAAATCTTTTTACAAAGTTATTATTTCAATTCCATTAGCTCATTTTAATTAATTATTAAAATAATATCAATGATCTTCAACGAAATATGAAACAGAAAAAGGCAAATAAAAATGATTATGTCGTGAAGGAGTCTCTAACTCGGAACCTCTACTTTATCCGGGAGTAACGACTCTACCAATTGAGTTACCGAAACCCCATTAGAAACAGCATTAGCATTTTTGTCAATCTCTTCCTTGAAAATTGTTAGTATTATTATTATTGTAACAGAATGCAAAGCTCTACCCGAGCAAATTTTTAAACCTATTATGACCGAACGGTTTCGCTTAGCCTAATCATCATAAGGGTACAAAATTAAACTGAACAAAAAATACAAATGTGCAGTTACATATACAAGCAGAGGGAGAACACAATATAAAATAAAATAAGAGATCAGTAAGAAAACAAAATAATAACATTTAAATTATAACAAACAATAACGAACATGACGGCCAAAAACAATAAAACAAAACAATAATGACGGCCCCCATGGTCGAGTGGTAAGACGCTCGACTACGAATCCAAAGGTTGCGGGTTCGAACCTTTATAACTTTTATTAATTAATATTTGTCATAACACATTTAATTCATATAAAAATAATAAAAAGTATATTTGCGGCACGTTTTAGAGTGGTAGATACTCTACGTATCACCCTGGTGAAAAACCACCATTCAGAATCGAAACGTTGCTTGAAATGGCTTTAGCCGTGTTTGGTGACCAGATCTGAATAGCCAGGTATTTACCAACCTTTCTCTTCCCAATCTCCTTTCCCTCCTCACTACCTTCAGCCTCACAACATACCCTGTTTGGGGATGCCATTGACTCACTGGCTCTAGACGGTTTGGAGCAGTTGAAACTCTTGTGCGGTATTTATATTTAAAAAAAAAATGGTAGAGAGAAAGAGACAGATAATATGAAATGAAAGAGGCAAAACGTCGACTGAGAACGTGATAAAAAAAATAATTATTTAATTTACATTAAATATGTCAAACCACAAAGTGATTGTTTTCTACGAAAATATAAATAAATCGCTTCGTCCTGGAGAACACCACCGTAGTCACAGTATAAAGATTTTTCTGTTTCCTATTTAATAATAAAAATAATTCAGTAGCGATTTTAGGTAGGTACGTGAGAATCAAAGTTTGCATAGACATCGGTCCTGCCCAGAACGTGGAAACCGTAGAGCAGAAATAAAAATAAAACGCATTGCAGATCTCGTTATACGATAAACGTGGAGCTGGTTTTACGTGCCCGTTGAAATATTCATGCCGTACGGAATATTTCCAACACGCGAAGTTATGAATGAAATTCGCAAGAATGTGTTTTTCCAAGCGTGGTGCTACCAACTACCACCTACCACCCGAAACCCGTGCATAGGTCACGCCGTACGGGCAACATGCAATTATTACGCTATTCAGTTTTTCATTTATTTTTATCTTTAACACAAGGCTTTTTTTTTTCGTACCGTCGCCGGAAAGGCATGAGGGCTGAAGCGCCATTTTGGTAAGTTTGCACCAGGGAGCTTTTACCGCAATAAAATTCGTAAAAAGCTAAATAGAACATATATACTTTGTTTTTAACCCTTTTCCCAAATTTTTAAATTTTATTTTTGTTTGGCTGAAGGGCCACTAAAAAGTCCCCTTCAGATTCAAACGAGAAATATATTTTAGATGCAGAAAAAAAAACTTGATTCAAAGAACTGCATTTATTTGTTAGTTCACACCATAAAATGGTTATTTTTTTATGAAAATACCGTTGCTGGAGAGGCAAAAGGGCTTAAGCGACACTTTGGTATCTGTATTTTTGATCAGTTGTATCGAATGCTCTGACTCTCGTTTGATTCTGAAGACTTTTGTGGCCCTTCAGCCATCTAAAATATATTTACCATTTGGGAGAAGGCTTGACTAAAGCTACACAAATTCGGGATTTTTTTGCTTTTCGCCGCTTAGGGTAACACAGTGAGAGCATTGGGTTGACTGGGTTAACTTTGTTTTCAAAATCCAACTAGGTACTGAAGACTTATTGATTTTATTGTAGAACAAAAAACTGAATACTGCTCTGGTGTAAATTTTTCCAAAATGGCGCATTAGCCCTTTTGCCTTTCCGGCGACGATTTTTTTTAAATCGTTGTCTGATATTAGGTTAAGTAATGTATTGTGAAGCGCTCTTGGGGTGAACTGCGCTACAAATATTCACTGTTAATAATAATAACAGTGAACTTATATAGCGCAGTTTTGTGATATTTCACCTCAAGCGCGATTCATACTAAAATTAATTATGCTAATAAGACTAACTAACAAGGAGAAAATAATACATAACATGTATTCAAATTAAAACTATCTAAAATCATGATCGTTATCATAAATCATGAGAGAAAAGGGTTCAGATATGGGTATAACAGTGTATGTGTACATCAACAGATTAAAAAAAAACAATTTACCAGACGCTAAGGGTATAAAAATTCAGATGAAACGTATGAATTCATATTAACATATTTGTCAAATCAAAGAAAAGGAAATTAGATTGAGGACAGTTAATATGTTGGTACTTAAAATATAAATATTCATGTGTTATAAGTAAACGATTCTAAAAATTCAAACAGTGTTATTATTATTATTAGAGTCAGAATAACGGAAGCGTATGTATGAGACGATGTATGAATGTGAATGAAGCAAGGAGTGTGTGCCAAGACAGAGTTATATGGCGGTCCGTCCTCTCTGCCTATACCCTGCGGGGAAACGGCGTGATGGTTAGTTAGTTATTATTATCAAGAGTTGTTTGGCGTTTCATCCTCTCTTTTCTTTCCATTCCAATCTTAGGTTGACTTAGCAGTCCATTTCTTCGCGAGCCACGTTTTTGTTTTTGCATTTTGAGTCGTCCAACTAAAACTGAGATACAGTTCAGTACCAAATTATTGGAGCTAACATTTGGTTCGACATCTCGAAATATTCCATCCGACCGGTTTCATTCGTCAATAGACCCGAGTGATTTTGCCCACTTTGCCCAATTCTCTTGAAAATCTACGTCCCGATATGTTTTATCAATTTGATCTAAATTACACCATTCGTGCTAACGCCTCATTTATCTGCCGAGAGCATCCCCGGAGCGCATCAATACGAAGTAGGGCATGCATAACCGGTTTTGAAAAAACCGGTTTCGGAAATTTTTAAACACCGGTTTACCAGTTATAAAATGTATAAAGTTTTTTTTAAAGATACTATTTTATATTTTCGTAGAAAGCAATCACTTTGTGGTTTGATATGTTAGAATTAAATAATAGCATCATCAGGGTTTTTTAATTTTATCAGGGTAGTTTAATTTTGTACCCTGATTATGTTTAGGGCGGTCGAAACCAGTCGGTCATAAAAAAAAAAAATCTGTGGTCTTATACAAAGTAATTATTTTATTTTCTTTAGATATTGTTTTAATTCCTCTTTTGAAAGTTTTTTTCGTCTGCAATAAAGATCTTATTTTGGTGATCTCTCCAATCGGGTAGTTTAATTTTGTACCCTGATTATGTTTAGGCTAAGCAAAACCGGTCAGTCATAAAAAATAAAATAAAATCTTTGGTTTTATACAAAGCAAATTATTTTATTTTCTTTAGATTTTATTTTAATTCTTCTTTTGAAAGTTTTTTTTCGTCTACAATAAAGATCTTTATTTTGGTGGTCTCTCCTATCGGAGGTTGGCGATCATCACGTACATTACGAAGACGTGGAGTGCGACAACTTTCTCTGCTACGTCTTTCATCCATCTTTCCCTAGATCATCGTTTCTCAACCTTTTTAGTGTCACGACCCCCTTAAAGAACGGTTTATTAGGAAGCTATAAGGTAACATTTTATTATAACTTAAAATTAATTATTCAATAAAATAATTAATCGTACACGTGACTTATTTTTTTGGCAAATTGCAACCCCCTATACCCGATCACGACCCCCCGGGGGGTCGCTACCCCAGTTTGAGAAACGGTGCCCTTGATTATCATTTCGGTAATCTTGTATTTTTAGTTTATCATAATATGTTCAAGAAATTTCTCATAATATTTACAGTAAACAACCTTGTAATGTTTTGTTTCCGATTAAATCTTAAGGTTTTGTTGTTATATTATACCTGATTTCCATAATTTATTCCTATTTGATCTTTATCTATTGATTGCTAGGTAAATGCCTTTTTCCTGTTTTTTCCGTAGAGTGTAACAAACGAAAGAACGCGGCTGATGGTTTATGCGCAGTAACGCATTTTGATAGGAAGAGGGATCACTACTATGGGGAGCCATGCATTGCCATTTTGCCCTTCCGAATCTCTTCTGTGGTCTTTCTGGTGGCATTTTTCTTTCTGGTATTTAGATTAGCAGGGTGTTGCTCCAACAATTATTTTTCTTTCAGCTTGACCTACCCACTCCCGTTTTAGTTCTATAATTCTTTTTGTCATTATTTTTGTCATTCTTTTTGACATTCTTCTTGTTATTCTGACATTCATCCTTTTTGTTATTCTTTTATGTCATTATTTTTGTCATCCTTTTTTTCATTTTTTTTGTCATTATTTTTATCATTCTTTTTGTCATTCTTTTTGGCATACTTTTCGTCATTCTTTTTGGCATACTTTTCGTCATTCTTTTTATCATTATTTTTATCATTTTTTTGCCATTTTTTTTTTGCATACTTTTCGTCATTCTTTTTATCATTCTTTTTGCCATTCTTTTTGGCCCACTTTTCGTCATTCTTTTTATCATTCTTTTTGCCATTCTTTTTGGCACACTTTTCGTCATTTTTTTTATCATTCTTTTTACCATTCTTTTTGGCATACTTTTCGTCATAATTTTTTTTTCATTTTTTGTTATTATTTTTGTCATTCTCTTTGTCATTTTCTTCGTCATTCTTTTTGTCATTATTTTTATTTTTGTCTTTAGAGTGCCTTCATCCAAATTTTAAATCTTTAACCTATGGGTTAATATAAATATTAACTTCTTATTATCTTTCCGATTTACCGGTAATTTCACATTCCCTAGTACGAAGGCGGTAAGTGGCATGTGGCAAGGAGAGTGGTATGATGTTTGCGAGTCGTTTAAGGCTATTAGCAGCTCGTAACAATATTGTATTTTTACACGCTCCCAATAAACGGTGGCCGGTGATTAACGCGCTATCGACATATGGAGGCGTAATGATCATAATTGAAATGCAAAATGTACATAAGGTGTGCCTAAGAACGTTGAAAAAAGAACAAAGCAGAGGTGACGTTAATGAACTGAAGTATTTAGATTACAAACAAAGAAATATACGTAGAATTTACGGCCTATGCCTGTCTTTTACAGTAATTCAGTTAGTAATACAAATTTATGAGCATTACCACTAAAACTTCTCGGCTTCATCAATAGAATTGCATGTGACTTTAAGAATATAAAGACCCTCAAAACCCTTTACTGCTCATTAGTTCGCCCTCATCTAGAATATGCTAGTGTAATTTGGTCCCCTTTCTATACCGTTCATATTCATCATATTGAATCCGTACAACATCGCTTCTTACGCGGTATTGCATGGAAGATTAGGGCGAGAAAGAGGCCATTATTCATATGATGAAATTGAACAATTATTCAAAAATGTCTTCATTAGAAAAGCGCAGGAAAGGCTTTGATTTAATTTTCATTTAAAAATTGAATTGAAACAATGAATTGCTGTTCCTCAATCATCACAATACTAATTATAGGTATAAGTTCCATTGTGTTGTTAACCCTCCTTACAAGCAGCGAAATTCATGTAAAACTAAACTAACTAACCATCACGCTGTTTCTCCGCAGGGGTAGGCAGAGAGGACGGACCGCCACAGAACTCTGTATTGGCACACACTCCTTGCTTCATTCACATTAATACACCGTCTCATACATACTCTTCTGTTATTCTGACTCTTCACATGGCCCGATTCAAGTATTTGATTCACTTGATCGTGCCACGTCTTCCCCGGGCGTCCCCGACTCTTTCTTCAATTCGCTTTCGAATCATATATTCTTTTCACACTCCTTTCTTCGTTCATTCGCTCTACATGCCCAAACCATCGAAGCGTCTTTTTCTTGATCCTATTCAATACGCTTACATCTCTGTCACCCTAACACAAATATATTTTTCTATAGATTTATACGTTCTAATTTATGGTCGTTAAATATCTCACAATAAGCCAAATAAACTATGTAAATATGAAGATGTTCATTACAAGGTAGGTAGGTATTCAACGAATACTCGTATAAATTAGAGTACCTTTATAACAACCTTCTACTCGACATCTAACACATACAACACGATCTAGTTCAATTAATTCATCATTGAAAACATTCCTTCTGAACAAATATCAAAACACCTTGAATTTAAAATACTAGTCACCAACTAAACTTTGTGAATATTTGTTCTTTTCTTATAATCTTTTTACTGTTTTCTTACATGAAATTTAAAATGCTCACATTATTGTACATGTATAATACTAATTGGACAATTAGTATAGCGAAGTTTTTGTGAAAAATCCCCTCAAGGGCGTAAAAAAATATATGGTAAAAAAATAAAAGGTAAAAAATATACTAAAATCTGTGGTCTTATACAAAATTATTTTTTCAAATTTATTAAATGTTTTAAAATGATAATAATGTAATTAATATATGTATATATTTATTTTTATCATGTACAGAGATAATATATAGAAGCACACTCACCTGATAGGTTACTTCAGAAAAACACAATAATATTAATTGTTTTTAGTTTGGAGAATAATACAGATTCGCACATTGGCAGAAATATAATTGGTATTTATTTCAATATTTATGTATTTGTATTTTCTATAAATGATTATATTTCTTAATGTTCACTTTTAACATAACCGGTTAGTAGCCGAGATAACAAAAGTGTCAGGTTCCCTCCAGGCGTCGTGAGTTCAATTCTTCTGCTAGCTAAGTCCTTCATCATTGCACAAGCAACATCTTCCGCTTATTACGATGGCAATAGAAGTTTTTCAAATATTGTCAGGTTATTCAGTATCTTCTTGGGTATCCTTTATGGGTACCTTGCTTGTTACGCACTAGGTGTCTCCTCCTTTAGGTTAGGTTAGGTGAAGTTAGGTAAAAACATCTCAAATACCGACATACGTGTTACCACGTCTACGAATTATAGGTATTAATGATTTTTATATAATTATTTTTTTATTTTTACTTTTTGTGTTGAATTTGTAGAACTCTGTTTTAGATTTTTTATAATTTAATGTCATCATTCTTATTGAGTTCAGCTAATCTTTGCTTTTAAAAAAGATTTATTTTTGTTGTATTTTTTTTTATTGGAAGTAAAATATTATTATTTTTACACGATAAGAATTTGTACCCGCCGAGCTGTTGCAAGTAGCTGTATACGTCCTAATTGGTGTTGGTCCACTCACAGTGAAATATGTCTTTGTTTTGTTGATGCCATCAATACAGGCAGTTTAAATATTAAGAGTCCATCGATCAGGGAAATTTTTTAATAAGTGTTGAATATTTATGTTAGACTAGGTCATATTTCTGGATGCATCTCAATTTATTATATTTTGTAAATTATGGATGATATAGATGTACAATGGAAGGTGAGTTTTCGCCGCATAATAATATATTCAGGTATCAATTCAGCGCTTGCTCGACCACGCCGTATATATCAAATTTATACTTGTCTGCAGTCACGGTTACCAGAATATTGAATACAAACGCATGCGTGCTAATTTATACTTGTCTGCAGTCACGGTTACCAGAATATTGAATACAAACGCATGCGTGCTAATTTATACTTGTCTGCAGTCACGGTTACCAGAATATTGAATACAAACGCATGCGTGCTAATTTATACTTGTCTGCAGTCACGGTTACCAGAATATTGAATACAAACGCATGCGTGCTAATTTATACTTGTCTGCAGTCACGGTTACCAGAATATTGAATACAAACGCATGCGTGCTAATTTATACTTGTCTGCAGTCACGGTTACCAGAATATTGAATACAAACGCATGCGTGCTAATTTATACTTGTCTGCAGTCACGGTTACCAGAATATTGAATACAAACGCATGCGTGCTAATTTATACTTGTCTGCAGTCACGGTTACCAGAATATTGAATACAAACGCATGCGTGCTAATTTATACTTGTCTGCAGTCACGGTTACCAGAATATTGAATACAAACGCATGCGTGCTAATTTATACTTGTCTGCAGTCACGGTTACCAGAATATTGAATACAAACGCATGCGTGCTAATTTATACTTGTCTGCAGTCACGGTTACCAGAATATTGAATACAAACGCATGCGTGCTAATTTATACTTGTCTGCAGTCACGGTTACCAGAATATTGAATACAAACGCATGCGTGCTAATTTATACTTGTCTGCAGTCACGGTTACCAGAATATTGAATACAAACGCATGCGTGCTAATTTATACTTGTCTGCAGTCACGGTTACCAGAATATTGAATACAAACGCATGCGTGCTAATTTATACTTGTCTGCAGTCACGGTTACCAGAATATTGAATACAAACGCATGCGTGCTAATTTATACTTGTCTGCAGTCACGGTTACCAGAATATTGAATACAAACGCATGCGTGCTACCGGTTATTTGAATTTGCTTGCATACATCAAATATTGATGTACGCAAGCAAATTATATATTTAAGTTCATTTTTTATTACAATCAAAAGAACACTGTTAAACTTTGCGAATATTCAAATTCAATCTAAGTGTACACCTTGGAGTAACAATATATGGAGGGAGAGCTAATAATTTTTACCCAACCTATACAAACTTGCGATAAATCACTTTCTCTGGGTTTTTACGTCGTACACCATGAGAGAGAAAGAGACAACAAATATAATACACCGCTTCTATGTACTGTCACGATGATCTTGGGCTTCTGGGTCACCGCGGGACTCCGCCCACATTTTTTTATTATGGCACTAAACTTGACACAACTGAACGGTTTTTTAGGTTATTTGCTATATTTTTGTTGATAACAATACTGTGAAAAAGGTGGTTTTACGAATAGACAAAAACATTATGTCGATATGTGATATGAATGGATGTATAAATACCCTAGCCTTAGTCTTAGCCACGCCCAGGTCCGCCGGGTCAGGTCATCAAAAACTGACTACACTGCCTTGGATAGATGCCACTCTATATACTCTAAGGTGTACACGTATTGCTCGCCAATACAATTAAGTAGGCGTAAGCAAGACAGGTGGCTGTTTCTTAGCGAATTTTCTCAAGGAGCTTTTCCGCTGTCGGAAGTGTATACATATATTCGACCGGTCGGTAGCTGAGTGGACAAACGCGTCGGATTCCCACCCGGGCGTCGTGTGTTCAATTCCTCTGCTGGCTAAGTCCTCCGTCATTACACAAGCAACATCTTCCGCTTCTTATGATGGCAGTAGGAGTTTTTCAAATATTGTTAGGTTATTCGTAACCCGGGAATGTTTGTCTTTCTTAAAAAAAAATTATAAAAATATATATATTTTATGTGAATACTGCACAAGAGTCCCAACTGTCCGGAGCCAGTGGGACTATGGCATCCACAATTGGGGTATGTTGTGAGGCTGAAGCTAGTGGTAAAAGGAAAAAGATGGGGAAGAGGAAGGTTGAGAAATACCTGACTATTCAGATCTGGTTACCAAACTCGACTAAAGTCAATTCAAGCAACGTTTCGATTCTGAATGGCGGTCTTTTACCAAGGCACATTGCTCTGAACACTCTACCACGTATTGTTCGTATCAACTCTAATTGTGTGACCTATACTATAAAGAATTGCATGTGACTTTAAGAATATAAAGACTCTAAAAACCCTTTACTGCTCATTAGTTCGCCCTCATCTAGAATATGCTAGTGTAATTTGGTCCCCTTTCTATACCGTTCATATTCATCATATTGAATCCGTACAACATCGCTTCTTACGCGGTATTGCATGGAGATTAGGGCGAGAAAGAGACGATTATTCATATGACGAAATTGAACAATTATTGAAAATGTCTTCATTAGAAAAGCGCAGGAAAGACTTTGATTTAATTTTTATTTACAAAATTATTAATTGTTTTATTGACTCACCTTCTCTGTTGTAACTTATCCAGTTCAACATTCCTTGCCGTAGACTCAGAAACAATGAATTGCTGTTCCTCAATCATCACAATACTAATAATGGGTATAATTCTCCAATGTCAAGACTTGTTAACTCAAGCCATGATCTTGAAATTTTTGGTAGCAGTCTAAATGATTTTGTCTTTCTTTACGACTCTACCAAAACTTTGACTAGACCATGGCTTGAATGTTCTCTCTTACGTTTATTTTGCCTTATTTTTGTCATCGCTTCATTTATTTTTATGTATATGCTATTCCTTCTCTGTTGCTCTTTTTTTGCATTTCGTGTTTTATATGTAATTTTTGTAATTGGACTTTAGTCCATTAATTTATAAATAAATAAAACCACAAAATGTGTTCCTCCAAAAGAAACTTCATAGTGTGCTCTGTAATTTTTTATCTGTCTGAAATCTTTATTGAATTCAATTGAATAAGGACGGCGAAGTTTAAAAAAATGACTTACGTAATATCTTGTGACCATATATTCCAACGTCCCTCCACCCCACACTATTCGCCACAGTCGAATGCTCCAGTTAGGAACTAAATAATAAATAAATAGTACTTACTGAACGAGTGGCCTATAAAATATATCTGTTATTAGGTAAGTAATACAACCATCCGCATAAATCAATATTAGTTTGACCGTCTGCGGAGGTCATGCATGCTCCAATTGCGACCAATCAGAAGGTCAGGCCATCGCGATGGTCAGTTGACCCGAATAGGCAACGGTCATTGATAGATTGACGGTCGGACGATTGGCCGGCGGCTGGGAATAGACCTACCAAGACGCATTGATTGGACACCTTAAATAAGATTTTTGATTGCCAAATCAAAAATAATATTTCTGTTTTTCGTAGAAAGCAATCACTTTGTGGTTTGACATATTTTATGAAAATTAAAAAATAACTTTGTATAAGACCACAGATTTTATTTTATTTTTAATGACCGACCGGTTTCGCTTAGACTCTAGAGGCTTATCAGGGTAGAAAATTAAACTATCTGGTCTTTCACCAGGGCACAGAACTCTGAACAAACCATTCAACCACTCTGATCACATATTATTCACCAATACACACAATCCCCATCAGGGTACAAAATTAAATTAAACAAAAAATATATTAAGTATGTTTTCCGAAAACTCATAAAATTTCTCATTATTCTTTTATCACGTTCTCAGTAGACGTTTCGCTTCTTTCATTTCATATTATCTGTCTCTTTCTCTCTGTTGCTTCGGTATAATTTAAATGTCATTCTTTTTTTTTTCTCACTGTTCTCTTATTTTATTTTATATTCTGTTCTCCCTCTGTACGTACGAGTATATATAACCGCACACTATGTATTTTTATTTTACTTTTTTTTTCCCTGATGATGCTTAGGCTAATCAAAACCGGTCGGTCATAAAAAGAAAAACTGTGGTCTAATACAAAGTTATTATTCCATTTTCATTAATAATATTTCTGATTGAAAAAATCTGTCATATAATTTCTGATCTAGAATTTGAAAACAGAACGTTCTCAATATTTCGTAATAGTTATGTACACGCGTAGGTTTTTTCTTCTTTTAGTTAACACTCCCGTTCCGAACAAGGGATCTACTGTAACTCCTAACGAGAGTTTTGTGCGTAATCTTAGATAAAGTTTAATGAACCATTAATATACTTCTCTCTAAGTATTACCAAAAACAAATTACCTAAGATTAAGTCATAAAAACGCTTTATAAGCAGGATCAAGTGGGGCAACTACGTCACCCCCCTTCGGATCATGCGTTCGATTTTTACTTTCAGGTAGGGAAAGGTTAAATGGTACTTATAGGGGCTATTTAACCAAGTCTCTTTAGGGTTCTCAATATAATGCCCAATAGGGGTATGTCGTGAGGCTGAATGTAAGTGGGAAGGGGAAGGAGGTGGGGAAGATGAAGTTTGAAAAGTAGCTGTTTATTCAAAGATGGTCTCTAAATACGACTAACCCCATTTCAAGCAACGTTTCAACTCTGAATGGTTGAATACTTAGAGTACATAGAGTGGTACCTATCCAAGGCAGTGTAGTCAGTTTTTGATGATTTTTGCCGGACTCGGCAGACCTGGGCGTGGCTAGGACTAGGGCTAGGACTTGGGTATTTATACATCCATTCATAACACATGTCGACATAATGTTTTTGTTTATTATATAACCGAAAAAAACCGTTTAGTTTTGTCGAGTTTAGTCGCAAATGAAAACATGTGGGTGGAGTCCCCGGAGACGCGGGAGACCAAAATCATCCTCACAGTACATAAAAGCGGTGTGTTATTTTTTGTCTCTTTCTCTCTCATGGTGTACGACGTAAAAACCCGGAGAAAGTGATTTATCGCAAGTTTGTATAGGTTGGGTAAAAAGAAAAAGCTCTCTCTCTTTCCATACATTGTTTCTCCAAGGTTGTGTATAGGGCGACACTTATAGTATCTACCACTGTAAAATGTTACTCCAAAATGTATATTTCTCATAAATTATCACTAAATGTTCTAAGATCGACATTCAATGCAGTCATGACCTCCTGACTAGCCAAATATGTCGTAAAAATGTTAACATCTGTTGAAATGTCATGATATTTTATTTGGATTCGGCGACGCAATCGATACGATGCTTGAAATGGCTTTAGTTATCTAGTATATCCTCCACACAGCATCCCCAAAGATGGCATATGCCTTGAGGGAAATTATTTAACAAAAAAAAGAAGTTATATATTCTAGATAAGATTAGATTAGATACGGTCGATATCAGAATTGGGTGTACCTGCGGTTACAGTCAATTTTATATGCTTGACATTTTTATTTGCTAATTTTTCATTTCAGTTCCAGTGACCGCCTTGTAACCGGTTCTTTGTAACCGGTTCTTTGTAACAGGTTCTTTGTAACCGGTTTTTTTAAACCGGTTCTTTGTAACCGGGACAGGAATATCTACCATCTCTAATCATTTGTAGCTCCATACATCTATTTAAATATAGAACATTATTTCTCCAAGTATCGTATAAGTCAATAATACGTCATTGGTAGGTACCTGTACCTTTCACGTAAATTATTTCGGTAGGGTAATAGATCTATTTGAATATAGAACATTATATCTCTAACATCATCGGTTCCTTAATAGACGCCTTTCACATCCTACTAAAGACAGCAGCACCGCGGGTAAAGAGCCACACAGACGGGAAATTTCGCAGTCAATTTCCCACGCTAACTTCCCGTATAACCTAACAGTGTCTACCTAGGAGCTCCCCAGTCCCCACACGGAGGCATTACATACGGGGGCTCTTCTGAAGTGGGTCGTAGCGATAAAGACAGCTTTATAGTACCGGCGGCTGTTTTTTTTTACGAAAACTTTAACTGGAACATACCCCCATTTCGGCGTTCTATTATGTGTTTTTTTCTTGTTGTTAAAAGCTTTTTGTAAAAAAATACTCGTACTACACTATTTGTAACAAGGTTTTACCTTGAAGTAATTTTCGTTAAAGTATATTATTTTAACAAATCTTTTTCAAAATATTTATTTAGTCATCTTTGAAAGATAAATACAAAATCAAAGCTTCATAACACATGATGGAAATGGCGTTGTGAGTTGAAACTATTACGCTTTCCTGGAAATTACAGACGGAAAAAGCTGTGCAAATTTCATCAGTTCATCGTTCTACAGCTTTTGTGGCTTCAGCAAACAGACCAGACTTACATATAGTTATTATTATTAAAAAAACATAGAGCAGTGATGCACAACCCATGGACCGCGAACCTTATGCGGCCCGAAAGCCTTTTTTTGCGCTTAGGAGGCCATTACGTTTGGCTCACTTGGGAAAATAAAATATAATTCTTTTTGATAATTCTGGTAAAAAAAGATTTTTGTTCAAAGACGGGTAAAAATGGTTTAATTGAATATATTTAAAAAAGGTTGATTTGTGAACAAGGTATTAGAGAGGCAATGGAATATAATCTTAATTGTTACTATCAAAAAAATAATTTTGAAAAGTAGTGTAATAAAAAAAAATCATTAACAGAATAAAAGTCTTAAATTAAATTCTTTTATATGTTTTCGTAGAAAACAATCACTTTATGGTTTGACATTTGTAATGAAAATAAAATAATTACTTTGTATAAGACCACAGATTTAATTATTTTTTTATGACTTGATAATGCTTAGGCTAAGCGAAACCGGTCGGTCATAAAATCTGTGGTCTGATACAAAGTTATTTTTTAATTTCATTAAATATGTCAAACCACAAATTAATTGCTTTCTTTGTTCAAAAATATATTTTTAGTGAGTCGCCAGATAACATCAGCATTGTTCAATGTAACTAAATTTCGCCTGTGGCGCGGCGCTTTTTTTATTGCAATCTACGTTTGAAATATTTTGAAGGTTTCCATTTTATACATTCCTAAAAGATTTCGTCAATAGATTTTGTTGGGAATCAGACCATTCGATTGATAAATAATGTCAACCCAATTTATTGGTATGACCTTAAACCCAGCAAAATTTTGCGCATATAGTGAAATATTTAATGAACTCCATTATATTAAATAATAAATAAATAAAAAATAACCCAACGTACAAGTATATAACAGAAGCAAGTTTTAATTTTTCTCAGTTAAAAGCCATTAAAATGTTTGACGGTTTTCGTTCTGTTTTTGAAAATACAAAAAGGTATCGACAAACTATCGCCTTAAATTATACACTTTTTTCTTCATTTGATTTGATTGATAAATAATCGACAGCATTTATTGGTTTGACCTTAGACCGAAAAATAGCACGTTTTAATTACGACCTCCACGGCAGAGCGGTTAGATCCTTGACTTTGTGTACAGAAGCTACGGTTCAGTTACGATTTTATTTTTAATATGGGTTTGCTATGGATTCAATGGAGCTTCCATATACGCCAGTGAAATGCTAGTTTGGAGTATGTTTCCTCGTATTGAAATATTCAAACAATATTTTTTATCACAACATTATGTGTCAGACGGCCTACGTGGTTGAGTGGTAAGACGCTGGACTAAAAATCCAGAGGTCGCGAGCTCAAATCCCGGCGTGCGCAAATAACTTTCATTTAATTGATATGTGCCATTACACATTTAATTCATGTAAAATAATATATAGTATATTTGCGGCGCGTTCCAGAGTGGTGACACTCTTAAGTATCGCCCTGGTGAAAGACCACCATTCAGAATTGAAACGTTGCTTGAAATGACTTTAGCTGTGTTTGGTGACCAGATCCAAATAGCCAGGTACTTCTCAACTTTCCTCTTTCCCATCTTCTTTCCCTCCCTTCGAACTTCAACCTCACAACATACCCCGATTGGAGATGCCAAAGTCTCACTTGCTGTAGACGGTTGGGAAAAATATGTGTACGCATTAATAAATTGACAATACGAGAAAAATGTTTTTTTCTGCCAGCGGGATTTGAACTCTGGGACCTTAGGCCGACCGGACAACTGCTCTAAAGCACAGTCCAGCCGTAAACAACCGATACTTGTACTGAATATTTCACTATGAATAAAATTGTCCCTGTGTTATGTTATGCTGTCTTCCCCTAAGAGAGACTCCTTTATTAGACGAGAGAGTTCGGAATGAGTAGGTACTTTCCTCCACCACCCCGTGTCTTCCGTCTCCAGCGCGAAGGGAGGCAGATGAATGTCACCTCGTTAGCGAGGATTGATGTCAGGAAATCGGATACACGCCAAATGCGGAACCAACCACCTTGTCTTGATCTAATTTTGTAAGAAAATACGCTACTGTACAGTGCACAGGGTATTTAATTACAAGTATTTAGGTATAAGAGTATCTAACCTTTATTTTAATCATAGGTTGAGATGTTTCAAACTTTCGTCACATTAGACATTGTCACAATTCATCGATTAGCGTCATATTGTTTTTTTTTTCATTTGAACAGTCCCCGTTAACACGTTAATTACTGACACCAAGCGTCGCGCGTTGACAGACATGTGACCGGTATGCGCACAACGCGCCATGCGCTTTGTACCGCCTCTTCGCTTTGAACCGACCTAAAACAGACTCAGCCATGTGGTTTTGTGTCATTCCAAACCCTTCACTGTTCGTCAGTTTCAATTGATCCGTCATTTATATGGTTTTAGTATTACGAATTTTAGTTTTCAACGAACGTCACCGATTCTATGCTCGTTTCAGCTTTTTATCGAATTGTGATCAGCTGAAGAACATAACGGTCATGCTGCTATGCTTGTCAGTTCACCAAAATTTGATAACATATTAAAAGAGCCTATAATCGGTGATTTCCTGGGATTGTTCAAATGCAAAAAAAAAACAATTGTCGATGTCAAATGTGAAAAAAGTATGGAAATCTCAACGTTTATATCTCGTTTTATAACCGTAGAAAATAATATATGACCAACCCTGTATAATGTTGAAAATCTTTCTTACATACTAACATTTTCTTCAGTTGGGTGATGGTACCAAACATGAATACTTCCTTTGGACAACGATTCCATATTTTCTTAGCTCCTAAATCATATAATGGTTTCAATAAGCAATGTAGAAAACAAACCACATACCCGCTTAAAAAAACGAATTACTATATGACTAATAAAAGTGGACGAGAAGAATCGAAAATGTTCCCCAATAAACTTTCAACACCGACATGACGATCCAATCGCTGTGGCACCTGGAGGAAGTGCTGTCCTTTACATCATCTCTATTCCCATCACTGGTAGGGTAGGATGCTACTGTTATGCTGAGTCCACTGTGGTCCATAATGACATCTCCGGAGTAACTAGAAGATAGTTGGTTGAAAATGGTGTTTAGTCTTTTTTTTTTATTTTTTTTATTTACAATATTAATATACAAAATACATTTGGTATATTAATCCCAAGGAGTTAAAAAAAACTCATTCTGGGAAGGGCAACATTATAAAACAAAAAGAAATTATATTTTTATAAAGACTTACAAATTCCAAATAGGAAGCACACAGAGGCAACAAGCGAAAACATTCATCAAGAACAGACTCATAAGAGTAGAGACTTACTAGATAAATATCACAAATACAACAAGAAAGTCATTCACACACACAGATAGGACACATCACTGATTTATAAAATTTTCGAGAAAATATCCCTTAAGTTTTTTTGCCAATAATTTTTTTTCGCAACTGGGAGTTTTAATTAATTGGGTAATGCGTTGTAGTGTGTATATGCTATGTATTGTAATGAGGTAATTCCAAATTTGACTTTGTTATTGAGCAGTGTTATATTTCATATTATAATTAGGGCATATATATATGCTTAGTTTGAAAGGTCGTAATATTTAAATATTTTTGTAAAAAAATAACTGAAATCAATAAAGTTTATTATTTTTAGTCGACCAGCATAACGGCATGACCGTTTTTTACTTGACAGCTGTTGACAATTTGACGAAAAGCTTAAAATGAGCCCAGAATCAGCGTTTAACGGGAATTGTTCAAATTTAAAAAAAAAACAAAACAAAATGGCGCTATTCAATGAATTGTGACGAAGTTTGAAACAACCCGACCTTAGTAACAATAGAAACATTTGAAATGTAGATGGTGTAGCCTTTCGAGGCCCCGGGGACACTTTATTGCCCCTCCGATATTATTTTTTCTTGACTTTTTGTCGACTTGTTTACTCTGCTTTCAATTTATTTCGACAAACAACACTTTTCTCTCTTCGATCTACCTCTAAATTTGCTGCGTTACGTTATTTTTTCAACATAATATTATTTAAAGTGTTGAAGCGGCGTTTTCTGAAATACGTATTCAAATGTGTCAAACGAAAGTAGGAATACTGCTGCCCAGGTCAGTAGTGTGATTTTATTGGTCAAAATTAAATATCCAAACTTGTAAGTTTAATTACTTTTATAATGCTTTAAAACATATCTACATTTTTACAGATTCGAAGTACCTACTTATCTAGAAATCATAATTCAATTAAACTATTTATAGAAGTTGCAATTTTTAAAATAAGAATATTGTCACAGAACAGTCCTATAATTATTATTACTTTTATTACTATTTAATATTAACAAATAGATCAGCTCCAAGGAAGGCGAAGAAACAACGCCAAAAATATTCTGAAGTCAAATTATCATGTCTTTGCATCATTATTTATATCGACTGTGTAAATAAGATGGTAACCCTCATAATAATAATAATAATAATATTTGGATGATTTTTATAGCTCCGTTTTTGTGAAAAAACACCTCAAGGACGCTGTACAGATCTTGTTAAATTATAATGTTTATGTAAGATGGAATGCGGCCGCCCTAACAGATTTAGACCAACGTGGGCGAATGTCATCTGGCTGTCATCTGTAAGGGTGTCACTTGGGTGATTTGTTGGGTGCCTGGTTCGTTAGCGTTCGGGAACAGTCGGTCGAAATCGGCACTCCCCCGACCCCCTGCTGGTTCTCGGGTGGTCGAAGGGACACATCTGCACAAGGGTCAAAGCAAGTGGCCATTCTCAGGCTATTGCACTGCATTTAAAACACTGATATTTAAAGATTAAAATATTTTCTTAAAAATCGAAATCACGTCGAAACTAGTCACTTTAAAATTATTTAGAGTTTATTCACTTAACCTATACACAACAACGGTAATTTAAGTATAATTTTAAAGAAGTAATTTGTGAAATATCCTACTTATTTGGCGAAAAATAACGAGAAAGACTAAAACACGTCAGGCAGTTGCGAAAGCGCCACACATATATATATATATATATATATATATATATATATATATATATATATATATATATATATATATATATATATATATATATTTGAACTGAGGTGATTTTTTACATAAACGATGCCATACAAATTATCCAAATATCTGAAAGTATTGATACCGTAAGCCGTCTTCTGCCACGTTCGATGGAAAAATTGCTCATACATACAAAAGTTTGAAATTTTCTTCCTGATTACGGTCCTTCACGATTAACTCAGTATGTTCCTTTTGATGTGTGTGTCGTGACTAAACCACGCGGGAGCGGGTTTTTATCTGCTAGTTTATTATTACTATCGCGACTGCGATTTCTGACTACAAGTTAATACATTTGTTACAGTAAAATTGTTAGTTTCTAATCTATACTGTTTATCAGAGTTCAATTCATTGATTAACGAAAACTTTTTTAACATTTCGATTCTGTGAACATTTAAAAAATACGAAAGTAAAAAATAAAGAAAAATAAAATTTTTGTGAAATAAAACGTAAAAATGTCTGACAAATTCCGTTTTTATTTTACGTCTTTTGTTTACAAACTAGCAAACGACCAGTTTTAGTATTGCAATTCATAAAAAATGATTTTTCCAGCCCTCCAACTTGACATTCAGTGAAAACATTGTAATTCCAGATATACAGAAAAACTCAAATTTGCCACAGCGAGTAGCAATTTTTTCCTGCGGCCCCGGAAAATGTCGGCCGTTCTCGATGAAAACCAACTTGAAATTGAAATTTTCGAACTGGAAGTTTTTTAGGACACGTCAATCACATTTATCGGCTTAATATTCACTCGTGTACGCGGAGGCCGCGTAAAAAATCATCAGAACTAGAAATAATACAGGGATTGGGATATTGATGGAAATTTGATGTTCTTCACAGACATCGAGGATTATTCAATTTTTTACCCGATTTAGTTGGAATATTAATCCTTTGGTATTAACTATTCCGATATTTAAATTTAGTACCGAAATATCAGTGATTTCATCGTTGTCATAAAGCAAATGGTTTAATTTTAACACTGCTCAATACCAACGTTGTAGGTATTAGCGTTGTGACAGCTCCGTACGAACTAATGCTTTTGGTGGCTTTTTTTTCTTCTTTAATAAAACAATTTTCTCGGAGGAACTTTTATGGCACCAGAAACCGGTTACAAAAAGAACAGGATAAATAACCGGTTCCTCAACGGTCACCAGTAACTGTAACCGTAGGTACACCCAATTCTGATATCGCTCGTCTCTAATGTTTACCTTGGAATATATCGTCGCCGGAAAGCCAAAGGGCTGAAGCGCCTTTTTTAGAAGTTCACACCAGAGCACTTTAAAGTTTTTTATGTTTTACAATGAAATTCATCATTCTTCAGTACGTGGTTGGATTTTGAAAAAAAGTTAACGCAGGTAACTCAATGCTTTCACTGAGTCGCCTGCAGAGACAAAAAGCTAATAAAGTCCCAAACTTGTGTCGCTTGAGTCAAGCCTTCTCCCAAATGGTAAATATATTTTAGATGGCTGAAGGGCCACAAAAGTCTTCAAAATCAAACGAGAAAAAAAAACAGATCAAAACTGCATATTTAACTATTTTTTACCAAAGTGTAGTTTAAACCCTTTTGCCTTTCCAGCGACGATATGTAACCATTATACGTAGGTAGTATTTTAAGTAAATAAATAATAACAATGTTAACTTTTTTTGTCACAACATCACTGATATTTTCAATTGTGACACCGAAATGAAGGGTTTGATTTGACTTTTTACGTTGTTTTTTGTTCGTCCGAAATAAGGGATTATTTTGATTTACCGGGAATCGGAGTGCCTTTTCCGTTTTGAACGTAATCGGAGGGTAGAACGGTGTGCAAAGCCATTCACAGGATGGTTCGAAAAAGATAACCGGTTATTACCTTCAGTAACTACCCAGGTCAGAAGTCAGAAGCCAGAAGGATCAGAAAAGAGACGGTATTTGAATTGGTAGAGATTTTTGACGAGATTGAGAAGTAGCCGAAAACCTTATTTCGAGAGTTCATAAAAAACTGTTAGGGTGTCTCATTTTTTTCATGATTTTCAATTGGTATATTCTTTTTCTTTAGTTGTGTGATAAGGCTGGGTGATGCACACTTGATAAGGGATAAACCAGGTCTGTAGATCTGAACGGTGGCCGAAGTAATCTTTCCGCAGTTGGGAGATCTTTCAAACTTCGGGTCTTGAATAGACGTTTTGACCTGCTCCCCATCGCATTGGGTAAAAAACTTTTTTTTAACGCAACGATATATATTGGAGTTTCTGGAGATTGTCATCTAAACTTCGCACCATTTGAACTAGTTGCACGCTTCATGTTTTGAAACACGCAATGCTTATTATTTTCATACTCTCGTTTGATTCTGAAGACTTTTGTGGCCCTTCAGCCATCTAAAATATATTTACCATTTGGGAGAAAGCTTGACTCAAGCGAAACAAGTTTGGGACTTTTTAAAAACCTTTTGTCGCTTCAGGTAACTTAGTGAAAGCATTGAGTTACCTGAGTTAACTTTTTTTTTTCAAAAATCCAAACCAGGCACTGAAGGCTTATGAATTTTATTGTAAAATAAAAAAAATAAAAAACTTGAAAGTGCTCTGGTGCAAACTTCCCAAAATTGCGCTTCAGCCCTTTTGTCTTTCCGGTGACGATATATTTACTAAATGTTTTTTTCTCTTTTGTATTATTATTTATTTATATAATTATATATGTTACTTTATTATTATTATCATTTTATTTTATTTTCTTAAATTATTATTATTAATTTTTTTAAAAACTTTTATTATTATTTTTTATGTTATCTCTTTCATTGTTTCCATTTAACTCATACGTGATGTACGAAAATGCTATTATTATTATTAAAATAAATAGTTTTTGTAGTGCATTTTGTTTTTAAACGATGTTACGCTCAAGTGCAAATAAAGGTGGAGGCCTTTAGCAGACAAAAATTTTATCATTTTTAGTAACAGCGTTTTTTACAACCATGCGTATCGGAAAATTACGGCTGGTCGAACGAACACAACCTGTTTAGGAAAGATAACGTTTAAATCCAGGATGCAGAAATAGTCCCGTTATTTTTTTAATTTTATATATTTTTTTGTTTCAATATTTATAATTTTGATATATTGTTACATAGCAATCCTGATAGGTTATAAAAGCTCACTCTGGGATAAGAATAATTAACATTACACGAGTTACTACAGTTATATACAATTCGGAATATTATAATACATATAATACACAAATTAAGTTCAAGTAACCCTTGATAGTACCTACTCCCTCCCTAAGCACGAGAATTTTCTCAACTAGGACGGTAATTTATCATAAACTAAACTAATCTAGAAATAATTACAAGGAAGAAGAAACATAAGAAGTGATTTCTCTACTGAGTTTGGTGTTTTGTTGTTGACCAGTTAGTAGCTGAATGGACAAACACGTCGAATTCTCACCCGGGCGTCGCGAGTTCCATTCCTTTACTTGCTAAGTCTTCCATCATTGCACAAGCAACATCTTCCGCTTATTATGATGGTATTATGAATTTTAAAAATATTATCAGGTTATTCGTAAGCTGGGAATGTTGGTCTTTCTATAAAAAAAAGAATACATAAAAAATCTTTTTTTGTAATTAGCTTTAAGAAATCTCTGTAATTTTTAAATGTATTTTATTATTTCTTTTGTAAATTTATTGTATTATTTATATTATTATATATATATATAAAAAATCACTGAGAAACAGCAAAAAAAGAGAAATCAAACCTATACATACCTATAATCTCCCTTAAAGTATAAGATTATCCCATGTTTGTATGCTTCCGTTAATTCTGCCTTCCGCATTAGGCATTAGCAGAGGCCGCCGGGGCAACAGAGGCGACCGGGGCTAATTCGCATAAATTATACACGAAAAACACGGATTAATCTAATATTCATCGGCGGCGAAGCAACCCCGCAATCGCCAGGTAAATAACGCACGCGGGCCGAGCTGATACGGATCCAGCCGGTTACACAAATTGGGGAAATTGGGGCAAATCTATAATTTACGAACGAGTTTGGCCGTCGCTAATCCCGAAGGTGAAATTAGCAGCCTAATTCCACAGCGGCGCCACCTGATCTCTCATTTTACCCTCTCCACCCCACTCTCAGGGGCCACCTCGTAACAACTGTTATTATTAAATGACATGTGGATATCGCAGTCCGAGTTGATATGAACCTCAGAGCAATAATATTTATTTTTATTTTTTATTATTGTACAACAGATATAAACCCAACCGTACATTGGAACAACAAGTAAGCAATTTCAAATTATAAATTTTCTAAATTAACAAGTTTTTTGAACTTCTGTAAATTATCGGAAAATATATCAATATATATAGATGATGTATTTAACAGAATTATACCTCTTGTCATGCTATGCTGTGCCAAAACATCTGTCCGACCATAGGGTATTCTGAACATTGCATGATTTCTGCTGCGACAGTATTTTTCTGGCACGAATAAGCAATATCATGCCAAGAGGTGTGGACAGTCGATTAAGTGATTTATAATTTTAAAGCCTGTTGTCATGAGACCAGCATTGCGCCTAGTCTCTAAGCTTTGATAATGTGTCTCCTCTAGTAGTTCCATGTGATGCATGAACATAGGGTATGTTCCGTGCGAACCCGAGGATTTTTTTTTGAATCTGTTCCAACATATTTATGTAATTTGTTTGATATGGAGCCCAGACAGTGCTAGCGTACTCCAACTTGCTTCTGATTACTCCATTGAAGAGGGCTGTCATCGCATTTGTGTTATCAAACTCTTTGCACCTTCTCTGATTACAAAAACATATACCAGGAGGGGGCGCTTGTGTAGTCAGGATTGTTGATTTTTCCTGACTCGGGCGTATTCTAGAGTATTCATACATTCATTCATTGCACATGTCGACATAATGTTTTTGTTTATTTGTATAACCACCTTTTCACATTATTGTTATAAACAGGAATAAAGGATATAACCTCAAAATATAATTGTTGAGTTATGTCCTGTTATGTCGCTTAACAAAACGCAATGGGCAGAGTCGCCAGAGACGCAGGAGACGCAGGAGACGCAGGAGACGGAAAGCACGCTTAAATACCGAAAAGTGGTGCTATATTATGTGAGAGCTGGTCTTATCTCTTTCTCTCACGGTTTACGACGTAATAACCCGGAGAAAGTGATTTATCCCAAGTTTGTATAGGTTGGGTAAAAATTAGCTCTCTGTCCATATATTGTTACTCCAAGTGTAAGCAGGACAAAATACTGATTCTCAGTGACGATTCACAGGGAAGTTTCGCAAGTCCACAAGTTTTATTTAAAACCTAATCTGACGACCTCCGTAGTCGAGTGGTAAGAGGCTCCAATACGAATCCAGAGGTCGCGGGTTCAAACCTGGCGTGCCCAAATAAATTTATGTATAAATACCTTAGACCTAGTCCTAGCCACGTCCAGGTCTAGTTGAGTCCGGCAAAACACATAAAAAAGGACTACAGCAGCGCTTCCTCCTGTATATTATCGCTCTGAGGTTAAAATACATTATAAGTAGGTGCTTTATTAGGTAGGTAAGGATTTAAAGAGATTATTTTTTTAATTTGGATAATTTCAATTCAAAATTTCAAAAAACTTATAAAATATTAATTACAAAAGTCACACGGGTGCGCTCGTACGTACTGAAAAAGTAAATTATTCAAAGTTAATAGGTACCTATTATTTAAGCTTTATGAAATACTAATTAGTTTTCTAATGAGAATTTATAAATAGAAATAGGTCCTTGATAAATTGATTGTTTTGAAACTAATCAGTTGTGTTTGTGCTACGGTTTACAGTAAGTAATCTCTGAATATTCGCTCCCTGGGAAAACTATACCCTTCTTCCAAGTTTTACCATATTATTATTTATTTATTTACAACTGTTAAAGGCTTTTTACACAGATGTTAACATTAAAAAAATAAAATGATCATGAGCAGTGCAAAAAATATTGTACAAGAAATTTAAAAAAAATAATATTGAATAACAGCACATCCAGAGGTTACTGAGAGAGAGTTTACAGTTTAGTTACAGAGGTTCTACTATTAATTTTACTCTACTAGATGAAAAAAACTGTTCATGGTATACTTATATTGTGATATTGACGAACTAAATATGTAAACAACATCAGAGTATTTGTTTCCCAGGTGGTTAATTCGTCGCATCGGAGTGTAAAATTGACAGGTTGAAGTTAGAATTGTAACAATAATATGTTGGGTACTGTCTTGTAACTGTCACGCCAGGAACATGGAATGCAATTAAATATAATAGTTCAGGGCTGTCAATCATTGAATTAATCTCTATATATAAAAATGAATGTTTGTCTGTTCGTCTTTTTGTCTGTTCGTCTTTTTGTCTGTTTGTCTTTTTGTCTGTTCGTCTTTTTGTCTGTTCGTCTTTTTGTCTGTTCGTCTTTTTGTCTGTTCTTCTTTTTGTCTGTTCTTTTCTTTTTTGTCTGTTCTTCTTTTTGTCTGTTCGTCTTTTTGTCTGTTCTTCTTTTTGTCTGTTCTTCTTTTTGTCTGTTCGTCTTTTTGTCTGTTCTTGTTTTTGTCTGTTCACCTTTTTGTCTGTTCGTCTTTTTGTCTGTTCGTCTTTTTGTCCGTTCGTCTTTTTGTCCGTTCGTCTTTTTGTCTGTTCTTCTTTTTGTCTGTTCACCTTTTGTCTGTTCGTCTTTTTGTCTGTTCGTCTTTTTGTCTGTTGGTCTTTTTTTCTGTTCGTCTTTTTGTCTGTTCTTCTTTTTGTCTGTTCGTCTTTTTGTCTGTTCGTCTTTTTGTCTGTTCGTCATTTTGTCTGTTCGTCTTTTTGTCTGGTCGTTTTCGATTTTCTCGAAATTTACTAGACCGATAACGCTAAAAATGGCACAGTTTGTTTTCATTAGTGACTTGAAGGCTTAGAGAGTAGTTTGAATGAAATCAAACATTTAAAACTTTTGCTATAACGTTAATATAATTATAAAATTATTGTGATAAAATTTTCTATTTCGGTTAGCCCATAGATATACCGCTCTGGTTAGCTACAGATTGAAAACACATTAGGTACCTACTTAAGATTATTTATTTTTATTTAAATAAATGTTTAAAAAAAACTTTCTTTGAGTGATATTGCAAAGCATGCCGGGTACTTGTTATTAATATATAAACATTTTAAGTCTGTAATTATTCTACGTTCAGATAATTTTAATAAATTATATCAAAAAGATAATCATAATTGATACATTCCCCTTAATATGCCCATTCTAAAGTTAATAAATCCTAAGAATTAATTTTGAACTTTTTCTATTGTAAGGGAATTAATAGCATAACTCTTAGATGAATTAAACAATGTAGACACGTTACTGAGACAACGCGCCTGGTTGCACTTAACCAAGTCTACGAGACATACTTTCGAAACACGCTTCATATAGCTATCTCTTCCGCACACACATATTCTTTGAATGGCTATCCTTTTAATACTGCCCAGCACCATCAGAAACATACAAACCAAAAGCTCATTTAAAAGCAATTTCATTACTCACCTTAAAAATCAAGTATAATTTAGCTCTTAATATGTATGATTCTATATTTTCAAATTTGTCGTTTACTTATATTATATTTAATTTTTATTATGTATTTACTATATTTTCGATATTACGATGTTACTGTGTAGCTAAAAAATCACTTTTGCAAATTGCCATCCCAACACAGGCTTATGCCTAGTGGGATGGGCAATTTACACTTAACTTAAAAACTTAACCTTCTTCAGGAACGTATATATATAAACTGTTTTTATATATATACGTTCAACAGTTTATATATTATTCAGGAGTTTTTATATATATACGTTCAACAGTTTATATATATACGTTCCTGAAGAAGGTTAAGTTTAACCGAAACCGGTCGAATTGTTATATGTGTATAAATAAAGTGGCTTAAAACAAAATTATTTTTTATTTAAATTATAATGTCAAGCTACAAAGTGATTGCTTCCTTCGATAAGATAAAAAAATGTATGTTCAAGTAAAATAATAAATAAATAAATAAAATAAACATTTAGTGGTGCAACATTAGTGGTATTACATTTTTCGTAAGTTTTGTATGAATATGACGTGTCTTGTATTTTATGTCTATGGCATAACTTGGTGCCCGCACTGTTGAGTTGTATTCAATTTGACTCCTAACTAATGACATGTACACTTTGTTTAAGGTGTGAATGTTTTTAAATCGATTATATATTATATTCTTAATATATTAATTAAATGTTAGGTTTTATAAAACCTAACATTTTCAAAGGAAATTATGAAGAAGATTGAGATGATTTTATCGATTTGAGATATTTTGAGAGTAATCATAACTTTTTAAAGCTTAATAAAATCTGTACCTTCCGAAATTGCTGTAGTATTTTATGTTGCTTGTGGTAATGCGAATCCGTAATAATTTCTGCAAGTAGATACGCAATTCGAGACCTTTGGAAGGCCTAACGCTCGTGAAGTGACTCCTGAGAGTGAATATAATATTTTTTCCAGTAAAAACGAAGTTATTCCATTTTTCATTTCAAGCATAACGAAAATTTTCTTTTTAATTTCCACTTCTTGATGCCTACTGAATTTCAGCGTGGAGTGAACAAATCGTAAATTTGACTCGAATCCCTGAAGATTTTGTAAATGACTTTAATTAATTTCGTTTTAAATATATACTTGTTTTCAGAAAAGAACAAAATATTTTACAGACATATTTTTTAGATTGAGATGATTGAATGCATTTTCGTTTTAACGCTAACTAACACTGGTAATATACACATGGCAAGTAATTAGTTAAAAATAGTTCATACAATTAGGGGTCGCGGGTAAGTATATTTGCGGCACGATCCGGAGTGGTAGATACTCTAAGTATCGCCCTGGGGAAAGGCTACCATTCAGAATCTAAATGTTGTTT
Source organism: Drusus annulatus (assembly GCA_022651775.1). NCBI lineage: Eukaryota > Metazoa > Arthropoda > Insecta > Trichoptera > Limnephilidae > Drusus > Drusus annulatus. The sequence goes on from JAGWCC010000070.1 coordinate 1,085,531, forward strand.
GAAATGGCTTTGGCCGTGTTTGGTGACCAGATCTGAATAGCCAGGTACTTCTCAACCTTCGTCTTCCCCATATCCTTCCCCTCCCCACTACCTTCGGCCTCACAACATACCCCAATTTCGGATGCCATAGTCCCACTGACTCCAGACGGTTGGGACCAGTTAGGACTCTTGTGCGGTATTAACAATTAAAAAAATATTACAAAAAAATACAATCAATTCTAATATATAAATATTTATATTAACAGTTTTCAAGAAGTAAATAATTGTTAATGATTGTTAACATTATTGTAAAGGTAGACGTGCCACGTCTGGATAGTGTTCCGGGTTCTATTCCCGATCCAAACCTATTTAAGATTGTTAATATTCTTTCAGTAATTGAAAAATAAGTCAAAATAAAGGAAATAATATTAACTATAAACACTCGTAATTTCCTTTGTGAGTATGTACGACCGTACGATGGTGAACTTTTTAAGTTTGAAAGTGATGCTAAATGAAATTATCGAATTATAAAAATAATCCCTACCTACCCAATAAAGTACCTATCTATTATGTATTTCAGCAGACGATATTCTGTTTTTGAAATGGGTGGTTTGAAACAACCGTATTATCGTAATCTGAAAATTGGATGCAATTTACAATGTTGATATGAGTAATTACATCATACTAACCAATTGCAATTACAATTGGGTACTACGGAATTTAACCCAAGCTTTTTTCTACCCATTTTAAAAGCGAACGGAAGCAGTCAACTAAATTGAATTATTGCGATATAGAAAATGGCTCGAATTGGCGGAATTCCCTAAATTTACCAACGTCTATTTGCCGTTAGTAGAGAGACCTTTACGGTCTAACCTAATTACTTAAAACTTAACTAGAGTTCTGACTGCCCGGAGCCAGGGGAACTATGTCATCCTTAATAGTTGAAGGTTGAAAAGTACCTGGCCATTCTGATCTGGTTTGTAAACAAGGTTATAAGATATTTCAAGCAACGTTTTGATTCTAAGTTGTAATTTTTCGCCATGGCAACACTGAAAGTATCTACCACTCTAAAATGTAATGCAAATATCCTCTATGAGGCATGTTTTATAAACATATGACCGATGATCTCCGTGGTCGAGCGGTCAAGACCCTCGACTACGAATGCAGAGGTCGCGGGTTCGAATCCCATTTCATTAATATTAAATAATATATGGTATCTTTACCGCACGTCTGAGTGGTAAATACTCTTAGTATCGCCCTGGTGAAAGACCACCATCCAGAATCGAAACGTCCCTTGAAATGGCCATACGTGTTTGGTGACCAGATCTGAATATCTAGGTACTTCCCAACCTTCCCCTTCCTCATATCCTTCTACTGCTCATTATTAAAAATATATTTGGGTACGTTGGGTTTCAAACTCGCAACTTCTGGATCTGGGGACAAGGATCTTAACTGCTCAGCCACGCAGGTCAGCAGGGTGAGGTTGTAGGTATTTTTTCTATTGATAGATTAATACAGTTGGTTAGAAGGAAAACGTATCTTGTAGATTATGTCTTTCCATTTATTAATGAAATATAAAATAAAGTGAAAGATACATTTTTCAACATTTTCTAATAGCGCTGTGAATTTTCCAAAAGCTCCTAAGATAACATTATTTACGCATCTAGAACCTATTTTCCCAGCTTGGTATATAAAACAAATATCGTATTTAATATTGGTAGAAGAGTGCTTTTTGAAACAGGCTATCCATTGGCTAAGAAGCCTTTGAAGTAGGCATTCACCACCTTCCACCTTCTCAAAACACATATCACTTTGTATACGTTGATCGTGTATATATATTATGGTACGTTCTGGTTATTAGAGTAAGTTTCCCCTTAAACTGGTTCTTAATCAAACAAACTTAGCTTTAATCGAACCTGGTGGAAAACCGGTAAGTCGAAGTTCACACTCATGCAAAATAAACCAAAGTTTTAGCTCTACAAATTATCCCTTGTAAAAGCTGTACTTAAATTCGTTTCAAAGTTTGAACAGCCTTGTAGCACGCCACACTGGCTAGCGAAATTATATTATATACAGGTAGTATAGGGTGCTACAAATGCGTACTTATTACTTACTGCGTGCTTCCTGTGAATATTTTAAACTGTACTTGTTGGATCCGAAGCTGGGTTAAATCACCGATTGTGTTTTCAGCTTCAGATGAATGTGGAGAATAGTGGATTGTAAAACGATCAACTGCACTACATGATGGAAGTGTCTAATTATAGATGTGGAGCTTTGAGCAATAATATACAAGAGGTAACGCTGTAGATCGATCTGTAGTCAGTTTTTACTAGGTTTTACTGACTCGGTTGGACCTGGGCGTAGCTAAGACTAGGCTTACGGTATTTATACATCCATTCATAGCACATGTCGACACAATGCTTTTGTTTATTCGTCTAACCACTTTTTCTCAGTATTCTTATAAAAAATATAAATATACCATATAACCTAGTTATGTTTACACCAGAGCACTTTAATGTTTTTTTTTACAATGTAATTCATAATTCTTCAGTACCTGGTTGGATTAAAAAAAAAAGAGTCAATTGAGTTGCCTGAAGCGACAAAAGCTAAAAAAATCCTAAACTTGTGTCGCTTGAGTCAAGCCTTCTCCCAAATGGAACAAATATATTTCATATGGCTGAAGGGCCACGAAAGTCTTCAAAATCAAACGAGAGTCAGAGCATTCGATGCAGAGAAAACTAATTAAAACTGCATATTTAACTCATTTTGGACCTGCGTGTAGCTTAAGCCCTTTCAGTTTTGACTTTCCAGCGACGATATATTCGCTGTATTTATAAATTACCTTCTAAATTACTAAAGTACTAACTAAATTAGATACATAAAATAAAAACACTTTGTAGGATTCTAATACAAGCAATACATCAAATGATTTACCCGTCAATTCCATACGGGATATTAGAACAATTTCTACGGTTTCCAGTAAACAAATTTCTTAAACTGTTATTTTTACATTGTATTCATTGGAAACCTTTTACATTTTCCTAACCACTCGCAGAAAATTAGCAAATACATCATTTGTAGGATTTCTTGTATTCGAATCTTAGATCAATAATATACAAGAGAGAGCGCTGCTGTAGTCAGTTTTCATGAGGTTTGCTGGACTCGGCTAGACCGGGGCGTGGCTAGGACTAGGGCTAGGGTATTAATAATCCATTCATAGCCCATATAGACATAATGTTTTTGTTTATTCGGATAACCACTTTTTCACAGTATTGTTAAAAACAAAAATATAGCGTGTAACCTAATAAACCGTTGAGTTATGTCAATTTATTTCGCGTATCAAAACGTGTGGGCGGAGTCGACGGAGACGCAGGACACGAAGAATGTTCTAACAATACTTTAAAGCGGTGTGATAATTTGGGAGATTTTGTTGTCTCTTTCTTTCTCATGGTGTACGACGTAAAAACCAGGTGAAAGTGATTTATCCCAAATTTGTACAGGTTGGGTAAAAATAATTAGCTCTCTCTCCATATATTGTTACTTCAAGATTAGAATCCTACAAAGTGTATATTTTTTAATGCTGACTCTTAAGTAAAAAAAATATCCTTAACGAAAGATTTAGCGAAGAATTTCTTAATTTAACTTTAAATATAACATCATGATGTCATGCCAAAACAATTAAATCTTGGTATAATTTCGATGGTGCATCTATTATGCATGATCAATCAATCAAACGTCTTAACACAAAAAGACCGTTAATTCAAAATTCGAACATCGCTGATTCCAACGTTTTTAATTAATCATAAAAAATTATCATTGTATTTGGAATTTTTTTTTGAGACATTACGTTAGTAAATAAGTCTGTATATTTTCAAATAATTAATTGTATATATTTATTTGAATAATTGGTATTAGTCAGAAAATAGTTAACTTCCCAATTTTCAGCCCAGCTTTTAGCATAAAAAATTCCTAATTTTCCTACTATTATTTTTAAATATTTGTAAACATTGCGTTGTTATGAAATGAAATAATTACTTTTTACAAGACCACAGATTAAATTTAATTTTTTATGACCGACCGGTTTCGCTTAGCCTAAGCATCATCAGGGTACAACATTAAACTGAACAAAACATACAAAGTTAAACTAAACAAAAAAATACAAAGTGTGTGGTTATATATGAGTATCCTCGTACATACCTACAGAGGGAGAACACAATATAAAATAAAAAAGAGAACACTAAGAAATCATAAGAATACGTTTAAATTATAACAAAGGAACAAAGAGAAAGAGACAGATAATATATGATAATTTAATAGGTATGTTCACCGAGGGGCGAGTTCCAGGATTTGCAGCCCTTATGAGAACCAGGGTAGCAGGAATGCGGGAAAGGATTAGAACTCCAGAAATGGCCTCATCATGGAATCCCGTCAGATCTCGAACCCAAGCATAGAAGCGCATTGGAGTAAATTATTGGCCCCATCAACTTAACACTGCCAGGATGGACTCCCTCTTGGTGGTGTTATGCAGTAATGAGGCCTAATATCCTCCATTCATATTTTTTTACCTATATATATATTTTTTTAAAAAAAATTTTTTTTCTCATGAATTACTGTTTATTTTTATTTGTTAACATTATAATTACTATGTATTATTAGCAATTATGGAAGGTATTGCATTGCACTACTCCTGCATACCTTCCGGAATAAAACTTTATTATTATTATTAATATGAAATGAAAGAGGCAAAACGTCAACTGAGAATGTGACAAAAGAATAATGAGCAATTTTATTAGTTTTCGGGAAATATACATAATATTGGACTATGAAAGCAATGAATTAATCAATCAAAGTTACATTTCATTTTCTTTCAATATATCTAACCACGACGTGATTGCTTTCTACGAAAATATAAATGCAAATATAATATATATCGGTTTTTAATTTCAGACCCCAAGCCTTGCATTTTGCCTATACAAATTAGTTTTTTTAATTATTTTATGAATTTTAATAATATTATCAAATAATAGAATCGTCTTCAGATCATCAACTTTAGTACAAACCTAAAATTTCAGTTCGTATAGCCTCGAAAACATGAGTAACTGGTTTTAAATTTCCGCATTATCTCGACTCGCATTTTGCTATAAAATTGAAATATTATTTTATAATTTTGCATTCTGGTAACTTTTTTATTGAATTGCTTTCAACCCGTGTTAGAACTGAATGAAAACTTTTGGTCCCATACTTTTTGTACAGCCAATAAAATTGGTGAACCAATTACTTTGTTGATTGAACTCAATTAATAATTAAAGTGGCGGGATTTGCAGTCTCGTTGCTATGAATACTTTATTGTTACGCGTGATTAGGTTCGATGCCTAGTCGAGCAGAGTGGTAACGTCCCTTGCTCTTGGCACAGAGGTCGCAAGTTCAAAAATCGGCGAAGTGTGAAGCAAATTGTCACCGCTTACTAAACTAGTAATTATTATTGCAATATCGTCAAACTATTGATTTTACGTTCGAGGAATGGAAGTAGATGTTTTAACAGATGATATACATAGATTAATATATGATGGAATTTTAAATATATTTATTCAGTTAAATTGACATACCGATAAAGCTGACCAATCTAGTTGTAAAATGGAGAAAGCGGTGAGTGACTTACCTGTAACAAAAAAAACAATATTATTAATAAATTAGCTTACATCAATAATCTCTAAATTAAAAAAATATATATAAGAGACACATAAATTATATAGTGTGTTAGGCACCTAACCGAGCATATATTCATATTTATTTTGATCAAAGAATACATATCGTCGCTCGAAAGACAAAAAAGAATGAAGCGCCATTTTGGGAAGTTTATATCAGAGCACTTAATTTTTTGTTTTTGTTTTACAATAAAATTAACAAGTGTTCAGTACCTGGTTGGATTTTGAAAAAAAAGTTTAACTCAGGTAACTCAATGCTCTTACTTAGTTACCTAAGGCGACGAAAAGTTAAAAAAGTCCCAAACTTGTGTCGCTTGAGTTAAGCCTTCTCCTAAATGGTAAATATATTTTAAATGGCTGAAGGGCCACAAAAGTCTTCAGAATCAAACGAGAGTCAGAGCATTCGACGCAGAAAAAAAAACTGATTAAAACTGTATATTAAACTCATTCATGACCAGTGTCGTTTAAGCCTTTTTGCCTTTCCAGCGAAGATACATCATATGAATAGTAATACATTGTTTGTAGAAAAATATAATTATAATTCATAATTTCACTTGTGAATACGCACGTACTTACGAGCGTGAAGTTTTCAAGTTATGAAATTAATATTATCAAATATAAAAAATAATCTTTTCAAATACCTACGTAATAAAGTACCTACCCATAATGTATTTTAGCAGACATTGTTCTATATTTGAAATGGGTGGATTAAAGAAAGTCATATTTTTTTCTCGGCAAGACAAGTTACATCACGTTATTTTTCACGGGTAACAACTGGTAGATTCTACTAACAGTGCTTCTCTCCACTAATCGTTTAAAGGATCTTACAGTTTTGGTATTGATTTGAACCTTAGCTAATCGATTCAAAAAGGTAACATTGTGATAAACGAATTATATTATGGCCCACAGTTGCTCAGTCAACAAAAATACTTTGATATGATGCCATCAGAGATCGCACACAGATGAGTTGGGCAGAAAACAACCTTGAAAAATGCTTCCGGTTTTGGATTGTGGGCTTGAGGGAAGCGAATACCCGAAGCTGGACACGCAAGAAGGCTCTTTCAAACGAGGAAGTTTATAAGTTCTTTTGATATAATAATGTGTGTCTCCTAAGATGTCAGAATGCTACCTTAAGGTATTCAATATCAACGGCAAGGTAGGTACCCACGTTAGAAAGCTGGAAGTGGTGTTTTAGAGAACTGGGTAAGCATCGAGGAACGTATTTATTTTCAGGCTCGCGTTACCGATACTAAGTGCTCCACCCAAGCGATATTATTACGTTCCGCCCTATATCACTTACGGCCACTTTCTCCAACCAAACCTGATCGAACGCTAAGCTAAAAGTAACAATTTTATACAATAAATGTTAACTGTAAAATTTAAGGGCATTTGAGCAAATTTTATAATGGGCTTTTTGAATTTGTAGAACAGTGCAGGGATTCGATTAAAATGTATATACTCGTATCTAAAGGTGATTCATCGCTCAATAAGATAAAATTATGGTGAAAAGTTTCCGTTGACATTGCCCGTAGCTAGGTAGAGCACTTGCACTTTAAATTTCACCTGGCCAGCTTAGTGTAAATCAAACACCGGTCGGTAGCTGAGTGGACAAACGCGTCGGATTCCCACCCGGGCGTCGTGCGTTCAGTTACTCTGCTGGCTAAGTCCTCCATCATTGCACAAGCAACATCTTCCGCTTCTTATGGTGGCAGTAGGAGTTTTTCAAATATTGTCAGGTCATGCGTAACCCGGGAATGTTTGTCTTTGAAGAAATTACTTTGTATAAGACCACGGATATTTATTTATTATTTTTTATGACTGGCCGGTTTCGCTTAGCCTAAGCATCACCAGGGTTCAAAATTAAACTAAACAAAAAATACAAAGTGTGCGGTTATATATACACACAGCGGTAGAACAAAATATAAAATAAAATAACAAAACAATGAGAAAACAATAAAATATGTATATTATAACAAAATACAAGAGAGAAAGAGACCGATAATATGAATTGAAAGAGACAAAACGTCGAATTCAAATGAAAAGGTGATTAAAGAATAATGATAAATTTTATGAGTTTACTGGAAATATACCTAATATTGGACTACTGGACAAATTCACCCGATTATTTAGAGTACGACTATTAATTTTAATGGCTTTATTTATTTCTAGTGCTTCTAAATTATTTAATCTGATGCAATGATTATTTTTGTGAAGAATATGAGCGCCGGTACTTTTATTGAAGGTATAATCTAAGTTATTTTTCATTTCTTTAAATATGTCAAGCCACAAAGTTTAATTTTTTTCGATACAATAGAAAATGATTTTTTAAAAATAATGATGAAGACGTTGAACAAAAAAAAATAGTTAAACAAGCAACACAAGAATGGTATATTGAATTTAAGAATATGAGTGTTTGAAAAGGTATTTTTTTTAGTTTGGACCGAAATGTAAGTTCTCTTATTTTATATGCGACTATTAATATGAAAAATTTATCCAGTGATTTTTTGCAATTAACAATACGAACCGCAAAGCTGCCAGCTTTTTATGGCGGGTTCTATCCCGCAGAGGATGCGGCGGATGGCGTTTTATACCATAACATATTTAATGGCATTAAAAGTCATTGCTTTGGTCTCGTTCATACATTTTTAAATGGAGCTTTGTCGCCAGGTACTCCGCTCAGAACTTTTAAAGCGAAAGCTTTAATTATTCGTGTATGGTCACCCTGGGCCTTGCATTACGTGAAAACCTACCCACAAGCTGATAAGGAAAAAGGTAAATAATTCAAGTAAACCCACTCGTAATAGTCAACAGCCCGTGGCCAGTCGTGATGATAGTAATAATAATTTAAATAATTTGCAGTATCTATTTTTTATATTTTCGTAGAAAGCAATGACTTTGTGGTTTGACACAAATGTGTCACAACACAAAATGATTGATTAAACAATCAAAATGAAATAATAACTTTGTATAAGACCACAGATTTAATTGATTTTTTTATGACCAGCTGGTCTCGCTTAGCCTAAGCATCATCAGGGTACAAAATTAAACTAAACAAAAAACATACCACCGGCGCTCATATTCTTCACAAAAATGGTCATGGCATCACTTTTTTTTCATGTTAAATTTGTACAGTAGTCCAATATTAAGTATATTTCCTGTAAACTAAAAAGAAATATCATTATTCTTTAATCACCTTCTCAGTTGACGTTTTGCCTCTTTCGTTTCATATTATCTATCTCTTTCTCTCTGTTGCTTTTTTTAAATTTAAATGTTATTCTTATTATTTTCTCACTGTTCTGTTATTTTATTTTATATCGTTTTCTCCCCTTATATGTATATATAACCGCACACTTTGTATTTTTTTATTTAGTTTATTTTGTACCCTGATGATACTTAAGCTAAGCGAAACCAGTCGGTCATAAAAAAAATAAAATAAAATCTGTGGTCTTATACAAAGTTATTATTTCGTTTTCATTAAATAATATTTAGTATATTTTGTTTTAAACCACTTGATTATTATACTTATCTACTGTGTTTAAGTGAAAGGTGTTATTCCACATACTTTCCAAGGTAATTTAGGCCTTAGTGGTAATCTAACGGTCGAGCTGTTATGTTTGATACCTGATCATCATTTGATCAAATTCTGAAACGGGCCCATGATCGGTAGTTAACAGGAGCGATTTTGAAGTGGTAACGGTAAATTGGCGCTAATCATCGATAGTTCCACCACTCTGCTATCTAAGTCCCCCATCATTGCACAAGCAACATCTTTCGTTTTTTTTATGATGGCATTAGGAGTTTTTAAAATATTGTCAGGTTATTCGTAAACCTTTAAAATACAAGTTTAATACATTAAGATATATATATGTATATAAAGAAATAATTTCCTAAAGGTACAGGATGTTTCATAATATCGAACCCGACCGACTTTATCCAGCGATTTATTAGTTTATTTGTAGTACAAAATGTGGATGGCACTTTGGTCACCGGTGACATTAATTAATCTTTTAAAAATATTTTTTTATTCTGTCACTCGTCGGCACTGGTAACTCAGCCGAGTAACCGCTCACCCGCGCCCCGACCTTTGCTGTCCAATGCTGATTTTTAAGTGAAAAAAAACATATATACAACTGGAGACCCGAATTCCACTCACATTTTTTACTTCAAATAAGCGCAGGAATCGCCGGTTAAAGCCTGTCGGGTTCGATCTAATACACCCTGTATAAAAAGGCTTCTTTTACGTGGGTTTAACGTTTTATTAATATAGTTAGAAAGCTAGGTCGCTTATTTATATATTCCGTATGAACAAATAGCTAGTTTGAAAGGATTTTCTTGTTTTTCTCAGCCTAAAAATAAACTTTGGTTTTTAATGTAAATACCACGCGTTCGTTTACGGCGCCCTTGGGAGATGATGAGAAAATAATGGATGGAGAAGAGAGTAGGAAGGAGAAAGGGAAGATTCAGAAGGAACTGTATATTTTTAACTGTCACCCTCCTCTGCCAGCTAAGTCCTCCACCATTGCACGAGCAACATTTTCCGCTTATTATGATGTCAGTAGAAATTTTTCAAATATTGTCAGATTATTCGTAACCCGGGAATGTTTTTCTTCTCTTTTTAAAAAGTCTTACTTGACGACCTTCACAAAACGGTGTTTATTAACTCTGGACCTCTGGAAAGGTCGTGGGTTAATTTTGAATTTTGATCCCAGGGCGTTACTGAGAGTATCTCCCCATTCTAGAATGAAGTGCCAATATACTATGGTATTTAAAAACAGTTATTTTTAGTAGGTACTGCAAAAGACGTGTTTAAACATTACAATATAAGTGTATATATATTACTAATTATTAGTTTAATGTTGTACCATGATGATGCTTAGACTAAGCGAAACCGGTCGGTCACAAATAATAAAATTATATTCATGGTCTGATACAAAGTTTTTCGGTTTTTAAATTTTATTTAAACAATAATTATTATTATTTCAAATTTTTAAAAACATTTTTTAGTCAAAAGTTCTGCTAGGTAATTATTTTTACGCATGACAGCTGTTTCGCCTTCTGAGGGTATTATCGAAGTGTGGAGAAGCCACATACAGACGGACTATTTATATCATATTTAATAATATTATTATTTAGAAAAACTTAATGCGGACATTGGTAGTTGAAAATAATAATAATATTAAATTTGATATAAATAGTCCGACTGTATGTGGCTTCTCCACAGTTTGATAATGCCCTCAGAAGGCGAAACAGCTGTCACGCGTAAAAATAATTACCTAGCAGAACTTTTGACTAAGAATTGTTTTTAAAAATTAGAAATAATAATAATTATTCTTTACATAAAATTAAAAAACCTAAAAATTTAAATGGAGTTCTACAAAATAAACTTTAAAACAGTAAAAAAAGTCTTATGCGAAGTTATTTTTTCATTTAATTTAATATGTCAAACCACAAAGTGATTGCTTTCTACGAAAATATAATAAAATTAAGTTTTAGAAAACCATACGATCGATATCACAACGCTCAGATGTGTCATCGCTCATATGTTGAACATGAAATCCTCAATAATGTATTCCCACCCAAAGTCAAATGCATATCGTCGACTTTTGTGGCCCTTCAGCCATCTAAAATATATTGACTATTTGGGAGAAGGCTTGACTCAAGCGACACAAGTTTGGGATTTTTTTTAGCATTTTGTTACTTCAGAAAACTCAATGAGGGCATTGAGTTACCTGAGTTAACTTTTTTCAAAATCCAACCAGGCACTGAAGACTTATGAATTTTATTGTAAAATAATTTTAAAAACTTTGCAGTGCTCTGGTGTAAAGTTGCCAAAATGGCGCTTCAGCCCTTTGCCTTTTTCGCCGATGATATACCACCACGCTATGAAGGTGTTCCGACTTTTGGGCTGTTTGCCCTATAACGAAGTAAACAGTATCTGTTTTTAAAACGGTTCCATCTTTCCGAAATTGTGATACCGTTAAATCTGCAAATTGAGTTAGAAAATGTTTTCTATCGCGAGACAGCTCGAATAAAAAATCGCTTAACATAAACACTGTTACGCTTAGTTCATATCGTAAAATCATTTTTCGTTTTCCATGCAAAGATAAAACTACAAAGAGACATCAGAGTGTCCCAAGTTTAACGTTCCGATACTGGGTTAGTGGCATTGGCGTACAGATTACACTAGCGAGTTTCGAACCTACGCTGGTGACCGCGAGCAAATAGAATTGAGCCCACACGCGGAATATATTTGGTGTACAACTTTGCTTCCGCCGTTTCCCTATAGATGACTTTAGTGGTAGGTAGTGGTCGAAATAAATAGATCATGGACGTCATGTAATAAAGTTAGGCATCTGTCAACATAACCCCATAGAAATATTAATAGATTTGTGTCTGCATCATAAAGTTATTAGTAAAATAACGTGTCGTGAGTGGATTCAACGCTACAAGAACGGTGATTTTGACGTCGAAGACCGGCAGAGCGGTGGAAGAAAAAGGTTTTCGAAGACGCAGAATTGGAGGCATTACTCAATCACGACTCGTGTCAAGAAGAATTGGCACGATCATTGGGAGTGACTAAACAAGCAATTTCAAAATGCCTCAAAGCCATGGGAATGATTCAGAAGCAAGGAAATTGGGTGCCGTACTATTTGAAACCGAGATATGTTGAACGGCCTTTGTTTGCTTGTGAACAGTTGCTTGAAAGGCAAAGACCGAAGGGCTTTCTGCATCGCATTGTGACTAGGGATGAAAAATGGATTCATTACGATAATCCCAAGCGCAGAAAGTCATGGGGATTTTCAGGCCATGCTTTCACGTCGACCGAATATTCACGGCTCCAAGGTTAGGTTATGTATTTGGTGGGGCCAGCTCGACGTTGTGTATTATGAGTTGTTTAAACCGATCAATCACAGGCGATCGTTATCCGTTAGCCGAGAATCGAAACACAAACGGCCGCAATACAACGAGAGACACGATAAAGTGATTTTGCAGCATGACAATGCTCGATCCCATGTAGCGAAGGTGGTCAAGACATACTTAAAAACTTTGAAATGTTTAACAGACGTTGCTGCCTCTGATTATCACTTTTTTGATCAATGGCACACGACCTGGCTGAATAGTACTTCGATAGAATGATTTTTTTACGATATGGAAGAAATTGAACCCGATTGAAAGTCAAATGCGTGAACCATTACGCTACGAAGTACAACACGAGTACGATAGTAAATAAATCGCAGCTCGGTGACAATCTTTCGAGTTTCTAAATAAATACATGTATTACTTCAGTTTGTTAAACATGTTTTTCGCTGTCTCATTTTTTACTGATAAATGACAATCTCGCGTTTTCCACGCCAACGGTTACCGCGGTGTAAGTTGAATTGAGAGTCTGGGGAGGCAGTAAAGCGGAAGTAGAAGCCTTCGATGTTATTATTTCCGCCAAAGCAAGCTTCCGTTTTGCGGGTCCTGTATTTCTGTCATAGGAAAATGTGGATATGAAACACGTACGTCTCATTTTTCCACGACATCGCGCCGATGTGAAGGGTGGCGCGCAGTTTTTATTACTAATTTGCGAGGATAAATTGAAAAAAAATACTGACAATAAAATTAGTATGCTAAGCGAAACAAATACTTTGTTATAAAGAAATTAATTTATTTTCATGAAAATATAAAAATAGACTTTGTATAAGACCACGGGTATTGTTTTAATTTTCATAACCGACCGGTTTCGCTTAACCTAAGCATCATCAGGGTACAAACATAGACAAAACAAAAATACAAAGTGTGCGGTTATATATACTCGTACATACAGAGGGATAACAAAATATAAAATAAATCAACAGAACAATGAGAAAACAATAGAATAACATTTAAATTATAACAAAAGAACAGAGAGAAAGACACAGATAATATGAATTAAAAGAGACAAAACGTCTACTGAGAAGGTGATTAAATAATAATGATTAATTTTATGAGTTTACGGGAAATATAATATATATATATATATATGTATATGTTAACAAAGTGATTTCTTTCTACGTAAATATAATTAATTTTCACTGTTGACCGGTTTCGGAAGGAGTTTTATTTTAGTGTGTCCGGACAAAATTTATACTGAAAATACCGAATGTAAGCATTACTTTCGCTAATTTTTAAAATGTATTTCTAAGTGTTTGTTCAATTTCGTCAGATAAAAAATATTGTTCCACCATAAAAATCCGTACAATTTTTATCAATCTGTATTTTTTTCAAACATTTTCCTTAAAAATACTATGTTCAAATAATAAATGCTAATTCGTATTAAATTGTTTTTTTGGTTGCGCCATGAAATTATCACAATTTAACTCAGGCTGAGTTTTAAAAAAATGCCGCTAATTGTAACCAGGAAGGTACACAAAGCACCACAGGACAGAAAAGGGTATCTTTTGTCTTGTACAATTAAAAGTTACTTTTAAGGATTAAGGATCCTCCGGATTATTTAATTATTTCATTATTTAAAAGCCAGGTCCCGACCCCGCCATTTTAATTAACGAAAGTACTGCGATTATTCTTGCACAAGACATTTAATTCCTCGACGGTCTTACTCTTGGTGGGCTGGTGATATTAATCTTGCCGTATGTTTCCGTCAGATAGAACCGCCCCGGCACGGTTTGCTAGGATGGGGCCGGGGCGGGGGCGTGAGCGGGACACTATTTCACCGAGCCATCTTCCCCCGCTTCCAGAGATCCCACCGGCCGCAGAGAGAGAAATAAGGCTGCAAAGTAATAAAAGCCTTCTCTGCAAAAAGGGTAGGCCTTGCCCGTTTACGGAAAGTTGTAAACCTTGACATTGAGTATATGTTTAATTCATGCCGAATGTTGAATATGGACACATGTCAGTTTTAATAATGGTCCTTCGAGCCGGATCCGAGCCATCAAGCTTACATTAGTCACAGTACTTTAATATTTATCGAATATTTTTTGGGCATTGGTCTATTTCTTATTCACACGTTATGCTGATGCGGACTTTAAACATAATATCATGTTCTATCTTACGTACAAAAAAAAAGACATGTGGACCTTCGAGTCATTTAGTATTAACTTACTAACGGATTTAAGAAACTTATTATTTATAATGGTATTTTTTTTGCTAATTTCACATTTATTCGTTTTTTTCTGATAACTGTAAAAATAAGAAAAAAATATGTAATATCACTTAAAAATATTATCACCTTAGAAAATTTTTTAAAAGAATGTAATGATGAGTATAACCCAATTTCATATAAAAGTTTAACAGAACGAATTGAACCTCAACTAGCTCAGCCCTGGCACACTGTTCTTGCATATATATTCATACATACCTACCGATCTATTTTTCCGACCTTTGACCGGTCTAAAGTATTTCATTGATTTGATCGTCCCATGCCTTTTTGAAAGTCCATATAATCTTCTGTATTTCTTCCCCATACTCCATTCATCGTCTATCTTCGTGTCCAACCCATTAAGCTTCCCCTTTTAATCTATTACGCTTTTACTAGTCTTGAATTATTTTCGTTCTTCATTCTTAATCTCCTCATTCGTAATGTGGTGAAATCGATTTTACCAAAAATTTGCCGCAAGGATCTCATTTCTACTGCATTCAGTCTATTTTTGTCGTTCCCCTACCAATGCCATGCCTCACTGAATATTAAATTACGTATTTCCTACCCGTAGTGCTGCTTTAGAGGTTGTTTATTCAATATAAAATATGGACATATCATTTCACGATAACATTAATATTACGTTCGTTTACGGTTTACCCAAAAGCATGTGGTCCTTCGAGCCGGATTGTCCTTAAGGAAACATGACATTATATGGTTACCTACGTTACGCCGTGGCGACGCGTCGTGTCGTCGGTTACCCATATCACGTTTGTAAACGTGCTTAATTTTGACGCATGTCCTCACTCCACAGCTTGATGTGTCGTTAAGCCCAGCTCTTGACGTGTATTTTCTGACACGCGCTTACTGCACGCATCTCTTTTTGACGAGCTTTATTAGCGTGTCGTTGACACGCATAATTTAACAAAGTCCTCCGGCAGTGCCCTAGACTTGTTCTTTTGCTTTATCCGATATGAATTTATCTGAATTCAATAATGCCATAGAAAACAGCACATAACCTCTCGTACAGATCGTTGGATGGTTTTAACAAGTGTGCTATATGGGTGGCAACGCTGTCGTTATGTTATCTATGGTTGAATAGCGTAAAAGGCTTAACAAGTTGTTAGGTACCGCCGTGCTTTTATTTTGGTATTACCGCGATAGTTGGAAGATAGTCATTCATTTAGGATTTCAGCACATACTTAAGACTGCGTGTATTGGTGCATATCTATACACTTCCGACAACGATTTTCTTGAAAAAAGTAATTCAGAAACGGCATTTTATCTTATTTACGCCGATTTACTGGTGTATGCATTTATATTTTCATTTGTAATGTAAAGTTTTTACAGTGTGCTATTTTTATAAATTAAGTAGTTGTTGCCCGTGAAAAATCACGGGTTGTGACTTTACTTGTAATAAATTGCATTTACATTTACACCAATTTTTTTTCGAAAATTGTACATCGTATTTTTTATCTTTTCCGACAGCGCTTTTATACAAACTCATCCCGTCGGCCTGGGCTCAAGGCCTTTACTCGCACTGTTGTCAAACACCAATTTGGCACAACACTTCTCACTTTGCGCTAAAGCCTCAGCTACTCCAAATGAAGCCTCCTCCACCGCCCGCTCTGTAGCTTTTTCACTGTGATTTTTCAAACGCCATTCGTAAAAGGACTTTTTTAGTTTCATTCCGGCAATTAAATTATCAAACGTTTTCACGGTGTTAATAAATGCTTTGGTGATATCGGAGGCACACTTGTTTAATTTAGTCACATGGAGTGAGTATTTATGTAGTTCTTACCAATTTCGATATAATTCTGCTCTCAAAATTTTTACTAGATATCTTTTCACACTCGTGAAAATATCTTTTCATGCTCCCTTAAGTATCTTCTAAATAATACTCGTATAATGTAAATTTTTATGTTCATTCTACGAGAAGTTTTCATAATTTTTGGCTTTCCAAAATGAACTTGTGTGTACTAAAAATAGCGTGTTTTACAAAGGTCAAAAACTTTTTAATAATCTTAGAAAAAAGCCTTAAAAGAAGCCTCAAGTCTTGGCACTTTTCCTACGATTTGTGGTGAATATGTAAAGAAAAACTTATGATTTTTATACATACTAAGATTTCAATTTATATCTGCTTATATACATACCTTGAAGTAACAATATATGGAGGGAGAGCTAATTATTTTTACCCAACCTACACAAACTTGCAATAAATCGCTTTCTCCGGGTTTTTACGTCGTACACCAAGAGAGAGAAAGAGACAACAAATTTCATAGACCGCTTCTATATACTGTCGCAATGATCTTAAGCTCCTGGGCCACCGCGGGACTAAGCCCACCTTTTTTTTATGCCACTAAACATGACACAGCTAAACGGTTTTTTAGGTTATATGCTATATTTTTCTTGATAAAAATACTGTGAAAAAGTGGCTATACGAATAAACAAAAACATTATGTAGATATGTGATATGAATGGATGTATAAATACCGTAGCCTTAGTCTTAGCCACGCCCAAGTGCGCCGAGTCAGGTTAAAATCATCAAAAATAAGTCAAAAACTGACTTCACTGCCTTGGATAGATACTACTCTATGTACTTTAAGATACATACCTTGTGTGGTTCGTTTTACTATTGTGAAATGTATTATTTGTTTTCCTATGATGTGTGGAAAAATTATTTGCGTACATCTAAATAAAAATACAAAAACACAAGTTACAAGTCGTTTATATATTAAATTTATCAAATATCCTCTCAGGTAGGAAGGTACCTAAACAACTATAAGATAGCTAGAGGTTGGTTACATTTACTAAATGTTGGAGTGCAAACAAGGACTCTCCCCGGGAACATTGAGATGATCAAGATAAAGGTAGCCGCAGTTAGCTTTACAGTATCTACACTCAAGTGGACTATGCTGGGCACTTAGCACGGTTAACATATCACCACCGAAAGGCAAAAAGGCTGAAGCGCAATTTTTGTGAAGTTTACACAAGAGCACTTTAAAGTTTTTTTTTGATTTCAGCACCTGGTCGAATTTTGAAAAAAAAATTAACTCAATGCTCTCACCGAGTTACCCGAAGTGACAAAGAGCTAAAAAAGTCCCAAACTTGTGTCGCTTGAGTCAAGCCTTCTCCCAAATGGTAAATACATTTTAGATGGCTGAAGGGCCACAAAAGTCTTTAGAATCAAACGAGAGTCAGAGCATTCAATGCAGAAAAAATAACCGATCAAAACTGAATATTCAACTCATTTTTGACAAAAGTGTCGCTTAAACCTTTTTGCCTTTCCAGCGACGACATGAATTCAAATATCATTGGATTGCGTCCTATGAAACAGAGGTCGCTCACACGTGATGAGGTCTTACGACTCAAAGAGAACTGCTGACTTCGGATGGATGGACCTTCAAGAATCGACAAAAGAAGAGCCGTTTGAAGTACTTTATAAAATATTACATAGTCTTACTGTCTAGAACCAGTAAGACTATGGCATCCCCAATTGGGGTATGTTATGAGGCTGAAGGTAGTGAGGGGGGAAGGAAGATGGGGGTAGAAGAAAGTTGAAAAGAACCTGGCTATTCAGATCAGGTCACCAAACACGGCTAAAGCCATTTCAAGCAACGTTTCGATTCTGAATGGTGGTCTTTCACGAGGGCGAAACAAAGTGTCTACCACTCTGGAACGTGCCGCAAATATATTAAATATTAGTCTACATGAATTAAATGTGTTATGACGCACGCCGGGTGTGAACTCGCGACCTCTGGATTCGTAGTCGAGCGTCTTACCACTCGACCACGGGAGCCATCATAGCTGGATCCCAAAAATCTTTTGAGGTAAAAAAAAAACATTACCAACTTTGAAATGATTCTATTCTTTTGATGTTGCTTTAAAAAAACCTATCTATTCTACACGAGTTGAAGATATTAAAGCGAGTAAAAACTTCTCATTTTGAACGAAATCGGTGTTTGGAAAACTGTCGTGAAAATAATTTCTCGAAATTCAGTGCAGATTAAGTTTTACATTTACTCCAAGTTTTGGTTCAGAATGTTTGAAGTTATGTAAAAGCTAGAGGTGGAAAATACCTCGAACCTGCGTAGCAAATGTATGTATTACATATATCCAGAGAAAATGCGCCAAAGAAGATTTAACTGTGAAAAGGTAAAAGGGAAAAACCATCCTTTTTTGCGAAAATCCCCTTTTTGCTTTACTCGTTTTCTGTGGAAACACTTACACATCCTGGCAAAAGGAAATAGATCATTAAGCACGGTAAAATGATTTTGTTTATTTATGTTTACCTTTATCCAAGGCAGGAGGCGTTTATCCTGTAAAGGGTGCATTTAATGGGCAAAAGGTTTATACAGAAATTTCTTTTCCCGCGAGGCGAGGGACAAGCCGCATTTCGCGTTAAGCAATAACTAATAACGATAATGTTTTTTTTTTATCTATTTCAGCGCGGCTGTGTGGAGTGTGCAATACACTACCTGAAAAATTAAGTAAATACCTCAGAGCAATAATATACAAGAGAGAGCGCTGTAGAGAGAGCAGTAGTCATTTTTTACAAGGTTCGCCGGACTCGGCTAGGCCTGAGCGTGGCTAGGGTATTTATACAACCATTCATAGTACATGTCGACAGTATCAACATATTCTTAAACTCAAAGAGTATAAAACGCTTCATCGACTTTTCAAGAAATAATTTAGGATGAAAAAATTGCTGCCTTTGCTTCTATACCCATCATATAAATAGTTAAACCTAAAAATAACGAAATACCTAATTATTTTTCCAACTTGTGTATATCGTAGCATAGGTTATTTCATTCTGACTACAGTCAAATGATATCCCAATAAGGAAGTTGAGTGAAAAATGAGAGTTCTGAATATATACTTGTATATATATATTTCCATATTATTATTCTTAGAATTAATAAATGCTTCTTGAAAATTGGTTAAAACGCCATAAAATAGAAACGCTTACTGATAAGTCAAACGAACTCCTACGACAAATGTACCGTTTACGTACGATGTAATGCCACCTTCATGACGTTACACCATTTTTTACGTAAAACTTAATTTCTTGGAACGATGATAAATTGCAGTAATAGTTGCATTTTTACACATCAGTATGATGCAATAGTAATACGTATTATCTCCTGACATTTTATAAGGTTTTGTTATATTAAAAGCGGTAAAATTGAACTGACAGCCGAAAGTTTGCGATGTCAAAGATAAATACCGTGTAATGTTCTTCTGACGGTACGGAGGACGTCACGCACCCCCCCCGCTCCCTACCTCTGAAATACTGCCGTTTTGAATGCGTTTAAAAAATTCTAACTTTGAAAATTAATAAAAACATTAGAAACGAACTTTAAAAAAAAAAATACTGGTATTTAAGTTTGAAGGTGGATATTGGTGAAACTATGCGTTCCAGAAAACATTCTTCTAAGGGAGTCGACTCTTAGATCAGCAACATCATCGGCTACCGGAAGGCTGATAGAGCACAAACGCAATCCTAATACTAAGTTTGGAGATCGCGCTTTCGGAGTTTCGGGGCCGAAGGCTTGGAATAAACTCCCTCCGGAACTAAGATGTATAACGAGCCCAACAGAATTTCGGTCCAAACTGAAAACATACCTTTTCAGACTCTCATATCCTTAAATTCATCAAAAGAATCTCAACATAATCTGTCTCTCGACGAATCACCTTTAGATATTCAAGTTTTAACCAAATCCTGTATTGTACGACAAATTCAGAAAGTCCATTTTTTAATTTCGCTCCCATGCCCTGAATCGGAAAAAAAAATAAAAATAAATAAAAATCACAATTATAATTTAAAGTTAATGATGGGACCTGCCAGGTGAGTATGTTTCTGATATTTTCTTATTTTAACTAGGAATTAATATGTAATAATAGAAAATAAGATCTGTACAGCGCCCTTGAGGTGATATTTCACAAAAACGGCGCTATACAAGTCATCCAAATATTATTATTATTATTTATAGTAAAAAAATGGACTCAAATTTCGTATTCAAGAGATTTGAATTTAGTTGATTTTCCATTCAGTGGGTAGTTGGCATAATATCCAGCAAAGCGGCGGATTTAGAACCCCGCGCCCACTCCGCTAATGTCTCTTTTGTCCTCTAAAAATCCGATATTTTCAATCTGACACGTTTAACGGCGTCTCTCTTTAAACGCCTTCCTATCAGGGAAAGCTACGCGTAATGAGAAAACCCTTAACGATGATTTAAAAGCTTTTTTCGTCTGGGGCAGTGGTGCCAACCTTTTTGCTGCCAACGGCCATTTCGATATTTGTAATATCATTCGAGGGATTTTTTTTCAACCGAATTTATAGTAAGGTACCGGTTCCTCAAAAAAATAGTTCAGAATATTTCAGTGTGGCAACCTTTTTAAGGAATTTAAATTTTATAAAGGGGGAATTATGTTCATAATTTAAATCCTATCCGAAAAGTTTCTTCAAAGTGATAATATTTTGAAATTTAGTGAGGGCAGGGGTAGGGGGGGGGGGTAAGTGCAAACGGTTTCTTCGGAATTTTATTTCGCGCCACCTCCCGGGAAATGTATTTCTATCGCAATTTTAACTTTGCGGGAGGGGGAAGGGATACTGTCCGAATGTTACAAATTTTGTTCCCCGCTACAATAATCTCCTGTGTAGTCAACAAAGTAAAATTTTGTGGATTATTTGCTTAAATTACTTTAAGTAAATGAAAACAGAATTGTTTTCAGTAAAATTACATTGAGAGTCACTTGATTCAGCACTTAATCAATGGGTTAAATCATGTTTGCTTATGTAGACTTAGAAACAATGAGTTGCTGTTCCTCAATCACCACTCTACTAATTATGGGTATCATTCTTCACCGTCCAGAATGTCGAGACTTGTTAACTCAAGCCACGGTTTTGAGATTTTTTTCATTCTTTACGACTCTACCAAAACCTTGTTCAGGCTTTGACTTAAATGCTCTTTCTAATGTAAATTTGTCCTATTTTTGTCATTGCTTCATTAAAATGTCATGTATGTGCTGTTCTTTCTCTGTTGCTCTTAGTATTTTTTGTAATTGGTCAACAATGACAATGGTCCGTTAGTATATAAATAAATCTTGGATGTTTTAGATGCTGTTATGAGGGAATTTCTACTATTTCGACAACATCGGTCCCACCCAAATCTAAAAATCTCACGATACGTATCTTATTGCCTAACACGCAAATGAATTTCGAGTCCCGAGTTTGATTTTTTTCTTATACGGTTGGAATTAGGGGCAGAGCCAAATAGTTTCGCGGGCCGCATAAGGCCCGCGGGCTGTAGGTTCCTTACCCCTGGTCTGGGGGCTTATGTGCCTGTCACACCGCCGCTGCTGACTGCCGACAGTAGCGGTGCGATATTGTATTGTCTTCGTATTCTTTACAATCTTTTAGATTCTAGAGCAGTGGTTCTTAATGCCGGCGAGATCGCCCCAGAATAGAACCTCATAGGGGCGCTGATTTGAAGCAGTAAGAGGCGAAAATAATACCAAGTAAGCGTTTAAAACATTTACGTCATTTTTTTTTCTTTTTGAAAATACACAGTTGTGCACATTCGCAAGAATCATACATGAGACCGTTTTACATCTGTTTTAGCGCACATTATTTTCCTGGGAAACCTACACAATGTATTATACAACCGATAGATTTTTAAAATAGCGAGTTTCAAAAAAAAAAAATAATGCAGTATCTCATACGTTACGAAGCAATAGATAGCAAGTTTTTTTTAGCTTACTGTAGAATGCAAAAATAATGTTGGAAAGATGAAATCCTTGTAGGAAGAATATATATGGAGAAAAGGCTAAATATTTTACCCAACCTATACAAATTTACGATAAATTACTTTCTCTGGGTTTTTACGTCGTAAACCGTGAGAGAGAAAGAGACAAGACAAGTTGTCACGAAATATCGCACCACTTTTAGGTATGAAAGCATGTTTTGCGTCTTCCGCGTCTCCGGTGACTCCGCCCACTACGTTTTGTTATGCGACATAACTCAACGGTTTTTGAGGTAAAATCCTACATTTTTGTTACAACAATAGTGTGAAAAAGTAGTTATACAAACAATCAAAACATGTCGACATGTGCTTTGAATGGACGTATAAATACCCTAGCCCCACCCGAGTCAGGAAAAAATCAACAGTCCTAATTATACTGTTTCGCAAAGCCATCCATTTCGGGTATATTGCTCTGAGATTAAATCACTTTTATTTTGTTCTTAATTACTTGACAAGGGCTTAACATCGTGATACAGCACCAGATACCAGTTCATAGGTATTTAAAAAATTAAGAGATATAAAAATCAGTTTTCCCCCGAGAAGGAAAAGAACGCTCAAGAATAATACCCTGCCGGGCTGCGAGCCAAATAACTTTGGGAAACTCTGTTCTAGAGGTTTCATTTGCATATTTGAGTCTCATGAAATAGAGCGATTCATCTTCCAGATACACTACGCTTTTGATAATAACGGTGCAGAACAGATTCCTACAAGATCTTCTCTGGAATAGGTAAATCTCATCTAAGAGTTTTCATGGAACTGTGAATACACATCGACCGGTCGGTAGCTGAGTGGACAAACTCGTCGGATTCCCGCCCGGGTGTCGCGCGTTCAATTCCTCTGCTGGATTAGTCCTCCATCATTGCACAAGCAACATCTTTCGCTTCTTATGATGGCAGTAGGAGTTTTTCAAATATTGTCAGGTTATTCGTACCCGGGAATGTTTGTCTTTCTCAAAAAACATATATTTTTTTAATGTTTTTATTAATTTTGAAACCCATAAATATGATCTATATGACCATCTAAGATCATATGACACACGCCTTGAATACTTCAACATTGATTCACTAAAACTAGAAGCAAATAACTGATTTAATATGATTACAAAAATAATTCACAATCATCTCGATACTGCAGTATGTCTTTTGCATTGGATTAATGTATTCTTATCGTTTAATGGCTGATTCGCGCAACGTCAGTTCCGCTCCAGTGCCGATATTGTTCCGCAAAAGAAAACTTATTGATATGGTATGAATATCAATCAAGGATCTGCTGCCAATAGCTTAAATTTGTGTGGCAAAAAATCCTTCTGCCCAGATTTTTTTTAAACCATTTTTTTTAGTTAAATGATTTTTTTTAATGTAAAATAATATTTTTTTTAAAATTTTTTTATCACTAAAAAATTTTTTTGATAAAAAAATTAATGTTATTATTTTTAAAAAAATGGTTTTCAAATAATTATTTAACTAAATAAGTAAGCAATATCACAAGGGTGGGCAGAAGGATATACTGCCACAAATTTGTCTTTGAAGCATTGATACTCCTTGATTGATATTCACTCAATGTAAGTTTTCTTGCGGAACAATATCGGCACTGAGCGGAACCAGACTTTGGTGTGAAATCAGGGCTTAAGGACGCCATAGCACATTTCACCTAGTGTAGTACATTCAGAAATAGTATTGTCTACTTTTAGCCCTCTGTCTCAAATGTGCCGACTGTATAATAGGATAGAGTGTGCCGATGTAGACATTTTGTCGATGATTTGTACAGTTTCAGAAAAATGTCCTGTTATTGTTAAAAAATATAAAATACAATGTTTGGGTTAATTATATAATTATATTGGGTATCTTTTTTGTCCCTCTTGTATATTTTTTTTTGTTTGTATTATTTATCATTGATTGAGTTTTTGTAATTTTATATTTGATGTATCCTTTGTATTTGTATTTTTTTTTTAAAATTATTGTACACTTACTGAGTTTTTATAACTTTAAGTTGAAGACTCGATTTCCTTCGCAACGTTTAACAATAACCCTCACGTGTCCATCGGCTTACTGTGAAAAAGCATCAATTTACTTTTGTTACGAGGTCTTTTTGACCCACGTTATGATTTTCATAACATAATTTTGCAGCAAAAGGTCCCACTTAAAAGCATTTCGCATGTAATAAATTAACGTGTAACAGTCATAAATTTGATTAAGATCGCTTCTTCAGAATAGTAAACTTGATATTTTTATTTATTTTTTGTGGTTTTATAACCTAGACATAAAATGAGAAAACTAGAACGTCTTTGTGACATTATAAATTCAATTAAAAAATACAAATTGACTCAACTAATAGTGCTGGGGAACGTTGGTGGAAAACGTCTCACCTTTTTGGTTTTCGAAAACATACGTCACTAGTACGAATACAGTTTTGGACTGCGAGTCTGTGAATGTCGATCTGATGATAGTCAACATCCGATATGAGAGAACTAGAAAAAAAAGACACGTATAAAAATATATCGTTGCCGGAAAGGAAAAAAGGGCTTAAAGGGCCATTTAGAAAGTTTACACCAGAGCACTTTAAGGTTTTTTGTTCTACAATAAAATTCATAAGTCTTCAGTACCTACTTGATTTAAAAAAAAAAAAAGCTAACTTAGCTTACTCAATGCTCACTAAGTTACCTTTTAATTTTTTATAGTGAATACCGCACAAAAATCCCAACTGCTCCCAAACGTCTAGAGCCAGTGGGACTATGGCATCCCCAATTGGGATATGTTGTGATCTGGTCACCAAACACGCTAAAGCCATTTCAAGCAACGTTTCGATTCTGAATGATGGTTCACTCTGAAACGTGCCGCAATATACTTTATATTATTTTATACGAATTAAATGTGTTGTGACACATATTAATTAAATTGTGTTATTTGCGCACGTCGGGTTTGAAACTCCCGCGACCATTGGATTCGTAGTCGTGCGTCTTACCACTCGACCATGAAGGCCGTTAAACAACAAATCCAATACTTGTGTCGCTTGAGTCAAGCCTTCTCCTAAATAGTAAATATATTTTAGATGGCTGAAGGGCCACAAAAGTCTTCAGAATCAAACGAGAGTCAGAGTATTCGACGCAGAAAAAAAAACTAAAACTGTTAATTCAACTCATTTTTGACTTAAGTGTCGCTTAAGCCCTATGCCTCTCCAGCGAATATATAATAGACGCTTTGTTCAAAATTACAAAAAAAAACTTTAAGCTCTTTCTTCCGAATTTTCTTCATTTTGCCGTATCGCGTCGTTACGCGTGTCTGAACCATCCACGTTGATAATCCAAACGCACCCTAATATCGGAGCATGGACGGGATCAGGCATTGTGAGCTTTTCACATCATTAATTTCCGTGAAAGCTCCTAAATCGAATAATATGAGGCCTGCTCCGGCGATTTATCGGATTGTTTTTGCACGCGAGCTTCGGCACGTTCTGCCTCCATTATCTGTTCCCGTTTCGCCCCGCTATCACGGTGATATGATTTTCCCTAGATAAGACCCCGCTACAAGGAGCTTTATGTTTTCAGTATCAATGACACATCTCTACTCTGACGCGCTGACAAATGACCTAAAGATAAACACAATTAGTGTGTTTTTAGCTGGGTGACTCGAGAGCGGATTAGCTTGATTTGCGCAAACTCCGTGACATAGCGATAGACCCACTGGCTCTGTACTTAGAGGTTCCGAGTTCGAAACGCGGAGTGTGTAAACAAAATTTGCTATTCAAAAGAATACAAAATCGTGTGTTTCTGATTTGAATATTTCGCTCGGGAAGGCAAAAAGGGGTGAAGCGCCATTTTGTTAAGGTTACACTAAAGCACTTAAAAGTTTTTTTTTAAATTACCTGGTTGTATAAAACAAAAAACAAAAAGTTAACACAATGCTCTCACTGAATTACCTGGAAGCGACAAAAAAGTCTTAAACTTGTGACGTGAATCAAGCCTCCTCTCAAATGGTAAATACATTTTAGATGGCTGAAGCGCCACAAAAGTCTTTAGATTCAAACGGGAGTCAGATCATTCTATGCAGAAAAAAAACCTGATCAAAACTGCATATTTAACTAATTTTTGTCCAAAGTCTCGATTAAGCCGTTTTGCCTTTCCAGCGACGATTTGATGGTCAAGAAATATTATGGATTTCTTTTTTTTCTCTATTATAGGTAGATACTAAATGTACTCGAATTGAATATAACAATACTTTTATAAATTTGATAAATTAATTGTAATATTATTAACTATAAATTTTTCCTTTTTAATACATACGTATGTACGAGCGTGAACTTTTCAAATGTGGAACTGAATGAAAATTATCAGATTAATCTTTATGTGACTGAAAGGGTACCCGGGTACCCGCTTCGGTTTTCAACATAGATTTTTTTAATGTTCCAGTAAGTCTAACTGGCTGAAAATTCCTGACTTCTCCACAATAGTGAACATGAACAATTGAACATAACCGTTGCATATGTGGAGGGTAATATGTTAGCGGTAAACGAATAAGTATAAATTACAACTTTTGATGACTGAAAGAGTACCCGGGTACCCTCATGTGTCTTATATGATTTTTTAAAGCTTGTCCGTATTTATTAATCATTTCATCTTATTTTAAATGATAAATGTGATGAACTGTTGTGTTCAAAGTACATCACCTGTATCCTTAATTCTATTTTTAATCACCTAACAAATTTATAAAAACTCTAAGAAAAGATGGTACTGGGTGAAATTCCTATCCACTTCTTTAAGTATTGAACTGAGACAAAATGTTTTACGTCATAAAAATGGTCCAGCAAACTTCAACAAATGATATACTGTAAAATAAATCTTCATATGAATTTTAAAAAGGTGTAATTTTCTTCAGCCACATAAGGGTTAAATAAAATTATAGTTATTTAAATAAAATCAATAATTTTCAACGCAAATATGATACAGAAAAAGCCAGAAACCAAAAAAAATAACGGTCATGACCGAGACTCGAACTCGAAACCTGTCTATCCGGGAGTAACGCCTCTGCCAATTGAGCTACCGAGACCTTATTAAAAACCGGCATTTTAATCGATCGCATACTTCATGGAAAAATATGAATATAATTTTTTAATTTCTTTCGATACAGGCTGTCCGATCACATATTGTATACCTAGATGGTGATTTGGATAAAATATGTATTTTATTTACGTTATAGGCCTTACTCCCGGATAGAGTAGAGGTTCCGAGTTTGAGTCTCGGTCGCGACCGTTATTCTTTTTAGTTTCTGACTTTTTCTGTTTCATATTTGCGTTGAAGATTATTGATATTATTTTAATAATTAGTATCAACATAAAAAAGGACAATTTTTTAAAGTTAATTATAATTTAATAAATAGAAAGTATTTCAAACCCAGACAAGCGATTAAGTAGGTACCTACCTTCCTGTAATATATTTTACAAAAACAATTGCGTGATATTTTACTGTCAGATCTTTGGTTTTTGATCTCTGTGATTTTATGATATACTTTAAATACGTAAAGAAGGGGGGCGTGTAACACGAAAACTTAACTAATTATCTTTAATACAAATAAAATGATTTATAAAAATACATATTTTTATGATTTGATATAGTTGCCAAATTACGCCTCATATATTGTTACTTCAAGGGTAACTCAATGCTCTTACTGAGTAACATGAAGTGACAAAAAGCTAAAAAAAGTCGCAAACTTGTGTTGCTTGAATAAATTTATTTTAGATGGCTTAAGGGCCACCAAAGTCTTCAGAATCAAACGAGAGTCAGAGTTTTCGATGCAGAAGAAAAAACTGATCGAAACTGCAGGTTTAACTCGTTTTTGACTCGAGTGTCGTTCGAGCCCTTTTGCCTTTCCACCGAAGATATGGAAAATAAAGAAAGATTAGTTTATACATATTTGTAAGACACTTTGTTTTGCTTGTTGATTCGGCTTAGGTCCTCTAAATAAAGAAGTGCACCTACAATTTGGATTAGGGGAGCAAATGCCAGAGAGTGGGTGACTCCGGTGCCACCGGCAGTGGTGGGTAGGCCGTGGTGAGTACCGGGTAGGACCTGGAAACTGTTGGCATAAAAACGGGCAGATTCAGGGGCTTCTTTCCCGGGGTGTATTATCGCGGTGTCGGCGCTGTTGGTTTTCTACACTGCGCTCACTGTTGAATGTTTTAAACGTAGAGCAATAATATACCAGGACTTGAAGACTTTTAGACGGCCTTCATGGTCGAGTGGTAAGACGCTCGACTACGAATCCAAAGGTTGCGGTTCAAACCCGGCGTGCGCTAATAACTTTTTTGTAATTAATATGTGTCATAACACATTTAATTCATAAATATTATTAAAAAGTATATTTGGGACACGTTCCAGTGGTAGATACTCTTAGAATAGACCTGGTGAAAGACCACCATTCAGAATTGAAACGGCTTTAGCTGTGTTTGGTGACCAGATCTGAATACCCAGGTACTTCCCAACCTTCCCCTTCCTTATCTCCTTCCCCTTCCCACTACCTTCAGCCTCACAACATACCCCTATTGGGAATGTCATAGTCTCACTGGCTCTAGACAGTTGGGAGCAGTTAAGACTCTTGTGCGGTATTCATGTAAAAAAAATTAAAAAATCTACATTGTTTCGCAAAGCTATCCCTCTTGTATATTATTGCTCTGAGGTTGGAGCAGGTAAAAAAAAAATCACTAAAAACATAATTATCTTTTGCAGTTTATCAGTTTTTTGGTTTCCGGTTGACAGTGACACTTCACAGTGATCTTACTGTCCACCTCATCCCTTACTATGGGCCCGCCCCCAGCTAGGATGATGGCAGGTGAGCCCGCAGTAATTTGGCAGTTTAAATGCATCGCTATAGCCCGGGGGTGGGGGCGGGAGGTGGGCGGCGGCTCCACCCGGGCGGTGGGGGCGGGGTGGCAGGCTGCTCAACCGGGAGGGATAAGGAGGGATTGTCAAATATTACATGTATTATATTATCACAGAGGGCTACGTACTGGGTTGTGTCGATTGAGATTTTGCAGATAGTGCGCTGTGATAATATTGGGAAGTATGAAGGGAGGCAAATGATAAGATACGACCTTAGAGTGGTATCTACCCAAGGCAGTGTAGTCAGTTTTTGATGATTTTTACCTGACTCGGCGGACCTGGTGGCCCGTGACCCGTGGCTAAGACTAAGGCTAGGGTATTTATACATCCATTAATATCACATATCGACATAATGTTTTTGTTTATTCGTATAACCACTTTTTCACAGTATTGATATCAACAAAAATATAGCATATAACCTAAAAAACCGTTTAGTTGTGTCAAGTTTAGTGGCATAATAGAAAATGTGGGCGGAGTCCCGCGGTGACCCAGGAGCCCAAGATCGTTGTTACAGTACGTAGAAGCGGAGTATTATATTTGTTGTCTCTTTCTCTCTCATGGTGTTTGACGTAAAAACTCAAAGAAAGTGATTTATCGCAAGTTTGTATCGGTTGGGTAAAAATAATTAGCTCTCTCTCCATACATTGTTTCTCCAAGGATACGACTGAATTCAGAATTGTGACAGTGGCGTGTGGCCTAACCTAACCTAACCTAATCAAAATTTTCAAAAACTACGTGTGTGGGAATTCCGCATAAATTAAGCTGAAGCCCTTCATAAGACGATGTAGAAGAAGATGGTTGCCAAAAATAATATATTCAAAAGGCGAAGTACTTATTCAATATTTTTATTTTATTTTATATGAATACCGCACAAGAGTCTCAACTGCTCCTAACCGTCTAGAGCTAATGAGACTATAGCATCCCCAAATAGGGTATGCTGTGAGGCTGAAGGTTGTGGGGAAGGGAATGAGATTGGGAAGAGAAAGGTTGGGAAGTACTTAGCTATTCATATCTGGTCACCAACCACGGCTAGAGCCATTTCAAGCAACGTTTCGATTCCGAATAGTGGTCTTTTACCAGGGCGATACTGAGAGTATCTGCCACGCTGGTAATTTTTTGTAATACCTACAACTAGAGATACTCCTTTGTCCGTTCTTTTCGTGGTTTTTTCAGTCCCGTGGTCCCCCCACCCATGAAATAAATTTTTGGCGAGGAACCAGTTCCAGTTCTTTTCGTTTTCAAATCTCTACCGACAAGTACTTTTTTGGCGAGGACCTTTTGTCGATTTGCTAGTACTTTTCGAAAAAAAAATCCTTCGTGGAACTTTACTGGCACCTGGAACCGGTTCCAAAAATAACCGGTTCCAAAAATAACCGGTTATTTTTGGAACCGGTTATTTTAATTTATTTTAATTACTGGAACCGCAGGTACACCCAATTCTGATATCGACCATCTCTACCTACAACATCTCGTAATGCATTTTCTGGCAACGTAGCGGGGCGCGTAGTTTGTTTTTCGAAAATAATAAAAAATCATTGAACTTATTTTTTAGGAATCAAGGCGAATTGCCAACTATCTCGCGCCACGCTTTGGCAATCGCATCCTACGTACAACAACATCGCAGGGGGGGAGCCCACCCCGCCAGCTCTAGCCGCCGTACACTTCTTGCCGCCGCTACATTGCATGAATAAAGCAACGCGAGTGCGGAAGGAAAGAACAGTCGGAGTCGCGGCGGATAAAAAAACAACAAACGTCTGGCGGGCAACATCTCAGAGACGTACGTACGTGTGAAATATACATTTTCATTTATCCCGATGGTGCTCGTATTTATTTGACCGATCTTTGTATTGATATGACGATATTACTAAACAGTGATCAGACGACTTCGGTTTCTGAGCGGTTAAATTAAAATTGACTTTTAAAGAAGTGAAAAAATAACCTTGTACGACTATGGATATATATATTTTTTTTTTATGACTGACTGGTTTCGCTTAGCCAAAGCATCATAAATTTATTATTATTCTTCAATCTCCTTCTCAGTTGACGTTTTGTCTCTTTCAATTCATATTTTGTATCTTTCTCTGTGTTATTCTTTTATTTTCTCATTGTTCTGTTATTTTATTTTATATTTTATTCTCCCTCTCTATGTATGTACAACTTCTATATAAAATATCTAGAATAGCCATGTTCCAACCCAACCTTCCTCTTTACAATCTCTTTTCCTCCCCACTTCATCCAGTCTGACAATATAAAATATTGAAAAAACAAATGTTTGCTTTTTGTCACCAAAAAACATGGGTGGCAATAATTTATAGGTAATTTACCTAAAAATATATATTTTTATTTGAATAAATCAACATTTGATAAAAATTTACCACTGATAGCTCCGGCATAATTTCTCCCTCTTTCTCCATAATAGAAAATAGGTTACAACGGAGCTCTCAGCGGCGGGACCATACTAAGACATTGACATCAGAAATCATATTCTAGCAGCAAAATATGATCGTATAGAGCACTGAACAGATAATCTCTAGAAGTGTAAACCATACACGGTATAGAGTTATGTTGTCTACACACACTGAAGAGATAAACCGATGGAAGATTTCACTACAAGTAAGCTCAATGTCTCCTTCTTTCTGGGGAAATCGGTAAAACATTTTCAAATTTCGATTTTCTTGAACAGATAATCAATTACATTGGCCTGTCTGGGACCTAGGAATCGAAAGATATCGTGTAAATAAATCGGCGGCCTCCGTGGTCGAGTGGTTAAGACGCTGGACTGCGAATCCAGAGGCCACGGGTTCAAATCCCGGCGTGTGCAAATAAATTTTATGTAATTAATATGTTTTATGTCACATTTAATTCATATAAACTAATATATCGTCAGTGTAAGTCCAATCATCTCAAAATACTTTTTTTTAGGTTTTAAACATTTTATTTACACCCGTTATAGGCTTTTACATACATGTTATTTTTTTCTTTTTTAAAACAATAACCTAATTAGTGCAAAAAATTGTATAAAATAAAAAGTGTATTGAATGGCAGATACAAAAATATTGTAGATGAAAATAACTAATGATAATAATGAAATAACAGGTTCAAAAATATTGTAAAAGAAAAGAAAAAAATAATATTAAGTAACAGGTCCAACTATTAGTTTAGCTCTGCCAGATGACAACAACCGTACTGAATTAGACTTATAGTTTGATATTGACGTGTTAAATATATCAGCGACATCGGAGTATGTGTTTCCCAGCTGTTGCATTCGTCGCATAGGCGTGTTGAATATTATTGGCATATTCAAATTCTGAAATTGACCTATCACAGGCGTGCACTCGGTTAAAGACAATACAAAGAAGCAAGCAAAACCGCGTGAAATGGAAACGTTTTTTGTCCCTCCTGAACATTTTGACAAATGGTTCTTCCGCGGTATTAAACTTACATCGACGATATACATGGCCTGTTCAAAAGAAAAGGTGAATTTTGAATTTTCACGGGCTGTGTACATTCGATTATCGTTTTTTTTGTTGTTGTTATGTTGGTACACATATGTTTATTATATGTTAGCATTATCAGCCATTTTGGATTAGTGGTTTGTTTTTGACAACTGGAAAGGTTAGTCACGTTTTTGTGTGTACTTCGATTTTTTACTTTTGAAAAAAATGGATCAATGAATAAAATCCATGATTTGTCATAGTCCCACTCTTAGAGTATAGAGTGGAATCAATCCAAGGCAGTGTAGTCAGTTTTTGATGATTTTTACCTGACTCGGCGGACCTGGTGGCCCGTGACCCGTGGCTAAGACAAAGGCTAGGGTATTTATACATCCATTCATATCACATATCGACATAATGTTTTTGTTTATTCGTATAACCACTTTTTCACAGTATTGGTATCAACAAAAATATAGCATCTAACCTAAAAAACCGTTTAGTTGTGTCAAGTTTAGTGGCATAAATATAAACATAAATAAATTCATACTCATCACACACTAACAATAAAGCAGCTTTTAATTCAGACATACACCAGCACAAAACACGATCACAAAATCAAATACACTTATCGTCATCTACTCACAACTAAATTTGGAATTAACTCCTTACAATACATAGCATATACACATTACAACGCATTACCCAATGAATTAAAACTCCCAGTTGCGAACAAAAAAATATTGGCAAAAGCACTTAAAGGATATTTTTTTGAAAATTTTATAAATCAGTGATGTGTCCTATCTGTGAGACCTCTGTGTGTGTGAATGTCTTTCTTGTTGTATTTGTGATGTTTATCTAGTTAGTCTCTACTCCTATGAGTCTCTTCTTGATGTATTTTTTCGCTTGTTCCATCTTCTTTTCTGGTTCCTGTTTGGAATTTGTAAGTCTTTGTAAAAATATTATTTCTTTTTGTTTTATAATGTTGCCCTTCCCAGAATGAGTTTTTTTTTAACTCCTTGGGATTAATATACCAAATGTATTTTGTATGTTAATAAATAATAAAAAATGTGGGCGGAATCCCGCGGTAACCCAAGAGCCAAAGATCATTGTGACAGTACGTAGAAGCGGAGTATTATATTTGTTGTCTCTTTCTCTTTCACGGTGTACGACGACAAAACCCGGAGAAAGTGATTTATCGCAAGTTTGTATCGGTTGGGTAAAAATAATTAGCTCTCTCTCCATACATTGTTTCTCCAAGGTCCCACTGGCTCAAGACGATTGGAAGCAGTTGCGACTTTTGTGCGGAATTAACTATAAAAAAACTAACGTAACTTGTATATAATTGTGTGATTGGGTACTCACATAAATAGCCATGTTATGCCTAATTAACATTCAAATCAATATCAAAAATAAATAATAAAAAAATTCTTATTTTTTAAATTATCGTAAGAAATTTGATGGTAAAAAAAAAAATACGCGGGGTTCAATTAAGTAGTTTGAATTACAATTGTGTAAACTAGATTTTTCTCTCGACGATGATTCCAGTGTCGAGTTTCCTGAAAACAATATTGAAAAAGTAACCATGTTCACGAAAGTCACATTTTTTCATACGAAAAGTTGAAAAGCGTGAAAATAATCTTTACGTACATAATACTGCCAAACAAAAACTAAATGTAGTGGAAAATGGCGAATATGTGTGTACGAGGGAAAGTCCCAGCATGTAGTTTACCGTTTGTTTTTGTACTTAAATTAGATCACATCATGATTTTGTGCTTCATTTATGCACATAAATTAAAGTTATTCGCATAAAAAAATCTTGTCTCCGTATTAAATATAAAAATATTAGAATTTTTCTACGGGTAGGAATATCATTATAAAGTTGCCTAACCTGGCATATGGTTCCATAGAAGTGGTTTTAGCATGCTTGATTTTTCCTCGAAGGAAAATCTATGTATTTTGCATATCATATTTCGAGAATGTCGCACAAGAGTCCCAACTGATGGGAAACCGTCTGGAGTCAGTGGCACTATGGCATCCTCAATTGAGGTATGGGAGGCTGAGGGTAGTGGAAGGGAGGTCATGGGGAAGAGGAAGGTTGGGAAATATCTGGCAAATAAGATGTGATCACCAGGCATGGCTGAAACCCATTTCAAGCAACGTTTCGATTCTAAATGGTAGTCTTTCACCAGGGCGATATTTAGAGTATGTACTACTCTGGAACGTGCCGCAAATATACTATAATATATTATTTTATATGAATTAAATGTGAAAAAAAAAAAATATTAATTCAATATAATTTATTTGCCCACGCTGGGATTTGAACCTCTGGATTCGTATTCGAGCGTCTTAACAACTTGACGACGGAGGCCATCGTGTGTCATAATTGATAATTATGTTATTTTTCTAAAAATATTTTTTAAAGACATCATTTCATTGATTTTATTTTATGTATAGATGAAAAATATTAATAAAAAAATTTCATTACATTTTGAAAGTTGTATTTGACAATAGTGATATAATTGAAACCACGATCATATCGTCGCCGGAAAGGCAAAAGGGCTGAAACGACAATGCTCTCACTGAGTTACCTGAAGCGATTCTCCCAAACGGTAAATACATTTTAGATGGCTGAAGGGCCACACAAGTCTTCAAATTAAATGAGAGTCAGAGCATTCGATGCAGAAAAAAAAACTGATCAAAACTGCATATTTAACTCATTTTTGACCAAAGCGTCGCTTAAGCCCCTTTGGCTTTCCAGCGACGATAAAGTTATTTGGTTCAGGCTACAGCGTGCGAAATTTTGAAATGTGAATTCTACAAATAAAATGTTCACTCTAAAAGTTAGTAAGACATCCTCCAGGCAACAAGCTGAGTGACAAAGGCATTGATTCCAGCATGTCTTAGGCTAGTGACGGGCACGATCTTAGAGTACATAGAGTGGTACCTATCCAAGGCAGTGTAGTCAGTTTTTGATGATTTTTGCCGAACTCGGCAGACCTGGGCGTGGCTAGGACTAGGAATTGGGTATTTATACATCCATTCATAGCACATGTCGACATAATGTTTATGTTTATTCGAGTTTAGTCGGATATGAAAACATGTGGGCGGAGTCTCCGGAGACGCGGGAGACCAAGATCATCCATACAATACATAAAAGTGGTGTTATTTTTGTTGTCTCTTTCTCTCTCATGATGTACGACGTAAAAACCAGGAGAAAGTGATTTATCGCAAGTTTGTATAGGTTGGGTAAAAAGAATTAGCTCTCTCTCCATACATTGTTTCTCCAAAGGCACGATCGAGATATTTATTTGAAAACGCTTGAAGCTTTAAGAAACGATTTTTAAAGAAAACAATTTAAATTTATTCGAACGAATTAGTAATTAAAATGTTGTTTCAAAGAAATAGGGGTGGCGGTTAATATTTGTTTTTTTTTATATCCGTGGGGGGTCGAGAGGGAGAGATTTTCTCGTCGAAAGGGGATGGGGCATATTAAAAAAAAAAAACAAATCATCATTGTATTCACCACTAGGTCACAAAGCAACACAGTTTATTGTTGACTTTATTTTTTATGTTTATATTATAGCGGGGGTGATGATAATGCACAGTGTTATAAATTAGATTTTTAAATATATAAGTAGGTAAGTATAGCACACACATTTTTTTAAAGAAAGAAAGTAGTAAAAAAAAACATTAAACGACAAGAAATAATCAAATTCCGTCAAAACATCGGATTTCCAAAAATTTGTCTACGCGTTCAATCGCATAAATATAAAATTAAGAAACGTGAACAAAATTTGATACCGGAAGTTGCACACCGTATGTTTTGACCTGAAAAAAAAAAACTGCAAATTTCATGACACCAGAGCTCACCATCGGAGAGTTCTTGTTGTTTCAGCCAGTGAAATTAAGCTGCAAGAAAAACAAGGAGAAGTTTTTAGGTGCGCGTTGTACCTCCTAATTTAATTTCAAAGTAGGTTTCTATTTTTATAATCAGAGCGTATTAAATATTTGAGAGGAAAATGTAGCTCCTCGAGAAATCTCCAGTCTTTAGTTACAAATAATATAATATAAACAACGTGGGAATTAATTAAGTTTCTCTCCTCAAATATCGGCCATTTTCCGGCGTTGTTTTCTTTCATGGCGGGCGAGGGTACATTATTACGCAGCGGGGAGAATTCCACAACCGTACCGACTTTTGCAACCTCTCCGAGTTTTGCAACCTTACCGAGTTTTACAACCTTACCGAGTTTTGCAACCTTACTGAGTTTTGTAACCTTGTGAGAGCCGGTAAAATCGCCATGATACGGAAAATGTTGAATTTCGTCGCGGAATGACAACATTAATATAATTAATCTTTACTTTATTTTATTTATTTATTTATTAACTTTTTGTTTCTTACATTTCCTACCTCATTAGGTCATAAGAACCTGTTCTGAGGTAAGTGACAGTGAGTACAAGAAGAATAATTAAAAAAAAATTATGATATTTGTTACATTATGTTCTAGTTTGTCATGGTGAAGAATTTCAGTGCTATTTTAGGAGGTCTTCAATTTCTTTGCGGTCCTTACTCATTAGCCATTTAGTAATGTTTTGATGTTATATTTTGCATAAATGAAGCTTCGTTCAAACGACAAGCATTCCTGCTATTTGTATAATTATTCCTTGTTTTTATTTTATTTTTTTTTTTATACATCATTTGGATGAAAAATTATGTTTAAATTGTCTAATTTTTTATTGTTTTATTTTTTACTGTCTTTACTTTGCATTCATTGCAATTTATATTTTTTAGAATTAATTGTTTTATATTTATGAATATTGTGTATTAATACACTTACTCGCTCTATTTAAAAACGCCTTAAAATAAAAATTTTGTAATGTTTTTAAATTAATAAATAACTGAATAACTGAATTAAATGATTTTATATTGGTGATGGCTACAGTCTGTGGTGGGAGTTTGTTGTAAGTGTGAGGCGCGATGTACATATGGTGTCTTTGTGCAAAAGCTGTATTGTATTTAGGTACTAAAAGCCTTTCTTGTTGTTTGGCCCTTGTGTTTTTATTATGTGTGATATACATTAAAGATTTTGAAGAATGAATTATTTTTAACACTATTTTAAGATATAACTGTCTGATATTGAGGATTCCTAAAAGTTGAAAGAGTAGCGTTGTTGGGTGCCTGAAGGGCTTTCTAAATATAATTCGTAAAATTATTTTTTTTATTTTTATAAGAGGACCTAGAATAAATACCTACTTTATAACGAGAGTCCCTCAATTTGAAAAGAAAAGAGGACCTAGAATAAATACCTACTTTATAACGAGAGTCCCTCAATTTTTTTTTGGGAATACCCCAACTGCTCCCAACCGTCTAGAGCCAATGTGACTATGGCATCCCCAATTGGAGTGTGTTATGAGGGGAAGGAGACGAGGAAGGGGAAGGTTGGGAAGTACCTGGCCATTCAGATCTGGTCACCCAACACGGCGATAGTCATTTCAAGCAACGTTTCGATTCTGAATGGTGGTATTTCACCAGGGTGATACTCAGAGTACCTACCACTCTGGAACGTGTCGCAAATATACTTTTTATTATTTTATATGAATTAAATGTGTTAATAATAATAATAATAATATTTAGATAATTTGTATAGCGCCGTTTTTGCGAAAAATCACCTCAAGGGCGCTGTACAAATCTTAATTTCTACTTAGTATTAATTCCTAGTTTGTATAAATATACAGCAACATACTTACCTGGCAGGTCACTTCTGGCAGGACACAATCACCATATCATAATAACTTAAAATTTAGCTGATTCTTACAAATATTTTTACAACCTCTCTGAATTTTGCAACCTTACTGAGTTTTACAAACTTACCGAGTTTTATACAATTATTTACATTAATTATTAATTAAATACAAGTTATTGGCGCACGCCGGGTTTGAACCCGTGACCTTTGGATTCGTAGTCAAGCGTCTTACCACTCAACCATGGAGGAAATCAGTCGGAACTAGTACTATAATGATGTTTTCCATTCAATCAAACTGTTATTTTCTTCCGTTCTAATACAAGAATAGTAATACTCTAGCTTGGCGGACGAAAAAATACGGTACCGTTGAATTTGACGGTCACTTCTGGTCTAGAGCCCCGACATACCTGAAAAAACCCTAGACTCCGGTAGAAACGGGGGGTTCGCTTGATTGATTCTCCTATCTTAACAAACGGATTAGTCTTTGAATCACGGACGTTAGATGGGAATGTCGTCCTTGTTGTTGTACAGGTAATTCGCAAAGGTGCTCCAAAAAACTTGCTTCATAAATCTCTTTGGCGCCGGTTTGTACACGGTTAACATTCCACCCATGAGAACGGGTCGCTTCTATGACCCGTTTTTGTGTTCAAGCTGTGTTCAGCTCGACTGTGAAATAATTTGCCGGGCTGTGTTTCCTCACTCCCTCAACACGGACCTCTTCCCGACTCAGGTTCAATTCTTTCCTTAAACAGACCCCCCACACAGCATCCCCAAATATAACATAGGCCCTGAGGGGAATTATGTATGGCCTCTCGTGTGTAAGTAATGTAAAACAAAAAAAACTTTTCTGTTTATGTAAAAAATATATTTTATCTAAATAAATTTAGTTTAGATTTAATGGCTTGAACTAGCGTTGTGGCCGCTCCGTAAGAACTACTTTTTTTGGCGGCAGTTCCCACTTCTTCACTGTTCATTGAACAAATACTTCAATTGAAGTTGTTAGTTCCGCTCATATGTTCATTTTAACGTTGTGACCGCTCCGTGTGAACTACTTCATTTTGGCAGGTCAAACTTCATTCATTTCATTGAACACATACTTCGATTTAAGTTAGATTACAAATAACTACTTTATCTTGCGGCAGTTCAGTTGCATAGTTGAACTTCTTCAAATCTCTACCGACTAGCACTTTTGTTGTGGCGAGGAACTTTTGTCGATTTGCTAGTACTTTTCGAAAAATTCTCAAGGAACCGATTCCAAAAAGAACTGGACAAATAAGCCGTTCCTTGCCAAATCAAATTCAAAACTCTTTTTGGGGAGTTCGACTTCAATTGAAGTGTTCACTGCGAAGGGTTCATTTTAAAGAACTAGCTGTTCGTTAAGCATTCACAAAACTTTGAAGATTTTCCCAACGCTAGCTTGAACGACGTTGATTGAGATGTCGGAATAATTTATTTTTTTATTTGAATAATTTTTTAACACTTCCGAGTAATTAATAATAATAATAATAATAATAACAGTGAACTTATATAGCGCAGTTTTGTGATATTTCACCTCAAATGCGCTTCATAGTAAATTAATTAAGCTAATAAGACTTATAACAAGGAGAAAATAATAAATAATATGTATTACAAAATACTAAACTAAAACTATCTAAAATCATGATCGTTATCATAAATCATGGGAGAAAAAGGTTCAGATATGGGTATAACAGTGCACGTGCACGTCAACAGATTACAAATTAAGTAGATACATAGGCAACGATACTCGAGATTTACAATTTAACGTTATCAAATTTAATATTATTATATTCCGTCATTTAAGTTTTTTTTTCAAGGCCACTATGAAGATTTTAGTTTACTTTTAAAATACTTATTTCAATAAAAAAAAAGAGAATTATCTTGAAATTTTATTCTATGAAATAATTAACTTTAAAATCTGTCTTCCTCCACTTAATGATTAAAAACTATCATTTCTTTACTAAAAGCAGGCTTTTCTTAATTGTTTTACAGTGTGATTATGAAAAAAATCAATGTAGTTCTACAAATTAAACACAAAAACTATAAATACTCTTTAGAGTTGAAATGGATATCTCGATGGAGCCCGTAATTAGAAATCGACTATCCTTGAAAAATACACTGAAAATACCCCACAACAAAAAAGGCGGGTTAAAAAAATTATGATAAAAAAGTTACAAGATGATTTAAATCGTTTTGTTTATGAAATACATTGATAGAAAAAATGAATTGGCTCCACAGGTATTCTTTGTTTTTTTTTTAATAGAATCAATTTGAAGTATTTTCTGATACCCTTCTGTAGTTCGGCCTTCGGTGGGGCTCGTTTGTTTGCGAATTTGGCCAAAAATAAAACAATTACATCCGAATTAATTAAACCAATTGGAATATCCAGAAGAATTTATATTATCCCGTCCGAAGTGTACAAGATAGATATTGTTCGGAATGTCCAGTCTTCTTTATTTGCAACACAATATTCCGTAGGCAGACAAACAGACAGGCGTAATGAAAGAGAAGTGAGTGCGAGCGAAGAGGAGAATATTGCTGAGATCCCGGGGGCCTGTTTCGGATGAAAGCAATACCGTCAGCTCTCGAGTCTTGCTTTGATGTCGAATTATGGCAGGTTCGTCATTTGCAAGGAACTTTTTTGTAACGAAATCTTCCGAATGTTACTTAAGTTTAATAATACAATATATATATACTCTGTGTGTGTGAATGTCTTTCTTGTTGTATTTGTGACGTTTATCTAGTAAGTCTCTACTCCTATGAGTCTCTTCTTGATGTATTTTTTCGCTTGTTGCCTCTTCTTTTGTGCTTCCTATTTGGAATTTGTAAGTCTTTATAAAAATATAATTTCTTTTTGTTTTATAATGTTGCCCTCCCTAGAATGAGTTTTTTTTTAACTCCTTGGGATTAATATACCAAATGTATTTAGTATGTTAATATTTTAATAAATAAAAATATATTACATATCCAGCTGATATTGTAATGATGTCCTTTAGTTATGGACTGGTTATATGAAGTACCAAGTACCAAACGGCTAATAGGCATCTCTTCAGTACAGGTGCCAATAATCCTTTTATTAATGTTCTACCTTGTATAATATTATTCGTTTACTTTTGTTTGTTATTCATTTACATTTGCATTTTTCATAGACTTTTACTTGATTACCTGATGTTGTTAAATATTCTAATTAAATAACCAATCATGTATATATGTTTTGGGCATCATGCCTGTTATCTGTACTAAAATAAAATAAAATACGTAAATTGAAAATATTTAAGGTAAAACAACGTCAAATGTTACTTATATTGTTTCCTAACATCTTTGTGAAAACAACGTCAAATTTAACTTACACTTATTGTTTGCTAAAATGAATCACAACACCTTCAAATGTTACTTATATTGTATACCAACACATAAAACAACATTTTCAAGTGAAAACAACCTCAAATATTACTTATATTTTTAGCAACATGTGTAGCAACATTTTCAATTGAAAAAAACGTCAAATGTTACTTTTTATTGTTTACTAAGACGTATTACAACACCTCCAAATGAAAACTACGTCAAATGTTATTTACATTGTATCCCAACGTGTATAGCTACATCTTCAAGTGAAAACAACGTCAAATGTTACTTATATTGTAAACCAACACTTATAGCAACATCTTCAAGTGAAAACAACGTCAAATTTAACTTATATTTTTAGCAACATCTACAAGTGAAAATAACGTCAAATGTTACTTATATTATTTGCTAAATTGCTTAACAACACCTTCAAATGAAAACAACGTCAAGTGTTAGGTACTAATATTAATTAAATACGACCTTTATTTTCAGTTCTAACGGTCTTGACATTATGCTTGACGGCTGATCACAATTTTTACAAAAGCTAAAACGGGCCGAAAATCAACGTTTAACGGAGCCTGTTCAAATTCCAAAAGTAAAAATGGCGTTCGTGACCGATTTGAGGGTCGATCGATTGTGACGAACTTTGAAACAACCCGAACGAATCACATGGTATGGAAAGAATGCAAGGCTGATGTGAGCGTAATGAATAGGATCAAGAAAGGGACGCTTAGATGGTTTGGGCATGTAGAGCGAATGAACGAAGAAAGGAGTGCGAAAAGAATATATTATGCGAAAGTGAATGGAAGAAGAAGTCGAGGACGCCCGAGAAAGACACGGCACGATCAAGTAAATCAAATACTTGAATCGGGTCATGTGAAGAGTCAGAATAACAGAAGAGTATGTATGAGACGATGTATGAATGTAAATGAAGCAAGGAGTGTGTGCCAAGACAGAGTTATATGGCGGTTCGTCCACTCTGCCTACCCCTGCGGGGAAACGGCGTGATGGTTAGTTAGTTAGTTAGTTTCATAATTTCAGAAAAAAAAATCTATTTACATCTGGAAAAGCAAATTCACGAAATATCTTCGTTTTATTAGAATAATCTATAACATTTTGTTTACTGTTTTAATTCCGCAGTTGAGACAATAAGTCAAAATAAAAATTCCATGACATCTCCAGGTTCCATCGAATTCCCGGTTTCCCTTGTTTTCCCGGTCTGTGGCCACCCTGTAAATAGACTTTCAAGCCCTCAAAAAGCCCAATAAATCGTATTGTGGTAAATGTATTTAAAGTCCCATTTAAATGGGTGGGTAAAATATTGCTTAGAATTTTCCCAAAAAAAACTGTACTGGGAAATTTGTGACAAAGAAAGTAAATTCATTCTATTTTTTTATACGCTTATTAGTGCCAGATAATTTCACAGTTGAACAAACATTATTAGTTGTTACCGGGCAGATATCTGTGGAGCCAGTGGGACTATGTCATCCCATCTATGCCATCGACGGCCTGCGTGGTCGAGTGGTAAGACGCTTGACTACGAATCCGAAGGTCACGGGTTCAAACCCGGCGTGCGCGAATTTAATTTAATTTAATTTAATTAATATGAGTCATAATACATTTCATTCGTACAAAATAAGAGTCTATTTGCTACAAGTTTCAGAGTGGACGATACGGTAGATTTTATTTTTTAATCCTGCTTTCACTACAGTACTCCCAAATTAATAACCCTGCACAAACGCCTCAGGGATCTCATTTCTCATTTGACGGCCTCCATGGTCAAGTGGTAAGACGCTCGACTACGAATCCAAAGGTCGCGCGTTCAAACCCAGCGTGCGCTAATAACTTTTATTCAATTCATACGTGTTATAACACATTTAATGCATATAAAAATAATAAAAAATTAAATTTGCGGCATGTTCCAGAGTGTTAGATACTCTAAGTATCGCCCTGGTGAATGACCACCATTGAAACGTTGCCTGAAATGGCTTTAGCCGTGTTTAGTGACCAGATGTGAATAGCCAGGTACTTCCCAACCTTCCTCTTCCTCGTCTCCTTCCTCTCCCCACTACCTTCAGCCTCCAACATATCCCGATTGGGGATGCTGTAGTCTCCTGGCTACAGACAGTTGGGAGCAGTTGGGACTCTTGTGCGGTATTTTTAACTACTTATTATTATTTTATTTTCTAACTACCCGTGTAGAAATTTAAAAAGTGTGCATTTTTGGGTGCTGACCGTTAAGAGCGCTTGAGAAAGCTAAAAAAAACTATAGTTAAAATTGACATAAATTATCGCAATATCTAAAACTATAGCCAGAATTACTTTAGAAAAGCTTAAAAACACTATTTTGATATAAATAGAACTTATAGTAAATTGATAAAACTGATATTTCCATGATATATGTCGCAGGCATATTTTATTTAATTAATATGTGTCATAACACATTTAATTCATACAAAAATAATAAAAAATATATTTGCGGTACGTTCCAGTTTGGTAGATGAGCCATGGTAAAAGACCACCATTCAGAATAGAAAAGTT
This sequence comes from Drusus annulatus, assembly GCA_022651775.1. NCBI lineage: Eukaryota > Metazoa > Arthropoda > Insecta > Trichoptera > Limnephilidae > Drusus > Drusus annulatus. Next base: position 1,130,085 of record JAGWCC010000070.1, read on the forward strand.
GCTTGAAATGGCTTTAGCCGTGTTTGGTGTCCCGATCTGAATATCCAGGTACTCCCCAACCTTCCTCTTCCATATCTCTTTCCCATACCCACAACATACCCTATTTGGGGATGCAATAGTCTCACTGGCTCTAGACGGTTGGGAGCAGTTGAGACTCTTGTGCGGTATTCATATAAAAAAGGCAGTAAAAACGTTTCAGATCTTTTGTATAACTTTGATTCTGTCTGCTTACGTCGACAGGGAGTCGCTGTGATTGTATTAAATATGGGCGCCCTTCATCCGGAATGGCCTAATTGAATAATATTTTGTTCATCATTATTAAACAATGTCGGAAAATTGAGGTAAACGAAGTACCCGCGCTGGGAAAATGTAAGAAAATGTATGTATAATATTATCGTTATATCAATTTGAGAAGTTTGAAAGGAGAGTGGATGGCAAATGTGAAAGCGGTTTTCAAGATACTTGAGAGTTTTTTTTTCTAACTTTAAGACTTGAGTTATGACAAGCAGCCCGTCGGCGCGGTGAATCTATTGAGCGGCTGCGCGGACTATCCGCTGCTGATATGTTTTGAGCAACGAGAAGCAAGGACCCTAGAAATAATCAGATATCGATTTTGATATTCGCTAAATACTTTGTGATGAACATCTTAGATCTGTCGGCTCCAGGGGCGGCTCGTGTCTTTTATTTTATTTTTTATTAAATATACCGCACAAGAGTCTCAACCGTGTAGAGCCAGGCCTTTAAGATTGAAAAAAACGTCATTATTGATGACGTTGTAGCCGAAATATATATATTTTTGTAAGAGGTTTTTTCGGCAATCCGTGCAGTGCACCACTAAAACTAAAAAATCCTAAAAATCTTCATACCATTAAAAAAAAAACTTTTTCGTTTACAACTACATCAACAATAAATATGGAAATCAATAAAAAAAAAATTAAAAACTAACCATCACGCCGTTTCCCCGCAGGGGTAGGCAGAGAGGACGGACCGTCATATAACTCTGTCTTGGAACACACTCCTTGCTTCATTCACATTCATACATCGTCTCATACACACTCTTTTGTTATTTTGACTCTTCACATGACGCGATTCAAGTATTTGATTCAGTTGATCGTGCCCTGTCTTTCTCGGGCGTCCTCAACTTCTTCTTCCATTCACTTTCGCATTATATATTCTTTTCACACTGCGTAATATAATATTTAGGATCAAGAAATGGACGCTTAGATGGTTTGGGAATGTACTCGTAGAGCGAATGAACAAAATTAATTACTGATTTATTTTTTCCTTTCTTAATGTTCGTTTTAAGGTATTTAGCGATAAAAAATAAAAAAAATATAACATTGAAATAGATAGACAATTGTATATATTATGGTTAGGGTAGAAGATTTTTTTTCGCCTTTTTTAGATTTAAAGCTTACATCTTCGATTGGGCATTTGATTTCGTAATACTTTTACAAGAATTTGGTCGCTAGTGAGGAGGGCCGGTAAAGAGTCTTCCATAATCAAAAAATGAATTTAATATTCTTCATGTGACAATGCAAATTAAGTCGCGAGGGCCAGGACACTCAAGTGCATTAGTAAGGGGAAGTATGGGGGAAATTCAGTTTATAAAAAAAAACTACCGCAATATGGAAAAAAAAACAATATGGCATACCTTCCTAATTGTTTTAAAAGGGAACCAATATATAAAAGCTCCACAGAATATCGTCGACGGAAAGGTAAAAGGACTGAAGCGCCATTTCGGCAAGTTTACACCGGAGTACTTAAAAGTTTTTTTTGTTTGCAGTACCTGGTTGGATATAAAAAAAACTCCGATAACTCACTGCTTAGTGAGTTGAGTTACTTGAAGCTACAAAAATGAAAAAAAAATATCCCAAGCTTGCGTCGCTTGAGTCGAGCCTTCTCCCAAATGGTAAATATATTTTAGATGGCTGAAGGGCCACAAAAGTCTTCAGAATCAAACGAGGGTCAGAGAATTCGATGCAGAAGAAAAACTCATCAAAACTGCATATTTAGCCTTTTGCCTTCCAGCGACGATATGATAGAAATCCGCTGAAAATAATTTAATTGACCTAGAAATTCTAAAAAAGAAAACAGCGCAAATTACACGAAGCCAGAGTTTACCAGTTTTGTCTGCTTCAGTACTCAGATTTTCTGCTTTTTGTTAAGATGTTTCCGGTTTCTAAAAGGTTTTAAAAAGGGGATTTCCATGAAAAAAAAAGCTCATTGGATTCTCTAGCGAACACGTTGCTCTTTTAGGGGGACGTCACCGATAAGCACACGAGCCATTAATTAACTGCGGCGATCCCAATTGGAATGGACAAATGTTGGAAGGGATGGGAAAGGTGACAAAGAATGTGACACAGAGGAAAATGGAGAAGAATTTAACGGTTTCAAGACACAAAGCAATCTAGCACGCTCCGATACTGTTTTCTAGCAAAAACCTAGCGTTTTAAACTATATTGTTTTTCTATGTTTTCGTAGAAAGCAATCACTTTGTGGTCTGACTATTTAAAGAGATGAAAAAATAATTTTAAATAGTTTAATTTTGTACCCTGATGATGCTTAGGCTAAGCGAAACCGGTCGGTCATAAAAAATAAAATAATATTCGTAGTCTTGTAAAAAGTTTTTTTTTCATATTTTTTTTACATTGTTTATTGCCATTAGGTCTTTCTATTATAATAGTGTTGGTTGTACCCGTGAAAAATCACAGGATATAACTTGACTTGCCAAGAAAAATATTAGTTGCTGCAATCCACCCATTTCAAATATAGAATAATGTCCGCTACAATACATTATAGGTAGGAATTTTATCAGGTGGACAGAGAATCTATTTTCAATTTCATAATGTCTATTGAAATCAGTTCCATATTTGTAAAGTTCACACTCGTACGGTCGTACGTACTCACAAAGGAAATTATTAAATTTGATATAAGTTATTATGGAATATAAATTAGAAATCGAAACATTTTTTTAAAACTGTTTTAGTGACTCACCTTATCTGTCTATTCAGTCCAACATTCCTTGCCGTAGACTCAGAAACAATGAATAGCTGTTCCTCAATCATCGCAATACTAATTATGGGTATAATTCTCCGATGTCCAGAATGTCAAGACTTATTAACTCAAGCCATGGTATTGAAATTTTTGGTAGCAGTCTAAATGATTTTTGTCATTCTTTACGACTCTACCAAAACTTTGACTAGACCATGGATTAAATGTTCTCTCTTATGTTTATTTAGCCTTATTTTTGTCATCGTTTCATTTATTATTTTGTATGTGCTATTCCTTATCTGCTGCTCTTTTTTCCATTTGGTGTTTTATATGTCTTTTTTTGTAATTGGACTTTAGTCCGTTAATTTATAAATAAATAGTGATACCGCACAAGAGTCCCAACTCGTCTAGAGCCAGTGAGACTATGGCATCCCCAATTGGGGTATGTTGTGAGGCTGAAGGTAGCGGGGAGGGGAAGGGGATGGAGAAGAGGAAGGTCGGGAAGTACCTGGCTATTTAGAACTGGTCACCATACACGGCTTTAGCCATTTCAAGCAAGATTTCAATTCTGAAAGGTGGTCTTTCACTAGGACGATACTTGGAATATCTACAACTCTGGAACGTGCCGCAAATATACAATTTATTATGTTTTATGAAGTAAATGTGTTATGACACATATTAATTAAAATGTATTTGCGTACGTCGGGTTTGAACCCGCGACGATTCGTAGTCGAGCGTCTTATCACTAAACCACGGAGGCCGTCAGTGTAAGTGTAGGTGTCACATTGAAATGTCCGGGGTAGACTCAGAGCAATAATATACTAGGAGGGATAGCTTGTGTAGTCAGGATTGTTGATTTTTTTCCTGACTCAGGCGTGGCTAGGGTTACAGTAAATATACATTTATTCATAGCACATCTCGACATAATGTTTTGTTTATTTGTATAACCACGTTTTAACAGTATTGTTATCAAAAAAAAAAATAATATAACCTCGAAAACCGTTGAGTTATGTCGCATAACAAAACGTAGTGGACAGTCGCCGGAAACGCGGGAGACGGAAAACATGCATACATACCGAAAAGTGGTGCAATAATATGTGACAACTTGTATTGTCTCTTTCTCTCTTACGGTTTACAACGTAAAAACTCGGAGAAAGTGATTTATCGTAAATTTGTATAGGTTGGGTAAAAAATATTAAGCTCTCTCTCCATATAAATTCTTGCTCTGAGGGGGTAGAAGAGCTGCATTTCCTATCTTATGCGATTTATGGCTATCGATTGAATCTGAAATTTCACAATACGTGTACAAGAAGTTGGTCGCCAGTGTGGAGGGCCGTCAATATCGCCCGCCGTTGCCCGTGAGAATGAATCATAGCATAACTCGCAAATTAAATTAGATTTTAATTTAGGCGAAACAAGCTACCTCCACGGCGTTATGGCCTATGGCCTGCGTATAAAATCGGATCCGCAAATTGTATGACCCTAATTCTGTGAGGAAATCTTTTCTATGTTGTGTTTAGATTTTCAAAATGAAGAGGTCTCTTCGCACAGATGAAAATATGCAATTTCATTTGTGATGGCTGCCAAAGGCTGCAGATCTCCGACGGAGTAAAGCTTTTCTAACGTGACTAGCAGTTTTCTTAACAAAAAGTTTGACGGAAGGAAACTGAGAAATTGGAATGCTGTAGAATTTTTATTTTTATATGAATACCGCACAAGAGTCTCAACTGCTCCCAACCGTCTAGAGCCAGGGTATGTTGTGAGGCTGAAGGTAGTAGGAAAAGGGAAGGAGATTGGGAAGAGGAAGGTTGGGAAGTACCTGGCTATTCAAATCTGGTCACCAAACACGGCTAAAGCCATTTCAAGCAACGTTTCGATTCTGAATGGTGGTCTTTCACCAGGGCGATACTTAGAGTATCTACCACTCTGGAACGTGCCGCAAATATACTTTATTATTAATTTTATATGAATTAAATGTGTTATGACACGTATTGATTGAATAAAACTTATAAGCGCACGTTGGGTTTAAACCCGCGACCTTTTGATTTGTAGTCGAGCGTCTTACCACTCGACCATGGAGGCCGTCAAATGAGAAATGAGATCCCTGAGGCGTTTGTGCAGGGTTATTAATTGGGAGTACTGAAGTGAAAGCAGGATTAAAAAATAAAAGATTTTCTAATGTATATGTGCAGGTCAAATACTTGTTTAATTACCCAACCGCCCATGTCAGCAATATTCAATTGCACATGGCAAACTGTCAGTATCTGCAATATTTAACTTTCCATAATAAATTAAAAAAAAATGTCAAAAGAAGCGAAGCTAGCAGTACACAATGGAATGCTTACACCAACTCTGATGCATGACAGTCAGGCATGGAACTAGTAGAACAAGGATGAAAGTAGACTGAATGCTGTAGAAATGAGATCCTTGAGGCATATGTGCTAAAACTATGTATGACTGTGTCTTGTTTTCGCGTAAGTGAGAACATCTGTTAAAACCCAGTATAAATAAAAATGTGGATATCCGGAAAGAATGCAAAGTTGATGTTAACGTAATGAATAGGATTTAAAAAGGGACGCTTAGATGGTTCGGGCATGTTGAGCGAATTAACAAAGAAAGGGGTGTGAAAATAATATTTGACAATACGGCACGATCAAGTGAATCAAATACTTGAGTCGGGTAAAGAGTCAGAATAACATAAGAATATGCATGAGACGATGTATAAATGTGAATGAAGCAAGGAGTGTGTGCCGAGATAGAGTTGTATAACGATTCATACTCTCTGCCTACCCCGCGGGAAACGCCGTGATGGTTAGTTGGTTAGTTAAAAACTTTCCGTAATACAATAAATTATTAAAACCTGATCTCGTTTTAGTTATTATAATGTTGTAACACATCCTCTACAGGCTTTTCGTCGCGTCAAGAAATATTTTAGTACAAAAATAAAGAAGAAATATCAGAAGGTTAATAAGCGAAGAAAATGGAATATAATTCGGTTATGAAGAACCATCGACGCAGAAGAAACTAGATAAGGCGCCCTCTGTAAACATTGGGTGACGTCACGCACGCGTGCACGGTCGACCTGCCCGCAGCCCCGCCCAAAGAATGAGACTCAACTCAACTTTTGGACATTCAAAGACCTGTCAATACATTGATAGGCGACATAACACATCAAGCAATAAGTTCGTAGGATAATTGATAAAACAACAACTTTTAGGCAAATTTGATTTTATTCATCAACACACTCTCCTTCAAGAGTGATACATTCATTCCAACGCTTCTCCGGCGAGTCCGGCAAAACTCATCAAAACTGACTACAGCAGCGCTCCCTCTTGTATATTATTGCTCTGAGGCCTTACCAAGTTTTTCAAAATTTCCAAATCGTTTTTCAACAATAACATATACATGGTCTGTTCAAAAGAAAAGGTGAATTTTGAATTTTCGCGGGCTGTGTACATTCGATTATTGTTTTTTTAGTTATTTTGGTACACATATGTTTATCATATTTTAGCATTATCAGCCATTTTGGATTAGTGGTTTTTTGTTGACAACTGGAAAGGTTAGTCTCGTTTTTGTGTGTTCTTCGATTTTTTACTTTTGAAAAAATTGGATCAAAGAATATGTATTAAATTTTGCGTTAAAAATGGAATAAAATGCTCCAACGCACTTAACATGTTGTCTGTGGCATTCGGCGAGTCTACTTTGTCTCAAAAAAGTGTTTATAAGTGGTACAAGCGCTTTACAGAAGACCGAGAAGATGTTAATGATGATGAGCGTCCTGGAGTTGTGGAAAAACAAATCATGGATTTTATTGATCCATTTTTTTCAAAAGTAAAATAATTATTCTTTGATCCATTTTTTCCAAAATTAAAAAATCGAAAAACACACAAAAACGCGACTAACCTTTCCAGTTGTCAAAAAAAAAACCAATAATCCAAAATGGTTGATAATGCTTACATATGATAAACATATGTGTACCAACATGACAAAACAAAAAAATCGAAAATCGAATGTACACAGCCCGCGAAAATTCAAAATCTACCTTTTCTTTTAAACAGGCCATGTATGCTTCAACAGTCCTCTCAGCTGCAGAATTGTAATCCATTCTGTCTCTACACATTCGATATTTTCTGGACGTCTCATTTTTCCCTACCGGATCTAAACCTCCTAAGATCACCCATTCTCAATCAACCCCCTCCCCCTTTCTATTTTTTTCCATCCCCGGCAACCGAGAGTTTTTCATTTTATTTTTTCATTGTTTATTTCCTTTACTTACCTCACTAGAAGACTGGACAATGTTTGTTCTGAGACGAGTTACTAAAATCTCGTTCAAACATTTAAGTAAGGGATAAAATAAATTAAAATATTAAAACATAAAAACATAGTAATAAATGTATAAACAATTTAATTAAAATGAAATGATAACTTTGTATAAGACCACAGATCAATTTTTTATGACCGACCGGTTTCGCTTGGCCTAAGCATCATCAGGGTACAAAGTAAAACTAAACAAAAAAACGCATGGTGTGCGTTTATATTTACATACGAAAGGAGAACACAATATTTAAAAAAATGAACGAAATCTACCGGTATGCTTACAACCTTGAAAAAAAAAACAAAGTATGGAGAGAGAGCCAATTATTATTACCCAACCTATACAAACTTGCGATAAATCACTTTCTCCGGGTTTTTACGTCGTACACCTTGAGAGAGAAAGAGACAACAAATATAATACTCCGCTTCTACGTACTGTCACAATGATCTTGGGCTCCTGGGTCACCGCGGGACTCCGCCCATATTTTTTTATTATGCCACTAAACTTGACACAACTAAATGGTTTTTTAGGTTAGATGCTATATTTTTGTTGGTAAAAATACTGTGAAAAAGTTGTTATAAGAATAAACAAAAACATTGTGTCGGTATATGATATGAATTGATGTATAAAAACCCTAGCCTTAGTCTTAGCCACGCCCAGGTCCGCCGAGTCAGGTAAAAATCATCCAAAACTGACTACACTGCCTTGGATAGATACCACTCTATATACTCTAAGCTTACAACCCACACGTTTTTACAGGGGATGAAAAATACACTATCCTCTCAATTCAAGGATTAAGTATACGAGTAGATCTGTGTGCGCAAGAAAGAACGGAATGATTAAAAATAACAAGTTTTGAGTATTTTTTCAATTTCAATTCAATTTCTTTATTCATTTTAATAACATTACAAAATAAAATTTTAAGGCGTTATTAAAGATATGTACAAAAAAATATATATGGAGTAAACAAAAAACAGAGTACACTGCATATAATATACAATATAAGACAAGATTTAATAACTAAACAGAATAGATATATGGTAAATACAAGTTAAGCAAGCAGCAATAAAACTTGCTGTTTAAATACAGTTTCGCTGATGCAAAAAATATCGATATCCGAAGCGATTCGATTCAATAGCAAGAGTGCCCTCCCCACCGGCATGACCATTGGCAAGTTAGTCCTGCAGGCCGGGAGATAAAACAATCTATGCTGTCGATGACGGCGATAACCATCGGGAACATAAAAGTTAATGCTCTCCATGATAGCTAAGTTTTCGAAACATCCACGTATCAATTTGAAGAAATGAGTGACGATGTACACATCCCTTCTGACCCGTAGATGGTTTGTTCCCAGCATACCCAAGAGAAACTTAGTCGGATAGAGCCACGGGTAGAAACCGTACTCCCTCATGTAGAGAAATCTCAGAAATTTCTTCTGAACCCTCTCCAACATGAGGGAGTACTTCTCCTCGTGCGGATTCCAAATCACTGATCCACTCTCCAGCCTGCTTCTTACCAAGGAATTAAATAATATTGTGAGAACCCGGTTGTCTCTAAAGTTTTTCGCAGTACGTATAACGAAACCCAACATTTTCAATGAAGTGCCACAGGTCATTTCGATTTGAGCATGAAATGTTAGCCTACTATCAAACATGATCCCAAGATCCTTCATAGTGGAAACACGTTTTAAACTTTGGTCGTTCATAGTATACCGGTAAAACCAAGTATGATACGCCCTTGTGAAAGACAAAATGAAACATTTAGAAATATTGAACTCAATCCGATTTCTTTTACTCCAGTCAACAATTCTATTAATGTCTGACTGGAGTCGATTGCAGTCTTCTAAAGTTTGTATTTCAATGAATATTTTTAGGTCATCCGCGAAAAGAAGAGACCTTGAATGCAGAATAACTTCTGAAATATCATTTATAAATATAGAGAAGTATGTAGAATTGTTCCTTAGATACATATCTAGCAAGGAAAAATGAGATGAGTCAGAAAATAAAATAATGTGCTTTTATTTTTTGAAAAAGGACATGTGACATATGACATGATTACATACAAAAAACGAATTTATATTTTTTTTGGGTCTCCTGAAAATCTGCGTTTATTGCTTGATGACTGTAAGTAAGTCCAAAGTGATGGTGTTTGAAAGAGAGAGTACGAGAACAGCGTGCAATATAGTTGTGAATAATGAATACTTGGAGCAAGTGGATGAGTTTGTGTATTTAGGAAGTATGTTTACGAGAGACGGAAAGGCTGATAAGGATATTGAAAGAAGGGTGAATGCAGGAAACTCCATTAATGGAGGACTGAACGCTGTTGGGGCAAATAAGAAATTGTCCAAAGAAGCGAAGCTAGCAGTCCACAATGGAGTGCTTATACCAACCCTGATGTATGGCAGTGAGGCATGGAACTGGCAGAGGAAGGATGAAAGTAGACTGAATGCTGTGGAAATGAGATCTTTGAGACGGATGTGCGGTAAAACCATGTATGACCGTATTACAAATGTGGATATCCGGAAAGAATGCAAGGCTGATATGAGCGTAATGGATAGGATCAAGAAAGGGACGCTTAGATGGTTTGGGCATGTAGAGCGAATGAACGAAGAAAGGAGTGTGAAAAGAATATATGATGCGATAGTGAATGGAAGAAGTCGAGGACGCCCGAGAAAGACATGGAACGATCAAGTAAATCAAATACTTGAATCGGGTCATGTGAAGAGTCAGAATAACAGAAGAGTATATATGAGACGATGTATGAATGTAAATGAAGCAAGAAGTGTGTGCCAAGACAGAGTTGTATGGCGGTCCATCCTCTCTGCCTACCCCTGCGAGGAAACGGCGTGATGGTTAGTTAGTTAGTTACTTATTCCGTTTTTCTTTGCGCGCACAGATATTATCATGTTTGATCATTCTATTTTAAAATTAATCCCTTTGTAGACGTTGCTGTTACTTTTGAACAAACGCAAATTTAAAACACGTAAATAAAACTATTTTACGAGTTCTCAAAATCTTTTTTTTTTTTAATGCCAATAATATCAATAGGTATAATCGTTAGCTATCTTTGTTCTACCGGTGCTTTAACGGAAGATGCTCAGAGTAACTTGCGTCATTGATCCTTTCGGCACCGCTGCAAAGCCGGAAAATTCGCCAAACGCGCGCCCGACATTTGTACACGGTTGATATTTGATACGTGAGAACGGGTGGCTTCTACGACTCGTTCTTGTGTTTAACAGCTCGGCTGTGGAATGATTTGCAAGCCCCTGTGTTTCCTCCCTCCTACAACAGGGACCTCTTCAAAACCCAGGTTCACTCCTTCCTTTCCTCAAAAAGACCCTCCACACAGCATCCCCAAAAATGACATAGGCCCCGAGGAAAATTATTTACGGCCTCGTGGTCTCCTGTGTGGAGTGAATATAAATTGGTAGCAGTCTAATGATTTTTGTCATTCTTTACGACTTGGCTATGAATTGAATGTTCTTTATAATGTATATTTTGTCCTATTTTTGTCATTGCTTCTTTATAATATTCAACATATATAAAACACAAATGGAAAAAAGAGCAACAGGGAAGGAATAGCACATACATAACGACAAATGAAGCGATGACAAAATAAACATAAGAGAGAACATTCAAGCCATGGTCTAGTCAAAGTTTTTGTAGTCGTAAAGAATGACAGAAATCATTTGGACTGCTACCAAAAATTTCAAGACCACGGCTTTAATTAACAAGTCTTGACATTCTGGACATTGGAGAATTATACCCATAGTTAGTATTGTGATGATTGAGGAACAGCGATTCATTGTTTCTGAGTATACGGCAAGGAATGTTGAACTGGATAAGTTGCTACAGAGAAGGTGAGTCAATAAAACAATTAATAATTTTGTAAATGAAAATTAAATCAAAGTCTGCCTGCGCTTTTCTGATGAAGAGATTTTCAATAATTGTTCAATTTCATCATATGAATAATCGCCTCTTTCTCGCCCTAATCTCCATGCAATACCGCGTAAGAAGCGATGTTGTACGGATTCAATATGATGAATGTGATCGGTATATGGTACACTTTATGGTATGTTATTGTATTGTATGTTATTGTATGCTTTCATTCTCCCGTGATGAGGTACATTTTGGAATATATATTTTGTGTTGATATTTTAATCAACCGAGAATATTCCGACCCTGTTCTTTTTATAGACTACTTTTGCCTTCGGCTGCCTTTTATTATTTGGTCTCCGACACGCCCCTGGCCGATATTATTCGGCGCTGTGTACACAGCGACTGGGCGGTTTTACACAGGAGGAAAACATGCCTAGGAAGATGCGCAGTGGCGTACCTCCCAAAGTAAAAAAAATATTAATCAAGAAAAAAAAAACGACATATGTTTTTTGGTGTACGTATTCTTACCGACCTAAGGTTACACATTCGTATTCGTATACACCGGAGAAAAACTAATCTGGCGTCAATGTAGAAATACAAATTGTTGAATTATAGTTGAGATTTAAGTCACGTGATTAAAATTGTAGAGTTACCCTTAAGACAGGAGTTAAAAAAACAGAACAGGGTTTTTTGTAGCCAATCACAGTAAGCCAACAATATCACCGATTGTTGACAGTGGCGGCCTTCCACCGTTCGTGCCTGTCTAAATTTGGATAGATAAAGCGAATTAAATGTGTCATAACACATTTAATTAATATACGAAAAAAAATGTAGTATTTTCGCGGTACGTTCCAGAGTGGTAGAGACTTTCGCCCTGGTGAAAGACCACCATTCAGAATTGAAACGTTGCTTGAAATGGCTTTTGGCGTGTTCGGTGACCAGATCTGGATATCCAGGTACTTCCCAACCTTCCTCTTCCCCACCTCCTTACCTTCTTCACTACTTTCAGCCTCACAACATACCCCAATCGGGGACGCCATAGTCTCACTGGCTCTAGACGGTTGGAAGCAGTTGGGACTTTTGTGCGGTATTCAATATAACATACAAATATTCCTACCACTGAGAGATAAAACGATAGAACTGCGTTGTGAAGGTGTCCGTGTGCCCGGAGTGAATTGAACTTTCACACAATCAATTTCATTGGCCTGTCTGGGACCTGGGAATCGAAAGGTCTTATGTAAATTGGCGACAAAGCGTTTCTTTCCTTTCAAATCGGCATAGATAATACTTCTTATTTTTGTTAACTCCATATAATTTTTTTTCTACATATCTTTAATAACGCCTTAAAATTTTATTTTGTAATGTTATTAAAATGAATAAAGAAATTGAATTGAATTCTATTGATTTTCTGTTCACTGACTCATAGTAACACTTTCTTATACTTGTTTTCAGTAGTTCCAGAGTGTTAACATAGGAAAAAAACGACATTATTGAAGTTATAGCCGAAAAAAAATAAATTTTTTTTAAACTTTATTTTTTGTATGATGATTTTTAGGCAATGTGTGAAAACCTTAATGAAAAAAAAATGAAAATCTAACAAAAAAATTAAAAAACTTCATAATATCGTATTTTTCAATCTTCTCTCTGGGTACCATACTGAAAAGGCACAAGGCGCCACTGCTTGTTTCGTATTTCTTCACTTTATAAACAAAAATGAATATTGTTTATCGTCTCACAGTGGCTAGCAAAAAAGGGGATGCTTTTTTACGCCCGTCTGAATTCGGCTCGACTAAATCAATTTAGAAAATAGACAGAGGTGCGAAGAATTCGTATTTTACATTTTAAAAAAAATTCGCATATCTCATAAAAATATTCCAAGTAATAAATAGTCATATTTGCCCAGTTTCTACACAAATCTCCCAACGCCTCTGTGCTAACTCTCCCCCTGTCGGCCATTACCCGCAAGTGTTGCTAGTTTACCCCTCCCCACATCCCGCCCCCCGCCCGCCGTCCCTGGCGGTAGGTACTGGGTACTAGGTACTGCAGGGGCCGCGGCGGAAGGCAGAGAGTGGAGTGGCAATAATTATTTGCCAAGGGAAGATGCGCCGAGCGTTGCGACAGTCGGAGTAGACGCGAAGCAGAGGTGTTTCGGTCAAGGGGTTGAAACATTAAATAATAATACTTGGAAGGTTATTTTAATTGGGCGCTCTATAAAAAAAAAAACAAAAAACTCAAATCCACAATTAGTATAACCTCAAAAATATTGAGTTATTTTTTTGATATTGAATACCGCACTAGAGTCCCAAATGCTCCAAACCGGCTAAAGCCAGTGAGACAATGGCATCCCCAACTGGGTTATGTTGTGAGGTTTAAGGTAGTGGGGAGGGGAAGGAGATGGAGATTGAAAGAGGGGGGTTGAAAAGTACCTAGCTAATCAAATCTGGTCACCAAACACGACTAAAGCCATTTTAAGCGATGTTTCAATTCTGAATGGTGGTCTTTCACCAGGGCGATACTTTGAGTTCATTACAATAATTACTAATTATTACACTGAAAAAAAAACACAAAAATAGCAATTTTCGCGTATCGACGTAAAGAGCAATAACACAATTATTATTGGCTTATAATTAAACTACTAAATCAGTGTTTTACACATTTTTTAAGGCTCTGTTATTTGTATGCTTCTTGGACATCCAAAAAAAATGTATCGACCACAGTGCGGGCACAAAAAAGCATTTAGTTATTCTACATTTTTTGCAATTAAATTTAGGCCTTAGTAATAACGGTCGCGCTGTTATGCTTGTCACCTGATCATAATTTGATCAAGTGCTGAAACGGGACGAGATTATTTGAAGTGGTAACGGTAAAAAAATCAAAATTACGACAGTGGTTCAAGTCACCATTCGATATTTAAATGACAAAACGATTCTCATGCACATCGCGTTACAAGTTCATACCGCGACCGTCCAGGGCTCGATTTTTCGTGAAAATCTAAGGATAAAATGTAAATACGTTTTCACAAGGGCCGTAAGAGGAACGCACACGAGACCTGTGTTTCATACGAAAGTTTGTTTTGGATTTAAGGCTAAAATACGCAGCCTTCAAACTTTTCAATGAGTATCACAACGCCCAGACCTATCGGCGTCCGTGTACAAGATGCCATATTATTTTTTTCAATTTTAAGATTTCGAGAAAATGGTGTTGGAACTCGGAGGTAACTAGTAGCGTTGTGACCGCTCTGAAAGCAGCATTCTTTTGGCAGCAGTTCCTACTTCATTCATTGAACAAATACTTCAATTGAAGTTGGTAGTTCATTTTAGCGTTCACTCATTTCATTGAACCAATACTTCAATGGAAGTTAGATTACAAAGAACTACTTCAATTTGCAGCAGTTCATTTTTCGGCGAGGAACCAGTTCCAGTTCTTTTCGTTTTTAAATCTCTACCGACTAGTACTTTTGTTTTGGCGAAGAATATCAAGGAGCCGGTTCCAAAAATAACTGAACAAATAACCAGATAAATTCAAATCTCTTTTTGCGAGTTCGACTTCAATTGAAGTGTTCACTGCGAAAGGTTCATTTTAAAGAATTAGCAATTTGTGAAGCATTCACAAAAAAAAAGAAGTTTTTCCCAACGCTAGTAACTAGTATTATCTAATACTCTAAGGTAAGGTAACTCTCTCCAGGTTGTATCAGGTAGCCCTTGAGGTGGTTTTTCACAAAAACGACGCTATACAACGGCCTCCAAGGTCGAGTGGTAATACGCTCGACTACGAATCCAAAGGTCTTACTTTTATTTAATTAACATGAGTCATAACAAATTTAATTCATATAAAATAATATAAAGTATATTTGCGGCACGTTCCAGAGTGGATGTGTCGCCCTGGTAAAAGAAAACCATTTAGAATCGAAACGTTCCTTGATTGAAATTGGCTTCATTAGATCTGAATAGCCAGGTACTTTCCAACCTTCATCTTCCCCATGTACTTCCCCTCCCCACTACCTACAGCCTCACAACACACCCCAATTGGGGATGCCATAATCTCACTGGCTCTAGACGATCGGGAGCAGACTCTTGTGCGGTTTTCACCTTAAAAATAAAAACAAATTGTATAAAAATTATGATTATTTATTAAAAGGCTCCAGGATATAGGCAAATTACGTAACACCATCATCATAACAACGGGTTTAATTTTTTTTTCAGTAGTCAGGAATACGTAGGAACTGTTCGTTAGTTAAGTTACACCCAAGCTGTAGGTGAAATCGATTTGAAATTTATTTTAATAAAACAGAGGTCTTAGAACTATTAGCACCACCCTACCATGGTGAAAGACCACCATTCAGAATCGAAACGTTCCTTGAAAAGCACCAACCATGTTTTAGTGACCAACGCTGAATAGCCAGATACTTCCCAACCTTCCCTTTCCTCCCCCATCCTATTCTCTTCACCTATTCCTTCATCCTACATAACATACAGTAATTTGTTGATGCCATAGTCTAGCTGGATGGGTTCTTGTACGATAATCACATAAAAAAAGTTTTCAGAACCATATTTTATCTCTCGTAGGTTAGAAACTTAATAGAGTGGTATCAATCCAAGGCAGTGTAGTCAGTTTTTGATGATTTTTACCTGACTCGGCGGACCTGGGAGTGGCTGATACCAAGGCTAGGATATTTATGCATTCATTCATATCACATATCGACATGATGTTTTTGTTTATTCGTATAACCACTTTTTCACAGTATTGATATCAACAAAAATATAGCATTTAACCTAAAAAACAGTTTAGTTGTGTCCAGTTTAGTGGCATAATAAAAAAATGATGGCGGAGTCCCGCGGTGACCCAGAAGCCCAAGATCATTGTGACAGTACGTAGAAGCGGAGTATTATATTTGTTGTCTCTTTCTCTCTCATGGTGTACGACGTAAAAACCCGGAGAAAGTGATTTATCGCAAGTTTGTATAGGTTGGGTAAAAAAAAAAAATAGCTCTCTCTCCATACATTGTTACTCCAAGGCTCCGGGGTTCGACGAATCTAACGCAATAATGAATTTGAAGCTGTCGTAAAAAAGTGTCAAACAAAGCAAAGCGTCGTTCTCGCATTAGTTTTACTTCTGTGAAGGTCGGCAGAACACGAAATACGAACTATAATATAATATCCGAGCCCCTTCAACGACATTGTCGACTAAAAAAAGACCAATAAAGACGGCCGGTATTTTCAAGTCTTTTGTTATGAAATGTCAGATTTTTTCGCGCCCTGTTCACCAATGGGACTTTTGAAACAGCATTTTCGATGGATTCTAATTTGTGGACGGTAGTTGTTTCGGGTAGATTCGCATCCAGAGATTTGTCGGGTTGAACCTTAGAGTATACATTAGTAGTATATATTAGTGGTACCCATCCAAGGCAGTGAAGTCAGTTTTTGGTGATTTTACCTGATTCGGCGGACCTGGGTGTGGCTAAGACTAAGGCTAGAGTCTTGTAGTAACAATATATGGAGGGAGAGCTAATTATTTTTACCCAACCTACACAAACTTGGGATAAATCACATTCTCCGGGTTTTTACGTTGCACACCATGAGAGAGAAAGAGACAACGAATTTCATGGACCGCTTCTATATACTGTAAGGATGATCTTAAGGTCCCGGTTCACGGCGGGACTCCGCCCACATATTTTATTATGCCACTAAACTTGACACAACTAAACAGTTTTTTAGGTTTAATGCTATATTTTTGTTTATAAAAACACTGTGAAAAAGTGGTTATATGAATAAACAAAAACATTATGTCGATATGCGGTATTTATACATCCATTCATAGCACATATCGACACAATGTTTTTGTTTATTCGTAAAACCACTTTTTCACAGTATTTTTTATCAACAAAAATATAGCATCTAACCTAAAAATCCGTTTAGTTGTGTCAAGTCTAGTGGCATAATAAAAAATGTGGGCGGAGTCCCGCGGTGACCCAGGAGTCCAAAATCATTGTGACACAATAAGCGGGGTATTATATTTGCTGTCTCTTTCTCTCTCGTGCTGTACGATGTAAAAACCCGGAGAAAGTGATTTATCGCAAGTTTGTATAGGTTGGGTAAAAATAATAGGGTTGAACCTTGAAGTTACAATATACCGGTTGAACTCTCGCAAATTGATCGATATTTGAATGTGTGCGAGATCATAAAATAGTTAATAAAATTCACTACCCGAAATTAAGATTCAATTCTTTGTACATATGCATTCGGTGTGTTCCTCTGTCATATTCAAAAAGCACTGTAAAACGAATTCCTGGCAGATTATATTTAACTAGTTGTTAACTGTTAAAAATAACGGGATGAAACTTGAGTTGTCAAGACATTTATTTAAATCATTATTATATTTTGGGGCTATTTCACAACCTCTCAATAAACTGTTGAATAACTATTCATTGAATAACTCTAATCATCGGAATAACATGGCGTTAAACTGGCGAGCGTTTCACATTCGTTAGTTAGCTCCTAATTATGTTATCCCGTCTGCTGTCACGTCTGTCAATACAATGCCGTTAAAAAAACGTATAAAAAATTGACTCTGGCTCTGAAAACATGTCGTCTATGTCTTTCCGCCATGTCCTGTTCGTTTATGATATTTGGATCTTCAACCACTTCCATAATTATAGTAAAAAGTCAACTTCAACAGAAAACTCGCCTACTAGACCCGCCAGCTGTCAAGTGTCAAAACAGTTCGCCGCCATTTCAAACCAGTAGATAGGTACTAACTACTGGGTAGCAGCAAATCGTAGGTTTGAGCAGTGAATAGTTTAACAGACACTTTACGTGGTGGATAGCGTTACGCAGTGGTGGTGAAACGGATAACATACGCTATCATATGAGTAGCTCTTATTGACAGCTTATTGAGAGGTGGTGAAATAGCCCCTTAATAATCAAATAAATTTGTCCAGTGGTCCAATACTATGTATATTTCCCATAAACTCATAAAATTTCTCTTTATTATTATAACGTTCTCAGTTGATGTTTTGCCTCTTTCATTTCATTTTATCCGTCTCTTTCTCTCTGTTCTTTTGTTGTAATTTTAATGTTATTCTTTTGTTTTCTTACTGTTCTTTTATATTGTGTTCTTCTTCTGTATGTATGAGTATATACAACCGCACACTGTATTTTTTGTTTAGTTTATTTTTAACCCCGATTATGCTTAGGCTAAGCGAAACCGGTCGGTCATAAAAATTAAAATAAAATCTGGGTTCTTATACAAAGTGATTATTTTCATTTTTATTCAATTAATATCATTATTCCACCCTATTCAAACATAGAACAATGTCTGCTAAAACGGTAGGTACTTTATTAGGTTTAGGTAGGTATTAGAAAAGATTTTTTTTTAATTTGATAATTTGAATTTACGTCAGTTACACACTTTAAAAGTTCACACTCTCACTACGTACGTACTCACAAAACACATTCTTTTAAGACAAACATTCTCCCAGGTTACGAATAACCTGATAATATTTTAAACACTCCTACTACCATCATAATAAATGGAAGATGTTGCTTGCGTAATGATGGCAGACTTAGCTAGCAGAGGAATTGAATCCACGACGCTCGGATGGGAATCCGACGCATTTGTCCACTCAGCTACTAACCGGTCGATAGTCGATTTGTAGTTGATTATGTAGTACATACAATGGTGTGCTATCCGATGGTGACATCTTCAATTTTAATCTACGCAAATATAAGAATTGCATAAAAAAAATGTTTTACTAGCGCATGAGTAATTTTCTTGAAATTGTTATTAAACAACTTATATAATAGATTGTTAATGTTTTTTATATATTAGAGGCATGATCAAAACGAAGACGTGTGTAATGTTTGGTTCTGTGTATTCTACAAATATACGCTGATTTTATTTAAAACTGTTAATATCCCTAAAAAAATAAATTGAAAACGTCACAAGGACAATCGCTCAAAGTGACGCGAATTGCTTATCTCATTATCAATTTTACACTGACGTTTCCAGGCAGATGAAAATAATTAAACAAAAGAACATCGTCCATCGTCAGAGTGGGAAGAACTTTGACTCTGGACCCAGAGGTTGCGGGTAAGAAATAAAATGAATCAGAAAAATTGTCTCGGTTGTGACCATTGTCTTTTTATTTTCTGGCCTTTTCTGTTTCACATTTGTGTTGCTGATTATTGATATTATTTAAATATTTAAAAAAGTAAGCATTAATGCTTTGAAGTTAATTCTAATTTCAAAACTAATCCGGTTTCGCGGTGAGATACTGAAAATCTTTAATTGAAATGTTGTTTAAAATTCAGCAAATTAAAGAAAAAGTTCTGCCCAATGACGGCAGAAAAAAACTGTTGATGTTGAATTAACGGCACCAGGGAAAGGGTTGACATTAACGTTGTGACCGCTTTGAAAGAACTCCTTCTTTTAGCAGTAGTTCCTACTTCATTCATTGTTCATTGAACAAATACTTCAATTGAAGTTGGTAGCATTTTAGCGTTCATTCATTTCATTAACTTCATTCAATTCATTTCATTGAACAGGTACTTCAGTGGATGTTAGATTACAAAGAACTACTTCAATTTGCAGCAGTTCAGTTGTGAAGTGGAACTTCAAAGCCTATAAAGAAGTACTTCATTGCAAGTACTTCAATTGAAGTTTAATTTGAAGTACTTCGATCTAAAAGAACGTGATTTTTTGTTCGTTTTAAAATTTCTACCGACTATCACTAGCTAGGAACCAGTTCGCTTTTCTTGTCAAGGAGCCGGTTTCAAAAAGAACTGAACAAATAACCGGATAAATTCAAATCTCTTTTTTGCGAGTTCGACTTCGATTGAAGTGTTCACTGCGAAGGGTTCATTTTAAAGAACTAGCAATTCGTGAAGCATTCACAAAACATTGAAGTTTTTCCCAAAGCTAGTTGACATCAAATTCAAGACAAGCAAACAAACTTGGTCAGAATCCCAGACAAAGAGCTACTAATTAAGTGGACTAGATTCGTCAATAATGACCCCATCAAATTAAAAATATGATTGAAGACATTTCTACTAACCAACTTGTGTCCGTTTTTCGGGGTTTTTAGGCATTCGTCGACACACATAACTTTGCAGTGGCCAAAGGAGCAACTATTGAAAGAACGAACTGCAACATAAATGTCTAAGATACATTAACTACAAACTCGGTCTACCTATTGAAACCATAAATTATAATTATTTAATGAAAGAATTAAAATTACTAACACCTTCGGACAGGAGGCTTGTTTCCGACTTGACTTTTATTTTTAAAATTGTTAATGGTATTATAGACAGCCCTGATTTACTTAGCTTAATTACCTTCTATGTACCTAACAGATCCACTCGATCCAAAATTATTTTTAAATGTAACAATAATATCAGGACTGAGTCTATTAAATACTCGCTTGTACCTAGATTGCATGCAGTGAGTAATTCTATCGCTGAAATAGTAGATATATTCAACTGCACTGAATCTAGTTACAAGAAGGCTATAATAGCATACCTCTTTCAAAAATACTAGTGGTAATTTGCATTATAATATTTCTATCAACTTAATCATGTTTTTGGATGCTAATCATTGTTATTTTTTATGTCACTGTTATTTTATGAATTATATCATATGTTATGTAAAAGCCCATGAGGGCGTGTATAATTAAATAAATAAAATAAAAAAATTATTCATGAAGTTTTTAGTATATTTTTATGTGAATACCGTACAAGAGTCAAAACTGCTCCCGAGTTCCCGGAGCCAGTGGGACTATGGCATTCCCAATTAGGGTATGTTGTGAGGCTGAAGGGACTGGGGAAGGGAAGGAGATGGAGAAGAGGAAGGTGGTTAAAGTTATTTCAAGCAACGTTTCGAGTCTAAATGGTGGTATTTCACCAGGACGATACTTATACCCGCCAGTCTGGTATTCACAAAACCAACACTAGCGCAAATTGCAAATAATGTCAAACTATCGTAGTCTAACTAACTAACCATCAAGCCGTTTCCCCGCAGGGGTAGGCAGAGAGGACGGACCGCCATACAACTCTGTCTTGGCACACACTTCTTGCTTCATTTACATTCATACATCGTCTCATACATACTATTCTGTTATTCTGACTCTTCACATGACCCGATTCAAGTATTTGATTTACTTGATCGTGCCATGTCTTTCTCGGGCGTCCTCGACTTCTTCTTCCATTCCCTTTCGCATCATATATTCTTTTCACACTCCTTTCTTCGTTCATTCGCTATCGTAGTCAAGCTGTATTAACTGTACATAATGCGTTTCAATTTATCATTTCATAAATTTATAGGTGGTTAGCTATAAGAAATGAAAATTCTAGAAGCTTGTAAATGGTGTTTTTGATCAATTTGTCTCGAACATGTACTTATTTATTAAAATTTGAATTAACTTTAATGCATTAATGCTTTCTTATATTAAATATTTAAAAAATGATAATAATCTGAAACACAAATATGAAACAGAAAAAAACCAAAAACAAAAAAGAACAATGGTCATCACCAAAAATATGGAAGCCTAAAAACGGAAGAAATTCAAATATTAATAATTTTTAACACAAGTATGATATCGTTTAAAAATGCCGCTTTCTAATGAGGTCTTGGTGGCTTTATTGGCAGAGTGTTACTTCCAGATAGAGCAGAGGTTGCGAGTTGGAGTCTCGTTCATGACCATTGTTCTTTTTAATTTCTGTCTTTTTCTGTTTCATATTTGTGTTTTGGATTTTTAATATTGTTTAATATATTTATTTATTAATTCACATGAAAATATTACAATGTTTATTAATTAATTTCAATGAATTTCCAACATCTAATAATAATTTGGAAAGAGATATTGGGATTCTGCCCATCGCCAGCGCTACGGAGATCGTCCGATATTCCCTGAAAAAATTAAATCCGTAAAAAAGAATTTCCCGACAGCGCCACGTAGAGATTTCGCCGCTTCCGAGAAAACACCATTTAATTTGGAGCAAACCGGCGGCAAGAAGCAAAATCGTCAGATACCGTCCCCCTGTTTAGCAAAAATCGTCAAAAAATCCCGAAAAATTTGTCTTCCTCGCTGTAAAGAAGCGGAGTAAAAGTAAAAATCGTGTATTCTCTCATCTCCATGTTATTATCTCCAGCCGCCCGCCCGCGTCGCCCGCGCCGCCCCCGCCCTGGCCCGCGCCCCGCCCCCACCGCCCGCGTCGCCCGCGACCCCAGAACGAGATGACAGTTGTATTTTATGCGATTTAATAAAAGTTAGTCGGAAGAATCTAGTACCTATCTGCTGGATGGGGGTAGGTGCTGCAGATGAGGTCAAATCTGCTAAACTACGTTGATAAATGATGAATTTTACAAGGAATTACATTGTCACTGATACAGCAGTACGTTTATACCAATATAACGACTTTATACAGATTTCAAAAAAATCTAACTTAAACAATAAACGAAGAATATGTAGTTATGATTTCTTAGTCAAGCGATAGGATTTTATAAAATAAGTTAGAATTGTCGAATGCCTTACTTATAGCTAAAATTGGCAAAACTACTTGAATTTTCCACTAGCAAACTGTTATATATGTTCCACAATGAAAGTTGAAATAGTGTTTTTTTTCAATTTCATCTCTAATCAATCCGTGTTTATGTGGATAATTACTATTTATTTAATATGCATTATATTGAAAAGATGATTTTTGCACAATTTATAAAACTTTAATTACCTATAAATTTTGCAATATTCAAAAAGCGGATGTAGGAAAAGGCCTTGAGACAGTAAAGTTTCATAAAAATAAAATTTTCAGGATGATTTTCAAGTACTAAAATGGACCAATATTTGAACTACCTTGTACTAATTTATCAATATCTCATGATTCAAAATCCAACTGAATAAGGTACTTTTAACTATTACTATAAATATTCTTTTCAAATTTAAAACTGACATTATCAAATTTTAAAAAAATAATATTTTAACGCAGACATTATTCTATTTTTGAAATGGATAAATTAATTTTTTCGTAAGAAACAATCACATGGTGGTTGGACATTATATTAAATAAAAGAATACTTTGTTTTAAAACCACAGAATTTATTATGATGAAGGCCAACCGGTTTCGCTTGGATCAAGCTTCGTCAGGGCACATATAGTAACTCTATAATAACTCTAAGTTATTATATGTGCCCCGACGAAGCTTGATCCAAGCGAAACCGGTTGGCCTTCATCATAATAAATTCTGTGGTTTTAAAACAAAGTATTCTTTTAGGATAAATTAATATTTTCTTTTGGCAAGTAAAGTTACATCGTATACAACTAATAATAAAGTTTGAAAAACAAAACAAAAAAATACATATTAACATCAAATGAAAATGTATGTTTTGTTTCCTAGGTGAAAAATACAAAAACAGTATATTTTACAAAAAAACATTTACATTTAATAATGAAAACAAAGAAAATAGGGGGCATATTTATAAGACAGCAGTGAATGCGCTAACTCTTCGATTAAAATGCAAATGAAGCCATGATCTTTAAATATATTTTCATAAAATAATTATAGACTGTTAGGTTGAGGCAGTTACGATTAGCATAACAATGTTATGCCACGTAGAAATTTTATTGTGAAAAATGCATACTTCTGCAAATTTATCCCTAGACTTTTGTTCTATTGGCAATTAAATTGAGCAGAGGGCGGGGCTTTTATTTTATCCACAGCCGGGAAATAATTGATAAATAGGTGTTGCGGCAAGGAGAACTGCATAAAGGCTGAGAGTTACCTGGATATTCGGATATAATCTCCCACTAAACAAGCCAATGCAACTAACCTATCGATACGGAATTATGTGAGGCTGATTTGATCAAAGAAATATTATTCTCATTGTGTGACATTCATTTGGTGTATTCAGAAATGTTTTCCTCCATTTTCGTCGAATGGAGAAACATTAATAATAACTAGTGTAGTCTTGACACACGCGTCAAAAGGGACACAGTGAGTAAATCGTGCAGTAGCGTAGTCGGAATAAAATTTCAGACATTTTTACGTATGAGCGAATATTACCAGTATTGTTTTTACAGAAATTAGCGACCCAAACGGCGATTAAACGAATCATGTACAGAAGACGGCTTAGCGTATTAATACTATCAGATAATTAAAATATGTAGATAAATACTAGACATAAAAATATTGAGAAGCGACAAGACATACGAGATCAAACTAATGTGACTGGTACAAATGAACTTCCGCTGAGTTGTTCCAGGCTGCAGTCTGCAGGATGAAGGTTTCCCTGGTGATTGACATTTGATAGGAGAGAGGGCCGGAAGCAGACTTCTTCCTCCTTCTTGAACCAACGTTTCGGGCAGTCTCGCAGTGTCCACCATCAGGGCAGAATCTCAAGCACCTGGCGTCTATATATAATAGTATGTTTGCGGCACGTTCCGGAGTGGTAGACACATATTTATTTATTTATTTATATACGCCCTCATGGGCTTTTACATAACATAGATATAAAATAAAATAACAGTGACATAAAAAATAACAATGACATAAAAAATAACAATGCGCCCAAAAACATTTGATGCGACGATTTGATTACGCCCAAGAAAATTAACACTAGTATTTTAGAAAGAGGTATGTTATTATAGCCTTCATATAGTATCGCCCTGGTGAAAGACCGCCATTCGGAAACGAAACGTTGCTTAAAATAGCTTTAGCCGTGTTTGGTGGCTAGATTTGACTAGTCAGGTACTTCTAAACCTTCCTCTTTCCAATCTCCTTCCTCTCCCCACTACCTTCACCCTTACAACATACCCCAATTAGGGATACATACACCCTAGTCTCACTAGCTTTAGGCGGTTGGGACTCTTGTGCGGTATTCTAACTAACTAACCGTCACGCCGTTTCCCCGCAGGGGTAGGCAGAAAAGACGGACCGCCATATAACTCTGTCTTGGCACACACTCCTTGCTTCATTCACATTCATACATCGTCTCATACACACTCTTCTGTTATTCTGACTCTTCACATGACCCGATTCAAGTATTTGATTTACTTGATCGTGACATGTCTTTCTCGGGCGTCCTCGACTTCTTCTTCCGCGGTATTCACTATTAAAAAAAAAACTTCTACCCCGAGGATGGACAATGCTAGCTCTTTAAAACGCTAGCTCAAAAGGAGACGGAATCGCAGCTTATTAAAAAAAATCGAATACCACGGACCGTAAGAATCTTTAAACTAATTTCGGATTGATGTTATTTTTTTAATATTTGATACAGGATTTTTTTTATGAGGCCGCGGCCCTCGGTTTGCAGGCCCTGGCTTCTTTATAGTCGGCCAGTACTTAACTGCTGCGTGCTCCCAAGTGTCCGAGAAGAAAAAGTGTAATATTATCCGTATGTCGGACGTGAACTCGGGCAAGGCGAAATCCACCGCCGCCATTCATTGACAAAAAGGATTTTTATAACTGTGAAATATCACATACCTACATATTCATAACTGGCGGCTAAATGGCAAACAAAATGACAACGGACTTTTGGTAGTTTCATTTTTAAGTTCCTGGCATAAATTATTATTATTAATAATAATAATTTCTTTATTAAATTCCTTACACGAGTACATGACAAACTTTTAAATTTAATGCATATAAGAAATAAGATTTAATTTTTACAAAATAAATACAAATTAGTACCATATACGAGTAGATACGCAAAAAAAAAACAAAATTAAAAATAAATTAATAATTTCAGGCAGTGGTGATGATTAGGCCAATGAGGAGAAACTCTTTCAAGAATCGATAGGATTTCACTTCTGAATCTCTCCTCACTGACATGAAATAAGTCGATATCGGAAGAGATTTTGTTCAGGAGCAAAAAACTTCTCCCCACCGGCAGAACCATTGGCAGGTTGGTCCTACAGGCAGGAAGATAGAATAATCTATGAAGACGCTGTCTTAGATAGTCATCGGGAACATAGAGACTTAAGCTGGATTCACACCAACGTCCGGATCCGCTCAGTGACGATATTGTTCCGCATGAGAGCTTATTGATATGGTATGAATATCAATCAAGGAGTATGTGCCAAGACAAAGTTGTGTGGCAGTATATCCTTCTGCCCACATTTGTGATATTTAACTACTTAGTTAGTTAAATAATTATTTTGATGTGTAAAAATACTTCATCGCAGTTTTTTTTTTTGGAAAACCATTTTTTTATCACTAAATAATATTTTTAATAATTATTAACTAAGTAGTTAAATATCACATGGGTGGGCAGAAGGATATACTGCCACACAACTTTGTCTTGGCACATACTCCTTGATTGATATTCATACCATACCAATAAGCTCTCATGCGGAACAATATCGTCACTGAGCGGATCCGGACGTTGGTGTGAATCCAGCTTTACGCGCTCCAAAATAGCAGGGTATTAATGAAGTGAAATATATTAAATAAAAATATTTTATTCATTTTGTGTTAATTTAATTTTACTAAATACCTACTGTATTTAGTTTTATTTATTTTGTATTAGTTACTTGTACATTAAGTTTACAAAGTATGTAATTACTTAATTTTCTTTTTGACTCAATAATAATATTATAACATACATATAACTTATTATTTTGATTTATATATTTTTTAAATAGTTCTTACAGGCTATTTTGAATTTATCGATTGGCATAATTTGTATGGTTTCCGGCAGCGCATTATAACATTTAATCCCTTTATAAAGTAAGCTTTTTTGTGTATAGAGGACTGAACGTTGTTGGCGCTAATAAGAAAATGTCCAAAGAAGCTAAATGTAAAAAGAAGCTAAAAATGTCCAAGTAAGCTAGCAGTCCACAATGGAGTACTTATACCAACCCTGATGTATGGCAGTGAGGCATGGAACTGGTAGAGGAAGGATGAAAGTAGACTGAATGCTGTGGAATTGAGATCCCTGAGACGTATGTGCGGTAAAACCATGTATGACCGTGTTAAAAATGTGGATATCCGGAAAGAATGCAAGGCTGATGTAAACGTAATGAATATGATCAAAGGACGCTTAGGTGGTTTGGGCATGTAGAGCGAATGAACAAAGAAAGGAGTGTGAAAAGAATATATGATGCGAAAGTGAATGGAAGGAGAAGTCGTGGACGTCCGAGGAAGACATGGCACGAACAAGTGAATCAAATACTTCAATCGGGCCACGTTAAAAGTCAGAATAAGAGAAGAGTATGCATGAGACGATGTATCAATGTGATCGAAGCAAGGAGTGTGTACCAAGACAGAGTTGTATGGCGGTCCGTCCTCTCTGCCTACCCCTGTGGAGAAACGGCGTGATGGTTAGTTAGTTAGTTTTAGCTATTTTGTGTATTGGATATGTAGCCCAACCGACCTAATAATTATGTATTTCCAGCTTACGTGACATATATATTACTCGCCCAGATGCATTGCTTGCATACAGCATGGTTCAGACTAAATATTCGACTTCAGAAAAGAAAACTCTAGTCAAATTGAAAAAAGTTCATTTTCAATAAAATAAAACACACGGTAAAACTTTTCTAATAACTTTAAAAAAATTTTAGAATGCTCAAATTCAAACAATTTATACACTTGCTGTCCCCTTTTCGCTAAAAATAATAAGTAGGTGTAAGAAAGACAAAGGCTATTTCTCAGTGACGTTTGGAAAGATATCACTGTAGGAAGTGAATACATATGCAACAATACACACAATTCTAATTTTCTAGTTTGTGTCAACTGTGATTGCATCAATATACTATACCTTCCCTAATCAACTTCTTTCATTAATCAATCGTTAATGATTTCAATTTCTCGATCGTCTGATCGGCCTACATGGTCGAGTGGTAAGACACTCGACTACGAATCCAAAGGCCGCGAGTTCAAACCCGGCGTGCGCAAATAATAATAATAATAATCTTTATTTAATTATAGTTTACAGTAATAAGGATAAAAAAGGATAAACATAATATAAGGTTGTGTAAAGGTGTATGTACAATGATGAATATATTTGAACTAGAGATCGATACATTGGAAACATAATATTATATATAATAAACACAGTGATCAAAAAGAAGTATAGACTAGTCTGCGTATTCGCCTTAGAGTAGATCATTATCATTATTCGTATTTGCTTAAATACATATTTATATATTTTTTATATTTATATTTATTTATTTATAATAGGTTTTAACCGATGTTCTCACTTATGTGACAAACACTCAGTGTACAATTGCAAAAACAAAATAACATATATAAGACAAATAAATAATGAATTAAAACTAAGAATTACGACTGTTGACTTGCATCTATTAACTTGTATTGAATTAATATGTATCATAACACATTCATATAAAATAATAAAAATTATATTTGCGGCACGTTAGCACGGTTAGATACCACCATTCAGAATCGAAACGTTGCTTCATTGAAATGGCTTTGGCCGTTTTTGACCAGATCTGAATAGCCAGGTACTTCTCAACCTTAATCTTCCCCATCTCCTTTCCCTCCCCACTAACTTCAGCCTCACAACATACCCCGATTGGGGATGCCATAGTTCCAGTGGCTCTAGACCATAGATTCTCAACCTTCTTTAGCCCACCGCACACTTTGAGATTTTTTTTTACTTACCATCTGTCGCATTCGCGGTTCCAGTTACCGGTGACCACCGAGGAACCGGTTAATTATCCAGCTCTTTTTGGAACCGGTTCCTGGTGTTTTTTTTTTCGAAAAGTACTAGCAAATCGACAAAAGTTCCTCGCTAAAAAAAAGTACTAGCCAGTAGAGATTTGAAAGTGAAAAGAACTGGAACCGGTTCCTCGCCCAAAAAAATACGAACCGAAATCTGTCGCGAAAGAGGGTCGCAGATTTTTTAAAACAACAAAAAATAGTGGAAATGGAACTCAAAGATCCGGGCAGTAACTAAATACTTGAAAGGTCCCTTATAGATTAGATTCCAGGTTTTCCAAGACAGTTTTTACATTTTTGTCCAATATTTTATTTGGCAGACCAACAGTTTACAGACAAATTGGGTCAAATATTAAATGGGTGGTATTAAATCTTATTCATATTTAATATGACCATTGAAAGGTTTCCACTTGGTTAGTTATATTAATATAACTTGATTGACAATCCATACCTCCTGGAATGCTTTAAGTTGTTTGTGCCAAACAACTACTGCCAGGGGCGACACCACGATCTGCTGTGTATTCCACATGGCAGAACAGACGTGTTGACTCAGCACAGCATGACGCGGGGTATGGTACTACTAAATAACATGTCTCTTGATATCTTCAACATAAACCTTAAAGATTTCAAGAGACATGTTAACAATATGTCTTTTTTAGTTTTTTTTATGTTACTGTTCATGTGTATTGTAAATGGTTACTAGTTGATTTGATCGTCAATCAAAATGGCACTGATCGGTGATTTGACCGTTAATCAAAATGGCACTGATCTTTGATGAACGTCAGTCAAAATGGCGCTGATCGTTGATTTGACCGTCAGTCAAAATGGCACTGATCGTTGATTTGACCGCTAGTCAAAATGGCGCTGATCGTTGATTTGACCGTCAGTCAAAATGGCAATGATCGTTGATTTAACCGTCAGTCAAATTGGCGTTGATCGTTGATTTGACCGTCAGTTAAAATGGCGCTGTTAGTTAATTTGACCGTCAGTCAAAATGATACTGATTGTTGATTTGACCGTCTGTCAAAATGGCAGTGATCTGTTGATTTGACCTTAAAAAATAGCAATGATCGATGATTTGACCGTCAGTCAAAATGACACTGATTGTTGATTTGACCGTCTCAAAATAACACTGATCGATGATTTGACCGTCAATCAAAATGGCGTTAATAGTTGATTTGACCGTTAATAAAAATGGCACTGATCGTTGATTTGACTGTCAATCAAAATGGCGTTGATCGTACATTTGACCGTCAATCAAAATAACGCTGATCGTTGATTTGACCGTCAGTCATAATGGCACTGATCGTTGATTTGACCGTCAGTCAAAATGGCACTGATCGTTCATTTGACCGTCAGTCAAAAATGTGACGGAGGTTGAAACAACCCGACCTAAGAATGATATGTCTAGGTTTATTTATCAGAGTTGTTGGCTGGTGTCCATGCATTTCTATCGCCCTTGCTTCTGCATTATGACATTTCCCCAGGGAGCCATGGGACCGCACACCATGGCCGGTGAAATTCTGCTGCGGAAAGCAGGTGCGCCCACCCCCCTCCTCTTTTCACCCTTTCAATTTTATATATTCATCAATGTACCTTACGACAGCTGCAAAGCCATATTTGTGAGTCTTAACTAACGTACAGATCGCGCGAGATGAGATGATCTCAACAACACTAACTTAGGATTGTGTGTATTAGTGTACGTGTATTCACCTTCGACAGTGATGTCCTTTTCAAACGTCACTGAGAAACAGCTTTTTCATCTTGTTTACACGTCTGCTTATTATTTTTGGCGAGAAAGGTTTCAGTCTAACCTAGGGCTAGGGTCGCGTAATAAGAAATGACCCAAACATAGATTGTGTGTATTGGTGCACATTTATTTACTTCTGAGAGTGATATCCTTGTCAGACTTCACTCACAACAGCATTTTGTCTTACTTACGCCTAAATATTGTTTTTGTCGAGAAAGGGACAACACTTGTATACGTACGAAAAATAAAGTATTAGAAAAACTTGACGATGCGAAAATAATATAGGATGCGAAAGTTTATGGAAAAAAAAGTCGAGGACGCCCGAGAAAGACACGATACGATCAAGTGAATCAAATACATGAATTGGGCCATGCAAAGAGTCAGAATAATAGAAGATTCGCCGCTTCTTCGCAGGGGTAACTCTGTCTTGGCACACACTCCTTGCTTCATTCACATTCATACATCGTCTCATACATACTCTTCTGTTATTCTGACTCTTCACATGACCCGATTCAAGTATTTGATTTACTTTATCGTGTCATGTCTTTCTCGGGCGTCCTCGACTTCTTCTTCCATTTACTTTCGCATCATATATTAAATTACATAGAAAAATGTCTGTTAAAATACATTATAGGTAGGTACTTTGGATAAAATTGTTGTGTTACATTGTGAATATTTATATTTTTTAAACGGTTAATTTTTGGTGGAAGTCCATATTAATGATTTAATAAAAAATAAAAATAAAACTTTTTTTAAATTTTTTATTCTTAGACCGGACCGGTATATATATATATTCACGTGAATAATTCATAGTTCTTAGCCGAGAGGTTTATTAGTGAAATGCTTCGAGTATTAATATACATAGAGACCTAGCTATCCAAGGCAGTGTAGTCAGTTTTTATAACTTTTGACTGACTACTCTGAACAGGCGTGTCTTTTTTTGTAAAATTTAATTTAAAAAAGAAATAATTATTATTTAAATAAAATAAAAACTTTGAGCCCCGCAGTTCACTGTAATATACGAAGTTTTTTTTGTTTGTATCTTTTTAAATATACTTGTAAACGCATGTACTGATTGCATTAGCCCTTGGAGTAACAATGTATGGAGAGAGAGCTAATTATTTTTACCCAACCTATACAAACTTGCGATAAATCACTTTCTCCGGGTTTTTACGTCGTACACCATGAGAGAGAAAGAGACAGCAAATATAATACACCGCTTCTATGTACTGTCACAATGATCTTGGGCTCCTGGGTCACTGCGGGACTCCGCCCACATTTTTTATTATGCCACTAAACTTGACACAAATAAACGGTTTCTTAGATTATGGTATATTTTTGTTGATAGCAATACTGTGAAAAAGTGGTTATACGAATAAACAAAAACATTATGTCGACATGTGCTATGAATGAATGCATACATACCCTAACCTTAGTCTTAGCCATGCCCAGGTCCGCCGAGTCAGGTAAAAATCATCAAAAACTGACTACACTGCCTTGGATAGATACCACTCTATATACTCTAAGCATTAGCCCCACGACCGGCGATCCCTTCGTGCCAAATGATACAACTTCCATTTTTTGTATTATATTTAAATGAAATGGTGTGAAATTGAACCGTAACTATTCACCGTCGATCTTAAATTTGTATTCCACGTTAGATTTTCGATGACTGGTTTGCCTCTGCCCACTTGGTTTAACAATCCTTAACCAGTTTGATAAATAATCCCTCTGTCGACTTTTTTCATGTATGAGTTTTCTTTGATCGGTACTAATTCTGCTGTTACACTTAAACCGGCTGTACTTTTTTAGTTATTTAAATATGTCCACATATTAGATAGTGTTGATATATATTTTTTGTTTTGCATCGAGTGCTCTGACTCCTGTTTGATTCTGAAGACTTTTGTGGCGCTTCAGCCATTAAAAATATTTTTACCATTTTGGAGAGCATACATCCCGACTGTACTTTGTTTGGATATTTAAATATTTCCACATATTACATATCTCGCTTTTATACTGGCGTCAGTAAAATATTTATTGAATTGTTTGAGTGCATAGTGAGACATGTGTGTACCTAAACAATATCTATAAAATGCAACCTCCATGTAATAACTTTGTTCTAATTTTCATTTAATTTCATCTTTCATTTCTTATCTTATTTCTCCTTTTTATTTATTTTTATTTTATCTTTAATATTTACATTTATTATAATATAATTTATGTAAACTACGTCTGTCTCGACACAGGAATATTCTAGTGAGACAGACATGGACCAAACCCATGTATTTTTTTATATTTTAGCAAGAATAAATAAATAAATACCAGTTTTACATTCGGCATGGTATATTATTTTATAAATAAATTTTACAAACAATACCAAATATCTAAGAATAGCACTCTACAATTAAAAATAGCGAATTTTATAAGCAGACAAACCAAAAGCGCCTTGCTTCAGAGGTAACCAACCCGTGGTAACTAAATATATATATGTTTTAAATTGTTTTTAATTTTATGCAAATTTCGATTTTATTTGTAATTATATATTATAATGTATTTTATTGTGAACTTATTTTTTTATATGATAGTGAATACCGCACAAGAGTCCCAATTGCTCCCAAACGTTTAGAGCCAGTGAGACTATGGCATCCCCAATTGGGGTATGTTGTGAGGCTGAAAGTAGTGGGGAGGGGAATGAGATGGGGAAGAAGAAGGTTGGGAAGTACCTGGCTATTCAGATCTGGTCACCAAACACGGCTAAAGCCATTTCAATCAAGCAACGTTTCGATTCTGAATGGTGGTCTTTTACCAGGGCGATACTTAGAGTATCTACAACTCTGGAACGTGCCGCAAATATACTATATATTATTTTATATGAATTAAATGTGTTTTGACACATGTTAATTAAATAAAAGTTATTTGCGCACGCCGGGTTTGAGCCCGCGACCTTTGGATTCGTTTTCGAGCGTCTTACCACTCGACCATGGAGGCCGTAACTAGTTAAAAATCACGCGATGTAAATTGAGTTGCCAAGAAAAAATAATAATTGCTTTAATCCACCCATTTCAAATATAGAATAATGTCTGCTAAAATACATTGCAGGTAGGTAGGAATTTGAAAAAAATCTTTAATTCAATTACCATCAGTTCCAAATTTGAAAAGTTCACACCCGGAACGTCGTACGTACTCACAAGACATCATTATATTGTGTAATTAGTATATATTAAATAAAATATTCATATTAGGTATATTCATATCGTCTTCTCTATGACTTATGGTCATCTAAAAAACAAGCATGTCGGTTTTATCAATTTCTGACATCATCGAGTACCCTTTCTTATCGAAGGTTGGCTGTCAGCCTGCAGCCGGGAACAACCCGGTGAGACTGGACTCGTATCCCGTAAGTTTCGAAGCTATAAGATGCTACGTCTACCTCTACCGCGTCTTCCCTAAATCTTCCCAGTTGGGTGATCTTATATTTGTCACCCCTCGTGATACGACCAAGGTAGTTTTCTTCTTTATAGCTAGTACAATTATTTCGCAATGTTTGGCTATTAATCGCTACATTACACGGTAATATTTTTTAAAAATCAGAGTGGTAGATACTCTCAGTATCGCCCCGGTGAGAGACGACCATTCAGAATCTAAATGTTTCTCTAAATACTCTCGGTTGTGTTTGGTGATTAGATCTGAATATCCAGGTACTGTTCAACCTTCCTCGTCTCCTTCCCCTCCCCACTCTCTTCAGTTCGCAATATACCCCAAGTAGGGGTGCCATAGTTCCACTGGCTCCGGACAGTTGAGACTCTCCTGCGGTACTCACATAAAATAACTCAATTTCTAAAATATAAGGTAGTGCGATGTGTGGTGCAGCGTGTAATAATGGTGTTTATAGAGGGAGTTAAAAATTTGAACTCCCTCAATAATCCACATTATTTGTCATTTTCTAAAAGACTTATGCCGTCTAGAAAACAGTCAAAACGCCGTGTAGACGCGTACCTACTATGACGTGAGACAAGATACGCGATTGTCTCCAAACAAGGAGAAAATTATCTCAATAACACAAGGCATGTTTGAAATGTTCATTGAAACGGAAACAAAAAAATAATAAGGGCAACAATGTTACAAATTCTATACATTGTGCTTATTGGAATATAAACATTTTTGTCATTGGCGTTGAAGAAACGTCTGTTGACCCTAAAACGTGTAAATTCGTGTATAGAGTCAATGAGCGAGCAGCGGGCATGTTTGCGAGAGAAATAATAGTAGCCGACATGTGTTTACAAATTGTCTGTTAAAATGACAAATTACCTCAACGCCCGCTACGAACATGGCCCGCCATTGCTGGCGTAAAACAGCCCTTGGAGCACGTAGCCATTCGGGCGATAATGGCTTCCATAGTTGTGCCCTAGTACGAGAGTAATTTGTCTCCCGGCACTCAAACGAGGTGACAGTTCGTAAACAAACAGAGAGGTGCTTATAAAATGGACAAATTATCACAATTCCACGATTAAAAAAGGTTACAAAGGGGTTGCACGCGTCCAGGTCGATTCTGACCTTTACACAATTACGTAAATATCATTAAATAGTCATGTTTTGATTGTATATTCAAAGAGACTTACGGTAGAGTTCCCTCGTAATCCAATCATCATTTCAAGGAGTGCTGAGATTTTGGCAGGAGCTGTCCGGAAGTCAAAACACGCGAAAGACAGAACAAGGTTATTTGCTTTTTAATAAAGCAATTTCAGTTTCACTAAAACAAGATTCGTATACACTTTTGTGGACGGACGGGGAAATTGAACGCGGATAATTGATGGGTTTTAGTTTGGCGATATTTTCCGCAGACCGCACGCGCTCATCTTATCACCTCGCCAAATAATATAACAAATGATTTTTCAGTATGTCTAGACCGAGTACTTTTCGACGTCTGTCAATATTCGTCAAATCTAGAAATGGCGACTCCCCTGTACATCTCCGACAGGCGCGACTCGACGTACGTCCCGCGCGATAACAATATATAACCACGGCCATAAAATAAATCTCCCCGAAGACGCCTGTCGGTGATAGATTCTTACGGCGATGATTTAGACACGCCCTACGGCGCAAACGATTTAGCAAATTACGAACAGTTTAGCGCCAATCCGTCATGTATGCTTTTTTATGCATTTTTTTCTCGGCGTTTTTGAAGTTAATTAGCAAATTGAAGCTATAAATGGCACCCATCTTGACCCTATTATGGCAGTGTCGTATTTTCAAAGATGCTGCTGTGTTTCTGCGCATGTAGGCAAGTCCTGCCCAGCACTCGATAACTGTCGCAGTTTTGAATGTTTTGTTCATTTTGTGCAATGTCTCGATGCGATATTGTCCTAAAACGGGAAAATCTTCATGGTTCAGTTAAAACATTTCTTTAAAAATTGACAATTATGGGTTCTATTTTAAATAAATTATCAAACGAAAAAATGATGACGCTGCGTTATAAATATTTTTCAATTTACCTCTTGTCTCACATTTCGCACAGAAAAATGTTGTAAATATTTTTGGTTGTAATAAAAAAAACCTTCTTGCATAAAAAAGGTTTAGATTTTTGTAGAAGTCAAAATTTAATGATATCCATCAATATTTATTTGGTAATCGGCGAGTAATGCCATCTGTCGATTATTTTCGCAACTTTTATTGATGTTTTCCTTCAAATTTACTATCAGTTTTAGGAGGTTCCAATGACTGAAAATCAAAACGAAGAAATACTTGCAAAAACGTGGCTGCAGAAACAGCCGATATGGTAGTTTGTACATCCACTTTGAACTAATAAACAACTGTGAAATATTTACACTAGTGATATGAAAATTTCACAGATTTGTGAATGCTTCACGAATTCCCAGTTCTTCAAAATGAACCCTTCACGGTGAACAATTCAATCGAAGTAACAGATCAATCGCAGAATTCCTCGTCGGGAGTGGGGGGGGGGGTCGTCTGTATAAATAGTGAAAATATAATTAAAGAGATGACAGTAATTCAGAGTTAAAAAAAATATATTTCACAGTAGACATAGTCATTTGCAGATGTAATCACGAGATAATAAAAATATTAACTAAAGTTTACACAAAATTTTATAACAAAAGGAATGGTAAATAATAGAAAACTCACATATACAGTAAAATAAAAATAACAAAACAGAAGTATGGCTTAAGAATTTAAAAAAATGTATACATTAAAAAGAGTAAATGTTGCTACGCAGATTTCTCATGGTTTTCTGTTGGCCTTGCACGAAAGCTGCTGCCATGATTTTACAAGTACCTTTGTAATGTACTTACAAATGTTCAATTATACTTAAAAACTTTATTTTATTTTGTAAACATGAATAGTATTTCCCCCGTTTCAAATTAATGTTTTTTTTTCATTTCAGTCTGGTACTTACTATGTATAATTTCAAACGTTTATATTATATTTTCCTAAAGATGGTTGACTCTAACCGAAGCTAGTTAATATTAATAATAATATTTGGATAATTTGTATAGCACCGTTTTTGTGAAAAATCACCTCAAGGGCGCTGTACAAATCTTAATTTCTACTTAATATTAATTCTTAGTTTATATAAATATACAGCAACATACTTACCTGGCAGGTCACTTCTGGCAGGACACAATCACCATATCATAATAACTTAAAATTTAGCGGATTCTTACATGTATTTTTATTTTTTCTTTTTATTTACTATTTATTTTTTATTATTACTTTTTTGAATTTTAGGTCATGAGAGCAAATTTAAAATAATGTAAATCGGAGGTGTTTTTGAATTTTTCGTAGTGAGGAACAGATAATGGTGAAAATCTTCTAATGAATTTAAGGAATGAGAGTCTAAAATTTTTTCTTGGTTAGAACAGAAATTCTATTGGGCTTGTTACATCTTGATTATGGATATGATTTTCTGAAAAAAAAATGGGTTTTGAGTTTGGCTCTGAACTCTGTTGAGTCTTTTATTACTCTCAGATCATTTGGTAGTCCATTCCAGGCTTTAGGACCTGACACTCCGAAGGCGCGCTCTCCGAACTGAGTGTCTGGTGTGAGCTTTGGTTTCTACAACCTTTCGATAGACGATGACATTGCCGATCTAAGGGTTGACTGTCGCGAATTGGAATCTTCAAGAATACATAATTTCGATAAAAGTTGACACATATGTATAATAATAAAGGGTTTCAAAATAAAATATACTATTATTTACATTATAAAAGATAAATAAGCACCATGATAACTTTTAAAACACTGGTAAACGTAAGTTGATTGGACTATTTCAATTCCATTAAATACATACAAATAATTCTCTTTTCAGCAGTACAGCTTGACACGGATAACTTTGCAGGTGGGAAAAATAAAAAAGTAAAGACAACACCTTATTATTCGGCTGTCTAAATATTTTCACTAAACTTTTTGTGATATAAAGAAATATAAGTTGGAAAACCTCATAAAAGATGCACAAAAAATTATTCTCAAAGGTTTGGCATTGTGGACATTGAAAATCTATGAAAAGTCCCGATAATTCTAGCATTAGGACTAGCTGCCTGCCGACAGTTTAAGTTGTCACCTTTGCGGAAAATATCACCTTTAAAAACAGTTGATTATTTTCGATTACTTACTGTATTTAAATTGGTATTATTATTTATACCGATCATGTGCACTCAATTAATCAATGCATTTTATGGTCGTTTTTATTACTACATCAATAGTTCAAAACAAAGCCCATGTCTAGGAATTTGTTTTGTACGCGTATTCGCAATATCTATGGTTGAGACGCCACCAACTGCAAAATCATCTGTACCAAACTGCATCTTATTAGATTTGAAGTGTAAAAATAAAACTTTGCTTCCCCCAGATCAGTGATTTTCAAGTCTTTTTTCTACTTGATAAATAATAATACTGAACAAACAAGATGCCTTGTCTTACCATTAGACAGTTGAATGAAGATTTCAAAGCATCATGATAATTATGAAAATAGTTGCTTATCAAGAATTTCCTAGCAAGAAGCTGTGCTACTTTCATGATGCCACAGCTCACAAAACAGTCAGATAATGATGACGCAGAATATTTAAAACATAAATTTATTATGAAGTATTGTAAAAAAGTATATACCTATATAATTTTAACATATTTACAAAATTAAATCAATTGATTACTGATTGACTAAAACAAAATTAACATGAGTCAGAAAACGAAGCAAATGACAGCAAGGGACTAAATATCAATAAAGCAATCAATATTTTAACTTTCTCAGCCTCACGGCGCCAAACGGACAGTCCAAACTTTTATGTTTCATATATAAAAGAAAATTAAATAGGAAACATTGTGAAACAAAAAAGTTCATGAGAGTGACCTTATGTCATAATATTTAAAAAAGATAATAGTTTGTTCATGATATATTGATATGCCAGTTTAAGACAGAAACAGTTTATTATTTTCGATTTATCACCAGCATTAGGTTTGTTACACTCAGATCTGTACAATTGCATAAATACATAGCTGTTATTCAATACTATTGCCGATAAATCGCAGAATTGTTTATGGAAATATGTATAACTTTTCACAACAGATTGTTCAAGGGATTCAACTGAGTTATTGCAATCTTTAATTCATGTGCTAGCCATATCACAGTTCAACCTGTGGTATGGCTAGCACAGATCTGAAACTGAAAGGAGATGCAGATAGGAAAAAGGGAGACTGGGAAGTACCTGGCTATTCAGATCTGATCACTGAACATGGTTATTGCCATAATATTTAAGGATTTGATTCTGAATGGCGGCCTTTCACCAAGTCGATACTTGGAGTACTACCACTCTGAAACTAAGTTTATCGATTAATGTTCATCAATAGAACTAAACATGTATGAATATTTTTTGTAACTGTCATTACGTTTGTCGATTTCATAAACTTTTTTTAAAGGTGAATATCTCAATATCAATTTCCTAAACTCCTTTCTATCTTGAAATGGTGTATCGATATATATAAAAATGATCATTTTGTGTGAATGCCCGCAATAGTCTTAGTTCGTTTAAATGAATGACATTCAAAAGAAAAATATTAACTTAAATTAATCTAAGCAAAACAGCTAATAACTATTTTCTAAGTAAGAATTGTTTTCCACCAGCGCCTGACTATAGTCATTATTACTGGTTTCCGATTTAAAGTTTTCATTCTTCACAAAGCCAAAGTCTGTTAAGTGATCCTCCATTTTGCTGAGCTGATCGCTAATTATGTGCACGTCGTCTCCCGCGTGGTCGTATTCGCTTTGGCTGCTTGAGTTCATCAGTGTGGCTTCTGCAACCAGAGTCGACATGGTATTGTTCATTTCCTCCAGCTCTGCGATTAGGTTATTCATATACTCCACCGATGATCGAGACACTTCTGCATTGAGTATGGAGAACAACGATTTAGTCTTCATGTCCAGGCTTCTTTCCAATACCTGAAGTTCGGCTTCGATTGTATCAGCGTGACTTCTTAGACGGGCGAACATTTTTACGTATATATTTTTATCTTAGAATATGAATTGAAGTAAGGTGCTGAGGAATAATATAAAATAAACTACGATTCACTGTTATATAGCATATACCTCGATTCAAATGAGTGTTTTTGATACTTCAATCAATGTAAACCCCAATGACATTTGTCGGTTTCGAAAGATCTCGTTTATTTTTGACATTCAAATTTCAAAACGTCAGCTACAAAATTTAAATATTCATAGAAAAATGACACTTTACAGTCTTTACACCAACTACCAACATAAGAACTTCTCACTTGAGCTCAGTCCGTAGTTATAACTGCCGTGTTTCTATTTATTTGTAAGTTTCTAGTTATTTTTTTTCGTTCGAATCTTGATGATTTTTCTTTATATCATTGTCAAAATTCGCGAAAAAATCTTTTGATTGGTTGTTATGTATGATCGATTAGTCGTCTAAGTGACAGTTGACCAAGGCAATTTAAATGGCAATGTATAAGAGTAAAGCTTTTGTCGTGGTACTGTTTTAAAGAAGGTCGTTCATAAAAAAAACCCATGCACGGACATTACTGTAAATAGAACGAATGTAAAACATACAGTTAAATCGAGCAGTAGGTAGTAAAAAAAACAAGACAAAACAATTACCACTTATTTATTAAAATCTTTCTTTTTTGCAAAAACTAGTCTCCTAGCCTTGAAAGGCATTTAATCTTGAATAAAAACTACCCACTAGAATGACAGCTGCGAATTGTCACATTTTAAATTTAACCACGGGCAACACGTGGAACGGTAGAACCGTTGCGATTTGAATCGAAGCATCGAAGGTCGTCGGGTTTCGTATTTTTGATCGTTCTTTTATACAAAATTTGTACCGAGTGGTCTCGTCGGTTCCGCGTTTCTCTTATTAATATCGTTTATCGTTTTATTGTACGTGTATCTTAAGTATTTCAAAATGTCCGAAAGTCAGCATAAATCCAGATTGGTCGCGTTCAAATCCAAAGGCCCACAGGTGATATTTTTTATTCCCAATTTTTACTCGCAATTTTTGAAATATTAGGATACAACTTCATTTTTGTACATTATCATTCTTTCTCTACTTATTTTTTCTACTGTATGATAGGTCTATCTCTACGAAAATTCGTTTTGAAGTACAATTTATACACGCGGGTGGATAATATTCTTTGTTAAATCGAACAAAGGTAAAATCAAATTTCTTCAAAAGCTGTCTGGTGTTTCGATAAATTTTAAAGTGATGAACACTTGAAACGATTTTTAATGAACTTTTCGCTGTGGGATTAGACCCTTCAGATCCGGAGGTTGTGGATTCGAATTCAATAAAGTGCAAGAATAATATGTGTTGTGATATTGATTGTTAAATTTGATGATCCATTACATATTACATGACTTAATTTATAAAGTTGGTGATTTTCTTATTCAAATCTTAACTACATGTTATTACGATTTCATTGAACCAGCAACCTCCTGAATAAAAGTCAAATGCTGACAATTGGACATATATATCTAGCTGGCTGTTTCTTATGGACCCAGATGAACAGCTCTGTTATAATAAACTAACTAGTAAATAAAGAAATGTAAATAATGATTATTGAATTTTCTTTCGAGAGAAGTAGTAACAGCACATACATAAATAAACCCTTAAAATAATTATTTACATTGGAGGGTCACTGTTACTAGCATTATTTCAGCTAAAATAAAAGTAGAACATAGTGCCAATGAACCTTCGAGCATGCTATATTTGAAATACAATGTATTGTTGACAGTTATAGTTTTTTTGAATCAATGTTTAGATGAGTAATTTTTGGCAAATGTCAACCGTGTACAAATGTAAAATGCGCATTTGGCATGTCTTCCGGCTGTGCACTGATGTTGAAGAGATCAATGATGTTAATTTTTTCGAGCAGCTTACATTGAAATATCTGTAGAACCAACACTGCATTCCCACCAGACAACTATATTCCAAAGGCTGAATTTATTTTAATTTTTTTAGTAAATAGTCAAAAGTAGTATGGATAATTTGTTGTTAGATGTTGTCAGTATTCAAATGTGCAATTTTAGTGACTCCTGACTTATCCAATTAATTAACTCTCACGCCGTTTCTCCGCAGGGGTAGGCAGAGAGAATGGACCGCCACACAACTCTGTCCTGGCACAAACTCCTTGCTTCATTCACATTCATACATCGTCTCACACATACTCTACTGTTATTCTGACTCTTGACATGACCCGACTCACGTATTTGATCCACTTTATTGTGTCGTCTTCCCTGGGCATCCCCGACTTCTTCTACCACTCACTTTTGCGTCATATATTCTCCTTCTGATGTATCAAAATTAGAAAAAAAAAAATGGCCCGACTTAATCACTGGTAAATAAGGAGAGTAAGCATTTATATCCATTTTGTTAACTGTTTCGTTGCGATGTCCAGGATTTGCGCAGAAAGCGCGCCGAGCAGAGCGTTGCCCTGCGCAAGGCGGTGCGCGATGAGCAGCTGCAAAAGCGGCGTGCGTACGGCTCTGGAGATGGCCCCCTGAGCCCCGAGGCGCCCCAGGATCCCACCAGTCCCAGCCCCGAGCGCCTGCCCCCCCTAGATGACATCGTCAGAGGTAATGTCTTTATTTGCTGGTGGATAGTGCCAAATCTTTATGTTGTGTTTTTAACCTCTTCAGACGTTCTGTGCTCCTGAGGAATTCAGTTAAATTAAAGTGTGTTTAGAGGAATTGATAATTTGATATCACACTTACGATCTGAAGTATGGAGTGCTTTTTTGGTTTTTGCGATTAAAAAATGTCCAGAATACAGCATTAATGAAAAAAATAAATTGCATTGAGAGTCAAAAAACATGTTTCATCAATCGTAACTTTTAAATTGGTGGTAATAGGAGTTATTGTGACTTTTGAGTGTTCTAGAGTGCTAAGATTGAAAAAAAGACATTGATGTAGCTGAAAATATATATATATATATTTTTTTTTACTATTATGTTTATATACGAGTATAAATATCGATGATTTTCACGGATGTTTGATGTCTAATATTATCACAGCCACTGAAGAGATAAATCGATAGAAGTGTGTTGTGGGTGTGTGCCCGAAGTGAGCCCAGTTGGACCCAAAATCGAGTTTTACATGTTTTCCCCATAGATAAATACGAGATTTATATCTGCTGAAATCATTCAAGCTCCAAATACAATAGATTTTTTTGTAATTCAATTTTTTACTAACCCACATTGCAGATATTTGATAAAAACATTGTAAAATGTAGGTTAAATTATTATTATTATTTTTTTTTAACAAACACATTAATAGATTATAAATTATCTATTTATAATAATGCTCATAAAGAAAAAAAAACACTGATATTCACTTTATAAATGTCGATTACGCATATTAATGCTTTTTTACTGTCATATTTTCAAACGCCTTTTTCTCAGTTTTATCTTTTTGGGGTTGGAAGCTTTCTGCATAACTACGTCCAATTTTTCCTTACTTTTGGTGAAATTGGTCAAATAGTTTAAAATAACGAAATATTTTCTGCAAAAGATATTCAATTAATTGTCGACATCCGTTATCTTTCACATCGCTATAGATCACATTTCTCACGATATGACTTGTGTTAACCCTTCCAGCGCTCAACAGCGAGCACCGCGTCAAGCAGCTGGTCGGGGCGCGGGCCGCGAGGAAGACGCTCTCCCGAGAGCAGAACCCCCCCATCGACCTGCTGGTCAATGCCGGCTGCGTGCCCCGCTTGGTGCAGCTTCTGCAATTTGAAGACTGGTGAGCAAATACACTAAATTAACTATAGTTCACCCCGGCAGAGGGCCGTCATTACACGCGCACAATCTTTCTGATCTATCGTGTTAAATAAAAGAGTTTGATGAATTGTCTCTGTTAGGCATAGTCTTAGGTCTCTATTGCACAATCTTGTCAATGTAATATTTATTTTCGAGTTTGCTTAGGTGAAATTATTTTCATAATAATTTATTTAACCTTTACGCTGCGATTCTTACGTAAACAAAATTACATTCGTACTTGGCACTCTTTTTGGCATTCCTAATTAATCATTTAAAACTGCCATAACTCTCTTATTTCGTGACAGATTTACGATTGGCTTATCTTAATGTGTGCTATGTTTTATTTTGAGTACAATAAAATACATAAATATTTCAGGATGCGCCTCCAATATCATAATCTCAAGCGTCTCAGTGTTGCTTACACATAGCAACACAGTGTTTATATGATTAC
This sequence comes from Drusus annulatus, assembly GCA_022651775.1. Taxonomy (NCBI): domain Eukaryota; kingdom Metazoa; phylum Arthropoda; class Insecta; order Trichoptera; family Limnephilidae; genus Drusus; species Drusus annulatus. The sequence goes on from JAGWCC010000070.1 coordinate 1,174,432, forward strand.
GAGTGTACTCATCGACGCACAAACTGTAATCATATGGGATGACCTCATGCGCACTACGATAAAGACAACGGTACTGCGGCGCGAAATTCAAAGGGCCGGCATTTCAAATCATCTTCGGTTTCAATCCACTTTACGTAAACAAATCAGAAGTTTTCACTAGTCATCAGAAGATTACAGTAAAGAGGAAGGATTGAACTATTTTTTGGTTCACTTATCGGCCAAATTCGGGACGTATTTACGGTGTACACAACGGATTTGTCGGAACGCATAAATGAATGCGCGTTGCTCTGGGGGCACGGTTTTTTTCGCATATATGTATGCACGTAGCGGCGTAAGAGTTAAATTTTCTCAGTTTTTCTCAGTTTGGCAAATAGCAGGGCTGTAAGAAGGTGGAAGTTGAAATGTTTTCTTTTTCTAGCACGGACTTGCAGTTTGAGGCAGCTTGGGCTCTCACCAACATTGCGTCAGGAACCTCTGAGCAGACTACAGTCGTTGTGGAGGTAACGCTATAAATTAAATGCACTTCTGGTTTTTAAGCAAAGTTAAATATATTTTCACTATTGATAAACATACCAAATTTTAAATCAACTTTACATAAGCGAACTATAAAAGTTTAATTTTTAGTGCACCAGCGAGAAAATCCAGACAAGTACGAATCACCCCTCTCATAGTTTATGTTGGCAGCATGCATATGAAATGAGCTACTGGCATTTGATTTATATCTATTAATAAATCCCTTCCTTTTTTTATCCAACTTTGCCTATATAGTTTCCCTGTCCTTACTGTAACAGACATGGGAGCTGTTATGAGGCATCACAAACTAATTTAAAAAGAATTTTGCTTAAATTAATGGTTTTCATAGGCTTGCCGATAACCTAAATGTTAAATCTTCCAGGCTGAAGCGATTCCCCCCCTTGTGGCGCTCATCTCTTCCACCAACCCCTCTGTGTGCGAACAGTCCCTGTGGGCGCTGGGCAACATAGCGGGCGAGGGCGCCTGGGCACGTGATCGCGTATTGGCTGCGGGGGCCCTGCAGCCCCTCATGGTGGCTCTCAGGGCCCCCGGCGCCTCGCTGCAGCGCACGGCCGTCTGGGCGCTGTCCAACCTCTGCAGGAACAAGACCCCGCAGGTGGAGTTCAGCAAGGTTTCGCCCGCTCTGCCTGTGCTTACTTCGCTACTGAGCAGCCAGGATAAGGATGTTCTAGGTTTGCATTTCATTTTTTTTTTATTTTGTTTAGCAATTAGTTTTCTTCTACTGGTACCCTCTCCTATCGGAGGTTGGCTATCGCCAGAGCAATCTTCAGGCTACAGTCTGGAACAACTCTGCAGAAATGCACTTCTACCAGTCACATAGGTTTCAAATTAATTCCTATCTTAGACTTTTAAATACTCTCTCATTACATAGTTTCGTAAAATTATCCTAAAATATAATATCGTTTGTTTGTTTGGTGCCTTAGCGGACACGTGCTGGGCACTCTCATACCTGACGGACGGGCCCAACGAGCGCATCGAGGCGGTGCAGCAGGCGGGGTTCTGACGGCGCTGGTGCTCTCTGCTGGGGCACCCCGCCCCCGCAGTGCAGACCCCGGCCCTCAGGGCGCTGGGAAACATGGTCACTGGCAGCGATATGCAGGTAGAGTGGCCGTAACATCTGTCTCCTTGGTATAATGTAGCTTAGAACGCATTGTAGAAGAATGCCCCCTCCGTCAGTTTCCTGGAGGCACATCTGTGCTGTATCAAGTGACTCCCGATGCCATCAACTGTATACGGTTGACAAACATTTATAAAAACTTCCATATATTATTTATTTATCTATTTAGGGCACATGAATGACATTAACATTTACATTATACATAATGTATGCTGTATTAAATGAAGGTATAGCTAACCGCCCTCTAACGTGGTTCTATCAGAAAAAAAATTGACTTAGGTGAATCTATCAATTAAGACGGCTGATAGCACTGACAGATGGAAAAAATTACCGTAATGGTCTACCATTATTTATTTACGCTATGTGCCAGTAGGTCATTATTATTAAATAAAGCCACTACCATTACGACAATTGTCAAACGTTTAAAGTCCATTTACTGATGTTTGTCAGTGCTGTCAGTAACCCTAGTTGATAGATGCACCTACCCTTAATAATTATTTCTGATACAACTATGTTAGCACACAGATAGCAATATCAGCGTGATATAAAAATCAGATTTGGGTATCTGGAGGTTTTCATCTATTGCCGATCATATAGGGACATCATATACCAAGGCCTAAGCTTCATAGTCACGAGAAGATTTATGTTCAAAAGACGAAGAAAGGTCAGTTTACATGAAAACTGAAACGGGTATAAAAAACTTTTTGTTTTTGTTTTCAGACCGATCGAGTCCTGGAGAGCGGAGCCCTCCCAATGCCGCGCAAGCTCCTGCAATCGATGCGCGGCGCCATTGTAAAGGAGGCGGCTTGGGCAGCCTGCAACATCCTGGCTGGCACGCCGCCTCAGATCCAGGCCTTCGTGGACGCCGATATGCTACCTACTCTGGTCAAGGTCTTGTCACATTCCGAGCCCAGGTGATTATAATGCATACTGCTCTCTTTATAAGTTGCGAGGTCTGTGCTCCTGCTAAGTTTATTCTGTTCTTGGTGGTGTCAAGCTCACACATGACTGATTAAATAATGCTTAGTATTAATTTATATACATAGTCCGTCCACTTACACTTTCTGTTTTCCTTATTCATATTCTATTTATTTATCTGAGTTAAGTATTATAAAATATTGTTGAGGCTGACATGCTGCCCACTCTGTAATAAAGCAAGTACTGTTTTCCATGTAGGTTGAATGGAGAATTTATTTCCTTATCAGCTTTAACAATCCAGTGCAGGATAATGGCTCCTTCACAATGTTATAAGCAATAGGATATAATTTTACATATGATACTGCACTAATCTTCCAACTTCCCGGCTCAATGAAGTCAGTGGAACTGTGGCATCCCCATTTGGGGAATGTGACCGGCTGTCGTGGTTGAGAAGTTACCCGAGAATATTTACTAACATTTGTTATCATGTACAGGTGCCAGCGAGAAGCTGCCTGGGCCATTACCAACATGACACTGGAGGCCAGCACCCCGCAGCTGGGCAGCCTGCTAGGCGCGGGGGCCCTGAAGCCCTACCTGGCCCTGCTGGATGGCCCTGATACCAGGACCACGCTGGTGGTACTAGATGGACTGGCCAACCTGCTCAAGGTATGAATCTGATAATATACCACCTGACTGCAATTATTTTTTACAAATATTATTAATTAAATTATTTGACTGAAGATGAAGTTTGATTTGTTAGAAAATATTTTTAGTTGGATTGCTATCGGAAGGTTAAAGAAACCGAAGCGCGCTCTCAAGTTTGGAACAACCTCCCAAATGAACTAAGAATGAATAAAGAGATTCAAGAATTTAGGAAAAAACACACTTTCAAAAAGTCAATACATATACATAAATACTTGAGTAATAATTTTAAACTTCTTTCACAGCTAGCCCGTAATACTAAAATTCTATAATCTTTCAAAACATTTTCATTCTTGACACTTTTTTCCACTAGTCTGAATTTTTCCAAAACCAGCGACATCTGTAATGACTATTTTTCGTTTATTCCATAAAGCCTAGTTTAATCTATGTGAATACAAGGCAAAATATTTTTAATATTATAAAACTCACAATTTTAAAGGGCAGCCGGTTAGTAGCCTAGTAATTAAAGGCGTCGGGTTCCCACCCAGGCATAGCGGGGTCAATCCTCTGCTAGCTAAGTCCTCTATCATTGCATAAGCAACATTTCCCACTTATAATGATGAAAATAGGAGAAATTAAAATATTGACAGGTTATTCATTACCAGGAAATGTTTGTCCATTTTAATAAAGGTATTTTATAGCAATTTGCAAAATAAGATTATGCAGGTATTATTGTTAGTCAATTTTTATGCAATATTATCTCAATACCGAGGTAGCAAACCTCGATTGTAACCACTTGAAGACACAAAGACTAAAGCGTATGCTTGTTTGTATTGCAGAGGGCTGAGATGCTCGGAGAGTTGGAGACGCTGTGCATGACCATTGAGGAGGATGGAAACCTGGACAAGCTGGAAAGTCTGCAGCATCATCAGAATGAAGAGGTAAACATAACCCCATAAATAGTTTTACTCCCTAGCTTAGCCCGAGTTTGAAACATGCAACAATAAGGATAGCTTGTCTAATTTTGCTGACGGTTAAATCTATGTGACAAAGCTCCACAGCTCAAGATGGTAACTCAAACTGAAAATTGCGGTGTTGACCATAATAATTCCATACAGAAAAGGGTGCGCAAATTTCACGACATCAAAGCTCACTGTTTGAGAGTTCTTGCCGACATTCAAAGCTATGTAGTTTATGACTTGTTACATCCTGGATGTCCGCACAGGAGGTCCAAGGGGAATTATTTCCTCCTAGGAAATCTTCGGATATGCTCTGTGGAGTTGACCCTCTTCTGTGAAACACTTTCATTGATGTGCCTACTCAATTTTTAATCTATCTTTGTCTCTATGTCCTATTCTCTTTTTATCTTTATTCTTACTATAAATACTAGCGTTGGAAAAAACTTCAAAGTTTTGTGAACGCTTCAGGAACTGCTAGTCCTTTAAAATGAACCCTCTAATTGAAGTACCAAAGAAATTCTGATTACAAGTCAGCTCAAGCTTTATATAAACCTGTTAGAAGCGGCCGTATGAGGTTTGCAAACTATACTAGCACCATCTAGGAGGGATATGTAAAGGTATAACAATTATCATTAGTAAATAATTTTATTATTGTTATAAAAGTTTAAAAAAATAAATTAAATGGACAATTATTATTAAAACAAAAAAATTATTATTAAAATTAAATGTTATGATCAAAACAACTCTCAGAAAAACTAGTGTCCTACGCCAGACAAAACAAGCAAAGAAATCAAAGTTTGTAATTCTTTTAGAATATTAAAAGCAACTATCACCCGATTCCAACAAAAAATATCACAACAATAGTCCCGTATAAAATCATGAACAAATAAAACACACCAAAACACGTCAAACTGTGGATTGTGAGATTGTGCTAACAAATAACTACAATTGAAGTAAACTAAAATTGAACTGTGGGTAGTGCGATACGAACCAAGAACTAAAATTAAAGTTTTCGAAGTAAACTACAAATGAGCATAGATGGTGCGATGGTGCAAGTGGAACTACCAACTTCAATTGAAGTATTTGTTCAATGAAAAATGAATGAAGTTTGAACTGCCGCAAAATGGAGTAGTTCGCACGGAGCGGTCACAACGCTAATAAATACCTTACCCACAAGACAGTTCAAAATAATATTTAAAACTCAATTTCTAATCTATCTTTGTTCTTATCTTTATTTTATTTAATTGTCATTTTTCTGCCAATTTGTATTATTAAAGGCACAAATCTTCCATTGATGCTTTCATTTCTTTGATTAAAACACAGTTAGAAAAACATAAAGGTCCTTAGGCCCTCGCCATTCACCTCTAGTCCTCAGTCCTTCTCATCCTGCTTCAATCCCATTCCACCTAGTCTATCCACCTTACTCGGTCTACCACTGAGGCACCCACTTGGCCATAATCAATAACTGGTTAGAACTTAAGATAATGTATAATTCCATCTCTTTAGTTGGATCCTAATATCGATTATGTTTCCAGATATACGCCAAGACCCTGCGCATCCTGGACGTGTTCTTCTCGGATGACGAGGGGCGAGACGGGGCGGTGGCCCCCCAGGAGGCCAACGGGGAGTTCCAGTTTGGAACCGGCTCAGGACACATTGGAGGCTTCTGAATTTCAGCCATAAATAGGCCCCACAGTGTGCCACGTCAGGGCCCTAGACTGTTACTACGATAGTAGTTCATAAGATAGATAATACCAAGTGCATAAATATTTCAGTCAACTTGATAAGCCCAAGGTGCCACAATAACAGTGAAACCCTCTTATAAGGTTATTCAAAAAAACATTTCTTGTGGGTTAAGTTAAGTCATTTTGTCATTTTAATTTTAAAGGGACCGAAAAAATAATACTTTATAAACATACTGATTTTTTTAATGTGGGGTTCACTGTAATTCTCTCTGTCAACTTAACTAGCCTTAGGTGCTACAATTACTCTTGTGATGTTTTTTAAGTAACTAGAAAAATAACTACTTATGTGGAAAAACTTTACAGTGAAACAATCTTGCAAGATTTTTTCAAGGGACCGGAAAACAAAAACCTCTTATGTGGGAAAACCTTATATGTGGGATAAATTAGTCCATTTTTTTATTTTAATTTTCTAAGGATTGAAAAAACCAAACTTCTTAACCATGAAAACTTCTTATGTGGGAACCTTGTAAGGGGGGTTTCACTGTGCGTGTGGGTACAATTAAGCCTTTAAAAAATCATTTTAGTTTTTAAGGGACTTCTTATGTGGGGAACCTTATAAGGGAGTTTTACTGTATTGACTTTTTCTGCATATTTTTTGTCAAATTGAGTTTGTAAGGCAGTGTCATCTTGGGCTCATATTAGGGGACATGTAGGCCTCTAGGTGTTACAATTATAAAGGTGTGGTGTAAAAAGTTAGTAAATCACACTGAAACAGTCTTAAAATGCTATCTATGAATTGTGTGCATTGTATTTAATCTTTACAGTGAAACTCTTTTATAAGATCTTTTTCCAAAAGAACGGAAAAAAAATCTTATGTGGGATAAATCAGACCATTTTTCGATTTCAATTAATTTCTGGGAATGAAAAGGCAAAACTTCTTGGGTTTTTTTTTATCATAGTATGTGGGTTTCACTGTATTAACAGAATTTATTTATGTAACTCAGTGGATTACCTAGTTTTTACTCAAAAAAGAACTAGGTTACCAATATATATAGGCTATAAATTGAACACTGAACAGAAAATCCTTAGAAGTGTGATCTAAACCGATTCGAAAGAATATTGATGTTGCCAATTTACACAAGACCTTTGGGCGTATTGTGGATTAACCATCTTTTTCCACCATAATCTTCGATTATTGTTAGTCTATACTTATCACTGCTATTAAATTACTTTTCCTTTAGTTCGTAAGCTGGGTAGGGCCTTTCCGTTGCTCAAAAGGTCTCTTCTGAACTATCCTATGTTGTCTTTTATTGAGTTGAAATGACAGCACAATCTCAAATGTTATGTTCCCAAATTTGTTGGTTTCCAACACAAAAAGTTGCAAGGAATAATGTCAAAAATGCAAAAATATTTTTAATTTCCAAAGTTTACTCCTTTACACTCGTACCGTCACAATCATTAGATTCTTACGTGCTGGTTCAGCGTTGACGTAGTTAAACCGGGCGTAAGGCCTAGTTTAACTACACCTATGCCATCAAGTTTTGCACTATTCCGACCTTACGCATTGCATAATTTTACACCGCGTTTATAAGCAAGACGGCTAGAAGGTAGTTCTTGTTTAATCAGTACGTGAAACAGAATATCAACATTTTAAACTTTATTATTTTTTATTGTTAGATATTTTTAAGTGTATTTAAGTGCCTCTATTAGTGTACAATTAAGCTAATGATAATTTGTCCTTGATGTATTTTATAAAAAAAAAATGTGATAGTCAAGTCAAATTGGAGTGTAATAAATAAGTTTTCAAATTTATTGTTTGTGTTTTTATTGGCTCTACAATTAAAAAAGTGCCAGAAGATCTTAATTTAACAGTAGTGATGCTGTTGAAGGCGATGTCAGGGCGAAGAGAAGTCAAGATGAAGTGGTGCTGGCGGAGGATGCTTGTGATCTGCCTTCCTCTGGTTTTTGCGCAATTTATATTGCGCTCTCCAGAGCGCGACCACGGATTTGGGAGATTTGTATGGGGAATTTTGTTTCCCCCTTTCTCGCTCTTTTCCGGGTCGCTGGTAATTTTGTGAGATAGATTTAATTAATCTATCCCCTTCTCCTAAGCATCACCTTTAACCTCAACTTCTCCACACTCTTCCATCATTTTTATTAAGTTTAGAAATACAGATTAAAAAATACAGTTTACAAATAATACCCGGTTTTTGGGGCTAAACTCTTAATAACTAACTTATACTAACATTTACATACATAATAACATGACAGTTATGTTAGCTGGGGGCCGAGTTATCACTCCGGTATATTTTATTTGGCCGGCTACACATTTGTCGTGGACTATGTACGTCCGACACAATTTTTATAGCAAAATTTTTGTGAAAAATCACCTCAAGGGCGCTTTAGGATTTGGACGGTACTTTTTCAGCATCCACAAACCAAAAAAAGTACTCTTAAAAACAATGAAAATAAGTATACATAGTAGTTTTACCCACACTCTTAAAAACAATGAAAATAAGTATACATAGTAGTTTTACCCACACTCTTAAAAACAATGAAAATAAGTATACATAGTAGTTTTACCCACACTCTTAAAAACAATGAAAATAAGTATACATAGTAGTTTTACCCACACTCTTAAAAACAATGAAAATAAGTATACATAGTAGTTTTACCCACACTCTTAAAAAACAATGAAAATAAGTATACATAGTAGTTTTACCCACACTCTTAAAAAAACAATGAAAATAAGTATACATAGTAGTTTTACCCACACTCTTAAAAACAATGAAAATAAGTATACATAGTAGTTTTACCCACACTCTTAAAAAACAATGAAAATAAGTATACATAGTAGTTTTACCTTAAAAAAACAATGAAAATAAGTATACATAGTAGTTTTACCCACACTCTTAAAAACAATGAAAATAAGTATACATAGTAGTTTTACCCACACTCTTAAAAAAAACAATGAAAATAAGTATACATAGTAGTTTTACCCACACTCTTAAAAAACAATGAAAATAAGTATACATAGTAGTTTTACCCACACTCTTAAAAACAATGAAAATAAGTATACATAGTAGTTTTACCCACACTCTTAAAAACAATGAAAATAAGTATACATAGTAGTTTTACCCACACTCTTAAAAAACAATGAAAATAAGTATACATAGTAGTTTTACCCACACTCTTAAAAAAACAATGAAAATAAGTATACATAGTAGTTTTTACCCACACTCTTAAAAACAATGAAAATAAGTATACATAGTAGTTTTACCCACACTCTTAAAAAAAACAATGAAAATAAGTATACATAGTAGTTTTACCCACACTCTCTTAAAAACAATGAAAATAAGTATACATAGTAGTTTTACCCACACTCTTAAAAAACAATGAAAATAAGTATACATAGTAGTTTTACCCACACTCTTAAAAACAATGAAAATAAGTATACATAGTAGTTTTACCCACACTCTTAAAAACAATGAAAATAAGTATACATAGTAGTTTTACCCACACTCTTAAAAAAAAAACAATGAAAATAAGTATACATAGTAGTTTTACCCACACTCTTAAAAACAATGAAAATAAGTATACATAGTAGTTTTACCCACACTCTTAAAAACAATGAAAATAAGTATACATAGTAGTTTTACCCACACTCTTAAAAAACAATGAAAATAAGTATACATAGTAGTTTTACCCACACTCTTAAAAACAATGAAAATAAGTATACATAGTAGTTTTACCCACACTCTTAAAAACAATGAAAATAAGTATACATAGTAGTTTTACCCACACTCTTAAAAACAATGAAAATAAGTATACATAGTAGTTTTACCCACACTCTTAAAAACAATGAAAATAAGTATACATAGTAGTTTTACCCACACTCTTAAAAACAATGAAAATAAGTATACATAGTAGTTTTACCCACACTCTTAAAAACAATGAAAATAAGTATACATAGTAGTTTTACCCACACTCTTAAAAACAATGAAAATAAGTATACATAGTAGTTTTACCCACACTCTTAAAAAACAATGAAAATAAGTATACATAGTAGTTTTACCCACACTCTTAAAAACAATGAAAATAAGTATACATAGTAGTTTTACCCACACTCTTAAAAACAATGAAAATAAGTATACATAGTAGTTTTACCCACACTCTTAAAAACAATGAAAATAAGTATACATAGTAGTTTTACCCACAACTGTCACACTTGAAGAAACCACATTTCGAAAGTGTGTTTTCAAGTAAAATGATTTTCGTTAGAAAATGAAATCTTCAAAAATTAATTGAACACGAGCTCTTCGGAGCATCTTCCATTTTAATACAGGTTGAACACACAAATAGGTGTCAATAAACATGTCGGTGTCACATAGTATTCAAATAAAAAATGGTAATGTCACACAATTTTTAAAATCAACAAAAGTTCCACTAATAAAAAAGCAGACATACATAGAATAAATCATACGTTTGCATCCGTTATAGCTACTAGTTATTTTTACAATTTAAAAATTGTTGCAATAAGTTTTCATAAACATATTTCAATTAAAAGTATTTTATTGCGTAAATAACCTATTTGCACATTCTGTACTCCTGGTATATTCACTTTAAAAATGTGAGTAAAGTGCTACCAACACGACATTTGGTTCCTGGTAAATTTATTATTTATTTTAATCTAGGTAAATTTGGTAAACATTGCACTCACTCATAAATTAGGTTATTATCTGTTCAACATTCTGTTCTCCTGGCAGTCTCTCTTTGACAATGTGTGTTGAGTATTATTTCCACCCAGGTGACTGACATACTAACCGTGAAGTTTTGTGATCTGACACCTATTCATTATTCTTTGCTCCTGGTAGATTTTTTTGCAATATGGTAAAATTATTGTAAGAGTGCCTGCCACAGGGGGCTCAGATTTATTTACTTTGGTTCTGTTTTCAAGTAAAATCCTTGTTTTATACAAAAAAATTCACTCATTCTGTTATCCTGGTAGAATTAATCCACTGCAGTATGAAGGTTTCTTATGCCTAGTTTACATAAGGACAGGATGTCTTGTCCCAGCTTCGAACCTATTTTTCTAATGTGAACAGAAGTTTGGAGGGCAGTACAATGGATAAGACATTGTCCTAGAGATAGACAGGCAGGCTATCTTCGCAGGACAGTGTCTTACCCCCACCACTGGGCGTGGAAGCATTGTCCGCATGTTTACGCGCACGGGCAGAACAGTAGGACAATAGCTACCGTTCCGTGTATACGCAGCTCTCCCAAACTCGCGAGTTATCCTGTATCAATTTTCGTAGCGTTCTGTGTTTGAACTACGGTAAAATTGCTTTATCGTCCCACTGTCCTGTTCTGCGCGGTCGAGACTGTTCACAGAGCTCGGACAGGATAGTATTGTCCGTCTTCTGTATTGTCCTCGTGTAAACTCTGCATTAGTGTTACATGAGGTCTTAAAAGGGAACAGCCATGATGCTGTCCAGCCTCAGATATGAGAGGATCGCAAATAAATATTCCTATGTCACAGGAGAGATAAAAGAAAACAAAAATAAAAATTGTACAATATATATTGTTTATTCTCACTTTTATTACATAATATTATTTATATTCATCTAAATAAAAAAAAAAAATAACTTGAAGCTCTCCATTTACAGAATAAAGATTATATACAAAGACTAATTCTAGAATAATAATGGACAGAATTTTATTAATTAAATATAATAAACGAGAAATATTACTACATAATATTATGACAGTAACTGACGAGGTGCTTGGTTATGGAGATGTGGAGAAAATACATTTGAAGACAGAATTGTGTGGAGTTTCAACTTTTTTGTATAACCTCAAAATGAACGGAAACCACTTGAATTTTTGCACCCACCATTATCTATAATCTCAAAATAAAGATAAACTGCTCATAAACAAAACGGTTTCCTATGGTTGTGAGATGTGGTGTCAAACCAATAATAAGATAATGAGGAAACCAAATTAGCTGCCTTGAATGAAAAATACTAAGAAATTTATTTGGATATAAAATAGGACCAGAGGAATAAAAATAACCGCAAATTCCAGAATCTTATTGAGCATTAAACTATCGAAATATTATGTTTATCTCGAAGACTGCGATGGGCGGCCATGTGGAGAGAATGTCAGATGACAGGAAACTGAAAATCATGAGCAAGTGGGTGTCCCTTTGGAAGCGCCCCAGAGGCATATAGAGGAAGAGGTGGACTGATAGCGTGGAAGAAGATTGGAGCAGGATGGGAAGGCTTGAGGAATGGAGAAGAGAACATTTATGAAGGTCAAATGTCAGCGCCGTGATGAGATTAACCTGTAAACTTAATGTGAGAGTTAAATAATTTTACGATAAGGTATGAACTGGGTTTATTATGTAGAGTACAGAAATTGATATTTTATTAAATGATCACAACCTTCTTGTAAACATGTTCAAGAACCTTCATGTGGTCCTTGGTGGAACTGGAAAGTAACAGAAGCAAGTGTATCCTCTACAGTTTTATAATCTACATTCGACCAACAGATGATTTCCCGTTTATAAACATGTCGCAAAAACTAATAATTTGAACAAATCTCAATTAAAATCATCATTTATCATAGAATTAATAATTACATACAACTAAAGTTAAAATTGAATTAATTTCAATGTAAAAAAATATATACAATGTGCGTGGAAATGTCTTTGAAACAAATGTAGAAAATAAATTATAATTTTTATATCAAAATTAAGGCAATTTTACAGAACTGGCATAAGCCACAAAAAGGCGTAAATCTAGATGAACCGATAAACAAAAATTCAATGCTAATTTAATTTTTAGTTTTTTTTCAACTCCTTGAACTAGTCCATATTTCTAAGCTTTTAAGGCATCTCAGTTCTATGTTTTCCTGCGTCATCTCTTCTCCGCTGACTTCCACAATTTGTGAAATCAGAAAGTCGCCTACAAAATTTACGACAATCCAAGTATCCCTATGATTGAGAAAATTACATACAAATTGTTTTTTATCGTTAGTTATACCCGCTCCGCTAGATGGCAGTGTAAAATATGTCACCATCAAAGTTTGTCATTTAAGCAAGTTTCATGTTTTTTTGTTCACCTCATGAGTGACCCGCTGGTCAGAGCCAAAGATCTATTGCCCAAAATTTGGTAATATTACAAAAAAAACGTAACGGTACAAAAACAGATTAATAATATAGTTATTAAGGCCACAATACTACTCAATTTTACAAATCGACATTACAATAATACTAATTTAGAGTTTACTTAAAAATAACTAAAAAATACAATTCAAGGTTTTTATTATTTCATATTGGGTTATATACAGATTTCCTTGTAAGTAGGAAAATTCATAAATATTAACAAAATTTTATTATTTATCTATGACCCTTTTGACAGCTGTGAAGCCAATATTTGTAACATTCAAATTTAAACAAATTACAATCACAACACGCACATCAAAATGTAGATGTAGGAATTTAACCCGTAATGTTAGACGAATATGTAGTTACATTGAACAAAATAATAAATATAAGTATTATTATAAAAGTAGTACGCAAATTAATTTAATACTTTATACTTGTGTGTTAAATTGTGTTGGAAATTCATCAAAAGTTACAAAGATTAACAATTTTTAATTTTAAATTTCTTTTGTATTTTTTACCAAGAACGTTATAAATACATTCACCATGTTAGAAATTGCGTTTGAACAAAAATTGGCAGCCATCTTGGCTGTTAGTGTGTGGGCCTTTTGTACAGGCGGTATTGGTTAAACTGAACCAAAATTAAAAATGTGTGCTTGATGCAGGCACTTTAATAAATTTTCATGTTGAGAAAGTGTTCAAAATTTTTAATATGCTTTTCACAGCCGTCTACAGATGGCAGTTCCACACTCATATTCTAAATTATGTTTAATTCTTAAATTATAAATTATCTCACAGTAGGTACCATAAAATATACACATTTATCATTCTCCAACAGTCCACAATCGACAAATTTTAAATCCACAGCTGGTACGAACTGACTTTCTCTTCAAAAGAATATAAAAATAAATTTACTTACAACATAACATTTTATCAAAATAATTCAATCTGAGGCAGATTTTATTCTCTCTTTCTAAACCAAACAAAAAATCCCAACTTTTGCGTTTAGTTCATCTTTCTATCCAATACGTAAGAAGGTAATACTTAAGACACGAGCGTTTAAATAGAAATCCATACATGTGCTGGGAAAAATACAATAATCGTAAGGAAAGTCATACCCGACAGTTTCTTAAGAATAAATAATTTAATCGATTGAGCATTTGAATCTAATATACCTTACAATATAGGAATTTAATTATAATATAAAAATAATTTATACAATTCATTTTCACTAAATATGTAAACTCAAATGTGACGATTTAAACTAAAAAAATTGTCATACAAACAGATTTCTAAAATTTGATAAAAAATTCATAATATAAAAAAAGACTCATACAGAGAAACACTTCATTTATGGAGGGAATGACCTTGGTTGGGACAGGTTTAGACACTGCCACATGAGATAGTATTACGTATGTATATTGAAGCGCAGGATTTAATCAATTTTCAAAAATAAATTGGGTAATCCCCATATAATTAGTTTATAGTAATCAGGAAACTTTATATATATTTTAATCTACAACTAAAAATAAATAATAATTGATGTGCTTATGAGTTAAAAATATTTCAACTATTAATCATTTTACCTCGTTCCCAAACGTACAAAGAACGGACGTACGCGACATGTGGCATACAGGCCATACGCGGCACTCTTTTTGACTCTTGTTTAAAAACTAATGCGTAAATATACGCGTATAGTGATGGAGTTGTGGATTATTTGCGCGAATTATACCATTATCGGGGTAAAGCAAAAATCATAATTGTCTTTAGCATCAAAATTACTTTTCACGAAAGTAGTAATTCTGACAGGCAGTTTGCTGGGTGATGATATGGAAGGCAAAACAGCTATCACATGTTATATTCATATGGGTTATTTAAATTTATATTGATTATACGTGGTAGTTATCTAAACTAACCGCGAAAACAATGGGGGATGATTGAAATTTGAAACAGTTAATGGATTTTGTAAGAATGTAGTGATTGCAGCACGCCTTGTAGGTTGTGTAATTCTTCGTAAGGTTTCGGCTTATGCAGAGCTGAGCAATTCACTGAAACATAAAAAAATATTATTAATATTATTGATACAAGAGATAGTCTACATAACTATAAGCACTCAGGACATATGTTTCACCTAATTCCCTTGACAGTAGTCCAGTCCCTTGAGTAAAGTTCACAAGGGTTATCATTCAGTGTTATGTTTTCTGATTCCACAACTTGTCTAGCAAGGTATCTGAGTTAGTATTGAAATATTCAGTAAATCATTTCAACAATTTCAGACAATTTTTTTTACAAATGTCAACTATGTACAAATATTTATATTTGGTATGCCTCCTGGAGCACTTTCCATTAAAATACGGGTAGAACAAACAAACCATTCCAACCTGATGTATAGACGTGATTAAAAAGTTATCTGTTCATTGATTTTATTTTATAAGAAAGGAAAACATTCCCGGGTCACGGATAACCTGACAATATTTGAAAACCTCCTATTGCCATCATAATAAGTGAAAGATGCTGCTTGTGCAATGATGGAGGACTAAGCCAGCAGATGAATTGTACCCACGAAGCCCGGATGGGAATCTAAAGCGTTTGTCCACTTAATTACCGACCGGTCAAATAGGTTAATCTAACAGACTGCCTGTTTCTGCACAAATTTAAGAGTTTATCTTTATTTATCTAAGGGTCCATATCAGAGGGTGGCTGCCGGGATATATTGAAAATGCTTACTTGGATAGCTCTCTCGTAGACAGCCCGCCCACCATCCCAGACCGGGATCTGCTGCGACTCAACTGCGCTCTTCTCTCCGCTACAAAACACAAACGTTCATTAGTTTTATCGCAATTCAATATATGTAATACCAAAAAATCGCAAAGATCGGATAAAGCACAAGGGATTGGATATATGTATGTACATTTTTTGGACGAGCATTCAAAGCAATGAAATCACATAAAATAATTCCGCAACTACACAGCCACAATTAAGAAATAATTAAAAATAGGTTACGTTTTTGTTTAAACACGTTAAGAATACGTAAAGAGTATGTATTTTTTGGACAGTGATGAAATGAAATGGCCCATACCGTGTGAAGGGAGCTCCAATATAATGCGTAAAACAGATCCTTCCAAATCCTCTAGTGAATGTGAATGCAAGGGACAGAAAAAGGATACTAGTTGAAAAGGATACTACGTATTTCAAAATTCTGTTTCTAATTTGTTGTGGAAATCCACTGTGATTATATGATCAAAAACACTTCTTTATAACTTATATCCACCTGTTGAAAACAAATTAAGAGTCTTTTCTATTTTATTTATAACAAGTTAAACCTAAAACACAACAATTTATTTTGCATTTATTTATGATAAGATTAAATTTTTTATAACATAATGAACCTTGTTTATAACAAAATGAACTTCTTTCCACTTGTTTACGATAAGATGCATTTTTTCCCACTTGTTTATGACAAGATTAACTCTGTTCAACTTGTTTATAACAAGGTTTTTTCCAATTTTTTAGGACACAGTGAACTTAGTTTTATAGCGAGATTAACTTATTTCAAATTGTTGTTACTACAAGGTGAACTTATTTCTATTAAATCTAAATTTATAACTGACTCAACTTGTAACAAAAATGATATAAAAGTGTTTTTAATCATATTAATAACAGAAGTTATAAAATGAAGACAAATCTAGCCAGTAAATGTTTTGAGAGCAATTCTGTAGGTTGAAAGGGAATAATCTAACACAAAGATATTTTCTTACCAAATGAACCTAGGCGAGTCCCAATTAACATAAAGACTTCCCGCTGATAGCTTCTTTGCAACCTTTCACTAAACCTAACCTAACCTCTCCCTAAAGAGAGATTACAATAGCTCTCGGTGGGAGGAGCATACATAATAATGAACGATATCAAAGGGAAGACCAAACGAATAAACCAATTTCGGTAAAAAAAGTGCAGTGATTAAAACCACTCTATCAATCTGACATTTTGGTTAAATACTTTTGTACAAACATGCCCATGTACGCACAAGTCAGTCATTCGATGGAAATGGCATGCCGTGTGAAATAGCTCACCAGTTGACCAAATATTAGACTAAATCGAAGCAAGAAGACCAAAGCGTTTCTCAAAAATGATTCATTAATCCGAATCCGAGTCTGAAAACGAAAACAAAAAAAGAAACACAAAGGTTGGGTCGTTTCAAACCCTCGTCACATATGGTGACCATCAAATTAATAATCAGTGCCATTTGAGCGGTTCCCGTTAAACGCCGATTCTCGGTCTGTATTAGATTTTAAACAATTTGTGATGAGTTGAAAAGAATAACAACATGATTATTATGCTTGTCAGCTGATCAAAATTTGATCGAAAGCTGAAACAGACCGAAAATTGGCATATAACGGGGATCGTTCAAATGTAAAAAATAAAAATGGTGCTGATCGCTGATTTGATGGTCATCAAATATGATGAGAGTTTGAAACACCTCAACTTGAATAGAGGGGATCCCGGGTTACGAATAACCTGAGAATAATTTTAAAACTCCTACTACCATCATAATAAGTGGAAAATATTGCTTGTACAATGATGGAGGACTTAGCTAGCAGAGGAATTGAACCCACGACGCTTGGGTGGGAACCTGACACATTTGTAAACTCGGCTCCTTAGCGATCAACCTGTTACGCTTATATCGGCCTCGCATTCTTCACAGATCTCCTTGTTCATTATACAGTAATACAACGGTTTAAGTTCAACATTAGATAAATTCAAGTGTAAATATATAAAGCGAGACATACCTCCTGCTACCCTGGGTCCCTTCTTTCTCTGCCTCTCCCTACTGAAGGCAGATCCGCTGGTCAGGGCCTCCATCAAGCTGTAAGGAAAATAATCACGTTAATTAGAATGCTTACACCAACATTACATCAAAAAACTCAACTCTGTCAAGTCTTCCCCAATTGAGGGATGTGGAGAGATTTGTTAACCTTATCACCACATTCCTGATACATATATAGAGTGGCGCAGTATGCACAAATCATCCCCAGCGCATGTGCAGCATGCGAAGAAAGAATTATCGGCTGTGCCAAGGAGGTAATCAATTGATTATATTTGAAATGTATCAACCACATTTCATCTTATTTCCTTGAAAACAAAATTGTATGTGGAAAGAAGGGATTTCTAATAGTTGAATCAAAGAAAGAGTACCTGTCCATGACGCCCTCTTGTTGCGTGTCCATGTTGACGAGGGCCTTGTGGCGATGCGCCCTCTCGCCGCGCTCGCGCTCCGCAGTTATGCGGGCCGTCTTGGCACGTCGGGCACGCTCCTCTGTCTCCCTGAGAACTAGGTTCTCTGTGTGCGCATTCTAGACACATACATAAACAAGAATAAATAATTTGAGAAGATAAAAAGCTACAAATAGACAATAAAATTGAGCTTGAGCGCATGTGCCTAATGAAACAATTAGAAAAATGACACTTGGAGGTTCTAGAGAACAAATCAGAAAAATTGGAGTGACCTAATGAAACTATTATAAACATTGAAGTGACCTAATGAAACAATTAGAAACATTGAAGTGGCCTAATGAAACAATTAGAAACATTGAAGTGGCCTAATGAAACAATCAGAAACATTTGAGTGGCCTAGTGAAACAATTAGAAACATTGAAGTGATCTAATGAAACAATTAAAAACATTAGAGTGACCTGATGAAACAATTAGAAACATTGGAGTGACCTAATGAAGTAATTATAAAAAGGACACCTAAAACGGTCTAATAAACCAAATAGAAAAAGGAGGAGACTTACGTGGAAAGAGTCTTTGAAGGTCTTAATATCCCCAAAGAAGTCCTCCAGTGTGTATTTGGCCTGGTCAAACGCGTAGAACTCTGCCAAATCTGCATACAATTCCTCCATCTTCTTGAGCATGGAACGCAGCACGTCGCATTGCGCTCGGGCCTCCTCAGCAAACGGCTGAATTACGCATGGTTAAGGTTTTAATCTTTTATTTATTAAACGTCATGTACATTTTGTACTTTTTGATTTTAAAGAAATTACGGTTTTGGTGGTGATCTGTAAGATACTAGCCACAAAGACAAAATATACTCATTTGCCTGAAGTAAGAAAAAACTCTCGAATTGTGAGCTTTGAGGTCAGGAAATTGCAATTTTTGCTGTCGGGAATTTCTAGGTCAATGCAATGATTTTCAGCTAACAACTTAATTTTATTGTGAGTTATGGAACTTTGAACTATCCATATTAAACTGTCAAAAAATAAGATGTCATAATACAGAGTAGAAAAGCAAGCTCAAATTAAAAATCATCAAAAAATTATTAGACTTTCATAAATAGCACATAAGATTTTTGGATAAAGTGCAAATAGAAAACTATATTTAATAATAATTAGATTATGCAACTAGCATAAATATGTGAATGCAGTATGAAAAGGATACAGCCATGACAGTGTGGAAACAGTCCTCAGAGTCCTGCGGTTGCTTGGAGTTCTGCAGGTCTGACTCCAGCCCCTTGATGTCGGAGTCCATCTTCTTCAGCGACTTCTGCAGGTTGTCCAGGGATACTCGGGATGCCCTGCAATTCAATGCATATCATTCATTATCAAATGGGTCAGATTTACATTTACAGACTCTATTATTTGACAGTTATAATAATGTCGCAAAGATGTAAATTCTCTAAAATTAATTCCATAAATCAAATGGAAATACAATATAATACATGGAATCGGCAAATGTTATTTTTTTTTAAAGAAAGGCAAACATTACCAGGTTACGAATAACCTGATATTTGAATTACCCTTACCATATTGTGGGGTTACTACCAAAAGTTGGTAGCTTACAAAAACTGTTTTTGTTTAACTGATTAGTGGCTGAGTCGACAAAGGAGTTGGATTCCCACCCGGGCGTCATGGGTTGAATTCCTCTGCTAGCTAAGTCTTCCATCATTAAACAATCAACATTTTCTGCTTATACGATGGAAGTAGGAGTTTTTCAAGTTGTCAGGTGATTCGTAACCCGGAAATGTTAATCTTTTGAAAAAAAAATAAGAATAAGTAAACTCAATTTTAAAGTTCGACCTTCCCTATAAAGTCAGGGTTATGGGAGATAATAATAATGTAAACTTTTTGAATTCATTGGAGTTAACTTTTTTCTTGTGTTGTCTTTTTTAAAAGTGCTTATTGAATTTTTTCTTGTCTAATAATTATAAAAAAATGAAGTCAAAAAGCAGGACCCAAAAACCTACTTAAAGACCTAAGAGGGGACCCAAACTTATTCCAGACATAGATTTCAATATACATATTTAAAAAAATAAAATTTATCATTATTCTTTAATCACCTTCTCAGTTGACGTTTTGTCTCTTTCAATTCATATTATGTCTCTTTCTCTCTGTTCCTTTGTTATAATTTAAATGTTATTCTATTGTTTTCTCACTGTTCGGTTATTTTATTTTATATTTTGTTCTCTCTCTGTATGTATATATAACCACACACTTTGTATTTTTTGTTTTGGCTAAGAAAAACCGCTCGGTCATAAAAATTGAAATAATATTCGTGGCCTTACACAAGGTTATTTTTTCATTTCTTTATACATATATATTTAAAAATGTTGAATTACCAACTTTTGTTGGTTGAGCAATGACGAAGGACTTAGCTAGGCAGAGGATTGACACCGGTTGGATTCCGGAACTTTGGACTGCTCGAACAACTAACTGGTTTGAACTAAATTCTCTGCTCATATGATTTTTTCAAAATCAATGAAGCTGTTTAAAAGTAATTATCTCAGAACAAAGATGTTGGGTAACACTGCATTTACAGGTTTCTAGCAATACTTCAAAAGTAAGGTTAGGTTATGTACGCACTTGTCGGTGTGGGTGATCTCATCTTGGAAGTTGAGCACATCGGGGAAATTCTGCTCAATGGTGTCCACCAGGTAGTGTAGGAGCGTGTGCTTATTCTCCATGTCCTTAGTAGACGTGAGCTGAAATATGTTAAATTAGTAGAATTATTAAAGAGTAATTTATTTAAAGCTGAGACAATGAAGTATTAAAACCGTCCTATATATGTAAATGCTTTGACACTGACAGCCAAGATGGCCAATCTTGTTCAAACATATTTTCTTACACGGATGCTTAAAATTATTTACTTAAGTTTTTATCCTTAATAATACATACACAATGAAACTCTGGTTCAGGTTTTTAAAGGGACTGGATTTTTTTTATGTGGGAACCCGAGCTTTTTGGAATCGTAGCCGAGTATCTTAACTGCTCAACGGAGGTCGAAAAATGCTTGTGGCGATAACATATCAACGCCGGAAAGGCAAAAGGGCTGAAGCGCCATTTTGGAAAGTTTACACCAGAGAACTTAAATTTTTTTTTTAATAACTGGTTGGACTTTGAAAAAACAAAAGTTGACTCAGATAAATCAATGCTCTTACTATGCTACTTGAAGTGAAAAAAAGATTAAAAAAAGCCCCAAACTTGTGTCGCTTCAGTCAAGCCTTCTCCCAAATGCTACATATATTTTAGATGGCTGAAGCGCCACAAGTCTTCAGAATCAAACGAGAGTCAGAGCTTTGGACGCAGAAAAAAGAACTGATCAAAACTGTACATTTAACTCATTTAAGTGTCGCTTAACCTCTTTTGCCTTTCCAGCTGTTGTTGTACTGGTCAACTCAAGTCAAAACCTTAATTCTTTTGATTAAAGCCCGCATGATTTTTAACTGTCATTAAGCTAGGTACTAAATAGTTTTTTAAATTGTTATGACTCCTGTTATGATCAGGTCTTGACTTGCCTTGCCACTTCTATTATGTATACCTTGTCTTTATTCTTTACTTGATTCATATTCCATCCTTTACTAATAATTTACACTATTCTTCTAAGTTCGTGTAACTTATATTGTAAATTGAACATTAGTCCGTTAATAAATAAACAAAATATTACCTTGGTGAGGAAGCTGATCTCGAAGCCGAAAGCCCCGGCGTTGTTGGAGCCCGTGTTCATGTAGTTGCCCAGTAGCAACACCAGCTCCAGGATCTTGGCAAACTTCCCACTGGCCTTCATCTCCTCGCACGCCGCAGTTCCCGACACTATGTCCTGGAATGGACGGTAATTATTACCTCATGTTTTGTTCAAACAATACTATAAATTTAAATTGTCACTAAATTCAAACAATCTATTTGGCCACTTTTGGACTTTTTTTTATTGTCAAGGAGTTTTATTTGATGCATCAAAATTTGTCTGGCTGGGATAAGAGGGTTAATCGATATTAAGTTATATTATACAATATTAAGTGAGGTTAAGCGATTAAGGTAATATTTCACAAAAATGGCGATATATAAATTAGCCAAGTGTTAATATGTTACATACTAGAAATATATCAATTTTCTAGATTTACAAAATCTTTTTCTTGATAGTTTTGTATTTTGTAGATACTTTTTCACTACAATGCCTTCATCTGAAACTAACTAACATATCGACTGTGTTTAGGTGAAAGACGTTATTCCACATTTTTTTTGCAAGGAAATTTGGGCCTTAGTGATAAAATAACAGTCATGCTGTTACGCTTGACACCTGATCATAATTTGATCAAATGCTGAAACGGGCTGAGAATCGGCGGTTAACGACCCTTCGTTAATTTATTTGAAGTGGTAACGGTAAAAAAAATCATAATGACGCTAATCATCGATTTGCGACAGTGTAAAATGTTGCAGTGGTTCAAACCACTAGGCCTAAATTTGCTTACAAAAATATGTGGGATAAGGCCGTTCACCTAAACACAGTTGATATTAGTCAAAATTGAGTTATTTTGTGTAAAAAGCTAGAATGAAGGAACTTACGGGTTTAATCTCGTTGATCAGCTCCCGATAGTGTTGTTTAAATGACAGACTCTTCAGCCGAGGAAGTAGCCGCTTCACGTCGGAGATGGTCATTCCAAACTGCTCGGCTTCCGTTAATTCATCGTAGGATTCTTTCAGCTCAGAGAGTTTCTTGAGCTGATCTGGCGGGGGTAGGTACTGCAAGAAACAAAAAAAAAATTTGAGCCTCTACCTACTTGTTTACTTACGTTCGAGTGGAAATTTACAGAAAATATGCAAAACAAACTGTCACAGATATGAATTGTTATAAGTTACAATAAAATATATGAAAAACATAAAAATAAATATACATGCGATAGTAGAAACAATACTAGTGAAATTTGATGTATCTTTACCGGACAGTGCTACTGAACTTTGGTTTAACTTTACCAGAGAGTGGTACTTAATTTTTGTGTAACTTTACTGGGCAGTAGTGCTACTGAATTTTTATGTAACTTTACTGAATAATGCAACAAAACTTTTGAGTAACTTTACTGGGCAATGCTACTGAATTTTTATGTAACTTTACCGGATAATGCAACAAAACTTTTAAGTAACTTTACCGGGCAGTGCTACTGAACATTCAAGTAACTTTACAGGTCTGTGCTACTACTGAACTTTTGGGTAACTTTATCAGACAGTGCTACAGAACTTTTATGTAACTTTACTGGGCAGTTCTATTGAACTTTTATGTAACATTACCAAGCAACACTACTCACTTATGTCACTTTACTGAATTTTTATGTGAAGGATATAATTTGTAATGATTGTACGTTATCTAAATATGTATGGTTACCTGTATGAGTAGGTCCAGCACGGTGGCAGTCAGGACCTGGGTGTCGCAGCGCATGATGCAGCGCCGCACCGAAGAGTAGCTCATGTGCTTGAGGGCGCCGCCAAGGAGGATGGAGATGTTCTGCGCCGCCTTGCCGTCCAGCACCTTGAGGTTCTTCACTTTCTTCATGGTGCCCCGGCTGAAATATTCAGTAGTGGTTATTAGAATCGCCCTGGCCGACAGATGCTACTGGGGTCTCCAAAGACACAATTAAACCCGCTTAAGAAGTTACCGTTTAATATTAGAGTTTTTTTTTAACCTCGAAAAAATCTCATACAAATTACCTCCTTTTTACATTTTTTCCCGTTTAATATGTTTCCCGTATGATAAGATTTCTCACGTAAGAAGTTTAAAAAAATGCTTCCTAGCAAAATTATTACCCTTTAATTGAGTTTTGCGGTCCAAAACTGACCGCCTGCGCTGCCAGCGGTATCCTTTGATGTTAATTTCGATTTGAATATGCCCAATAAATTGCAGTCAATGCATGTTTCTAGAATATATGTGTATTTTGTTGTGAACATATGCATTATAATCAATTGTATTTGTTTAGTACCATATTACGGGAAAAGTGAGAACCCTCTTAAGTCGTTTTAATTGCCTGGTCCCTTGAAAAACTTCTCAACAGGGTTTGATTGTAACACTTCTCTCAAGAAGAACCCTATTCACAATATGAAAAACACATCAGACCAGTGCTATGCTACGGCTAAGGAGTGGTAAGGCCTCACTAAGGAACAGCAAAAGTGAATACAATGTTTCAAGAGCCGTCAATAACCAAATTTGTAAAAGTGAGACTCTACACAGGTTTTAGCGCCCATGATGATGAAATAATGCAGTAGTTGCCTGGCCTAGGATAGCTCCTATGGGCAGCACGCATAGTAAGGATGGAAGATTCTGCAGTGGACATTAAAAACTGGCAATGACAGACGACATTAGATAAATCGTCCACTCTACCTCTTTATCTCCATATTGAAATGCATAGATACCTGTCCAGGAGGACAGATTTTGTTAAGAGGTTTGAAGTATTGTCAGACAGTTATAACAAGATTTATAAAACTAGGATGTTTCTGCTAGGTAGGACATTTAGCAAGGATGGAAGTTAGTCGACAACCAAAGAGGCTTCTCTACAAGAAAGCTACGGGACGAAGGAGGGTTGTGAGGGCTAAACTTAGGTAGCTGGTTCATCCTTAGGGGGGGGAGGGAGAAAACGGCAAGAAATCGACAGTAGTGGAGATGTTTCTTAGAGTCAGCTAAGACTTTCCAAGAGTGGCAACGCCATGAACGCATACGGTGTAAAATCGGTTAGTTTAATCGCACCTGACTGGCGCGTCCTGGTCGTCGGTGGGCTTGGCCTTGCCGGCCGGTCGCGAACAGAAGCGCTGCGCCAGCCCGCTGAGGATATCGGGCGCGGCGAGGGCGATGCGGTCCTCAAGCACGCCCACCCAGAAGGATTTCTCCGACATCTTCTGCGGCACGATGCTCTTCCAGTTGGCGCGCTTGAGGGGGCCGCGCGAGTCCACGTCCCACTTCTTCTTGGGCTGCAGGCCGTGGGAGAGGATGTCGGGCCTGGGCATCTGGAAAATATTAAATAAATGTTAATTACAAAGTAACACATACACATTGACTGTACTTCTGTCACCTGTTTTAGGTTTGGCTTGACATGTATCAAGATAGGGAGCAAGACAAAGGTAGCCGAAATTCCCTTCCACACTACATTTTGGAGATAATAACAGGGATAGGCAAGGAGTGTGCGAGAAAATTTGATCAGTTTAGCGGGAGAATGTCGACTGTGTTTAGGTCGAAGGCGTTATTTCGGCGTGGTTTGAACCACTGTCACATTTTACACTGTTGCAAATCAATGATTAGCGCCATTATGTTTTTTTTTAACGTAACCATTTCAAATAATATCCCCCGTTAACAATCGATTCTCGGCCCGTTTGAGTATTTGATCAAATTATGATCAGTCAATATGTAAGGAATGGGACTATATTTTAAATGAATGTAATTTATTTAAGTTGGGGTATTTCAATCTTGGAAATATTTTATTGACGATCAAGCATAATGATACTGTTATGCTCGATAGCTGAAATGAGTCATGTATCAACATGCAACGGGGACCACTCAAACAATATAATAATAATATTTGGATGATTTGTATAGCGCCTTTTTTGTGAAAAATCACCTCAAGGGCGCTGTACAGATCTTATTTTCTATTATTACATATTAATTCCTAGTTTAAAGAGAAAATATATAGGAACACACTTACCTGGTAGGTCCCATCAGATAGACACACTCATTAACTTAAAATAATAACTATGATTTGAATTTTTTATTTTTTTTTCCGGTTTAGGGCACGGGAGTGAAATTAAAAATGGACTTTCTGAGTATAACGTATTTACCATAGGAGCCATGGGCATGAATCCCCCTGGTGGTGGGGGTGGAGGAGGTCCCCCCATTCCCGGTGGAGGGGGTGGTGGGGGAGGTCCCCCTCCCATCCCCATCATCGGCGGCGGGGGTGGAGGCGGGGGTCCCCCCATTCCGGGCATCGGGGGGGGGGGAGGTCCGCCCATTCCGGGCATCGGGGGAGGGGGTGGGCCGCCCATGCCGGCCATTCCTGGAAACAGGGAAAGATAAATAAAGATTTAAATAATATTGATAATCTAAAACACAAATATGAAAAAGAAAAAAAAACAGAAACTAAAAACAACAATGGTCATGACCGAGACACAAACTCGGAACCTCTACGCTATCCGGGAGTAACACTCTGCCAATTAAGCCATCAAGATCTCATTTGAAAGCGGCATTTTATTAATAAATCTTGTAGCTCTGCTTTCAACTCTCTAGAGCCAGTGGGACTATGGCATCCCCAATTAGGGTATGTTGTGAGATTAGAGGGTGTGGGGAAGAGGAAGGTAGGGAAGTACCTGGCTATTCAGATCTGGCTACCGAACACAGCTAAAACCATTTCAAGCAATGTTTTGATTCAGAATGGTGGTCTTTCACCAGGGTGATACTGACAGTATCTACCACTCTGGAATGTGCCTGTAGTATACTTTATATAATATTAATAATGAAATGTGAAATAGTACAAATTAATAAAATAAAAATTATTTGCATATATGCTGTCTGCAATGTACTGATTTTATGATAACGCTCATGGTGAAAGTTAATTTTGCACTCCATACCCGAGTGTGAATTGATTGAATAAATAATGAAATTAGGAAAAGCAAACCAGACCAGAGACACTGAGAGAGGAATGAGATATGGATTAGCCGGACTAGGCCACTTTTAGTAAATGGTGAATAAGTAAATTAAGTGTTACAGCTTTTTTTCTTAGTTCTTGGTACTTTGCATTGGAGTCTAGAATTTATCAAAGATTAATAACAACCATTACCTGGCATTGGGGGGAGGGGTGGCGGTGGAGGACCTCCTCCTGGCTGTGTCGAAAGGGTCTGAAACAAATAATATATTAGAAACTAGGAAATATACGACAATAGAAGCCTTGATAATCCATAATCAAGATGTAACAAGCCCAATAGAACCAAGAAAACTTTTCAGACTCTCATTCCTTAAATTCATTAGAAGATTATCACCATTATCTGTTCTTCACTACGAAAAGTTAAAAATACCTCCGATATACTTTATCTTAAATTTGCCTTCATGCCCTAAAAAAAAAAAAAATTAAAATTAAAAAAAAAAAATAAATAAAAAAATAAATAAACAAAATAAAATAAAATAAAAATAAAAATTTAAGTTATTCTAAATTTTAGGTTATTATGATATGGTGATTGTGTCCTGCCAGAAGTGACCTGCCAGGTAAGTATGTTGCTGTATATTTATATGAACTAAGAATTAATATTAAGTAGAAATTAAGATTTGTACAGCTCTTTGAGGTGATTTTTCACAAAAACGGCGCTATACAAATTATCCAAATATTATTATTATTATTATTATAAGAGAATAAAAAAATGGCACTCTTTATGTCAGAGCATTGAATTGCGTTTATGGTTGTACAGTTCGGAGTTCCGTTGTAAACTCTCTTGGTTTTACATGAGTCCTATATGAGAAAATGGGAGAAATTTCAATGCTATGTTTTAAGTAATGATGGCCAAATAAGGCAGCTGTGTTTTTGATGAAGTAAAGAGTTTTAAAAATTATTATTGAAATACCTTGGTGATGGCAGCGATGGATGAGCCAGTGGCGCCACCCTCCTTGAGGCGCTCCTCGATATGAGCCAGGCGCGCCTCAGCTTCCTGCCGCGCCGCTAGTGCCTCCTCCAGCTTCTGGTTCAATTCTTCTGTCCGCTTCTCGTCTTCCTGCTTTGTCTTCTCTGCAATGCAAGAGCAATAATACCATACATTAGAACGGAGATATGGGGGTGACGCTCATAGTGGTTGGATTTGCTTAGGGAAGATCGTAAAGATGCCGGGGTAGTGCTGCAGAGGACCGTTTTGAACGGAGATGCACGATGAAGAGTGTGACACTGTCAGTGTACAAACAAAAAGAGAAAATCGAATAATACATGTTTGGGAAAACATTAGTATTGAGTTGAAAGAAATTGACAGAACCTTCATAATAGAATAGGCTTTTGTAAATTTACTATGTTTCACAATTTGTGGACAAATTGTAATTATGTACTGGGATGATTTTAAGTTCCATAAATCTTAATCAGAAACTCCAATGTAAATAGCTGGAGGCAGACCCACGGCAGAGATGATAATATCATTGTGGGTTCTCTTCCTGTTATAGGTGGCGGAGTTCTGACGATGCTGCATGCAAGCTCTAGGAAGCAGCATTTTTGCATGTTAATACAAACCCGCCTGGTTGAAGATACAGATGATATTCAGTGTCAGTTTTGTTGACAAAATACAATTTTTTTTTAATTTACAGTGAAACCCACAAATACAGTTCACACAGAAGAAGTTTTGTTTTTTGAAAATGAAACATATTATTAATCCACACATAAGGTTTTCCCACATAACAAGTTGTCACTGGTACAAGCGCAGTTCCGCTGAGTTGTTCAGGGCTGCAGTTTGCAATGATCTGAAGTTCTTTGATGGTGATGAATTCATGAAATATTGGGTAGACAAGGGTACTAACCTACGAGCCCTTCGATGAGTGGTTGCACGTCAATACTAAAGCGTGAAGTGGCGCGGAAATCCGGATCGCAGCCATTTCTGTGGAGGACTATCTGCGCCACGCACTCCTCAATCAGCTTGTAGTAGGCGGGCCTGCAATATAAAGGTTATTATTATACATAGTTCAGTATTATCGCTTTGCTTCGTGTCTTTTGCATAATTTACTACAAAAAGAATGAGTCGAGGTATTGTAATTATTATCTAAAAAATTAGCAAATTAGAAATAATGTGCCTTGGTGATGACGGAATTATGGAAGTCAATCTCTTAATGATTGTAAAATGAATATCCAGAGAGTCCACCGACCTGATTTCGTGGTCATCCCTGATGAAGAGAAGGTGCTGCAGGATAGAGAGGAGGTACGGCTCCGACGAGGTGTCCAGGGTCACATTCTTTACCAGCTCAAAGCACTCGTTGATGTCGTCAAACTCCAATCTGGAACACACAGTTGGACAGTTGAAATGTTTGAATTTTTTGAAAATTATTTTAGTCATGCATTTTTAAATTGTATTTTTTATTCATCACTGTTTTTGACTTTTTTCCATTGTTTCTTTGAAAATGTAAAAATGAGGTTTTACTGTATGGGTAATACAAAAAAAAGTAACTCACTTGACATTATCAAACTTGGTCATGAATTCATAATGGTCCTCATCAGCGTGGTGGTCGAACACATTCATTTGGATTAGCATGGAGCCTTCAGCGTCTTTCTTCAAGTGTTCTGCAACACATACATTTATTTTTCAACATTGCAACAATAATAATCATCAAATCATACAAACTACCAAAATACACAAGAAAAAGGGTTCATTTTTTAACTTTTATCCTTTTCTTTTGTGATCGGCGCACTAGAGTCCACGGAGAAATGTTGTGAAGTGAAAGAAATGTAAGATGGGACGTAGAAGGTTGGGAGAAGGCAGCAAGAGTGGTAAATACTCCAAGTATCGTCCTGGTGAAAGACCACCATTCTGAATCAAAACATTGCTTGAAATGGTTTTAGCCGTGTTCGGTAGCCAGATCTGAATAGCCAGGTACTTTTTAACCTTCCCCATCTCCTTCCCCTCCCCGCTACCTTCAACTTCACAACATACCCCAATCGGGGATGCCATAGTCTCACTGGCTCTAGACGGTTGGGAGCAGTTGGGACTCTTGTGCGGTATTCACTACAAAAAATAAAAAAAAGCGAAAACTTGGTGAGTTCTGGCATCATGAAATCTGTAAAGATTTTCGATCTATAAATAATACGGCAACGCAATTATTTTCAATGTCATTTTCATCACGAGCTATGTAGTTTTGAAAAGTTCCCATTTGTTTGCTCCATATGTTTTGGATAAGAAAAAAAACTGTTGAAACTCAATTAGTAACTACTATTCGCTTAAATATTTTATACGTGTGGCTTTCGCAGCTGCCTGACGTGTTTTAGTCTTTCTTGTTATTTTTCGCCAAATAAGTAGGATATTTCTCAAATTACTTCTTTAAAATTACCGTTGTTGTGTATAGGTTAAGTGAATAAACTCTAAATAATTTTAAAGTGACCAGTTTCGACGTAATTTCGATTTTTAAGAAAATATTTTAATCTTTAAATTTCAGTGTTTTAAATGCAGTGCCATAGCCCAGAATGGTCACTTTTTGCTTTGACCCTTGTCCAGATGTGTCCCTTCGACCGCCGGCCCGGGAACCGGCAGGGGGGGGTGGGGGAGTGCCGATCTCGACCGACTGTTCCCGAACGCGAGCGAAACAGGCATCCAACAAATCACCCAAGTGACACCCTTACGACAGCCAGATGACATTTGCCCACGTTGGTCTAAATCTGTTGGGGCGGCCGCATTCCATCTTACATAAACATTACAATTTAACAAGATCTGTACAGCGCCCTTGAGGTGATTTTTCACAAAAACGGCGCTATAAAAATCATCCAAATATTATTATTATTATTATTACTTGTTTGTTACCTATGATGTCGTCGAAGCCAGATCTCATGAACTCATTCCTCAGATGCATGCGGAAGTCCAGGTCATCAGGCTCCGTGATGATGGCGTTGAGGAGTTGCATGCAAACCACCTGCGAGAGGACAATACATATTGAATTTAAGATAATAACAGATCTATATTATGTTCTCTTGAAATGTTTAAAATCCAAAGACTACATAAGCGAAAATTATATCCCTACCATTCCAAGTTGTTTGGTAAGTAATGAGAATATGTAAGCTTTTCTATCTTTTTTATTACTTTTATGAATTGCAAACGGGGTTTTATTATACCAAATTAGAGCTCGAAATCAAGACAAAGACATTGACGGAAGAACGATTGGTAGCAATTTTATTTGGAATGCAAAAATAGGAAAAATATTTTATTTTTTATTTAAAAAAGAAAGACAAACATAACACTGACAATATTTAAAATAAACTCCTACTGCCATCATAAGAAGCGAAAGATGTTGCTTGTGCAATGATGGAGGACTTAGCCAGCAGAGGAATTGAACGCACGACACCCGGGTGGGAATCCGACGCGTTTGTCCACTCAGCTACCGACCGGTCAAATAGTAAAAAAAAAATAGTATCAAAGGGTGCCCCGCCACCAAATGACGCGTCTGTGAGTTTTTGTGCGGCAAAACTTATCGAAAGAATAATAATTGTACCGAGGGATTATTTCAAACTTTGAAAAATGTTTTCGGAAAAACACTTTTACAAGTCGTAAGGTTTGTTTGGTTAGATGGGTTGGGAGATGGGAAAGAGGAAGGTTGGGAAAAATCTGGCTATTAGTCTAGTCATTAAACATGGCTGGCGCCATTTCAGGCAACTTTTCAATTTTGAGTGTTTTTCCTACACCAGGGCGATACTGAGAGAATCTACCACTCTGGAGCTTGTTAATATACAACGTTGATTAATTGAGGGGCTTAGAAGCAAAGGCAGCAATCTCCTTAATTTTGAATTATTTCTTGGAAAGTTGATTTAACGTTTAATGCACTTTTCTTTTGTGAATATATTGATAAATTTAGAGATAAGTGTTTCAAATTGTTCCTAGTTTAATGTGCACTAACATTTTTGTACACTTCATTCTCCATTTCTTTAAAATAATCATTCAAAAGTTGACAATGCTACAGAACCGTTTTTGGAGATTGCTGCCTTTGCTTCTAAGCCCCTCAATTGCAATCAATAGACACAAAATATTTGAATATTTATTTCTCTTATAACCGTGTTGGCGATATAAATAGTTTAAGAGTAACCTTCAAACTTCCGGAAGACTTGCGATTCGCCATGGCGCGTACAATGGGAAAAAAGCGATCCTGCTTCTTGCACTCCCCGGCCGTGGTCACGGCTTCCAGAACCCGGTCGTGGCCTCCAGGAATCAGACAGGTGGCTGCCAAAACCTAAAAAACAAAACGAAAAACTAAGTAAGTACATGAGAATTCTAAAATTTACATTAAAGGTATGCAAATGTCAAAAGGTTTTATTTTCTCAAATATCCATAGGGTCCTTTTGATGAAATGTGATCTCGAGGCCACGTTAAAATACTTAAAAGAGAAGTGTATAGTAAAAAAGGAAGGAGTTACTCTTCTGGAAGCAATTTAGGTTAGGAGCAATCCCTTCCCTTGTTATTAGGTCACAATGGTAAACCTTACCGACCAACTTTTGTCATTGCGGCAGTTTGTGAAGCTACAATTGGACGTAGTTATGCAGAAAGCATCCAACCCCAAAAAGATGAAACCGAGAAAAAGGTGTTTGAAAATATGACGATACAAAAGCATTAATATGCGTAATCGACATTTGTAAGGTGAATATGAGTGTTTTTTTCTTTATGAGAATTATTACAAATAGGTAATTTATAATCTGTCAATATATTTAAAAAAAAAAAGTTTTTTCTAAGATAACCTACATTTTAATGTTTTTAAACTTTAATTTGAGTCGAATATCTACAATGTGCGTAAGTAAAAAATCTATTGCATTTGGAGCTTGGATGTTTTTAGCAGATATAAATCTTGTATATATCTTATCTACCGTCAGATCTATAAAAGATCTTGGTGTCACTATAGACTATAATCTTTCTTTTCGTGATCACATTAATAATGTAGTTAATAAATCATTAAAACTTCTTGGCTTCATCAATAGAATTGCATGTGACTTTAAGAATATAAAGACTCTAAAAACCCTTTACTGCTCATTAGTTCGCCCTCATTTAGAATATGCTAGTGTAATTTGGTCCCCTTTCTATACCGTTCATATTCATCATATTGAGTCCGTACAACATCGCTTCTTACGCGGTATTGCATGGAGATTGGGGCGAGAAAGAGGCGATTATTCATATGATGAAATTGAACAATTATTGAAAATGTCTTCATTAGAAAAGCGCAGGAAAGACTTCGATTTAATTTTCATTTACAAAATTATTAATTGTTTTATTGACTCACCTTCTCTGTTGCAACTTATCCAGTTCAACATTCCTTGCCGTAGACTCAGAAACAATGAATTGCTGTTCCTCAATCATCACAATACTAATTACGGGTATAATTCTCCAATGTCCAGAATGTCAAGACTTGTTAACTCAAGCCATGGTCTTGAAATTTTTGGTAGCAGTCTAAATGATTTTCGCCATTCTTTACGACTCTACCAAAACTTTGACTAAGACCATTGGTTGAATGTTCTCTCTTATGTTTATTTTGCCTTATTTTTGTCATCGCTTCATTTATCTCAATTTATATGCTATTTCTTCTCTGTTACTCTTTTTTATATTTCGTGTTTTATATGTATTTTTGTAATTGGACTTTAGTCCGTTAATTTATAAATAAATAAATAAATAAATAAATATATCTTTTGGAAAACATGTGAAACTCGATTTTGGCAATTTGTGGGTTGGACGCTTTCTGCATAACTATGTCCAATCGTGACCCATGTATATAACATGGTGCACATTAGTCAAGATCTTTCATCACATCTGCGTTATTGGTGCTGAAGAGATTGACGGTATTAATTATAGAGAACACTATCCATTGGTATAGTGGTAAAACAGGCACAGTACCTTGGCTGCCTCCAGCATGCACTGCGGCTTCTCGTGGTCAAGACTGCGCGCGAGGACAATGAGCGCGTCCTTACTCGCAAAGACCGCGCGGATTCCAACCGTGTTGTTCATGATGGCGGCCAGGCACCGGATGCACTCGTACTGCGGCCGGTCGTACTTGGTGCGCTCTTGCGTCGCCTTCTCCTCGCTGCAAATGTTAAGCATAATTAGTAGGGATGTAGGAGATGGTGTTTCGGTATTTTGTTAGGGATAAACATAATTATTTATGGTAATATTTCCATGCAAATATTCAAACAATATCATATTCCAAAACCGGTAGATATAATATTGAATAATAAAGTGGTTATGAACAAAGTTTATCTGTTTTATTTATAAATATGGCAAGCCACAAAGTAAATGCTTTTTACGAATATGTAATATCGGCGACTACGGCCAACAAAGCAAAATTATATTGTCCTGATGATGGAAGGGTACTTCCGAAACCGGTAGACATAATATTGAATAATAAAGTGGTTATAAACAAAGTTTATCTGTTTTATTTATAGAGATTCTCATGTTTTTTTCTTCATATTAATGGTTTTTATTTTTAACGAAAAATGAGTAGGTACTTGATTTTCCTCAGTTTTACACATTTTGTCATTGCTCCTTTGAAAACTGTATAAAAAGGTGTTTTACTGTATATTTTTATGATTCCCGCTCTCCTCAATATATATCTCCCTTATAATAACGTAAATCACTTTAAAATCAATGTTCATTAGTAACGTACCTGTAGAATCTAAATCCTAAGCTTGACGCAGCATGGAAAAGAAACAATAAATTTAATACAATTGAGTATTCAAGCAGTGGATAATTTGTTTTTTTTTTTTTTTAACAACCTGATTCCTAAATTAACTGAATTTCTTTGACACATCTAGGAAGTAAGCGTTGAGACTGAGATTTTGTTATATGTAACAAACGGGATTCCTTGGATAGATTATGTAACAATACAAAAGACATGATCTAACGGTCCATTCGGTGGGTTTCCAAGGGTTCCTGGAAAGCCATGGAAACATAGTTTACAATGTAAAATTTATAGAAACCTGTTAACGTTTTAGAGTTAGAATAACAGAAGAGTATGTATGAGACGATGTATGAATGTAAATGAAGCAAGGAGTGTGTGCCAAGACAGAGTTATATGGCGGTCCGTCCTCTCTGCCTACCCCTGCGGCGAACGACGTGATGGTTAGTTAGTTAGTTAACGTTTTTGGTCTAAGTCCAAAACCAAATGGTTAAGAATAATGTTTTTCAATTGGATTTACATTTTCGGATGACAAAGTTTACTCCGATGAACTTTCTTTGTTTCACAATGTTATCTATGTCATTGTCTTTTATATGATACATCTAATTTTTAGCCGAAAAATTGGCGCTCTGAGGCTTTTATCAAAAAATAGTAGCGCCAATAGTGCCCTTTGAGGCTTAGGCGGTAAATGTCTTAGAAAATAAATTTATAAAATTTTGAAATTAGAATCAACTTTAAAACGTAAAGGCTTATTTTTTAAAAATATTTAAATAATATCAATAACCAACAAGACAAATGTGAAACGGAAAAAGCCAGAAAATAAAAAGACAATGATCACAACCTTTAAACATTCTTTTATAAAATTATCTGAATTAATTTCCCATCTTCTTTCTTGGGTTATATACAGCTTTACCCCATGCACGCCCAACATATGATAAAACCCATCTCACTTTCAAAACAGTGGAGTTAAAATCTCTCAATTTACTTAATTTTTAGCACAAGCCCTCTTACTGAGGATGTTGAAAATCTTTTTTTTTGAATTGTTAGTAATTTGCAATACAGATGGCACTCACGTCCTGTGGCACAAGTTCAGCGTGGCTAGAAGCTGCGCCAGGCCGTTGGTCTCGCTGCCCACAAAGTCCTCGAGCCAGGAGAGCGGGTTATTGGTGAGGGCCACGCGCAAGCTCTCTAGGCAGGACAGCAGCTTGCCAATGCTCAGCTCCGCCTGGCACAGGTAGATTGTGTAGTCCGACGGTTTGTCGAACTTGGACCGCCCATCCTGGAGGCAAAGTGACAGTGTTACATATAAAGATTACAATAAAAAAAAGTTAATGTATTACGTATACGTAATCTGCTTACAACTAAAATCCACTAAGTGCATCTATACTATATGCTGCATCCATATTATTACATACGTAGGCGACTCTAATTTGGACTTTAAGCATTCGAGTAGTAAATCGCATCACAAGTGGTGTTGTGTCTAGATTCCGTCGGATTTTTATAGATAGAATTTGTCTGCCGTCGCCCCTCAAGATTTCCTTAACGTCCACTAATTTTCTTTGAGTCTTCTACTGCCTCCCTGCAATCCTCAAGCACCCAGAAGGTGGAGTTATCGCCCATTTTGAGAAAGACTGATCTATAGTCTGATAGACTTGATAGAAATCCACTGTAGGTAAAACCGGTTACTGAGTAAAAAAAAAACACATTTCAAGATTTAAATAATTGTTTGGTATATTCAACTGTCAAATTTAAAAAGTTTTCAAGTCAAAATCTATTGAGCTAGCTTGTTGTTTCTTCCTTATAGAATTATATAGGGAAAAATAACTTGTTAGAATTTCATTTTACCTATATGTTTCCGATAAAATAGACCGATGATGGTTTTTTTTTTTTTAAAGCGGCATGTTTGATTATACTTGCAAGTATCGCTAACTCATTTTAAGCCAAAACTGTGGATTTTGGTTGTAAGCCTATTATATTATCCACTCAACTGTCCAAAGCTTAGATGAATTAAATAATGTAGATACGTTACTGAGACAACGCGCCTGGTTGCACTAAACCAACTCAACGAGACATACCTTCGAAACACGCTTCATATAGCTATCTCTTCCGCACACACATATTCTTTGAATGGCCATTCTTTTCATACGCGGGCGAAACATTTAGTGGTGCAACATTAGTGGTGCTACATTTTTCGTAAGATTTGTATGAATATGACGTGTCTTGTATTTTATGTCTATGGTAAAACCGACTGTCCCAACGTCACTAAAGTGGCTTTGAATACTTGGCGCAATGTTTTTTTAAGAATTTTTGTAAAAAAAAAACGGCATAACTTAGAAAACAAAGGTATGCTGATATATTTCCCGTTATTACCTTCATTAAATTTTAATTGCCCACAGAATTTTTGTATTGGCGAAAGTGTTTTTTGAAATTATAAAACGACTGAGGCGGCCGAAAAATTTGTTCGGGGGCTGTATAAAGCGCTTAATTTTTTTAGATGTTTTTTAGGACGTTCAAGGGGTTACAAAGGTTGCATCTAAAGGTCTCTCAGTTATAAATTAAAAAAGATTTCAGTTTAGATCCATGCGCAGGTAAACTAAGGAAAGTTGATTATGCTATAACCAACATTTGACAAGCCCTGTAAGTTTGACTAGAATACAACAACAGATACCCGTTTGATTTGCAAGGGTAGTAATGCTAAGACCAAAAATAATCCATAATTTTCGGTCGTAGAAATTTGGAAAAAATTATTATCTATCACAGCAGGTAATTGGCAAAAATATTTATTTAAAAAATAACCTGTAAGCTGGCTCCCTTGTAGGCGATCAGCATTTTTTCCTTTTGGTCTCTCGAATATGCTTTCAAGGGAATCTTCTTTTCTTCAGAAAGGTTCATGTCCGTCTGAAAAGTAAATAAGTCGAGCAATAAAAACATGTACTCAACTCAACAATTCGTTATGATTAAAATAAATTGGCGAAATCTTTATTTTAATCATTTTATTTATATTTTTATTTTATTTATTTATTTTATATTAGTTACTTGTACATTCAAGTTTACAAGTAGCAAGACTTTATAATATTTTAACTTATATACTACTTATTATTTTGATTTATATCCATTTTAAAGAATTTTTAGAGGCTATTTTGAATTTATTGATAGGCATAATTTTGATGGTTTCCGGCAGCGAAGTAAATTTACCATCAGATCCAATTTTTAATGAAAAAATTATCAATGTAAGAAAATTGATTATAGCTAAATGACATGTATTGAATGAATACGGCAGGTCTGAAGGTTGCTACAACAGCTCTGTGGTAAGAGCGTCCCGGACATGGTAAAAAACCATGCCTAGTGAAATTATACTACTAGTTATGCCTGGTAGGGTCTGTGGGACCCGGCGATACTAAATCGATTTTCTTCATTAGTACACATTAATGTTTCTTTTTTTTCTTTCTTGAATATATCGCTGTGCTAGCTCAATACAAATCGAAAAAAATATTTTTTTGACTTATTAATGTTTTCTGATTCTTTATAACATAAGGAATCAAAAGACACCCATAAGTGAAAAAAATTTAAATGTTTGACTTGTTATAGTATTAAACTAGCACAACAATATGTTTTAATAAATAAATACAAAAAAAATCAGAAAAGACAAGTCCTTTATTTCCTACATTTGCGCGCAATCTGAAATAGTGACAGCTGTTTTAAATTGCCCCGGGTCTGTCAGACCCTAACAGGCATACGGAGGGTTAAAGTTATGTGGGTAATGATATTGTTTTAATATGAAAACAAAAATATAGAAATCAGACAAGTGTATAAGTTGCAAAAGAGTACGTAGAAATTCTCAGAGAAGCCCCGATATTACCTTGTATATAAAAAAAAGAGTTTTTACATTCAAACACAAAACTCACCAGCATCTCATCGAATTTGTCGTTGACCTTCCTGTCATCCATGCGCTTTAGCTGCGCCAGGATGTCGGGGGCTGCGGGGGCAAACTGTTGTACGAGCATCCCCCCCTCGGCGCCCCCACCCCCCATAGGGAGGAAGGGCGAAAGGGGGGGCGCCGGGGCGGGCGGGGAGTCTCGTTCATCGCCTCCACCCTTCTTAGGACGCCCAAACAGGGTGTCCAACTGGAAGAAAACAAATGGCGGATGAGTCTCAGTTTATTAATAACAGTCAATTGATACAGTTGATAGGTTGCTAGAGATGACGATTGGTCGTGAATAACGTAATGTGGTAAAAATACGGATTTTGGGACCTCCAAGCAAGTGTGAGCGTGTATTTTACTAAAGTAAGTTCTTTAAGGAACCGTTTAAATACTATAAATTCAAAATGACGCTGATCGTTGATTTGATCTGTAATCAAATATGACAATAGTGGAAACTTATAAAAAAATATATAATGAAATGAAAAAAAAAACTTTGTACAAGACCACATATTTTACTTTAATTTTTATGACCGACCGGATTCGCTTAGCCTCAGCATTATCAGGGTACGAAATTAAACTAAACAAAAAATAAATGGTGTGCGGTTATATGTACATACAGATTATCAACCTCTTTCAATTCATATTATCTGTCTCTTTCTCTCTGTTCCTTTGCTATAATTTAAATGTTATTCTTTTGTTTTCTTATCTTATTTTATATTCTGTTCTCCCTCTGTATGTATATATAACCGCACACTGTGTATTTTTTGTTCAGTTTAATTTTGTACCCTGATGATGCTTAGGCTAAGCAAGGCTGGTCGGTCATAAAAATTAAATTTGTGGTTGTATACAAAGTTATTTCTTCATTTCATTAAACATGTCAAACCAAAAAGAAAAATATTAAAAAAAAATTATCAGTTGACTTTTACTACCCTAAGTTAATTTTCAATCAGACATCCCTCGTAAGTCCATTGCGCTTTTTTTTTGTTTCTTTAAAAGAAAGACAAACATTCCAGGGTTACGAATAACCTGACAATATTTGAAAAACTCCTACTGCCATCATAAGAAGCGGAAGATGTTGCTTGTGCAATGATGGAGGACTTAGCCAGCAGAAGAATTGAACGCACGACGCCCGAGTGGGAATCCGACGCGTTTGTCCACTCAGCTACCGACCGGTCAATCTTCTATCTATCTTCCATGTTTACTTTATTCCCCTGACAATAGCCCAGTCCCTTTAATAAAGGGTCACCAGGGTTGTAGCCGAATGACTACGTTTCCTGGTCCCATAATGTGTCTTCCAGGTATCTGTTCCTTCTTCCCATTAAAGCAGAACATTGGCACTACGGGTGATTTATAAAATAACTTCAATGGAATTCAATCTACCTGAAACGGTGACTTTTCCCTGATAAAGTTCTCCACTGCACGCAAACCAGACATTATCAAAATATGTAATCAAAAATAAACTAAACTACAAACAAATCACATTTTCCAATCAAAAACTATAATATTTTATCAAATAACACTTTAACAGATTTTAGATTTATTCAATTATGGCTGATACTTATAAAACGCACTTGTTATAAGCGATTACTTTTTCAAACAAGCGAGGTGCATAGCAAAACACTCAAATTTAAGTGAATTTCAACATGTGACCATCCCAAAGTATACGATCTCTTTTTAAAAATAGACAAGTACGAAAGGTAAAAAAAGGGTGATTTTTTTTATATGTAATTTTTAGCAATTTCAAAAATATTGTAAAATTAAAAGTTTTTTTTTAATTCTGCCTTGGTAGGTATCTATAAAGCTATTATTTATTTGTCAAACTTGTATAAATACATATACTTAACGGAACCGTATTTGATTAAATAAAATGATTAATTATTAAAGTTCAAATGGAGTTTTGTAAAATAAACACAAAAACAATAAGTTTATTTATATGTATTTTCGTATAAAGCAATCACTTTGTAGTTTGACTTATTTTAGGAAATAAAAAAATAACTTTGTATAAGACCACGAATATTATTAAAAATTTTATGACCGAGCGGTTTCGCTTAGCCTAAGCATCATTAGGGAACAAAATTAAACTAAACAAAAAATATAAAGTGTGCGGTTATATACATATACATACAGGGGGAGAACAAATTATAAAATAAAATAACAAAACAATGAGAAAACAATAGTATAACATTTAAATTATAACAAATGAACAGAGAGAAAGAGATAGATAATATGAATTGAAAGAGAGAAAACGTATATGTATTGCGAATTTGTTTGAAACCCAAAGGATTTCAAGGCCATCCTAAAGTATGAAAGGAAACGGGTCAGATGAAACTGACAAAACCCACATGTTTGTAACCTCCAAAAGCACATTAAAAAATAAATGTTATGTTTTTCTACCAGTATTTTAAGGAAAAGTGCTCAGAAGAATTAGTATCACTTATCCCATTGATAATTTTTGGTATCGGGAAACATTGAATATTTTATTTGCTCATTGGATCACTCCACAAGCACTTAAGTGTATTTCCTTCTGCCTACGATCTGGGCCTCTTCAAGACTCTGGTTCACTTATTCAAATACCATCCACTCAACATGTAATACACAGATGATAACAACAGCGAATTTCTAAAAACTCCTATTAATTAACTTTTTTGATTAATTATCAATTATTTTTTCAATACTATGCCAAAAATGCTGGGGAGAATTGTACTAAAAAAAAAATTATAATAGGTTATAGGTGGCTCTAGGGGTCGCCGGTAGCACATAGATATTTTATCAAATGTTACATACATATAATTAACATTGTTACTTTACTTTCATTGTCTGTGATTTCTTTCAATGTGATATCCACTGAATTCAACATTTGAAATAAATCGTAGGAAGTAAGGTACGCCAACAACGTCAAAACGCAACAACAAGAAACTGTCATAATACTCGAAATTCAAAATTGCAACAGGAAAAATACCTAAGTTATATTTTACCACTACCTCCCTAAAACATCATCACCGGGTCATGACGCAGTAACATTTCGCCTACTTGAAATGGCATAGTGTTTATCTCATTTATTGTATTGTAAATATAGAGAAACAAGACTATTTTGGGGACACAATTCAGGATAGCCCAGGGAGGTACATACAATAACTTCATATTTAGACGTAAGATGGTGCTGCTATCCATTATTGCTGTAGATTTTTTAAAAATAATCAATATTATTGATAAATGGTAAAATTTTTGCTTATAAATCACTTAAATATTGACAGATTTTATCAATTATTTTTGATAATTGAACAACATAGTTTAAATAAGTCTTATAAAAGATGAATATAAAAATATTGTTATACGGAACGCCTATATATATATACACACTATGGTTTAATATATAAATAATTTAGTTATTTTCACAATAATACGAACAACTTACGACATTATAAACTGCATACATGACTCGGCTGCAGGACCTGTGCACTAAATGGCATTAAACCATGGAAATGACTGAATTATGCACACAATATTAATATGTTCTTAGAAATGATGAAATCACTACCGACTGTCAGCTGCAAAATATATAAGCATGGATAATAAAATTAAACATTTGTGTATGCAAAATATTAAGTAAACACACAATGCCAGGTTGTCGTAAGCTTTGTCGAACTTTGGCAATATACGACAACAACGGTTAAATAATTACACTTAAAAAATTCCAAGCATTAAATCTGTGAACTATGAAGTATTGAATTTTTAAATTAGCTCAACTATTTTCAGCCCGCCACGTCATTTCCATCGTGAGCTTTAGAGTTTTGAAATTAATATTAATTTAACTGTCAAAAAAATTAAAGAAAGTAAATATTCCCAGGTTACGAATAATCTGTCATTTTTGCATTCCGCCTACTACAATCATTAAAAGCGGAAAATGTTTGCAAAGGATTGAACCCGCGACGCCCGGTGCCAAACTTTCAAGCCACTCGGCCACTAACCGGTCTTTCGATATTCATTCATAGGTTTTTTTTAAATTTTATATATTTATAAAAAACATGTTTTAATATATTTCAGTTGGTGTTTATAATATGTTTGCAGCAGGCTGTAGGCAATGAAAGTTCAGTCATCACTTTATTTATTTTTATTCCGCTGATAAATGTAATTTTTGTTTGCAAATGCAATAAGTTATAGTGTTTTATTAAGGTAGAAAACACATCTGAACAATTACAACAAACAGAAGGTTTTATGCATGTTGAAATAACTAGCGAAAACATTACCAGAATGAGATAAGAATAAGTTTTTCAGACAGTTTTATGTTTAAATGTAGGTATATTTTTTTTACAATAACTTTTTTTTTTTTTTAAATTAAAAAAGTTTAAAAATTATTTTTCTATCTAATTAATGTTAAAAATCACACACTTCATTTAATCAATTACTGTCATTAAAAGACAAAATCTCATAAATTATTTTGATAAAACCTCAATGAAGAAATTTAATTTAAAACAAAATAGATCACATGTTTACTGACCCATCCGTCGGGGGGCACTCAATAAAAACAGCATTAATTTAATTATCCAGTCACAATGTAAAAAATAATTACGAAGTCAATTTGCGATGTGACCTTCTTGACTGCTGTCAAAAAATGGCGTACCGATCGACTAAATACGAAAAAATATTTAAAAAAAAATTTATGACGATAACATTATTATATTTTATGATAACATTTAAAAAAAATGGCACTATATAAATTAGCCTAATATTATTATTATCAGAAAAAAAAACACCGAATTCCTAAAGATTATATACATATATACTGGTATTATAACAAAAAACACATTGTTTCCTGACATGTAATAACATGAAAATTAGAATTACAGATATTTTATTACCAGGAAAAACAATTGTTTTCCGACGCGATATTTACAAAATCAGCGAATTCATTGCATTGTCTATACTATCACCAATCAGGAAGAACAACAGAAAAAACAATTTATGTTTCCTGACACGTTGTTAGCTTCGTTCAGACAGCTCGCGGCTAGCGTATGAGTCATTCCCAACTAGCAAAGAAATAATTTAGCAGTCAAAAGGGCAAAATAAAGTGTATGGAATCAATTGTGACTATAATAATATATTGGGGCTTTTCTATGAATGTTCAAGTATTTATTAACTAATTTGTTGGTTGAGAATGTCTCGTACGCTAGCCGCGGGGTGAATGGACAAAACTATTCACAAAGTTGCCGAATTCTTTAACATTTTATACATTTATCGCGAAAATCAAAGTGAAAACCTCGTTTTTAAGTTTCTCGGCATGCTTTTACCAAAATTTACGACTTTTTGACAACAATTGGGTATTGTATGACGTTTATAAAACGAAAAACTTTTTGTTTCCTTACACGATTCGGCAAAATTATCAAACTTTTTGATCATTTAAATAATCACAAAAAAAGATAGTGCTTCCTGGAGTTATTAAAAAAAAAATATTATAACGCCTATTTAGGCGTATTATAATACATGGCCAGCAACGGCGCGCGCCTAACAGCCTAGCAGAGAAAGATGTTTCCGGCGGGAAAAGGATGAATTTGCCCGCGGAGACTGCGGTTTGACCTTTCGTAACGGAAGACACCGCTTCTCTTGTGTTTACTTACGTCAGCGTGTTGAATTCGTAAATAAACGTGATCTTCCTAACCTTAAAGACTATCATTTGACAATTACCTACTTCGTTTATTCATTATAGTTCCTTAGTTTTACAATATTTTTTAAACACGAAAATCATACCAGGCATCAATCAAACAAATTATCGAACTTTTAAGAACACTTATACTGCCTCAAAAAAAAAAAGAAAACTTAATTTTATGACTTGTTATTTGGAAGGTAAGAGTGAAAATGGTAGAAAACGACACGAGAATGTTACTAAAAAAAAAGATATATTTTTGAAACATGCTGTATCCGACAAGCGTGTTCCAAAAATAACAATGTTCTAGTGTAGGAAGTGGGCCGTTGCCAACACTGGCCGGAGGTGGCCTGCGCATTGTGTCACCACTGCAAGTGTACCCCTCCCCGGTGGGCCCTGAGGTCACCACCTCACACTCAATAACAACAACATTGCAACCATCATAATGAATTGCACTTTCAAAGGATATTTCTAGAATGATTCGTAGAACAGAGTCCACCCTAGCGGAGATGGCGTCGAATATCATTGATTTTAACCTTAGAGTACATAGAGTGGTACCTATCCAAGGCAGTGAAGTCAGTTTTTGATGATTTAAACCTGACTCGGCACACCTGGGCGTGGCTAAGACTAAGGCTACAGTATTTATACATCCATTCATAGCACATGTCGACATAATGTTTTTGT
Organism: Drusus annulatus; assembly: GCA_022651775.1. Lineage (NCBI taxonomy): Eukaryota > Metazoa > Arthropoda > Insecta > Trichoptera > Limnephilidae > Drusus > Drusus annulatus. The sequence continues at coordinate 1,219,308 of JAGWCC010000070.1, forward strand.
TTATTCATATAACCACTTTCTCACAGTATTGTTACCAACAAAAATATAGCAGATAACTTAAAAAACCGTTTAGTTGTGTCGAGTTTAGACGCATATGAAAACATGTGGGCGGAGTCCTCGGAGACGCGGGAGGCCCAGATCGTCCTTACAGTACATAAAGGGGGTGTGTGCAATTTGTTGTCTCTTTCTCTCCCATGGTGAACGACGTAAAAACCCGGAGAAAGTGATTTATCCCAAATCTGTATAGGTTGGGTAAAAAGAATTAGCTCTCTCTCTCCATATATTGTTACTTCAAGGTTACAACAGAGCTCTCAGCGGCAGGATCATATTTATTAAGGATAATTCCAGAAAGACTTGTAGAACAGTCTGGGGCCTCGCGTCAAAAATCATTTCAATGCCTTTTTTTCACACAAAACAATCCCGAACGCGATTAAATGTAATTTAAAACAAATGATAAAAACACGATAAAAAAGCGATATCAACGTTTTTTTTAAACAAAAAAATCACCTTTTTTTCAGAAATCGCACTGAACCTCTCGATGATTCCCCAAACTGAGGATGCAGTAGTTCCACCGGCTTTGGGCAGCTTATAATGGCCACGCTCACAAAACAATCGCATTTTTCGGTCGTGCCTAAACTACACTCCGACCACTGCGAACATTTAAAAAAACATAACATATCACGATAATGGCCGTTGGTGAGATTGTTTACAGTATCATATCATTATTATCGGAATTAAGTGGTTTAATTTAGCCATAAATAGGTGGTACCTACTGATAACGCTGGCATTCCCATTGACTGATTGATTTTGGCATGCAATGGAACCAAGGTGAGATATCTTCACCTGAGCACATCGCGCTGATGAAGTAATCACCATCAAAATATTCGTTACCACATCGATGACGCATCGATGAAATTCTCAGCGAATTCTTAATATCGCCGCAGGGAGACGTTTCTGCTACGATAAGAAATATTCACTGTTTTTTTTTTTAAATTTAAAAATAATAAAAAAATACATTGTAATAATATTTTATTTTACGTTGGCGAATACGTTTTCGACAACGATTTAAATTATGAAACGATATGCATAGACATAAAATACAAGACACTAGCGTTGGGAAAAACTTCAATGTTTTGTGAATGCTTCGCGAACTGCTAGTTCTTTAAAATGAACCCTTCGCAGTGAACACTTCAATTAAGGTGGAACTCGTAAAAAAGAGATTTGAATTTATCCGGTTATTTGTTCAGTTCTTTTTGGAACCGGTTCCTTGATATTTTTTCGAAAAGTACCAGCATATCGACAAAAGTTCTTCGCCAAAACAAAAGTACTAGTCGGTAGAGATTTGAAAACAAAAAGAACTGGAACTGGAACCGGTTCCTCGCCCAAAAAAACACGTTCCTTTAGATCGAAGTACATCTTTATATGATTTAAAGTTCAAAATCGCAACTAAACTGCTGCAAATTTAAGTAGTTCTTTGTAATCTAACTTCCATTGAAGTATTTGTTCAATGAAATGAATGAAGTTTGAACTGCCGCAAAATGAAATAGTTCACACGTAGCAGTCACAACGCTAAAATGAACTACCAACTTCAATTGAAGTATTTGTTCAATGAACAATGAAGGAAGCCAAAAGAAGTAGTTCTTTGAAGTAGTTCTTTGGGAGTGGTCACAACGCTACAAGACACGTCATATTCATACAAATCTTACGAAAAATGTAGCACCACTAATGTTGCACCACTAAATGTTTCACCCGCGTATGCAAAGGATAGCCATTAAAAGAATGTGTGTGTGCGGAAGAGATAGCTATATGAAGCGTGGTTCGAAGGTATGTCTCGTTGACTTGGTTTAGTGCAACCAGGCGCGTTGTCTCAGTAACGTATCTACATTATTCAATTCATCTAAGACGATATGTTCGTGCGGTAGGCGTCTGTGACGTCACAGCGGTCAACGTGTGTAGGCAGTTCCAGACCCCGGCGATAGTTGTGTTAGCAGCAAGTAGCGGTATCTACGTCATAGGCAAATTCGGACCGTTTAGGAACAAGCGATTTCGGAGTGTTTTTTTTTTTAAATCGATCAATCGTGAGACGATCAGAATTAGAAAAAAATAATCATTAAATATTCCACATGTTTTTAATGCTTTTGTTTTAATTCATATTTTTTACATTTATTACTTATTTTTTGTGCTGCATTTGTCTATTACTTATTGTATATTTTATATGAAACTAGCGAGTACCCGGCATGCTTTGCAATGTCACATAAATAAATAAAGTGTTTGTATTTTAATTCTGTTTATTGAAGTGCTTTTGAATACTTTTTTTCTCCCGTCTGGTGCGTATATGAATAAATCAGAAGGTTTTCCGGCACGTGAGCAGGCCACATACAGCTGTCCATGTGAGAAGCACGAGTTTTCTAAATTTAGTCCAAACACTTGTAGGTGTTGTCCCTTTACTTTTTTTATTTTCAAAAATGAATGGTACATTTTTGTCAAAGAATGTTTCGATTTGGTTTTCATACTAATTTTAAAACGTTATAGCAACAGTTTTACATATTGGATTTCATTTAAATCTTTCCGTCACTAATAAAAAAAAAACAACTGTGATATTTTTAGAGAAATCGGCCGAGTAAACACACAACACACGGACTATTTTTTTATATATAGAGAAGATGTGTGAGAGTGCACTAACCTCCTTACATACCAGAATGAATATTTTTTTTATTATTAAATATCCATCATTTGTGAAAATACTTTATTCCGATAGAGAAAAAATCTTAGAGTATATAGAGTGGACTCAATCCAAGGCAGTGTAGTCAGTTTTTGATGATTTTTACCTGACTCGGCGGACCTGGGCGTGGCTAAGACCAAGGCTAGGTTATTTATACAACCATTCATATCACATATCGACATAATGTTTTTGTTTATTCGTATAACCACTTTTTCACAGTATTGATATCAACAAAAATATAGCATCTAACCTAAAAAACCGTTTAGTTGTGTCAAGTTTAGTGGCATAATAAAAAAATGTGTGCGGAGTCCCGCGGTGACCCAGGAGCCCAAGATCATTGTGACAGTACGTAGAAGCGGAGTATTTTATTTGTTGTCTCTTTCTCTCTCATGGTGTATACGACGTAAAAACCCGGAGAAAGTGATTTATCACAAGTTTGTATCGGTTGGGTAAAAATAATTAGCTCTCTCTCCATACATTGTTTCTCCAAGGAAAAAAACTATACCTCTCAGAGCTGTGGAAAAATGAGGCGTGTGTCGAATGTAGCTAGACAAGTTCACGGAGTGGTCCGAAATTATAGTCACGATAGATTTCATACACTTTATGACTTCGAGTGCAAAATTATGTATTTGTTGGTAGCGACGCTGCTTCGAACGCCAGCCGCGCACTGTCTGGACGAAGCTAATGAATTATCTTACTAACGGCCCTCCACACTAGCGACTAAATTCGTATAAAATAATTACGGATTCTAAACTATAAATCGGCAACCCTTACATCAATAGACTTTTTTATAGACTTTCATGTTTTGGTTGGTAATTTAGTTTTGCTAAAGTAGTGCATATTATCATTGTAAAGTAATGAACATCGTCGCTGGAAAGGGAAAAGGGCTTAAGCGACACTTTGGTCAAGAACGAGTTAAACATGCAGTTTTGATCTGTTTTTTTTTCTGCATCGAATTATTGACTCTCGTTTGATTCTGAAGACTTTTGTGGCCCTGCAGCCATTTAAAATATATTTACCATTTGGAAGAAGGTTTGACTCAAGCGACACAAGTTTCGGACTTTTTAAACTTTTTGTTGTTTCAGGTAACTCAGTGAGAGCATTGAGTTACCTGAGTTAACATTTTTTCAATATCTAACCAGGTACTGAATATTTATGAATTTTATAAAAATAATTCTCCGGTGAAAACTTCCCAAAATGGCGCTTAAGCCCTTTTGCCTTTCCGGTGACGATATCTTGACTCAGTAGACTCTCTGAGGTAGCCAGGAAATTTTAAGGTGTTTTTTACAAGGTATTTTTGTCGAGTAGAAATTCGTAATTGGGAATCGATAGAAAAATGTTTTTTTTTTTAATAAAATAAAAACTTAAATAGCAGAACTCAATAATAATAATATTAAATTTAATTCAATTGAATTATATAAAAAAATAAAATGGAATTCTACAAATTGAACACAAAAACTATAAATAAATGTATTTATGTTAGGATAACCGAGTTACATTTTAGTTTATGTGCGATTTATGATATAATAGAATCACAGATTTTAAAAAAAATAACCGTATTGGATACTACACAAACAAAAAAAAATACAGAGAATTTTTTCATGAATTGCCACCTTGTAATCAACTGAGGTTTTTTAATCAGAACGTTAATCAACAAAGATGGCGGAAACAAACACTACACCAGCTGACAAAATAAAAAGAAAATTCATAATTTTTCATCGAATCCACAAACAATTGAAATTTATTTAGGCATAAACGTAATTTATTCGCAATTTCCGGAAATGACGTCACAGTTTAGAGAATAGAAGTGACCTCAATCGATTTTATTGTCTCTGGCCAAGATAAAATTCCGATCTACCATTTGACAATGATGTAATGCCTATAGATATTGAAATTAATCATTCTACATTCTAAATTTGTTTCACATTATCGCTTTGCAATTTTTTGTACTTACGAATTCTGATAATTTTTATTGTACTTTGCACAAATTTAGATATATGTATATATTTTAAACAATAATTATTATTATTTCAAATTAAAAAGAAACGATTTTTAGTCAAAAGTTCTGCTAGGTAATTTTATTTTTACGCGTGACAGCTGTTAAATAAATTTTATTTAATCAATATGTGTCATAAAACATTGAATTAATATAAAATAATACATATTATATTTACTGCGCGTTCCAGAGTGGTAGATGCACTAAGTATCGCCCTGGTGAAAGACCACCATTCTGGATCAAAACGTTGCTTGAAATGGCTTCAGCCGTGTTTGGTGACCAGATCTGAATAACAGGTACTTACCAACCTTCCTCTTCCCCATCTCCTTCCCCTCCCCGCTACCTTCAGCTTCACAACATACCCACTTGGAGATGCCATAGTTTCACTGGCTCTAGACGATTGGGAGCTTTTGAGACTCTTGTGCGGTATCAACTATAAAACATATATTAAAGAGGTGGTATAAAGATAAAACGCAGGTATACTGCATAATTAATTTTTTAAATACGACTAGATGTATAGTAGAATGAACTGCAATAGGAAAATGTCGTCTACCGACATTTTGTGGTTCGCTGCAACTGATAAGTGTTATTTTTAATGTATAGTAATAAAGTGGTTTAACACAAAATATACTATTATTTAAATTATAATTTGTTCGCTACATAAGGAGCAAAAACGACCAATACCCTCCACACAGCATCCTCAAACACCTCCCATCTCCTCTGCGGAGTAAATATTAAAGCAAGCGCGAGTGAGCCTAACTCAATGTGAATTCACCAAATAGCCAGTCTTTGAATGCAAAATACTTTTATTAAAATTGTAATCAACTCTAAAGCATTAAATATGGCAAAGATGGCAGCCTAAAATCGGACGAAATTCAAATATTAAATAATTTTCAATGCAAGTATGATATCGTTAAATGCCGCTTTCTAGTAAGGCCTTGGTGGCTTAATCGGCAGGGTGTTACTCCCGGATAGAGTAGAGGTTCCGAGTTCGATGCTCGGTCGTGAACATTGTTCTTTTAAGTTTCTGTTTTTTTTTTCTGTTTTAGATTATAAATATTACTTAAATATTCAAAATACTTTTATTTGGACTTAAGCTAGAAAATTAATTACAGAATTAAAATCATAACGAGCTCGATATTCCAATTGAGTATAAAACAATCGTAAGATTATGTAGGTCTATTAAAGTCTGCGATGGGCTGGACATGTTGAAAGAATGCCAGATAGGGGATAGGCTTAGAGTAACAATATAGAGAGACCGTCCTAATATGAATCAAATCGTTGACATACTCGCAAAATAAACTCTCTCTTTATGCTCGGTTCTATAAACGTATGAGAAAAAGAGACAAACAATTGCTGTAAAAAAGATACGATTTGGGGCGGGCTAGACGCCGTGTAATCAGTTCTTGATGTCGACGAACTTCACACTTGTCACTTATGTCAGTCGAGCCGACAGTAAAATGTGCGTAAAAATATCATAACTTAAGTGAATTTAGTGCAATCTTCAAAAAAACGATATGGCTATATGTACAGTTGATGGATGCTTCAACCGAAGTACAAAAATACAAAAAAAAAGTATGGATCAAAGAATTCGTCTTTTTTAGTTTGACCTCAAATATTTAACATCCTAACCTACAAAACAACTAGTAACTTACACCAATATTCAATCGATCTTCACACTATTCGTTTTAATATAATAAACTTCCGTTTGAAATGAGTTTTAATGCATTTTTAATGTTTTACTTAGAGAGATAAACGATATTCTCATATATTTTTTTAAGAACGGGAAACCCCCTTTTCGATCGGCTTCTGAATGTATCCCGGTCTCTTTCTTTCTCATGGTACCAACGCTAAATTGTTGGCAAACAGATAAATACGGAATGATGTTTATCTTTACGGTTTTCTTCGCCTTCCATTGGCCGGCAGTTTATAAGCCATACCTCCTTTGGTCAAGCTTGGTCATAAACTTGCTTCAACATTTTGCAAAGTTAGGTCTCTAGGTTAGTCTAAAGGGATAGGGGTCCCAGTGGAAGAGATCCAGAGGCAGACTGACTGTTTGGAAGAAGATTTGAACAGTGTGGGATAGGCAGAGGACTGGAGAAGAATGGATATATAGCGAAGCCGATGGAGAACATGTGGGATTATTGCAATTGTAACAAGAAATAAAATAAATGTTCGTTTATCAAACATCGCGTATTATGCCAGAGATCGTTATATTTCCAGAAATTCAACAGCACATCAGATGTCGGCATAGAAATCTATTAAATATTCGTTTAACGGTCAAATAACGTCTGACACATTGCGTGAATCAGATGAAAATAGATAAATCAACAACAGTTAAAAATAATACTAAATCATTAATGCGAAACGCGTACGAATCTGGCGAGGCGGATTATCAAATACCTATTTTTGTCGGAAATGCGAATGAAAACGGATGTAGACGATGATTATTTTCATGCGAAACTTAACCATTTCATAGTGACGATAATTAGTATGACTCGTAATGAGTAACTAAGTCATTTTCTTTTAAAACGAAAAGTCAGTATGAGTTAAAAATTAACATTATTACAGATTTATCTGTGCTACAGGTGGTCATGAAAGACACCAACCTACATATTATTTACTTGGCATTGTTAGCCACAAATTTGACAGTAGTCTGTGTAGTCAATTAATACTTATTAATTTATTTATTTTTAAATAAAGAAAAACATTCCCGGATAACGAATTTGACGACCTGCACGATCGAGTGGTAAGACGCTCGACTACAAACACAGAGGTCGAGGGTTCAAACCTGGCGTGCGCAAAGAAATTAAATTAAATTTATGTGTAAAAAACACATTCAATTCATATAAAATAATATATAGTAAAACGTATGTGCGGCAAAACCATGTATGACCGTATTAAAAATGTGGATATCCGGAAAGAATGCAAAGATGATGTGAGCGTAATGAATAGGATCGAGAAAGGGACGCTTAGATGGTTTGGGCATGTAAAGCGAATGAACGAAGAAAGAAGTGTGAAAAGAATATATGATGCGAAAGTAAATGGAAGAAGAAGTCGAGGACGCCCGACAAAGACATGGCACGATCAAGTAAATCAAATACTTGAATCGGGTCATGTGAAGAGTCAAAATAACAGAAGAGTATGTATGAGACGATGTATGAATGTAAGTAGTAGTAGTGTGTGCCTAGACAGAGTTATATGGCGGTCCGTCCTCTGCCTACCCCTGCGGAGAAACGGCGTGTTAGTTAGTTTTTTAGTTATAGTATATTTGCGGCACGTTTCAGAGTGGTATATACTCTAAGTATCGTCCTGGTGAAAGACTACCATTCAAAATCGAAACGCTGCTTGAAATGGCGTTTAACCGTGTTTGGTGACCAGATATGAATAGGCAGGTACTTCTCGACCTTCTTCTTCCCCATCTACATTCCCTCCTCCCTACTTTCAGCCTCACAACATACCCCGACTGGGTATAGCAGTCTCACTGGCCATAGACGGTCAAGAGCAGTTGGGATTCAGTGTGGTATTCTCAAAAACATCAAAAAACGAATAATTTGTCAATATTAGGATTCTCCCAAATCTCACCATAAAAATGAGACATTGTTGCTTTTGTAATTGCAAAGGACTTAACTTAAATAATTTGAAACCCGTGATTTATAAAAAATATAAATAAATATATCTCTCCATTTACCAAGAACATACAAATGTAAGTAAAAAAAAAAGCAAATAAATTGAAAGTAATTACGTATTTGAAAAATAATATCCAATATCACTATTTTTATACAGTACGCATACTGAAGCATATAATTCACGGTCATAACTGTTTGTTTACGCGAAGGCTGATTTTCATTTGACCACTAGCAAAGTCGATCAAAACCATATATTTGAACTGAATTTCATCGCTGAGGAAAAAAACAAAATCCATAATAATTTATTTTAGAATTTAATGAAACTAATTTTTATTTTTTTTATAAATTTACAGCAGAAATACAATAACCTATCTAACATTGACACTTTAACACCTCTTTCTAATTAAGTGTTCACGAAACACAACACCATAAATAAATTTCTTCGGTAATTGTATCCACACGCTAACCTCACACTCCACAATGTTTTTAAAATATTAAACTAATGTTCGCAAGTCATTTCAGTCGTGGAACTGTACGGTCGTAGGTGATAATTTCGCTAGATAGCGCTATTTAAAAACAATGACGGCCTGCATGGTCGAGTGGTATGACGCTCGACTACGAATCCAGAGGTCGCGGGTTCGAACCCGGCGTGCGCAATTAAATTTTATTTAATTAATATGTGTCATAACACATTTAATTGATATTAAATAAAATATAGTATATTTGCGGCACGTTCCAGAGTGGTAGATACTCCAAGTATCGCCCTGGTGAAAGACCACCATTCAGAATCGAAACGTTGCTTGAAATGGTTTTAGCCGTGTTTGGTGACCAGATCTGAATAGCCAGATACTTCCCAACCTTCCCCTTCCTCATCTCCTTCCTCTCCCCACTACCTCCAGCCTCACAACATACCCCTATTGGGGATGCCATAGTCTCACTGGCTCTAGACGGTTGGGGGCAGTTGAGACTCTAGTGGGGTATTCCCGTAAAAAAAAAAAACTGTACATATTTCTTTAGAGTTATTTGAAACAATATAGACAACGTTATACTAAAGCATGACAGAAAACCACTGCGCACGGTGTACTAACGAAGCGTTGCTAAGCGACCAAACTTTATTAAAAAAAAAAATGATACGTTTATTCGATAGTTCCTCATTTGGTCGCCTGCGAAGATAAAGTGGAGCGGTCGTATAACTTTATCCCTTTCTCGCATAAGAAGAACTCGCACACACAGTGGCGTGTAGCGGTACACAATACATTAATAACTTTTTATGAGTAAATAAAATGACTTGTATGTAATAATATTAACGGAAACAAATAATATTTTAAAAAGCTATGAACGAATATCGAAAGACCGATTAGTGGCCGAGTGGTCTGAAAGTTTTCACCGGGCGTCGCGGATTCAATCCTCTGCAAACACATCTTCCGATTATAGTGATAGCAGTAGGAGGAATTTGAATATTTGCCAGGTAATTCGTAAACCGGGAGTGCTCACACGAATGCCACAATATTTACGATTTATGAACATTTGATTGGATTATTAGTTATGCAGAAAGCGTCCAACCCACAATTTCCCAAAATTGAGTTTTACATGTTTTCCTATGGATAAATACGAGATTTATATCTACTGAAAACATCCAAGCTCCAAAGGCAATAGATTTTTTAGTAATTTTTTTTTTTTACTAACGCACATTGTAGCTATTTGATTTAAATTGAAGTTTAAAAACATTAAAATGTAGGTTAATACAGGATTTTTTTCAATAAATTGATAGATTTTAAATAACCTATTTAAAATAATACTCCTAAATAAATTTAAAAAAGACACTGATATGTATTCACTTTACAAATGCCGATTACGGATATTAATACTTTTGTATCGTCATATTTTCAAACGCCTTTTTCTCGGTCATCTTTTTTGGGTTGGATGCTTTCTGCATAACTACAATTGTTGTTTTGGTTACATTATTTGTTAATTGACGTTTACTATCATTATTTTAAGGTAAGCAGTAACAGATCTCTTGCGACACGACCGACGGACAGACTCAAGTCAACTGGCACAAGTCGTAACTATTAGAGATGGTCGATATTCCTGTCGCGGTTAAAAGGAACCAGTTCCAAGCCGGTCACTGGAACCGCCGATAATATTTCCCTGAGTAACCGGTTCTTTTTTTTTGGCAAATAAAAATCGATATCATTTGTCCGAAGAACTGTTTTTTTGGGCGGAAAGGTCTCTTTGACGAAAAACCGGTTCCACAGTTCAATTTTTTTGTTGTTGATTTGCTAGTACTTTTTTGGGGAGGAACTTTTGTCGATTTGCTAGTACTTGTTGATTTGAAGTCTCTACCTACTAGTGTTTTTTTTCGGAGAGGAATTTTTGTGGATTTGCTAGTACTTTTCTATTTGAATATAAAAAAAATCCTTTGTGGAACTTTTCTAGGACCAGGAACCGGTTCCGAAAACCGCCGGTAACTAGAACCGCAGGTACCCACAATTTCCGATATCAACCATCCCTAGTACCTATACTAAGCTCCGAACTTACAACGTACAATATAGTAGTATCTATCCAAGTAAGTGAAGTCAGTTTATGACTTGTTTTTGATGATTTTAACCTGACTCGGCACACCTGGGCGTGGCTAAGACTAAGGCTACGGTATTTATACTTCCATTCATTCATATTCGTATAGCCACTTTTTCACAGTATTTTTATCAACAAAAATATAGCATCTAACCTAAAAAACCGTTTAGTTGTGTCAAGTTTAGTGGCATAATAAAAAATGTGGGCGGAGTCCCAGGAGCTTAAGATCATCGCGACAGTATATAGAAGCGGTCTATGAAATTTGTTGTCTCTTTCTCTCTCATGGTGTACGACGTAAAACCCGGAGAGAGTGATTTATCGCAAGTTTGTGTAGGTTGGGTAAAAATAATTATCTCTCCCTCCACATATTGTTACTTCAAGGCTCCGAATGAAGCGGGATGAATACACACGTGCTTTGTAGTAAATGTGGCATTACGTAAAATACGCAATGTCGAAGCTAATCGAAACCACGTCACCCACTATTTATAATTTGCATTGGAGCGGTCAGGGCTGGAGTAGAAAAAATGCTATCTCCACCATGAATTCTGCTCAATAACCTGTATTGCTGACTAATGTCCTCCACAACACAAGTCTACACTCCTAGTTATGGATTCAGAGATCGCGGGTTCGTGTTTCGTGTGTTAATTCAATTTATATGTGTAATTATAAATATAATTATTGTATGTTAGGTATTAGCATTGTGACCGCTCCGTACGACCTACTACAAAGAACTACTTCATTTTGCGGCAGTTCAAACTTCATTCATTTTTCATTGAACAAATCTTCAATTGAAGTTAGACTACAAAGAACTTCTTTAATTTGGGGCAGTTCAGTTGCGAAGTTGAACTTCAAAGTCTACAAATAAGTACTTCATTTTAATTGAAGTTCGACTAAAAAAAACTACTCCATTTTGAGGCAGCGCATACTTCAATTGAAGGTCGACTACAAAGATTTGCCATTTTTTTGTTGATTTTCTATTACTTTTCGATTTGAAATCTCTATCGGCTAGTGCTTTAGGAATTTTGTTGATTTGGTAGAACTTTTTGGGGAGGATTTTTTGTGTTTTGCTAGTACTTTTCGATTTCAAATCTCTACCGACTTGTGCTTTTTCGATTTGAGATCTCTACCGACTAGTAGTATTTTTTGGTGAGTTCGACTTCAATTGAAGTGTTCACTGAGAAGGGTTCATTTTAAAGAACTAACAGTTTGTGAAGCATTCACAAAACTTTAAGTTTTTTCCCAACGCTAGTAGGTATATTGATATTCTCAGTATCGCCCTGGTGAAAGACCACCGTTCTGAAAAGAAACGTTGCTTAAAATGGCTTTAGTCGTGTCTAGTGACCAGATGCCGACCTCTGTGGTCAAGTGGTAAGACGCTCGACTACGAATCCAGAGGTCGCGGGTTCAAACCCGGCGTGCGCAAATTATTTTTATTTAATTAACATGTTTCATAACACACTTAAATCTTATAAAATAACATATACTATATTTGCGGCACGTTCCAGAGTGGTAGATACTCTAAATATCGCCCTGGTGAAAGACCACCATTCAGAATCGAAACGTTGCTTGAAATTGCTTTAGCTGTGTTGGGAAACCAGATCTGAATAACCAGGTATTTCCTAATCTTCTTCTTCCCCGTCTCCTTCCCCTCCCCACTACCTTCAGCCTCACAACATACCCCAATGCCATATGCCCACAGGTTCCAGGCGGTTTGGGAGCAGGGCTCTTGTGCAATAAATATATTTTTTAAGTTCCTATTTTCAAAAGGTCACACTCATGCGTATTAACAAAAGAAATTATTATATTGGATATGACATAATTAAAAAAAAAAATAATAACAGTGAATTTATATAGCGCAGTTTTGTGATAGTTCACCTCTAGTGCGCTTCATACTAAATTACATAATCTAAATATGTAGTTCAGGCGTGAACTACTCTTAATTCATATTTATTCTGATCACACACACACACACACAGGTGGCAGTGCATTTGTGGTACACAGTTCTTAATTTTATATATTATCTTTTTTTAAATATATATTTCTTCTCTTGGGAAAAAATAAAGGGGAAATAAAATAATAATATAAAATCAGCATTAAAATAAGAATTCCCCATTATCAGGTTGTCTGAGAAATCCTGATTCAATAAAATTCTCCTAAAATTTGCGGTTATCCGGTCCGAGGCCAACCTGCTATTGAGACCCGCAATATAGCGACAACCCGGATATTAAGTTTTAACTATAAAGAAGAAAATTAGTCCAAAAACATAATAAAAATTGCATACGTTTGTCTGTCTGGACCTTAGAGCAATAATACACCCAAGGGGATAGCTTGTGTAGTCAGGATTGTTGATTTTTTCCTGACTCGGGCGTGGCTAGGGCTAGGGTATTTATACATCCATTTATAGCACATGTCGACATAATGTTTTGTTTATTTAACCACTTTTTCACAGTATTTTTTATTAACAAAAATATAGGATATAACCTAAAAAACCGTTGGGTTTATATCCTGTTATGTCGCATAACAAAACGTAGTGGGGGGAGTCGCCGGAGACTCGGGAGACGGGAAACATGCTTACGTCATAGACATAAAATACAAGACACGTCATATTCATACAAATCTTACGAAAAATGTGGCACCACTGGTACCGTCTTGTTTTACGCGTAACCCGCGTATGAAAGGATAGTCATTCAAAGAATATGTGAGTACGGATGAGATAGCTATATGAACGTCCTACGCTAAGGTTAATATGTATACGGGTATTGCCCAGCTAGCCGTGGTTGTCTTCCACACACTTATGTATTTCTGCATTCGCTATCTCACACCGTTCGAGAACCTTAAAACCTTGTAAATAATTGTATTTATTGAATCGAATGATTTGTGGGTAATTTTGAATGGAAAGAAACTCCAAGAGATATGTTTTTTATCGAATGATTTTTACACCTCTCAAGGCATTTTTTGTCAGAAAGAAGCCTACAGCGACGCGTTTGTGACAGCTTGTCTGTCGAACGAATGTTTGTGTGATACTAAAGGCAGTAAATCTTAGGTATGTCTCGCGGACTCGGTTTAGTGCATTCACGCGCGTTGTCTCAGTAACGTATCTACATTCTTTAATTCATCTAAGGCTTGCGTACCTAAAAGTGGTGCGATATTGTGCGACAACTTGTCTTGTCTCTTTTTCGCTCACGGTTTACGACGTAAATCCGGGAGAAAGTGATTTATCGTAAATTTGTATAGGTTGGGTAAAAATATTTTGCTCTCTCTCGATATATATTCTTGCTCTGAGGTGTAGCATCATCATGGGCTTTGGAGATTGAAATATTCAGTTAACTGTCAAAACATACGACGATAAGTCAACAACGTTTGATGAATAGCATTAAAAAACGGAAGAATTTTAAATAAGTTAATTAGTATTCTTACCGTTTTGTGTCTCCATGTTTCCTTTCGGTTTAACCTCGGCATTGCGAATTGCAGATATATCACAATTTAGACAATTTGAAAATATTGTACATCGCTTTCATCATACAAATTTAGCATTTACCGATATCACATATCACGAGTAAGTAATTTTCTACCATCTATCACCAATACGGTTTTTTCTACCATAGCACATCACCAAAACCAATTTTTCTATCAATGCATATCACCAATAAGTACTTCTCTAGCATCGAACATCACCAATAAATAACCTTTCTAGCATCGCACATCTAAAAAAAGGCTTTGCTAGCATCGTATATCACCAATAAGAACTTTTTTAGCATCACGTATCACTAATAAAAGGTTTTCTATCATCTCATATCACCAATAGAAACTTTGCTAGCATTACTTATCACCGATAAACCTTTTTCAAACATTGCACATCACTAAAACCAACACAAAATGAGAAAATCCACCATTATTTATAGCCTATATCACCAAATTACCTATTTTCATAATGCATCACTAATTGTATGTGCACATTATGAGAAATGTGTAATTAAATCACTAATTAGGATGTCACCAACACAACTAAGAGTCAATTATTATTTTTACTAACGATTTACCACTAATTTTGTTTCAACACCCATCACGAACAAGTCATTTGATTTAAAACCGAATGTTAATAATTACATAGTGAAAAAAGTATTTGGTGAAGAAATGCACATAACAATTAAACATCTCACTCTCGGTGAATCACAAGTTGGATAATTAAATCTCAACACCTTTTCTGAGATAACTTATCAGTACTTATCACGAATTCGACCCGATCTGTATTTGACAACTTGAGTGAATTTTATAATAGAACACATCACTTTACCCATTCGGTCGAATATATTTTTATATGGGAACGCCAAACTTGGATGATTCTACAACAAGAAATAAGAATTTCCTTCAGGTACTATTTTTTTTAATCAACCGATTATGAACTTCCAGGTATATAATTCGCCTTATCAGTAGATAAGGACACATCAGATAAGAAGCTAGAATGATCTAGGAAGGTGATTAGCCTTGTTTGTTATTTGATCTAGATAACAAAAAAAAACTAGCCATACGAAAAGAAGTTTCGAAGAAGGTTATTGTCAGTGACATCTGTAGAGTAACTGGTGTACGCATCGAATATTATTCATGTTGCGAAGTTGGCGTATTCCAGAAAGGTGTTAATTGCGTGCTGCACAGCAAACGTCGCGTATTGTGTTCACAAGTGGTTAATAGAATCACAAGAATAAAATATAAAACCCGCCGAGCCAAAAAAGTATATTTATTTTCAGTGAGTGATGTTTCACGTTTATTAGCATCATCGTTCGGTTATAAGAATGAAAATTAACGAATTCAGGACGTTTACCTAGTGTTATATGTTTAGTGTTTGTCAGTTGTTAGGCTGATGCGTTTCATAGAGTCGAGGTGAGAAATATTCAATTTTCATTTCAATGTGATGTGATGTTCTACCGTTTATTAGAATCATTGTTGGGTTATAGGAGGAAAAATAAAATAATTGACGACATTAGCGTGTTTTTTGGCGCATAAGAATTGCGTAAAATAGTTCATCGCATTTGTGAATAGAAAATAGTTTTAGAAAACTAGAAAAGTGCCGATCATAATTATTATCCACTAATTGGTGTTATTATAATAGTTTTGTATGAAACATAAGTCGAAGTTTAAAACTGTCGTTTTTAAATTGTTGTTAAATTCACTAAAAAGTTTTCGCTAAACTAAATGAAAATAGTATTTTCGTAGAAAGCAATCACTTTGTGGTTTGAAATATTTAAAGAAACGATAAAATTAATCATTATTCTTTAATCACCTTCTCAGTTGACGTTTTGTCTCTTTTAATTAATATTATCCGTCTCTTTTTCTCTTTTCATTTGTTATAATTTAAATGTTATTCTATTGTTTTCTCGTTGTTTTGTTATTTTATTTTATAATTTGTTCTCCCTCTGTATGTATATATAACCGCACACTTTTTATTTGTTTTGTTTAATTTTGTACCCTGACGATGCTTAGGCTAAGCGAAACCGGTCGGTCATAAAAAATAAAATAATATTCGTGGTTTTATACAAAGTTACTGTTTCAATTCTTCAAATGAAAATTAATTAATTACTTCAAACTGTAACCAAAGATTCTTATTAAACTCGTTGTTATCTTTCCCTCGGGAATCGCGACAGAAAATTCCTATGTGTGTCAAAGACATACTTCTCTATCTTATACAATAGTGTATTTTTTTTTAATTGGTGAAAATTTTTAATACTTGGTTGTGATTGTAAATGAAGACGTTTATTGGGATCGAATGACAGGCACGATTCCTTTAACCGATGACTGCAGTCATGTATTTAGAGTGTCACACGAAGCACTATATTTCGTTAAGTTGCAGTGATAAGAGGATATATTTGTAGTACAGAAACTTGCTACGGGTAATTATTAAACAAGGTGGAACTAACTAGGTGGCGCCCAGAGGTGTCATATTTAGTTGGTATTTTACGAAGATCGATTCTGAGCAAGGATATAATACAACTGGATTATTCTAGTACTTGCATTAACCTTCCCGTTCCTAAAGAGGGACTTAAGTTACCCCAAAATAGAATTTTGTTCAATAACTAAGTTGTTTTTTTTTTTTTAATTACTATAATTTTACCCGTTTTTATCAGATACTCTAAACATTGTATAATGCTAGAACATGGGCCATAATTAGTTAAAGTTGTAGCTAGTCATAGTTTGAAGTCAAACGGGTCACCTATGTGATCTTCCTTCGAATCGGACATTCAATTTTTACCTTCCAATACGAAAAAATCAAGGATTTAGATTTTTTTTATTCACCTCCAAAATCATAAATTTCGTGATTTTTTAATCATCCCAAATAATATCTTGATTTTTTTATGATTGAATAAAATACTGCTCCTAGCACGTAGCACAATTTTGACCTGAATTATCAAGGAGCAAAACCTTTAAACATTAGTCTGTTTACAGACTATTCGTCTTACTTATTAGATTTTTACGCGCCGGTTCAGCGTTGATATACAAAGTTACACCCTTGGAGTAACAATATATGGAGGGTGAGCTAATTATTTGTATCCAACCTATATAAACTTGGGATAAATCACTTTCTCCGGATTTTTACGTCGTACACCATGAGAAAGAAAGAGATAACAAAATTTACCAAATTATCACACCGTTTTAAAGTATTCTTCGTGAGTGAGTGTTCTTCGTGTCCTGCGTCTTCATTGACTCCGCCCACATGTTTTGATATGCGACATAAATTGACATAACTGAACGGTTTTTTTATGTTATATGCTATATTTTTGTTTATAACAATACTGTGAAAAAGTGGTTATACGAATAAACAAAAATATTATGTCGACATGTGCTATGAATGGATGTATAAATACCCTAGTCCTAGCTAGGTCTAGCCGAGTCCGGCACAGCTCATCAAAACTGACTACAGCAGCGCTCTATCTTGTGTATTATTGCTCTGAAGTTACACCGGCCATTGAATTAGACATATAAGCCGTGGTTATAAGAAATTTTTACGCTATTCCGACCTTACACCAAGCGTAACATTTACACCTCGTTTATAAGAAAGGACGTATATGTATATTTTTTAAATATGTTTGAATTTCTTGAGTTTTCAGTTTGTTTCATTGTATAATTTTTTTTCCGATTCTGATCGAAAAAGATTGTTAAATTTGGGCATCACTAAATAAAATCTGCTTTTTGGCGATTTATTGCGTAATTCGAAACAGGCGGTTGACGCGACGAGGCAATTTCAACCTTATCATGTCTGATCTCCCCGGTACAATAACTCCGTTTCCTTAAGGCAAGTGAGGTCTGCGGTTTGTTTCTATAACATGATCCATTCTTATTCAAATTGGCAGACTCGCTGTTACTAGGTTAAGGTTATTCATATTCTAGGACACGATTCTAATTGTTTTAAATTAATATCTATTACGAAAATATGGTACACCAAACTTATTTCGTATGAGTAAATTGAAGTTGCCCACACAAGCGACTAAATTCTTGCAAAGTATTACGAAATCGAAGATACACAGCAAAAAAAGTATTACGAAATCGAATATAAATAGCAAAAAAGTATTACGAAATCGAAGATAAATAACAAAAAAGTATTACGAAAACGGAGATAAACACCAAGAAAGTATTACGAAATCGAAGATAAATAGCAAAAAAAACGAAAATGCAACTCTGCTACCTCAAAAATAAATAAATATTTACATCAATTCCCTTGTTTTAATTTATATTCGCAGGCGTTTCCCGGCAGACTGAATTCAGATGTTCACTGTAAGGTATATTTAGATTTATCGATATTGCTAAATTTTGTTAAATTATATTGTATAAATTATAGATTTTGCAACACTTTTGCGTGAATTTGGTCGCTAGTGTGGGGAAAGCCGTTAAATACATTTCATAAATATCTTCGTTTTACTAGCTTCGTTACTACCTGGTTTCGCCAGATATTCAATACAATAAAATACGTATTGAAAAAAAAAAGAAATGGAACAATATATATTACAAAGGAAACATATTTCCAAATTTTTTGCAAGGAAATTCAGGTCTTAGTAATAAAATAACGGCCATGCTGCTATGCTTGACACCAGCGGTGGTTCGTGACTTTTTAGTGGGCTAGTGTTTTAAAATTGAAAATTCGACGTTATTGATATTTTTGTAGTTGAAAACGGTTTATAATTTTTCTAAATTTCTTTTTTTTTGTATGAAGATTTTCAATTTTGGTGAAAAATTACGGCTTGCTGAAAAGTCTTCATACGAAAAAATAAAATAAAAAAAGTTTTCGGTTACAACAACATCAATTGTTTTTTTCAATCTTAGCACACTAAAAAGTCACGAGCTGCCACTGCTTGGCACCTGATCATAATTTGATCAAATGCTGCAACGGGCCAAGAATCGGTGGTTAGCGGGAGCAATTATTTGAAGTAGTAAAAAAATCATAATGGCACTAACTATAGATTTGCGACAGTGTAAAATGTGATAATGGTTCAAACCACTAGGCCTATGTTTGTTTGCAAAAAAAAGGGGACTAACGCCTTTTACCTAAACACAGTCGATATATACTCGTACACGTCTAACAATCGCGCCGTTTCTCCGCAGGGGTAGGCAGAGGACGAACCGCCATACAACTCTGTCTTGGCACACACCCCTTGCTTCATTTACATTCATACACCGTCTCATATATACTCTTCTGTTATTCTGACTCTTCATATGGCCCGACTTAAGTACTTGGTTCACTCGATCGTGCCATATCTTCCTCGGGCGTCCCTGACTTCTTCTTCCATTCACTTTCGCGTCATATATTCTTTTCACACTCCTTTCTTTGTTCATTCGCTCTACATGTCCAAACCATCTAAGCGTCCCTTTCTTGATTTTATTAACACCATCTAACAGTGTGATAAGCAAAAATTATTTGTTGTTACCATAATGTTGTCAAAATTAAAACTGTGTGGGTGCACTAGTGGAAGCGTCCCAGAGGCATTCCGAGGAAGAGGTGGATAGACTGCATGGAAGAGTATTGGAGTGGGACGGGAAGAACTGAAGACTGTAGGTGAATGGCGAGAGACCGCAGCCAGCGGACAGTTTTTGTGGAGGAGGCCAAATCCAAGCCTGGGATATACTCGTACATAGTGATAATGTTGCCAGTAGGAAAAAACATCAGACAAAATATGTAAAAGTTGTACTCACAAGTGCCGATTTAACCTTCTCATGTCGGGACATTCTTGCCGACGACATCGCTGATCATTTGTAACACCGGCTCTAGAAACAACAATATTTAAAAATGAGTACCTTTCCACTCAACAAAACAAAAGAACAATGATAGTGCTTAATAGGAAACAAAAGAACTGCACTAGTGTGTCATAAAATCATAGAAAAAAAACTAATAATTTATGAAAGATTTATATAAAAAAAAACGCTGGTTGTTTTTATTCATATTTACATTTTTATTCATATCATGTAAATTTGACTTTGTTTTACCTTTTTCTTTCCAAGTACATAGTTCATACAGTCAATCTAAATTTTGATTATTACATTTTCTTTGCAACTAATTCATACACCCTTGCAAACTTTTATTTACATGTTAATTATTCAAATAGGCCATACATACTTTTGAGTTGTAGTGTTTTTAAATGAAGAAAATTAGTTGGACAATGTTTTTGTGGTATTTTACCTTTATATGTAAACATTGTTCATAATTCAACGAAGAATTCTTTGGGAGATGGATTCACATAGAAGTTGATTGATTGATTGCTACATCAAGATAGAAGATAGTAGATTACTTGGATAAAATAAATATTTATCAAACTGTCTAGGTTTACTACATTCGTAGCTTCCTCCACAAACATACACAAAATCATGAATATGTTTTATCTTATGTTTTATTTCGGATTTATTATTTCATCTCGATACCAAAATGGTTGCAATACAACATAAATGATAGTTGAAAACAAAGTTCTTTGTGAAATAAAATAAAATATTCGGCTTCAATATGGGCATATGACACCATTCGTAATCATTCAAAAGATAAAACAAAATAACCGCAAGCCAGCATTTCATGAACGGCTTACGATAGATTAGCGGGTTGACTGTATAATTATAGCAAAACGATCGCTAACCAAAAAGGAATCAACTCGCAGAAATTCTTTCACAAATAACTCATAAACATTCCTTCGTCAAAATGTCAAACGATCAAACTGTCAAATAGAATTTATAACCTAAAACATTTCATGTTTGCGCATATTTCGGACATTACGACAATTAAGAAGCCGAGGCGAATTAGTAGTAACGTAATTATAAGTGTACTTGCCATTAATAAACATGAGATAATACACTACACACACTTAATTAGCGAAAAATTTAAAAAACAAGGCACTCATTGAAAGACAGAACGTCGTTATGTTTTTTGACTGTGATGATGTCATTTGGGTTGCTGAAGTTGGTCACGGTAGGTCAGTAACGAAAATCCGCCACAGACGCTGAGACTTGCGACTAAAAGTAATATTTAAATTTTCCCCCCTTTAGTATGGTTGCCGATCATTCTCTTCTTTGTCACCGTCAATATTATTTATCATATTCCATCAGCAAGGACACCAAGAATATATTTTTCTGATATAATGCCTATCACAAGAACATTGTTTTTATTCATTCATACCTAATAGCACCATACCTTTTTTTCTGCTAGTCTTATTTCTCTCTTTTTGGGTATTTATTTTGTGATATAAGATGACAGGCGATAATAACATGCCTTGGCTCAATTCATTAATTAATTCAGAAACATTAAAAAAGTTAGTTAAATATATTTTCACGTACTCCCGGTCATTGGTTTAGTGTTATACTGTATTACTGCCTCAAAACAGTAGAATTTTCTTGGGTGGAGAGAAAAACATATTTTTTTAACTGTCAAATACGTTTTTGTCCTAAACCGAAAAATAAAAAAAATTAACATATTGTCACAAATCAAAATGTTGACTATTACCAACAACGGTCGTTAAAATAATTAAAAAAGTTAAATTGGATTTAGTTATTAAAAAATCATGCACAAAAAGGCATTTTAGGCCAGAAAAAAAAATTACTGTCGTATTTTGAAAATGTATAATTTTTGTTCGTTTCGGTGGCCAATCTGATCTGATCAGACATGTTTTTGTTTTCGAATCTGCTTCCGCCATTTTGCGCAATTAAAATAAGTGACAGATGTTCGGAGCTGTCAGAACTTTACCGTATTTTAAGGTTTGTGGCTTAATTCGCCACAGTAATAGCTGTACTTAGTTCAATCAATATATGTTTATTGAGAGCTTCTCTTGGTTTCGTTTAAAAATACTTAAATAATATAACCCCAAGAATCGTGGTTATCTTTTTCATTTTAGTTCGTGTTGTAATATCTTAGTTTTTATTCGAACAATTTGCAGTCAGTTTTGGGCTATACGCCCAGCAAATAATAAATGGACGGGTAAGAAAAGCATTAAAAAATATTGATAACACGCATAATTTAAACATTTTGATAATTAAAATATCCGATTATGAAACTTGATTGTAATCTAATTGTCCTGGTATAGATGACGTTTTTGTTTTCTAAAAAAATTAGCAACTGCAGAAAAAATATATTCCAAAAAAAAAAACTGCAAAAATATTCTAAGTGACGACACCTGAATTATGTTTCCCAAACAAAAATATCTATTTCCTTCAATTTTGGAAGATATTTCCACATTAAAAATATTCGATCATTTAGAAATAGATATGATGTCTCTGGGTATAAAAAAATCTTCTTTTTGAGTCATTGCCTCATTGCTAAGGAATGCTATCCTCACTCCAACTGCCCCAATAAACCAGGTTCCTCTTCTCACAGTTGTGCGCTGCTCGGAGAACTGCGCACACCGACGGTCTAGACGCCTGTGATGCTTGTTCAGTCGAACACATCGGTGATATTCCTCTGCTTCTTCAGCTTTTTACCAGTGAGTGATCATGGGCTTCTCCAGGTTCAAGTTCTCAGTTTGGCCTATTCCGGATGCCTAGCTCTTTCAGAATGGATAGATTAGTGAGCCTGGCTGTACATGGTATCCTGAGCATTCTTCATCATCTTGACATTCACAGCTATTGGTGCTTTCCAATCCCAACAGCTGCATGTGTCTCCTGTTGACTAAATCTATTTGAATATAGCATTTTTATATACCTATTTCTACAGGCACCTGTCAAATTGGCAAAAAACACAAATACTGTTTAAATAGATGTTTTATTTAACTGAAACTAGACTCCACGTCTCCACACACTGACTACAACTCTATAACTGAATATTGATTTATCTGGCAACTTTGCCAGACTTCCACCCTCGAAGAAACCTTTTTTTATTGCCTCCTAAATCATAATGCGCCGAATGTGTTACGCAACAAAAGCGTATTTGTAATTTGGGTTTGAAACAAAATATCCTTCACACCGATGACATTCTTTCTTCATTGCTTCAAACAAATTGTTACACTATGATTATTTTGTTTTAGAAGTAATAATTTCACAAATGGGACATATTCAAAAGCGTTATTTCAATTTGACGGGTGTCCGTAGAGATAGGTATATAGCGACTAGATTTAAAAAAATAAGAAGTTTCTGAAAATAAAAATACAGTAAATATATTTACACTGTTCAATTCTAAAAAGTCGTAAACCTAGTGTTAATTTGGTCGACGTGATCTATTATTTGTTATTTTATCTTATTTTGAGTGCATTAACAGTGTGGTTGTGGTTTCCTTACAGAAGCGCCGGTGCCCAGATATCTGCAGAGAGGGTGCCCCAGACTGGAGGGGATAGCAAGGACATGGCGGAGTGGACACCCTTCACTCCCAAACATATCAAAATAGAGGTGAATTTATTAACGATAATGATTTTAACCTCTATATTAATTTTGTAAAAATATTGTCAGGATGTACCGATATATATCCACCAAGTTTTCTACTATTTTCTCAGGATCCCTAATACTTTTTATCTTACAATATTTTCACTCCGTTTTATTTTACTTTGCACTATAATTTCAAAGATATATATACTTGTGATGGTCATATATCGTCGTTTGGCATGCAATACCGCGAATGTAACATGAAACAAATTATTCAGAAGAGAAAAAACCACGACACATACGGCATTGTAATAATAAGTATGGTTAGTAGCTGATTAGACAAAAGCGTTGGATCCTACTCAGGCATCGTGGGTTCAATTCCTCTGCTAGCTGAGTCCTCCATCATTTTCCGCTTATAATTATGGTAGTAAGAGTTTCATATGTTGTCAGGTTATTCGTTACCCGAGAAAGTTTATCTTTCTTTGAAAAAATATATAAATTTAAAATTGATAATCGTTTTTAATCTTACCATTTTTCTGTTGCAGCTCGACAGTGACACCTATAACCAGCAAAATGACATGCAGCTTGACAGCAGTACTTATGGTCAGCAAAATAGCATGCTCCTGGACAGCAATACTTATACCCAGCAAAAAAACTTGCTGACCTTCTCCCAATCGAGTGACCTGCCGATCCTGAGATGCGACAAATGTGCTTACACCTCCCCAGTAGCCAGGAACCTCAAGCAGCACCAGCGCATGCTACACCCCGCCGTCAAACCGCGCACGTTATCGTGTGATATCTGTCCTTACACATGCACGAGGAGTTCCGTGCTACGCGAACACAAACTCACGCATGCGGGGGTGATGGCATACCGATGCGAACAGTGCGTATACACCTGCACGCGTCCCAGCAACCTACGCAAACACATGTTGACTCACACGGGTGTACGTCCATTTTCATGCAACATTTGTCCGTTCACTTGCATTCAGCAAGGAAGCTTAAAAGAGCATCTTTTAGTACATAGCGGGGAACGTCCGTACAAATGCGACTTGTGCGGTTATGCATGTGCACGTCCAGGTAATCTAAAACTACACAAGTTGACGCACGAAGGAGCGAAACCGTTTGCGTGTGATCGCTGTCCGTATCGCTCGAGACAGATGAGCCATCTTAAAAAGCATAAGCTGACTCATCGAAACGTAGAACTTTATGCGTGTAACAGCTGTGCGTATAAATGCGAGCGGATAGACGAATTGAACCGGCACAAGATGGATCATGTGGGACCGGACCCGCCCACGTGCGAGGCGTGCGGGTACGCGTGTCGCGATGAAGAACACCTGTCGACACACGGGCGTATCCACACGGGGGAGAAGCCCTTTGTGTGCGACGACTGCGGTTATAGCTTCATGGTGTTGAGTTTGCTGAAGAAGCATCAGACTGTACATTCGCACGTCCGAGTTAGTTTGTTGTGAAGGGTTAAAGGTTTTAGATTTTAATATGAGTTGTTAAAAGATTTGATATGTATTGTTAGAGCACTGAATTCTCACGCGAGGCATTTGTTTGATTCTACTTAAAGATGATATGTCCTCCATTACAACAATAATCTGTATGAAGATATTTTAAACCGGTTTTCATTCTTCTAAAATTGATAAAAACTTATTTTCATTATATTGTCGCTGGAGAGGCAAAAGGGCTTAAGCGTCACTGGTCAAAATTGAGTTAAATATGCAGTTTTGAACGGTTATTTTTTCTGCATCGAATGCTCTGACTCTCGTTTGATTCTGATAACTTTTGTGGTCTTCCAGCCATCTTTAAAAAAAAAATTATATTGAAAACCGCACAAGAGTCCCAGTTGCTCCCAACCGTCTAGAGCCAGTGAGACTATGGCATCCCCAATTGGGGTATGTTGTGAGGCTGAAGGTAGTGGGGAGGGGAAAGAGATGGGGAAGAGGAAGGTTGGGAAGTACTTGGCCATTCAGATCTGATCACCAAACACGGCTAAAACCATTTCAAGCAATGTTTCGATTCTGAATGGTGGTCTTTCACCAGGGCAATACTCTAGAGTATCTATTACTCTGGAACGTGCCGCAAATATACTTTTTATTATTTTTATATGAATTCAATGTGTTATGACACATATTAACTTAATAAAAGTTATTTGCGCACGCCGGGTTTGAACCTGCGACCTTTGAATCGTAGTTGAGCGTCTTACCACTCGACCACGGAGGCCGTCAAATATATTTAATTAAAAATATATTTACCATTTGGGAGAAGGCTTGAATCAACCGACACAAGCTTGGGATTTTTTTAGCTTTTTGTCGCTTCAGGTAACTCAGTGAGAGCATTGAGTTACCTGAGTTATCTTTTGTTTTTAAAATCCAACCTGGTACTGAAGATTTAAGAATTTTACTGTAAAAAAAAAAAACTTTAAAGTGCTCTGGTGTAAACTTCCCGAAATGGCGCTTCAGCCCGTTTGCCAGTCCGGCGATGATGTGTGTGATGCAATCACTATATTATAAACCGCTCGTATGCAGTCAGTTATACTGCAAGTACGGTAGAACGGACTGAGTTCGGATTGTTTGGAAACTCGTCAATACTTCTGTCAATTCATTAATATTAGAGCAGACTTTCAATAGTATTGTTAATACTATTGAAAGTGTGCGTGCTGCCATAGGTGAGAAGCAAACAATGATGCATCGGAGCCATACCGCTCATATATTTCTCGTAACCTCTCCCTCTTTTACTTAAAAAAATGCAAGTTAAAACACCAGTCCAACGGAACTGTTATCGGCAGCACTCGGTAGTCATTTTCAGTTTCACAACGACCAAATACATTTATTCCATATCAATGTCTGTTCAAATAAATTGTTATTATTGGCAAACGGTCGAGTGCCAGCGCCATTTTGAATTTTGGACTTTTGAACAGTTTCCGTTAAACGCTGATTCTCGGTCCGTTTTAGTTTTTGATCAAATTGCAATCAGCTGACAAGCATAAAAACATTACCGTAACTAACTGAAAAAAAAAACATTTAAGGTGGTCGTATAAACATTAAAAAAAATTTAAAAACAGTTTTAGTAGTGAGTAGTATTTTACCACTGTCTTCATTGGTGTAGCGGTAAAGAGAACTAACATTCTATTGGGAGGTTGCGGGTTTGATTCAGAAAATAATTTACTTACACGGGTTTTTTTTGTATGTATTAAATTTTTTTTTTGTTAAATTAATTAACATTTTTAAAACGGCTTTCCATTTTACTGTAAAGAATGTTAATATGTGAATATTAAAAATATTTTGAAATGTTATAAAATTTAAAAGGGTGTATTATTAAGTATGTAATAACTTTAGATAGAGCTGGATCTGTTTAATGATTTAAGTTTATGTAAATATTTTTATATTGATGTTATGTTTATTATTTTAAGAATCATTGAAATTGTTTTCTGAAATTGATGTGCAAATACTTTTTGTATATAATAAATCGAGTTATACAAGCACTTTCTTTTAATATTATATATTTACAATGCCTTTCAAGCCATTTCGACAAGTAGGTAAAGCTTGACACAGTTATCCTTGCAGGTGACCAAAGGAGAAACTAATTAATGAAAAGAGTTAAGATAAGTTTGTAGATCTATAAGTTAGCGCAAATAGAATAATATATTCATACACATTTATAATTTATTTTATCTACAAACTTATTTGTTCAGGTGGCCAGATAAGGGAAGAAGAAGAAGAAAAAATAATTTGTTTTTTTTTGCATTCTTAAAACTACAGCAGCAATGCCCCCAACTGTACAGATTTTAAAAAAATCTATATTTAAAGCCGTAAGTTCTATTGATATGACAAAGTCTGCAGAAAAAAGGTTAACACTATTTTAGGTAGGTAGGCACTGAACTTATGAATATTATTGACAAATGCATTTATAGCTGTTGCTATGACTCTGTATTGACTCCTATTAAAACTTTTCTATGGTAAAAAAAAAAATTATTATACCAGATATTATTTTTATACCGGGTAGATGGGACACATTTTTTAGAATTAATATAAATAATAATAATAATTATTATTATTATAGACAATAAAATTTCGGATGTGATGTGAGTCACGTAACATTCTAAAATTCATAAATACATAATTCTTATATTCAGCACATAAAATGAATTAAAAATACATAATTCTTATTTTTTAGTATATAAAATGAATTTAAAAATACATAATTCTTTTTTTCAGTACATATAATGAATTTATGCCGCCATTGTTACAATTTTTGGTGGTGTAATGGTCATCATAGTTGCCTTTTAAGTAGTTGATCGGATTCGATTCTTGACCGTTGGAATAATTTTAAAAAAAAACTTAAATTATTAAAATTATATATATTTTTTTTAATTTTAATTATAATATCCCATAATTTTTCACTGGTCTACACTAGTTATAAATAAAATCAAGAGTAATAGCTATGGTTTAAGTCTTGTTTTATATTCTAGTTGTAGGTAATAGGTAACAATAATAATGAGTTGGAGGGTATGTATTCATATCTGCAATATTCGTTTGTGGTACCAAAATGGTGAATTTATAAGTGTGATTTTAATATTGTATGTTTTAGAAATTTTGTGTACAAGTTTTATTTGGTGCAATTTGAGCAATAAATAGTTAAAAAGAAAGCCCTTACTAAAGGGTTTATTTTCTGGGGCTGGTTACAAGGGATTTTATATTTCGACGGTGAAGATGGGCTCATTTGAAAAAATAACCGAGCTCGTCGACAAACCAGAAGAAGAAATTATTCAAGCAATCTCCCGATTGGAGATAAGCGAAGCTGAGAATGTGTTTTCCGAAATCATAGCAGCACTTGAACGTGTACTTGAGAAAACCGATCTTGCAGATTTGCATTACTTGGCAGACGCTTTGGAGCAGTTAAAACTGAAGAATGTTTTACTATCTGAAGAGATGGAGGTTGTGGCTACAAATAAACTAGGAGAAAATTTGTTTTGGGGCGCAGAAACTGCAGATAATTACTTTGAGCGAATTGAGGTGATGATGGAACTCACCGATACCCTGATACAGGAGTACAAAGGTGCAGAAGAGGTGGATTGGCGCTTCATATACTTGTGCAGAGCGTTAGCCCAGCAGATCTATATCTTGAGGGAGCAATTGAAATGGGGCGCTCCCTGGCTCCATTTAGAACTGCTGCTAACCACCATAGTGCTGAGCTATACAAAGATCTGCGATATCAACTTGTATTTCCGGTTCATCGTGGATAAACAGAAGATCCTGCAGTATTTAGCGGTCTTTTCTGCCATCCCGGCCGGAGACAGGAGCGAGGGCTCGGGAGAGCCGGCAGCCATGAAGCAGTTGGAAGTGGACTACTGGAGGATCAGCGATGCCATGTGTTTGGAGAGACTGAAGGTATATTCGGAGACAGTTTGTTCAGCAGAGTACGAGGAGGAGGAAGGCAAAGGAGCCGTTCTGAGAGCTGTACAGCAAATTGCCAGGTGAATTCTTCTTTGTCGTATTTAAAAGAGTTTAATAAACCATTTGTAGCTAATGATTTTTACTGATATTCAATTCTTTACAATTGGATTGTTTGATTTCCCAAAGGGGTGGGTAAACCATATTATTGCCTTGGGCCCTTCAAAATAATACTTGAACAAGATTTTGTTGCTTTATCTGGAAACTGTTTATACCACAGTTAACATTAGTAATGTTAATTTATTGTAAAAAAATATTTTCTTCCAATCATAGTCTCTGCACACCATTGGCACTGTATCACACTAACCCAGTTATTCATTCTGGTTTCCAGGACCCTGAGAAGCGATGGGCTCTCCCCGGAGATCCGCCGCCTGGTGGGCCTGGCCGCCCCGCCTTGGGGCCCCTACAGAGCAGCCAGCTCCATTCGCTACTACTTCCATCAGTTCACATACACCCTCAATCACATCATCTTTTGTAAAAAAATGCACGTCATTAAAGCTTTTCTTACTAAAATGTCCGCTGGAGAATGCTGCTGGCAAGACGTACAGAGGATCTTTAACGGAGTTGATCACAACGAACTTCTGCGAGAAGCTCGGGAGCACAAGGGGGTGCATTTGATTTACAAGGATTTCAAATATAAGATCATCGAAGGGGGCTTCGACACTGAGGAGGCATTTAAAAATTGCGACCAGAACATTAACATTCCCCATTACGATGTGGACGACTTGCCAACCAATTACCGTAGAGCTGTCGCTATGGTTCTCAATTACCAGCCCCCGGATAGGCGGTCCGTGCACGCCGGTATCATCAGTGTCCAGGCCGCCAATGTCCTCGAGAACATCTGTCGAGGGCCGCCGCCTGTCTACCAGGTTGTCGTCACTCTCACCAAGCGGTTGATAGACGCCGCCTTGCTGGTGGTAGGAACTAAGAATAACCTTTTAGAGCCCGATCCTGATCTGATGAAATGTTTGATGGAAGCAAGAGACGTGTTCTTTCAGCTTTGCTTTGTCGCCGCTTTCGAATCGGGAAATGAAAACTTATTTCAAGTCTATACAAACCTATTTAATCGGGAGCCATTCGATCCGGACTCGGAGGCTACAATCTTAAAAGTGAAAAGCCTACACCTGGATTGCAAAGAACGCAATATGGAGGCAAAAGTTTCGCAACTCAGAAACATTTTAGATCGCAATAAAGATAGCTGTTCTTCCAAAGAAATTCCTGCCATAGAATATTTATTGGAAGATATCTTATCGAAACTTCCACTTGCTAATGCGGCTCGCCTGTTAGATCTGCCCTGTCCCTTGCTGAGGGGAGATATTCTAAGGAAATATCTTGACCAAGGGATGCAGCTGCTAGAGCTGGTGACACCCTCGGTGCCCGCAGCCCTCACGGCCATTACCTACTGCATCTGCGCTACGAGAACCATCGAGACCCAACCTCTAAGCCTCCCGCAACACCACTACAGCATTCAGAACTTGAGTAAACTAAACAACATCACTGTTATCAACCAGAAAAACCTGTTCACCGCTGCGGAGAAGGGAAATCTGGAAGAATTTAAGCGAATTATTAACGCAGGAGCAGATATGGAAGGGGTCGACATCAACTCACAAACAATTCTGCACTACGCTGCTAAGGGGGGAAGCCTCGCAGTAGTGCAATATCTACTCAGTCATCAGGTGCATCCTCTCACACCTGACTTTACTGGTCAGACCCCTTTACACGCCGCTGCCTCTAACGGCCAGTTTTCTGTATTAGAACATTTCCTGTTAGAAAGACCCCCCATCCACCTAGTAGATAATGACAAGAGAACATTGCTGCACTTGGCAGCTCAAAGCGGTCACCTGGAGACTGTCAAACTGCTGCTGAGGCACCATGCTGACCGGAAAGCCAGAGATAAAACAACTCTAACCCCTCTTCACTACGCTCAGAAGAGCAACCACCGCGCTATAGTAGAAGCCTTGCTCGACCCTCAGGAGCACGTGGACAGCGACAAAACTGTAGAAGGGAAGACTCCACTCATGATAGCTGCGGAGTGTGGTTATGTCAAGTTGACCAGATATCTACTCAGTAAGAAGGCAGATGTCAATCACATAAACGATATTGGAGCTACGGCGCTTCTTATGGCTGCGGAGAATGGACACTGTGATGTAGTAAGAACTCTCCTTTCTAACGGTGCTGATGCGAATGCTGCGGGCTTAGACGACTGTTCTCCTCTGCATATAGCAGCTCGGATGGGGCGGGAAGATGTGGTTGCTGTTTTGTTAGAGCACAAGGCCCGAATTCATAAAACACAACGCAATACGCGGATGACTGCCTTGCATTGTACCGCGCAGGGAGGGTTCCCTCGAATAGCCGCTTTGTTGATAAAACACGGGGCTGCCGTGGGGCCGGAGACCCTAGACGGATTAGGCCCTATCCACCTGGCAGCCTATAATGGTCACTTTGATATTGTATCCCTCTTGTTTGATTCTAAGGCGAGTGTTCTTCGCGCAGACAGCTCGGGCAATACCGCTCTTCATTTTGCAGCATGTGGGGACCATGTAGACATTATTCGTTACTTGCTAGAGAAAGGTAGTGTTCTGGAGGCAACCGACTGCAAGAAACGAACGCCTCTACTATCAGCTGCGATGTGTGGCAAAAAGAGGGCCGTGGAGTTTCTGATCAACAAGGGGGCCAACATTGGGGCTCAAGATACACATTGCCGTACTGCACTGCATCTTAGCATCAATTATCCCGCCCCGGAAGTTGTGAGGGTTTTGCTGAAACATGGAGCCAGTGTTCATTTGAAAGCTAAAGTTGAGCAGTTACCGATACATTTAGCTTTAGTCGCCGCTAATGAAGAAATTGTGGAGATGCTACTGCAGGCCAATACCGATGTAAACTCCAAAGACGGTGATGGAAACACTCCTCTTCAGTTGGCGGGCTCGGAAGCAAGTGCCAAGATAGTCCATGATCTGGTACGTGCGGGGGCAGACCTGACCGCTGTAAACAAGGATGGCTTTACTGCCCTGCACATGGCCGCCACCAGTGGGAATGAGGAAGCCTTCAAAGCCCTCATGATAGAAGGAGCTGACGTACACGCTAAAACCAGGGATGAAAATACAGCTTTGAGCATCGCAGTTATCAACAATAGCGTGAGTGTTGTAGAGGCTTTACTAGACCAGACTTGGTTGTTTGGCTCGGAGGAGAGCAACGGGGGCAAGAGTCGGAAGATGCTGAAGAACAAGGTCAGAATCAACACCAGTGTTGCTGAGGGAGCCACCCCTCTACACCTCGCTGCCAAGAGCGGCAGTCTTAGACTTGTGCAGATTCTTGTAGGTAGGGGTGCTGATGTTAACGCTATCACCCCGGGAAAATTACACCCTCTGCACTTGGCTGTTCTAGGCGGCCACACAGAGGTGGTCTCTTATCTGTTAGATAACGGGGCGAAGGTGGATGCTGTGGGCTGCGAGGATCTGACTCCTTTGCAGATGGCCGCCAGAAAAGGGACGCCTATCATGGCACGCGTCCTGGTAGCCCGCGGGGCACGCAATCGCAAGACCACACAGAGCACCCCGCTCGGATTGGCGTGTGGCCACGGCCACTTAGAAGTGGTTAAAGCAATTATCGAGGATGACCCTTCCCGGATTAACTGTTTGGAGAGCTGTAACGGAACAGCGCTCCACATTGCCACTAAACACGGTCACTTGCAACTATGCAAGTATCTGGTGGGAGCCGGCTACAGTGTCCACTGTACCAATAGCCTGGGATCTCGGCCCATACACATAGCCGCTAGCGAAGGATACCCAGTTCTTCTGGAGTACTACTTGAACAATGGGTCTGCAGTGGAGGATCGAGGAACAGCAGAACAGACTTGTCTTCACTACGCAGCAATATATGATCGAGTTTCTATAGCTACTTACCTCATAAAGCATGGGGCAGACATCAACGCTAAAGATAAAAATGGACTCACCCCCCTTCATATGGCCGCAACCCTGAGACACACTAATTTCATCAAAGTCATACTCTCCCTCGGAGCGTATTTCGATAGCACAGATATAGAAAATAAGAGACCATCAGAGTTGACAGGAGAAGTAGAGACGATACTTTCATTGACGGAGAAGATGTATTCGGCCGTGGAGAGGGGACAAGTGGAGGAGGTGGAGAGCTGTCTGCAGGCGGGGGCCTCCGTGGACGCATGCAGCGTGACTCAACTGTCCGGCCTGCACTTGGCCTGCCGTGCCTCTGATCTGATCACACTCAGGGTCCTAATAAAGCACAAGGCAAAGCTCTCTCCCAAGGGCCCCGACAACAACACCCCTCTGCACTATGCCTGCATGGTGGCTAACTTTGAAATGGTTCAGTGCTTGCTGTCGCATGGGGCACAATACAACCCTCTAAATATAGAAAATAAAACCCCTCTAGATTGCACAGAGAATCCAGAAATCATTGAGTTGCTCGAAACAGTGGAAAGAATTTTCAATTACATCAAGGAAGACAATGAAAAAGCTATCGATGACCTTAAAGATAGGACGAAAAGGTATAACACCAGTGAAAAGGTTTTCCGAAAATTGATTATGAACGTTCGCAATAGTGAAAGAAAGACTTTACTGGCATTTGCTGTTCTAAATGAGTATACCTTAGAGACAAAGTTAAGAGAGGCCCTTCAAGGTGACTTGACTGGTGACCTACTGTTAGTTGACAGATTGGTAGCAGGGAATAAGTTTCAAGAGGCCTACGATATGACGTACGAGATATTGCGGCATTCTCAAGAAGCGCTGGGCGCCGAGTGTCCAGCTACTTGGGTCTTGGAGAAGAAGGTAGCCTCGGTGTTATACAAGGCCAGCAATTTCGCTCAGGCCCTCACCCTGTACAAGGCCGTTCTGGAAAAGCAGATAAAAGGCATAGCAGATGACGACCAGGAGATCCTAGACACCTGGGGGATGGCTGCCCTCACTCTACACAGACTGGGCAACCACACGGACGCCCTCCCCATATTCCAGGAGAACTACACGAAGCAATGCTCCGTCCTGGGCTCCCACCATGTGTCCACCATCGCTACACTCATGCATGCCGGCCTCGTTCTTGAAAAACTCCAACTTTATAACGAAGCGCTGGAAGCTTTCAACGAAGTCTTAGTAAAAAGAACTGCAATATACGGGATCGATCACACCGTTACTATGAGCGTCCGTTGCAACATCGCTGTAATTTACATG
Organism: Drusus annulatus; assembly: GCA_022651775.1. Lineage (NCBI taxonomy): Eukaryota > Metazoa > Arthropoda > Insecta > Trichoptera > Limnephilidae > Drusus > Drusus annulatus. The sequence goes on from JAGWCC010000070.1 coordinate 1,253,690, forward strand.
AACCAGGGGAGGTACGCCGAGTCTCTGAGAATACTCGAGTCAGTTTACAAAGTTCGCAGAGCCCGCCTCGGGCCCAACAACAAGGATACTCTCAAAACCTTATACAACATGGGTATTCTGCTGGTGAAGCAAGGCCGTCTGGAAGAGGCCACGCTCGCTCTGCGGGACCTCCTCAACAGGCAGAAACTAGCGCTGGAGGAGGACCACATGGATACTCTCAACACGCAGAACACCCTGGGACAGGTCTTCTTCGACAAAGGAAACTGGATCGCGGCCCTGAAACACTTCAAGGAGAGCTACGAAAAGAGGAAGGTCGTTCTAGGAGCAAAGAGTTCAGAAATACTAATTACTAAAAAGAATATGGAGCTCATCACTGTCAGATTGAGGGCGGAGGGAGTTATTAATTTGAACGACTGCGATCCGATTGAAGCTAATATTCACGTTGCATCAAGCATGGGAAACATTTCAGTTGTAAGGGATTTATTGGAGTGCGGGCTGGGGGTCAACTTCAGGGATTACGAGGGAAGAACAGCTTTGCATTATGCTGTCAATAAGAGTCACTACGAACTAGTTTCCTTCCTTCTGGACCAGGGAGCTGATCCTACAGCACGCACACACATGGGCAATACTCCTTTGCACACTGCGGCTTCCAAGGACGACGAAGAGCTTACTGAAACACTATTAAAGTGCGTAAAGGAGAATTGGAATTCGCACTTGTCTTCTTTCCTAGAGGCTAAAACTACCTCGAAGCAAATGACAGCGCTGCACGCAGCTGCTAAATCTGGCTCTCTTCCCGTCGTCAAATGTCTCCTGAAGTACGGGGCTGTTTACAATGTTAAAAACCTAAAAAATGAAACTCCTCTCAAATTAGCAACAGACAAAGGCGTAATTGCGTTACTTGGCGTTATCCAGCAGTTGTTTGAAGATATTAAGGCCGGGAGCTCAGAAACGATGGAGAGGTTGAAGACTTTGGATTCTGAAGAGATTGCCGCTGTTATTAATTCTAGGAACACCAAGGAGCAGACTCCCGTGCAGATCGCTTTCTCCAGCGGACATAAGGACCTTGCCAGGGAACTTATACAGAAATTGAAGGAAATCAAATAAATATTATAAATGTGGTATTTCTTCACATATTGCTTAATTAATACTTTGGTTCGACTGAGATCTAATATCAACCTTCAAATCAAGATAAATTTATTCCTCACAATATTTTCATATGTATTATTTTCAATAATTTTTTAACAATTTTTACATTATGACATGTTTTATCTTATTTTATAGACATTAATTTAAGTGTATTTTTGTAATTTTGTAATTTTGTATTTTTGTAATCTGTAAATTACTATCTTTGATTTTTTTAAATTGTTGGATTGGTGATGTTGTTTAATTTTGATGTTTTTAACTTAAATTCCTCAATATGTCCTTCGTCTCATTTCAAAAACCTTTTAGTTGTATTATTTTGTTTCATATATACTTAAAGCACTAGACAAGGCATTTGTAAACAACTCTTCTGATTTTATTATCTTTGTTTAAACCATGTAGGTAAACTGTTTTAAATTAAATGTCTTATATTTTTTAATATTTTTGATATCATTTTATGACTAATTTGTGTATGTTTTTTCTATCTTGTTCTAAAAATATTTGTCCACTCTAAGTAATATTATACATAACACTAACCTAATTATAACATTATTATTGACATGCATGCTATTTACCTATTTGAACTATTTTTCATATTGTTTATTAGATTTTTTCTGCATTTTTCTACCACCATTTTGATTAAAAAAAAATTGACTTGGCATGGAATTTTTATATTTCACATAATTCTTTTTGGTAATAATAACAATTTGACTGTGTGGAAGATTAACAACTTGATTGATATTTAAAAACTAGCCATATTTTTAAAATCTTTTTACCTTTTATAAATAAAATAAATTAAAAATAATCTTTGTATTTATTTACTTCATGTAGTGTTTAGCATCGACACAAAATGAAGCAATTTTACATTGCTATACAGATGTAAAATGCGATCGAAAATAAAAGTGTAAGTTTTTGAATGGCTGTATCTACATGCTAACAATCTCATTGTGCTTGCCTAACCTAACCTAACTCAGTTCATGTCACATCTACCCTATTTCCTGATCTTGCTACTTCAGATTTTCATGTTTTACACTCTCTACTTTTGAGGAAACTCCTTTATTAACGATGCTGCTTCTGAGAAATAGTTTTACATCTTCACCTCCGAAGCACTAGAATTCGTCAGGTGTTGGAGTAACCTACATTTACGATTGATCCCAAAGTATTGACTGTGGGAATCAATCTTAAATAATGGAGGAGAATATATTAATACAGATTAGTTTATATATTTTGTTTGGTTAAAAATTAAAAATCTCTGCCGGAAAGGCCAAAGGGCTGAAGCCATTTTGGGATGTTTACACCAAAACACTTTAAAGTTTTTTTGTTGATTTACAATAAAAATAAGCAAATAAGAAATTGTCCAAAGAAGCGAAGCTAGCAGTCCACAATGGAGTGCTTATACCAACCCTGATGTATGGCAGTGAGGCATGGAACTGGCAGAGGAAGGATGAAAGTAGACTGAATGCTGTGGAAATGAGATCTTTGAGAGGCATGTGCGGTAAAACCATGTATGACCGTATTACAAATGTGGATATTCGGAAAGAATGCAAGGCGGATATGAGCGTAATGGATAGGATCAATAAAGGGACGCTTAGATGGTTTGGGCATGTAGAGCGAATGAACGAAGAAAGGAGCGAAAGTGAATGGAAGAAGAATTCGAGGACGCCTGAGAAAGACATGGCACGATCAAGTAAATCAAATACTTGAATCGGGTCATGTGAAGAGTCAGAATAACAGAAGAGTATGTATGAGACGATGTATGAATGTAAATGAAGCAAGAAGTGTGTGCCAAGACAGAGTTGTATGGCGGTCCGTCCTCTCTGCCTACCCCTGCGGAGAAACGGCGTGATGGTTAGTTAGTTTTTTTTTTACAATAAAATTCATGAGTTTTCAGTACCTGATTGGATTTCTAAAAAAAGTCAACTCAGGTAACTCAATACTCTCACGAGTTACCTGAAGCAATAAAAAGTCGCAAGTTTGTGTCGCTTGAGTCAAGTCTTCTCCCAAATGGTAAATATATTTTGGATGGCTGAAGGGCCACAAAAGTCTTCAGAATCAATTTGCGGCACGTTCCAGAGTAATAGATACTCTGAGTTTTGCCCTGGTGAAAGACCACCATTCAGAATCGAATAGTTGCTTGGGCTTTAAATGGCATTAGCCGTGTTTGGTGATCAGATCTGAATAGCCAGGTACTTCCCAACCTTCCTCTTTCCCATCTCCTTCCCCTCCCCACTACCTTCAACCTCACAACTGATTGGGGATGCCATAGTCTCACTGGCTCTAGACGGTTGGGAGCAGTTGGGACTCTTGTGCGGTATTCAATATAAAAAAAATTTAAAAGATGGCTGGAGGACCACAAAAGTCTTCAGAATCAAACGAGAGTCAGAGCATTCGAAGCAGAAAAGAAAACTGACCAAAACTGGATATTTAACTCATTTTTGACCAAAGTGCCGTTTAAGTCCTTTTGTCTTTCCAGAGACGATATATATATATTACATTAACTCCACAAAGGATGCCCTGAGTGAAATCATTGGGGACGCTGAGTGGAGGGTCTTTTGAGGAAAGGAAGGAGTGAACCTGCGTCTTGAAGCGACCCGCATTTTAGGAGAGAGGAAACACAGAAGCCGTCAAATCATTCCGTAACCGATCTGTTGAACGCAAGAACGAATCGCAGAAGCAACTCGTTCTCATGTGACGAATGTCAACCGTGTACAAATGTTAGGCGCGAGTTTGGCGTGTTTGCTGTGCACCGTTACCAAAGGGATTAAAATGCATGTTCCTTGGAGTATCTTCCGTTGAAATACCGGTAGAACAGGGACAGGTTTCCTACATGGATTACAATCTGTGCTCCAAAGACCGTATTCCTTTATTTAAGATAGGGGGATCTATCAACGGACCGCCCGTTTCTATACAGTCGAGGATTTTTTTTTCAGGTATTTTGGCTGCCAAACTCAGCTTACGAATTGTTCTGGGTTAGCAATTGTGTACTATTATACTATCTGCAGGCTTTGTACAATACATCGAGAGGTATTCTGAGAGATTAACCAAACTCTGGCTTCAATGGAGCTCCCTTGCCTGAGCTGATCGCTCAAGGTTAGTCCGAGCATATCTTTTACTTCAGCCAAATATATCAGAGGTGTTTTTAATTTGGCAAAATCACTTTATCCTGGTACAAAATAATATGTACTCCGCACTCAAATATATGCAGGTTATCAAATTATTATAACCTCGACAAACCACTATCAAAAAATACGATGCTTATAAATTATTCTTATAAATTGTTAACAATTTAATATGAATTAATGAGTTTTTGCCTCTTACTCTTGATACATGAAAATCAAACAATATTTTCATGGAAAGAAATTTAAGGGGCTATCTTGTTTATTTATAAACTAACGGACTATTGCCAAACTAACTAACTAACTAACCATCACGCCGTTTCTCCGCAGGGGTAGGCAGAGAGGACAGACTGCCATATAACTCTGTCTTGGCACACACTCCTTGCTTAATTTACATTCGTACATACTCTTCTGTTATTCTGACTCTTCACATGACCCGATTCAAGTATTTGATTTACTTGATCGTGCCATGTCTTTCTCAGGCATCCCCAACTTCTTACAGATCAACAAATAGACAAGCCTTCATGAGTTTTTTTTTTCAAAATGAGAACCATTAATAGGAAACCAAAAATCAAAAAAAAATTGGGACCTCATCAAGTAATTCAAGTCAAAAGTTCTTTCGTACTTCAATAGATATTTTTGATTATAAAAACGAAAATGTAGTCTTATATAATATATTCGTGACATCCCTGTTATATGTATTATTTTGTTAGAGATAAAAAAAACTTATTTAGATAATATATTTAAAAAAATGTGCGTAGGTGTGTGTTCATTATAGTCTGGAAGGCGTTACTGTTAGTGCTTGTCCATTTTAAAATTAACAGCTCCACACTTGCAAATCAAATTCTTGCAAATTTCATTTGAAATCTAAGATCCAAGCCATCAATCGCAAAAGGTAAACTATAATTATTAACTTCTTAACATTTCACGGCTACCCTGGAGAGTCGGCTGCATTAAGATGTTCATTAAAAAGTATTTAGCAAATACAAATTAGAAATAAAAACATAGAAATCGATAGCAACATGTGTATATGTTAGAGTGGCAGAGGAGGATTTTCGATTTTTTTACGATAATTAGATCTTCGATTGAATCTTTGATTTCATAATATCGACGACAACAGTATTTGATTATTTAAGTGTCGCAAAAGACAATGTAAGTTTTGTTTTAAGTAGTGGTCACAAAAACTTTATCTCAAATCCATCACGCAGTGAGAAATAAACACAAGTGCCAAAAAATCTGGCTAAAAGTTTTGAGCTTTTTCAAATTGTTATTTAAAGCCATTTTTTGTGTTAATCCACACAGGAGGCCCGAGAGAAAAGATTTCCCTCAGGGCCTCAGCAATATTTGGGATACTGTGGAGGGAGGCGGGACTGAATTAAAACTTTTTTTTTGTATTCGGAATAAAAATATGTCCAACAAAGTGTATAATAAAACACCTTGATTTCGTCAAACAAAAGATTGACGAAAATGTTAAAATGGGAGGTGCGTATTAAACTAACTTAGCCCCACTTGAAATAGTACAAAGAAGACTAATAAAAATAATCCTAAAAAAGCCATTAGATTACTCTACTGACAAATTATTTACAGAATTCAAAGTTTTAGATTTGAAAAAAAAAATATATAAAAAATGCATTACTTCAAATCCACAAAGAAAAAAAGCAATTTGGATTCAGTGAGCACCAGACCAAGAACATTAGGCCAAATAGTTACCCCGAAACTCAATACAACAACATCAACAAGATTTTCAACAAACTTCCTAAAGACACAATAGATGTAAACAACTACGAAATATTTAAAAAAAAAACTCAAAATACACTTTTCAATAAAATAACCTAAAATGTATTATATTCATATGATATTCATTTTTAATCATAAAAAATAATTTCAAGAAACCCATGATAGTACTCGCTCCCTAAGCACAAGAATTTTCTCAATTAGGGAGGTATTTATCATTAATTAGAAACTAGACATTGTATATACACTGAATTAATATTATACCTACTGTTAGTATTAAGTAAAAATGTTTATTTTTGTACAAATGATTAAAAAAAAAAAAAAAACGGCCCCTGCAGAAAATCGAATCTTAAAAAAACACCTCCACAATAATGCATAATCCAAAAGCCTCAAAACAAATTGTAAAATTTTTAAAAAAAAGAAGTTAATTTGTGTATTTAAATACTGGAACGTTTATTTTCAGAAAGCTCCACCATGTTTCGTCTCGTCTTTCTGTCTCTCTGCTTTATTGGCATTCAATGTGCAATTTGGGAACCTGAGAGTGGCACTCCCGTCTCTGAAAGGTGCCAGGAATTCAAATACAGCATCCTGAAGAGATCGTACGTCTGCGAGGTAACGAGAGGTACATCCAGAAGCATCGAGCCTTGCAAGGGAATCAAAGATGCCTCAGCAAAAATGATCCAAGACCCATCAGTCACCGACAATGACGGTGTTCGTTACACCATTAAAAACAACAAGGCATACGCTATCAACACTGATGGACAAACCTACACCATTCTCTTGGGAGCACAAAACAAATATACCCCGATAGTGTTGAAAGTCAACCAGCAAAAGAACACTTTGTACATCCTCGCGTCCGCCTCTGGCGAATGCCCCGGAAGGGAGGGTTGTTCGTGCTCAGCACGGATGTGATTGTGCCCAACATGCGCGGGCAGATTGTCGTCAGGCACAAGGAAGATTTGGGAGAACGTTTCACATGGCTTGAAGTTTCCGAAACTGACGAGATAGAGCTGATGCTCGGCGAGGAGGGCAAACTGACCCTCAACCCCAACGCTGACGATCCGTGTGACAAACAATAACACACTACTGAAGAGTTACGTAAGAACACAAGATTCGCTTTTAACCCTTAAGCTGGATTCACACCAACGTCCGGATCCGCTCAATGACGATATTGTTCCGCAAGAGAGCTTATTGATATGGTATGAATATCAATCAAGGAGTATGTGCCAATGCAAAGTTGTGTGGCAGTATATCCTTCTGCCCACCCTTGTGATATTTAACTACTTAGTTAGTTAAATAATTATTTTGAAGTGTAAAAATACTTACATCGCAGATTTTTTATTTATTAAAAATAATTTTTTTATCACTAAATAATATTTTAATTAATTATTAAAAATATTATTTAGTGATAAAAAATTGTTTTAATAAAAAAAAAAAACTGCGATGTAAGTATTTTTACGTAGTTAAATATCACAAGGGTGGGCAGAATGATATACTGCCACACAACTTTGTCTTGGCACATACTCCTTGATTGATTTTCATACCATATCAATAAGCTCTCTTGCGGAACAATATCGTCACTGAGCGGATCCGGACGTTGGTGTGAATCTACCACTAACTGGTACACATTCTGCATTTATCGTTCGTCTTTAATTACCCCAGGAAAAAGTTACACTGAAGGTATGTGTCAAAAAAGACCTGAACTAACCTTTGATACACCATAAGTCAATGGCCGTTTGATATTCATCCACCCCGTTCCCGATGTTTCTCGGTCGCACCCTCGCACAGAGTCCTGCAACAAAAACTGACACTTGGTTTCAGCGGGAATTTTCAGAGCTACGAGTGTGCACGTACGCTCTCGGGTCAGATTTGACTATAACGAACTATTTTCCGGAGGAGTATTTGTTGGGCCTTAGTGTGAAACCGTCAAAAGCTCCGTTGTAACCTCTTTTTCGTAAACGAAGAATGATGCAATGGAGCTCTCAGCGGCAAGACCATATCGTCGCCGGAAAGGCAAAGGGGCTGAAGCGGCATTTTGGGAAGTTTACACCAGAGCACTTTTGTTTTACAATAAAATTCACAAGTCTTCAGTACCTGGTTGGATTTTGAAAAAATAGTCCCAAACCTGTGTCGCTTGAGTCAAGCCTTCTCCCAAATGGCTAATATATTTAAGATGGCTCAAGGGGCACAAAATACTTTTAAATCAAACGAGAGTTAGAGCATTCGATGCAGAAAAAAAAACCGAATCAAAACAGCATATTTAACTCATTTTTGACCAAGTGTCGCTTCAGCCCTTTTGCCTTCCAACGACGATATGCTCGAAAATTTATTTTATTTTATTTTATTTGTTTGGGAGACCAACAGTTTACATACATACTAGGTAAAATATTATATAAGTAGTATTAATATGACCATTTATAGGTTTCCACTTAAGTGAATTTTTAAATTTATCAATTTAATTAACATGTAATTTAGCCCGTTTCCCGATTCCTTCATTACATCAAGGTAAAGTGTTGAGAATTAGTATGGATCGCGCAATTAAAGTTGAAGCAAACTTGAAGTAACAATATATGGAGAGAGAGCTAATTCTTTTTACCCAACCTATACAGATTTGGGATAAATCACTTTCTCCGGGTTTTTACGTCGTACACCATGAGAATGAAAGAGACAACAAATTTTCCCGAATTATGACACCGCTTTAAAGTATTGTTAGAATGTTCTTCGTGTTCCGCGTATCCGTTGACTCCCCACACGTTATGATACGCGAAATAAATTGAGATAACTCAACGGTTTATTATGTTACATGTTATTTTTATTTTATTTTAAAACAATACTGGGAAAAAGTGGTTATACGAATAAACAAAAACATTATGTCGACACTTAGAGTATACAAGAGGTAGCCCAAGCCAAGGCAGTGAAGTCAGTTTTGGACTTGTTTTTGATGATTTTAACATGACTCGGCGCAAATGGGCGTTGCTAAGACTAAGGCTACGGTATTTATACATCCATTCATATCACATATCGACATAATGTTTTTGTGTATTCGTATAGCCACTTTTTCACAGTATTTTTATCAACAAAAATATAGCATCTAACCCAGAAAACCGTTTAGTTGTGTCAAGTTTAGTGGCAAAATAAAAAATGTGGGCGGAGTCCCGCCGTTAACCAGCGAAAATAGCCAGCTTAAGATCATTACGACAGTATATAGAAGCTGTCCAAGAAATTTGTTGTCTCTTTCTCTCTCATGGTGTACGATGTAAAAACTCGGAAAAAGTGATTTATTACAATTTCGGATGGGTTGGGTAAAACAAATTAGCTATCCCTCCATATATTGTTACTTCAAGTGTCGACATGTACTATGAATGGATGTATAAATACCCTAGCCTTTGTTTTAGCCACGCCCAGGTCTAGCCGAGTCCGACAAACCTCGTATAAACTGACCACAGCTCTCTCTACAGCGCTATCTCTTGTATATTATTGCTCTGAGGAAGCAAACAACACATGCCTCGGATTGTGGGTATTGGTGCATATGTATACGAGTACACTTCCAACAGCGACGTCCTTGAGAAAGCTTACTAAGAAAAAGAAACAATATTTTGTCTTGCTTACGCCTACTTATTGCTATAAGCGAAAATGGGACAGCAAGTGCATGCATTTATATTTTGATTTTTCGGAAAGTTAACAAAGACAACCTGAAGTTTATCTTTCACCATACATATTTTTTAGAGTCGAAAAACAAGTTTGAAACATGCTGTATGCAAGCAATGCACTTGGGTGGGTATTGTGTTCGACGCACAGTCGCTGATAATTATTGTTAATTATGTTATTATAAACAACTACTACTAGTACTAAGTTATTACAAGTTGTAAGAACCATAAAAAAAACTTTAATAAATTATTATTATTACTATTTTTTTTCTTTTTAAAAGAAAGCCAAACATTTCCGTGTCACAAATAACCTGTTAATATTTTAAAAACTCCTGCTACCATCATAATAAGTGGAAGATGTTGCTTGTGATGGAGGACTTCGCTAACAGAGGAATTGAACCCATGACGCCCGGGTGGGATTTCGACGCGTTTGTCCACTCAGCTACTAACCGGTATTTTACAAATCATCAATCCAAACGCTTTGAAACAATCAAAACATTTTATAAATATCATCAAACAATGACGAAGCATTTTTCTCAGTTAAATAGATTTTTCCTTTTATCAACAAAAATTAAAATGAAAAAAAATACATTTCGTTATTTCTGTTCCTAATAAAAACAGTATTTTCGTAGAAAGCAATCACTTTGTGGTTTGACATATTTAAAGAAATGAAAAAATAGCTTTCTATAAGACCACAAATATTATTTTAATTTTTATGACCGACCGGTTTCGCTTCATCAGGGAACAAAATTAAGCTAAACAAAAAAATTCAAAGTGCGCGGTTATACGAGTACGAGTAAATACATACAGAGAGAGAAAAAATTATAAAATAAAATAACAAAACAATGAGAAAACAATATAACGAAGGAACAGAGAGAAAGAGACAGATAATATTAATTGAAAGACTGTTTAGTTTAATTTTGTACCCTGATGATGCTTAGGGTAAGCGAAACCGGCCGGTCATAAAAATTAAAATAATATTCATGGTGTTATACAGAGTTATTTTTTCATTTCTTTTAATAAAAACAGTCTTATTTTTCCCAAGATTTTAGATAACCCTTTGACCTATGAGCTCAAATAATAAACGAATTTATCCTTGTGGTAAATCAGAAACTTTCGGCTATACGAGATGATTTGTATTAATTTATAACACCAGTTGTGTCGTATCATTATTCTATATAACGAACATTTGTAATATTTCTTCCTTAAAAAGCTAATAAGCTTGTAATCAATTTCTATAATGTATTATGTACACGAATATATAATGTGAATGGTGGTATTTCACCAGGGCGATACTTGGAGTATCTACCACTTGTGTGGTATTCACTATTAAAAAAATATTTTAAAAAACCACACGACAACCATTGTAGCTGGGACGCTAATACGAAAGACTAATTTTTAGGTATTTCATATTTTGAATTTAAATATCATTTAATAAAATTAAGATTTCAACGGTTAGGTACATAATAATAACCAGAAGTCGAGAAATAAATATTTAAAAAAATTGTAAAGCGACTTTTGTAACCTTTATTATCAAAGTGTGACATCCATTTTTTGTCAAAAAATAATCTCCTTAGTGAGTACGTACGACCGTAAGGCCCTGTTCATACGGAAATACTCAAAATAAACTGATCGCGAACGCAAATTACTAAGCAGTCCGCGGTGAGTTTGAACCTTTGCAATTGAACGAAACACCGCAAACGACGCTACTGTCACTAATGGCGAAATCAGATGATTCATTTTTCGTTCATTTCTGTCTTGCATGTTGCCTCTTTCACTTGAAGTGAAACGTCTAAACACAAAATGAAGCAAAAGTGCCAAATGCATTAATTAGTGAACCGATCAAACAATATTGGATTTTGACATTCGGAACTATTCACTCGCACTCGGAATAAAAGAAAAATTAAATGTCTAAACATGGAATGAACATTCACTCGGATTTGGTCATTTAGTTTCGCTTCCTGTAGTGGAAAGACATCGCGTCGTAGGCATCAAAATGGTTTTCAAGTGAAAAGATTATAACTAGATGTATTTAAAGATGGCTCTGAGAAAATTCTATAAAATTGCTGATTCATGATTTAAACTTAAAATACATATTCGAACCCACCACCGTCGACATTTTCTTTGCTTATTTTTTAATCAATTCTTCAATCAAATGATCACAAATAAATTTGATTCCAAGGCGCATGACTTCGTTCGACGACATCGTAGGAAAATAACGAATGTTCATGTGTCGGACGCACATGGTCCACGATAATGTGTAGTTAATAAGCTAGATTTAAGATTGTTTATATTATTCATAAGGAAATTATTATGTATGCAAATTCCTCCCGCGGCTTGTTACGTCACAATGACGAAGAGAATAAGAAGTGAAGAGATAGCCCTCCGGGCTGGGACCCCGCCCGACCAGGCTAGGTACCAGCGTGATGACGGGAACTGAGCGCGGACCAATCACGGCTGCGCCCGGCAAGTCTGAAGCCGGTTCACACGGGTGGAATTGACCTGTCTGGCTTTATCGCGAGAGCCGGGTCAATCACACGACCAAATAAATTACATCATCGTGATGACTCGACTCTCGGCTACACAATTATTATAATACCATGTATGTAAATATTAGGATAAGATAGTTATTAAGCATCAAGCCCCCAAAACTGGGCACTATTCTGTAATTTGTATTTTTAAACTGTAATTGTATATTTAATAAAAATGATAGAGGGGCAAAGTAAAGTTGAGTGAAAGCTGGTGAAAAGGAGAAGGGGATAGGTTAGGTTAGGTTCCTCTAATCTATCTAATCTAATCAATCTATCCCACAAAATTGCCAGCCGGGGAGAGAGGGAAAGAGGGACCTAAATTTTTCCATACAAAGCTCCCTCACCCCGGCTGTGCGCTCTCGTGCGAATTATATATTGCGCAAAAACGAGAGAAAAGGCAGCATCCTCCGTCAGTATCACTCACCTTGACTTCTCTTCGCTCTGACATCGTCTTCAACATGACTCCTGACTTTCTTTGACCATCGCCTGCCCCCCTGGACCGCCTGACTACATCTCTCTCTGGACCAGACCCGCGGGGGGAGTGTTGCGTTTTATGTTTTGTCTGTTTACGTGCACCGAAGTATTGTGTATATATTTTGGAAGTTAAAACTCTATTTTTATCGTACTAATTTTCCTGCTACTTAAAAGTGATTTGGGGCCCCCTTCAGGAAAAAAATAATAAAACTGCGTATAACTTTGAGGAACCCTCTCGAGGCCTGTTAATAAAAAAACATATGTAGTTAATACCGCACAAGAGTTCTAACTGCTCCCAACCGTCTAGAGCCAGTGAGACTATGACATCCCCGATCGGGTTATGCTGTGAAGCTGAAAGGAGTCGGAGGGGAAGGAGATGGGGAAGATGAAGGTTGAGAAGTACCTGGATTTTTAGATCTGGTCACCAAACACGGCTAAAGCTATTTCAAGCTACGTTTCGATTGTAGATGGTGGTTTTTCGCCAGGGCGATACTTGTATCTACCACTCTGGAACGTGCAAACAAACTATATATATTATTTTCGAAGGAAGTAAAAACTTGGGGGTGTGACATTGTATATTAAATAAAACGGAATAGAAGGCGGGTTTTAGTTCTGGTGGAAGCTTTTTTACACTTAACGAAGAAAAATTATTTTTAAAGAGAATTCTACGCCATTGGGAGATATTATTAGAGCTGACATAACTGCTGTTATACAGGAATTTGTTTGTTGATATTAGTTTTAATTAAAACTAATATCAACAAGCTTGAGAAAAGCGAAACTTGGTTAGTGGTTAACTCAAATAAAGTGGTGTTTTACAAAGTTTATTGTTTTACTTAATAAACCAAATATTATTTTATATGAATAAAATCTATTGAATAAAATAAAATTTATTTGCGCACGTTCGGTATTTGCGAACTCACGACCTTTAGATTCGTGGTCGAGCGTCTTACCACTCGACCGCGGGGGCTGTCACACAAAATTTTGTTTGGATTTACGGTTAAAATACCTAAAAAAAATGGTTTTTAATAAAAAAAAATCTGCGATGTAAGTATTTTTACACTTCAAAATAATTATTTAACTAACTAAGTAGTTAAATATCACAAGGGTGGGCAGAAGGATATACTGCCACACAACTTTGTCTTGGCACATACTCCTTGATTGATATTCATACCATATCAATAAGCTCTCTTCAATAAGTTTACTTGGCTCGGCGTCAATGAAGAGAAGGATGAGATTCAACTATTGACACAAAGCGGAAGCAGCTTGATTTTGACTCCGACGCCATTTTGTGGAGCCGAAAAAATGAATGTTAATTTGCCTGAAGAAGTAAAAAATATACTTGAAATTGAACGTGACTTTTGAGTGAGAGTGCTAAGATTCGACAAGACGAATTTTATTTAAGAAATGTTTATTTTATTAAAAGATTTTTAAAAAATTGAATTCACTGTGTGGAGATTTTTCAACAAAGTGAGGTCACCCCCTACTTAAAATTTCGTACAAATTTTTGAAAATAACCTGTTTCGGCTACAACAAAATCAACAACTTCGTATTTTTTATGTTATCACTCTAGCATACCCAAAAGCCACTGCCATGTAGATACCAGTTCAAAGGACAAACTCGCAAAATATAGCTCTCTTTATGCTCGGTTCTATACGCATATGAGAAAAAGAGACAAACAATTGTTGAAACCAATACACGATTTGGGGCGGGCTAATACCATGTCCGCGATAATTGATCTGCACGAACTTCATTCACGTTTGGAGTGTCAGGCGAACGGACTGTCAAAAGTGCGTAAATAGTTAAAAAACTTGAGTTATTTTTTGTCCGATATCTAGCAAAAACATCATGGCCATATGTGCTATACTTGGTTGCTTCAATCGAAGTACAAAAGGACCAAAAACAAACAGTTTTCACACGTATGTACCATAAAAATCGTCTTTTTAGTTATATCTCAAATATTTAACATTCTAACCTACAAAAACAACTAGTAACTTACACCAATATGTAATTAATCTTTGGACTATTCTGTTCCAATATAATAAACTTCTCCAAAGGATGAAAAAAAGACGAGAAAAGTGGATTCGTGCTACGAGAAGGCAAAATTGACCCTAAATACCATAGCACAATCTGCTCAGTCCATCGCCAAATAACCACTTGACAAAACATTTGTAAAGATCCGTCTTACGACCGCGATTTCGCGGTGCCTCAATATGATTCGGATAGTACCTTCGGCAATACAAAAGGGTTTTTATGGTCAATTTTTTCACATCTTTGACCAGTTTTGACACCACCATTAAAATTTTTGGTGCAAAACAAATGAATTTATAATACATCGATTACCATTTTTTAATTCAATGACTATGCCAATACTTATAAGAATAAAATTTTCAGATAAAATCGAACCCAAACCCTCCGCCTGTGTCAGAACAGGCACTTACATTAAATGAAGAGATAGATGTTGTAAGTATATATCTTGTGTAATAAAATACAAGTAAAGCCATAAAACAAAATTTAAAAAAAATAATTGTTGGGTTTATTATTTATAGGTTATGGAAAATGCAGATGGCCTTGGACCCTTTATGACATCCGACCCCGTACCCGAAACTCCACGAAAAAATATTTTTACGTCGTATTTTAGATCGCCGGAATACGCGAATTGTTAAATTAAAGAGAAAAATCGGGACATTGCAAAAGTCGAAGCGGCGACAGTCGCGAAAAATTTGTAATTTAACAAAATAATTCAGGACTTGGATAAAAGGGCTTCGTTGAAAGTGAAGGTATTGAGATTTTATCATCAATGAACGGCCCCAACAAAGATTTTTGAAACGCCAAATTTCTAAAGCAAGTGGACTTCCATTAACAAGAAAGTACTCTACCGAACTAAGGAAATTTTGCCATAACCTTACATTTTTACTCTCCCAGGGCATATTGTTATGTAAGGAGAACTTTTAACACATGCTTGCCTCATCCAAAAACACTTGCGAATTGGTATAAACAAGTTGACTGTGACCCCGGCTTTACACAACAAGAACTTTTTAATGCCATCAAACTCAAAGTTCAGTTGAGTGATGCTATTCTTACTCCAAGGTTAAGAAAAATGATTTAACATCTGTTATCACCGTACATTTTTTTTTTTTATTTTACTTTTTGTTTGTAAACTATTTTGTTGATGGAACTGAAGTTCATTTTATAAGATGTATTATAAAATGTTCTGTACTAATAATTTAATTCGTTTATATTTTTATCTATAAATAAGATTTTAATAATCTTATTGATTAATGTATCTTTGAATAAACAAAAAAATATACAACATTCATTCTTTTTAATGATTTACAACTACCTACTCACAACAAAAATACCTAATTTAATTTCGCAAAGTTAGGTCTCTACGTTACTCTAAGTTTAAAACGTTAAAAAATGCCAATACTGGTTTTAAAGCTACAGATTTTACTGGTGTTTTAGTATGTTTTCATAGAATTTAAAGGATTACAGTTAAAAAAATGTATTCACTGAAAACCTCAGACATTTTTCTAACTACCCATAGAAAAATAGAAGATAAATCATTTTAGTGTCATTCTTGAATGCTGGCCCTTAGTTGAAATTATCAAATTAAAAAAAAACAATATTTTTAAATCCCTACCTACCTTTCTATAATGTATTTTAGCAGACATTATAAAAAAAATATTTTTTTTTTTTCTTGGCAAGTCAAGTAACATCCCGTGATTTTTCACGGATAACAGAATAGTAATACAATAATGCTTTTGTAAGACACAAATGTAAATACCGCACAAGACTCCCAACTACCTGGAGCCTGTGGGACTATGGCATCCCTAACTGGGGTATGTTGTGTGAATGGAGGGGTGGGGGTGGAGAAGTAGACGAGGAAGGTTTCGAGAATTACCCGGCTATTCAGATCTGGTCACTAAGCACGGTGATAGCCAGTACAAGCGGTTCACAACGCCTACCATATTAATGTTCTACAATTTGCACAGCTCTACAGTTGGGAAGATTCTAAAATATAAGCCTTGGGTGCAACCGATATTTTTATGTTATCGTCAGATTCGGTACAAATGAATAAAGTTTAAATGAATTGTATTTTTAACTGACGTTCTATGTTATTATTAAATTAAATAAAGCGACACCTGTTAAAATTGCTTCAATTTTAAGACGAAATGAGATATGCAAATGAGGTTTTCATTGCAAAACTCTACATATGCAAAATGGCAAATAAATATGAGTATAAAAAACGATAAAAAAATATTTTTACCGCAAAAATAAAATAAAAACACGTAGACAAGTATCTAACATTTTGAATTTAAAAAAAAAGTTATAAATGTATCAGTTTTTTTTTCGAAAGGTTTTTAAACTTTTTGCTATATGTTTTAACAGATTCGTCTAGCAGTTTTACACATTGGAATCACGCAAAGATTTATATAAAAAAACGACATTTTTGTCGGTTGTGCTATTTTGTATGTTGAGGCGATTTAAATTTTTAATTACGTATGCATAGGTATACAGAAGTCGAAAACAATGCATGTTTTGCAGATAGGTGTAAACTTAGATGAATTAAATAATGTAGATACGTTACTGAGACAGTGCGCGTGAATGCACTAAAGCGAGTCCGCGAGACATACCTGAGATTTACTGCGTTTAGTATCACACAAACATTCGTTCGACAGACAAACTGTCACCGGCTGTCAGAAACGCGTCGCTGTAGACTCTTTTCTGAGAAAAAAAAATACCTTGAGAGGTGTAAAATCATTCGAGAGCAAAAAAACATATTCATGGGGTTTCTTTCCATTCAATATTACCCACAAATCACTTATTATTTTAATAAATAGAATTATTCAAAAGGTTTTTAGCTATAGGTTGGGTAAAAATAATTAGCTCTCCCTCCACATATTGTTACATCAAGATTCTAACAATACTTTAAAGCGGTGTGATAATTTTTGGGAAATTTTGCTGTCTCTTTCTTTCTCATGGCGTACGACGTGAAAACCTGGAGAAAGTGTTTTATCCCAAATTTGTATAGGTTGGGTAAAAATAATTAGCTCTCTCTCCATACATTGTTACTTCAAGGTCTTACCGGACTAGACTGTTTATGGACGCGCTTTTATGGGTAAACATAGTAGGATTCCGCGAGACTCATGATATAAGACGAATCTTAATAAAATTAGATAACCCTCAACAATTTTGGGGCTCCCAGGGCTACACGGATGGCTTTATTTTGTAAGATTTGCAGTCTTTTTAAGTAGCATTCGGAAGCGTGTGCCCAGATGGGGTGTGCCCGAATCTCGATGAAATTAGATAACCCTCAACAATTTTGGGGCTCCCAGGGCTAAACGGATGGCTTTATTTTAAATGATTTGTAGTATTTTTAAGTGGCATTCCGAAGCGTGTGCCCAGATGAGACTTGCGTGTGTTGGTTTAGACCAGAGGTTCCCAAACTTTTTTGTCCCGTAGACCACTTGCCGATTTTTTTCTGTTTTGTATAGACCCCCTGCTTTCCTAATTGATTTTTGTTTAGCGTTGGGGAAAAAACTTCAAAGTTTTGTGAACAAAAAAACCACTAGTCGGTAGAGATTTGAAATCGAAAAAGTACTAGCAAATCGACAGATTTTATCCGGCCTCAAAAAGTACTAGCAAACCAACTAAATTTTTACAATCAGTGGAAAAAGTTTTTTAATCAAAATTAAATTTGAAACCGAAGTAATAGCAAATCGACAAAAAAATCCTTCCCCAAAAGAGTGATAGCAAATCAACAAAATTTACCCTTCGAAAAAAAAGCACTAGTCGGTAAAGACTTGAAGTCGAAAAGTATTGACAAATCGACAAAAAGATGAAACTGAGGAAGAACCAGTTCCCCGCCAAACCTTAGGGGAATTAATGTCTATTATAAGAGAGGAAAATTACGTAAGTACCACATAGGTACTATCTGTGAGGTGGATTATTACATTTGCGGCGGGAAGCCAACATTTTGGTGAGGGCCTGCCTCGTGGACTTTTTTTTCATCAGTGGACCCCATTTACATCTCTCATGCACCCCCCAATTTTTTTTTCATTGACGTGGACCCCTTACCGGTCGGAATCGACCCCTGGGGGTCGATATAGACCACTTTGGGAAAGACTGGTTTAGACCAAAGGCAGTTGGTATGGCTGGATTATGTTGTCTTGCCTGACCTGGTACGAGCAGTAAACTTGCTGGTAAAAGTGGACCGCCTTGACTCCTTTGCAGTGTGCATTTCGATATTTGCGCCGTAAGAATAATAATAAACACTTAATAAAGATAAAATACAGATAACTCGTTTGAAACGATGCATCGCCAGTCGCCAGTTGACACTGTAGATATAGGAAATTTATTGTGTGATCTAGCGAATGTTGAACATGACTAAATAGTTAACCTGGACTAAAGATGATTATAAATTTAATTAAATGAAACAAAAACTTTGTATAAAGCCACAGATATTATTTAAATTTTTATTACCTTTGACGGCCTCCACGGTCGACTGGTAAGACGCTCGACTACGAATGCAAAGGTCGCGGGTTCAAACCCGGCGTGCGCCAATAATTTTTATTTAATGAATATGTGTCATAACACATTTAATTCATATTAAAATAATAAAAAGTATATTTGCGGCACGTTCGAGTATTACGAGTGTTAGATACTATAAGTGTCGCACTGGTGAAAGACCACCACTCAGAATCGAAATGTTGCTTGAAATGGCTTTAGCCGTGTTTGGTGACCAGATCTGAATAGCCAGGTACGTTCCAGAGTGGTAGATACTCTAAGTATCGCACTGGTGAAAGACCACCATTCAGAATCGAAATGTTGCTTGAAATGGCTTTAGCCGTGTTTGGTGACCAGATCTGAATAGCCAGGTACGTTCCAGAGTGGTAGATACTCTAAGTATCGCACTGGTGAAAGACCACCATTCAGAATCGAAATGTTGCTTGAAATGGCTTTAGCCGTGTTTGGTGACCAGATCTGAATAGCCAGGTACGTTCCAGAGTGGTAGATACTCTAAGTATCGCACTGGTGAAAGACCACCATTCAGAATCGAAATGTTGCTTGAAATGGCTTTAGCCGTGTTTGGTGACCAGATCTGAATAGCCAGGTACGTTCCAGAGTGGTAGATACTCTAAGTATCGCACTGGTGAAAGACCACCATTCAGAATCGAAATGTTGCTTGAAATGGCTTTAGCCGTGTTTGGTGACCAGATCTGAATAGCCAGGTACGTTCCAGAGTGGTAGATACTCTAAGTATCGCACTGGTGAAAGACCACCATTCAGAATCGAAATGTTGCTTGAAATGGCTTTAGCCGTGTTTGGTGACCAGATCTGAATAGCCAGGTACGTTCCAGAGTGGTAGATACTCTAAGTATCGCACTGGTGAAAGACCACCATTCAGAATCGAAATGTTGCTTGAAATGGCTTTAGCCGTGTTTGGTGACCAGATCTGAATAGCCAGGTACGTTCCAGAGTGGTAGATACTCTAAGTATCGCACTGGTGAAAGACCACCATTCAGAATCGAAATGTTGCTTGAAATGGCTTTAGCCGTGTTTGGTGACCAGATCTGAATAACCAGGTACTTACCAACCTTCCTCTTCCCGTTCTCCTTCTCCTCCCCACAACATACCCTATTTGGGGATGCCATAGTCTAACTGGCTCTAGACGGTCGGGAGCAGTTGAGACTCTTGTGCGGTCTTCATTTAAAAAAAAACCGACCGGTTTCGCTTAGCCTAAGCATCATCAGGGTACAAAATTAAACTAAACATAAAATACCGTTGGCCTCACTTAGACCTGACCTGACCTACCAACATTTTAAACATTTTGGCGGGCTTTGAACAATTCTAACTTAAAAAAATAATTTAGCTTTAAAAAAGAACTTAAAAAACACATTTTTTAAGTTAGAAGGTGAACATTGATTTATATAGATTTCCGTTAAGCCCCGATTGTCGGTCCTTTTCAGCTTTTAAACAAATTGTGATCATCTGAAAAGCATAACGATCATGTTTGTTATGCTTGGCAGCTGATTGCAATTTGTTCAAAAACTGAAACGGGCCTAGAATCGAGGTTCAACGGGGAAAAATAAAATGTCATGAATTGTGAAGATGTCAAATGCGACGAAAGTTTGAAACAAGACAACCTTAGACTTGCAGAGAAGAATGGTGTAAATAATTAGTAGAGTGATGATTGAGGAACAGCAATTCATTATTTATAAGTCTACGGGAACAGATGTTGAATTGGATGAGTTGCAACAACGAAGATGAGTTATACCTATGTTGTGTAGCGTAGTGGTTTAAAGCGTCGGGTTTCCACTCGGGCGTCGCGGGTTCAACCCTCTGCTAACTTATAAGTCCTCCATCATTGCACAAGCATTCAGCGTATTATTTTTTTAAGTAAAAAATAATTCTAACGTCGCGTCGTCAGGATATTGACGTGGAGATGTTTGTCTTTTTTAATTTATTTTTTTTTAAATCGGAAAATCGTTCCGGGTTTTAATGTTTATTTAAGTACAAAATTTAGAATTTGAATATGCAATATGAGCTATGCCTCCATTATAAAGGGCAGAGAACCATTGACATATGCAGATATGTTGTAACCAAAACCAGGGGAACAATGGTACCGTACATTTTACAAACATGTATTTCAGACAGAGTCTGACCTTTGCAACATTATGTAAAATCAATTCGGCGCAAGCGATGATAAATAAACGTTTTGACCGCTCCGTAAGAACAACTTCAAAGAGCTACTTCTTTTGGCGGCAGTTCCCACTTCCTTCATTGTTCATTGAACAAATACTTCAATTGAAGTTGGTAGTTCCGCTCATATGTTCATTTTGGCGTTGTGACCGCTCCGTGTGAACTACTTCATTTTTTGGCAGTTCAATTGAAGTTCGAATTCAAAGAACTACTCCATTTTGAGGTAGCGAACACTTCAATTGAAGGTAGACGAGGAATTTTTGGTACAGTTTCAGTTCTTTTCATTTTCAAATCTCTACCGACAAAAGTACTTGTTATGGCGAGGAACCAGTTCTAGTGGCAGTTCTTTTCGTTTTCAAATCTCTAGTGACTTTTTTGGCGAGGAACTTTTGTTGATTTGCTAGTACTTTTTGAAAAAACACCAAGAACCGGTTCCAAAAAGAACTGGTAAATAACCGGTTCCTCGCTGGTCACCGGTAACTGGAACCGCAACACACCCAAATCTGATATCGACCAACTCTATTTCTTTGACGAGTTCGACTTCAATTGAACTGTTCACTGCGAAGGGTTCATTTAAAGAACTAGCAGTTCGTGAAGCATTCACAAAACATTGAAGTTTTTCCCAACGCTAATGTTATTTCTTATGTAAATACCGCAAAAGAGTCCCGACTGTACGGAACCAGTAAGACTATGCCATCCTCAATCGAGGTATATTGTGAGGCCGAAGGGAGAGGGGAAGGTAAGGATCTGGTCATCACACACGGAAAAAGCCATATCAAGCAGAGTTTCGAGTCTAAATGCTGGCCTTTCACCAGGGCGATACTTGAAGTAGATCTTCCTGCCCTGTAAAGTGCCGCAAATATGCTATATATTATGACTTATGAGCGTATTGTAAAATAACACAAATTAATCAAATTTAATTTATTTGCCTACCCCGGGGTTTGTACTTGCCACTTTTATATTGGTAGTCGAAGATCTCAACCACTCGACCATGAAGGCCGTCATAACGGAGAACCCATTTTTAGGATTGTGTGTATCGGTGCAAGGATTTTACTGACGACATGGGTGCATTTTTCTCCGTCCCTAAATGTCGGATTCGTACGAAATTGTGAATTTAGAATGAAATTAAGAAGTTACAGACGCCTCTTAACGAAAAACCTCAGAAATTTTAATATTGAAAAATTTCTACAAATGGGTGGCCAAAATGCAAGGATTTTGCTGCTGACATGGGCGCATT